>OV815959.1:19461000-21861000 GCA_929112965.1 Mythimna albipuncta | reverse complement strand
GAGAAAATCATTAATTTTCTAAAACTTAATTTGTGGCCATAAATCATGCTGTCATTATTAGACTACATTCGTTACAAGTTAGTTAGTATTGTCTCTTCAGCACCCTAGGTTGGCTGGTAGAGAATACCTAAGGCATTAAGTCCACCTATGTACTTTATATTGCTTGAAGATTAAATAAATAAGTTCATAAACACATACCAAAAAAATGTCTAGTATGATTAAATTGACAGTGGAAAGGTGAAATTGTTTAATCGCCACTTTGGTCGAAAGTAAGTAACAGATAACAAGTTATCACGAGAATCAACAATTTTTTCTACGTCGATCTGTTTAGATATTATGTAAATCAAAGGACTTTTAGGCGCATAAAGTGGACATATTGCTGAACCGACGGAAGCCCAGTTTTTTGAACAAGCGTCGCCTAAACAAGTGTTTGACTTTGAAGTCAAATTCACTCGCCGCCGCCGGGATTCTGATCCCGATTTCCGGCCACCGTAGGCGCTAGGCGCGGGCTTGCGGACAGTGAGCAATGGGTAGCTTACTGTCCGGCCGTCCGGTAACTGTCCGGACCAAGCCCAAGTCGTCGACGGTGAGCACTGTTCTCGCGCGCGCCTCAAGGAGTTGTCAGCAACAGCAGGGACCCAGCCGGGTCGAAGCCTGCTGGAGCCAGGGTTATCCGAAAGGGTGCTCGAGCCCCGGTATGAAGGCTAGAAGGAACGGGGTGGGTCTTTTAGTCAGTAAGAGTCTGACACTATCTCCCGCTCCGCCCAAGAGCGGGGGTTGTCATTGGATGTTTTTTTCCCACCATAAAAAAGTCAAATTCACTGTCAGCTACTTACCTTTATTGTCCCAGTGTTTTTCACCTAATTAGGAAAACAAATGATCTACATAACTTTTGAATTAACGATAACGCCGTTGCCTGATGCGTTCGGCCTCCTCCTTTGCGAGCATTACTGCTTCGCAGAAGTCGGCGACCGCCTGCCACTCCTCCTCGCTCCGGACCATGGCCTCAACCAAGGCCCGGCGCGAGAGGTCTCCGCCGCCGATCGCCCCCACGAGGGCACAGCGATGCTCCGCCCAAGCAGGGCACACCTCGACTGTGTGCTCCACCGTGTCCTGCGGGCGTACCGCACAGTGGCGACACCCGGGCGTCACTTCCGCATGAATCGAGTGCAGGAATCTCCCGAACGAACCATGTCCGGTGAGTACCTGCGTCATGCGGAAGGTAAGGACGCCGTGAGGTCTTTCCAGCCACGCCTCAAAGAGGGGACTTACCGCCATGATTGTGGCGTGCCCAACAGTGCTTACCTCGGGGGGTAAAAGTGTAATATTGGAATATCTTGTCATTTCAGATGGCTCTTTCAACAAATGCCTAAGGCGCTGCGCAAATGTAGAGACTATTAGTTTTCAGTCACCGACACCGAACACTTTTTGATTGGCATGAGTATGTGTTAAGTGGAAAAATGTTTACGATTTCATATTGTTTCTATAGAAATCAAATATTCATTGGTAGCATGTACCTGACACAAGACACGTTTGCACCCTGCCTCTAAAGAGATTCTGACGCGACGTTCACTCGTTTTTTTTTATTGTTAGATTGCAAAGTTATCCTACCTACATCTTTTCATGTTTACATAGCACTGATTTCGACTTATACTGCGGCCCAGCTCGATAACATTTCCAAGTGTGGAATTGATAAGCAGTATAAACTATTACAAAGCAGTAAAGATAGTGTCAACGAGCGGCAGGCGTAAGCGTCATGGCCGGAACCAGGGTACAGATCAAACGCACGAAAGCCAAGCAAAGCCAACAAACCAAGGTTGACAGTGTAACTGAAGGCAAGCGAACGATACAATCACGTTGGAGGTGGCTCGACTGACTATTTATAAGATCACAGGAAAATAGAGCTAAAGCCGCTCTTGACCGGTGAATACTGATTCACTACCTGCAAAGATACAAACTAGACGTGTGACGAAGATACACTTAGCATTAGCGTCTTATATGTTTATTTATTAGTAGGTACCATGGAGTCGAGAGCGTGGTCAGAATTAGATTAATCAAAGCATGCTACGGGATATCCAAAATCTGTGGACTGGCAATATTTTATTATCTTTCACCAGCGTTCGCTGAGAGTCCGTCCACCACGGTAAAAGCGAGCGAGCGTGTCTGTCGGTGTTCGGCGATTCTCACTTGTGCGCTCGTGCGCTCGTTCGCTTGACCAGCACCCGGCATCACGCGCCTCACGCGTCGCATCAGTATGCGCGCGGCTCGTGCGTGTCGGCATGCGACGCCGTCCGCTCGCACACTCTGTGTATATCACCAATAACTAAGAAACATTTTCATATTAACATATTCCAAACCATATACTTGGTATGTTCTATTCCAAATTACAATATTTATTGCAAATTTGGGATTGGCTACATCTTTGTTGTTAAGTGCATATTCGACTCCTGGGTTACGATAACACTTCCTTGTCAGCACAAAAGGATTTAAATGCAAGCGTGAGATAAGCCCGCCGCGCCGCTAACGACTTCATAATTGCCTCGCCTGCTGGTTCAGATTGTCCTCACCCTGGAATGAAGAGCTACATGATACCTAAAAAACGTGGCCTTTGAAGTCCTTAATTATATTTATTTCCGTAATCACAGGAATTACAGAAATAAAATCGTTCTAAAAAATAGAAAACATAACGCCGGGAGGAATTCCTTAGAATAAATAAGTTCCCTCTTCCTTTGTCTCATAAATCCTTTGTCTTTGCCTTATAAATTCTGTTTCTTATAAATCGCTTGTTATGCGCAGCAACAAGGCATATTTTCTAAACAACTGCGTGTTCCTCTGTAAATGTTGGAAAAAAATTACTCGAACAGTTTTTGTTAAGAACTGTTAAATCTCGTTACCTCGATGCACATGGGAAATATTATACGTGAGAACGTGATTATTGTGAAGAGACATTACCACGGCGCGCGAGAGTATTGCCGGAGACTGGTGTTTAGATGTGTTGGGTTCGACGCCGATGCTATCCGACTATCTCGTGTGTATCTCAAGAAAACAAAGGAAAATCGCAAATATCGAGTGCAACCGCGGCGGTGGCGGCGCGGGGTGCTCGGGCTCGCTGCACGCCGCCCCGATGTCAATCGCGACTCCTCTTTTTACTTCCTGCTCAGTCAGACAATGGCGGGAAAATGTTTTGTACGTGTGGGGACGTGGCGGGGGTGTGGGGTCAACAGCGGCAGCACTAATCTCTGTCGGGATCGTTCGGATTAATGGCTCGTATTGCCGTGTCTGTTGTTTGTTTCCACAATTCTTCGTCCCTCTTCCTTCTAGTTGTTTCAAGTTTCTTCGTAACTTTCGGGCAAGTTACAGTGAACTACCTTTTCCAGTATATAAATCACTATGTTTTTACGGTATTTTAGGCGTGTCTCAATATATTGAGTGTTCGTATCTATTGAAATACTTTTTAGTAACAGGAAATAATTTTTAATACTCTGACACGTCCTCCGGCTCCGCCCAAGAGCGCAAGAAATGTGAAGGTGATTTCCCACCATAAAAATTTTAAAAAATAAGCAAAACCAACAACGATTTAATTGTCAAATAAGCGGGTCCTTACTTAATACCTTAGGAAAGAAATTAATCGGCGTTACAAAGGATTTCTTTATTCCACTATCAAGTCATTCAAGGAAGTATTCAAATATGAATGAAAAGTTAATTCAACCATTCATGAATAACATTCTTTCTTGAGAAAATATTCCAACAGCGTACCTACTTCAGCATTTCTCCTATTTAAAATGTCACTGACTGGTCTACAATCACGGCCACAAAGGCGACGGGGCACTTAATTTACGATGTTCCCGGGAAACTTACTACGACATTGAAAAACAATGAAAATGAAAAGCCTTCAAGCGGGTCCAAGCGCACTTGACCGACTTGGAAAGAGCGCAACGCGGGAACCGAGAATTTATACCACGGCAAACTGAATTTTATTTAACACAAGTCGAAGTAAGAAGTAGAAATTAAAACTCTTGTTTACTTACACGGAAACAGTTATTTTAAGCCGGTTGTATTATACCTAAAGTGTAATTAAGTAAACAGAAAATAACTTAGGCCCTTAGCCTCACAGTTTTGTAATAGCACGTTTACATAATTATATAACTTATTATGAGTTCGAATAAAACCTTGAAGTAACAGTACTTAATGTTTGATAATGTATACGTTACAGTTACACGGCAGAACTGTTGGACAGTTCCTCTCATTGTTAGAAGCTAATGAACGTAGGTAAAACCCGTCTACATAGGTAGAGTGAATAACCGAAATTGGAATTTTCTCTTTGTGTACGTAAAAAATCCAGCCGAATCAAATCCGCCTATTAGGGAGGGCGCTGCTACTAATTAAAATAAAATTGTTAAAACAGAAGCGGGTGCGCGCTCCCCACACCAGACTAACTTTTAACGAGGATGTATTTGGTTTCGACCAACCCTTTGGTGATTTTACTATTGAGTCTAACTGCAAATAACTCCTTAATTGACTTCAAACAACTTCTGGCTTTGTAGATAGAATACCGAGGTTAGTCTACCTCTTGTATTAGAATTTACGGCCTACCTGGGTATCGTTAGTGACAGAAATCAAATACAATGGCTGTATAAAGTAACAAATTACGTGTGTGAATTGACTAATTAGAAAGGTACTCGTATTTAAAGACTATTGACATTTTAGGAAATATCAATCAATGTTTTAAATGTCATCCACAGCCAATTGATTAGTTAACATTAACATATCAATTTATTAACGTTTGACCTTAACTCAGATTAGTTTAATCGTGTACAAATAGAAAATCATTGTCCAAAAGTTTCAGATGATTTGCAATCTGCTCAGTGTACTTATTTTTATGTAGCTACGTGTAATGTTACGTTAGTTTGCTGTTACATGTATTGTGAACAGCCACTAGTGTGGCGTCACTTGTGGTAGCTTGTTTGTTAAGTGGAGTCATTTGTTGCAGGTGTCGGTGAGGCTGGGCGCCGGGTGCGGCGGGCGGCGGCGGCATGATGGACTGCCTGTGCCCCGCGCCGCGCACGCTGGCCTGCCGCGTCGTGCTGCTCGACGAGCGGGAGCTGCTGCACGAGATACAGGTACTACACTATCTACATTATACGCACCACCCATTTATACAGCGGAAGACACCAGGCTCTGTTTATTCCTTCCATTACCACTGCGGTTCGAAACCACACAGTTTTTTTCTCGACTCATGGCGATAATACGACGCTTATAGCGGATGAGGAGATAGTTTTTATAAACTCAACCATAACCGCAACGGCTCTCCGGCACTCCCGAACCCCAACGGGCGCCGATAGTATTTTCAATTTTCCCTTGTACATGAAACAACGCGTGGATTTTCTCCATTTCTCAACCCGCACTCGTGAAATGCAGCTATTCCGAGACGAATTATTTGAAGTACACCCAGGGGCTCAAGGAAGGTCTTTTATATGCGAAGCTCGGGTCCAAGGTGCGGGCGATGAATTCACTGAATCGTACGTCGGCTCTATGAATATTAAATTCTATTTGAGTCGCATTGTCGCCGCGTGGTGAATGTGGGAGTGCGTAGCGCGCGGCGGGCGGACCGCGCCTGCCTTGGGCCCTATCAACTCGTCCCTTATAACGAATCGGCTTGAAACCGACTACGCTCATCATTTTCATCTAATTACAGTTCCAAAATTCAACCTCAACTCAAGTCAATACTTGAAAAACATTTCTCTAGCTTGGAAGTTCATGTACTCGTAGGTATACCGAGGCAGTTACTAAAGCCTCTCATTCTGAGATAATACCTACTCATACAAGTCTCCGTCGTAACCGTAAACAGCCGAGGAATTTATGCCAGAAATGCTTTTGTTCAGCCTGTATGAAGACCCGCAACTTGTTCGTCAAACAAATTCTCAAGATATATTGGGCTAAAATCATCCAATTTGGGTAAAGTGGAACCGACACGAGTTCGACGTTCCCGCTAAATTGTACGGATATTTTAGATAAATCACCGTCCTTTCGTAAGTTTTCCCTATCTACAAAGGACCATTTGTCTTTAACGGATCTAGCGAGGACTTTTTCTTGCTAGAGATGAAAATAATATTCAGATTTATGACCGCAGTGGCTAAGAATTGGATTTCTGTCACCGATGAGATTTCATTCAACTAAATTGTATTGATCTCATAAATTCAACTTTGCCAGAGAATCCGGACTGACCAATCACGGCGTGGAATCTAATAGACTGATCTTTGAAAGTTTGAGAAATGTCGAATCGTCCGCGTCCGCCCGTAGCCCATAATTGGTTAGTCTCATACTTAAGTTTATTATAGAAAATTACAGGTAGACGAGCCGATGGAATGATCTCATCGCAAGACTACTCTTGAAACCTGAAAACACCGTAATTTGGTTGAATGTTCATAAAAGAAGTTAGTAAATCTTAGCTGGGTTTAATAATAATGATAAAAAGAAGGTATGATTAAAGCCGAATTGCAGCAACTTTAAGTAACGTAAAAGAATATTGAGTGTTGAATAGTTAAAAGCAACAAGCTTTTCTTTTGTCAAGACAATTGAGTGTCGAGCGACGCGGGCACGCCGTTTTATTTGGCTCAGATTGTAAAGGGGAAGACAAGGAATTGCGGAGCAATTTATGAAGCGGGCCTAGTGTTGGCGGCGAGTCGGCGAGTGGGGCTGCGACGTGTATTGTCGCGCCGGCAAATTGACTCGTCGGCATTTCACGGCCGACTGCGCTGATGCACCTCGTTCCTAGTTCTGCTTTATTGATGACGTCTTCATTGCCTGTCCCTTGACAATCAGCCCGTACAATGGAGCAAGCAATTACCTGTCCATTCCTGGCTGTCGTGTTGATTAACGTATTTTGCTGGCTTTGGTTTTGTGCGGATGATAGACAGCGGGAACACATTCGATTCGCATATCATAGCGTGTGCAAAGTTAATAACCAATTTCTCTCACAGTGAGAGGTGCGCTAAACAGAAAGTATTTTTACCCGTTTTTGTAGAAACATCGCATAAATCACAGCGTTATTGGAAACTGAAGTGGATACTAATTAATCTAGATAAACATGCTGGGACAAGACGACTTTCTTTTTTACAACTTTATTGACGATTATTAGCATAAACTTATTAAAATTCACCAACCGACTTATAGTCTTAAAGCCAACTACAACTGATCTTAGTGGTAATGACAATCGAATCACTAAAAGTATTTTAAAGTTGACTATAAAACAGAAAACTGTTTATTAAAACGGAGTGAAAAGTAAATTAAAGTGTGTGGCGGTAGGCCGCGGACGCACGACACGCCGCCGGGGCCCGGGGGCCGCCGCAGCTCGGGGCCCGCGGCGGATCGCGTGCACGTCGCTCGCTACATCTACACCGTGCTGCCAGATTTTCAAATCGTTTGTTATTTTTCGAGCTTCATACGCTGGGAGCAAACGCGCTCTGTTATTAAATCATTTATTATTCAGCCCAACGAACTGTTTCGCAATTTTCCCACAAGCCAGCAGAGACTTCTATAGCCGGTACACATATACTGATATGTTGTTTCAAACGTGCGTTTGCTCTCTTAATTTGCCTCTTAAATTGCAACTTATTTTGCCAGTTGAATGTTGAGTCATTATTTAAGGGTAGGTATGATTTTTTGAGTCGTTTGTTTTGTAGTTTATTTGCTTTGAATTATGAAAATCCAAAATGCTCTTGTTGTTTTAGAGATACAATTAGAAACGAACTAATTAATTATGTGCACGTACTAATAATTTATTCAACGGCACTAAACTATGACGAAATAACCTGAACAATCACAATTTAAATAATAATTTGCTTTGTTTGATCTATGCGATAAACTATACGTAATATAGATACCTATGTACTTAGTAAATAAATCTGATGTGAGTTAACTAACATAGGTATTCGTTTTTAGAAAATAGGTTTATACTTGAACGATAAAAGGGAGCCTTGTGTTGTAACATAACATAAATAATTGCATTCATTACTAGAGTAACTTACACTATTAGACAGTTGACATTTTTTTATTATTAATTTGTAAGTACCTAACTTTATCCAAAATCGCAAATAAACGTAGAAAGAATTTTTCAAATCCGATCAAAATTAAGTAAGTTAAAACCTTTTCAAATTTGCTGAAAGAAGAAACTATCAAGTATCAAAAAAAGGATGCACTAACTGAACTGTGACGTCACAGCTATTAGGTTATGCGCGTATATAAGAAATAGCGTGAGGTTCGCACCAAGCCCCCACTTTTACTCATATCAGTATTTGAAATGCTAATTCCTGTTACATTTAATAACTAATTTTAATGGTGTTTATAAAAACCCTTGTTAGTGTTATTTGTTGTTAAAATACAAAAAGTACAAAAAGAGACACAGGAGAATACACAATTGTGTTATTATTTCGATTACGCAACACAGACAAGTTGTAATCAAAATAAACGCATCAATCATACTGAAAATAAAATATAACCGCAGGTAGATGCGTATTTTCTCACACATCAATAATATTAAAAACTTCAACCAAAAATGATTTCTTTTTATTTTGTGTTGCGTTGAGTTGTTTGGGAAAAATGTAAACAAGCACCTTGGGCTGCAGTTACAACGTCACTGGTGCATCGACGCACACGCAAGCCTGTGTGATGCGCGTGAGAGCTGCACAGAGCGCTTGGCCCTCAGCTACCCATTCATTATGTTACCGAGTCGACTACTGGTGTTACTGGTTCAGGCCCATCGCGTGCGCGTTAGCCTAATTGTGGAAACCTGAGCATCAAGAAATGCTAATCAGAGATAGCCCGACTGCATTATTGCTCGCGATAGCATTTGATTTCTAAAACTACCGCTTTATATTACCGGTCCAGTCCACTATCAAGTTTCTTCTCAGAAGCCATTGCATTGCCGCAGCATCGATTGGTTCGTTTAAATTGCTAATCTTCTATTTGTAGAACAATTATTCCGACCGACTTGCGAACTAAAAAAAACAACAAAATCTCATCTCATTTGAAGATTGTAGGTATGTATTTTAAAACTGATTTAAGCTTCATATAAAAACAAAGTACCCCATAAGATTTGAGCAAGGCAGGGCGAGGCTAAGCAAAATTAAATTGCAAGCAGACAAGAATTCCTAAGAAGGCATTCCTTTGTCGATAAACGAATAATGAGAGCTTATTTTCGCCAAATTAAATTAGGACGGACAATAAATTCAGGTAACTACGCCGTTATGCCAAATTCAAATGGTTCTTCTACATGGAAGCATAGACTTGACCTTAAACAAATGTATCTAGACTAATTAAATTAGCACTAGTAGTGTTGGTCAGCCCAGACAGGTTAATGGTGATTAATATTCTCCAAATAGGTATAAATAATATTGAAAGTTGCGACACTTATGGAAAAGATTGATTTAAAATGAGAAATTAATTCATTGTGGTTTAAAAATATACCACTATTATTTATTTTACGACTATAAAAAATATATCGTCTGATAAACTGGTTTTATCTTTGACATCAATATTTTATTAAAATTCAGTTCGTTCGGTAGCTTTTAACTAGTGTGTACTATTGTCATTTGGATCAAGGTCTGCGTATGATCTCTTGCTAGATCACACACTACTTTAAGATGATGTGGGCGAATTAGAATAAAAGATGGTAAAATAATTTAAACTAGGTACTGTATTGCTTCTAAATTTTAAGGTAAAATGAACTAATGAAATATGTATGTGTGAAATGAGTAACGGCTAGCAGTATGTGCGGTTGCACCGTACAGTCCGAATTAGCTTTCTTATTATTTAAATTATATGACCGACTATTGTATTGTATAAATGATATTTGTTTTTCAAATACTAGCTTAAATTAGTAGATTACAAAAAAAAGCACGTCAATTTTTTCGTCAGTTTAAACTAGATGAGGCTGGTGTTCCCTAGCTGATTTCCCTGAGAAGAAAAACGGAGACAAACTCTGAAGGCACAGACTATCTTTTTTAAAGTACTTACAGCAAACATGTCAAGTTATATAAGGACCATGCAGATGGTCTTTCGAGGAAAGAACCACACAGATTTGAGTGAACCTGTCCAGTAATTGCAAGCATTTGTCAGTATTCGTATAGCCCTACTCAGGACTACTAAAGAGCTCAACCACTTGACGAGCAATACCACAGAAACTAAACGCCAGGCACAGGTTAACATTACTGAAAAGAAAAAAATAATCCGTGCCTGGCTTCGACGAGTCGTTGGGACTCCGGCCTCCTTTCAAAACAAATGTTATGTGGTAAATTGTAAAATAAAAATCAACAAAGTCAAATTGGAAAAAATAAAAAAAAAAAAACAGAATTAAAAAAATCAAAAGACTACTACAACGTCCGACTAAACAGTAGTTATAGAAAACTACATGAGAAACGACGGTTGCTTTTTTTTTTGGTGGGAAAAAATCATGCATTGACATCCCCCGCCCTTGGGCGGAGCAGGAGATAGTGTCAGACTCTTACTGACTAAAAGACCCACCCCGTTCCTTCTAGCCTTCATACCGGGGCTCGAGCGCCCTTTCCGATAACCCTGGCCCCAGTAGGCTTCGACCCGGCTGGGCCCCTGCTGAAACGACGGTTGCTTATTGTGGTTAACGTTACCGGCGCTTTGTGGCTGGTACAAATCGAACTGAAACGATTTTGTAATATGTTTTATGTCTTAGTAGTCTATGATTCGTTTTAAGGATGCATTACAATTTGCACTCCTCGATACGACACGCATTGTGAGGAGGCTGCTGTCTCTAGAGCCCTAAATACCGGTAGCTTGGACCTTGCTCCCAACACTAGTGGACTAGGACTCCCGCTGCCGACACTGGAAAGCTACTACTTTTATGTTTTGAAAAGCTGTTTAATACACTTTTATTTAAAAAATTGAAAAAAGAAATTATATGAATATAGAAATGATTAATGAATTAATATTTGTAGTACTAATATCACACCAAAACGGATTTTTCACACCTGTGCACAGAATAGTTGCGAGTTTATATATATGTCAATTCACAATTTCTCAGCACGACACGAAAAGACAACGTAGAATCAAGTCAAAATTCTAGAGTCATATTATTGTAAGAAATGGTCAATTTATTCAACTCAATTCATAATTCATCGATAGTTTACAACTCTTTACATTATTTTGTAATCTCACGAAGTTTACAATTATCCGATGACATTAAGTATATATTGTACTTAAAGCATATAGTCCCTTGAACCATCTGGCCGAAATTAAATTGACGCAACTCTCGCACCCGCCTAGGCGGCAGTACGCATTTATGTATGTGTGTATTAATTTGCGGCCAGCAGCGCCGGAAAGTGCGCGTCTGACCTTTAAATCCATTTTCTTTGCGAAATATTGATTGATTTACATAAATGCTATGTTCACTTTGTAGAGTATTTAACCACTAATTTATGTATAAAAATGTTTCTAAAGATCCAAGCCGTTTCGAAGAAGTAGGAAAAAAGTTGCGAAAAGTTACGAAATTGCAGAATATTTTTTTAGACAAAAGTATTAATAGTACGAATAAATCAAATGTTCATAATGTTGTTCATGAATCTATAATCAACATATATTTTTTTCAACTCTATAAACCTGGCCGTAATCGAGGAGTAGGCTTCAGAAAGTCACTGTTTTATGGCACTTTTCGGGCGTTTGGGCCTTAACTAGCGTAACGTATATAAATGGCGTAACGAAGCCGCTAGCAGAACCAGTGGCTAATTAATATAATGGAAATTTTGTAAGGAGAAATCAGATTTTACGCGGGGGAAATCTGATTTCTCCATATAAAACTTAGACACTCGTTTTACCCTTTTAGAGGTAGAGCTCGTAAAATCCGTTCTTAGCAGATGTCTACAAACTGTAAGGAACTTAATTGTCACATTTTAGAGTCTCAGTTTGTAGGAGTTATAGTTTCTGAGATTTCGTGATTAATCCAGTAAGTGGTATTTCGCTATTATATATATAGATAATTCTTCTATACGATGACGTGTGTTTATCACCAACTCTTAAGCGGCTTTGAAAGGTATGTTTGTGTGTGTATTTGCCTGGGTCCCTGTATGATTTGAAAATACAATTGGACCCGGTAGGTGGTGGTGCTGTTATAGGGTTCATAATTTTTTTTTCTGACTGTGTTGTTGATGTCTCTGAGACCGCTAAGTATAGGTATTAAAGGCAAGGTTCTGACTCACTCATTGACTCATCAACGTCCAGCCAAAATCCCTATTACTTTTAATAAAGTATACAAAGAATAAGAAAACTATCGATATAAATGTACTACGCAGAAGATTAGGCGTGCCAAACACTCACTTCAGACTCAGGTGTAATGTAGTCCTTACACCTTGAATATTACACTACGTTGAACGAAACGCGTAAGTGCCACGAAATTCATGACACTTAAGACATTTTAGGTCGAGAAAAAAGTAAAATCAAAATCAAAATCAAATTTTTTTTTTTTTTGAGAGAGAGTGGTATGGTGGTCAAACGCAAGCGTAACAACAATAAAAAAAATTGTTTGCTCTTTTATGAAAATAATAATTATTATTTGAAATATTTGAATTTGTTTCAGGATAATAACACAGGCCAAGCGTTATTGGATGTCGTTTTTCGTCACTTAGACCTCTTGGAAACAGCTTATTTCGGACTCCGCTACGTAGACCAGGACAGCCAAACGGTGAGTCGATCACACTATTTTTTTACACTAATTACATTTTTAAGCTAATACTCAAGAACTGAAAATTGGTAAGTAGGTATGTGTGTTATCATATCATCATTTCAGCCGAAAGACGTCCACTGTTGGACATAGGCCTCCCCACGTGTCGTTATGGTCATCATTATCATCGAAAGACGTCCACTGTTGGACATAGCCCTCCCCACGTGTCGTTACGGTCATCATTATCATCGAAAGACGTCAACTGTTGAACATAGCCCTCCTCACTTGTCGTTATGGTCATCATTATCATCGAAAGACGTCCACTGTTGAACATAGCCCTCCCCACGTGTCGTTATGGTCATTATTATCATCGAAAGACGTCCACTGTTGGACATAGCCCTCCCCACGTGTCGTTATGGTCATTATTATCATCGAAAGACGTCCACTGTTGGACATAGGCCTCCCCATGTGTCGTTATGGTCATCATTATCATCGAAAGACGTCCACTGTTGGACATAGGCCTCCCCACGTGTCGTTATGGTCATCATTATCATCGAAAGACGTCCACTGTTGGACATAGCCCTCTTCACGTGTCGTTATGGTCATCATTATCATCGAAAGACGTCCACTGTTGGACATAGCCCTCCCCACGTGTCGTTATGGTCATCATTATCATCGAAAGACGTCCACTGTTGGACATAGCCCTCCCCACGTGTCGTTATGGTCATCATTATCATCGAAAGACGTCCACTGTTGGACATAGCCCTCCTCACGTGTCGTTACGGTCATCATTATCATCGAAAGACGTCCACTGTTGGACATAGCCCTCCCCACGTGTCGTTACGGTCATCATTATCATCGAAAGACGTCCACTGTTGGACATAGCCCTCCTCACGTGTCGTTACGGTCATCATTATCATCGAAAGACGTCCACTGTTGAACATAGCCCTCCTCACTTGTCGTTATGGTCATCATTATCATCGAAAGACGTCCACTGTTGGACATAGCCCTCCTCACGTGTCGTTACGGTCATCATTATCATCGAAAGACGTCCACTGTTGGACATAGGCCTCCCCACGTGTCGTTATGGTCATCATTATCATCGAAAGACGTCCACTGTTGAACATAGGCCTCCCCAAGTGTCGTCACGGCTAACGACCTATTCTATACGTCTCCCATCCATCACATTCTCGCGACCCTCACCAGGTTATCAGACCAGCTTGTGGTAGGTCTTCCAACGCTGCGTCTTCCGGTACGAAGGGGGCGATTCCAGAATCTTTCGTCCCCATCGACCATCTGTTCTACGGGCAATGTGCCCTGCCCACTTAACTTTAATGATTCTCCGACCTATGATATGTTTGTTACTTCTTCACGTCGAACTGTGCTGAAGGAATTTCTACGAAACTTGTTATATGAGTAGACCATGTCCGGGAATAGCACATATGTAGTATCATCAGTATAAAATATGTTTCTTTGGGATAATTTTCTACTCAAGCGGGTGGAGCCGCTGGCAGCAGCTAGTATTAACAAATATCCGTTTACTATTTTAATACTCGTACAATAAATTGGGACGTTCTTTCTTTTTTACCGACAATCGATCACTATATAAAGTACGGCGATGATTCGTCTACTCTGACAAGTAAATAAAAAAAAAATTATAAGCCTTATATTTATAAAGCTAATATAAAACATAACGTATTACCTATTTTTATTTCTACAAAAGTTAAAATAAAAAGGAAATTCAGAAACTAAAAAACTTCAACTGTAAATACGATTTCCCTGCCGGAGTCTGCCTCCTGATAGCTACAAATTTGACGTATATAAGTCATCAGTGAACACTGAACAGGGTTACTTCTAAGATGTATACTTAGAAGTAACCCTGTTAATAATAAGCATGAGCGTCAGCATATGTGTCCCTCTCTTAGAGAGGAAGCCTGAGTCGCAACAGTGGGATCATTATAAGGACGACTATGCTATGCTATAAAAGCGTGAACAAGCGCGAAATCATCAATAATAATAAAAAACCGGGCAAGTGCGAGTCGGACTCGCGCACTAAAGGTTCCGTACAAATTTACCTATGAAATCAGTTCAATTCCCGAATTGAGTTTTGTTTTTATTTGTGGGAATATATCATCCAATGACATCCCCCGCTCTTGGGCGTAGCGGGAGATAGTGTGAGACTCTTGCTGACTAAAAGACCCGCCCCGTTCCTTCTAGCCTTCATACCGGGGCTCGAGCGCTCTTTCGTATAACCCTGGCCCCAGTAGGCTTCGACCCGGCTAGGTCCCTGCTGTTGCTGACAACTCCTTGAGATGCGCGGGAACAGTGCGCGCCATCAACGACTTGGGCTTGGTCCGGACAGTTACCGGACGGCCGGAGAGCAAGCTACCCATTGCTCACTGTCCGCAAGCCCGAGCCTACGGTGGAAATCGGGGAATCAGAATCCCGGCGGCGGCGGCGAGGACGTCATTGCCTGATGCATTCGGCCTCCTCCTTTGTGACCCGAATTGAGTTACGAGAATTTTTCTAAAGCACAAAAAAAAGTTATTTTTTTAGCTGATATAAACTAGAGCTTGGCTGCGATCCCACGTGTTTACAATATAATTTTACATATTTTTGATGGAACAAGCTATAGTAGATAAAAAAAGAGAATGCTCCAATAACACAAAACCTCGGAAGCAGTGACTTCTTTGTATTATTTATTCATACACAAGTTTGATCTACTGAAGAAGGAAAAAACTGTAATCTCTATCGTACAATATTCTGACTAGATCATAAATAGTGAAATAGTATACGTGTGTTCTGGTGTCGGATTGTCCTTAAATCTGTTTTATTATATTTTGTCTCATTTGATTTTTTTTAACATTAGCTTTAAATGTATTTTTATGTTACTAACAACTTATATTTAAAAATCTGAAATAAGTTATTATTATAAACTAGGTGACCTGGCGAACTTCCTACCGCCTAACATTCAATGAATTGAGTATGTATCGTTTATCTTTCGAAATAGTAAACCGATTGTGATGAAACAAAGTCTAAGTAATTCATCAAGTTACGCACAATTTTAATTTATATAAGTTATCTACGTCGATTTCATACATTTTACGTGATGCGCAAAACTAAAAACTTCTACAGATTTATTATATGTATACTTGTATAGATAGGTATACAAAATAAATATGTATAATGCATACAATGAACAACAGCAGACAGAGATAGTATTTTTATTATACTTACCTGCTCTCTTTCCATTGGGAACATTTTGTAAAGATGACGTTGTGGAATTGGATAAGGAGATTATATGTCCCATCTGTGAGATCTTTTCACTTGTCTGCGCTCGGTTTTTAAATGTAAGAAAGGAATATAAAGTGATGAAAATAATTTTATTTAAAGTTCCTTACTGTGTGTGAGAGCAGTGTTGGACAAATGGTAACGGCCCCGACTGATGAGTTGTAAATCGCGGGTTCAAACCCAATTATGCGCATTGCTTTGTATATTTTATTTCATCACCACTGGTCTCAAAACGGTGAAGGAAAACATCGTGGGGAAGAGGAGGAGGAGGAGGAGGCCTGAATCCCAACAGTGGGAACCATTATAAGGCCAACTATAATTTAACTGTCTGTCTGCCGGTTCGCGACAAAACTTAAAAATTACTGAAAGGATTTTAAAGAAAGTTTTCCCAATAAATATACTGGTTCATGAGGAAGGTTTAAATATATAATACAAGCACAATTGTAGGAAAAAGCCGAGAATTTCAAAGATTTGTAAGTTTCGGCACTCGTGTGAGGCTGGGGCGGATCGTTAGTAAATAAAAAGCTACTATCAAATATCAATAAAGTAAGTCACATCCATCAACCGACATACCTACTTACCGATGAAAAATAAGAAATTAATACATTCCACATTTTTCTTTCCCGTCTCGGTCGTTGAGGAAATCCATTACTTTTATGATACGTCGATATAATATCGTTTTTTGTTTGTGCAGCATTGGCTGGACGCGGGCAAGCGGCTTCGGCGGCAACTTCGTGGCTCTGAACCTCACACTTTCTACTTCGGAGTGAAGTTCTATGCGGCAGATCCTTGCAAGCTCCTCGAAGAGATAACCCGGTGAGTACGGAATTTATGCGTCATCTATTGTTGTGTAACGTTGGCTTGAATACGCAAAACACAATCGCCGTCTTCTCAATGGTAGTCAATTAATTTATAGATGACGTATAAAGGTAAAAAAAATTGGAAAAGTAGGTAAATGTATGCCTAGGTAGACTCACCCCTCACTTCTTCCTGAGCGGGAGGAGTCATTTAATGATTCCGCATCCCAAAAAAAACCGGCCAAGTGCGAGTCGGACTCGCCCATGAAGGGTTCCGTAGCAGCAAGTAACATAATATAAAAGTTCTTGTAATGTGTTGTAACTTTGATCGATGTTTTAATAATAGTGTATTTTTTTCGGTTTATGACGCATTAAAAAAAAACTGCTTACTGGATTTCGTTCAAACCAATTTTCGTTGGTAGTTTTTATAGTAATGTACATCATATATTTTTTTTAGTTTTATCATTCTCTTATCTTAGAAGTTAGAGGGGGGGGGACACACATTTTACCACTTTGGAAATGTCTCTCGCGCAAACTATTCAGTTTAGAAAAAAATGATATTAGAAACCTCAGTATCATTTTTGAAGACCTATCCATAGATACCCTACACGCATGGGTTTGATGAAAAAAAAAATTTTGAGTTTCAGTTCTATGTATGGGGACCCCCAAAATTTATTACTTTTTTTCTATTTTTGTGTGAAAATCTTAATGCGGTTTACAGAATACATCTACTTACAAAGTTTCAACAGTATAGCTCTTATAGTTTCGGAAAAAAGTGGCTGTGACATACGGACGGACGGACAGACAGACAGACAGACAGACAGACAGACAGACAGACAGACAGACATGACGAATCTATAAGGGTTCCGTTTTTTGCCATTTGGCTACGGAACCCTAAAAAAGAAAAAAAAAGGTATCAAGATATCTGCCTGCCTGTTCTGCATAAAGTTAAAAGTTTTTGTTATATGTAAGTATTATTTTGACAAAGATAGATGTACTGCAGTCCGGTGCCAAAAGTGCAGAGGCACTCTACCAATACCTAATTTAAGTGTATAATTTTTTTTGTAGTTGAATTTCAATGGCCCACAAAAAGTTTCTACACTTTAGATTCTAAGCTATGAAATACTCGTACATAAATCAGTCATGAACTATTAACCCTCTTATATCAAAAAAACTTTAAACATCAAGGGCGCCAGATAACCGTGGAATAACTTTCATTGATCCTCCTATAGTACAATTCACGAATGATGGCGGCCGTGAAGTTTGCGCAGAAGGCTGCGCAGTAACGTGTTTTAGGAATCAAATGACGTCGCGCGTGTGCGAGAAGAGTGTGGTATGCGCGAAACTTCGCTAACTTCACGCCAACCATCATTCGTAAATTGTACTGTACAGTTGTTGACATTCTTAATTTCAAAAACGGAAATAAAGACATGAAGCTGTTTTGAATCGACACGTCTCGTGATCCTTTACATACGAGTAATATGATCTAATAATGAAAAGCAGTTCATTGTTTGTTTTTCGGATTACGCAGAGATATTAGGAAAAAGTCAATGTAAGGTCACGATTATTTGGCGTCTTCTACAGCATCAAATTATTCAATTTAAATGCTCAAATTATTTTGTAAGTAGCTAAACTAAACTAACTTTTAAATTTAAAAATAGGTTATTAAAAATCACAAAAAAAAAACTCAATGATTTCTTTTTTCTTTCAATAACATTTTTTTTTTCAATAATTTCCATGAGTAAGCATGGAGTTTCTTGCCGGTTCTTCTACATCGGGAACGACCAATGCGACCAAAAGCTTCTGACTTCTGTCGTTTTATTTAGTACCCGTATGAAATAAAATATTTTGAATTTAATGAATTTTATTAAATATAGCTTTTGCCCGCGCGGCTTCGCTCCCGCTCTTCCCTACTTCAGCCTACTATACCCTACTCTACCCTACCCTACTCTACTCTACCCTACTCTACCATAATCTACCCTACTCTACTCTACTCTACCCTACTCTACCCTACTCTACCCTACTCTACCCTACTCTACCCTACTCTACCCTACTCTACCCTACTCTACCCTACTCTACCCTACTCTACCCTACTCTACTCTACTCTACCCTACTCTACCCTACTCTACCCTACTCTACCCTACTCTACCCTACTCTACCCTACTCTACCCTACTCTACCCTACTCTACCCTACTCTACCCTACCCTACTCTACTCTACCCTACTCACCCTCCTCTACCTTACTCTACCCTACAATACCCTACTCTACCCTACACTACCCTAATTTTCATTTTTTTTCCATAAGAACCTTCTCCTCATAATAACGAACTCAACAAAAAAAAAATTAGCGAAATCGGTCCAGGCGTTGTTGAGTTATGCGCTTACCAACACATTTTGCGATTCATTTTTATAGTATAGATGCTCATTTGTAAGTACAAATAAATCAATTAGCCGTTTAATAACACTAACAGTTATAGATAATTGATAGAATACCAACAAGACGGTGAAGGAAAACATTGTGAGGAAACCGACAAGTCCTAGAACCAAAAATTCGAAGACATGTGACATTCACCAACCCGCACTGCGCCCGCGTGGTGTATTACGGACCATATCCCTCTCCCAGAGAGGAGGCCTGAGTGGGAACATTATAAGGCCGACTATGCTATGCTACCTATAGACGTGTCTTCT
This sequence comes from Mythimna albipuncta, assembly GCA_929112965.1. Classification (NCBI taxonomy): domain Eukaryota; kingdom Metazoa; phylum Arthropoda; class Insecta; order Lepidoptera; family Noctuidae; genus Mythimna; species Mythimna albipuncta. The sequence continues at coordinate 21,841,540 of OV815959.1, read as the reverse complement.
ATTTTCAAAAAACTTAATTAAACGTGCCTTGAAGGACTTACTCCATTACAATACAACTCGAATGTTCACCTAAAAATTTATAAAGCTTGTTATATACTTCTTCAATAACGTGGATATTATTTTTGGTCTTTAGCTGTTGGAAAGATAAGTATGGAAGTCAAGTTGGATCAGAATATTTTTATTTAAAGGCATTAGGCACTATTGAATTGAATCCAAATCAGACGAACTACCGTACACACATAGCATTACATGTGTCGGTATTACAAACAAAATCTGTTATTATAATGAGTTCCAGCAAAACCACTAACTGCATGTGAAAATCAAATTAATGGTTGAACATTAACAAATTATACAGAACGATATTTATTAATGTGGTTTTCCATCAAAGCGTTGAGTGCGGTGTGTGTATAACTCGCACGTGTCCCGACACGCAGGCGCTAATGTAAGTAGCGCTTTCACAACATCATTCATATTATAGCACATTAATTCAGGAGCGCGAGGGATGAAATAGGAAGGGATAATAAAACACATCTGTGTTCTTAACGTGCGACGTGTCAGCAATTCAGCACCGCTCCGAGCTACACTGCACCTTATTCTCTTAACTGCTCCACACATAATTATCCTAGCACGCACACTACATTTTATCACACTCCTCCCACTACACACTCAACACACTACGCAACACTTGTCACTTCTTACCATAGGTACCCGCCACACAGCATTACACTGTCCATATTGCACTATTCTCGTCACATTGTGCACCATTCACCATACTGCGTCACGCTGGCTGCATCACGTCACATTGGCCACACCGTGCTATTCTTGCCACACCACTCCGCAGTAGCTACTACACTGTGCCACATTCGCCATACCGTGCAACATTGGTCACACAGCGCTATTCTCGCCATACCACGCCACACCACTCTACACTAGCTGCATACTACATGGGCCACACCTAGCTATTCTCACTATAACAATGCCACACTGGCCACACTGTGCCACACTCACCACACTGGCCACATTGTGCCACACTCGCCAGACCGCACTACAGAGGTAGTAGTGGTCTTTTTTGTCAATCACACACAAGCTATAAAGTGACACAGATATATCCTTTTTAAAAGTCAAAGCCAGATAAGGTTCAAGCTTACTCTATACTTATCAAAATCAGTTAACCAGTTCAATCGTGGAAATTACAGACACAATAGAAAGACAATAGGTGCGCGCTACACCATAAAAGCAACAGACAGAGACCGTTTTCAATGATGCATAAGAGGTAAAAAGTAAATTAAAAAGACTTATTTATAGATAAATGTTTTACAAATAATACATAGGTACCAATAACATAAAGTTATGCTTGTTAGGTACTTTTATCTATCTAGAGCTATGTTTTCTAGTCTGTTTGTGTCACGTTAAACTTTGACCCCATATAAAAAGTTTGTACATTATTAAGAACATAGAGGCACGAGAGTGCCCATTATTCCCACATATAACAAGATAAAGCTGAGAGATAGAGGGTCATAATTAGTGTAACGTTGCAAGGACAGTAGTCAGACTTTTATGGAGGTAGTAAGTACGTTTGTGCCATATATGGGACGCAACTAAATAACGACATTAACGACGTAATAATAAAAACATGACTCGGTTATGTAATTTACAAGGAGCTCTGAGTAGTATGAAATAAAGTAGATGTTTTGTTTTGTCTGCACGCCCACAAATTTAAGGGTTTTCGTTGTCATTTAGATAATTTCTTCTAGAAGGTTACTAGGTATTATAATAACTTAAAACGTGTTCATGAATGAGCACTCGGAAGCAAATAACTTGATGCTATATTTTTACAACAAACTATTAAAATTTCATAATCATAAAATAGAGTGAAGTCTAGTAAAGATACAAAAGAAGGTGTAGTGCTCTCGCAATAAACGCGCGGTGGGCTCGTAAACTGACGTGCACTGATGGAATGAATGGCAGGCGGCGCCGCGTGCTCGTGCAGCCGCTCCACTGTCAATGACGGAACATAAACACAAGAATTTAATTTCATGGACAATTTTAATTGGACACCTCTTATAAAATGGGCCTCTCGCTATAATATTTGCTATTCACTGAAACAAGAGTCCGCTAATTTTTTCTATAGAGCTACAATTTAATTCCTGCCTAAAATATCTTTTGAAAACCGTGGAGGAACTTTCGTCTACTCGTATTTCCTTTAAACTTTACAACAAAGGCTACAATTGAAGTCAGTTAAGTGGAATTTTGAAGAGTTTCCATTTCATTCTTTATTTTATTCTTTGTGAATGTTGGGCGGGTACGGGGATGTTTTATTAAAATTTCGTTATTACGATGTTGACGGTGCACCCGTCGGCGGCGCGATCGCGCCTGTGTCAGCACCAGTACACGTACTACGTACAACACGGGGAAACGTCTTCCTTTAGCTAAGGGCCGCAGTTTAATACTCGTAAATTCTTTGAAAACCTTTGCCTTGATGGTCTTTTAATATTTAATATCCCTTTAAGGGCAATCTTTTCGCAACGAGTTTGACGAGTTTCTCCTAGTTAAAGAAAATGAAATGGGTCAATGGAGATTTTATGTTTCAGGGAAATTCAATTTAGAAGAGTGTAGGACGGTTATTTAATGTTAAGTTGTTTAACTTGTGTGATTGGGTTTGTAACGTGTAATGTTTGGTTGTGTCAGGTACCAGCTGTTCTTGCAGCTGAAGCAAGACGTGCTGCGTGGCCGCCTGCCCGTCAACTTCGACCTCGCGGCCGAGCTGGCCGCCTTCGTGCTGCAGTGTGAGTCATGTTCCCTTAAATATACTATAAGACTCGTATATAAATAATGAACTGTTTTTCATTACTAGTAAATGTAAAGGATCGCTATAGATGTCAATTCAAGACAGCTATATTAAATGTATATTTTTTAATATGTTGGGGTACTACTCAGCTCGCGGCCTCTCAGACCTGAGCCCCATCGTCAATCTTTATTTCTATTTTTACAAGCTTTTTATTAACTTGCAATGTAACTATGTATGTACGGCTCAAATCTTGCAACTTAATAATTTTTAAGCAGATATTTCAATCGATTAAGCTAAAACTTTATATAAATGTGTAAATTTTGAAATTAAGAATGTCACTATATAAAGGAGAGTCAATGAAAATTAAACCTGTAAATGCAACCCCTACTCTAGATACAGAGAGTCTACAGGACCGCAAACCCACCAGGCTTATTGTGTAACAAGCTCAGGATTTGCCAGCTTAGCTATCGTAACGGCACACGTGTTGCTTACGTCACATAGCAAGGATTTTCAGGTCTACCACATCTTTTAGTTAAATGAACCAATCGTTCAGTGCTTCACGAAATCTCACCGTCTTTAAGTGAAATAGGCCGTCAATTTCTAACCTAGGGAGAATTTGTCCAAGGCTGCAAGACGGGCTACTATCTAATTAAAAAAAAAACTAGGCTAGTGCAAGTCGGACTCGCGCCCTAAAGGTTCCATACTTTTCCGAATCGCAAGAAAAGTATTTATTTTTTTGTGGCGTAACAACAAATTTAGATACTATTTTCAGATTTATTCGTATAAGTATCTGTGCTATAAGACCATGCTTTATGCCAAATTTCAAGATTCTGGGTTAACGGGAAGCACATGTGATATCTAGAGCGGAGGAAATCATTTTATGATTTCAGTCCTTCAAAAAAAAAAACAATATTACCTACCTACCTATACACTTGCCCAGATCCCCTGCTATTGCTCCCAACACTTTTGTGACCAAATCCTACAGTAATCACATTTTCCATTGTGACCGGGATCAGATTGTATCTGTATCCCCGGTCATATTATTATCGACTGCAGATGAAACCATTTGTGAAACTCGGCTCAATTTCAGTTTAAATGGCGATTTTATGAAACAGTCATAATGATCATGTTGAACCTTTCGGTTGATTGCGCTGTAATCCGATTTTCTTTTAGTGTTCGGGGATATTGACGTGTTTTCAAATTTATTTGATAAAGTTTTTGTGCATGCATTTAGCAAGTGGGTGTATAATTTGTAAATCATTGAATAATACAATCAAAATAACTAGCTGCCTCAGCGAATTAGTAGAAGAAACAGTAGTTCTGCCATATAAATTATTATCAATGAAAAAAATGTGGGGTGAGGGTGGGAGGGTAAAACATAGCCTATTTCTTGGCCTATTCTTAGACCTATCAAATATATACAAACATATATATATATATAAATCGGTCAAGTCATTCCAGAATGTATCCGTTTGGATAATAAGCACTACGACGAAATTTTTATTTTAACACTGGACATTTTTTAGCAAGATATAAGGTTAAAGAAAAAGGGTGAAGGTTAAGGTTATAGGTTTTTTTAAGACTGAACTCTTTACAATAAACTTTCTAACAAACTTACTAGATTCGATGTTATTGATAGTCTGTGTGTATTAAATACCTTTCAAATAGACACATAATCACACTAATATTATATGAGTGAAAGTTTTCATTACAGTTCAAACGGCTGAACAGGTTTGTAAGGGGGTACACAGGTAGACATGTCCTAAAATAAAACAATATAATTTTAATTCTTGAGATAATTTTCTACTTTCACGTAGGCAATACATAAAGAAGATAAAAATGAAATACTGGTAATAAGGTTATGATGTTATGAGGTTACTGTCTCTGGAGCCCTAACCACAGGTAGCTTGGACCCTGCTCCCGACACCGGCAGATAACTATGGCTTTTTTTATTTTTATATGATTTTGTAAAAAAAAATGGATAAAGGGAATAATAATAATATTCCACAACTATCACGCAACAACGTTTAGTCCCAAGCTAAGCAGAGCTTGTACTATGAGTACTAGCCAACTGATAAACATACTTATATACCCATTTCTAAATATATACATACATATTATAGATAAATTAAACCCAGACGTGAACAAATGATCGTGCTCATCACACAAACATTTGTCCTGGGTGGAAATCGAACCCACGACCTTTGGCATAGCAGTCAGGGCCACTAACAACTAGACCAACAGGCCAGCCATTAATAGGTAGGTGTATAGCGATTTGACGATTAGTCCCATGAAGTAAAATTGATCATTTCGATAAGAAATGATAGGATGGCCACGTCCCAACTATTTCAATTAAGGTTTTCAGTTAGTTCAATTATACCTTGTATAATGCTGCTACAAAAGTATTGACCTCTTGTGATGGCCACGCTTCGGCCATGCTTAGCTACCCACGTCACACACGTTTACTATTACATGCAATAACACACCTATTTTATTAACTTGATTGCGAACCGAGATTCCTGGAAAACAATTGGGTATATATGTAGTTTATATATTATATTATTATGATCCATCGAAATAGATACACTTGATAATAACCCAAGTTCACTTATAAATTAACATGTATTTATATTAACAAACTGATTATATCTACATATAACCTCTTTCTTTTCTTTTCCTGATGTGTACCTATATGCAAAAACAAATATTTGTACTTAGGTGTCGATATACCATCTTGAAATTCCCTGACACGGTCTGCGTTTCCTGATAGTTTCAACCTATTGATAGTTACAATCTTTAAGACAAGAATAAATTGGTTACTTCTACGCCAGCGAGCTCTATAGTCGATCACATCGTAGATTTCCACCGGGTGGTCAAGTGCGAGCCACTCAACAGTAAAAAAAAAACTACTCTACATCGCTGTCACCTGGACACGCCTGAGATAGAGCAATGCTAATTTCTTTGATAGTTTTTTTTTTTTTTAATTTTCAACCTCCATTCATCGTTATGTTTTATGTAGTCTCAGTAGGAACACATTTATCCAAGACAGGCCACAAAAAGTTCCAAAAAGATTTAATAAGTAGGTAGGTACATACCAAACCTACACACCTAATTTTAGAAGTAATCGCAGTTGTATAAAATTGCTCAGTACACGCAAGGGAATAATAACGTGTGCGCTCATGTGGGGACGTTGACTCATCGCCCAAGGGGCACATGGTAGCCAACTCGACTGTTCGCATGATCACTTACATACAAACTACCGCGAATGAATCTAAATGTATGGCCCAATAAAAATACATCCTACTAAAAGGACGACCACAAAAATATTAACGAAACAGGAAAATAGAAATGTTTACACTTAGAATCCCAAGAGTTTTCCGAACAAAATACACTTGGTTTGTACGATAGATAATTTATCTCCATGTGACTTATAAATGTTTCATAATGAAAAGTACTTTTATGAAACATTTTTATGTCACTTTTCTGACCAAAGTCAGAAAAGTCAAAACGATATTCGATATACACAGGTACCATTGAGACAGTATAGCCGTGAACATTCTGTCATTAGTCTTCAGTGATCAAATAGCGTTAAAATTCAAGCTAAGACGCTACTCTAAATCAAAACTGCAATGTGTTTTTAATTCATTAAACCCCAAGCGAACGCCGGCGTTCGCGCACCTATTGTCTTTCAATTGTGTCTGTCATTATCACGATTGACAGGTTAAGTACAGGAATGAACAATGATTTTAACTGATTCGTGGTCAGGGGCCTAATAAAGAACAGTCACATTTTGCAAGTTGACTTCACTGAATCTGAATAGAATTCGTAATGAGAAGTAATGACGTAAAAGACACTTACTTCACTGTGTTTGGCGTCAAAAGATAATTTCAGATTCCAGAAGTGAAGATGTAACCAAGGCCATGAAGTTTGTTTAATCTATCTTCTTTTTATTTTCCTCCATCGCCTTGGTTTACATAGAATGCTATTGAGTCGGACTAAATTCCGCTTCCAGTAATAGCTAAAGCCATTCTTCTGAGATTCTGCAGTGGCTCGACGAAGAGCTATCTTACCGCAAACGCAGTAAAATTTATCAAGCATTCCGCTTCGCTACTTCAGGCTCAGACTAATAGACTGCACTCGCCCGATAACTATGCGGATTATAGAAATGTTTTAAGCGACAACTTTTAAGAGCCGGTTGCAGTCAGAGTATTTTGTGAATACTGGTTTGGGTCTATGTCGACTTCGAAGCTTCGAAGAGTAACAGCGATTTGATTTTTATAAAAAAGAAAACAATTCAAGTTGTTTTTTTTTTTTTTAATATTCCAGGCACGTAATCTCGTAGATAAATACACGTTTAAAATCGTAAGTTAGGGCCAGATTCGTAATTCTTTTTTATCAAGCCAACAAATTTAATAATGTTTTAATTTTTACGCTGCGGTCGGTCATATGATTAATTTTATAATAAAATATTTTGTTATGATGTTCTCTTTTACATTTGTGGATGTCCAGAGGTTTAAAAAAGTTCAAAATGAGTTGAACCTGGCCTTAAAATGTAGAATCCAACTCTGTCAAGGCGATTCGTAAATACGGTAGCTTAAGTAGCTTCAGCAGGCATAGAGACTTCCTTATTAGGGGCCAAATTTATGCAATCATATTCATTTTTATAAACATTAGGAGATAATTACATTTCGTCCCGACCTTACCTTTGAAGATTCACGTAATTAATTAGTCTCCCACTTGATATTCGCTATAATATTTATAATTGACTTTGTAACGTAATTAATTTTATTGCCATTTTCTTCTGATCTGGTTATTCCTGAATAATATTTTTTATTAAAACATGAGATGTGTTAACTTACATTAAAATATCGATGTTTGAACAAAATTAAATATTGCTAATTGACGAACTTCAAAGTGAAAGCGTATGTGCCATTAAAATATTTATTGTGAGCGATGTTTTTCTGTTTATTTAAGCTTTTTTAAACATGGTAGTTTATGTCAATTCCATCATAACTTACATTACATGAATAACAAAAATACAAAAGTAATATAAATCAAACTTATGTTTATAGCCTTATACTAACAGTAATGAGAACTTTTATTAATTACAGGAGCTAGAAAATATTAAACATGATTTTGACTGGTTTATATGTAGGTCTAGACAAAAACTCTTAAAACATATGTTTGTTCAGATTGAGAGTCCTCTTCAGGGACTCGATTTCAGGGAGGGGTTTTAATTAGTATTTTAATTAGTTGATTAATTATAATTCTTTTGGGGTTTGTGATAATTATATCACAGCTAAGACCAAACCGCGAAAGAATTTTGTTCTAGAAAAATGTACATATTCGTTATACTACTTACGCGGTATTATTTTTCCTTAGATCAAACAAAAAACAAGCATCAAAGTGCCATTTATGGCACACTGGTAGGGCAATCTACGGCAATAAGTGGGGCTACGAAGGTTTAATATCGATGCGTTATTCAAGAGGTAAATGAGCCATCAGCAGCGCAGCGTCGTTTGCATCTAATCTACCAGCATCAGCGACCCCGTGCGACCCCAGGGGTCACATTCCGGCGTTATAACCGTTCCCGACCGATGGAACAACATTTTTGCGTGTTACCGAACTTGGTAATCGTCGGGTACGTCACTTTGTACAGATAATTAATTTCAATGGCCCCTGAAGACTACTGCAAAAACATCAAATTAAATGTATTTTCTTAATTAATACCAACTTGAGGGCCTTTGTTCAGCTTTTTCCTGTGGCTGATAAACTTGATTGTTTGGGTATCTATTTACATACGCAAAGTCTCTCTAATTGCTTTCCTGTGATACCAACATTTTCATATTCTGAACGCTCGTTCGTAGATTTATGAAACAAGAATGTAAAATATTTGCGTTTTTCCGCCCCTGTACCTACACCCAAATGATCCACTCCCATTACCATCGCTATGTTAAAGGTAGGCCTATTATATGCCTCGTATTACGATTTGTTATAAATTGCACGCAAAATCATCCCTTTTATATTATATACTTGATTTTTAATTCATAGGAACGACGGAAGTGTTTTTCAAATACTTTCAATATTTTTATTATACAGAATGAGTCGCTGCGTCGCGGGAACTTTGTGAAGTTGCTTCTTTTTGTTTTTTTTTTTTATAAACATTTCGAATAAATCGCCTCACGTGACATTTACGCTAAAAAACTGCACTATGTAGGGCTTGTACTATGTAGCAACATGGCTAACTTTGCAACGAAAAAGAGGACGTTTTTACGGTGCCCCTGTATGGGTAGCGCCTTAAACTTGGAGCCCACCTGTGAAACTTGGAGACGATATATTTCCACATGGCGTAACGGTTAAGTACCTCTTTATACATCTTGACAGGAAACAAACATGGAGACACCACATAGAAAAAAATGTGATGAGCTAAACAAAACTCTTTAAAAAATGAACTCGCTCTTACCAAGAACAAAGCAGTGTTGTAGCTTGTCTGGGCATATGGGGCTGAACTGTGGGGCTCAGCTAAGAACTCAATTATGGAAATTCTTCAGCGATTCCAGAATAAAGCTCTCAGAATAATATCAAATGCTCCGTGGTTTATCAAAACTTCTAAACTACATGAGCCTCTACAAATTGAAACCTTAAAGGAGGAAATAGGACGCAGAATAAAGTCATCTAAAGACGTCGGTCTTTGTATGACTGTGCACTGCGTTCTGACAGTGACGTTGACACATAGCAACGTCCTAGCCATAGCTTGTGAACCACCAACATTCAAAAGGCTAAGACGCCACCTTTGGGGCTTTGTTAAACAGAGCAGAGTAAAAATTATAATGGAAAGGCAGATTTTTCATTAGAAGAATGAACCTTTGCATCAACGAATTCTCAGAAAAAATCTGCTAATACATATAATAAAAAATAAACCATTCGGTGCACGTGGTGTCGAATCCACATCATATTTGTTCGGTTTTTAACGCAGAAAGTCTATTAAAGCACTAAACATGATTAAAATATTTCGCACGTCGAGCTCAGAACTGCAAGTCAGAAGGCATAATTTAGTTAAGATAATATGTTAGTTATGATAACTCTAAATCACTCGTAAAACACTAAAAAAAAATATGTTTTCAAACGAATTTTTAGCTTGCTCTTTTTTACGCTACGAAAACATTTCTATTTCTGAAACTCGTTAAAAATAAAAATGATATTTATTGTGCAAATAAGTTTTTATAAATACTTTTACACTTTCATTTTTTTGGTCAATTTAAACTAGATGAAGCCGGTGTTTCCTACCTGACTACCTTGAGAAGAAACACCAAAACAAACTCTGGGGGTAAATTATCATCAAACTTACTAACTTTAACGTTTTTATATTTATCCCGTATTACTAGGCAGCATACAACACCGGTTAAATTAATAACAAATAATTATAAATCAGATTTTAACTTTATTGTTGTAGATTTGTAATAAGTGGACAAATTTTTTAGTAAATTGATAACACGCTTCGAATTTTGCACCACCTAAATTACAAGTATTGAGTTTTTCCTCGCCTTTTTTTATGTACCTAGGTACTTAGTCTGAGAGTAACCATAGTTCTCGTCATAACACAGCCTTATGTGACTAGTAGGTAACAAAAAAAAAACATAAAAATATAACGTACACAAAATGCTGGTCAAGAAAAATACAAGTCACAAAACGTCAACACTGTAACAAAATCTTTGTAAAAGACCCGTCTTCAAGAAAATTTGATCTACAAAACTAAACTGCTATTAATCAAGCAACATTGTACTTTTATTTTGTCTAGTCCGTAGTCTCGGTTTGGGGGAGACGGATGAAGCGAAACAATCCGTCCTTCGCAACAAGTTAACGGACTTGTGTAACGCGTTCACATTTATCAAGTGGATGGACAGTGGCACTGGCGCCCGCGATCTCCCAACTCGCTTGTAGCCAGTGGGGGAACTATAGGGAGGCAAGGCTGGCATAATGCCAGGGTCCCCTAGTCTGACGGGGCCCCTGGTCTTAGAGGCCGCGAGCTCTGAAGGGTAATCCAACATAGACATAATCACAACGTCACCTGATTTCTCGGGGGCCCCATGCAATGAATTTGCCACGGGCCTGATATGATATAAATACGCCACTGCTGTAGCTTTTGTGCTTACAGTACCTACCACATTGTGGCATTACGTATAACGCTTAATTATAGTGTCCAACCAAACTTTCGGTTTCGGTTTTCGGCCAAAAACCTTCTTTCGAATTCGGCTAAAAGAAAAAGCTACGGCCAGTACCTACTGAAACTGAATTCCCGAAGTTTCGTGCTGCATTCGGATATGTTCTAGTCATTGACGTTCTAGTCCAAGATCCCAGAGCGATTAGACATAATTTATTTTCACATGAATGAAACCTTAGGTTCTCAGTAGCAGACTCATGTGCTTTGAATACCTGCGTGCTTGTGAAGCTCTCCCTTGGGGCCCCTGGGCAATGTTGTATTTCTTTAGTTAGACAAATTGTAGTGACTAAACATAATAATTATTTAGCCGAGGGTGTTCAGAGCGTATGAGCGCGAGAGCACTACCTACGTATGCGTTTCAGAGCGAGTGAGACATCCATAGTAACTAGTTTCCTCTTACCTTAACTCACAATCTATTCAATCAATCAATTTCAAATATAACTTTGTAATAGTTAACTTAGTAACATACAAGGTGTAAGGGACAGCCCAAGCCAAAAAATCAGCCTCACTATACAAATTGTCCAATCAAGTTTATCATTTTGTATGGTGAGGCTGATTTCTTTTTTCGTTTCCTGAAAAAAATTTTTGTGGAAGGTTCTTCAGTTTTGTCTTCTGAGCAAGCCCTTAAAGTTTGTGGAGGGCTGTCCCTTACACCTTTTATAATAAAAATCTGACATTTAAAAATAAATAAAGTTCATAAATTTTATTTTTTGTGTAGCGATTAACCTTTCAATCGTGGAAATTACAGACACAATAGAAAGACAATAGGTGCGCGAACGCCGGCTCGCTTGGGGTTTAATGAATTAAAAACAATTAGCTATTTTAAAAACTCCTCCGATTCTGAACATACTACTTTCAGGATGTGCGTTAATGCGTTTATTATGTTACCATAGTATATGTAATTTTGCGGTTATTACAATTTCAATGGATTCTGAACTGGTATGCAGACTCATTAAAGTTTGACTGTATAGCTATATTATTAAGATTAATTTCTGACTTTCCCACACGTTATTTATTGTTCAGTCTAAAACTGTATACCTACCGGCCATAGATTAGCACATGTGTACCGAGAAAAAAATACATAAAGCAAGTCGTGATTGCGAGCTTAATTATGTGAAATAGCAAACATCTGTTGCGTTCTTTTTTAATTTATCTACATACTGCTTGAGAACGCTTAGTTTTCACTAACTGTATTTTTTTTTTTTAACTCTGTACCTAGTTCTTTAAAAAGTTCACTTTTTAATTAAACTAAACCGTACGCTTTCATTGTAATGTAATTGTTGTTTTATTTAATTCAATTAGAATGTATCCTTGTTATTTGATTTATTTATTTCCATTTTTAATTTCGTTACTATTACTGTTATAATTTTTTTTTTATATATTTTGATTCAATGTAATTCAGTCAATCTCGTGTTCACGTATCTTATACTCGTTTACTTTAAAGTGAGTCTGTACGAGTCGCAGTATTTGATTCATCATCATCATCATTTCAGCCGAAAGAGGTTACTGTTGGACATGGGCTTCTCCAAGTGTCGCCACAACGAACGATCATGACATGTGTGCCTCGCAACTGTAACTACTAGAACTCTTTTACCAATCAATTTTAAATTGATTACAAAACCCAACAATGTTTTTGTAACTGTACTGGCAGTAAGGCCCGCATTAATAAACGTCCTCAGCCCAAGATCTCATACTTGATATCAAGTTTAAGCTCCTGACTGTATTAATAAACGAGATTCACAAGCCCTAGGTACTCGTACTTGGTAACTGAGATTCTGTACTCATGTGTTTATTAATTAGCAATGATCTTGATTTTCTGACATAGTATAATCGGGGATCAAATGATATCGCAATTGAGGACGGAGTTTAGCATCGTATATTAACACGGGCCTTAGTGTAGTAGTAGATATGTCTAAACGAGGCAAATGGTGAGTTCAGCAAATTCCATTTATCGTCGAGACGTGTGGGCGGCGCGACTCTTTGCCGAATGATAGATGGTCTCTCTCACTGAACATCACTCACACCTCCTAACGTAAAACAGATTCCGACTTTGACTTACTTTTAAGTACCAATCAAGTATCTGATGGAAGCCATAACCAATGAGTTTCTTTGAACTTGTCTAAATAACAAAAAGTGACGTACAGGTGGTAGATATGTATATATACGCGAATGTTTATAGCTATAACTCGGTCATTCGCAACGAGAAACAGGCCGTGACCCGTTGAAGACTGACTGGCTTGTTGTTCTAGTGGTTAGTGGTCCTGACTGCTATGCTGGAGGTCGTGGGTTCGATTCCCACCCAGGACAAGTTGTTGTGTGATGCGCATGATCATTTATTTATTTAAGTATATACTTTATTGCACATCAAGATTAAAAATTAACAAAAATGAAACCATTTCTTCTGTATATGGGTGTAATTTATCTATAATATGTTTGTATGTATTTAGAAATATGTAGGTAAGTAAAGTATTTTTATCAGTTGTATAATATTCGTAACACAAGCTCTGCTTAGTTTGGGACTAGACGGCGTTGTATGAATACAAGATGAAGATTTACTACTATAGTAAAAAAAAAATCTTTTAAAAGCTTTTCATAAATAACACTAAAGTAAGACGTAAATGTATCTGTCTACCTTATATGCTACTAATATCTGTAACAGACTAATAGATCACAAAGTAAACACGTTCTCTACTTGTTTTAAAATAGATATATGTAATTCAGATTCTTTTTGACGTTTCAAAGCATCCATAAAATAAACCGAAGCGAGTGAGTTTAAAAATAATCAGATTTATGGCTGCCTCTGATACTTATTTGGAAATTAAACGACAGCTATGTACCTACTTAAATATAAAGAAGAAAAAAGAGATCTGTCTTTCAAAAAACGGAAGCTTCTTCGTGATGCTCGAAATTCAAACAGGATACCGTTAATTTATTTACTAGACTAGCTTCTGATCCCGGATTCGTTCGCATAAATTGAGGGTATAGCGCATGCGAAGTCGAAATCAAAGTCAGATAAAAAGTAGCCTATGTTTTTCCTTGAGGTTTTAAAATTTTATCAAAATCGGTTCAGAAGGTTTAACTATGAAAACGTAACAATCAGACTGAGTTAAATAGGGTCGTAAACTAGTCACAGTCAGAGATTGCATCACTACTTAACATCAGGTGGGATCGCAGTCAAGCAAGGTCAGATCAATTAAAAAAAAACAATACTTTCGGAAATTGGGCACCAATAGTTTCACTTTTTGACACGTATGGCTATTGGAGTTAATGTATAATTCATAATATTATTTTTAATGATTCTTTACCTAAATTCATTTAAAACATTTGTGGGGTTTCTATTTTCATTTATTTTAGTATTTAATACAATAAATACGTCATTTTTTGTATAATAGTGAAGCGACTCCGTTATCACTTTTAATCGATCGATTAACCGTTAACATAAATCATGGAACAAGAAAATAATCTACATTCACAACTAAAAAATATTAAGAATTGTCATTGTTTTTATTCTTCAATTATGTTACTATTTCTTGCGTTAAAAAGTGTTTTCTAGGCAAAAATAAAACAATTAAAATATAATCTATAGTGTTATGACTCCGCGTCCATAATCTATTGTTTGATCACAACACTATTCGATGAAATGTCAAATAAAATGGTGTTTTCTGTTTATCGTGTTAACCACCGCGCCGGTTAAGCCGAGAATAATGGTTTTAGTTTTTCTCTGCTAACAAATATAAATTCGTGTTTAGTTGAGTTTTAGGATTTCTCCGCTTCTCTCTCCTTTATCGAGCAATTGGACTCCTTTTGTGCGTGTTGTGACGTCTTTACGTCCACGGTGATTAGTTGTACAGTACAATTCACGAATGATGGCGGGCGTGAAGTTAGACTTTGCGAACTTTCGCGCATACCACACTCTTCTCGCACACGCGCGACGTCATTTGGTTCCTAAAAAACGTTACTGCGCAGCCTTCTGCGCAAACTTCACGGCCGCCATCATTCGTGAATTGTACTATAGATGTAAAACATGTCGCGCTGTGTGAACTGTTCTCTTTTATTATCACACCCCCTCCCTAGACGCCAAATCAGAGAAGCAACGGATTCCATGGTAACATAACCTAACCTATATAACCTTAACAGGTACACAACTTTTTTTTTTTTCCAAGAACTCTACAATATTTAATTTCGAATTTAACCATGTTTTAAAGTATGACATGAACCCTTTTTTGTGTCTAATTTTCAACACTATACTGAGTCAAAAGTTGCGCAACCAAGTATCATAGTAAGTTTCTCATTCTCCTTTATAATATTTTTTTTTCATTGTTTAATAATAGATGTGTTTATTTACATTAGTCAATGTACTACTAAAAATAATGTTTTATAAATTTATAAATAATTACTAGGTATATATATACAAGCAATAGTTATAACTATTGCTTGTATATATATTAAAAAAAAATTATGGTTATCAATATTAAAATATATATATATATATATATATATATATAATAATATATTATATGCACAGGACCGGTCGTTGTGGCGACGCTTGGGGGAGGCCTATGTCCAACAATGGATGTCTTTCGGCTGATATGATGATATATATATATATATATATATATATATATATATATATATATATATATATATATATATATATATTATATTTATTGATAACTAGTTTTTGCCCGCAATTTCGCGCACATACATAAAATATAGCCTATGTCACTCAGGAATGAAGCAACTTTCTATTTGTAAACAAATTTTCGCAATCGGACCTGTACTTTCAGAGATTACCCCAACCAACAAAAAAACAACTTTATCTCTATAATACCCCTCAAACCCCAAGCGAACGCCGGTGGCGGCGTTCGCGCGTGATTTCACGCCATTCGGTTGAACACTAAGATTATTAACCTTTCAATCGTGGAAATTACAGACACAATAGAAAAACAATAGGTGTGCGAACGCCGGGTTCACTTGGGGTTTAAGTGTAGATAAAGTATGGACAATATTATACATGAACTTTCTTAGATGAACAGTAATCAAGGTGTAATTAGCATCTCGGCTGGCGGCTGAAGGGAGATGTTCACAGCTAGGTACTAAGGTATACATATACAGCGTGTGGCCCTTAATTGGGGAGTATACTGGCACATTCATCTTCCCGGCAGTCGGCTGGCGAAACGTCAGCACGATATTATTTATTCACAGGGTGTTGTAGGTACCCATTCCTCTGATTTATATTTAAGTAGATGTGTACCTGTTTGGTAAAGTAAAATAATTAATGATCGCTAGATAACAGAAAAAAATATTTTAGAAAAAAGTTAATCTTTTTTTAATTGGCAAGATACATTAAAAATAATGTACGCTATTTAAATTAATACTATATAATAATAACTTGCGCATTGTAGATTATATTAAATCACAATCAATCTAAGGAGTACCGTTTGACGTTTCACACTTATCTATAAAAATAGCTTTGTATAGGTGTAACTCCCACTATTTCTCTTTTCCATAAAACTATTAAATTATGAAGCTATTTTTATTTTATACTAGGGTCAGTGGGTTGTCTTAGGACATACATATTCTAATCAACAAATTTAAATGTTTTACCTGTAGAACTGTCATACGGTACTTCTTAGATCTGCCGAGCTTTTAATAATAATGTTTCTTCAGCCAGCATCATTTGAACGCTTAATAATAATACAAAATTACAAACTAATGTGCATTGAACTTAGACAAGCGTGAACGTATTGTATGGGTCGTCCGAAGCTATGTGTACACTCCGCTAGCGTACCAGATGTTGCGATTTCCGAGTATAAAAAAAAGATATACGACGGGAAATGACTGTCAGCCTCGTTCACTAGTCATAGTTTTTCCAAGCCCGCTCCGTATGTGGATATTTCTTTCTCACTCCGAATAACGTGTCTAATAAACTACTCGGAATGGTCAACTATTTTCTTTTATGTACCTCTTGAAAATACTCTCTCGATCTTCTCCGGAAATGAAAGTTTAAATATCTGTGCGGGTAATCAAAATAATACCTATTATATCTACGTACGTAAGCCTATTCCCGACGCTATCCGCAAACTACCCTCAATTTCGTAATCAACGCGTGGAGCTACACTTATTGTGTTTACCTTGCGTCGTATACCTATTTGGTTAGGACACAAAACCCCGCCTAGCAGAGTTAATAGTAATTGTAAAAGAGCGAGACTATCATAACAGCGATACAGGCGCACATTAAGAATCTGTTCAGGATATTTTTGGTCAACTGCACGCGCCTAAACGAGATGTTTGTTCCAGAAATGGAACAGCACCGCTCTCCCGGGTTTATTTTTACTTCTTGTTTGAAGTACCCCGTCAGCTAAATGAGTTTACCGTGACAATGTTTGTCGTACGTTATTTTAACACTTTATAGCCGTGTTTGTTGGCGTAGGTCTGTTTCTCTGTGATAAAGTTCCTTGAGTGATGTTCATTGTTGGTCCTGTGTGCAGCGGAGCTGGGCGACTACGAGGCGCGGCGCCACGGCCCGGGCTACGTGTCGGAGTTCCGCCTGCTCGCGCATCAGACCCCCGAGCTGGAAGCGCGCGCCGCCGAGATACATCGCACGCTCACGTAACTGCCACTATTTATTACTAATTTCTTCTAAATTGTTACCTACATATGTGCAAAGCACGTTCTCAAAAGTTCATCAGCCAATTTTAACTCACTATCCTGTAAAATATGAATGTCTACACGAAGAAACAACCATTTATAATTCCATCAACTCCCAAAATAGACATCATTATATTAATTAAAAACTTACACGCGCTACGTAAAGAAGTCCTTTTGATTATACGAACTATTGTCTTTGATTAACTAAAGAAGGCAAGTTTCTAAAAATTAAGATTTCAGAGGCGCATTTCCACGCCGAAAGCGTCGCCGTCCGCGTCCGCCAGGAAATTAAACTTCGTCGCCTTTCTGGCATAATTGAATGAATTTTTAACTGCGAAAAGATGCAGTCTGCGGCCGCGGGCGCTTCACAAAGCCTCAATTACATGCAAATTATGTGTACCTACCTACTTAACACCAAGTGAGCCGTGGCTCAGCGCGACACGGGCGCCCCGCTCCCTTACGCCCCCTACGCCCGGCTTCTTCATTGTTGCTTAGTCTTTTGTGGCCTTTTGTCCTTAATGCCTGCTATTAATTAAGGATAACAGTTAAATTGACTTTTAACTCTCTTTTCTTTTTAAAGAAATATTAATAACAGCCCTTTTTACAGGGGTATTTCGCCGGCACAAGCTGAATTGAGCTACTTGGACAAAGTGAAATGGCTCGACATGTATGGTGTAGATCTGCATCCAGTTTTGGTAAATAAGCATGTTTTGAATAAGAAACATAATGTCAATAATGACTACTACGCCTGTTTTAATAAATGCTAACAAAATGTTTGTTTGTGTGCCAGGGTGAAGACAGCGTGGAGTATTTCCTCGGGCTGGCGCCGAGCGGTCTTCTGTTGTTACGCGGAAAGCACACAGTTGCGAACTATTATTGGCCGCGCGTCTCCAAACTTTATTACAAGGGACGCTACTTTATGCTCCGCGTAGCAGACAAAAATGTAAGAACTCCTTAGAACAAAAAATAAAAAGGAATGTGAGTTAGGCGAATAAGTAAACATTAAAATCGGGCACTCCACTTGACCCATTTCTTGTTTCGGATCGCGGAGAGTGATAACGAGCGCACTTTGAATAGTGGTGCAAGATAGAGTCCACCTTGCGTCGCTTCCTTGAAAGACATTCGTAGGCAGGCAATTACAGATAAGTCGCGTAGAACTGAGCGCAGTATTTACACCGCTGTGGGCGCGGCGCGGCGATAACACGGCGCGGTGCGGCGCGGAGCCGGGTACACCGCCGACCTGGCCTACGCCGATTTTTCTTTTTATTTAGTCTTTAAGTCCTTAGTTTATGTTGTGTACTATTTACCTACATTAAATTGAGGTTTTCTCTAAAATAAAGATTTTTTTATCGAGAGGGTTTGGATAAACCAAAGTGCTTGTTGTAAGACAAAGGTTTTTTGATTGTACTTCTGGTGCTTCCGGGAGTAGGTACGATAATTTGCTGTGCGTATGAACAAGACGTGTCAAATAAAAAATGCGTACTTTTTACAAGATAAAAACGCAGAATCGGCAATATTTATCCAAGTAGATAAATACCATTTTTTTGTTGGGAAATCATCAAATAACTTCTTCCTCTCTGGGTGGCGGGAGAGAGAATGTCATACTTTTACTGAGTAAAACTCACCTGCATTCCTTCAGTGGCTGTTTGCATTCCAGGGCCGTAGTAACATTTCTGAACCATCCCGTGGCCCTGGCAGGTATCGGCTCTATCGGACCCCGGTAATTTTGTTGACAACTTCTTGAGGCGCTCGCGAAAAACAATTCACCATCGACTCATGCCTTGTCCTTATCGGGCGGTGAGTTACCCATTGCTCGACGTTCGCAAGCATAGAGACGCCCTGCGACTCCCAACGGCCAGGGGCGTGAGGCTTGCCTCCTCCTCACGCTTTCGAACATCTCTTTTGCTTGCATCACTACTTCGCAAAAAGTGACTGCTTCCCATTAAACTCTTCCCTCACGCGATGTTGCATAGCCTGGACTAGGGCCGGACGCAAGAGGTTGCTTCTGGCGATCGCTCCGACACATCAGGGTTGCTGTAAAAAGATATGGTCAAATAAATGTGTTCATTAACACTTTTCAATAAGAGTCCTTCGTAATTATTTAAAGTTCAATTCATCAATGAACTTTGCCCAAATGTTTTGTGCCCGAAAAAACTCTTGTTCTAAGAAATAATTATCCACAGAACGTTTGTTTGATTAGCCTTTAAATTTTTGGTCGGAAGATCGATTGAGAGGAGAGCGTTTGACAGAAAGATCTTTTGACAAGCTATGATCTACGTGGAGCTATGATGGGTGAAATTGTACAATACAGTAAGTTGTACCCTTTATTATCCCGGGGACAAACACTAATAATACCGGTATGAAACTCTACAATAAGTACCTACTTTGTGACGATTCCTGGAATCAGCCAAAATGAAACAAGTTTCATAATAAAAGCTACCTCCATCAAAGTTTGCAGATGTTTATATTACCCTCGCTTGAACGGTTAGTTAAAGGTATTACACGATCGATACTTAAACATTCAATTTCGCTTGGTATAATGTATTTTATTTAAGAACATTTTTCATAGCCTTTGGAGATAGAGCACTTTGTGATTCAAGGACTCGTAAAAGAAAATCTTGAACGTAAGAGAAGGTGATAAGCTGTGGAGTTTACGGCCGCTTGTTAAACTAAATCTAGACATAATCTGGTTTATCTTGAACAAGGGTACGGCTAGCACGGAAAATATTGCCTACTTAACTTAACGTTATAAAAATACATTGACCTCTGTTCACTGAAACAGCCGCAATACGTATAAGGCTTATAGTTCCTTGAACCATCTCGCCAAAATTATGTGGACGCAAGTCTCGCACCCGCCTAGGCGGCAGTACGCAAATCTGTGCATTTATTTGCGACCAACAGCGCCCGAAAAGCGCACGGCTGACCTTTAAATCCATGGAGGAGTGGCAGGCGGTCGCCGACTTCTGCGAAGCAGTAATGCTCGCAAAGGAGGAGGCCGACCGCATCAGGCAACGGCGCTCTCGCCGCCGCCGCCGGGATTCCGATTCCGATTTCCAGCCACCGTAGGCGCGGGCTTGCGGACAGTGAGCAATGGGTAGCTCGCTGTCCGGCCGTCCGGTAACCTTCCAGACCAAGCCCAAGTCGTCGACGGCGCGCACTGTTCCCGCGCGCCTCAAGGAGTTGTCAGCAACAGCAGGGGCCCAGCCGGGTCGAAGCCTACTGGGGCCAGGGTTATCCGAAAGGGCGCTCGAGCCCCGGTATGAAGGCTTGAAGGAACGGGATGGGTTTTTAGTCAGTAAGAGTCTGACACTATCTCCCGCTCCGCCCAAGAGCGGGGGTTGTCATAAGATGATTTTTCCCATCGAAAAAAAAACCTTTAAATCCATTTTCTTTGCGAAATATTGATTGATTTACATAATTATGCAATGTTCACTTTGAAGAATATTTAACTACCAATTTTTATTTGTAAAAATGTTTCTAAAGATTCAAGCCGTTTCGAAGGAGTAGGGAAAAGTTGCGAAAAGTTACGAAATTGCTAAATATTTTTTTAGACAAAAGTATTTATAGCACGAAAAAATCAAATGATGAATCTATAATAAACATATATATTTTTCAAACCTATTAACCTGGCCGTTACCGAGGAGTAGGCTTCAGAAAGTCACTGTTTTATGACACTTTTCGGGCAGTGCTGTAACTAGCCTTTCATATGCCTGGTGCGAACTTCTGCAACTGCCCTCTTAATTTTTCTTTTAATGTTACCCAGTTCAAACATTAAACTTTTAACAGTTTGCCTCGGATTGGTCTGACGAGGGTTTTCGCGTCTTTTTCCTCAGGTTCGTATGTTCGTGACTGGGTACCCTATCTCGTTTAGCGATTCATTCTCAATAGGTGACAGAAGAGCAGACGAGATGGAGTATTTGGTCGTGAATGTGCGACCCTGGAGAGAGAATTAAAGCGAGAGTGTTTGTCGGATATATCCGACGGTAAATATTTACGCGTGACGTGATGCTTAAAACATATCACCCAATATGTACCTCATGTCTATGCTGGCGCCTTGAGCACCTTCGAAATCAGCACTAGGTGCTGGTAGGGTGCGTCTACACACGGATAAGGTATTAGTACCATCTGAGACACTTTCACCTGACCAATGCTAAATTCATTTTTGCTTGTTACACTCGAAACAAAAACTTCAAAGGATTTGGTTTGGCGCTGCGCCACAGAATTCAATCATCATAATAGGTATTGTATTTATGTTATTAAGTATCAAACTGGATCATCCAAACCTGACCCTGATTTGATAACTTCTGAGCCCTTTTAGGGTCTGCACCCTATGGGGCACCAGTAGTACTGCTTTAGTTACGGTACTGTGCTTAAGCTCCTAAGAATACTGAAAATAAAACTAAGAGAGAAAAAGATTAGAGAGAAGTTTAAATTTTTACTTATACTGTTTTTTCCTCCGTGAATGAAATTGGAAGTTATATTTAGTCTGGTTTAAAGTAAATATTTTGTACATATGTAGAATGAGACGTCAACATACGGATTTGAGTCCCCGACGAGGTCAGCGTGCCGTCACTTGTGGCGATGCTGTTCCGACCACCACACCTTCTTCAGGATGCAGCAGACCTCTCCGGCTTCTGCTGACATGTTCGCGCTGGGAACCAGGCTGAGGACGAGGTCAGTAATACACATCTACCTATCTATGACTACATAAACTAGCATCTGCCAGCGGTTTTGCTCGCGTAAAAATAGATTTATCCACACAAATTTTGAACCCCATGTCACCCCTTTTGGGAGTTGAATTTAGGAAAATCCTTTCTTAGTACTTACTTACGACTTAAAAGAAAGCCTTGTGCAAAATTTCATATTACTACATTACTAATCCCGGTAATTTCGGCTGGACGTTGATAAATCAGTCAGTTTTTCTCTTACTTAGAGGGATTATAATTTTATAATATTAATACATAACAATTAGTTACCATATATGTAACAGAGTATCAATTGAAATCGGCTCGTCCGATTATACTGTTTTTTTTTTTTTGTTGTGCTATGTTCTTGATTGTCACAAAAAGGTTAGTATTAAAGATTTTTTATGGTATGAATTGGAAAATGTCAGATGTAGCACCTGTGCGAAGCCGAGGATAGTCGTTAGGTTAAAATAATTATAATACTTGGATACGAAATTTCTTATGTAAGGTCCAAAAATAACAACCTACCTATTGTGTCGAAGATAAATAAGCAATTGTTGTCTAGAAAAAAAAATAAAGAATACACATTTATTTGGCGAAAACTTAAGGCATACAACAAGTTTACAGGACGAACAAACCAAAAATAAAGTAGGTACTAAAAATCTTTTCTGTTCTTAAAACATGAATAATACTAGACAATTTAGAATGATCCTTCTCCACATAGTAGTAACTTGGATAAATATTAGGAGGAAATCGAATGTGGAATCGTCGATGCCCTGTACAATCATTAGCGTTCTCTTGCCGTTATTCCCTATTTAGGAGCGGCACAGCAGGTCTTCTTCTATAGTTTGCTCTACTGTACTTAATTGTTCTATACTTTGTTATTCTATACTTTGTTCTAATGTACTTTGTAGTTCGATATTTCGTTCTTCTGTACTTCGTTGTTCTGTACTTCGTTTATTTTGAACTTCGTTCTTACATTTTTCGTTCTTCTATAGTAATTTATTGGTCAGTGGCTCGTTTTATTTCTCAGCTGTCAATCCTTTTCTAATAATATCGTCTATTACTCTGACCATCCCGTTTTTGGTCTTTCCACTACTTACTCTACACTTTTGGTTCCGTAACTCAAAAGGAAAAAACGGAACCCTTGTAGGATCGCTTTGTTGTCCGTCCGTCTGTCTGTCTGTCTATCTGTCAAGACCCATTATCTCGCGCGTGGAGGTATCGAGTTGAAATTAAAACCATATACTCAGGTCTACGGTCCCTTCAAGCTGTGAAAAAATCAATCTTCTTAGTTAACGAATAAAAAAGATACGGCCGTTTATGTCGCAAAAAAAAACGTATATTTTGATACTCTCAATGATCGAAATTCATAGGGTACTTCCCGTTGCGTCCTGAAATTTGGCGCAAAGTAAGGTCTTAGGGTCAACTCACACCAAAAGCGCGTCGAAGCGCAGCGAAGCGGATCGCAGTTTCAGTGTCATATGAGTTATAACTTTATTTTCATTGCTATAATACTTATTATCGCATGAGAAACTCGAACGAGTCGCGCGGATGCCCGCGGCGCCGCGGGAATTCCAGCGAATTCTATGAACGGTAAACGGGTCGCTGCCCTTCGCCGCTCTTTCGGTGTGAGTTGACCCTTATAGCACAGGTATAAGAAAAATCTGAAAATAGTTTTTATGTTACCCAAATCACAGAAAAAACTTTTTTTGGCTATTCGGAAAAATCTTCGAGACTCCATTCGGGACTTGTAGTTTGCACGGAGCCTTCGTGCGCGTGTCCGACTCGCACTTGCTCAGTTTTTTGGTAAATAGATTTTTTCTTGTTCATAATTTATTCTTGTATGACTCTAAAAGCTTTATTGACTGTGTGTGCCCAGTGGCAGAGGATCACGCCCCCGGCCTCCGCCCACGTTCACGCGCACGCCATCGCGCCGCATCGCGCGACATCCGCACGCGTCGCAAGCGTCGCTCAATGACGGTACTCGCCATTTTGTTATTCTCCTGATAAAGTCATTTTTTTTAAACCACAAATTCTATTGCGTAAACTTCAAAGTTCAAATTGCATTGCAACCCATATTTTTATTGCCTTATTTATACGAATTGTCACTTAAAAATCAACTTAAGCGACATAATTTTAAAGTCCGAGACTTGATTTGGTGTAAATAAATTGAAATTATCACGAATGAAGTGTACAACTTTATTTTTAGTATACCTATGTGAAACCTGAAACACCTGTCTATTATTTTTAAGTAAAGAATCTATGTATAAAATTTCATAACTGTGTCATGAAAAATCTCAAAGTTATAAGCTTGTTATGTTAGCATAAATACATAGTCAGCGGGCCATCCAAGCGACTTCGGGTTGGTTTTGCACTTGCACCCAACTGTTTTCTAGCGCCTAATGCCCGCTATAACCTT
The DNA here is from genome assembly GCA_929112965.1 of Mythimna albipuncta. Classification (NCBI taxonomy): domain Eukaryota; kingdom Metazoa; phylum Arthropoda; class Insecta; order Lepidoptera; family Noctuidae; genus Mythimna; species Mythimna albipuncta. Next base: position 21,816,773 of record OV815959.1, on the reverse strand, counting down.
TCATAACCTGTGACTTAGTGTCGGTGGTGTCCGACTTATGACTTCTTTAAATATAAATTGTAATAAAATTATAACATGGTGTAAAAACTATTGCAATCCACACTCATTCTGAAAAACTATATTCAAATTTCGTATAAGTATACTAAAAATTATGTTGTACTTATAATAAATTCGCCATAAAGTCTCTAGGAATAATTTCTTTATCCTTACTATTTTAAGCTATGAATATTGTACATGAGTAGAATACATCACGAATATTTTGTTTCAGTGCCCAAACTAGAAGACTTGAGAATAAAAGACTGTCCCCCAGAAATCAAACAACCTACCTCAGTACATCGACCAAACTCGTAAGTTCATTAGCTAACTTTACTAAATTAATTATAGATGTGTCAACAACACTGCTCTCTTCAAATAAAGTCAAATAAAGAATTTACCGACCTTTTCCGAGATGAACAGGAATATTTGAAACGGTTTTTTTAATTACATTACTTCAAATCTACAGAAATAAAAGCTACAGATAATTTAAGCCTTTTTTTTCAGAAATTTCACCATTTCAGTTACAACTTTCATTCATAAATCTCAATTTTTGATAGAGTAGGCAATTGAAAACTATGTCGATTGTATTTTTTTTCAGTAATTTAACTTTTGTAACTTTTTTTTAAATATTGCTTCACATAAAAAAAAAACTTGTCTGGCATTTTAAGTAATTTTTGCGTCCTGTTACCTAAATGTCCTTTCCTTCAAAATAAGTCGTTGATCTCCTTAATAGTACCAAGTTGAGCTATTCGATATCTAATAAATACTTGCAACTGACTGGACAGGTCCACACAAATTTATGTGGTTTTCCCCCCAAAAAACCGTCTCAGACACCAATCTGCATGGTTTTCATATGATTTGATCATTACTTGTTTGCTATATAGGCTTTAAAGGAGACTTTGCCCCCGAGTTCGTTACAGTTTAAACTGACGAAACAATTGACGTATAAAAATGTTTTCTAAAACCTATTTGCAAAGTAGATGTCATTTATTGAATGCTATAATGAAGAAATTGGTAACGTTTATTTCAAATAAAATAGAGGTTGTTATATGTACATTTATGTACATAAATGTACTGAATAGCTGTTTTTTTTCAGCTGATTTATGTACATTTATGTACATAAATGTACTCAACAGCTGATATTTTTCGCGACTTCAAGTTTGTCCCCGTAGTAAAAGTTGTTGGTTATCATGAACACATTCACGTGTTTAAGTATCGTACACTAATTGCCAGTCAACCTGTATACTATTATATGTTAGGCTTAGAATCAGTGGTGAAGTGATGGGTAGCGAGGTGCCCGCGGTGGGTGGGTCGCCGCGCTCGACCCGGTCGGCCCCGGCGCGGCGCGGCCTCTACTCGGCCTCGCCCACCGCCACCAGACCTCCGCCGGCACCCAGACACCGCTCCGCTTCTGTCGACTCCCAAAGCTCTAATGACTCCCGCTCCAATCGCAAGTAAGTTATCGACATAATGACTATCGTATTCATCATATTCTCTAGTGCTGTTCTGTAAAAATCTCACCGTCTAAACTAAAGTGAAGTGAATTTAGAAGGATGGCGGTGCTACGTGAATGTTCGAAAGAGTTGCCCTGGAAAGCAAAGGGTAACTAAACCAAACCTTGAGTTTTAGTCAGTAAAAGTCCGACTCTCTCTCTCTCACTTCACCCAGAGGTTGAAGAGTTATTGGATGATTTCCCATCTCAAAAAGAGAGGTATGAAAGTACCTTCTACATTTACTTCATCTAGGTACATTTAAGGTGCGATGTTTACAGAAGCTGAATGAACTGGCTGTTTATGATAGCTTGGTAGCGACATCTATGTGCCACATAGGAACTAACATTTAAAATCATTTTATAGATTAGAATATATAATAATATACATTTGTCCTAAATCAACTATCTGGCTGTTGCCCAGACACCTTTGTCGTCAGTGGATCCTCCGTTTTTCAATGGAGAGGTGCGGGACTGTATACTTTGTTCCGTATATCTCTAAAGCCTCATATCATTAGCCTTATTTCTATGTATTGTCTTTAAGATATAATAGCTATATACCTACCTAATAGTCGTGTATCTTATATCTAATATTTGTAGTACCTACACTGCAGACTGTCCTCTTTTTGTTTCAAGTTCTTACTATTTATTTATACTTTATGTACACAAGAGTATAGAGGCGTACTCAATGCCTTATGGCATTTTCTACCAGTCAACCTTAGAATCCATCCTAAGCTGGTCTGGTAGATATCGCTATCATCGATAAGACCGCCATTGTAAGTACCCATATATTTCAGTTAGTATTTTGTCACTCATTTTGTTGTACAATAAAGTTTCATCATCATCATCATTAGCTTTTATAGTGGTCCCACTGCTGAGAATCAGGCCTCATCTCTAGGAGAGGGAATGGGCTGTAATCCACCACGTGGGCATCAATAAAGTTTATTCTATTCTATTCTTTACCTATTCATCAAAAACGTACATGGTTTGTTGGTCCAATGTTCCCTCCACACAGCTCAATAGAGCACGTAAGAGTCGTTGCTTTCTTACGACTTTGTTACCGCTTCAAAAGTTCTTTCGCGGTGAATAATGGCAGCCTCTCTTTAACTTTCTAACTAAAATTCAAAATCCATTATTATCATGCGGCAACTTTTTCAGTGTCCGTTTCTTTTTTTTCCTTCAGTGTTCGCTGTCTAAAGTTTTTGATATACGAAGAAGATACTTTTCGAGATTAGTTTGAATCTTAGTAGGCTTAATCTTGAACTGGAATATGAAGTTAAACTGGGTAAACTTAAGCCTTACCATGACGGCAAGGCATGTGAGCGAGAAAGAGTTAAATTAAGTCCGCCTATGTACTTTGTGTTGCATGAAGATTAAAAAAATAAATGTTATCAAATATGTATTAGTGATTTCATATAATGTGTATTGATATCTTGAGGTTCAGCTAGGATTATTTTCAATATATTATCTTTATATATTTATATGCATTTTGTCCCTTAAATCCTTATTCTCTATTGTAATAATGCGAAGCAGTGCTGGACTTGAGCAATAAGTTACATTATGCCTTTTATCCGGGGAGAAAAAAAGACAAAAACATATTTTAAACGTAAAAGAAAGACGCAAACGTAATTAGGGCTTCGTCTCGCTATATAGCCATTCCATAGGACACAGCCACAATCACCATAACGGCTTTTTCTATACCCAGTATTGAAAATTCAATAAATAATTAGAATGGATTAATTCAGTACAAACTCGTTGATGTTATTTTATTTGAACTAAATCAATACTACAATTTAGTGGCGCAAGCACGCTCTCCCGGCGCCCGCGCAACCCTACTACTCGCGAAGAAAGAGGGCGTGACGGCGATTGTGGCTGTTTTCTTCGTTGAAACCGTATTGCTTATAATATTTTGTGGCTATTTAAAATAAACCTAATTATTTGAAAACATGTTCCGTTTTTAAATGTTTTGTTGAACTGGTTACATGTGATGAACAGAATTGATTTATGCAATAAAAAAAAGAAAGCCCCAATATTCGTTAGGGCACTATTCGCAAGATACGACGTCATGGGCACGCCACAATCATGGCGGTAAGTCCCCTCTTTGAGGCGTGGCTGGAAAGGCCTCACGGCGTCCTTACCTTCCGCATGACGCAGGTCCTCACCGGACATGGTTCGTTCGGGAGTTTCCTGCACCGGATTCATGCGGAAGTGACGCCCGGGTGTCGCCACTGTGCGGAACGCCCGGAGGACACGGTGGAGCACACAGTCGAGGTGTGCCCTGCTTGGGCGGAGCATCGCCGTGCCCTCGTGGGGGCGATCGGCGGCGGAGACCTCTCGCGCCGGGCCTTGGTTGAGGCCATGGTCCGGAGCGAGGAGGAGTGGCAGGCGGTCGCCGACTTCTGCGAAGCAGTAATGCTTGCAAAGGAGGAGGCCGAACGCATCAGGCAACGGCGTTATCGCCGCCGCCGTCGCCGGGATTCTGATCCCGATTTCCGGCCAACGTAGACGCGGGCTTGCGGACAGTGAGCAATGGGTAGCTCGCTGTCCGGCCGTCCGGTAACTGTCCGGACCAAGCCCAAGTCGTCGACGGCGCGCACTGTTCCCGCGCGCCTCAAGGAGTTGTCAGCAACAGCAGGGACCCCAGTCGGGTCGAAGCCTACTGGGGCCAGGGTTATCCGAAAGGGAGCTCGAGCCCCGGTATGAAGGCTAGAAGGAACGGGGTGGGTCTTTTAGTCAGTAAGAGTCTGACACTATCTCCCGCTCCGCCCAAGGGCGGGAGATGTCAATGCATGATTTTTCCCACCATAAAAAAAAAAAAAGGTACGACGTCATAAGCTCATACTAGAAGATCCAGTTCTAGGGTTTGAGATGCTGCGTGCCGAAATACAGGCCCAGGCCCCCAAGCCTAGTTCGGTAGTACATGTTAATTTAGGTACAATTTTATTGTAAAGCACAGACAAATTATGTATTTTTGTTGTAATAAATTATTATTATTAATGTAGACACAAGCATCGGTCACGAAAACAGCAGTCAGATGCGGAGAGCGAGCTGTCCCGGGGCTCAGGTCGATCGGGACGGCGTCACCGACGTCATCGGTCCCGCCACAAGCACGAGTCGGGCTCCGAGCGAGATGACTCGCAGCCAGATACCAAGTTAGTAACACTTCAATGATAACTGTCCGACTGGATTTTAAGACATAATATTCTTAATCTATGCCGCTGAAAAAAAAATTGACTCACAAGTAAAAAAAAATAATTTCTATATTCGAAAATGTTTTGTAAGTGAAGTCAAATACATGTTATTTTCGAATGAATTGTATTATAAACATATATTGTTCTTTTATTTTTCTTGTGAAGTACAAAACATATCGTTTCAAGCAACAAAAAAAACGTAAACATAGTAGGTATTTAACTGTATTCACAGTTTATTTTAGTGGCGACTAGCGATTTTCAGCAAAAAAAAGAAGAAATAAACAAAAAAATTAATACTTGTATTGTATATGGATTACGAGTCTTGAAAGATAATGGTTTCACTGAATTTACAGAGAATATGAACTGGTTGATTCTGAGTCACAATGGAAGGAAGTGCTGCGACAAACTACAGTTGGTGGTGGTGTCCAAGTAAGTGTTCTGAATGCAACATTAAGGGACCTCGCCCCAAACGACTTTTTATAGCGATGTTGTGGCGCGTTCGCATCGATACAGTCGCAATGCTGTAGCGCTTTAGTAGTGCGTTGGCATGTTTTCTACAGCGCTTGCAAATGAGACTAACGCGCGTTAGTAGCGATGTGTGTGACGCGCGACAACATCGCTACAAAAAGTCGTCGTGAGCGAGGGCCCTTAAATATGAGTAATTAGCGTGAATGATATAAAACAGTATTGTTTTGTAGGTAGCGAACGTTCGCCGCTCACAGATGGAGCCCGAAACTGGGACGCATCGATCATCTCACAGACACCGACGACATCGGAAGCATCGGTATTATATTTATAGATTTATTTATCTTATTAATTACTCATTCGATACTTTTTTTTTAAAAAGATAAGTTATCAAATCACCTCCCACTTTGGGTGAAGGAAAATGGTATAAGACTTTTATTGACTAAAACCTACCGTGTTTCTCCTCAGTTGTCACTAGAGTTCCAGGGTCATGTAAAATCAAAAAAACATTCTTTGACTCTTCCGTAGATCTCGGTCAGGATCACCAAACGACAAGAAGTGGTTGCCCAGTGAGTTAAAACAGCACCTAGAGTTCTCATTAGTGGACACTACTGGCATGACCGAGGAGCAGCTGAAGGAGATACCGTACACCGTCGTGCAGACCAGCCACGCCCGGCAGACTAAGCTTCGAACTTCTTCGAAGCACAGACAGTAAGAACAATTATTTAAAATATATTGTAGAATGTTTCTGTAAGTTTACTCATAACGATATTTTTTTCATAGAGCTGAACACGGGTCATTGGCAAGGCGAGATAAAAGTTCCTCGTCTCACGGCAAGAGTACCCACGACAATCACAACCAAGGATCGCTTCGATCTAGTTCTAGCACACTCAGCACGCACCGGAACACGCACGAGAAACATGGAAGGTACGCGCCACATCCCATCTACATGATTTATTGCCCAAATATGAATGATTTACGTTACGGGTTTTTGCAGACGTGTGTATCCGAGCTACGACGAGTCCGTTGGGCGGCCGGCGGGCGACGACTTCTTGACAAATAACGGGTACAGGGGCAACGTGACGCCGGTGTCGAACAACAACAACAACAACCCGTACAGCCCGGTGACCAACAGCAACAGCAACAGCTCGAGCGGCGAGCTCATCGGCAGCGCGCGCGTCTCGCACGAGCACACCGACTCGGGGCTGGGCGCCGACCAGGACTACGCGTACTCTTCGGAGAGGTGAATACGAGTATATTAAAACTCCAGGGAACTTTCACTTATAATAAGTTTTAATTGGCATAATCGTATACCTACTATTTGTATATTCTTACCGTAGGTATAAAACCATAGTTTCCTGAGACTTGCCCTTAAAACTTTATGCATTGTAATCGCTTCCTATCTTGGAGAGCAAACTGCGCAGCGTTGTTGAATGCATCAGTAAGTTTACTAGAATATCAAACTGCGGCCGTGCTGTTGCAGTCCTGATTTGTCCAAACGTTTGGCATAAGATTTGGATGGAATGAAGCATCAGCAGTCCAAGGTGGTCATGGAGGAAGCGGCAGAAATGACGTCACTAATGACCCTATAATAACTTTATCGGCAGCAAGCGAGTGGAATCTGATGTAAGGCCCATCTCTATCGGGTGCAGGTCCAGCGACAGCGCCAAGTGCGGAGCCGGCGGGTCGTCGCGCGCGGCGCCTGTGAGTAGGCAGTGGGCGGCGCGGGGCGCGGGCGCGGGCGAGGTGGCGGGCGCGGGCGCGGGCGCCCTGGCGCGGCGCCCGCCGGCGGCGCCCGGCCGCGCGCGCTCCGTGACGGGGTCGCAGCGCTCGCTGCTGTCCGTGGCCAGCGACTCCGCCACCGCGCGCCGCCCCCGCGACCTCGCCCCGCGCTACCCTCACCCGGCCGACGGGGGCTTTTCTCTCTTCGTGAGTGGGCGCTTTGCTTTCTAACATGTCTTCCGCACACCGATGGCCCTTGTTCCGAAAAAATCATAGAAATATGTACAAGCAATCTGATTTATTCTACGTCCTACCTCATGATTCTTCTGCAACCAAGTAATTAAATATCATGTCCAATGTTTATCGCATGACAGTATTTAACTTTCATTCGAAGAACTAGTTACAGAGTAAGAAGACTAGTAAAACTAAAACCTGTAAGTAGGTAAATAAAATCACAAGAGCCATCGGAATAATCTGCAGCTCCTGTTTCTGAGTCGCTGGAAAGCTAACAGTGTACAGGCTGCTGTAATTCGAGAATATTTTTATGTACCAAATAATGTACCTACATCTTATTACAAATAAACATATAATTTTGTTACCAGGTATTCAACATAAACGTAGAATAGAAAATACGTGCGTAGGTTAGCCTAATTTCACTGACAAACTGTTGAAAATAAGTAGATCTACTTATATCTATATTTTCTTATATTTCAAAGATATTCTCAAGACTTCTACTTGCTTCAGGGGCTTATGATTTGACAGAGTGCTACAGTTGTTTGTTATTTATTGCCAACCAAGAACTTTCTTACTTTGTCTTGTACGTATCAATAACAAAATAAGAACAACTTTAACGCTTTGTACGCGCCTATCATCCGGGAACTGAATGAAAGTCTTCTTATATAAATACGCATATATATTCTCTGTTTAATCCATGTATAAAGCAATAGGGTGTGCACAGGTAGTTTGTCTAGCGTGTATGATTATTGGGATGCAGAGACATGCTAGCAACAACAACATATTGGTGGGCGAGAGCGGGTCGCTGGCGCGGCGGTACGCGCGGCCGTCGCGGGAAGCGCGCGACCACAACGCCAACGTGGCGCGCACGCACCTGCCGCACGGCACGCACGTGCCGCACGGGGCGCACGTGTCGCACGCGCGTCTGGCGTCGCACCGCCACGACAACACCCTCGACATTATCCTTAAGCCTCTCATAGAAAGCACGCAGTAAGTAAGGCACGCACCGACGATCCACCATGTTTGTGTCACAACACTAGCGGAATGAGTAGCTGCACGCACCCCTTGGTTTGTTGAATGTTTTTTATTAGCATGCTGGTGATGGTTCAGTGGTGAGCTAGTGGAAACTAACCCTTAACTAACCGACGAATAACCCTCAATGTTTTGTGTTTACTCGGAACTGTCATGTTTTCAATTTGTGTTACATTTTGTGTTGCACCTTGTTGTGATTAAAATTTTGGTAACCGTAAAAATTAAGTATAATAAAAACGAAAAAAAATGATTGATTGAATAATGTGGTAATATTAATACATAAACTTATAGTCGATTGTTGAACCCAGGCTGCAGAGCAACTGAGTACGCCAAATGAAGCCACATCTGGTGTCGCGGCCGACGCTTGTGCCACATCTGGCGACGGCGACCAGCCCGCTGGAGGCGCCGAGATGAGCACTGAACTCTGAACCGTTACAAACATTGTAGTCTTATTTAAACCGCTATACTCATCTTACTTCGTATGTTTGATAAATACTCCCAGTAATATTGATTTATTATTTGACTGAGTTATGTTTATGTTATAAAGTATTAAAAGGTTTTTGAAAAACCTATGACTTAGGCTATATAATTCTACAGTATTTTTATAAAAAGGTTTTGTAATGTTGTATCTATAACATAAGTAACCAATATTTTGGCCTCAAAGATTCGAACTGTACATATAATAAAATAGTTTACCTAATTATTGTGAAATATTTTTCTGATATTATTCAATGAAATACCTACATAGTTACAGATTTTTACATTAAACATAAAAATAAAATTGATTTTGGTAGAATTTTATGGATTTTTTATTGTTTTCAGTTATTTTATTTCATATTTTATATTAATGTAAATATTATTTTTTGTAAATAACGTTTTTAAATATATTACGAGTATGTCTGTGTCTTATTAATATTTCAATGTAAAAGAAACTTTCCTACATCTTAATAAAAAAAGAATCTCGTGCCAAAGATTTTGTGAAGAAAAATCAGTTACGAAATAGAATATTTTGATGCAAGTGGGGAAAGTTTGCATCATTGCAGTCGAGGCTGAATTGATGCTATGGAGCTAAAAATGCAACCTACACTAATATTATAAAGAAGTTAATTTTGTTTTTATATTTGTTTAAGGTAATCTCTCAAAGTACTGGTCCCATCGCTGAAACTTTTGCACCGATAGAAAGCTACTTTATTTCTGAATGATATATATAGGCGAAGCCGCGGGCAAAAGTTAGTAAAAAGCTAAAGCTAAAACACAAGAGTGTTGAAAAATCTCATACAGTTTTTCAACACACTTGTAAAGAATGAAAATTTCATATATAAGGGAATGTCAACCCATTTATGCAACCAAGGTTGTCTTGCTTGCTTTAATGATTTTTCCTATATGTATTTATTCGAAACCTCGGTAGGCTAGTTGAGGTTTATAAGCCGAGCGTATCTCATTCTCACCTGATTTGTTTTCTTTGTTTGCACTCGTGCGTTATGGCTACTGATAACAAGGAGTAGTATAGGTACTACTTAATAATATGATTACCTTATTTAATACTTAGTCCAATTAGCTTGCGCTTTTTTAATCGCACCAAAAAATCCTCAGTCATGTCCGTGCGAAAAAGTGCACGACTAGTGCCTGCCATTCGTTTTTTACAGAATTTTTAATATTAGGCAGGTTAGGAGCAATTAAGCCCTTGTCAGGTAGGAGCAAGTCCTTACAAAAAATGAACATGGCACGCAACAATAAATCCGCGAGCCGTAAAGTTCTTTCTTACAATAATAATTATTTGTTATTATGTATTTGAAGTTTTATGTAGTTAAGTGTGTTCTTTGTTGACGCAAGCGAAGCCTTGCATTTTCTGCTCCAATAACGTTAATTCGGTCTAAGCTGCAGTGACCAACTTCGATCACTTGCAATAAAATGAATTCAATGTTTCTGCATGTGTAAGAAAACCATTTAAAGATGTTTACCATTCTACATAGAGACCGCGTTGATATAAATGTATAGAATGTGTGTTCCAAACTTCCTCTGTTACCTCCTCTTTGATAAAATCACTAAAAAAACCAACACTGAAATTAATTTAATGGGTATTTATTTATTCAATCATTCAGAACGGGTATTAATTAAAGTATTTTACCATTCTCATATATGTAAGTACATCTACGTAAACAAAATGTTGTACAGTTGTTATGTAGTTTAGTGTTAATTAATTCAAACTAATTTAGTTCTAGTTGGTAAAGTATCTGTTTATTATTATGAGAACATAAAGCAACAAACACAAACTCATGGTCCAAACTGTAATAACTATTTCGATATTGACTACAAACTGGTTGTTTATTGCTATGACAGGCACCAGATAAATTTGCACCACACATTACATAGGGGTCTCCGAAAAATAAACAATGAACTTTTTTTCAATACAAGATTAAAAAAGATCACGACAGATTTCGAACCAAATCAAGACAACTTTGTCTTTATTTCCGTTTTTCAAATTAAGAAGGTCAAAGAAAGTAAATGACCGCTATTTCAAGTTTATCCGGCAGCCACCATAGCTATACTATTTAATCGGCAAGGAAAAAGAAGGCTTTTAAGGAATGGATTTTGAAATAATTTCACCTGAAATAAAAACCTTTTCTGGCCGAAGCAGAAAACTTTCCCCTTGCAAATGTGGCATGTAGAGCAGGCATTAAACTACTGCCATCGGGTGCCACTTGGGTGCGCTTGCCTATGGAAATGTGGGGGAAGGGTTCGAAGTACCCAGCCTCATCGCAAACTGTACATGCTTCATAAAAAGTGTCATCCAATGTAACAAAACCAAACAGTTCTGTTGTCGTTAAATGTTTCACTGAAAAGCAATTCCGACTATTGTGACTGTCGCAACGCAACTTGTACATAACATGAATCTGTAATGGTGTATATAAATGGCAATATCGCATCGATAAGTTCAGATGTTAGCTTGACTTCGTAGTTATCTGCAGCTACACAAATTCGGCAAACTTCAGTGAGTTTGAAAAATACTTTGTAGGTAAAACATAGTTTCTCAAACGATGCGCTTAATCGGTCAAATTGTGTAATTCCAAGACTGATGAGACTGCGAATGTAATGCTACTCACACAATTTTTGTAACCGATTGTAACAGTTTGTATGTATTTTTTCAAAGTCGTTTCGATTGTTCACATTAAACGATCTATATCAATTGGTTGTTTTCTTGTTCATACATCCTTATAATGATTACTTAAGAGGACTACAGGACCTAGCGCGGTCGCTTGCAATTATGAGGAATTTGAGCGAATCACTAAAAATCTACAGAATTTATCATAAAATTAAAATACTGTAATGGTAAAACGTTGCTTGTAGAATAATCTGGCAAACAATCATGATGTTTTTTTTTTTTTATTTTATTATGGATAGGCTCGCGTTTGACCATTGTCTAGCCTGATGGAAAGTCATGATGTGGCCGGAGATGGATCTCGCGTGCCCAGAAGTAACCTATTCACTCTGGTCTTAAAGACCTCTACCTACCAGGAGACAGACTCTGGCAGGGAATCTCCTTACTTGTATGCATTATAAATGTGTTCACAAAACGCTTTGTACGTATGGATGGGATATCCGCCATGTATCGACACGGTGTATTGGACGTATCACGGCGGGGTTTTTAATTGATAAAATTATTTTTTAGAGGCATCTTCTTGTTTTTCTTTCATAAGTTTTGAACACACTATCTACGAGTATGTAGCATCTATCCAGAAAAATAACGAAATATATTTCTGATTCTGTATACTGAAATGGATCATATACTTTTGCGCATTATAAAACACGATTAGCTCATGTAGTCCTCTTAACCTTTTCTTTGTTACTATGAATCTCTAGTGACGTCATAAAGGCCGTTTATTAATGTAGGTACTTATTATTAATGAGCGCAATACAGCATCACAAATGATTTATCGATTTTCTGACAAAGAGTCTGGCTGTGGCATTAATTAAGCCGTTCTGTCTCAGATATCGGCTGCGTCCGCCCGCCATTAACACTAATGAGGATGACTTGTACCGCTACCCGACAAGTATTTTGGCTATAAAAATATATGTCAGCCAGCCAATAAACAATAACCTGCATATTTTCGTAACGTTAACGGAAATATTATATAATATGGGTGAAAATACAACTTTCAAGTTTAAAAAAAATTTACATTTCATTTACATTTCAAAGTATCTGCCGTTATTTTGTGAACCTAACATAAAATAAAGTCTCCCCAAATGTAAATAAATGTGTAAATGCGCGGTAAACTCAAAAATTACTGAAAGAATTTTCATGCAGCTTTCTTTAATAGACAGAGCAGTTTATTTTTGGAATACAATAACGAATATATTTATCTATCTATCAAGTCATGAGGAAGATTTAGATTATAATACATACATACAATTATTATAGTAGGAATGCTTACAACGGGCCTCATTAGGAGGTTTAAAATCACAGAGGGCAATGGAAAGCGCCATGCTCATCGCCGTGCCCTCGTGAGGGCGATCGGCGGCGGAGACCTCTCGCGCCGGGCCTTGGTTGAGGCCATGGTCCGGAGCGAGGAGGAGTGGCAGGCGGTCGCCGACTTCTGCGAAGCAGTAATGCTCGCAAAGGAGGAGGTCGAACGCAATCAGGCAATGACGTCCTCGCCGCCGCCGCCGGGATTCTGATCCCGGTTTCCGGCCACCGTAGGCGCGGGCTTGTGGACAGTGAGCAATGGGTAGCTCGCTGTCCGGCCGTCCGGTAACTGTCCAGACCAAACCCAAGTCCTCAGTGCCTCAAGGAGTTGTCAGCAACAGCAGGGACCCAGCCGGGTCGAAACCTACTGGGGCCAGGGTTATCCGAAAGGGAGCTCGAGCCCCGGTATGAAGGCTAGAAGGAGTCTTTTAGTCAGTAAGAGTCTGACACTATCTCCCGGTCCGCCCAAGAGCGGGGGTTGTCATTGGATGATTTTTTCCCATCATAAAAAAAAGCGCTATGCTCGGAATTTTCTTACGCGATCGCTTCAAGAACGAAGGTATCCGCTGGAGAGTCAGAGTTTCTGACATAGTCCGAAGAATCGCCAAACGTATGTGGCAATGTTAGTACTTAATTGAAAGTATTTGTAGTTGGCTAGTATAATCAAGCCAGTCGTTTCTAATACCAAAACTTTCAAACTCAAGTTATAAAAGCACACATTTTTACAGTAACAGGTCGACTTTTTACAATCTGCCGGCCCCTCATCACGGAAAAAAACGACTTCTATCAACGTCGCTTCTGTTCCGTAGACGAGTAAAATTAAATATCGTGCAACACATCGATGGTGAACTCGCTTCTAAAATCCGGCTAATTGAGTGCGCGCGTCACTCGGGCCAATTTGCCTGCATAAAAGCAAAAGACAAAATAAGGTGGCGCAGTCTATCAAAGCTCCAATGTCCACTATTCGGCGAAGGGTGAAAACTCATTACCAGTAATGAAAGGGTACCAGGGGCGTGTATGATTACTAGTTAATTGGAAGGCGGAAAATCAGAGGGTGAACTGATAAAGTTACCTTACTCATACAAAGTGTCTGCTGTGGATAATGTTGCGTAAGTAAGTTGTAGACGTCTTCATTAAACGCTTTATCGAGGAGCGCGTCGTCGGTAGCACAATAGAGGCAAGCCCTACCCAGCATTTTATTAAGTACCACGAGAAATAAAATTCTAAGGGCCGATAGGACCAATTTTTCAATAGTCAGATAACTATTTACTTATGAAAAAACTTAGCTATAATACAGAAAATGTTGAAAAAATCAAGATTAAAAAAAAAACTCTTTCACTAGTAATTACTCTTGTATACTTCTCACTTACACAACTCTTAGAATAGAATACATCTTTATTTGCACCTACCTGCACAGATTACAGATTTGTCTTTGTCAAGTTTTATGATCCCTAAAAAATACTGTTAATATAAAGTTCCATAGTATATATACGATGTGCATACCTAATACAAAACAGTTATCAAATCAATGTAAAATGTCAAAATGAAAGTCTCATGTTTACATTTTTTTTTTATTGTAGATAGGTTCGCGCTTGACTGCTTTCTCACCTGATGGAAAGCGACAATGCGATCGGCGATAGAACGCGCTTACCTAGAAGAAAAAATACTATTACTGTATCTAATAATTCCGTAAGAGTATGGCTAGCTTTTCAGAAACACCGTGGGAGGAGCTAGAACACTACCTAACTTTCCCGCTCCTTTGAGACAACTAACTAGATTCCATGTTTTTCTTCCAATTCCAGATCACGGTGAAATAGAGTTGTGATTGTTTTCGTATAATGTGCTTACATAAATACGTAATAGCACAGGCTACCGTCTCTAATCAGGCTGAGTGCTTGTCGCCATATATTAAGTTCAGAGTGAGGGTTTACCAGTCGCATTCAAAGCATCCCAGGATTTACAAGTAAGCTCTCGCTCAGATTTTTTGTTTTATTATCGTATAACTCAACTTAAATATAGTATGTTGTGTACGATAGTTTATAATAAGCTGCAACTTTCACAGCAGTATTTATTCGAGTTAATATTCGGTTTTAATATTCCGTTTGTGGAGTTCATTATACCTGGAGGCTTTTAAGGTAGGTACGTACATACAAGCGTTGAAGGATTTATCGACGATTTGCGGCGAGGATTACTCTGAAATAATATGGAACTGCATGTTATGACTTTAGCACCTTCTATAATTGATCCATTTAAATTATAGGTACCTAGATATGTTAAAACTGGCCAAGTGCGAGTTGGACTCGCGCACGAAAGGTTCTTTACCGCCCTTAGGAATCGAATTCGGCAAAAAATCGCGTTTGATGTATGGGTGCCACCTTATATATTTATTTTATTTGGTTTTTAGTATTTGTTGTTATAGTGGCAACAGAAATAAATACATAATTTGTGTAAATTTTAACTGTCTAGCTATCGCGGGTCTTGAGACAGACAGACGTACAGACAGCGAAGAAATAGGGTCCCGTTTTTACCCTTTGGGTACAGCATACTAAAAAGTATTACTAGTAAAAATCTATCGATATAACTAGCGTCTGCCAGCGGCTTCAGTTGCGTGAAAGTAGAAAATATACGCCTCTATGTCCCTCAGTGAAAAAGTAGCATTTTACTGGTGAAAGAGCTTTCAAAATCGGTCCAGTAGTTTATTCTTTACAATAACAAACAATCATATCTTTACTCTTTATAATTATTATTAAAATTAAATTAAATAACAAAATATTAATAAAAAAAGTGGCTAAAGACCGAAAAGAGTGGAATAACGGAAGGGAGGCCTTTGCCCTGTAGTGGGACAACGGGCTCATAATAATAAATAACAATAATAAAAAAAAAAACAAAAAAGCTTTTTATGTTATATTATTTTTGTACAAAAATAACAGCTGTTTAAAACCATATGGATTTTGTATAGGAAAAGGTTCGTAATAGTCAAAATATAGAGACAAAGAAACCTCGCAAAATCTGGGAAAATTATGAACACTTTTTCCTAATTGAAAGCTTTTTTTATAAGAATTATAAGGTTTACTTGTACGGTCTATGGGTATAATATGTGTATGTAAAAATCTACACTAATATTTTGAAGAGGTACTTAAAGTTTTTTTTTCAGTTTTAGGTAAATTCTGGAAGTACTGATCCGATTGCTAAAATTTTGTCACCGATAGACAGCCACTTTATCCCTAAGTGACAACGGCTATATTTTATGTACGTCAGAGAAGCTGCGGGAAAAAGCTAGTGTATGATAAAAGATAATTGCCAAAAGGACGAAATATCTTGAATTGACAAATGTGAAAGATTTTTTTAAATTGTGTTGTTAATTGTCAGGATATTCCCAATTTTAAATGCACCGGAGACTAAATTGTTTCCATATGTAGCCAAGGTTTCACATGACAGGTAATCGAAATAAATCGCCAATTAACTAAACCAAAATGATACCCTATAGCTACCCATGGTTTTCATAATATCCAACCGTTACGATTACTAGTAGGCACCATGTCAATATCCCGCAGACAATGAAACCAATTAAATCACGGTAATGCCAGTTCATGCACGCGTACGTAGGTACAGCTTATATCTACACATTAATGGTTGTTAATACGCGCTACATTATACCATTGAACAATTAGCCTTTGATATAGCCCGTCGTTAAATCATATTTGCAATGGCGTTTCCTCTGCTGAAGGCTATATAGTCGGGCAATACCGAAACGTGAGCAATATCGAAACGTGAATGAAATTTTCGATCGGTGCGTCGAACTTAAAATATTAATAAATTATAACAATTTTACCGTTTTGTAGTAAACTGAGGTATTACACTTTGTACACCCGCTTAAACCGCACCTGAGCAAATGGCACCTTTTTATGGTGGGAAAAAATCATCCAATAACAACCCCCGCTCTTGGGCGGAGCGGGAGATAGTGTCAGACTCTTACTGACTAAAAGACCCACCCCGTTCCTTCTAGCCTTCATACCGGGGCTCGAGCTCCCTTTCGGATAACCCTGGCCCCAGTAGGCTTCGACCCGGCTGGGTCCCTGCTGTTGCTGACAACTCCATGAGGCGCGCGGGAACAGTGCGTGCCGTCGACGTCTTGGGCTTGGTCCGGACAGTTACCGGACGGCCGGATAGCGAGCTGGGGTATTCTACTTTAGGCACCTATTGATATTTTTCGCAAGTAGGTGCCATAAGTGGGATACTTTATTCTGAATGGAATGTATTGCCTGGGCCATTAAAAAAATACTAGTTAATTTAAGCAGCCAATGTTAGTTAATGTGATTTATTAACTCCAACTAAGCCAAACTTTCTCGCAATTTATTTAAGTAAATAGGCACTTACTTCTAAAACTTAATGTTAACAGTAATTCGTTAGACGAAAGGTCGAGTAGATACATTTCTTACTGCTCGAGCAGACGTTGGCGTTGGCGTAAAACCTTGAATATTAAAAACTTTTTAAGAACGAAAGAAAAACACTCGCCTTTACAGTATTTTATTCTTAAATAAAACGAGGAAAGTTTCCTGTGAAACATGAAATAAATATACTACGAATGATACTATGTCAAAGTATTGCAAGCAAAGCTAAGAGGTAAAAGAATTTAAAGTAATGTAAACACGAAAAGTTTGCTTTCGAGTTGAAGCAACTCAAGCCGGAAGCGCATTCGAACTCAACTGCCTGGAAAAATTAATTCGAAGCTGCGGCGGCGACGAGGGCCCCCTCCCTAGTCCCCGAACCCGCTGCGTGAGGCCTTCGCTTTTCACGATCATTTTCGCTCAACATAAACGAAATAAACAGACTTGAAAATATCATACTCGTATCCCTCGCCTGCGGGGCACCCCCTCCTGCGTTGTAATACCACTGCAATAATCTCGCCGAGATACGAATAAATATTACCTTATACCTCATTAAGGTTTTAATGAGAACAGCTGGTGGTGTAGCATGAAAAGCCGAAATTGCATATTCGGGGGAAAATAGAGAGGTATTGTAAATGTATGTAGATTGTGAGAGGTGTGGGTGAGGCCGCGAGCGTGCAGTCGCCAGCAATTAGCAGCGTGACAAATGACATTCACTACGTGTGCAAATAGAGCCGAGGGCGGCACGCGGCGGCGGCGGAGCTTCCTCCCGCAACACCAGCCTGCTTGTACTCCTGCTGACAACATGATTTGTCGGTATAATAATACAATCAGTTCAGCGTTCATGTGACAATAAACTGTTAGGACGACTTCCATATTTCAGGCACGTTCTTGTTGTGGCATTTACGGCTTTGTAATAGGTGCTCGGGTATCGCAGAACGCTTTCTAACATTGTAAACGTTTTGAAAATACTTTTCAGGTAATTTGTCGACTTTGTAAGTATTTTGTTTAATTGCTAGTACCTAGTCACTTTATAACTATACCTGTTTTTACTTACTAGCTTTTAATTGACTTGCAATGTTTGTATGTATGTTTAGAACAAATCTTAGAAATGGATTTTGAAAAAGTGACCCCTACCCGATTGAGATGATATTTAGCAAGTCTAGATATTCTATGTAATGTAACTTAGATGATAATGCATGAATATGGTTCAACAAAGCACGTGATGATGGAGTAGGATAGTGGACATAGGAAGTAATGAGTGCAAAAACCCCATCGTGGGTTGCTCGCCGTCCGCCGTCCGGTAACGGTCAAAGGCGTATTGGGGCTAGTAGGGCCGACGCCCTCTAAGGCCACAAACAATTTCTGAAAAACAACCTCGTGGTCCTAGAACGCAAAGGGCAACTGAAACTGACTGGACAGCTGTGATTTTGGTTAGTAAAAGTCAGACGCGCCCTCCCGCTCTGTCCTAGAGTGAGAGTGAGATAATTCAATCAGTGTTTAGAATTTTTCCGCAGTCCTAGCAGGCATTCACCCTGCCAAGCCCCTTCAGTTTTGCTGAGACCTTTTCAAGGCGCGTGTGGTATACTACAGGCCATCGTCTCGGCTCTGATCCGTATTGGACAGCCGGACTGTGTGCTGGGTAGCACACCGTCAGCAAGCCTTTTTGCAACTCTTCAAAGAGCGGACTTACCATTTGTTAATCTACCTGATTGTTATATCTACGTATTATGCAAGTTATATGTACCTACCTACTGTCACGTAATAAACGTTTATTTATTTATTATATTACAAGTTTTGCCCGCTGCTTCGCCCGCGTACATATCTATATACAGGGTTATTTGTAAAATACTAACAACCTGGCGGAAAAAAGGACTGTATTACTAACATCACAAATAACAACTTTTGTTCTATGACTGTTTACAAAACATAACACATTTACCAAAAACAAACCTTCAAGACTTCTTTGTTTTATCAACACTTTTCAAGTCTGTATTTTGCTGTACCTACCTACGTCTGCATGACGCGACGTCAGCGCATGTAGCATGCCTGCCACGTCCCCACTCCCTTCCGCTATTGTACCATCGCTTGTTTTGCCTAGACTTCGTAATGTTTAGAACGTTCAATTTAAATACTTTTATTTTGTGTGAATATGATGAACTAAATTATGACAATTTTTTAAAAGTCATTGAGCAAAAGTTGTTGTTTATCATGTCAGTACCATAGTGCGAGAGATTGTCAGTGTTTTACAAATACTTAACCCTGCATATAAAAATCAACGCCACTTTTCGTTGTAATCATATAACTCAAGAACGGGGCTCACCCATCCAAACCAAATGTTTAGACTTTGTTTGGACTATTTAGTAGATGGTTTATGTGAAGTTTGGTAGGGTAGAGTAAGGTATAGTAGGGTAGAGTAGTGTAGAGTAGTGTAGAGTAGTGTAGTGTAGAGTAGTGTAGAGTAGTCTAGAGTAGTGTAGAGTAGTGTAGAGTAGTGTAGAGTAGTTTAGAGTAGGATAGGGTAGGGTAGAGTAAGGTAGGGTATAATAGGGTAGAGTAGGGTAGGGTATAGTAGGGTAGAGTAGGGTACCTATAGTAGGGTGGAGTAGGAAAGAGCGGGAGAAAAAAAAAAGCGGGGGAAAAGCTAGTAATAATATGTAGCCTATTTTACTCAGGAATAAATCAGCTTTCTATCGATGAAAAAATTTTTGCAATCGGACTTTCAGAGATTATCTCCTACAAACAAAAAAACAAACTTTACCTTATTATAATGTACTAGTTTCTGCCAGCGGACTCGCCCACGCACATAAAATATAGCCTATGTCACTCAGGAATGAAGCAACTTTCTATCGGTGAAATTTTAACAATCGGACCAGTACTTTCAAAGATTACCTCCTACAAACAAAGAAATAAAAAAAAACTAACTTTACTTCTTTATTATATTGCTGTAGATAAGTGTAGATATTATAGACATTATAGGTGTAGGATTACGGCCCATTCACTCACCTAGAGAGGAGGCCTAAGTCCCAGCAGTGGAAACATTAAAAAGGCTGATGATGATGATATAATATAGTGTAGATTTTTGTAAACACATTATAACAGCAGATAAGGTACAGATCAATATAAAAATTTGTAGAAAAGTACTATTATTCTTTCTATTAAATTAGGTAAGAGTGGGTGGATAAAGTGCAGATCGATACAAGAAACAAAAATACGAAAGGGTCCTTTTTTGCTACTTATTTGGTTGGATTTAGCTTCGGATTAGACTTTAGATGATAGCGTCAGTATCAATTAATTGTAGGTGGGACAATCATGATGGCGATTCAGAGTGTTCGTTGGCCCCTGCGAATGCTTTGTAGCAATGCTTACGTCCGGCCATTATTGCTCTGTGTGGTTTTCACGGTCGCTGCACCGACAGATGAATACCTACATACATCTAAAATTAGATATTATTTACTCGTTATTGTCAGCGACATAATATTGTATTTACAATTTTTTACAAAACAGTGTTGGCATCTGCATATTAAATGCAGTTGTCATCGTGCTTATGTAGTCCTGATTGTTTTGTTGTTTTGCCAAAACAACTGTATAATTTAAGTTAAGATCTTAATAAGTTACTAGCGCTTTTCTACGTTAGATATGAAGTTAATTAATTTAATCTACACACACTTAATATTATAAAGTTTGTTTTTTTGTTTGTAGGAAGTAATCTCTATAAGTAGGTACTGGTCCAATTGCTGAAATTATTTCACCGTTATAAAGCTGCTTTATTCCTGAGTAACATAAACTATACTTTTTGACGCGAGTGAAGCCGCGGGCAAAAGTTAGCATTTAATAAAACAGTGATGGCGACTGTTTAGTCCTGATTTTCGCGTTGTTTTGCCAGTTTAACGTTTCTGTTGAAACAAACCATAACAACTGTATAATTTAAGTCTAAATCTTAGGTGATAAGTTACCGCTTTCTACATTAGATATGTCTGTTCATTAGGGTTTTTTTTGAGACGAGAAATCATCTTACGACGGGGGTCGCCCCTGTCTTAAGATATATATGTTGATGTTGATGATATGTGTTTATTAGTAAAGTTTACGTCCATTAAGTGTTTAAGATCCTACCCTTAGCCAATAAATGAGCTGATGATCTTGAACACCTGAACAGATCTTCATAAATAGTATCTAAGAACCTTCTCGATAAATTCAGCTTTCAAATAAAAAAAACGCATCAAAATCGGTCCATTGGCTGAGGAGCTATGATGCCACGGACAGACACACAGACCACACAGACACCTAAAAATTATAACACCCCTCTTTTCCGTCGGGGGTTAAAAAAAGAAAGTAAAAAAAGAAAGAAATACATTTATTTGTTACTCACACAGGATAAACAACAATAAAATAAAATAGTTAACTAATATAAAAACCTAACATAAAATAAACATAAAATAGTAAAGCCAAAAAGAATCCTATCTCAGCATAGGCAAAACAACTGAAGACAATAAATGAAAACACTGGCAATGTTCATCAACAATAAATCTTACCTACTTCGTTATTTCATGAATAACTTTTAATATAAATTAGAGAGCGATACAGAAATGAATAATTACTAATAATAGCAAGGTTAAACATGTTAATAAACCCCCGACACATAAAATCTATAAAAAGTAAAAGAACTGGTTAAGAACAGTATAATGAGCCCATATCGACTTGTTTACTAGTAGGCATTCCAAGGTTTCATTAGCCACCTCTCAGTTCTAGCATCAGGTCTTCGTCATCATGAAAAATGTTTAGAACTGGTTAAGATGAATCTAATGAGCCTAAACTCGACGGGTTTACTAGTATGCATTCCAAGCTACCATCAGCCACTTCCCAGTCCTGCCATCAGGTCTTCGTCATCAGGTTCTCATCGTCAAGAGAAACAAGCTATTTATTTTTAAGATGAACCTAAATGAGCCGAAACTGGATGGGTTTATTAATAGACATTCTAAGTTTACGTCTCTATGATATGATTATAGTAGTATGATTATTTCAAATATATGTATATAAAGTATATGTATCCATTAAGTGTTTAAGATTACTGCCACAGCCAACAAACGACCTGCAGATCTTAAATACCTGAACAAATCTTCATAAATTGTACCTAAGAACCATCACGATAACTTTCAGCTTTCAAACAAAAAAAAACCACATCAAAATCGGTCCATTCGCTGAGGAGCTACGATGCCACAGACGGACACACAGACACACACTACCACAGACACCTCAAACTTATTATACCCCTCTTTTTCGTGGGGGGTTAAAAAGACACTAAATCTTAAAAAAAAAAATATAAAGGCAGGAGCAGATATGCCTCTTTTTTAAGTGACCAATCCACAAATAACTTCTACTCTAGAATGTGAGGAACTGTAAAAAAAACTCACCGAATTCTTTTAGTTGCCTTGCGTTCTAGGACCGCGGTAACTCTTTAACCCTGAAACTTTTCGTTGCCGTAGTTACCACCCAAAGTATGCTTAGTTGGATATTTTTAACCGACTTCGAAAATGAGGAGGTTCTATGTTCGGCTGAATGTATGTTTTTATTGTATTTTTTTTAATGTATATTCACCGATATCACGATCAATTATGGACCGATTTTGAAAATTGTTTTTTGATTGAAAGGTTATGCTTCCAAGTTGGTCTCATAAAAATATTGTTATGATCTGATCATGAACTTCGAAGATATGGAACAGAAATCCTCATCGAATCACAGCAGAACTGTGGTGTTACAAGTAAAGTTTCTTTGTTTATACGCCGGAAAAGGGGGGAGGATGTATTCAGCTGATCTGATGATGAAGCCAGAAGGAAAATAATTAAATTAATGTAATCTAACCGTGTTTGAAATACTTAGAATCGTTATGAAATGCACTGTGGCTATAAGTTATTTAAGTTTGTCTGAGGGGTACTTTTTAGTGGTGGTACCATAACTAAAAAGTGTAAAATTAAAAACTTTTTACAAAAAAAGAAATAACCGACTTCAATTTTAAAAAACACTGAAAAGTATGAAATAACTTTAATTTCGGAAGTCGGTGTTAAATAACGAAGAGACAAAACTATTAAAGAAACATTACATAACATTGAAGGTCGGTTTTTTTTTTTGATACAATTTTATTTTAGATTCAAGCATGTGAGAGCAGTGGTGGCCACGTGGTGACGGCCCCGACTTACCAATGGGTTCGCGGGTTCAAACCCAGCCAAGCGCATTACTTTGTGTAATTTATTGCATCACCACAGCTCCTAAAGCGGTGAAGGAAAAAACCGTGAGAAAACCGGCATGTCCTAGAACCAAAAATTCGCAGACATGTGACCTCCACCAACCCGCACTGGGTACGCGTAGTGGATTATGGCCCATTCCCACTCCTAGAGAGGAGGCCTGAGTCCCAACAGTGGGAACATTATAAGGCCGATTATGTTAAGCATGTATATAGCCATGTGTTATAGGTACCTTCATACGTTCAATAAAAATATACATGATAGGTACATTGTTTCTTTAGTAGGTAGCGTTTACGGCAATCAATATAACAGTCCGTGAAACATACTAACTGCGGTCAAACATAGCGAACTAACTAGTCCAATCACTGCGGCTAACAATGGCCATTGAAAACGTCCAATGAAACGTAACGCAGTCGTCAACTTTGTAGCCGTTGACTTCATGACAAACGTTACGCGGGTACTTTATGTTAACAATGGTTCTTCTGAGCTATACAACACAATCTTTATTTAAGTTTACAATTTTGTTTTGCTTAATATATTTTAAGTTTGTTTTTGTATTGTAAACTTGGTTTTTTTTTTAAAGTGGAAAATCATCCAATTTCTTATCTCTCACTCTGGAGCAGAGTTGGGGCGTTGCAGACTTTTACTGATTAAAACCACACCTATGTTCCTTCTATGCCCTTTGCGTTTTAGATAGATAGATAGATAGATGTATTCTTTATTGTGCTCCTATAAAATAAAAAATAAAAGTTACATCAGGAATTTAAAATTAATAGGGTGTCACAATGGGTGGTCTTGTCGCTAAAAGCGATCAGACAATGGGCCATGGGTTTCTCTTTCAGAAGTAAACCCATGGCCTCTGTAAAGTTCTGCCCTGGGCCTCAAGTGTGCTATTACAATAGTGACAGAATGGTCTATCATTGATGTCATAATGGTCGATTTTGACAAGTTTGGTAATCTACTAATATAATGGCGACATTATGACATTCCAATGGTCAACCACTGACACTCCATTGAAAGAAGTGCAATAGAATAGTAATCTCGTACATATTGACAAATGAATATAATAGTTTGCAGTAATCTGCAAAAACTTTGACAGTTTATTTGATCAGTGTTCTACCGTTAGAACGTTATTGTGCAGTTATTGTTTTTGATATGCTCGATATTATCATTCTACAACAACTCTATTACGATACCACTGATCGATCATTATGAATTAGCAGATTACGAACTTTTAGCAAAATGACAATGTGATCGTGTTGGAATGACGAATTTATAAAAATAGCAGACTTGGGCCCCTGGTGGCCCGACTCCAACTCGGTCAGAATGGCTGGGGCATGATAGGGGCTGAGTTCATTATTTTGTGTTACTGAATAAGACTGAGTCGTCATGTCACGCTTGGCTACAAAACGCTCGTTAGTTGTTGTGGAGGGCAGATAGGCAGTCGATCTATGTAAAATACTGGTGTCCAGCTGTGTCTGTTTTGACTGAAAGCTGATCCCGACATAAATTGGAACAAAAAGGTTTAACAGATTGATTTTAATAGACATCTTTGCCACTTATTTTTATGTACTTGAAGGTGATTACAGAGACACACTTTTTTATGCTTATAAAAAAGTCGTGTTTTGAACCTCAATTTAGACAAAGCCAAAGATATTATTTTGCGAATAAGTTCATTAAAAATCAATAACGCGAGCCGCAAGAAGTGCTAAAATTTTAATCCAATTAGCGCGCGCTCTTGCTTCCCCTAAGAAAATATATTTCTCCGTCAAAATTAATTCAACAATAAATGAATCCATTTTAACTGCACGTAAGCAGACTTGGTTGTCTAAATTATTTCTGGATTAAAAATAAAAAGAATAATAACAGATTATGTGACTAGGGGATAAAGTAGTGACTTTAAGTCGTGGGCGGCATGTTGAATTCCAAACGAAACGAAGGTTGCTGATTCTATCCCGAACGGTAGTAAGGGTTTTATATAAGCACAAGACAAAGACAGCTTTAGCCCCGTGTTGCATACTCTATTTTTACTCCATCTGTGAGATAATTATAAGACAATTTGGTCGACCAAATCGTACATTAGAGAAATATGTATAAGTATTATATTTACAAGTTTAACCTCTCAAGGACCGCCATTATTTTCGTCAACTAATATTAATAATCAGTAAAATATTATCTGCCGTCGAAAACATTCGTTCAGAAACGATTTTAAGACTAATCTTTACTACAAATACAGTTTTAAATCGGCGGGTTTGTTGGCACAAATTTGTGCCAGCGGGGCTCAACGGTAATACTTCTTTACTGGCACGTTTTTGTGCCGCTGGTGCTCTAGAGGTTAAACTTACAAAATTCACTACTCCAAGATTCTATAGTTTCAATTTTCTATAACGCTCCCGTCAGTAAGCAAATTTTATTCTTTTTTCTTTTTTTTGTTATCGGCCAGTTTGAATTTCGAGTCAACTTGTTCAATGTACGTACATTTTAATTCAACAATGTTAACGATTTTTGATCATTCCAAATTCAAATCTCATTATTCCCTAGGGATCGTCCATACTGCATTATCTCCCTAGGGATAGAATGACTTGCTAAAAGTGAGGATTGTATGACGTATAAAACGACATTATCGAGCAGGTGGTGTAAAAAATACTATACATAACGAATACTAATACGTGTCACCTACTGTATGATTCCTGTGTTCTGTGCGTGCTACCAAATTCTTTGTACCTATATAAATCGCAATATTCGTGTATATCTATAACAATATAATTGTGTATACATGTATACTAACTTCCGCCAGCTGCTTCGCCCTAGTGAAAGTAGGTTTGTCTTGTGGTTTAATCCATACAAACTTTGGTCCCTCATTTTATCCACATAAGGAGCAAAATTTTGTAAAACTTGTTTCTTAATCTTAGGATTCATCATGAAAATCATTAGGTATAAATCCAAAACTTTACCCAGGGCGTTGATGAGTCGGTGAGTGAATCAGGACATTGTATTTTATATTATATACCTACAGATATATGGGCATGACACTAAACTATACGTAAATAAATATGCAGCTGCGGGCGACTGCGTGATTATTCGAAAAAGTTAAGCCCTTTACGATCCAGGGCTATCTTAAAATAAAAATAAAACTATTACAAAAAATACAACCGACTTCAATACAAAAAGTGCAAAATAACTTTAATTTGGAAAGTCGGTGTTTTTCTAGTATGTCTCTTCGTTATTTAACACCGACTTCCGAAATTAAAGTTATTTACCCCTCAGACAAACATAAATAATATGCAAATTCTATAAGTAAGTTACCTATAGAATTTAATCATCAAAACATTGCAAGACAATTCCAATTAGCCAAGCCTAGATCTACCTTCCGGCTTCATCATGAGATCAATTTGATATATCCCCCCTCTTCTTTCAGTCAGTCATCGACTACACGAATAAACAAAACAATTTTACTTGTTACGACAGTTCTGCTATTTTCCTATGAGGAGTTCTGTTCCATATCTTCGAAGCTCATGATCAGAAGAAAAAAAAAAGATCATAACAACATTTCTATGGGATCAACTTGGCATTATAATCTGTTCAGTTCCTGTCCTTGTCCCGTGTTATTTGTGGTCTATTCGGTCCTGTCACCCGTGATGCTGTAAAACACTTTTCTTTCATATCACTCCTCACTCAATCCACCTATCTCATTTTTTTGGCCTCTGTCTACCTCCCCATCCATCTACATGTATACTTATAACTCTTTTAGTAATATGCGTTTCGTCTCTCTTCTAAACATGACCATAACAAGGCAAATGATCCCCTTCAACTTTTCAGTCACTGGCGGCACTTTTAAAGTTCCTCTAATCTATACTCATTTCGCACTTATTCTATTCTTATCACACCACACATTCAACTCAACATTAGTGTTATATCTCAACTTGAGAGTGTAGCAAATTCATCATCATCATCATCTTCCTGCCCTAGTCCCGTTTTATTTGGGGTCGGCGCAACACGTTTTTTTCTTCCATTCTGTCCTGTCACTCGTCACGCTATCACTAACTCCCTTTTCTTTCATATCGCTTCTCACACAATCCATCCATCTTTTGTGTGTAGCAAATTATACCATAGAAATGCAAGATGGCTGGTCATCATACTTACCCTAAGTATGGCTGGCTTATGAAAGCCGACGAGGACAAAGTTTGGCATACAGACAGGCTCTTGTCCCAATCGGCGGCATCAGGGAGGCTGCTACACGACGCCAGTCAATTATGTCGAGTGCTGCCTACTCGCACAGTCTACACGCAAATAAGCTACACAATTGAAACTTTATAATCGAGGATCAACTTCGAAACAGTCGTTACGTGAACATTTATGAGCATCTACGAAACTTAACTGCTTTTGAACAATTAAATGAGCAACATATATTCATGTGCTCCGAGTTTTATGTCTACACTAGCTGCCGCCAGCGACTTCTCCCGCGTGAAAGTAAAAATATCTTCCAAAGGAACATAGTCCCGAGAATATACTATGAGTTATTCCAAGCCCCGTGTGACAATTTTTTTCTAAATCCATTAAACGATTCGAGCATGATGCAATAACAAACATACACGCACACTCGCAATCATTTGACTTTATATATTATAGTATGATTTCAATTTAACTACTATATGTCGTAATATGTTTTCATTTATTTCTGCAATGCGAATGTCGACAGCTAAACGAATTTCTTATCTTTCAATCGGCCGCTCGATCATTGCTAAAATTAAATTCAATTAATATTTTCTTTTCACAAACGTTGAAACTGGCCGCTCTCTTGAGTTAATTAAATTCTTGTGGAGCTGCCAGCAGGAGCTGAAAGAACAATTTTATTTTTTCATAAAACCACGTAACGTAATTACACATTTCTGTTTTTATTATAGGTATAACAATTAGTCTCGATTACTCGTTACAAAACAAATTAAACATTGAACAGCGCTCTTTGAGCGAATTCGTTTGATATAAAGTTTACTCATGTTAATTAAAAATACCATAATGTAAAAACAAATCAAGTTCTGTATCTCAGAGAGACATCAAACCAGTACGTTATGAGCTTAATTTACCTTGAATTAGGGTCAAGGAATTTCAGGAATTTAAATATTAGTAATACGATAAAAAAATCGTGCCAAACAAACTGTTCTAAAGAGATGTGCATAGCACCCCCGTAGCTCCCTTGTAGCTCCCTCGTAGCACCCCGTAGCTGAGTGCTACGATCGATCGATTCGATCTACGTTTATGTAGATAGTTCCACCAGTAACTCGCACATAGTTTCATTTCAAATCTTATCTTCGGTATTACTTTACTGAGGAGATTCTTCGTACATACCAATATCATGAAATACTTAAACCCGGGTTCAAAGTATTTATTACCTCTGTTTCATAGAAGTTTCCCATTTAATTGAATAATATTAATACATTCGTATAGTGGGGTGGGTCCTTTACGTGTTCAGTTCAGCGACAAGCTCGGTTTATCAAAGGCTTGTTGGGTGATTAAGGGCTTCAGTGGCAATGACGTTTGATTTAGCTTTGTGGCAACGTACTCGCAACGTAACGTAACGCGAAACTAGTCGCCCTGTAACTGCAATACGATCGTAAAGGATTACCTTTGGATTGATGTTGAGTATCGTACCTGTAGTGGAGGTGCGCTACGGAGCGGCATTATAGTGCGATACTTCAATCATCTCATTAATCTCTAATTTAAGAACTTTATTAACCGACTTCAAAAAGAAGGAGGTACATGTTCGGCTGAATGTATTTTTTTTATGTTCACCGTGATGGTCAATTGTGGACTTATTAAAAAAAAATATATTGAAAGGTTATAGTTATGGGTTAAGCTCGCCTATGTACATCAAATGTTCTGTTTTTGTGTTTGTAAATTTTTTTTTTGTGTACAATAAAGAATAAGAATTATACTTCCAATTTAGTCCCATAGAAATATTGTTATGACCTGATCGTGGACTTCGAAGATATGGAACAGAACTTCTCATAGGATCACCGCAGAACTGGTAAAATTGCTTTGTTTATAAGTGTACTCGATGACTGACTGAAAGAAAAGGGGGACGGGATATACCGAACTGATCTGATTAGGAAGCCGAAAGGTAAATTTATGCAAACTAACCGTGTTTGGGATTTTTCAAATTGTTAGAAAAGGGGTACTTTTTAGTGGTGGTACCATAACTAAAAATTGTATTTTTTTTTACATTGTAGTCGGTCGTACATTTGTTGTAAAAAAATTAACAATAATTCACTTATTGAGAAACCAAATAATACAACATATGTGTTTATGAACATACAGGAACAAGTTAAAAGTAATTACAAGTTAAAAGTAATTACACGTAGTTAAAAGTAAATACAAAGAAAAAGTAATGTAGGTAGGTAATCACAAAAGTGTTTGTCATCAGCCGAGTGAGCAAAGATATAAAGAAAAAGTTCATTATCTTCTTTCTTCTATTTTTTCACTCATACAGGTTTTTTTTGTAAAACAGTCGCAACCTCTCAGAACTATGTTACTAACATCATAAACAACAACTTTTGTTCTCTGAATTTTAAAAATTTATCATATTTTAGTTCATCAAATTATCATACAAAAATAACATTTAAATTGAATGTTCTAAATATTTCTAAGTCTATGCGAAGCAAGCGATAGTACAGTAGCGGAAGGGAGAGATCGTTGATATGCTTATGTCGCGTCATACAGACGTAGGTAGGTATAGCAAAATATAGAGTTGAAATGTGTTAGATAGAATAACAAAATCTTGAAGCTTGTTTTAGGTAGAGTGCGTCTACTGAAAGCGTAACCTGGAGTTTTTTTTTTAAATTAAATTGGCAACATTGTTTTGCCGAAAAAAATCACGTCAAAGTCTATGGTCGCAATTGTCAGTTTTGGAAACAGATATTTATTTTTCAAGAATAATTGCTTAATTATGGGAAAAACAATAAACAGTAACGTGCAAAAACTGCTACCCACTTTTGTCAAAAAGTTCAAACAAAAACAAGAAGAGAAAGAAGGTGTTTTCAATGAAAACCAATAATGTTTACATACGATTTCAGAATTTTTAAGTTAGTATGACGTTATAATCTTGATCCTTGTCGACTAAGATTATTAATATTTTTTTCTTATATTTTTAGATAATCTGACATATTGCGAATTATTTCATAATGGACAAAAACATCAAACAAAGAAGGCTTTTGGTGAATCGACTTAATCAAAAACACATGCTAATGAGTGGTAGAATGCGTTCAAACGCGGTTGGATGTAATGAAAGATTTGCTTCACTCTGTCTAATAGTGCATCAAAGTCTTCAACTGAAGTTAAAATCGCGAAAGTAAAGGAAATAGTGACTGAAATCCTAGTTCAAGTTTGAGAGCTGTTGATCTTTTTGTGTCTCACGAGTCGATCGATGAAACAATCATTGGAGTATAAAACATGTTCCCTCTTGACTAATCCCAAAAGATCTGAATTTTCTCTTTGCTGAAACGAATCGATTCCAACCCAACAACCTTGAAACACATGTTTGCACATGCAAAACACAGTGTTGGCGAGACGTGATGAAGTTGAAATCATGTTGACCATTTTATTTGACTATCGCGGTGTTGTGCACTTGGTATTCTTGCCAGGACGCCAAATGGTAAATAAAGAATATTATTTGAATATTATATAGTGAATTAGTGACATTTTTTTTTCCGATTTGAAAAATCATCCCATGACAACCCCCTCTCTTGGGCGGAGCGGGAGATAGTGTCAGACTCTTATTGAATAAAAAACCCATCCCGTTCCTTCAAGTCTTCATACCGGGGCTCGAGCGCCCTTTCGGATAACCCTGGCCCCAGTTGGCTTCGACCCGGCTGGGCCTCTGCTGTTGCTGACAACTCCTTGAGGCGCGCAGAAACATTGCGCACCGTTGACGACTTGGGCTTGGTCCGAACAGCTACCGGACGGCCGGACAGCGAGCTACCCATTGCTCACTGTCCGCAAACCCGTGCCTACGGTAGCCGGAAATCAGGATCAGTATCCCGGCGCCGGCGGCGGCGGCGGCGACAATGCCGTTGCCTGATGCGTTCGGCCTCCTCCTTTGCGAGCATTACTGCTTCGCAGAATTCGGCGATCGCCTGCCACTCCTCCTCGTTCCGGACCATGGCCTCAACCAATGCTCGGAGCGAAAGGTCTCCGCCGCCGATCGCCCCCACGAGGGCACGGCGATGATCCGCCCAAGCGGAGCACACCTCGACTGTATGCTCCACCGTGTCCTCCGGGTATTCCGCACAGTGGCGACACCCGGGCGTCACTTCCGCATGAATCCGGTGTAGGAACCTCCCGAACGAACCATGTCCGGTGAGGACCTGCGTCATGCGGAAGGTAAGAACGCCATGAGGTCTTTCCAGCCACGACATATAGCGACATTTGAGAGATCACATAAAATAAAATAATTTGGGATAATAACTAACATTTCGTGTGTTATTGACCTTTACCATACACCCACCAAATAAGTCTACACACATGTTTTTGCCTAGGATTAACTATTTATACAATTGTCATAAATACAAAGAATACTCTAGTATCAAAACAATTTTCTCCTACTATTTCAATAATACCACATTCAAAATTTTTGGTTGTAACCTCCTTTTCTCAGGTCACGCTTTCATTAGACGGACTCTAAATGTTTTATGTTTTGTAAAAAGTCATAGAACAAAAGTTGTTATTTATGGTGTTAGTAATACAGTCCTGCTAGGTTGTTAGTGTTTTACAAATAACCCTGTATTTCAATATTTAAATAAAAGGATAAACTGACTGACTGACATATCAACGCACAGTCAAAACTACAGGGACTAGTCGCGTGATATTTTGCATAACGTTTTTCTTTCATGACGAGCACTAAGCCTGTTTGTGTCTTTGTCTCTGCATCACCTAAAGGTTGACTGGTAGAAAATGCCTTATGGCATTAAGTCCATCTACTCTTCATCTACTTTTTTGTACAGCATACAGCTGGAAGGAATGGAATTCTCTACAGGTCTGAGTTTCCTGACAGCTACAACCTTATTTACCTTATTTTATAAGCCTTTAACTCAAGAGTGTACAGGTTACTTCTAGGCAAGCGTGCTCCACCGTTGACCACATCCCCACTTACCATCAGCACAGTATAAATAATAGTACAAGTGCCATCAGATAAGACAGTGGTCAAGCGCAAGCCTGTCTACACTTCTACACTATATAATAAAGAGGTAAAGTTGTTTCTTTGTTGGTAGAAGGTAATCTGGAAGCACTGATATCCGATTGCTAAACTTTTTCACCGGTAGAAAGCTGCTTTATTCCTGAGTGACATAGGCTATATTTTATGTACGCGGGCGAAGTAGCGCGCACAAATTAGTATAGATACATCTATACATATAAATAAATTGGAGTGTCTGTTTGTAATATTAAAAAAAACTGCTTTTTACTACATTCATATGAATATGTATACGGTATATACACCAAAATAACATTTTTAGGGTTCCGTAGCCAAATGGCAAAAAACGGAACCCTTATAGATTCGTCATGTCTGTCTGTCTGTCTGTCTGTCTGTCCGTCCGTCCGTATGTCACAGCCACTTTTTTCCGAAACTATAAGAGCTATACTGTTGAAACTTTGTAAGTAGATGTATTCTGTGAACCGCATTAAGATTTTCACACAAAAATAGAAAAAAAGCAATAAATTTTGGGGGTCCCCATACATAGAACTGAAACTCAAAATTTTTTTTTTCATCAAACCCATGCGTGTGTGGTATCTATGGATAGGTCTTCAAAAATGATACTGAGGTTTCTAATATCATTTTTTTCTAAACTGAATAGTTTGCGCGAGAGACACTTCCAAAGTGGTAAAATGTGTGTCCCCCCCCTCTAACTTCCAAGATAAGAGAATGATAAAACTAGAAAAAATATATGATGTACATTACTATAAAAACTACCAACGAAAATTGGTTTGAACGAAATCCAGTGAGTAGTTTTTTTTTAATGCGTCATAAACCGAAAAAATACACTATTATTAAAACATCGATCAAAGTTACAACACATTACAAGAACTTTTATATTATGTTACTTGCTGCTACGGAACCCTTCATGGGCGAGTCCGACTCGCACTTGGCCGGTTTTTTATAATTTTTGTCTGCCTGTCTGTCTGTTTGTCCAGGCTAATCTCTGAAATGGCTGGACCGGTTTTGACGGGACTTTTTTTGCAGGTAGCTGATGTAATAAGGAGTATTTTAGAAAAAAAATATATTAATTTTAAATAATGGTCTAAGGAGTCCACGTCAACGAAGTCGCGGGCACAGCTAGTCAATAATAATAAAAAAAAGACGTGTGACACTCGGGGACTGCCGCGGTAAAGCTATTGCATAGCATTTTTTATCAACTTATGCAATAGACCTCGCCAACAGCTGCTTAACCCCACCCATCCAAAACCAGACCTCGCCAACAGCTGCTTAACCCCACCCATCCAAAACCAGACCTCGCCAACAGCTGCTTAACCCCACCCATCCAAAACCAGACCTCGCTAACAGCTGCTCAACCCTACCCATCCAAAATGAGACCTCGCCAACAGCTGCTTAACCCCACCCATCCAAAACGAGACCTCGCCAATTTTTTTTTCCTTTGTTTTTTTTTTGATATTTGAAGTTACACTTTCACACATTGACTTGAATTTTGATTGATTGTTCCCTCATTTGTTTTCTTATCGGTCACCACGCTCAAAAAACAAATGAGTCCGGTGTTAGGTTATTTTCGTTACGGAATTTCTGGATTCGGTCTCCACGCTCAAGGCCCGCGATAGAAGCTATGCAATAGCTTAATAATAGTGCAAAAAGAATTATTGAAAAGTATACATATATTAGACTCGCTGGCGCCTACGGTTTCACAGACATCTTTGGTTACTGCTCTGCTTCCGTGAGTCGTAGCGTGATGTTATATTTAACCTTTACTCATTATCATCGTATCAGTCGATATACGTCCACCGTTGGAAATAGGCCTCCCCAAGTGTCTCCACAATGAACGATCCTGTGCGTCTCGCATCCATCAGATACCCGCAACCTTTACCAGCCCCCCTAGCCAAGTTACAACCGTTTCGCTTACGCCGAACGCTTCGAGTTGACCTTGCCGTCAATTCTTTTTTACTGACCACGTGACTGAGCGTTAAGACGACGTCATTCCCGTACATTTGAAGCTTTCTACAAGCTTTAACTAATGCAGATTAGCAACTTGACTAGGTGTACAGGTCATCGGTCCACCTAGTAGGCGCCTTGTATTAACCTTTACTATTCGACATAAGCCTAGCTATCCCATACTGAATGATTTTTTCTAATACGACAGATAATAATTAAATTAACGCGAGAGTGACGATAAAGTAGCACGAGTAAACAAACAAAAACGAAACAAAACAAATATATGTATATATATAACTGTAGGTACCGCTTTGTTATAAGTAATTGACATAAAAAGTGCGAGCGGTTAGCTAACTTACCCGTAGCCCATATATCAGGGCACTAGGCACAAAAAAGTGCCGACACAACAAAAAGGTATGAAAAAGGATTGTCGTATTTGATATTACACGACCAAAAAATAAACGTTTTGAGAGTCCGAACGGGCTCGGCGACAAATAATGCCGTTCCCTTTGTTCGTGCCAACTACGCACTTAGGTACAAACGACCCCCAAAATAATACCTACCCGTTTATAGACGACTCTAATGCCTGTAACGTTACAATAATTCGATAAGTAGGTACCTAGCTCGAACTTAGAAATATTTTTCATGTTATAGGACTAACATAACATTTTGATTATACTGAAGAAATAAATGTAATATTGCTTTTTATATTAGACTAATATTGTAAAGGCGAATGTTTATATATAGTGTGTATCTTTGTTAGTCCTTTACATTCAAACGAATTTTAATAAAATTCGGTCAGAGAGCCTAACGTATTAAACGTTTCGATCGTGTTAACGAAAAAAAAACTCCCACTCTACCCTGAAATCATTAAGTTGAAGCATGAAAACATTATGAGAAGTACGCTTTTCGCGTTTATTTATTAGAAAGTCCAATCTCACCAATCAATGTTTACGGGTTAAACAATCGAGCACCACGTCTTTAATTCGATATGTGCCGCTCGGTTCAAATCCGGCACTGACGAAACAATAATTCTTAAGAGTAATTTAGTCACTGTCCCGTTTTTATTGGAAACTAGATATTGGCCACGACTTTGTCCGCGACAGACCCGTAAAAAAACAGCTCTAGGTCACAATTTCAAGTAGTTTTTTGCGCAGGACCCTAATATTTTTTCTAAAATAAAAGTGGACTAGATTACTCTTTACAATATCAGCTATCTACCGATGATTCCAGAAATTCTCATCGAAATCAGTCCAGCCATTTTGGAGATTAGCCGAATCAAAGCAACAGACAAACAGACATAATGTTAAAAAATTTCAAGTTTATCATAGGTATCTAATATAGTATAATTTGCATTTAGTGCGGATAAGCAGCTTCAACCTATTGGGGATGCGAATTCGAGGTCGGATAAAAAGTACCCTATGTCCATCCCTGGAGTTCAAGCTTCCTCTGTAACAAATTTCATCAAAATCAGATATAGATGGATAGATAGATAGATATATTCTTTATTGTTCACCAAAAATAAAAATTACATCAGGAACTTAAAATTAATAGGGTGTCACAATGGGTGGTCTTATCGCTAAAAGCGATTTTTTACAGACAACTTTTAGATGGATTTGACAGAGAAGGAGAAAAAAGATACGCAGGTAGTTCGTGGTGTACTATTCACATATATACAATACATAAACTAATGAATTACATGTAATACATATATACTTTAACCTTATTTTTAAAAATTGTCAGTGTTTGAGTTTTCCATAATGACACGGACAAAGCATTCCACAGCCGCACTACTTGAACTGCAAACGACTTATCATAAAAATTAGTGGAGTGGCTTGGCATCTCAAGCCTCAAGTTTTCCGATGACCTAAGATATCTAGTATGTGTGTGATGAAGGAACTTGAAACGTTCTATAAGATAAATGGAGGTTTTAGGATTGAACAGAACACTGTATAGCAGAGACAAGATGTGTACGTTCCGGTGAAGACGTATAAGAAGCCACTTGAGTTTTGTCAGTGCAATCAGTGCAATAGTTTAACTGTGAAAGCGTAACTGATAGACATATACAAATACTTTCACATTTATATTATTAGTGGGATATCAATTACCAACAAATGCTTCAGTTTTATTTATATGTATGGATAGCAAATCATCAAATAACTTCTCTCGCTCGAAGCCAGAGGGAGTGTCAGACTTTTACTGACTAAAACCCACTTGTGTACTTGTATTACTTCACTTGTCCCGTTGCCGCGGTAACACTTACAAACAACAACTATTTGTAAGAGCAACAATCAGATTGGGTTGTGACATGACCGGCTCGCGACACGGTTACGGGTCTCAATATCAACCTGTAACGATTTTCCTTAACAATATTACCGGGCAACGGGCGTATCCAGTAACTTTATTACAATTTCCTTGTTTCCTCCATAACGAGTGGCAGGGGTCTGGAACCCCCGCCTGTAATAGTTATCTGTTTTGTTATTAATGCCCTTATACGGATCTCCAATTATATCGTCAGCGGGCGCCCTCGCCTCAATAGCGACACGGCTTTCTATTCGCTATCACATTTAAGGCGTATAGTCCCATGAACATCTGGCCGGAGTTAAATGCAAATACTCGTATTGCCGCGCACGCATAGAGCGGGGGCTGATCTATAAAACCATTATTTTTTGCGAAATGTTCATTGATTTACAAATGCTAAATTATATATTCTGAAGAACACATAACCAGCTATTTTTTTATGTTAACAATTTCTAAAGATCAAAACAGTTTCAAAGTAGTAGGGAAAACAAGCAAAAAAATAAGTCGTATTTTTTTTTTCGTTAAAAGTATTACTCACGCTCAAAATCATATATTGATAATGAAAAAATATGTATCTATAATCAACATATTTTTTTTTTCAAATCTATTGACTTAGACGTGACCGAGTAGTACGGCGTATACAATTACCGGCACGGGTCTTGAGCGTTCAGCGTCGGAGTGGGGATCGCTTTGCGCAGGCCATACATTGGCGAGCCAATCGTCGTCGTTGTTAGATACATGCAGCAAGCGTAGGGAACGAATCACGAGTGACGTCTAAGACACGATGGCGCGGCGAGCCAATCACTGACACTTCTAGCCCCGCGTCTCACGTCGCACCACTAAAGAGACTGAATATTTGACTCCTGCGCAACTTGAAGCCAGCGCTCAAGATCCATGCCGGTAATTGTACTATTCTACGCGCGCCTCAAGAAGTCAGCAAACCGTAAGGGCCCAAGGGTCGCAGGGTCGAAGCCGTCGTGGTGTTGCCACTTTATAAAAATGTATTTGTCACCATATGTATGTATTTTAATTTTTATTTATAATTCATCTGTATTTTTTTAAGTTCCTTTTTCCATCTGCATCTCTTAGTTCACTGCACCGTTGTCTTTATGTCGACACAGCGACCGAACCACGTTGAAAACCAGCGCTGTGAGCTCATCGCATTATGCGTGAGGGCGCAGCTTTATGCTGAGCGTTAGGCCGTTTTGCGCGGATTTGACGCATATCTTCCCTGTCAATTGTTGTTATGTTATGTTTGTAAGCTAGTTTTAAGATTACGTCTTTTTCACGTAAACTGTTTTTCTTTCTTTTATTTTTTCTTGGCCCTGGTATAAAAGGCAGGGAAGGAACAGGAGTAGGTTTTTAGTCAGTAAAAGTCTAACGCACCTTCCCACTCCGCCCAAGAACGTTTTTATTTAAATTTTCATTGGATGATTTTCCTACTTAAAAAAAACTGGGGAGCAGTAAGTAGGCTTCGGAAAATCACTGTTTTACTCATTGAATTATGGGTTTTTTGTATATCAATGGTTTTACTCTAAGTCACTGCTGGGGGCCTTAAGTGATGTGAGACAAATTAATATCTCGACGAATCTAAATATTCACCACCCAGGTATTGTATATGAGAATCTCGAGTTGAATATATCTGAGAGTATGTGTGTGGGGGCAATTAATTCATAGCCGCGCTCCGCGTGCCTAGTTTAAGGCTGGGACTGCATCCGATTCCCAGGTAAATTAATCATGATGTGACAGATAGACAACTGTCTGCACTGTGATATCTACTAACAAATAGTAATTCGCTTTCTATCGATATCAGGACGTCTACCAATCAGTATGCATAACCTAAGCGGTATTTACGGAATTATTTTCTACTCAAATAGCAGATTCGTCTTAAACCTCTTTTCTTGATTTTAAATAAATAACAAACATACATATATGTCACCGGAAAATTGCTTACGCCGTAAGATTGTTAAATATCACGAGAAATTGTAAAGTATTTTTTCTAAATAAGACACGGTTTTGTTGGAAACTAATTAATAAATATGATTCATCATTTAACTACAAAACGATGTTTTTATAATATATCAAGAAATTATAAACTAATAAAGAATTATTACAACCATACCGAGACCGGAGTCTGCTATTTTCCGGTGACATACGGAATGTAATGTAATGTAACATGTAATGTATAAGTACACCGTGTCTCAGACAGAAATCGACGCAGAAATGTGTAGGTACCATGGACCCAATACATGATTCGGGACACACATCTACATGTATGGTTGAGTTTTACATCGACGTTTTAATTAAAATAAATAACTTCTATATGTATACTTTTTATTTTATTTTAAAGTATATAAATTCGTTAGTTCAAGCCAACCCAATGACATTTTTAAGAAAAGTAACTAATTCGCTTTTTTGATCTGAGGTCACATAACGAAGCTATTTCAACGTTGACGTCGACGGATACATAAAATTGATTTGTTTCCTTAGGGAAAAGCACGCAGCGATATCTTTAAAACTTATAATGAAGGTTGCTCTCCGAAATTCGATGTAAAGTTTATAAGAGGTAAATTACAAGATCGACTTGAAGAATGTATTTCTGTAGTACCTATCAAATGTATTTTGAATTTGATATAAAAAAAGGTTTCATATAAAGGTTCTCGTATGGCGACCGTGTACAGGAAGACGTAGCGTTGGTTGGCCTACAAAAGGTGGACCGATGGCCCGGTGAGGGTCGCAGGAATCCGATGGATGCGATACGCGCAGGCCGGCCGTTGTAGCGACACTTGGGGAGGATCTGCTGACGTTGTGCGAGATGGTCGTGCTTAGTGTTCCACACGCGATTCTCCTAATCGTAGGTACAGAGGCGAGCCACTCTCTAATACGGGTCGAAACCCCGAGTAGTGCCACCAAAAGGCTAGGAGCAAGTGCAAAGCAACCCCTCAGTCACCTGAATGGCCCGGTGACTATGTATTTATGCTGACAAAACAAGCTTATAACTTTGAGATTTTTCATGATACAGTTATGAAATTTTATACTTACATAGATTCTTTAATTAAAAATGCTAGACATGTGTTTAAGATTTCGCATTTTTAACATACTTTATACATAAAGTATGTCTAAAAAGTCAACCGGCTTGGGAATTTTGTATATTTATTCATTTAAATAATACTTATATTCGATACTTTTTATAAGGTTCTTTTGTTAGTAAACAATGATCAATATCTCTTGATCAACCTTGATTATTGAACCAATGTTGACTACATCAGATTTCATTAAATCCTAATAATTTAATTACCCAAGTCGTTTGACTTTTTAGACAGACTCTACCAGCTTTGGGCTTTATAATATTAGTGTGATATAATTACAGCAAAATTAATAAAAAAAACCCGACGCATAAAATCTATAAATAGTAAAAGAACTGGTTAAAAGACGAGTCTAATGAACCCAAACTCGACGGGTTTACTAATCTACAGTTACGTCTCTTACCTCCAACCTCCATCATCAGACCAGCTTGATAGCGTTGGCATGTAGGTACATGAGTATTTAAAACATTAAGCCACATATATGTGTTTATTAGTAAAGTATATATCCATTAAGTGTTTAAGATCCCGGCCACAGCCAACAAACGAGCTGCTGACCTTGAACACCTGAACAGTTCTTCATAAATTTTATCTAAGAACCATCTCAGCTTTCAAATTAAAAAAACGCACCAAAATTGGTCCATTCGCTGAGGCGCTACTATGCCACCGACAGACACACAGACACCTCAAACTTATAACACCCCTCTTTTTCGGCGGGTTTTTTTTTTTTCAATTTAATCAAAATGTATATTAGCTGCTTCCAAAATACTCTTATACTAGCTGCGGCCAGCGGCGGATGGCCAGCGTAAATTTTGTCCCAAAGTAACATCCTATATACTGTTCTAAGACTACCAAGTTGCATCAGAACCCGTTCAGCCGTTTGCGCAAGAAGACACAACAAAAATACACACACACTCACACACAAATGGTCTTTATAACATTTACTAAGATAACATAAAAATTACTTCTGAGTTATATAATACTTACAGAACTTAGGGTAGTTTCCAGGGTAAAAATAATTAGATTTTATTTAGCCCGTATTTTAGATTATAAAAAAATATTGGACACGTTTTTTTTATTTTTTCGATTAAACAAAAAATAACTAAGATGCGAAAATGCCCCCGTGCGAAAAAATGTAGCACGACGTGACGTTACACGTAACTTTAATGGGCTATATCGATGGCTATATCTCTGTCCTTTTTGGTTTAATTTACAAATAAAAAATACATGTCCTTTATTTTTGAATAATCTAAAAGACGGACTAATTACATTTTTTACGGCAACTTGCCTATTATTGCAAAACATAGTCTAATCATGTGCCTATTTATATTCTTTCAGCCGTTTTTGTGCGAAAGACTAACAAACATCCATACAAGACGTAAGGCGGCATTGCGCCACCGGTTTATGGTGGACATCCCACACATACGTACAAAGCGTTTTGGGAACACATTCATTGTGCGTACAGCTAAGGACTGGAATTCCCTGCCGGAGTCTATGTTTCCTGATAGGTACAGAGATCTTTAAGTCAGTCCCTAGAGAACTTTAAGTCAAGAGTGAATAGATTGCTTCTAGGCAAGCGTTCCATCGTCGCCCACATCATCGCTGACCATCAGGTGAGATAGTGGCCAACGCAAGCCCATCCATAATAAAAAAAATCATTCATGTTATACATAATTATTATACAAGGTGTAAGGGACAGCCCTACGCAAACTTTAAAGGCTTGCTCAGTAGAGGAAACTGAACAACCTTCCACAACACTTTTTTTCAGGAAACGAAAAAAAAAAACCTGTCTCCCTATACAAAATTATAAACTTGATTGGACAGTTTGTATGGAGAGGCCGGTTTTTTTTTCCTGAAAAAAAATTTTGTGGAAGGTCGTTCAGTTTCATTTACTGAGCAAGCCCTTAAAGTTTACGGAGGCCTGTCCCTCACTCCCTTTATAATTTCGAGTTTATAATATTAGTAGGATAATACACTTTTAATAATATATATTCTATTTTATTAGAAGGATAACCGGCGGGCTGTAGGTAATATTCTCACGGTATTGCCGCTGTTTAGTCTCATACATACTTTTCCTTTCTGCAAAAATATAAAAAGGCGGGAACTTGGAACGTTACGCCTGCGATATTATGCGCTTTCAAAGATATTGAAACTTTCCTTTCTGTTTATTAACTCGGGATCTTCTGTTATTAGGGTATACCATTAGGTAAATATCGGTTCGATTGCAATCCCTCGTAATCAACATGGAGCCAGTCTGCTCTAGAATTGGGTCAGATTTTACAACAACTTACATTTCAGTTATACGATACGGTTTAACCGGTGTAAATAGACGTTCTTTGAACAGACTTACAACCTGAGTAGATACTAAAAAATAATATCAAGCACCAGCGATGCCCCCAGCTTCACATAGGTGCTAGAAACCATGAAATTCTCGGCTCATTTCATCATATGATGTGCATCTATTATATACTTAAACTTTCCTCATGAATAAGTTTGTCTATTGTAGAAAACTGCATGAAAATCAGTGCAATAATTTTGAAGTTTATCACGTTCCTATAGACCAACAGAAGCTGTGAAGGTTGGTTTTAACAATTATATCATTATACAGAATAAATCACCAACATACAATTAATTTTTACACCACCTGCTCGATAATGTCGTTTTATATGTCATTCAAACCTCACTTATAGCAAGTCATTGTATCCTAGATAATGCAGTATGGCTTATCCCTAGGGAGTAATGAGTTTTGAATTCGGAACATCAAAAATCGTCAATATTGTGAATTAAAATGTACGTGCATCGAACATGTTGACTTGAAATTCAAACTGGCAGCTAACAAAAAAAAATAAAATAGAATAAAACGTGCTCACTGACGGGAGTGTTATAGAAAATTGAAACTATAGAATCTTGGACTAGTGAATTTTGTTTGTTTGATGAACTTGTAAATATAATATCTATCTATGTACCTATATTTCTCTAATATTATATGATTTGGTCGACCAAATTGTCTTTTAATTATCTCTCAGATGGTGTCAAAAGTAAGGTTTCAACACGGGGATAAAGCTGTCTTTGTCTTGGGCGGATTGAATTCCTCACTTCACTCAGATTTCTTTATTAACTCCCTCGCAATGCTCGGGAGTCAATTATATAACCTTCGTTTCGTTCAGAATTCAACATGCCGCCCGCGACTTAAAGACACTGCTTTATTCCCTAGTCATATAATCTAATATTAAATATTTTACACACAGGTAATCACTACCGACGACTGTAGGTGACATGAAAGTCACTGCAGCACCATATAAAATCAGCAAAAATACATAGTCACCGGGCCATCCAGGCGAGAGACGGGTGGTTTTCAACTTGCACTCGGCTGTTTGCTGGTGTCTAATGCCCGCTATGACCTGCCGTGACCTGTGTTGTAGTACAACATTATTTTTAGATTATGCGAAACCTGAATATATTTAGTTTGTTAAGAATCAGTAACGGAATTAATTTTTTACACCACCTGCTCGATAATGTCGTTTTATACGTCATACAAACCTCACTTACAGCATGTCATTCTATCCCTAGGGGATAACGCAGTATGGCCGATCCCTAGGGAATAATGAGATTTGAATTTGGAACATTAAAAATCGTCAACATTGTGAATTAAAATGTCGGCGCATCGAACAAGTTGACTTGAAATTCAAACCAAAGAGTATGTAATCACTATGATTCAAACTGGTCACTAACAAAAAAAAGAAAATAGAAAAAAACGTGCGTACTGACGGGAGCGTTATAGAAAATTGAAACAATAGAATCTTGGTGTAGTAA
Organism: Mythimna albipuncta; assembly: GCA_929112965.1. Taxonomy (NCBI): domain Eukaryota; kingdom Metazoa; phylum Arthropoda; class Insecta; order Lepidoptera; family Noctuidae; genus Mythimna; species Mythimna albipuncta. The sequence continues at coordinate 21,773,166 of OV815959.1, read as the reverse complement.
ATTTTGTTTGTTTGAAGAACTTGTAAATACTCGTATAAAGTCTGTCCATTAAGTCAACCGACTTGGGAATTTTGTATAATATTTAATCATTTAAAAATACTTATATTCGATACTTTTCACAAGGTTCTTCTGTTAGTAAACAGTGATCTCTAACTCATAATTAACCTTGATTATTGAACCCGTGTTGACTACATCAAATTTAATTAAATCCTGATAATTACTCGTTCATCGTCGCTCTGATGACCCGGTGACTATGTATTTTTGCTACATAAAAAGCTTATATCTTTGTCATTTTTCATGATTCTGCCAGAAAATTTATATAGATTCTGTACATAAAAATAGATACGTGTTTCGGGTTTTGCTTACTAAAACTAATGCTGTATAAGAACAGTCAAGTCTGTCGAATATCATCATCAGCACACTCTTGGGACTGTTAGTTTTATAATAATGTAAGAACATTATAATGAATTAAATTTTCATTCAAAGATAACAAAGGAAGTGAGTTCGTAAATCTCACAGTGTATCCAAGTTGCGCGCCTGGCGTGGCCCGGCCAGTCGGCAAGCGGCACTTTGTAAGCGAGTCGTCTGCGATGAGTCTGGAGGAACCTCCGCCGTTATGATTGGAATTCTTATCGTTCTTTCAAACAAACCTTATGACAGAGACTAGTAACTCATTTGTTCTGGGAACAGGTAAAAACATAATAATTTCAGGTCGCCTGGAAGTATCAAGTGCAATCTAAGCTGCCAATTGTATACGAGTATTGTTTTTCAATAAAGTTTCCTTTTTCAAAGTTGTAATCTTGGTGTCTAATAAAGTATAAATAAATAATTCTGTGTAATAAGGTAATTCTAAAAAACTTTATACGGCAAAAAAAAAGTAAACTGGAAAAACAAGAACCGAACAAAAAGAAAAGCCGTAGTCACACGTAGTGTTTTGGTGGGTACCTATAACGTATGCCATTACATTGGTAGGTACATATAGCAATTTTGGTGTTAAATCACTGTGCTATACGTATTTCATATTGGATATTGGCGATATTTTCAATTGATACCGAACACGGCGTATTTATCTCCATTTTGATTATTAAACACATTACATTTTGTCCGCTAGAGGGCGCCATATCGAGTTTTGTGACACGTCACGTAGCTTATGTTCAGCGGACGATTAAGACAGTTCTAACAATACCTTCAATGTCGAGTTCCGATTAGTAGATTAGGAGCTATGAGGGAACAGATGCACATACTCGCATACAAATAGCCTGTCAAAATTATAACCCTCCTTTGGCTTCGCCGTAGTCGGGTAAAAATTACGGATATATCTGGCCTTACCTTATGGAAATATTGAATAGTTGCAGTTGTTGAATAAATTTTCTTTTCACTAATTACTTTTCAATACACTTACTCGAAAACTGGCTCTTATCGCACTACGAATAGGATCAACATGACATGTTTATCACGATCGTGGTTTTTTTTTTTAATTTATCATAACAAGATTTTTTTCCATTCCTATTTCGTCACGGTCAACCGTGATTATTTTTTTTTTAAATCACTCTTTGCTTTAATATTTTAGTATTTAACTCTTTGAATCGGCATAAAATATATTATAATACATAATTTATAAAAAAATATAATACATAATTACGGCTAATTAGAGACACAATAGAAAGACAATTAAAAAATAAAATTGTGTTTTTGAACAGAATATCATGAATAAATTAAATTATTTACACAATAATTTGTTATTATCAACAAATTAACAATTATCTTTGTTTAAAATTCAAAAATATTTGAATTACTATTTTTAATATTAAGTAGGATGTACAAGGTTTGATACCTTTGCTTCTTTTTCAACCTGCAAAAGTAAAGCGCGAGAAAAAGGTCTATTTTTATTTGTGTATATTATGTGAAAAAAATGTCAAATTTAAGATTTGAAGAGAATTCTTTAGATGGTACTGCCGCCGCCAGATATTGTAATTAAGACTTGCGATAGCCTGCTGCCATCTCAATCAAACCTAAAATGTATGACAACTTTGGAACATATTATTCAGCACAAAGTTAACAAAAAAGCGTCGTAATTTTCAGAGAAAGTAATGTTTCGTAAGTGTAATGAAAAACGTCGTTTGATACACGTGGAGATTTTTCACTGCAGCACTCGGCTCCATAACACCCTCGCCTGTACGGCTCGGGTGAATTTCGCCTCGGTTGCAATGACAAACTTTCCCCACTTGTATCAAAATGTACTATTTTACTCGAAAGCAATTTGATGAAATCTTAGACTACCCAGAACAATCCTACTTGCTGGTAATTCAAAGGCCTGCCAAGGACGCGATATTGTTCGAAAAATTACCACAACCCTGGAACACAATGGGCAATTGAAGGAACATAGAAAGATCCCGCAAAAAAAGCAAAACAATTCAAAGGCGATACAGCAGCACATATCTACATATAACCCACCCTAACGATTTTCGGCCTTGGTAACTAACCTCAACAGACATGCTAAGTACACAGAAGATATGTTTTGTACACAAGTGTGTGCGTAAACACAGTTGCACTATCTGTTCCTATACTCTCAACGTCCGATGAGGAAGCTATCTGACATGACCAGGGAGAGTTCAGGTGCAGGACCATCCTCGTCCAGCGCCACTAAAAATGAAAGTAAAAACTTTATTATAAAAAAGCTTGTATTAAAATTCGCTATCATCTAAAACTTTTACTATCAACTTATAACGTCATTACACAATTTATTTGATACTATACGCATGTGAAAAACACTTTTTGCCCAACCCGGGAATCAAAAGTGAGATCTCACGCTCTTCATCCTCGCTTGCGACTACAAAAAAGATGAAAGAGGTTAAAGTGCCTTGTGGGCGAGGCAGGCGTGCCTCAAAATATGATCATGCTCATAACTGATACAACCAATAGCAAACTTGCGATCTAAGTGTGCGTGGTCTGTTATTGGCGTAATTTTCATTATTATATTATTATTTATTTATTTCATGTACCAAAGACTCATTTCAGTTACACAATCATATACATACAAACGATAGATATAATACAATTACAAAAAAAGAAAAAATCCAATATCAAAATGATAATGTTAATTTATTCTTTTTTTTTATATTTACGTAATAAGTTCACCGATATCTCGGTCAATTGCGGACCGATTTTGAAAATTATTTTTGTGTTTGTGTATGTAAAATTGCTTTGTTTATGTAGTCGATGACTGACTGAAAGAAAAGGGGGAGGGGATGTATCGAACAGATCTGATGATGAAACCGGAAAGTGAATTAATGTAATCTAACTGTGTTTGAAATTATTAGAATCGTTATCAGTTGTACTCTGGCTATAAGAAATTTAAGTTTGGCTGAGGGGTACCTACTTTTAGTGGTGGATAACTAAAAAGTGTAAAATAAAAATTTAAAAAAAAAAAAATACAACCGACTTCAATATTAAAAAACCGGCCATGAGCGTGTCAGGCCACGCTCAGTGTAGGGTTCCGTAGTGTCCCGTCCGTCACAATAAGTGTAAGTACTCCCTTATGATACGATATACGATTTACTACCAACTTGTCCAGAAATTATTTTGTAGAACCCTTTTGTCTTTTTTTGTACAAAAACTGTTCTTTCCATCAAGTTCAAAATAATTTTCCCAGAAAGTCCTTCTAAAGTTCTACTTTTCAGATTTTTTTCATATTTTCTAAACTTATGGTTCAAAAGTTAGAGGGGTGGGGACACATTGTTTTTTACTTTTGGAGCGATTATTTCCGAAATTATTGACATTATCAAAAAATAATTTCAGTAAACCCCTATTCATTTTTAAATACCTATCCAACGATATATCACACGTTAGGGTTGAAATTAAAAAAAATCACTTCCCACTTTACATATAGGGGGTACCGTAATAAAACATTTTTTTTTCCAATTTTTATTTGACCACTTTGTCGGCGTGATTGATATACATATTGGTACCAAATTTCAGCTTTCTAGTGCTAACGGTCACAGAGATTAGGCGAGGACGGACAAACTGACATGGCGAAACTATAAGGGTTCCTAGTTGACTACGGAACCCTAAAAAACACAGAAAAGTACGAAGTCGGTGTTTCTGTTTAAGTTTCGTCTCTTCGTTACTTAACACCGACTTCTGAAATTATAGTTATTTTGTACTTTTCAGTGTTTTTTTAACATTGAACTTAGTTGTATGTTTTTTGTAAGAAGTTTTTATTAATCAATAATTTGTATTGATCATTGGATTATCATTAAATTTAAGCGTTCGTGTTGATTTATTGCCTGTAGGGAGTTAAAAGGTTACAAGCGGCGACACTCGCTGTAATACAAATCGGAAAGTATTTCCTTTATTGTGGGGTATGTGGCACGTGGGCACGTATTACCTCAAATACCCATCCATCACGTCAGATGCAATAGATAAGTTAAGATAGATATGTTCATAGTTCATAAGTAGCACGTAAACCAGGTATATAAATATACTAATAAATGGAGGGTTCGAATTGTCTTCAGTTGACGATCAGTTGTCAAGAGTCGACATCAGTGACCCTTGGTGTAGCTCACTCCATGTCGTTTACTTAACCCTCATCCTCCCACATCGCATTTCTAACCTCTTTCATCTTTTCTGTGCTTGCGACCACGAGGCCAACAAAGCAGTTACATACTTAAAAAGCTTTTTAACTGGAACTCCGGCCGGAGATTTGCATAACCGAGCGCACCCTAAGAAAGTGTTGTCATTAGTTAATTCAAATTAGCATATTCTTTTGCAAACAAAATGCTTTATATCTTACATGAAGGTAATCTAATTTATATTATAATATAAGCAGGTTGACTCGGATTATTAAGACCGGTGGTAACAAGTGCTTTCAGTTGGGAAAAAGAAAGAAAGTGTAAGTGATAAATCTACAGTGTCTCAAGACGAAAGTCTCTGACCAGTGCGTGTTGCCAGATATGACATATGGCACTGAACATGGTCGCTTACAATGAGCCTCCTCAGAAGACTTACAGTTACCCAAAAGGCAATAGAAAGGGCTATGCTCGGTGTTTCCTAGCTAGATCGCAACAGGAATAAATATCCACAGGAAAACTAAGGTCACCGACACAATCACTAAACTTAAGTAGCAGTGGGCAGGAATGTGCCCTACCCACTGCCACTTAAGTTTAAGTGATTGTGTTCTACGACCTTAGTTTTCCTGTGGATATTTATATTGTGTTCTACGAACACAATCACTAAAAATGGAAAAAATGGAATGAGAAAATGGAAAATGGTCGATCGGGCTGAAAGGTTCTAGAGTGGCGATCGCGCACCGGAAGACGCAGCGTTGGAAGACCTTAGGCCGATGACCTGATGACAGTCGTGTGAATGCGGTGAATGAGAGATGCACAGGACCGTTCGTTGTGGTGACACTTGCGGGAAGCCTATGTCCAACAGTGGACGTTCTTCGACTGAAATGATAATGATGATGATGATAAAGGGGTAAAAGCATCAACTTTCCTTAGTGTTAAGTATTACTCGTTACTATATCGACTAGGTTAATGAAACAGAAGACTGCCTTTGGAGTTAGAATAAAAAAAAACGCATCAAAATCTGTCTATTCGTTTGAGATCTATGATGTTACGGATAGGCACACAGACATACTGTCGGGGGTTAAAAACTTATATTTTCTATAAAAATTACAGTAATAGGGAGCACAACGTTCATGATAACATAGTTCAAATTTATGATTGAGAAAAAAAAATTAACCGTGTTTTTTTAGTGAAGTCGGTTATATTTTTTTTATAAAAAGTTTTTTATTTCATACTTTTTAGTTGCAACACACTTACAGCCAGAGTACTTTTTTCTCATGTCTATTCCAATTAACTCAAACCCTACTACAATATATCATTTTCATATTTCCCGTGTCTACCTTCCACCTTCCGGCTCCATTATCAGATCACTTCGATAGTACCTTATAGCCAAAGTGCATCTCATGACATTTCTAATAAGCCCAAACACGGGTAGGATACATTGATTAATTACGGAGTTCCGGTGCCTATCTTCCAGCTCCATCACTATCATCAGGTTACTTCGATGATACCATTTTCAATAGAGATGCGCCGAATATTCGTTTGGTATTCGGTATTCGGCGTATTCGGCATTTTTGCCACTATTTGTATTCGGCCGAATTATTCGGTTTTAGTGCATAATATATTCGGTTTGAGTATATCTATTTTCCTGGCTACATGACATGGAATAGAACTGAAAGACAAGCTTCTTAAGTAATATATGTTTATTATAAGTTAAATAAAACTTGTGAAGAATGTGTTAAAAAGCTAATACCTGAATGAAAAGTGACAGCGCGGTGTATGCGCGGGTGGCGGGCGGCGAGCGCGTTTGAACCTATTTAAGCGGGAATGCAGTGCAATGGTAAACCGAATAATTCGGCCGAATATCCGGTTCGGTAAAGATTGAACCGAATACTATTCGGTATTCGGTTATTCGGTGAAACCACTATTCGGCGCATCTCTAATTTTCAACATAACTATTCACAACTATTCATTTATTTGTATTGTCATAGTCGCTTAACTATGTTCATTGTGATATTTGTTTGAGTATGAAGTTCCGTTGGCAATTTCTGGTCTTCTTAACCAGTTCCACCTCATCAAATGTCACTTTTTGACTGTAAATGCTTAATTCCTTGATGAAAATATCAAAATGACTATATAGTTGCCTATAATATTTGAGGAGTTCCCTCGATTTAGCCTAGATTCCATCATCAGATCCCGACTTGGTGACTATGGGATCATTTGGGAAGTATACCCTTTCCAACAAAAAAAGAATTTTTCAAATCAGTTGGCAAGCGACGAAGTTATGCCCGAACATACATAAAAAAATAAATACAAACATCCGAATTGAGAACCTCCTCCTTTTTTAGAAGTCGGTTAAAAAGAAACAGAAATTGTTGCCAGCTCTAGAATTTAATGATGTGACTATAAAACTAAAATAAATATTTTATGGTTAAAATCCCGTCATTACAGTAAAAATATAGACAAATATAATGATCTCGGATTGAAAAATGCGAAGAGTTTCAGTGCATGAAAATCCCAGCAGTTTAATAAGTTCTAAACTTCTCAGGCGCCTTTCAACACAGAAACACCGAATAACAGAAGAACAATTTCATATTCTGGCCAGCTTATAATGATCGGTTGAGCAAGTGTTATTTATTCGTTTTTCTTTTTTCTTCTTGTGTAGAATTGCAACAATTCACGATAAACTTATGTGAGTTTACTGTTATACAGTTGTTTAATAAAAACGCAATAAGTATTGCAAAACGGTTCTTTTATTCAAAATAGAAGTCGCCAACAGACGGGGTGTTCTGTCCAGCGCCAGGCTAGAGGACTTCTGTAATATAAACTCTCGTACCTAAATAGAACAACGGTATACTGCGGAACTGAGCCAAATATTAAGAGAATTATTTCCATTTACGAAGTTCGTATTAGTCCATGAAACAAAGCGGTTTTTGGAACTGGCCAAACAGTAATAAATAATTTACAAAAGCGGTCATGTGAAAGAGGATCCCCTCCTCTGCCGGGGTAGCCATGCGGTGGTTAGGTATTTGAATTGCTAATGACTTCCCCGGTCGAATAACTTGGTGAGTCACGTTAACTGGTTTCGGAGACACTAGATACATTGGTGCGAGCTACTCTAATGTCACCTATTGGACCCGTATTTGATGCCCGCCGCCGTCTACTCGATCCACAGTGTTGCACACACAACTTCAACTGTAACTGAGTACCAGTACCCATTCGTCATTCCAGCTGTTTAAACTAGAGATACGATCAAAGCATTTATAAACGTTAAATTGAGCATCTTAATTGGGATTAAATGTAGGAACAATTTACGAGCTACATTGTTTCAAGTTCTGTTAATAGTCTTTCAGGAGCTTTAATTCAAAGCTTTGGTTTAATCTATAAGCACCGATTATACTTCTATTTATTATACAACATAGTTTTAGTGTATGCGAAACACGTGTCTTGTATTTTTATGTAAATAATCTGTGTGCAAAGTTTCATAATTGTACGATGAAAAATCACGAAATTATAAGATTGTTATGGGGATGTTACCTGGCTGACCGCACAAATACATCATCACGGCGCCATACGGGTGACTGATGGGTTGTTTTACTCCCGCATCCGGCTGAGCGCTAGTGTCTAATGTCGGCTACAACCTGCCGTGACCTGTGTTGTACTTAATGTCGATGGTGAACAATTTTTGCCCTTTTTTAAATATTTTTTGAAAAAATATAATATTGTGAAAATGTTATTGGAATCGATACAGTTACTGATTCTAAACAAGCTACATTCAGGTTTCGCATTTACTAAGAATATGTTGTATAAAAATCTCGTGTCGTGTTTATTATTGAACTCCTTTGAAACGGCTTGATGACTTTTATGAAATTTTTTGGGTACGTCAGAATAGATTTTAAGATATTTTTTACCCCCCTTCCCTCTCCCAACATTATTATCTTTGATTAGTAATACACAACATTAGTTTTATTATATGCGAAACCCGAAACACGGGTCCAGTATTTTATACAAAGAATCTATGTACCTACAAAATTTCATAACTTGAACATAAAAAATCACAAAGTTATAATTTATTTATTTATAAAGGTCTACAACAGCTTCTGTGTACAGCATTTACAAGTATGAATAATAATTGGCCTAAGTCTTACACAGTCGCCAATTACAGGTTAACCAGCATTCGCAAAATAAGACATGTTATAACTCAAAATAATCACAATAATCATAATAATCATGACAATCATAATAAGCAAAATTACCAAAATAAACAGACTAATCAAAATAATCAACGTAATCAAAATAATCAACGTAATCAAAAAAAAAACAGAATAATCAATAAGGTCAAAATAATCAAAACAATTAAAATAGTCAGAATAATAATAAAAAAGTCAAATAATAATAAATCACAATAAAAAAATAAAAATACGATCATCACTCATGCACTATGTTAATTGACAATTTGTGTTCCTCGGTACTCCAGTACTCTGGTTCTAAAGACTTGTAAGGAGTCGTGGAAAATATCAACCTCAGGTACAGATTTTACGAAGGAGTTCATCTCTCTACATAAGTCTGTTTATTGGCGAGTTAATGCCAATATTCATCCTACATGGAGAAGTATAAAAGACATTGGTAACTGGGAATCTAGGTATGTTGTAAGGAACTTTTATCCCAATCCGCTCAACCAGCTTTAAGCCATCCAATCTATTATTTAACAATTTGTGGAGAAACGTCAGATCCTGTGTGATCCTGTATAAGCTTGTTATGTTAGCAAAAACACATAGTCACCGGGCTATCCAAGCATCTGAGGGGTAGTTTTGCACTTGCACCCATCTATTTGCTGGCTCCAAATCGTTTTTAAATATTTTTGGAAAAAAATATAACATGGTTTTAAACCTATTGGAATTCATTCAGTTACTGATTCTGATCAAACTATATTCAGGTTTCGCATATACGTACTAAAAAATATGTTGTGTAATAATTGAGTTTTAATTTGTTTTATAAACGCGTTAAACTCTGGAACTACCTGTCAAATTAAAAAAAAATCTTTCGGTATGAGATCAACGGAGCAGTCACCAAAGACGCAGGCGAAACCGAGCGTGATAGCTAAAGACAGTAAATTATAAAGGCAACGTTTGTAGATGGTTGACTTATTGAAATAGCAATATATGAGATGCTTGCGATAGCACATTCGCAAATACCGACGAGTCTGAGCCTAAAGCAAATACTCCGGGATTGAGCCGCGGCTCGCAGTAACTAGATCGACTCTTGTATAAACTAGGCGTACTGCCAGATGAAATAAAAGTCACGCAAATATTGTTTTGAGACGGCGGAGGTAACTGGCATAAGGCCTTCTTGTTACGACAAACAACTTCAGATTCATCTAACCTTTTTTTTGTGAGAAACCACCAAATAATTTCTCCCGCTCTGGTTGGAGGGAGACGGAGTGTCAGACTTTTACTGAATAAAACCCACCTGTTTTCCTTCAGTTGTCTTTTGCATTTAAGGGCCGCGGTGATTGTCTATCGAACAATCCCGGAACCTTAGCAGGCGATGCCTGCCCTAATGGGCTCCGTCCATTTTGCGTCTCTTTGAGACACGAATGGTCTATCAACTTAGGCTTGGTCCTTACCGGACAGTGAGCTACCCATTGCCCGCCGTTCGTAAGCCAGCGGCTACGATGTCCAGGGCGTCTCGTGCAGCGATAGCGATGAATGTCCTCTCCCTACATTAAACGTAATGTAACATTATAGTTTTTAGGGTTCCGTAGTCAACTAGGAACCCTTATAGTTTCGCCATGTCTGTCTGTCCGTCTGTCCGTCCTCGCTTAATCTCTGTGGTCGTTAGCACTAGAAAGCTGAAATTTGGTACAAATATGTATATCAATCACGCCGACAAAGTGGTAAAATAAAAATTGGAAAACAATGTTTTATTAGGGTAGCCCCCCTATATGTAAAGTGGAAAGTGATTTTTTTTTTACTTTCAACCCTAACGTGTGATATATTGTTTGATAGGTATTTAAAAATGAATAGGGGTTTACTAAAATATTTTTTTTTATAATGTCAATAATTTCGGAAATAATCGCTCCAAAAGTAAAAAACAATGTGTGCCCCCCCCCCTCTAACTTTTGAACCATAAGTTTAGAAAATATAAAAATAATCTGAAAAGTAGAACTTTATCAGGACTTTCTAGGAAAATTATTTTGAACTTGATGGAAAGAACAGTTTTTGTACAAAAAAGACAAGAAGGTTGTACAAAATAATTTCTGGACTGAGTTTGTAGTATAATCGTATATGCAAGCATTTTTTTACACTCTTAAGTGGGTACACTTATTGTGACGGACGGGAAACTACGGAACCCTACACTGAGCGTGGCCCGACATGCTCTTGGCCGGTTTTTTGATAAATAATACATTATGTTATACACCACTAATTAGTACAAGTACTTAAAGGACTTATTAGAAAAGGTTAATGTTGCTAGTTAAGTGAAGCCTCTATAAATAATATTCACAAACAGCAAAGTTATTAGCGTATATATATCATATATCACAAAAACTCAAAAAAAAAAAAAATCTGATTTAAACTAGTACATAACTGCGATCCCACCTGATGGTAAGCAGTGATGCAATGCATTTAGGGATACAATAATTGACAGGCATGAATGAATTAACGATGATCAAAATGGAAAAACATTGCGCGTAGTATTTTCTAGTAGCAATTGCTATGAATGATCGATTCTATAATATTATGAATTTACCAATTATGACTTTTCGTGGACAATTTCGAGTTTTTTTTTTACTTTTAATTACAAAAATATGATCAGAATGTACTAATAAAAAACAGGGGTGTATACCAAATAGGAGGTGAGGAGTTGATTCATAAAATAATATCCTGTTTGTTGTGCGATACACAAGCCGAGCTTAGTAATATTATGCCAAGTTGCCAAGCACCTTCATCAAGTAAGTACACAGTAGCTTACAAATTAACAGCCCGTAGTTTGCTTGTTATGTTGCATATGTTATCTAGAATAACGACGTTTTAATTATATGCAGTTTACTTGAGCATAGAAGTGTGCACTTCGCTATATACAATACTAGCTGCTGCCAGCAATTTCGCCCGCTTGATAGAAGAAAGTTGTCCCAAGAGAACATACCACTTATTATTATACTCTCATGATAAATAGACATGTACCAAGTTTCATCGAAATCCTTTCAGCCGTTCGAGAGTGAAAAAATAACACACTCACAAACTTTATTGTTAAGTGTGACGTTACATAGTAAACACACATCGTAAAAGTTCAGAATCGACTACTGAATCGAATTCAGCTTTAAATATGTATTATCCTAAATATGTAACTCAAGATTCTTTGATAAATCATGATGACGTCACTAGCATATTTGTGTTTACGTAGATACCAATATCGATGGGCTACCAAACGTAAGCGTTGATGGTCGTATTATTTGCCTGCTATTAGGATAACTAGTTACTTAATTTTTAGTGCTTAAATTATATTTTTTATAAATAATCATAATATAAAAGTGTATTATTTTTTTTAAATAGGCTGTATTTTTTTATTCTTTTTATTCTATTAATAAGGCACAACAATTTGTTCATAAATACCCAGATAGAGTATTAAGAGATGCATCGATTACATTAAAATTACAATAATTCAAATATCAATATTAGTACCAAATAAAAAGAAAAATACATTTAAAAGGGTATCTAAGTATTATTTCAGTTACATATTGTAATATATATAAACAAGTTATAGAGTAAAGCCGTCAACAATAGGAACACTTGCGTACACACACACATGTTGAAAAACGGCACACATTTAGCACTTTTGACGCTGACAAAGAGTACCTAATACTTGATAGAATTTAATAACATTTAGCTGTTATGTACCTTTGGTGTAGGGATAAACAAGGTAGGCTGGCGATGGGGCGAGGGGGGCCGGTGGCGGTCACTGCCGCGCTGTAATTAATTGCAAATTGTGGTAATTGCCCCGTCTCCGTCTGCCATGCGCCGCGACATAAAATAGCGCAAAAGGTACGCTCCATACCACCGCTGAAAACCGATATAGCAACAAATAGACTCATACTCACAGAAAAGATGAAAGATGTTCGAAAGGAAATACTTTCCGATTTGTTTTACAACGAGTGTCACTGTTTGTTTCACACCCTTTAACTCCACTATTGGCATTAAACCAATACGAACGAGCATTACTGTCCCCGCACACGGGCCACAAAAAAACGCCGCCACAAAAAGAAAGCTAGAAGCGGCCACAAAAAACGCTGAAGCACACCACAAAAAAGGCCGCTTCAAAAAGAAGCTTAAAACGGATTTTTATTCTTGCCCGTGTGCGGGAACATTTAGATCGCAAGTATGCTATCGGTTGTGTCAATTATGAGCACGATCATATTTTAAGGCGCGCCTGCCCCGCCCACAAGGCCATTCTAACCTGACCTAAAGGCTGTCCGTATTGCTAGTAGTGCTCCTTCGCGGAGCTAATGACATGTCCCAAGGCATGTGACGCTGTCTAGTCGGCATATCAAAGTAAACGCTGTAGTTGCAATGAAAATTGTTGTAAAAAATATATAAATATTACTTCTATTAGTAGTAGCTCCGAAATTTTCTTCTTTTTAAGGTGTGAAATCAACAACGAGAGGGAGTGCCAGACTTTTACTAACTCGTTCATGTTCCAATTCCATAGCCCAAGTAGGCATCGGCCCTTGTGGGCCCCGTTCATTTTGCTGACATCCCCAGTCCGGTGACCTTACACCTGAGGTTATCATAAATTGAGCGGCGGCGGCTCCTGACACTCCGTGCATCTCCTGCGGCAACCCTGGCAATGTACTATCGTTTGCTTCGAATGAACTTCGTAATATTAGATCGTTCAATTTAATTATTTTTATTTTTGTATGAAAATCGGATGAATTAAAATACGATAAATTTATAAAAGTCATAGAACAAAAGTAGTTGTTTAGGAAGTTATTTACATAGGCTTGAGAAGTTGCACAGTGTGTGTTTTACAGTGAGTGTTTTACAAAAAACCCTGTAACTTAGCCAACCTGCTGTATGTATCCACCATGTGGCTCCAAGCCTGTGCCCACTACCGGCGTACACCTCGCGTATTGTGCGCACACTCACTTTCACTTTACACACCACACTGCTACGATAAATTCATGTCTGCCAAATAAAACGTAATACACCAGCCTACTAGCAACGACACATGTTGAAAATAACAAATTACTCTCGGTATTCCGAGCTAAAATTTCAGTTTTTTTTTTATAGTAGGGACTTACAAAGTAATTCATTTGATGAAAATGAAATTCCGATTTTCCACAACATAATAAATTTCCTTAAACAACTGTAGGTACGGGAAAATACACTGTACCTACACTAAAATACACTCGTATTTTGTTTATAAGCATTTCGCATTTCCCCCTATAACTCCGACGCCCCGTTAAAAGGAAGGTACTTTGTTTTAGAAAATAAATGATTACAATCATAATGATCTATATATATTTAGCTTATTTATTTGGCCAAATCACAAGTTCATAAAAATTAAAGGAATGTTTTTTCTATTGTTTGTAAACTGTTTTCCAAATGATTTATCGTGTAACTAGTTTTTTTCAACTCCGCGTATAAGTGTAATTTACGCAATGCCATTAAAAAAATAATTAATTAGTTACAAAGCTGAGAGCCGAATTTCAGAAGAGTTACTACGCCTTGGAACACAAGGGGTGAAAGGGAAAAGGCATTCTCAGACTTTATTATTTTTTATTTTACTAACTAAACCTCTGTATTCTTTCAGTTAACCTTTGCGTTCTTCTACACGGAACTAACTACAAATCACATCAAAAGCATTTATTTCAAAGAGACCATGTTCAGGCGCTTTTGAATAGTAAAATGTCTATCAGTCCAAAAAAAAATGAAGCTAAATTGCACGTTCCAAAGCGTAGATCTTTATGAAGAAGAACTTATAAGAAACTCCATAGACTCTTTTAAATCATAATTATTATGAGTTAGATATAATCTTGATTACATATTTTTTGTTGCTTCTATTATGTGAGCACAACGTAGATAGGTAATGAAAAAAAAGTAATTAAAAAATAGAATAAGCCACTGGCAGCTAAGGGTAAGTTGCACCATTTAACTATAACGATAACCAAACCATAACCAGCCGTGAAACGGCCGCCTATTGGTCAATTCGACGATTTGACAACTCTCTCTGTTATCGTTATAGTTAAATAGTGCAACTCACCCTTTTTTTTATAGTGGGAAAAAATCATTCATGCAATGATATCCCCCACTCTTGGGCGGAGCGGGAGATATTGTCAGACTCTTACTGACTAAAAGACCCACCCCGTTCCTTCTAGCCTTCATACCGGGGCTCGAGCGCTCTTTCGGATAACCCTAGCCCCAGTAGGTTTCGAACCAGCTGGGTCCCTGCTGTTGCTGACAACTCCTTGAGGCGCGCGGGAACAGTGCGCGCTGTCGACGACTTGGGCTTGGTCCGGACAGTTACCGGACGGCCGGACAGCGAGCTACCCATTGCTCACTGTCCGCAAGCCCGCGCCTACGGTGGCCGGAAATCGGGATCAGAATCCCGGCGGCGGCGGCGGCGGCGGCGGCGGCGATAACGCCGTTGCCTGATGCGTTCGGCCTCCTCCTTTGCGATTACTGCTTCGCAGAAGTCGGCGTCCGCCTGCCACTCCTCCTCGCTCCGGACCATGGCCTCAACCAAGGCCCGGCTGGAGAGGTCTCCGCAGCCGATCGCCCCCACGAGGGCGCGGTGATACTCCGTCCAAGCAGGGCACACCTCGACTGTGTGCTCCACCGTGTCCTCCGGGCATTCCGCTCAGTGGCGACACCCGGGCGTCACTTCCGCACGAATCCGGTGCAGGAAACTCCCGAACGAACCATATCTGGTGAGGACCTGCGTCATGCGGAAGGTAAGGACGCCGTGAGGTCTGTCCAGCCACGACTCAAAGAGGGGACTTACCGCCATGATTGTGGCGTGCCCAGCACTGGGTTGCAATAGTCGTTGACGCCATTTCACCATGAGATCCCGCCGGACCTCTGTCCGCCATGCCGTGATCTGTCGCGGCAGCGGACTTTCACCCCGGCGTTGCATCTCCACGCGCATATCGTGCATGTGTGCAAGGACTGTTGCCTCCAGATCCCACGGTGGTAGGCCAGCCAGAAGGCTCGCCGCTTCGCGGGAGACCGTGCGGTATCCCCGCACCATTCTTATTGCCATTACCCTCTGGCAGGCGTTCAGCATGGATGCCGGTTGCTTTCCAGCGACAGCGCCCACACCGGCGCCCTGTAGAGGGCCATGGACCGAACGATCCCCGCGTAGAGCCTCCGGCAGGAGGCGTCTGGACCCCCAAGGTTGGGCAGGAGCCGCTTGAGCGCAGCCCCAGCCCGGTTGAGTTTGGGAGCCAGACGTCGGAAATGCTCCACGAAATTCCACCGGCTGTCGAGGACAAGTCCCAGGTACTTCATCGTCGACCCGACGCCAATGTGAACTCCTCCTACCGTTAGTTGGGAACTCAATGGCGGCGCGTTCCGAGGACGGCGACCGTGGAAACACATAGCCTCGGATTTGTGAAGCGCCACCTTGAGTCCCAACTCCTGGATCCTATCAACGACCATCGCAACCCCGCGTGTCGCTAGAGCGACCGCCGCCTGGTAAGACTCTCCCTGCGCTAGAACCAGCGTGTCGTCTGCGTAGCAAACCACGCTGACCCCGTCTGGGAAGTCGCCGAGCAGCACGTAGTCGTACCCGATGTTCCACAAGGGTGGCCCTAGTACCGACATCTCTCGACGTTGTGCAACTCACCCTAAGAGATGACCAGTCTCTACTGACGGCAACCGTTCAAGAGCATAACGCATGCCCCACTCAGCTCAACCATTTTGAAAGGAACCGAATGACCCAATAACACGTGCCACCATCAGCGAGACATTTCAGTGAGTCTGACAAACTCTCAACTGCCATGCTCGTAATGTTGATATCAAGTTGCATTCCAACCTAGTAAAAATGCCCAATGGTAGGTACTTCACATTCACAAAACTTTAAAAAAAGTGCTTCTACATTACTTATACAATACTATTGTTTCCAAATACAAAAGTAATAAAGGATCACAAGCTTTATTAGATAAATAAAATAATAATAAAAATAAACATTACGAAAACATAATAAAAAAGGTCAATAGCGTCTCTTCCAATACTTATAAACAACATTAATTAAAAATAACAAAGCTAAAATAAGGCAAAAGTGGCTGTGGAGTACGACCAGCATGTAGCCAAGCATTTTTATCAAGGTTATAATCTTCCAGTTTATAATATGTTTGTATACATAGTGTGCGTTTAATCCATGTTTTAAATGTGGATTCATTTAATTGATAATCTCAAGTGATATTTTATTATAAAATTTTATACAGCACCCCATAAAAGATGTACATTAGCTAATCTGAATCAAGGTTGATCTAATTGGTCCCTATTCCTAGTTTCTACTTCCAAATGTATTGACAAGGTATCTACGGTCATCCATAATATTTATTTCCTTAAATAGTTTCAGAGAATCGCGCCTGCGAAGATAGCTCTTTTCTGCAGAATAAAAATAGACTCTATGTTGGCAGCCCATCCCCATAGCAAAATATCGTAAAACGTGATAGGTACTGTAAAAGTAACTAAAGCGTCGTGGTATGTACAGTAAATTGACGGATTTTTCTGACAGCTTATGCTGTTGAACTAAGCTGTCCTGCCAGAGATGTTAAATGAGGACCCTATTGTAGCCTCGAGTCGGGCGTACTAACCATAGATACAAGAAAGTATTTTTATGGTACTGACTAACGAGTATCTCACTAAATGAAAGAAGTTAATTGATAGAGACACATGTTAAAAATAGTACATTCAAGTGATAATTTGGGACTAGCTGGGAGCAGATTTTATTGAATAAAGCTCTGCGATGTAAAAGTAAATCTCCGAACTCGAGCTGAGCTTGGTTTGTAACTTAACTTTCAGATACATCGAGTAGAATATAAATGCGGAAATGATGGAAAATCATTAATTTTTTTGCGTGCTGCTATTTTATGAGTAGGTACTTACCTACTTGATATTTTATTCAGGCACTTGTAAAATTTCACCTCGTCACTTCTTAAAGAAGAGATCTTTTTTTACAAGGAAAATCATCAAATAGCTTCTCCTGCTCTGTGTGGGGCGAAAGGGAGTAACAGACTTTTACTGACTAAAACCCACACTATTTCTTCAGTCGCCCTTCGCGAGGGCCACCGCTACTCTTTCGAACAATCTGCAGACCTGCAGAAAAATGAAGAAAAAGAAATTCTAAAAGTGATTCACCCTATAAAAAAACTAGGCCAGTGCAAGTCGGACTCGCACTGAGGGTTCCGTGCAAACTACTATTCCCGAATAGAGTCTCATAGATTTTTCCGAAATGCAAACTTTTTTTTGTGACGTTGATAACAACTTTACTGTTTTCAGATTTTTTTTTTCAGACCTTGCTTTGTGTCAAATTTCAGGATTCTGGGTCAACGGGAAGTACTCTATTAGATTTCAATCTTTGAGAGTATCAAAATATAAGTTTTATTGCGACATAAACGGCCGTATCCTTTTTATTCGTTAACTTAGAATTTTTTCACAGCTTGAAGGGACCGCAGACCAGAATATATGGTTTTAATTTCAATTCGATACCTCTACGCGTTCTCGAGATAAAGGGTCTTGATAGACAGACAGACAACAACACACAGAGATGGACGGACAACAAGATGATCCTATAAGGGTTCCGTTTTTTCCTTTTGAGGTACGGAACCCTAATAACCCTAACTCGAATTACAGATATTAGTTCCACAAACTTATTTTTAGTTAAATAGCTGCGTAAGTTTTAGCGACAGTTTATATTCAATGTTGGTCTATTTGTGTGATAGAGGATAGAATTTATAGTCCCAGTGTGACGGTGATGATATCGTATATTAATGTAATGTTACGATATCTATTAAGTTTAGTAGGTAGTTATCGGCAATTTGCGCTCTGATAGTCCCATAAAAGTGATAAAGAACTTAACAGGCCGTCTAGTAGCGTTGATGTTTATCACAATGGCAAAAACAATGTAATTATGTACCTATCTTTCTACATATTCTAAAGCGGATTCCCCCACCGCGTCTGGCTGTCTATATGAACGTGATAAAATCAAAAACTAGATACTAAACGGATTTTTTAACAGAGTGATGAAAAACTTAACTTTGATTTAAACTCGCCTAAGTACATAACTTTTGTTAGCCACTTATTTTATAAGTTGCTATAGTGTACAATAAAGAATTAAAGGAATTAAAGTGATTCATAAGAAAGTTTTGAGTGAATAATACATGCATGTTATTGCAGAGAATTTCCAAGCTTTCTTTCTAACACCCGTACGAAACTGGAGCGCGTCCCTAGTATAGTATATTACGTAGAATGTGTACAAACAAACATTTAATCACATAGCTAAAGCACACTCTCACAGGGATATGTAAATTCAATTCAATTTCAATTCATTAGTCCATTGCAGTTTGATTTCAATTAGAGAAAGTCAACAGCGGTTGCGGAACGGGCCCCATTGATTTCCCGCCGCGCGCCCGTCTCTCCAACAGACTGAACAGAATAATTGCCATTAGAGAAAGAAAAAAATATATAATTTTAAACTGTAATAATACACACCCCAATTAAATAATTAAGTTACAATCATAATTAAAGCATTGAAATTTTACTTAAAAGCATATAAGTAGCATTATGAAGAAATTATATATCCTAATTGGACAGGCCTGTTGGTCTAGTGGTTAGCGGTCCCGACTGCTCGTGGTCGTGGGTTCGATTCCCAACCAGGACAAATGTTTGTGTGGTGTAATATTTATCTCTAATATGTATGTATTTAGAAATATATAAGTATGTTTATCAGTTGTCTAGTACTCATAACACAAGCTCTGCTTAGCTTGAGACTAGACGGCGTTGTGTGATAGTTGTGGAATATTACATTATTATTATTATTGTAGGCAAATAATACAACATGGACATCGACACATAACATTGGTAGCAGATCGGGACGAAATAGGTCATCTTTATATCCTAAATAATTCTTGATAAATTTAGGATAAAAAATACCGATTCAGTAGCCGGTTAGGAACACACTACTTTGTTGATGTGCGTTTATTATGTTACATGTTGCAGTCTCTACTATAGTTCAGGATTACTTCAAAGACTTACCGCTGCCCTGGCACTTAAAGTGCAACTGAAGGAACACAGGTGGGTCATCAAAAGACTGACACTCCTCGTCGCTCCACCCAGGGCTGGAAGAGTTATTTGACTATTTCATACCAAAAAACGTACCTAGGGGAAGGTGTTACATATGGACATTCACTAAATGATAAATGATCTTTATTTTGCAAGTAGGTTTTATAAAAACACTTTTACACGTCAATTTTTTTTTTTCGTCAATTAATGCTAGATGAGGCCGGTGTTTCCTACCTGACTACCCTGAGAAGAAACACCGAAACGAACTCAGGGGTAAAGTCTCTTTTAAAGTCCATACAGCAAAACATGTAATGGTCAAATCAAATGAGAACCGTGCAGATTGAGCCTGAGATGGTTTTTTGAGGAAAGAACCACACAGTTCTGAGTGGACCTGTCCAGTCAGTGCAAGCATTTGTCAGTATGCGTGTAGCTCAACTTTGGACTACTAAGGAGCTCAACGACTTGACGAACAATGCCAAAGAAAGGACATTTGGGTAGGCCACATCAAATACTCAAAACTGCCAGACATCATGTGAAAATAAAAGGAAAGAGTGATCCACATAGTTCTCACATTCACAATAATAAAATTTACAAAAGTAAATATGTCAAATTGTAAAAAAAAAAGTATATAAAAAAATTCAGTCAAATAGTAAAAATAAACATATCATAATTGTAAAAAAAATAATAAAATATATATATACAATATCACAATTGTAAAACAACAACAATCGTCATTAAAAAAAGTCAGTTAAAACAAAAAAAAACATTCAAATGATAACAATTATAGTGAGTAGGTATTGGAGCAGGTCAATCCCAAGCCGTTTTATCGTCGAGATACTCTTTTACAGTATAAAAAGCCTTTTGGCAAAGTTTTCGCTTAACAAAAATGTTTTGAATTTATTAATGCTAAGTTCTTGAATAGGACTGGGAAGCTTATTATAAAAATGTATACTTTGGCATCTAAATGAGCGTCCTATTTTTTTGAGCCTGGTGGCAGGAACCACCAACTTGTGTTTGTTCCTAGTATTAACGTTATGAATATCACTGTATTTTTAAACATGTTTTTATTTTTATGAACATACAAAATATTTTCATAGATATACTGACTGATAGATATACTAGATTTTGATAGAAAATAAGGTTTAATGAATTATTATTTTGATTTCCGTGAAGTATCATACATGTGGTTACAGGATTAATTAACGCTTAACCATTTACTTAGTCTTTAGTTTTGTACGAGTTTATTTATTAAAATAAATCGCTTTTTACTAAGAACACGAAATTTGTCCACAGGTACATTTTATGATTGTACCTCTGGACAGAAATCCTTTAACTTTATAAAATTACTTCAACATTCAATTTTTTTATTTTTTTAATGGCAGCAAGTCCGTATTGCCACACTAAAAAATGCTTTATGAATGCATTAAATTCTTTCAATATCTGAGTTTATTTATTTAAATATCAGCGGTGTCCACAGGTACAACCGTTTATAGGTAGGTACAACACTTTCCCCTAATCTTAAAATGTGTGACGCTCGTGGCTTCTAAGATGGCTTACCTTATAAAGATAAATTCATAAAGTATGAAGGCGAGTGACGCGCCCTCTCGTCTGCATGTCTAGACTAGACTGACTTGTTTGCCTTATTTCGTCTCAGCCCAATTAAAATACATAACATTTTCAAATTATCCAGCAATCCTTATAAACGCACAAAATGGGGAGAAAAGGCTTCGAATTACATAAGGCCTTCGTTAATGAAACACGAAATTGGAAATTGAAGCGACGGTACAACATTGTTCGTATAATTTGATTTTCGATGTTAGTTGTTCTAGCTGAATCACTATGTCAGTCGCAAATCATAGATTTATACATCTGGGAGTTGATATAGACAAAAACAACATAAAATGTTTCCATTATTATAATAAAAGCGTTCTCGATTCTACCACGTTTAGATATAAAAACAAAAGGGACCTGCTAATTAATTATTGTAATTAGTATCTGTAGTTATTTAAAACAAGCTTCAAAAGGAGCTTTTTTTGTTGTTGTTTTTTTATACATTTAATTATTAACAGTGTCTACTGCCTAACACCATTAAAAAGTTTATTAAATTCAGAACTTGTAAAGGTCACCTTCACTAAATATGTTACTATCCAAGCATATTGCATACTAGCTTTTGCCCGTGCTAACATAAAATATAGCTTATGTCACTCAGGAATAAAGCAGCTTTCTATTGTTGAAGAAAATTTTGCAATCGGACAAGTACTTCCAGAGACTACCTCTTACAAAAAAATAAACTGTACTTCTTTATAATATTAGTGTAGATTTAAAGGGCGATCTATTTTGTGGCGAGGGGGAGCCTGCACTGCGTGGTACTTACGATAAGGCAGACAAAACCATACTGCGGTCTAGCTAACTGCTAAATCGTCTGCATTAGAACCGTTCCACGGATTAAGAACACCACATTACACTATTGTGGAATTAAAGAGATTTTGTTTTCGTACAGATTCCGGCTCTTACGTTAATCGCATTTCACAGGTTGCTGAGCAAAACAATTCGAAATATACAAATTGTTCTAAGCAAAATGATGTCTCTACTAAGAGCCGTGTTTACATGGCCTTTATGTCTACTTACGTTAATTAATTTTAATGCCAAGGTAGGATAACGTTATGGCCATAGGCTAAACTAATTAGACGTTCACAATGGCATATCGTTCTGCTCTCTCATCATGAAAACAAGATTGCTAATTTTACTTTATATAAATATGGTATTTCAATCTCTCTTGTAAGAAACGTGATTTTTTATTTATTTATTCATTTCATCAACAAATTTACATTTGTGTCGAATGCTTGAAAAAATTTTACAATATATAAACAACACAACAAAAAAAAAAGACAATACTTAAAATTAAAATTAAAACATCAATCTTTAGAGAAATGTTGGTACAGTAATTGATCTGGTAAAGAAATAAAATTACATTCCACAATCCACATTAGTCGTCACCACATCAAAATCATAATTTAATTACAATAAACAATAAATGAAAACTAAATGTCAATAAAATGAGAATAACGTCAATAAATGTAAATGTCAAAAAGGAAAAAAATAACAATAATATAATGTCAATAAAATTAGAAATGTTATTTCAATAAAATCCACTATGATGCAATGTCATGACAAAAAGTCGAATATAAGTAAATACACTTAATTGAATTTAATAAGAATTTAGTAACGTTCAGAATTGGGTTAACTATCACTTGGTACAATCTTTGAGAAACTCTTCTATGCTGTAATAACATTTTTCCAACAACAATGCCTTTAACTTTCTCTTGAATTCGTTTGAACTCATAGCGTTTTTAAATTTGATGAAATCTATTAAAACAGATTATGCACGTGTGTAGGCTGTTAGAAGGTAGACACTACAAGCTTAAAAGTGTAAGGATAAAGTAAGGGTGCAGTTACAATGAATGGGTGCAGTTCCTTATCGCAGCGTAACGTCAGTGAGAACCCGTTCGCGGCGCCCCCGGGGAATTGAATTGTGACCTCCACCGGCCGGCCGCCTCTCCGCGACGCCTCGCCGCCGCCTGCCGCCCGACCCTAACACCTATGGAATTTTCCGTCACGTACCTTAAATGTTTCCTGTTTTATTTTATCAAACACAAAAGGTCCAGTTCATGTAGAGTATCTACAGTCCATGTTGAAGTAAATAAAGTGCCGAATCGTGGAATACAAAAAGGATTCCTCGCTTGAAGCGATTTCGTTTGTGTTTTAGGCACGACTGAAATCAAAGTGAAACAACGTACCAACGACGACGATACCAAACCAACCCTAATTAAGGCGTTGTAAGTAAATTATTAGATACTTCATTTCTAAATTAAAATATTGCATAGCTTGTAATTTTTTTTATAGTTTACAAATAATCAAATTTTTTAATAAAGCTTTATGATCAGACCCACAGAGTGTTTTTCTTTTAAAGAAGACTAGGACTTATTCTTCTCAAACTATTATTTAAGCAGTGAAGAAATAAAGTCTTGTGTTCAACAGTTGAAGTAGACTGCGATAATGGCATTTAGAGAGGCGGCGAGCTGCAGCGAGGTGGGGGAGGGACTGAGTGAATGTCAGCTCGCCGTGGAACTTATTGCAACTTGTTTACTTGGTGTCCTCGACGCCCTTTGTTCTGCGACAACTTCACAGACGCCCGCGGACGGTTACTCCCTATAAATACAATTTACATTAATTACCTTCTGAAGCTAACAAGCTATACTAGCTATGATAATTGGCATACGGCCAAAATAATGCTAAACGCTACAACTATTACATGGCTCTGGATCAGGCAAATCTTCCGCACTGACCAGTTTACCTGCTCCGATTAGGTGCGATTGGCAGGCGAGCTGAAACGTTATTTACTTTTATACAGAATGATATCAGAACTAAAGGAACATTTGGCCTGCGCAGCAAAATGATCGTAAAAAGTCTGTTCATGCAACAATGTCGTCGGTACAGTATAACCCCCAGACAACAGAGGCAGCCATCAAAGTTTACTACAAATGCTTTACTCCAGCCGAGTATAATACGCTACGAAGTAAAATTTAATCACAGACGAGTTCAAAGAAATCTAATAAAAATAAAAAAGCTTTCATGTTGCCACTAAATGTATGTGAGTAAGTAAAATAACAAAATAGCTTGTGAGGGTTACATTTATTACTAGTAATAAAGCTAAATCAATCGTATAGAGCACGAGGGATCTCGATCGGTCCCTATCGGCCACATCTCTTAGCGTAGCTGTCCCCACACTGGCCTAATTCGTGTTTACAATGGCGCACTCTGCAAACCTGGGGATTTGTAACGTGCACGCGTACCTTTCGATACACACATCTGAGTGCGGGTCTATGGAACGCTTAAGTGAATTTTATAACATAAAGAGACAAATATAACAATACTTAAACTAATAATGTCTATTAAAGTGAATTAGAAGAGAAAACACAGAAAATAAACGTTAGCCAAAGCACATTTCGCGGCGGACTGGTCCCCGGATATCGAGTTAATGAAGAACACTCGGCGCCATCACGCGATGTGCCTCCGCTATTTAACAGGATGGTGGGCTATTTACGCAGATTAACCCAAGGGATCTAGTGGAAGACGCCATTTTTCATTAAAAACTCTATCAAGGCTTCATTCGAAAATAGACGTCCATTTTGTTTTTCTTGTATCCTGATTTATGTTTGAACTAACAAGGTTTTTTTAAGCACTATAAAAAGCTTATTATCTGTTAAATTTTAATTAGTCCCATACCATGCCGTTCCCATTTTTATTTTAACACGCTTATATTAGCTTCACCATTGTGTGCTTTTTTCACATCATTGTGAAAAAAGCGTGGGGCGCTTTCTGCCATATTATTCGTACCTATATCGAGCACCCTACGCTTTTTTCACAATGATATTAATATTTTTCGTTCATTACTATTATTTTCTATCAATATTAATTTACACTTTTTAGTTTGATGTGAAGCGTGTTTTTTTTTGTTTTTTAAACTATATTTTTTGTGATTTTTATTATTATTTTAGATGGGAAATCATCTAATGACATCTCCCGCCCGTGGATGTGGCTAGAGGGCGTGTTAGACTTTTACTGACTAAAACTCACTTCTGTTCCTTCTTTGCCTTCGTTCCAGGGTCCCGTGGTTCTTTTCGCACAATCACAAGCCCGCGCGATCGGAATCGTGATCTCGGACGCTGGACCGGCAAGTCTCTCGCGGGTGTGGCCGCCTCTTTTGCTAGCATTACAGCTTTGAAAATGGAGACGAACGCCTGCCTTACCCCTCGCTCCGGACTATGGCCTGTACAAAGGCACGGCGTGAAAGATCGTTGACGCCGATCGCACCCTGAGATACGGCGGTGCCCTGCTCAGGCGGGGCACACCTCTACCGTATACTCTATTGTGTCCTCCGGGCCGTCCACTCAATGGTGATACCCGGGCGTTTCTTCAGTACGAATGTCCCAACGGTGCAAAAACCTGCCAAACTTCAATTTATGTGAAGTTATGTCATTATTTTGGGAGCTTTAAAGCGTCTGTAAAGCAATACGGCCCACGGAACATTGCCTATATATATAAATATACGTAAAAATCAGCTTGGAGAATTTACGTGAAGTAAGTACTGTTTTTATGTACCTTGATTATATGATACCTCAAAATTGGCCGTCTAAGCAAGCTAGCAGATAGGCATGCGTTCTTAGTACATACTAACAGTACTCAATCGTTCAGATTTCCTTCGTGAGAAAATACGTGAGGTCTGGCGGCCCTGGGATCTTGGACTATAACCTTTCATAACTCAACAAACTTCAATGGATTATATAACAGAACAACACTTAATTAGTCTTGCTCTACAGTTTGGAATCTTAATTAATTCCCGTCGATATCGTCCTATTCTGCAATGCTGAAGATTCGTATAATTATGTAAATGTCCAATAATTATCTGATTGGTAGATGGTGCTGTATTTGAGCGTATCAAATACAGTTAGATACTTTTGTTGGCGGTCCGGCTGAGTGGGTAGTTGATAGGCTCATCGCGTCGCTATCACGGATCGACTTAATCAAGTGCACTCCGAGGGCCGGTCCATTACGTTAACATATTGCCTCCATCGAGCGACGTTCTGCTCCACGCTCCACCTCAGCAACTTAGGATGTGTACACACGTTTAGGTAAGTCAAGATTGGAGCCTGAATAGTGGAAGCGTTTTATAAAAATGTGAAAAGTTTGTTGAACGCTTTTAAAATTTGTGATTGTTACCGATATTTTCTTCTGCTTATTTTTTATTAGTCTTGTAAGTGATGACCCGAAACACAGGTTTTATAAACCTAGATCGGGCAAGTCGCTAATTATACATAATTCTAGGTTAATAAAGTAAATTTTCCTGTAGTTTAAATATTTGATAAGTCAATTATACTCGTAGTTATTACTTGGACACAGCATAATTGTTTAAGATTTACTTGTGGCTGTTACATGTAATTATTTGGTGTAGAAGATGAAATAAAGATAAATAAAGATATTTTTACACCACCTGCTCGAGAATGTCGTTTTACACGTCATACAAACCTCATTTAGAGCAAGTCATTATAGTTATGCCTAGGGAGATAATGCAGTACGGCCGATCACTAGGGAATAATGAGATTCGAACTTGGAGCATCAAGAATCGTCAACATTGTGAATTAAAATGTAGGCGCATCGCACCAGTTGACTCGAAATTCAAACCAAAGAGTATGTAATCAATATGATTCAAACTGGCCACTAACAAAAAAAAAGAAAATAGAATAAAACGTGCGTACTGACGACACGGGATCATTATAGAAAATTGAAACTATAGAATCTTGGAGTAGTGAATTTTGTTTGTTTGATGAACTTGTAAATATAATACTTATATTTCTCTGATATATGATTTGGTCGACCAAATTGTCTGTTAATTATCTCATAGATGGTGTAAAAAGTAGAGTATGCAACACGGGGATAAAGCTGTCTTTGTCTTGGGCGGCTTAAATTCCTCACTTCACTCAGGTTTCTTTATTAACTCCCTCGCAATGCTCGGGAGTTAATTTTATAAATCCCTATTATCGTTTGGTATTAAAATCAGCAGCCTTCGTTTCGTTCGGATTTCAACATGCCGCCCGCGACTTAAAGACACTGCTTTATCCCCTAGTCACATAAACTATTATTTCTTCTTATATAATTGAACTTTTGCCATGATGCAACATTGGTTTATTAGGTGCATGGTGTTCGTGTTTACTGCTGTTTTGTGTTTAGTTACTATTATAAGCTATCTATATCTAATACTGTATCACAATACTGGCACTCCTAAGAATTACAACGGGACATAGCTCTATGATATTATACCGTGTCAGATAGCTAAGCTAGTTCCCGGGCGTGTGTCTTTTACGCAGCCTTAACGCTAAGTCTCCGTCATCAAATCAACCCTCTCGCTCGCCTAACTCCCATGCTCCGCGATTTTTCTGACGCTCACATGTTTGGCACCCTATTTTTCTATTGCCATTAGAAATCGCATAGTTACTCGTCTCTAAAGATTTCCGTCAGCCCTTTCATTAAAAGGATTATTTATGAAGGTCCAAGTGGCCCATGTAACCAGACGTAGTGTTCGAAAACAAATAAAATATTTTGTTATTAATTTGGAGTTAGTGACAAACAGTCACACAATCATACGCACAAAACATTTGGGGAACACAATCATTGTGCACACAGTTAATGAGCGATAGCTTCAGCCTGAAAGTTTTAAAATCAAAAGAGAATAGGGGTCGAACCATAAACATTTATAAAACAATCTTATTGCAGGAACGTTTTGTTTCCATAATAAAGTAATATTACTTCATTTCGTACCATGAACTTAATCGCTCAGTATGATTGTATTCCTGCTAAGGGCTGGGAAAGAATGAACGATTTTAAAGATTTTGTCTATTCCCTGCTAGAAAGAAAAGATACGCGCTATATAGATCTGTATGGCGTTGTCTCTTTCACATGTTTGTTTGAATCGCTAGTTCATTGTGAACCAATAGAACACATTGAACTCAAAAAATGTCCTTTTAAATATATTTTTAAAACGATCTAAGTAACTTTCATAAAAAGGACGTAATAACTTTAAGAATTTACATCAATAAAGTAGAAAAACAAAAAGCTACAAGCGACTACTTTACCATTAAATTTTAGTTGCAAGTTAGTGTGAATCGTATTCAGAATTCGGAACGTATGTTTACATTAACAAGATTCTTATCATTGTTGATTTGTTGAGTGCGAACCGATTTTGAAATATTAAAATAGTTTTCAAGTGCTTAAATATATTTAAAGTAGGTAATCTGTCTTCAAGTGGTTGGTGTTCGAAGCGGATAATTGAACCCACGAAGTGCGTATGTTATCCTTGAAACTTATTGTCTAAGGACTTCATGGAATCAAGGTAAAGTTAAACAGTGAAATAACTTGTTGTTTGTGTTGTTGTTCGTGCAATGTTGAAGTCAGAGTTATCTGCTTCCAAAAACAAAAAATCATATTATATGTGCGCTATTTAGAATAAAATAATAAATTAATAACCCACGTAAGGACAAAAAGCGATTAAACAATTAACTGGGCTCTTTTAGGCATCGAAATAAGTTTTAAATATAAAGTATTTATGTCCCAAAAAACCCTTTAAATGGTTCTTATTTGGAAAACAATAATAAATCCGCTGCGTCCGAGCAACTTTTTTACTCCTGCTAATTTGACGTAAAAACAATACTGCTAGCGGTCAAAAATCTCGTCAGAGTACGAAAAGAATGAACTTTTTAAGAGTGACGTCACAAAATCGCTAAGAAAACAATCTTGTTTTAATATTGTAATAAGGTTGTTTTGAAGGCGTCATGGTACGAAAAGCCTAAGTAATATTAAAACAATACTGCTTTAAGGTCTTATGGTCGGCCCCCAGGACACTTCATTAATTAAAACTATATGTGCGCGTCAATGAAAAGCAGAGTTAGCGGTACACTGGTCTGGTATATTGAATAAGTTTTGGAATCTTCCCGCCAAAATACAAATATTCATGGACAAACTAAAGTAATCTCGGTACATTTTTCCCCCCTAAGCTAGAGTATACGTAATATAATTAAATAACAATCCGACCCCAAACGGCTCAAAACTGTAATTATCAATAAGGTTACAGCATTTGCGCCGTTTAAGGGCGGGTACGCCGGCGGTGACAAGAACTCGACGAATAATATTGGTGATACTTGCGTGTCGTGCTATGCGACCTGCGCTCCTGCAACAGGACGGGCCATGGTGTCCGAGACTGTCGACAGCTTCGCCGCAGTGGCACCGATGTGGAGCAACACAAGGTGCGCCTAAGCGTAGACACATTGCTAGCCGAAACGAGCCGTCTTCTATCATAGTGCCTATGGTGGATGACGGGAGTGCCTGAAGCCATAAGCCATTTAACAAAATAAATTATAACTATGACAAACGTTCCTTTCGCTTTTATTTTATTTCAACCTTTTACTGTAATTGACAACTATCTACGGCTTTCTGGCTAGTATCGGACTGATAGTCACCAAAAATTGATTTACAAATTTTCATTTGACAACCAGCCATTGGCAAAAACTTGGTTCGCTATTTCATCATTACACAACAACAAGTTTTCCAAACGGTTTACTTTACAAACAAATCACTAAATAAAATTTTGTTTAATAATGTGTTAATTGACAAACAATCCATTTATAATTCATTTTATCTCATAAAACGACGTTTGAAATATATTACATTTTGTAATTGTTTAGAGGTCTCCCGGAACACAGTATTTTCACTTTGGTTTGATATATCATCTCTATCAAGTCTGGTTAGAATAGTGACCACTAGAACCCCATAGCGAGCGAACGATGCGATCATGTGGGTTAGGTTTAGGCGTATAGGAAAGCCACACTAACACAGAAGGAGACCCATGAGGACCGGGTCACCACTAGTCTGGGGCAGCGGAAGTCAAACTGCACCCGCAGCCCCTGACACAAGTGTACGAGGGAACACCGGGGTGTTTTTAGTCAGTAAGAGTCTGACAGATCCCTCCACCTACCCCGAGGCGGAGGAGATCCATGAGGATTTCCACCCCGAAAAAAAAAAAGAAAAAAAAGGTTAGAACAGTGACCATTAAAGATAACCTTCTTAATAATAAATGATCTTTATTTTGCAAGTAGGTTTTATAAAAACACTTTTAGACGCCAATTTTTTTTTCCTTAATAAAAACTAGATGAGGCCGGTGTTTCCTAGCTGACTACCCCGAGAAGAAACACTGAAACAAACTCAGGGGTCAAAGTCTCTCCATACAGCAAAACATGTACCTAATGATATATGAGAACCATGCAGTTTGAGCCTGTGATGGTCTTTTGAAGAAAGCACCATACAGATATAAGTGGACCTGTCCAGCAAGCATTTGTCAGTATGCGTGTAGCTCAACTCAGGACTACTAGGGAGCTCAAATGCCAAAAAAATTCTAATGTTTGTGAATCAATTTGGTCAGGTTCAGTTAAAAATTGCCCCCGGATTTGGTCTGGTTAGAATAGTGACCACTGGAATGCGATAGCGAGCGAACGAAGCAATCATGTGGGCAAGGTTAGGTAAGAACAGTGACCATTAAAGCGCGAAAGCGAGCAAGCGAACGAAGCGATCATGTGGGTTAGGTTAGGTTAGAACAGTGACCATTAAAGCGCGAAGGTGAGCGAGCGCAGCGAGCATGCCGCGGCAGCGGCCACCGAGCGCCAGATTCCCTTGTATTGCTTGTGAATCATTTTGGTTAGGTTAATTCATTAAACCCCAAGCGAACGAAAAAAATACCGTCATGATTATAAACTGATATTTAGTATAAACGTACTTTTTACAATAATAGCAAAATATTAAATGAAAAATGTACAAATGATTATCATCGGAACCATTTATCAAGAGAAGCATATGCCAAAAAAAAAGTTTGTAAATTGAGAGTTTGTTTATTGAAACATTTGCAGAACGAATCGTTTGTGAAATAAATAAAGCGAAGCGAATAAACGAAGCGTTGGTTGTCAACAAAAAATTTGTCAATGGAGTTTTGGTGAAACATTAGTGAACCTTTCTGGCTATATTTATATGATTCAATTCACTTGGCAAATATAAATAATTGAATTTTTTTTATGATTACTATTTTGAACAGCAGAGTTCAAAATAAATTCAATTTCCGCAAAAACTGAACAACCATCGCTAACAGTGTAATTTTTTTTTTAAATAATACTATCTTTTGCCCGCGGCTTCACCCGCGTATCACTCAGGAATAAAACAGCTGTCTATCGGTGAAATAATTTCAGCAGTCAGACCAGTACTATCAGAGATTACCTCCTACAGACAAAAAAAAAACATAAAAACAAACTTTACCTCTTCATTATATTAATGTAGACGAGTTTTTATAATAAATTTTTTAGATAAAAGATGAATCTTTCCGATATCGACGTTCCTGTCACTCGTGTCGCACTCTGTGAAATATTCGTTAATCCTTCCACCCCTCACACACCACCGACGAGCGCTGGTCCACAGGACACGAAAACGAACACGAAAAAGGATAATATTTTTTGAGGGTTTATCATGGTCTGGGGACTCGCATGCCGAGGGGCGAGAGATAGCGCTCGCAAATTAATTCCTATACCTTTGATCTCGGCGGCATTGTCGGTTTGTTGTACAAATAAGCAGGCGAACCTGCCAGCCGCGCACAGCCGTCACAACTCCCCCGAGACACCGCCACCGTGTACGATGAGCTCGCTAAAAGCAGTTTAAGCTGCTACAAGTCGAGTAATAAAGCTAGACCTGTCTACTTTGTAAATAGACGCGGCTTTTCATAAGAATTTATGACCCACCTTCACACACTTGATATCATAGTAAATTCATTTTATGAAAGACCCTTTCACATTATATGACGAGTATTACTCAGCAGTCTTGATATAGCCTGCTCATGACTTTAAATTGATATTTTTCGAGATGTTCGTCCAATAAACAGAATGCAGTAAGCCCCGGTCACGTCGAGAACCTTCATTATTTTTTATGTTATCGTTCCAAAATCGTTTGTTTGCAGGACGAAAATCTTAGATATCTTTATCACTCTTAATTTTACGAACACAATTACAAATTGTATAAATAAACTACTAAGAATTTAGTATCTAGCAATTTGCTACGAGAATTTTCGGATGTTGTTCGGTTACTTGAAACGAAGCTATTAGAAATACGTATGAGTGTGTCTTCGACCTGTGCAATCCTCAGGTACAAAAACAAAAGCGGTTAACACTTGGAGGACATACTCACATTACCTCGTATTTTAGCGAGTGCTACGGGCTACGTGTGCTACGGGCTACGAATACGCCAGCGGGCGCCGGGCGCCGGGCGGCGGCGCGTCGGTGCTCAGTGTTTCGTTCCACAGAGGCGCACGTTGTTATTTCACCATGCTATGCTCTATAGCTCTCTACCTAACGAACTATATGTATCCAGCGTTTCCTCTATCAAAGACATAATTCCTTTCAAAGACTTTAAATAAAACGTTCATCTTTAGTTCTTATCCTTAGTTCTATTATGAAACTGCACGCAGATTTCTACTTTACGATGCTTCTAAACAAACCCTACAAATATGGTAACGTAACCGTCCTATGACGTAACTTTATTATGGGAGTTATATCTATCAGATAACCCGAATAAGCTTACCTAACCGGGTAATAATTCCCATTGTGACGTTTCTATTCCACAATGGCTGACGTTAGTAAAAAAGGATAGTAATGTAATATATAAAGTTCTGTATAATGGAGCCATGGGTGTGTTAAGGAAAATTGTGTTATCACCGAGCAAGTGCCTGGAGAACGCAAATAAAAATAACAAAGTATCTGTTACACTGGGATAAGCCAGCAAACGGGCAGCATTCAATTCCCGGCACTATCTCTACGAGCCTCTAAAAGATCGCCCTGAACCCATATCCTTGTGCCAAGTCGGGAACGATGTCTATCTGCCGCCACTCTTCAATTTATTCACCCGCCGCTTTTAAACTTGCACTTACGCTATGTTCAAGTTGGATTGTAGGTACAGACAACAGTCTGTTTATGGTTTCCTTGTTTACCAAACGAAGTTTAAAATTAGTTTCCTGTTAGCTGATATGTAAATAAAATACTGAACATCTAATAAATTCTAATTAAAACTTGGCTAGGTAAGTAACAAAGTTACAAAGTTAGCTTCATAAAACTTGTTTGAATTGCAAAATTCTTAGCTTATAAGCCGAGAACGTGACGTTCATATCAGCGAGTCGGGCCTGGCTTTGAAATCTTTCATAAAATTCAGTGAGAACCTATTAGCTTATAGCTGGCGTACAGCGGACGAACCAATTTTCTTTTCGTATCCTTTTGGATTTAAATAGATATGTTATTGTTAGAAGTCGTAGTGAGCGGCGAAGCAAGTTTTCCCAAACCCGGCGATAGTCGGCACAATCATAACCGGAGCTATCCTATTTGGGAAATACGTAATAGAGAGAAGTTCGCCGCCAGGCAGGCGCTCACAGACGAGAATGCGTGCTCAATGTGCTCATTCCGGCCTATTTGCTAGAACAGCGTCGATATCCTGCCAATGAATCGCGACTGGACGGTCGGAGCGTGATCCCGCATTTCATTTAGAGCTTGTTAGGAAATATGACCTAAGTGCTAGGCTAAATAACAACTTTCGTCTATTATTACACTCGGCAGTCTATCTGTCGTCCAACAAAGAGCTTCTTTCCTTTGAAAATCTTTTAATAGCGCGCCCTGTTGCCGAGTACCAACGGAATAATAAACTTTGTAGATGCGAAAATACGGATAATAGGGGGAGTCTGTACACAATAATAGATGTAGAGGTACAAAGGCTTTGTCGTTTCGTTCTTAATCTGATAATAATTGAACTCAATTTCGTTGTTATTATAACAGGAATGAACCCTCGAGCAAGGCTGTGTATGTCTGCCGTCTCGGAACACCCCACACATTGCCATAGTGATTGTAATAATAACTTTGTTACGGAAACTTCCTTTCAAAACATATTTGTAATGCTACCTAAGTGTGGAAGTTTTGAAATATTTTGGCTCGTGTACATTAAATTAGGTCGCACCTGTGAAACTTCTATTGTTTGTGACGTTTTAATTCTCTGTCCATATTTGTTTAGAGTTTATATTTATAGGTACTTTTGTTTTATTCACATTGGAATTGTATTCCTTCTGTGAGCAAGCAAAGCAAAAAATATTTTATGGAACAATAATATATTATAGCGAGATTTATTAAGTTGTTAGCTTCAGCCAGCCAGCGGTTACATCGCAAAATACTAAAAAAATGACACAAATGAACATACTCCTGGGATGAGAGTGTCTATTCCAGAACATTGGCTACCCGTATGCTAAACATTATCAAAATTCGTTCAGACGTCTGAGCGTTAAGAAATAACAAACAAGCATACTCGTACACGCACATACTTATGTACAAGTTTTCGTCTTTAAATAATGAGTGTGGTATAAAAAGGAATATTGCATTTATTTCTTTAGTTTAATTAAAAAGTTATAGCCATAAATAAATAACCAAGGTGAGCCGGTGTAAACAAATCAATTAAGAGTTGGGCCTCATCAGAAGGCTTAAAGTCACTCAAGGGGCAATGGACAGGGCTATGCTCGGAGTTTCCTTGCGTGGTCACATCAAAAATGAAGATGTCTGCAGAAGAACCAGGGTTACAGATATAGCCGGCAGTGGGCAATGCTGATTGCTCGCAGAACAAATGGTCGATGGAGACGAAAGATTCTGAAATGGTATCACGCACCGGAAGACGCAGCGTTGGAAGGCCTCTCACAAGGTGAACCGATGACCTGGTGAGGGTAGCGGGAATCCGATGGAGGCGAGACGCATGGGACCGGTTATTATGGCGACACTTGGGGGAGGCCTATGTCCAACAGTCGACGACGTCTTTCGGTTGATTTGATAATGATGAATAATGGGAAGGAACACAGTGAAGTGTAGCCAGTAAAAGTCTGACACTCGCTCTCGCTCCATCCAGAGCGGTAGAAGCTATTTGATGATTTACTACCTAAAAAAACTGACTGATTGAATCTAGGAGATATGTACTTGCATCATCTAATATATAAAAATCCCATGTCACGTGTTTGTTATCACACTCCTCAGTTACGGCTCGACGGATTTTAATGTTTTTTTTTGTAAATTTGGTATATCGTAGATTATGTCCTAGGTTATTTTTAACTTTCTCACCCCCACCCCTTTTATTTTTCTTTGATAATTTATACGGCAGGACGTTTGCCAAGTCAGCTAGTTGTATTTTTTTTATGTAGTAATCATTACAAAATTACAGTTACGACAGTACGAATGAATGATGAATCAATGATGAATTGGCCACAAGGTAGCGAATCGTAATCATAACACAAAACACATAGGAGAAAGTAGCGAGACGAAAACACGCAGTAATAATCATATGAAGTACCTACATGTCACTCAATGTTATCTTTCAGTGTAAAAATAATGAGATTGTAAAGTATGAAATGAGGGGAGGTCGTTTGCCGTTCTGTATCATGGCGCTGAAATAGGCGCTACACAGCCGGAACCGGAAGTACGCCATCTCCGACTCCGATCGAATACCGTAACGTGCCGTACTTGTTGTACCGTTATTATGATAACGTAAACGTTGCCTAAACACCAACCTTTTTGTGCCCCATGAGCTTTACGTACGCTGTATAAACAAATGCTCTCATAAAACATAACCATGAAAAACACTTTTATTACTCCACACTTGAAGTTCGTACAGTTTTTGGCTTCCTATTTCAGTGAGAGCTGATTGATTGATTGATTGGCTAGTGCTTTCGCTTGTCTATAATATAACGTGTGTGTTCACGGTCCATCGGCAATCGGGCTTGTACGTCATGCGTTCAATTTGCCAGCTTCCTTTGATGCATATTTCAACAAGTTTCACAGCGGGCGCGTCACAGACACCCAAACGAAAATTTTACCTTAATTAAAATTGTTCGTATCGATGCCGTACATCAGTTTTATCGAGCGAGCTTTATTTACAGGGAATGACTGTGAACTGAATCAGTTTCGTCAATATGAAGGTAGTGTGGTGTGAACCTTTATATAATGACTTTATTACCAATTCAGTCGTCATATTAAACAATGTACAATCAATCGCTATCCCATTTCCATAAATCACGTTCGTGCTATTGAAATCGTAAACAATAGATACGAGTACCTGAACACATCACCTATGTATTGTCCCGACACCGGTGTCTGTAATGTCTGGAATCCGTCTCTCATCGGTGTTTTCTGATAAATTCTATCTATCAACAAGACAGTAAACAATGAGTAAGTACGTAAAGGTATTTGTTAGTATGTACAGTTATGTTCACAAGTATACTTTAGTCCATTAGCTAAGCTCGTGACGCGGGTACTCGGTAAGCGGATCAGAGAATAGGTTTATGCGTTGGATAAGACGCCAGAATGGTCTTGCAAAGTTAATGGAGGCTTAAATAAATCAATACATCAAAAATATCTTAAGCAAGCTGTCGTGAGGTGCGTTTTAAACCGAAATTAAGGCCTTTACACTTACTGGAGCATCGCAAACGTGAGATGTGCTTGGCTAGTGTCTAGACTCCACTAATGCGTCGCATTACAGTTTAGATAACACTCGTAGGTGTTATCGGTACTAGCGCTCAGTTGCGAACCGTACATAGATTCGAATAGACTATGAGAGATTTTTCGGATGATTTCCCCTGAGCTATCAGATACAACTTTAGGTTTTCTGCATTACTGTTATAACCTACACAAGTATTCCGTTGTACTTCGTTTTCTGTTCAGGGGAGTAACAACTAGAGATGAAACGGATAGAACCACATATTCATTTCATGACGCGATTAGTTTGATTTGCTAGAATTTATTTTTCAGCACCTGACAGTAGTATTTTCAGCGTAAGGGTATTTTCAGAAGCTGGTCTAGTTTACGAAGCTAAGAGGAGTCGCCTCTTACCAAAAAATGCGGAAAATTTTGTATTAATTCACCACAATTTGCCAATTGTTAATTTTGATTTTTAAAGTAATTAATAAAACAAAAATTTTTGACGTGCGATTATAAAAAGAAACGGTATCCATAACCTATTGTGACGATTTGCCTGGTGAAAATAAAAGAGAATTGTTTGTATTTTACGATCCGGAAAAGGCCGAATAGGCTGGGCACGCCACAATTATGGCGGTGAGTCCCCTCTTTGAGGCGTGGCTGGAAAGACCTCAGGGCGTACTTACCTTCCGCATGACGCAGGTCCTCACCGGTCATGGCAAGTTCAGGAGGTTCCTGTACCGCATTAAAGCGGAAGTGACCGCACAGTGGCGACACCCGTGTGTCGCCACTGTGCGAAACGCCCGAAGTACACGGTGGAGCACACAGTCGAGGTGTGCCCTGCTTGAAGGCGCATCGTCGTGCCCTCGTGCGGACGTTCGGCGGCAAAGACCTCTCGCGCCAGGCCTTGGTTGAGGCCATGGCCCGGAGCGAAGAGGAGTCGCAGGCGACTTCTGCGAAGCAGTAATGCTCGCAAAGGAGGAGGCCGACCGCATCAGGCAACGGCGCTCTCGCCGCCACCGGGATTCCGATCCCGATTACCAGCCACCATAGGCGCGGGCTTGCAGACAGTGAGCAATGGGTAGCTCCCTGTCTGACCGTCCGGTAATCGACTGGACCAAGCCCAAGTCGTCGACAGCGCGCACTGTTCCCGCGCGCCTCAAGGAGTTGTCAGCAACAGCCGTGTCGCAGCCTACTGGGGCCAGGGTTATCTGGGGAACGAAGTGGGTTTTTTAGTCAGTAAGAGTCTGACACTATCTCCCACTCCGCTCAAGAGCGGGGATTGTCATTGGATGATTTACCCCACCAAAAAAAAGGCCGAATAGGCCGGATACCCTCCTACATTTCTTGATTTCAAAAACGGAAATAAACACATAAAGCTGTCTTGAATCGACATGTATCGTGATCCTTTGCTTGATCTAGTAATGAAAAGCAAATCATTGTTGGTTTTTCGGGTATCTACTCAGATATATTAGGAAAAGGTCAATGTGCTTTATTCCTTGGTTATCTGTCATCTTCTATAGTACAGTCACGGTATAATAATAATTGAATAATGAGAATAATAATAATAATATTTATTCAGAGTTAAAGTTTGGTAAAATAGTAACATAAAATCTTAGGAATAATTTATAAAGGTATGACTATGTTATATGCCTGTACTAGGATAAACCTGTATCACAGGCGTAGAAGGTCTTACGCTATGGTTTTTGTAGAACAATAAAAAAGATAACAATATTTAACAGTTAGTCTCGAAACAATGGAAAAAATAATTATTTACTATATTTTATACCTAGTTTACTTAGACAATAAAAGTCACAATAATTTAATTCTTATTTTAAATGTGTTTCTTGAACTTAATAGTCTCGTTACACAAACAATATTTTGTGTCAGCAGAATTTATAATTGGGTTATGAGTCGAGGTTGCATCAATATTAAGTTATGTTTACATTGGACACTTTTATCGGTTAACTAATATGCTTCAATATTAAGAAAAACAATCGTTTGTAGGTCAGCGCACAAGAATTTTGGGTTTGTTCTTCGTTCGTCCCGAAGTTTTGTCCCACATTCCAAAAAATTATTTGTTCGTCCCACATCACTATTGAAGTTCTGTTTCGTCCCAAGTTACAAGTACTTTAAAAGTACAGTCAACAAAAATAATGAAAGAGCTTATTTGAAAATTTTTGAATAATATTTAAAAAAAAATCACACAAACTTCTAATAACAAAAAAACAAAAACTTCTTATCCAATTAAAACGTAAGAATATTTTTTATTTG
Organism: Mythimna albipuncta; assembly: GCA_929112965.1. Lineage (NCBI taxonomy): Eukaryota > Metazoa > Arthropoda > Insecta > Lepidoptera > Noctuidae > Mythimna > Mythimna albipuncta. Next base: position 21,733,911 of record OV815959.1, on the reverse strand, counting down.
CTAATGAATCACATATTTAAAAAATACTTAACTAACTATTACAGTAAAATAAAATAATAATAATAAAAATACTACACTAATTACTACTTAAATCAAACTAAAATATGGCGAGAAAAAATCTATTCCACATGACTGTCGACTGGTAATGTGCCCACAAGACTGGCGGCATTGCCATGCTGTATGGTAATACTTATCCTCTTTCCGACATAAAAGCCAGCTTTTGGGTCACGCGAAGTGTTTTGACAGATCTTTATACTACAACTTGTGAGTACACCTTATGATCCGAGAGAATCAACCCTAAGCAATTCAAAATATAATTTCCAACAAGGTTATTATATTCCCGCTGCTTGAGCTTCTCCGGAGACGCAGCGACAGCACCAGCACAACATGATGAGTTAGGAAGATTGGATGGCGCAAGAGTATCGACACAAATAACGTGCCGTAAAATGCCGGCCGGCCTTTTGCCATAGTGGCGTGCTAGGGTTTCCAATACGGCTGGAACACTGACGATGACAAGAGCGCACTTAAAATTAACTAATATTTGTTATTTATCATATTTTAGTTTGTTTTTGGTTAGTTTTCATTAGTTCAGAGTTATTGTTATTATTTATTAACTTTACTATAGTTAAAGTTGGCTAAGTATTTTTGCAATATAAATTCAGTTTCTAATAATAAAACAATTTCTTAAAATTATCTATAAATCATTTTTCCTATCAAATATTGTAATGAAAAATGCAGAAATGGAATAATAATAACCATCTTATCATTACAAAAGTTTAAACATACACAATAGTCAGATCTATAATAAATATTATTTAAGACATAATAATATTAGTTTCTCCAAAATTCACCGACCAAGAATTAAGTGAGAGTATTTTTAACAACATGAGTATTTTAGTGATTACGGAAAATAATACTATTGGCCAAAATTAATCAATACAAGCAAACCGATAAAGGACGTATTATAAAAACATTACTTTTTTACCTACTCTTCTAAACAGATTCCAATGACGTCAGCTCTTGCCAAAACAATACGAGAAAGCAGAGAGGAGCGATTGTTTTGAATAGTTTACTGTTATTAAGTCTTTACTTCTATACAAATATTATAAAGAGGAAAGATTTATGTTTTGTGTATTGAATAAAATAAAATAAAAAACTGCAAGACTTACTTTAATAATAATTTCACCAGAAGAATCCTACCTCATTAATAAAGTGACAAGGGCAAATATTTTCTATTATCATACGGGCGAAGTTGCCGGCAGAAGCCAGTAAAAATGTAAAAATGGCCTATACAAAAAAAATATGGGCCGAACAAGGAATATTAAATGGGACGAATCGAGAACAAAATAATTAAAATAAGATTTTGGGACGAAAGAAGCATGTAGTTTGGGACAAACCAGGAATTTTTTATGTGGGACAAAACTCAGTGGGCCGAACGAAGAACAAACCGAATTTTGAGTCAGCGGTATGCGTTATACGGAAGTCTGGCCTTGAGTATGACGCTCTAGGCGCCCTCATAAACGACAGAATTTATATATTTGTATTCCGCTATATTCCTAGCAGGACACTCAGCGTCTCCCGTTTTGTGGTTAGAGGGCTTTTTGAAGCGAGAGCAAGTTGCACATTTCGGTGAGTCCGCTTTCTTCGCACACTCGGCCATCGAGTGTCCTATCTAGGGCTTTCAAATACCGGACTTTTTCAATACCGGTATCAATACCGGTATTAGAATTTTTAATACCGTGATCACGTGATCACGGTATTGAACTCAAGGTTTTTTTTTTTAAACTAGTGATTGACTGAAACCCTGTCAAACCCTGTTAAAGTTCCTATGAACTTTAATTAGGAAATTAATAAAACCATTTAATTCATTAAACCCCAAGCGTTCGCGCACCTATTGTCTTTCTATTGTGTCTGTAATTTCCACGATTGAAAGATTAAATATTTTTGTTATCGAATCAGTGTTTATTCTCTCTTAACCGTTCTAATAAGGTTCTAGTAAGCCATACTGATTGTTTACCGGTAATTAGCAAATAAGGTAGATTAAAATCATAGATCTCCGTAAGGTTTAGGCTTACTTGACGCTGTAACTTTTTTAAGACATTTCTAATAAGGTTAAAACGCAGTTCTAAGGTTCAAGTAAGCATGGCCCTGTCGTACCTATAGTTTACTGACTGATACATTCGATGCGTACCTATACTGCCCTTAGAGGTCAGCAAGCGTCAAGACTCGTGTTTTTCTTATTATTATATTAATATCTCACATGTAATTGTTGTACCAAACAACCAATTAAATGTATAATTTGGAATCGTTTCTTCGAACACGAAAGTAGTAATACGATAAGTACTAATTAGACAAAATTAATAATATTTGAAGTTAAAAAGAATGCCACATCCAAACCGCTCAAATATTCAATTTTTACTTTTTAATTGTAGATCTAACGGATAACGTGATCCGTTAAAGTAAAAAGTGATATAAAACAAAGTGGAAAATTATACAATTTTAGATGCTTCAATTTGTTGTGAATTCGTAATTCGATATTAGTTTTTACAAAAAAAAATACGATCGCGTGATTCGTTGAGAATTGAGTCAAAACCCATAAAATACAAGTATTAATATTATGTACCATGTTGCTCGTCAAGATTACAAACTTATCAAAAATACACAATGACTAAGTTCACATGCACATGTTACCCGCGCACCTTTGCGATACTGACTAACAAAACAATAACGTCGTATAGGGCCTATTACACTACGCGTTATTCAGACCATTTAAGTCTATGGTTCGACGTATCGCGAAGAGTTGGCGCTTAATACAAGTGTGAGAATAATATTACATCGTTATTTGTATTATATAATACAACTTCTTACTACTTATTACAACAAAACACAATAATATATATTAAAGATTGTAATACCGTAATCACGGTATTGGCTCGTCAATACCGTGATTGAAAAAAGACCAAAATATATCCGTGATCACGGTATTACGGGATCCCGTAATACCGGTATTGAAAGCCCTAGTCCTATCTCACCGCAGTGGCCGCATGTCGAGTTGACCTCTCTACAGGTTTTTGCTGCATGTCCATATTGCTGACATTTGTAGCATCTCGTAACAAGGGTGAAGTCCCTGACAGGGCAGGACGTCCAATCCGGACTGGAAAATCAAAAAAAATCCTGGACTGAGAAATCAGAGCTCTGCGAATATTGGCTGGAACTTCAATCACCTAGTTACAAGTCTGCGAATCTTTTTTCCCCGATTTGTGGCTTAATTTAACTAATGTCAAAAAGGACTCCATGGAAACCGTCGGAAACTTTTCGGCCACATTCTGTTCATAAATGCACCGGAAGACTTCCGTGTCAGCCAAAGAGGACGGCACTCCTACAACTACAATCCGGGATTTGCGCTTGCTGGGTTCGTCGGCGGTAAGGCCAGATGGTGATTTCAGGACTGCGAGCTTAATTTTATCCGCATCATCTTTTGTCTCGGTACTTATTATAACGCCTCCGTTTTTAGTCTTACGGACACCACGTATATGCAGCTTGTCTTGATCTGGTCGTATCATCTTTTGTTTCGTCACTGGACTTCAATTTGTTGTTGGGATATATGGCCACACGAAGTTTAAATTGTTCGGTCGAATGAAATCATTTGACCCCTTCTTCACCATGTCGGCAAATGAAACAGTGCCAGAGACCTTAATCGTCTTCGTAAGGTCCAAGATGTGGTCAGTCAAGTTGCACTTTTTTTATCAGATCTTCATTGAGGATGCGCTCTTGGATTGCTTTCTGCTTTAGCGATTGATATAGGACTGCCATCTGTGAGGTGCCAGATCCTATTTTACAGCACAAGGTAGAAATTTTTAATTTCTGCTCCGAGTTGAGTTTGCCATCCGAGGCTATAATAAAAACCTCGTTTAGATGCTGCTCAATGACTGACATTCATCTTTGTATCTCAGGTGTTGAAACAGCTTCAATTGGGAGATCAGATAGGGCTGGAATTTGCGTCAACGTCTTCGCTGAAGATGCGGCGAGATTCACTCGATCTCTCGAGAACGGGCTGTTGTCCATTTTATTTAAAACTAGTTCACTTATTCTAAGTTTCCATTGTATTGACTAAACTACACACTAGGTCAAACGCAAAAAAGAAGGTCACTGATATTCATCGCCGTGCCCTCGTGGGGGCGATCGGCGGCGGAGACCTCTCGCGCCGGGCCTTGGTTGAGGCCATGGTCCGGAGCGAGGAGGAGTGGCAGGCGGTCGCCGACTTCTGCGAAGCAGTAATGCTTGCAAAGGAGGAGGCCGAACGCATCAGGCAACGGCGTTATCGCCGCCGCCGTCGCCGGGATTCTGATCCCGATTTCCGGCCAACGTAGACGCGGGCTTGCGGACAGTGAGCAATGGGTAGCTCGCTGTCCGGCCGTCCGGTAACTGTCCGGACCAAGCCCAAGTCGTCGACGGCGCGCACTGTTCCCGCGCGCCTCAAGGAGTTGTCAGCAACAGCAGGGACCCCAGCCGGGTCGAAGCCTACTGGGGCCAGGGTTATCCGAAAGGGCGCTCGAGCCCCGGTATGAAGGCTAGAAGGAACGGGGTGGGTCTTTTAGTCAGTAAGAGTCTGACACTATCTCCCGCTCCGCCCAAGGGCGGGGGATGTCAATGCATGATTTTTCCCACCATAAAAAAAAAAAAAAAAAAAAAGGTCACTGATATTATTTTATAAAATTAAATATTGCTACTGAGCACGTCTGAATGCTACGAGTGCAGACAATCCAAAACCAATAATAATAATAAATTATTATATGAAAATATTACCGTGGTACAGTCATTTGATTCGAAGAGTAGTACCAGGTAACATCCTGGAAAGGTTTCCGAGAGTTTTGAAAAATGGTATTTTTATTTTAAGTGTTCTTTCCGAATTTTGGCTTTGCAGCCTCTTATTTTTGCTGCTCGGTTAAAAGAAGAAAAAGTTAGGTCTTACATGACAATATCACTTTTCCCATCTTTTACGAACATCTCCGCCGTGGTCTATTGAGACTCCGCTTCACTGGCTTTGTGCTATGTGTGCGTGCCAGTCCTGTGCTAGTAAGGCCTTATTTGTAAAAAAAAGCTCTCGATATAATTTGGTTAATATATTTTCTCAGATAAAGCCAGTTAGTGGAGGTATTCACTTCATCATCATCTCAGCCGAAAGACGTCCCCTGTTGGACATAGGCCTCTCCCATGTGTCGCCATAATGACCGGTGCTGTGTGTCTCGCATCCATCGGATTCCCGCGACCCTCACCAGGTCCACCTCGTGCGAGGCCTTCCAACGCTCCATCTGCCGGTACGTTGTCGCCATTCCAGAACATTTTGACCCTATCAACCATCTGCTCTGCGAGCAATGTGCCCTGCCAACTGCCACTTAAGTTTGCCGATTCTTTGGGCTATGTCTGTAACCTTGGTTCTCCTGCACATATCTTCATTTCTGATGTGATCACGCATGGAAACTCCGAGCATAGCCTTTATATTCACTTCGATGACGAAATTTTAATTTACTTTTCGGTAACAGAATAAATACATAAGTTTAAATTCTGACCACGTCGCCCTTCTTTTGCCTAATGCGACCCACTCAAATTCAACTTACAATAAAGTTATTTCTGAGTAAAATAGATTTATAATTACCTAGAGAGACGCTCACAGACGTTGAATAGAAGTTACTTAAAATAGAATTACTGGGAGAGGCAGACAAAGTGTGTAGTGGAAGCGCAGCCAGTATGCAAACTTCAAAGGCACTAAAGTTAATGAAGACGGCACGCAATAAAGTTTTGTAAGTCGTCAGGTGTCAGGGGGGAGGGGGATCGAGTAGGTGGGTGCTGGAGCCGGCAGTCTGCAGCGTTCGACGTCATGGTTGATCGAGGAGCAGTAAACGATGCCTAATTATTATATTTATTTATTAGTACGCTTTAATAAATCGCCTGGTGGCGCAAGTCCTCAACATTGACCCTAACAATTTATTTGATTTTGATATTTCATGTTTATAGGTACTCGTACTAATCGTATTTAACTTCTAATGTGTGTTATTTTAAGAGTAAATAATAACGTAAATTGTGTGATTAAAATGCTGTTGCAACAAAGCTACTGCATTTTTGATCAGAAAAAAATTATCATACAACATTTGATGTAAAATTTAATTTTTCTCATATAACTGTAAAATTTAGTACAAAGGTGTGTTAACTACTAATGATTCTCCTAATTAACTCTTTGAATGTCGTAATTAGAAACACAATAGAAAGACAATTACCTTATGTCGGACAGTGTAACTTAAGACATTCGAAAGGTTAAAGTAACTGTAGAAATATCCTGCTGTTTCATCAAGGCTATATTGGTGTTGGAAATAACTCTGACATTTTTAATCCCTTATCGTATCTAACCTAACCTAACCTAACAACTGCCGGTGGGACGATTTGCCCCACTGTTGTGCATCGCTAGTTTTCGACTTGGTACTTTTTGAAAAAAATTAAGGCACAGAGGTACTTGCATTTACCATATAGGCCTGCTTTACATTTACAAATTGCACTTGTAATAATTCTGTAAAAAAGGGGATATGAACAGAACAGAAACAAGAGGATATGACAATATAGATGACATTATGTAATTTACAAAAAAAACTAAATTATTTTAATCTATACTTATTTCGACCCGGCTTATCCACTGAATGTGCAATCGCTTGCCTCAAGCACACTGTCATGTACTACGTTGACAGGAGTACACCAGTTCATGTGGTTTTTCTAGATCTTTCCAGAGCCTTCGACTTGGTCTCATACGACATTTTTTGGGATAAGTTAAAGGCTACAGGCTTGTCCAAAGAGTTGCTGAACGTTTTGCTCGTTTGTTGTAACTGTAGGAACAGTCGAGCCATTTCATTAAAAAAATATCACTAAGTCACTAATATCACCAATATACCTCCTTGTACTCGTAGTACGAGATCCGTAGAAGAAATCTCTTCCCTCATCTGTTAATGCGTTTATTAAGACATTTCGAATAGGTTGCCTATATGCTAAATCTTTAACAATAAAATTTGTCTGAGATCGCGAACATTTTGATATTTTCGACTTGGTTCAAATACTTCCAAATTGAGTTCTAAAGTTACTAATAGCTTCTATTAGACTAAAAATCACTAATTATCAGAGAGAATAAATTATGCCCATTTACTCATACGTTTTTTTGCGAGGCGACCCTCCTATTTGCACCAAAAAAAGAAGGAGGAAACTTATGAACGTTTTTCAGTTCCTTAGGGCACATTCTTTCAGCTGATGCTCGACGTTCCCAAACACAAATGATGTCAAAAATGTAGCAACAAATATTGTCTAACATCATTGGCACCAGATTTAGCTAGGCAACCTATGCGCAACTCGCATATAATATTTATCATAATCAAGTAACAGATGAGGGAAGAGAGTACTTCTATCGGATCATAATCATTACTATATTTGTGTTTTCGAGCATATGGCACTCGGCACGAGGACTGCAGCTGGAAATCACCGCCAGGTGACCTTGTGTTGTCATCTGGCATTATGTTGAGCTAAAGCTCTGACATTATTCAGTGTACTTTTTTCATTTTGTTTAATTTCTTTATTATGTTTTATTTGTATAAACAACGTGTAACTTTAAATGCGCAAATCCTCAGAGCTCAGACAACTCAAATGATTTTTAATTCAATTGACCTAATTCAGGGAGAAAAAAAAAATTAGGAAAGGTTTCTATGTGCTGTTTTAGTTTTACTGGTAGTTCTGATCATTTCCTACATTTGTGACAATGCTCTGTCAAGGGAGGAGTCGCTGGACTCGGTATTATAGGTACGTAATCATATTCTGCTTCTGCATTGAAATAAGAACTATTATTATCTCGCATATGAGAAAATTTAAATTAGACGACAACTGTTTGTGTTGGCTTGACGTATTAATAAATAGACAGGGCAACATTTTTCTCCCGCGAAGCGGCGAGCCTTCTGGCTGGCCTACCACCGTGGGATCTGGAGGCAACAGTCCTTGCACACATGCACGATATGCGCGTGGAGATGCAACGCCGGGGTGAAAGTCCGCTGCCGCGACAGGTCACGGCATGGCTGACAGAGCTCCGGCGGGATCTCATGGTGAAATGGCGTGAACGACTATCGCAGCCCAGTGCTGGGCACGCCACAATTATGGCGGTAAGTCCCCTCTTTGAGGCGTGGGTGGAAAGACCTCACGGCGTCCTTACCTTCCGCATGACGCAGGTACTCACCAGACATGGTTCGTTCGGGAGTTTCCTGCACTCGATTCATGCGGAAATGACGCCCGGGTGTCGCCACTGTGCGGAACGCCCGGAGGACACGGTGGAGCACACAGCCGAGGTGTGCCCTACTTAGGCGGAGCATCGCCGTTCTCTCGTGGGGGCGATCGGCGGCGGAGACCTTTCGCTCCGAGCATTGGTCGAGGCCATGGTCCGGAACGAGGAGGAGTGGCAGGCGATCGCCGAATTCTGCGAAGCAGTAATGCTCGCAAAGGAGGAGGCCGAACGCATCAGGCAATGGCGTTATCGCCGCCGCCGCCGTCGGGATTCTGATCCCGATTTCTGGCCAACGTTGGTGCGGGCTTGCGGACGGTGAGCAATGGGTAGCTCACTGTCCGGCCGTCCGGTAACTGTCCGAACCAAGCCCAAGTCGTCGACGGCGCGCACTGTTCCCACGCGCCTCAAGGAGTTGTCAGCAACAGCAGGGGCCCAGTCGGGTCGAAGCCTACTGGGGCCAGGGCATATCCGAAAGGGCGCTCGAGCCCCGGTAAGAAGGCTTGAAGGCACGGGATGGGTTTTTTAGTCAGTAAGAGTCTGACACTATCTCCCGCTCCGCCCAAGAGCGGGGGTTGTCATAAGATGATTTTTCCCATCGAAAAAAAAAGGGCAACATTTTTAATGAGATTTTTTGAAAAATGTGACCTTCATTAAAAAGTGATTCAATTGATTCTGCTCGTTAGTCTTATCAAACTATTTTCAGGTTTTACACTTTTAACGTTATGTACACATTGTCTATTACAGAGAGTCGCAAGTAAAGTATAGAGTGTCGCAGTGTGGAGGCGTGGGTGTGTGCGTGGCGAGGATCAGGTGACAATCGGTGTTTGAGGCATTGCCGTTTGTTCTCGCCGCCCCCTGACAATTTATAAGCCCTTTGTTTGGGCACAAAGGATTGTCTTATCTGTTTCCGAATTCATGAATTGTTTTGCGAGGCGTCAAGAGTTCAAGACACATGAAAGGTTATTTTGTTTACCGCCACTGTTTCAGGTGTGTGTTTATTATATATTCAATTTGATTTAAATTGTTAGGCACCTACTTACTTTGAGTACACATATTTTGTAAGCTAACGGTGACCTTTCTCCTTATAACAAAGTAGTCTATGTATGTTATATATTTATAATACACTTTATTGTACGTCAAGATCACAATAGGTATATATAGAACATAAAAAAATATACTTGTATCTTGTATAATAGATTTTGAAACCATCCCACCGATGTGAGATTAAATTTAAAAAAAAAGTACGTTTTTATTTTTATTTCTTTAAGAAAACGTCAGCTGAGCGAGTCCAATGACCTGTAGTCAGTTTGTACGCAACGCCGACTACTACTTTATTTTTTAATTTAATCTTCACAAATCGATAGTGTTTCATGTACCGGATCGACCCTCCACAGGATTAAAACGATTAAAATTTAACGGTGTATATTTCATTAGAAAGGCAATAATGCGAAGATAATTTTAGACTACCAAAACAATGAAAATCTTCTTCTTCTTGCTTTTATCCCATATTACTTGGGTTCGGCGCAACACGTTTTTTTCTTCCATTCCTATTTTTCTTTAAAACAATGAAAATATAATTATTTTTGTAGCGAGGAGTTCGCTAGTTATAAATATGTTCGAGGTTTCCAAATGTTACGAAATTTAATGAACGTGTACAACAGCACGGCATCGTACACACACAAGTATGGGTGAAACCTGTTTCCAGGCTACAAAGCACTTCACTTATTGGAAAATCCGAGTTAAAGCTAAGAAAATTCAATAATATGAGGGCAGCGAGGTCGCAGTTAGCAGAGGACTGAGTCTAACAACGCGTCGTTTATTGAAAGTTATTTGAAAGCCGTCTGCGGTGACCGCCTGCCTGGAAGAGGTTTCATGTTATTTACGAGCTGCTGGTCCAAGCTTTTCACATAGTGTTACGTGTTCTTGGTCTGGTAGATGTGTTGCGTCGTCGCAATCAAACGGTTTATGGATGTTACCTGCCATTGAATATTAGATAGATAAGTAAAGTAACTATAGAAGGGGCGAGGTAACCGTGGAATGAAGTACGTTGACCTTTTCCTAATATCTTTGCGTAGGTATTCGAAAAACAAACAATGAATTGCTTTTCATAATTGGATCATGTTAAATATTACAATAAATAGTCGATTTAAGACAGCTTATTTTCGTTTTTGCAAATAAGAATGACAACAAATGTAGGACGGTCAATGACCATTATTCCACGGTTATCTTATCTTTACCTTAGGTGTATTTTTACACATTCAATGATTAACTACTAGTGACGTATCCCATCTTCTACTACACCTATAAATCTGTGAAATCATCAGCTTTTCTGTACTATAATATTCATGAATTGTACTTACATGTAAACCAACCTCATAAATCATCCTGTGCTGTCCAACAGTGTAGACTGTTGGGAACCGCATAAAAATTCTTTCCGTAATTTTCGAGTTTATCGGGAACAAACATACAGACAGACGCGATGGGGACTTTGTTTTATTATACCTATATAGGTAAGGATTTAAAAGATATTTTAAAAATTCGTAGCACGCTGGCAACACCAGTACGACGGTGTTGTAAGAATATACTCGTAGATAAGAACAACCCTGTTTGATCCTAAACATGCTTTTATCGTTTTATGAAATTGGTTATGACTAAATGATTATTTTATTAAATCTAATGAGGTTCTGATTGCCAATGTCAAATTAAAACGTTGGTTTATGAAATGCAATGATTAGAGGAAGCTCTCACACCTCTGCAGCGCTCTGTGCCGTGACACGCGCGACACAGTACCCACACCCTGACACTCGTGCCAGCTACGTGACACATACCGCTATGACGTCATGACAACCCAACGTATTTCGTATTTCCAAGCACTTTGAACATTTCCGCCGAGATTTACTCATAAACCCCAGAACACTCATAGACCTGTCCATAACCTAATTGAGTTTCGTTGTACTCCCAGCCGAATGCTTACAGCAAACGTGTACTTCGAAGTTTACTAATACAATTTCATATTAAAACCATGTATTTGTACAAGGTTGTAAATAGGACATGGTTGCCCGATCTGTCTGCTACATGGTAATAGTTGTGTAAGCCCCTAATAAATCCCCGTTTAATGGTTTGCCCGCGTTGCCCGCGTCTCCTGCAAGCGCTCGGCGCCCGTTTGGGAGATGCAACACACTACAATTATAATTGTGAATCGATTTTGTGAGCTATATTTGCATTGATGATTTTTTTAAATGTATTTAAGTGGGTTCATGGATGGTTTAGATTCGTAATTAGCCCCGGTAAATAATAATATTAATTCGTTTGCTTTGTAAGCTTCTCTACAAATATATTATTTATTTTCCCTAGTGTACCTAGATATTTATTTTATAAATTTTTAGACCTGTTTTCATCTTAGATCCCCGCGGGCTATAGTTGTAGTATAAACCCTCTGAAATGGGTTTTAGATAGCTTGTTTCCTGAAGATCATTTACAAAAACATATTATATAGTACATACATGACGTATGTACTGTTATGTACAACAATCATTGTTTATTACTAACACACTTTCAATAAAGAACTTTATACGAATCCAGAATATTTAATTATTTCTCTTCTAAACAACTTTATTTTATTAATTATAACAGCAATAAGTAGGTATACAACTCTTTTCCATAAGATAAAATACAGGATGTCTCCGAAACCGACGTGCAAACGAATACAATGGATCCAGTACATGATTCTGGACCCTCAGTAGTAGAATTTTTAGTTGGTTTTTACCTAATTTAAAAAAATCTTTACGTTTTTAGGGTACGGAACCCTCAAAAGAACCCGTTTTTTCCTCAAAAGGAAAAAACGGAATCCTTATAGGATGACTGTTGTCCGTCCGTCTATCTGTCTATCTGTCAAGACCCTTTATCTCGAGAACGCGTAGAGGTATCGATTTGAAATTAAAACCATATACTAAAGTCTGCCGTGCCTTCCAGTTGTGAAAAAATGAAACTTCTAAGGTAACGAATGAAAAAGATACGGCCGCTTATGTCGCAAAAAAACGTATATTTTGATACTCTCAAAGATCGAAATTCATAGGGTACTTCCCGTTAACCCAGAATCCTCAAATTTGGCACAAAGCAAGGCCTTATAGCACAGGTATAGGAATAAATCTGAAAACAGTAAATTTGTTGCCTCCTACGAAAAAAAAAACTTTTTTTAATTCGGAAAAATCTTCGAGAATCCATTCAGGAATTGAAATTTGCACGGCACCCTCAGTGAGCAAGTCCGACTCGCACTTTTCCGTTTTTGTGACGTAGGTAACAACAAATTTACTATTCTCAGATTTATTCCTATACCTGTGTTAAAAGACCTTGCTTAGTGCCTTTCAGAATTCTGGGTCAACCGAAAGTACCCTATGAATTTCGATATTTGAGAGTATCGAAATACACGTTTTATGCGACATCAACGCTCGTATATTTTTATTCGTTAACTTAGAAGTTTTATTTTTTCGCGGCTTGAAAGGGCCACATACTTGAGTATATGGTTTCAATTTTAACTCGATTCCTCCACGCGTTCTCGGACGGACAAGTGATGCTACAAGGGTTCCGTTTTTCCCTTTTGAGGTCCGGAACCCTTATAAGAAATCGCCGTACCACTAAGAAATCGTAAAATAACTTTAAATTTCGGAAGTCGGTGTTACATAACGTGTATTTTTTATTTTACACTTTTCAGTTACGGCGTAGTTCCCCTCAGTCAAACTGTAAGTCATAGCGTATACGCATAAACAAAGCAATTTTTCTTGTTGCGACAGTTCTGCTGTGATCCTATGAGTTCCGTTATATATAATATTTTTATGGGACCAACTCGGATGTATAACCTTTCAATCAAAAAAATAATTTTCAAAATCGGTCCACAATTGACTGAGATGTAGTGAACATACATAAAAAAGAATCATCTAGCTACTAGGGAATTAAATTATCAACCTTGGTGATAAAAGAAATAGCGTCCTAAAACCTACACAGCAGACAATTTCCCGCGAACCTTCTGACTTTGCAGCATGTGACTGAAGGTTTTCGATTTGGGGAAACACACTTATGCCCCTTGAGGATCGATTCCCTTTCATTGTCAGCAATAAATTCCCCTACTTTCTTATTTACCACATGGGGTAGGTTCGTTCCAGAAATGAGACCCGGAGTACATGAATAAACTCGTTTTTCACGTAAATATATGGCATAGATTTCTTAAACCCACATTTAAATACATATCACTCTAATATTATAAATGCGAAAGTTTGTAAGTGTATATTTGTTACTTCTTCATGCTCGAACGGCTGAACGAATTTCGATAAAATTTGGTACGGTAGACCATGTTCTCTATTAGCACAAAGATTAGGTAATTTTTATCACGGAAGTGTGTTCCCTTTGGATAATTTTCTACAATTACTATTAGCCAGTGATAGAGGTAAAAAAGCAAACACGCATATAATTTAAATAGACTATTTAATAGTACATTATGATGTAAGTGTGTAATGTTAGTGATTACAGTCGAGGCGGTATTAAGACCCGAGCCGTGGCGAGGGACTTAGGAGTGACGAGAACGGTAATCATTAATTACTCACGTGTATGATACCACGTTTTTCAATACACTTGTGAAGAAAATAACAGTAAAACTAGTAACTATTTTTGTGACATAGCGGTAAAAATCTGTTTTCTTAGGCGCGCGCATCATTTTTATATTTACCCCTAGGGGAAGGCTAAGGTATTTTAATCATACTGCCTTATTTTATGGTGGGAAAAAATCATGCATTGACATCCTCCGCCCTTGGGCGGAGCGGGAGATAGTGTCACACTCTTACTGACTAAAAGACCCACTCCGTTCCTTCTAGCCTTCATACCGGGGCTCGAGCGCCCTTTCGGATAACTCTACCCCAGTAGGCTTCGACCCGGCTGGGTCCCTGCTATTGCTGACAACTCCTTGAGGCGCGCGGGGACTGTGCGCGCCGTCGACGACTTGGGCTTGGTTCGGACAGTTACCGGACGTACTTATTTACGTTATATACGTTAGTTACAGTACCTTACGTAGGCGCAGGCTTGCGGACAGTGAGCAATGGGTAGCTCACTGTGTTGGCCGGAAATCGGGATCAGAATCCCGGCGGCGGCGGCGGCGATAACGCCGTTGCCTGATTCGTTCGGCCTCCTCCTTTGCGAGCATTACTGCTTCGCAGAAGTCGGCGACCGCCTGCCACTCCTCCTCACTCCGGACCATGGCCTCAACCAAGGCCCGGCGCGAGATGTCTCCGCCGCCGATCGCCCCCACGAGGGCACGGCGATGCTCCGCCCAAGCAGGGCACACCTCGACTGTGTTAATCATACTGCCGAGTCTTACGTTTATGTTTTTTACGTGAAAAGTTTTTACTATAATGTCTTTCGTAGTGACAATGGAATACGCATGTAACATTTTCTAATGATTTTGTAGTATTTAATTTTATTTAATTAATACAGCCACTGAATTACACTCGAATAAATAAAGCTAAAAACTGCGCGCATCTTAAAATGGCGACTATAGACCACAAAAAAAAACAATTTTTATTTGAATGTACGATTTATTTACTAAATGTTTTTTTAATAAATCGTTTGTACATGTTAAAATGGTCTAAATTGCATGAAATAAGTACCTGAGACACTAATTTATATTATTGAACGCAATAACTTAATGTGAAATTTGTTTTGCGAACAAAGAGGTTTTGAACAAAAAGGTTTTAACAACATTATAGCACGAGTGCTTTATGTATGGTAATCAAAATGTCACAGTTTGGTAACAAGCGCCTTTATATATCTACCTAAGTGCTTTGCAATAAGAGTCACATTCTGATAAAGTGTATTGAAAAATAAATTTTACTTTAATATGCTTAACTTAACTTAATTAAAATTAACTTACAAAATAAAAATAGAAGCCCTTATGAACTAAAAAAAAATACAATCTAAAATAAGGCGTCGCTGCCGACTCGTAATGTACCCAAAAGACTGGCAGCATTGCCACGTTGAATGACAATAATTATCCTTTGTCCGAAGTAACAGTAATTTAAAATGAAAAGAAAATATTTTAAATGCTTAAAAATAATAGAGCTCCCAGTATAATCTCAATCACATACTTATGTTAAAAAAACTGTATTAGAGAACAATATGAAAATCGTTGAGAGAAATTTTGTTTTCTAGGCACAACTGTAAATTAATTCATAATTCAAATCAGCTATAAGGACGTATTTCTCTATGTGAATAATGTTACAATTGCCGTAATAACAAATGATTCTCGGTAACCAAACGGGTAGGTATTTAGTCACCGAAGGAGCCGGGACAGGGGGCTGTCAAAGCGAAGTGTAACATAGAGAAACAATTTTGTTGAGCATTCGGCACGAGCTCGAACCCTGCGGCAACCAATCATCCGCAAAGGAAATTAAACAGTTATATTCAGTAAAGGCTAGCCACGGATATAATAATCCTTTGTAACTACTCTCGGCTCTAAATATCATCTTAAATGTACTGGAACCAATCTACTGAATAATACAATAAACTTACACCAAATTATTATCAAATGTTTAACTCTTTTCTTTTAAAAAAAGAGAGGGTAGCAGTGGTGGCTGAGTGGAAACGGCCTTGACTTATGAGTTATAGGTTGCAGTTTCAAACCCAGCCAGGGGCATTACTTTGTATAATTTATTTCATCACCACTGCTCTCAAAACGGAGAAGGAAAACCTCGTGAGGGAACTGGCATGTTCTACATGCCGAACCCGATCGATCTTTTCGAAGACACGTGACATCCACCAACCCGTACTGGGCTCGCATGGCGGGTTACAGCCCATTAACTCTCCTAGAGAGAAGGCCTAAGTCCCAACATATACTATACCATTTTTAAGAATCAGCCAAGAGCGTGTCGGGCCATTTAAATACTGCAATATTGCTGTTACTAAGATAGTCTTCGTTAAAATCTCCAAAAATAAACCCAATTTTTCACAATGTAACAGAACTCTTAAACTACGATGAGTATCAACCAATTTTTTCTCCGAACAAGTTAAAAAATTAAACCCACAATTTATTTTACTTACTACACAATTACAATTTCCCAGTATACCAAATATTCTTATAAATAACTAGCTTCTTCCTGCGACTTCGTTCGCATATTATCCTGTTACTTATGCCAGCGATAACAGGGTCGTCGAAATCGAAGATCTGAAACGTCTGATGTCGAATTATAAGAGTCCGGGGATGGGAAAACAACGTAACGCGTGAGACTCTTCGAGACGTTCCAGATCTTTCATTTTTGTAAGTCAACAGGAAATGCCCATCAGACTAAACAACTTTTGCTAAGACGTCATTCCTATATATGTTATAGTGTCGCTGGGCTTTGGAGTTCCACAGGTGCTCTAGATGTTCTTTATTCTCACAGCAGAAAATTCTATTCACATGGAATATTTTTTGCTATGGCACCATTTTTATATCTCTTATACTTTAGGGAAAGCAATGTTGTAGGTTCAAATATTGCTTAAGAAATGGCTGGACTTGGGATGCTCGCCATTCAAAAGAACTCGTAAGATCTCCGGTGGCTCTTGCATAGAGTTTAGTCGTACCTTTCCAGACGCACAACACATTCCCTTGGTCTCTCCCTTCCACTTACGCGCGTGACAGTGTGCACACACCTCAGACATGGTGCCAATGTCTCCGTGTTCGATGTAATTAATAAATGGGTTATAGGAAAACGTACTACTTTCTTTTTGGGCCACACGCTGTTCGACTGACTGACTTGCCTGAATTTCCGGAATCCGCTCACGTTCTTGCGTGGAATGAACAGACACCTCAACACGCATGTCGTGATATCTTTGACGAGCAAGTACGTTGCGTTGCTCGTCGGTCTACAAATACCGAGCTAGAGCATGCTTTGAGCGACCTGTAGGTACTAAAGCGCGATCGAGACGTGGCACTGCGAGTACCCTGGGAGCTTAAACGCGAGTCTCTCTGCGTGTAAGTCTCCGAAGCGTGAGATACTGCGTGGCGCTCGCGATCGCTTACTTGGCGTGTATCACGCTCCTGACTGTTCTTGAGCGACCGCCCCAGTCTCAGTGCGGAAAAGCTGAAGACTTAATCTCTGCTCTCTCTCCGTATCCGTTTCGGAAGCGCGAGATAAAAAATGACGCTCTCGGTCACGCGCAAGTCGTATCTCACACTTCTGACTGCTCTCAAGTGATCGAGCAGTCTCAGAGCAAATATTCTGAATACTCAACCTATGATCCCTCTGTGTAACCGTTTCAGATGCGCGAGACAAAGAATGATCCCGGTCGATAGCTAAACGCATTTCTCGTAGTTCCACATATTCCTGAGATCGAGAAGCAGTAGTGCGGACTCGTTTCAATTCTAGTCGAAATTGGCGCTGCGTGCTAGTTTCTGCGGACAAACTTAGTGCATTACGCTTACGGTTAGCACCTAGCCGTTGTTCACACTCTGCGTCGGTTTCGAGAAATCGAACTATCCTGCGATCTTAGAAACCCTTGAGTTTCGAGACAGACTTGATCTTTTTCTAAAAAGCATAGCTAAAATTCCTTCTTAATCCGATACTAACGATATTCAAATCAATGAAAAGTAGTCGAATAAGTAGGCAAGAATTGCTTGTAAGTAGAAACATATTTATTATTCGCAGGAAAATTAAACACATCAACCAACACAGACAACAATAGTAACCCCCGTTTCTAGATGAGTACCTATAACATCACTTTTTGGGAACGAAACCATAGCGCGGTCTAACTCGACGCCAACGCCATCTAGTTAGAAAACGGAAACTACATATTATTTACACAAATTAAATTATGAATAAAACTTAACTGTCGTTAATTTAACAGACGACTATAATTCGTGTTTTAATCAAAGACTACGATTTGACAATACGAATGTTGCATGTTTTTTCCATTTCATAAATAGTGAGGTACCGCCACCGATACTGACCAAAAAACCGAAAATTTTTCGTAAAATTAATTTCGTTTTTTATGCAACTAATTATGATCAGCTTTTGTATTTCCTGAAGGTAATTTGAAAGACGCAAATACTTATAAAATAAATTATAATTTAAGCTTAAGAATTGAAAGACTAGCTAAAGCTGTCGTTTTATTTTTTCGTCTCGATTTGGTGATGACGAAAATATTTATGTACTCAAGCTGATATTTTTGCTGACACATTATTACAATTAATAGTACCTATTGGTACTATTAATAATGACTTCGGTTTGAAAGCGAATAATAGATCATTGTAAAAACATACCCAAGTCCTCTTCGTGTACTATTTTCGTGCGGATCTAGTAGTATATGTATGTATCGAAATTGTAGCAATAAAAAAAAGAAATGTGTGTCGGGTTCTTACAATGCAGACGTATTTACAGCATAACGACCAATGAAGATAACTTTTTAAATTCTAAAGCATAAAAGGAAGCCACCTAAAAATGTGGGTCTAAGTTTAGAGAGAGCAGAGCAGGGTGGAGCATCGCCGTGCCCTCGTGGGGGCGATCGGCGGCGGAGACATCTCGCGCCGGGCCTTGGTTGAGGCCATGGTCCGGAGTGAGGAGGAGTGGCAGGCGGTCGCCTCCTTCTGCGAAGCAGTAATGCTAGCAAAGGAGGATCATGCCCCAGCCGCTGCCGGAGCAATCTGAAGATTTAGGCCACGGTCACGCCTCAAGGAGTTGTCAGCAGAAAAAAGCTTGGTGGTTGAAAATCGAAAGACAGGCGGTTAATTATCAGTTAAGCTCTGAACCGCCATGGAAACACACCAGAAACGAGCTGTTGCGTTATACTTATTTCACAGAAAAATTAAAAATGGCTTTACAACAGCTTTAAAAACGGCTTATATGGCTCTGGATGCATCGGATTTCCCTGCCCGCTGAAGGCAACTGTGGGCGCTAACCGATCTCAAAGCGTGCGGGCGCTACCCACCGAGGTTGCGGGTGACCGAAGCTCGCGCGATCCTACTAGTTCCTTGCCATTGCAGCGGGAGCCGCAAACAACTGCGCACACCACGGCCGTAAAACGCGTCGTGAAATGTGTTTTACTTTTTTTCTACAGAAGTAGCAGGCCCGCAACTGCGTCGGACATGGATGAAAACCGCTTCGTGAGTTCTTAGGCTAAGTAAAAGGCGGAGTGTTAAAAAATATGCTAATATTTTTTATTATTTTAGTTTTCAATTCATATTAGACTCTATATAAACACACACATACAGTTTCTTAGTCCTATTTTCCAAGGTTCTAATGTTAAAAAAACCGGTATGAAAAATCGAATTTGGAGACATCACTTTTACTAAAAATTTGGCAACATATTTTCAGAATTTGACATTTGCACATGTCAAATAATAGTCTTTGATTAAAAAATGAACCATACATTATTTTTGCATTAAAAATATGGTAACAGCCACACACAGCTAAATTGCACGTTCCAAAGAGTAGGTCTCTATGGAGAAGAACGTGCAAGAAACTCAATGGACACTCTTTTAAATCGTATTGAGTTACATGAATCTTCGTTACATATTTCTTTTTTGCTTCTATTAAGTAAACACAATGAAGATAAGTCATAAAAATTAAATAATAATGGTAACAATAAAAATAGAAATTGAATAAGTCACTGGCAGCTTAGAGATGAGCAGTCTCAACTGACGGCGCCCGTTCACGAGCATGACGCGTGCATCAGCCCCACTGAGCTCAACCATTTTGAAGGGGGCCAAAACTTAGAACCAATACTTTAACTTGATTTCATGATAGTGTAGCTTGTACCACCAATCAATATGTTTAGTAGGTAATATTAGTGTTAAACTCTCCATACAATAAATAGGACATGTAAAGTTCTCAGATTTAATAACAATGTCATTCCTATCCTAATGCACATAAAAAATGCAAAAACTAAAAAAAAAAATACGATTTTTTTAAAACAATATTATGGGATTTGAACTCCCTCCGTACACGGTCGCCTGACCTTATCGCTAAACTCCTTGTTGACATGTTGAATAGCTGTTCCCTTGCAATTTATAACATTACTGCCCCACTCGTTTATAAAAATAGCGTGATTATTATATTCCCAGAGTTCGAACTTTTGTTCGTAATATACCTTTTAAAATCAATACAGCTTACCTCCCATGCCTTCCTTGGTTTACAAAGAACATTTTGACAAAATAGCAGACTTAGGCCCCTTTTGGGATGGCAGTCAAGTACTAGAATATATCAGATAAAAAAGTAGCCCAAAGTCAAGCACCATCTCTCGGGAAATTGGGTTACTAATTTATACGTACTAGACTGGTTATGTATGTTGGGTAGTGTCTGACCGAAAGTTCGGTTTCGGTTTCGGCCGAGTTTCAGCCAAAAATCAAGTTTCGGCGGCAGTTTCGGTTTCGGCCAAAATTGGCCGAAAGTTTTGCCGAAACTGAAACTGATTTCGGAAGTTGTCGTGCACGCTCGGCTAACTTTGTGTCTCGCGGCAATGCTTTGGCGGACGCTGCACACTGCTACCCGTCCATACAACGTCCGGGCAGTTGGTATGATGTCTAAGGTAGGTTTCTAGGTCTATGAACTTCTTTTCCACAGATTTAAAGCTACTTTGGAATATAATCTCACATAAGTTAGCATTTTCAAGGTGAAGTATGATGATGGACTTTCTTCTGAAATGTAATGAAATAAAGTTGTGTACAACAAAAAAAATATCAAAAGTAGGTGCGACAGACATGATTTATAACTGTTTTCTTCAAAATATATCTTATTTATTCAAATTAATTGCTAGGGATTATACTTTGGTTTTATAGTAACTTCATAACGCCTAACAAAAATTTGTGCGCAAGAAAATTATTATTATCTCGAAAATGCGCAAAGTTGCTAATCTCTTCAGTTCATTACTAATCAACACCTCATACATATTGTAAAAAATATTTCAAAAGTAGAACTTTGCGCAACAAGGAATAAATTAAAATGTTTGATTCAGTACATAAAAACCATACCATCAGATAATTAGTCATTAATCCAAAAGTACTGATCATTAAGATTCAAAAAAAAAAATTAGAATAACCATACTTTCCTTAGTTGTAGCCATGATGCACTTCAATTAAAAATGACGATAACTTGCAGAAATAAAAATGTTTTAATATTCTCTACAAACACGAATATTATCGGATAATTAATTATATGGATATAAAGTAAACTTTGAGCTGATGCACTGGACAGCAGATAGCAGTTACTGATTTAGTATCTGTAGAAATGATGTAACACATTCTTAAGCGTACCCTTACATAGTTTATTTTTCGTCGTGCGCCGTTCGAATAGCCTGCTCTGTAGCTACAAAGTGCGTTATCAGCCGACGCAAACATTCCCTAGAGGTTATGTTTTGATGGAACTGATTACATGTAAATTTTTTTTTCGTTACTGTACTTGAATGATTTGTATAGTTAATTAAATATTGAGTATAAAAACATACTTCATAGGAAAACAATATTTTTTTACCGGCGTATGACTATCAAGAAATATTTGCTGACTTTCTACGACCTTGCATAATTTTTCAGTATACTTGACCGCGTGACTTTCGGTTTCGGTTTCGGCCGGAAAACCAGTTCTGGTCGGACTCTAATGTTGGGTTTTCGGTGGTAATTTTGCGTGACCCGTTTATAATAATTCTTTTTTTATTTAAAAGAAGTTACGTTCAGGATAATAAAATACGTAAACAAAAAAAAAAGCTTGCATATACGGTTAAATTACAAACTTAGTTCAAAAATTATTTTACTACAACTTTTCAAAAACTATTAAACCCATCAAATTCAAAATAATTTTCCTAGAGAGTCTTTTTAGAGGTCTACTTTTGAGTTTTTTTTACATATTTTCTAAACTTATGATGTTCAAAAGTTAGAGGGCGGATTTTTTACTTTTGGGGTAATTATTTCCAAAAATATTAGATAAAATTATCAAAAAATGATTTTAGTAAGTAAACCCCTTTATCTCATGTCATGTCTCTTTTAGCGACATCTATGGTAGCCATAGATGTCGCTACACCCTATTCATTTTTAAATATCTATATCACACGTTAGTGTTGAAATGAAAAAAAAAACACTTCCCACTTTACGTGTAGCGGGGGCACCCTAATAAAACGTTTTTTTTTTCACTTTTTATTTTACCAATTTGTCGGAATAATTGATATACATATTGGTACCAAATTTCAGCTTTCTGCTAACGGTTATCCCCGGACGGACGAACAGACAGACAGACAGACTTGGCGAAAATATAAGGGTTCCTAGTGACTACGGAACCCTAAAAAGAAACGAGCTAAGAGCTAGCTAATCTCGCCTGCGTATGGGGTCCATTAATACTTTGGTAGAAGGCATATTTTCGTCGTCCAAATATGTAAAAAATAAATGATTAGGTACTACCAAAAAAACTATCCACAGTTTTGTCCGGGTAAATAAAGGAAACGTAAAAACGGGATAAATCTAAAGGTAGCCGTAGACGCTAGTGACATGTTTGCCTATCCTCCTCCTTGCGTCGTATTCCTCAATGCTGAGGGTCGTGATCTCCCTGCTTCATCACTTTAACCTTGATATACCTCTATCTGTCATGTCTCTGTGCGGTGTGAAAGGCATTGTACGTCGTAGAGTCGAGAGCGGTGTGGATCTGGTCAGACCAACGTATTGGGCTGCGCCCGCGAGCCCTTTTCCCATCCACTTTACTGGTCACAATGAGTCTTTCGAGGTTGCCACCGTCTTTTCTTACAATGTGACTGAAGTATTATGTATGTTTGCCTGTATACCTGTGTTTTGTGTGCAGCCCTCGGTTCCACAACACACTCGCCTACGGCTCGGCTCGTGCGAATTCTGCCTCGATCGCAATCACAAAGTTTCTGCACTTGTATCAAAATGTAATAGATTACTCGTATCATTCAAGTCAAGGCTTACAAACGGTCAAAGTTCATATATACATATGCACGAACACTACTCAATCTCACATATTTTTAACCGACTTCAAGAAGGAGGAAGTTCTATGTTCGGCTGAATGTATATTTTTTTTTTATGCATGTTCACCGATATCTCGTTCAATTGTGGACCGATTTTGAAAATTATTTTTTTGATTGAAAGGTTATGCTTTCAAGTTGGTCCCATTGAAATATTGTTATGATCTGATCATGAACTTCGAAGATATGGCACAGAACTCCTCATAGGATCACACTAGAACTGTCGTAACAAGTAAAATTGCTTTGTTTATTATATACGTGTAGTCGATGACTGGCTGAAGGAAAAGGGGATGTATCAGACTGATCTGATGATGAAGCCAAAAGGTAAATTAATGTAATCTAACCGTCTTTGGGATTATTAGAATCGTTGTGCAATGCTCTCTGGCTATAAGGTATTTAAGTTTGGCTGAGAGGTACTTTTTAGTGGTGGTACCATAGGTAACTAAAAATTGTAAAATAAAAAACTTTTTACAAAAAAAAAATGCAACCGACTTCAATGTTAAAAAATCACTGAAAAGTACAAAATAACTTCAATTTCGAAAGTCGGTGTTAAATAACAACGTGACAAAACGATTATAGAAAAAGTTAAGAGAGAATAAACACTGATTCGAAAATAAAAATACGTATTTAAATGGTTTTATTAATTTTCTAATTAAAGTTTCTATGAGACAGGGTTACAGTCAAGCACTACTTAAAAAAAAAACTCGAGTTCAATACCGTGATCACGTGATCACGGTATTGAATATTTTAATACCGGTATTGATACCGGTATTGAAAAAATCCGGTATTTGAAAACCCTACTGGCGTCTAATGCCCGCTATGACCTGCCGTGACCTATTTGTTACTTAGTGTCCAACTTGTGACCTTTTAAAAAGATTAGGAAAAATATATAACATGGTGTAAAAACTATTGGAATCCATTCAGCTTCTGATCCTGAACAAATTATATTTAGGTTTCGCATAAACTTAAAATAAAGTGGTATATAAAAAAAATAAAACAATGTTCGTCATCACGTCTGTCTGCCTATCTGTTCTCGATAAATCAAAAACTCAGTTTTCGCCAATTGACAGAGAAATCTAGGAGGAAGATTTAAGTATAATACATGCATATTGTTATAAGAGAAAAGCCGAGAATTTCAAAACTGAGGCAGGTTTGTAAGTTCATAAGTTGTAGTTTCATAATAATATGCCATCTATGTGAACAAGTAATATTTATCAAGTCAATAGCATTTGGTAGTAGTTCTTAAAATTTGAAGCTATTAACAAACAGAAAGACAGCTCATTTGGAACATATTTTATTATTATTATTATACTTAGCCCACACTGTCCCACTGCTGGGCAAAGGCCTCCCTCCACTCCTTCCAACGATCACGGTTCCTCGCTTTCTCATTCCAGTTCTTAAGGAAGCCATCCAGGTCATTCCGCCATCTCCTTCGTGGTCTGCATCGGCCCCGCATTTGGAACATAAATTATGGGAAAATGATTTTTATTGTCAATTATATCTACTGCGATTTGCAGTCGATTCAGTACTGAATAAAGAAAAAAATCTTTCTTAAACACGCCGATTTAGCCACGATATTTTCCATTACCTTGCAAACGTTTTTAAATATAATATACTGCTGCTGCTGGGATTCAAACCCATGACCTCTTGAGGTGCTGATAGACCTGAGCGTTTACTTGTAACAAAAAATTGAGCATTCGCCGTTTTTTTAATTTGTCGAACTGAACAACGAGCCGAGCCAAGCATAGAGCCAAACATTGCTACGAACATTTTCATGAACACTCTAGCTAGCAAAACAGCTCTTCGCTAAAATGCTCGTCAGAACGCTTGATAAAATGCTCGCTAAAATGCTCTCGTTATTTTTCTGTAATGTAACATTCCCAAGAATGCTCATTACAAGTGAATGCTCAAGTTTATCAGCAACCGTGGGTTCGAACCCACGATCTGAAGCTGAATGATGATGAATATCATTAAAAAACTAGCTTTTGACTCAAAAATTAGCAAGAAGAGATTTACATGGATTTTCCTCAAAAATAGTGAACCCCGAAGGCCAAGTACTACATTATAGTGTAATTAAATAAATTAAGTAAAGGTAACCCTACATAAATTGAACCAAAGTCATTTAACTTTACGGAACCCGAGTAAACTGCCGGTATGTCGGTTGTGTTACTATTTACTATTTTACTCATTAGCCCGCAGTATAAGTTACTCACGCCCACCTTTAACCGTTCGGGCTATTTATCACGCAGTTGTTACAAAACTGTTGTAGAAAGAGTTTTCGGAGTGGACCCCTGTGTCGTCCCTCCTCAAGATTGATGGTTTCCCTCAGTCAACTCGTTGTTCATGGTGCCTATTCTTCCTGCACTCACCCTTTGTTTGTTCTATTGTTGTGAGTTTTACAATAATCATTAAGATCCTTGTCTCCGTGGAGGCGTGCTGCTCACTTAATGAAATTGAGTCCGACTGTGTCTATTTCAACGTCAGTGTAACACCACAGTAAAAGTTGTACCGTAATATCGCGAAATTGTAATGCGTTTACCGTTTGCTCGAGCATCTATCGTTTTCAACTACCATGATCGATTTCGTAGATATTTACCGACAATATGAATAATTCAAGCGGAGAGTGTGGCGAGAAAGTCTCAAAGGAAATATGAGCACCTATACAGTTTAAAATTGACGGTGCTGTCTGCTCGCATTCGCTTCGATGTCTCACAAGTTAGCCTCGTAATACGAACGAGTTGGTGCACCCCACACAACACCCGAGCCACGTCACGACCACGAGGGTGGGATGTCAAGCCTCATAATATTCAAGTTTAATTGGAGCAATCAGTGGACTGATGGAAATTGTAAATTCAAAATGAGAACTTTTCGTTCTTTTCAGAATAAAATTCAAATTTCTTACTGAAAATTAAAGCTTCCTAAAAAGGTATAATGAAGTGTTTTGGTAATGCAGACATATTACGAAAGTTTCCTCAAATCAGTCAGCTCCCCTTTCGCAGAGCGTCTGTGAGCCTCATTCAGGCCACGTACCGTAGCTTTCATTCAAATGGACGTGTCGAGTTTTCGTGGCAATTCGAATACTTTATCACAAAATGGAGACCTATAAAACCCTCAGGAGCGATAAGTAAGCAAATATATGAGAGCCATGAATTTTTTTGTTGATGACTTTAATAAACAACCGATTGGCATCTGTAATTTATTTCATAGAGTTCTATCAAGTTGAAAAATCATTGGTTAGGTTAGGTTAGGTTAGTACATAGTTTTACCTCTTACTAAAAAAAATCTATTAGCCTTTCTCAATAAATAGGCTATCCTAGACTGAAGCAATTCTTCAATAGCGAAGAGACATACTTTCTCTCTCGCCGTATGAGCCAATATACCACCAGGTTTAACCAGCGGAGGCAATGTGAGCCGACAGAAATCGCTTTGATCGATTTAGTAAAGGACCAGACTGTGCCGAGAGTTTTTTGCACTTGTCGGTAATGCGGTCGACGTGAGTCATCCTTAGTGCCTTTTTGTCGGACTTGACAGCATGGTTGAAGGTGGTTCGAGCTCAGATTTTGCGGAGCTTTGCGGTCACGAGCGTCAAACCAGGCAAGAAACGCCGAATACTTACGCTCTTTAGTTCACCTGAGCTGATTCATGGGTGACTTGAGCTACCGATGGGTTCGTAACGACGTTATAGCAATAAGGGATGAAATACTACATAGCTTGACGTGTCATATCGGCTACAGTATCCGCACAGGTCGACGGATTCTAAAAAGAGAAGCAGACCTGCTGCCAAGGATAAGACGTAAAGAAATGTCGCATCCCAATCTGCTGATTTGTAACGCCACATTCGCCATTCACCGCGTGAGTCACAGTCTAGTGTTGAAAGTACGATATAGACTTCTTCAGACAGTGATCTGAAGTTTATTTATTTATTTAATCTTCATGCAACACAAGTACATAGGCGGACTTAACCCCTCGAGCGCCGATTGTACATACGTCTGTACAACTTGAAGACCTTGAAAAACGCTTAATTTTCATTTTATACACACGCCTGTACGAAACTTATTAGGCCGAAAATTTTAATTTCTATATTATATTATTCCATATTTATTATATTATTTGTTTTTGCTAGAAAAAAAACAATTTTTTTTTTTTTTTTTTTATTGGTGATTTACGTAAACACGGTAATTTTCCGGGTCATTAAACTCTCAGGGACAATACGAAGTTCCTTTTGGTAAGAAGACAGTTACAGTCAGCAGAAAATCCACACAATTGGCGGTATGACCTACTACATAAGGCACCCTAGGTAAAGTCCATCGCACCACCACTTTCGCACAAAAAGCGCGAAACTTTGAGATACTTTCTGCCAGTCTTGGTGGCAGGCGTTAAAGTCCCTCAGAGCTGCGCCTCAGGGTGCCGACACTGCGGTGGTCAAACAGTCAAGTCGTCTCTTGATCACCGCTGTGCGATCGGTAGACACAAGCATAGACAATTTTGTCCATAACTTCTTCATTCAAGGTGACGGAGACGCTGACAGCATATGTCATTACGGACGTACACAGATCCCGGCACGCTGCAGGAAATGATGCTCCAATGAGTATCTCGGATAGTTGAGGTACCTACGCCGCATCTGACGGACATCTAATCTAGGTCTCTGTGAAGAAAAGCGAGTGTGGCTTATCAGTCTCTAGATGATGGTGGACCGCATCGAGATTTGAGTGCAACCCCAATACATACATATTACTTATATTGGAAAAAAACCGAGAATTTTAAGACTATTGCCCATAATTATTGAAACTGGCACTGATGAAAACTATAAGAATACATAGTATTCATACAATTAAGCATCTGTAAATTAAAATAGTATAGTATAGCCGGATAGAAAAAAATCTGTATCGAAACTTAGGCAGTGGTCCGACCGCCGACGATGAACGGGAAACGAGTAGAACTGGAAACTAAAACCAGTTGGCGATCAGCAGAAGAAAGTGAGTGTGTAGTTTCGATAGTTTTATCGCCGGGCTATAAGCGAGTGTGCAAGTGCGACGAGAGATTACTCGCGCCACACGCCCGTGGTCGCTTATGTTTATTCAATAAAAAACTCTTCCATAGTGTCTCGTGCGCGCGCAATCTCGCTCCAAGACACTATGGAAGAGTTTTTTATTGAATGTTTCCGACAATATCCTTGTCTATGGGACACACACGTCTACTTTCAATGCTGCACTGTAAAGAAATGACCAAGCGAGTGAGCATCGCTGAAAGAGTATCGCTGAGCAAGTTTACTTTTTAAAGCTCGTCGCTCAACGACAAAACTGGTAAAGCGAGTCGTCGCCGGCAGTGTGAACAGTCAGAGAGCAACTTTTAATATATGCATCTCTTTCATTTACACGGAATTTACATTTATTGTGCGTTTCTTGAGAGAGAAAATTGCCGACAGTTAGTCGTTTTCTCGCCGGCGGCGGCGGTCGGGCCACTGCCTTATGCCTTGATCATAGGTGAAGGGTAGCCAGCCTTTCGGTGTTTTACAGGATGCATTTTGGAGAGTGTGCGCACGAATTTTGTTACTTGATTCCACCATCTCACTTCTATCATCGGACAAGCCGACGAACGGCGATTATCTACCCTTATGTTGTTGAAACCTCTACGGTCCTGACCGAGCGTTTCGCCTCGTCGTTTATACCAAGTACTTCGAGGGACTGGAACAATTTGCCTGCTACGGTCTTCCCTTCTGATTATAATTTGTCTTTTCTTCTGATTGTAATAAGTGAGAGACTGGTGCATGAATTAGGTTTCCATAAGAACCTGTATTACAGGTCACCAGGTCCTTCCCGCAGATTATAACTGGGTATAATCTAAATATTGATTCACAATTCAGAGTAATTATCTAAGCGCACGGCCCTGCACAGGCCAAGTTCCAGCAACAGGCCGCGCGCATGCCGTGCACTATTTACACGAACCGTTTCGACCCACTTTTGACCTGCCACGACAGGTCGCGGCATGGCGGACAGAGCTCCGGCGGGATCTCATGGTGGAATGGCGTCAGCGACTATCGCAACCCCGTCATGGGCAGGCCAATTATGGCGATAAGTCCCCTCTTTGAGGCGTGGCTGGAAAGACCTCACGGCGTCCTTACCTTCCGCATGACATAGGTCCTCACCGGAAATGGCAAGTTCGGGAGGTTCCTGTTCCGAATCAAAGCAGAAGTGACGCCCGGGTGTCGCCACTGTGCGGAACGCCTGGAGGACACGGTGGAGCACACAATCGCGGTGTGCCCTGCGTGGACGGAGCATCGCCGTGCCCTCGTGGGGGTGATCGGTGGCGGAGACCTCTCGCGCCGGGCCTTGGTCGAGGCCATGGTCCGGAGCGAGGAGGAGTGGCAGGCGGTCGCCGACTTCTGCGAAGCAGTAATGCTCGCTAAGGAGGAGGCCGACCGCATCAGGCAACGGCGCTCTCGCCGCCGCCGCCGGGATTCCGATCCCGATTTCCAGCCACCGTAGGCGCGGGCTTGCGGTCGTCGACGGTGCGCGCTGTTCCCGCGCGCCTCAAGGAGTTGTCAGCAACAGCAGGGGCCCAGCCGGGTCGAAGCCTACTGGGGCCAGGGTTATCGGAAAGGGCGCTCGAGCCCCGGTATGAAGGCTTGAAGGAACGGGATGGGTCTTTTAGTCGGTAAGAGTCTGACACTATCTCCCGCTCCGCCCAAGAGCGGGGGTTGTAATAAAATGATTTTTCCCAACGAAAAAAAAAAAACCACTTTTGACCCACCTGAGCTCAGTGCCTATTGCAAGTACAAAGATAAAATTTTATCTTCGTAGTACTAGTATATGTTACTAGTATTAGAGCAGTATGCCAAATTTCATAGATATAGCTTCAGTAGATCCTGAAATATGACCCTATGAATATAGCTATTTTTGGCACAGACACACTGACTGGTAATCAAAAAATCTAGGCCACTTCCAATTGTCCTAGCGTTATGAAATTTGGGCACACAGGTCGTGTTTTATATGTAGATTAACAAAAAATTAAGAAATCGTTCAAGCATGAGCTGGCCCAATCTAATATTTATGAACTAGTGATATGAGAATACAAAGAGGAGGGGGGAGAAAGGGGGGAGAGGGTATAAAATATGTCATAAGAAATTTAAGAAATCGGTCAAGCGTGAGTTGGCCGAATATCAAATTTTTTGTAAAATATTTATGAACCAGTTGTACAATGAGAATACGATCTAAGGTTAACAATGGACGCGGGTGTGACACAAAAAGAAAAGAATGTGTACGATTTCTTGAAAAAATGAATTGAAATCCCACTAAAAACATACCTGTTAAAAAGGGAGCCAAGTTCCTATCGTCTAATTGTTCGCCTAAAAAAGGGTTGAAATCCAATCCAATGCCTAGTTTAGATGCACTTTAAAATCGATCATAAACATCTTCATCAACAGCCTGATCATCGTTAAATTTGACATTGGCAGGTTAATTTAATTATATAAATAATAAATTTGATTATACAAGTGTTACGTGTAGCATGAAAAGTATGAAAACCTGCCAAGTTCAAATTTAACGATGATCAGGCTGTTGATGAAGATGATTATTGTATTGTATAGAATAATAAGGATTCATCATTACCATTATCATTCAGCCGAAAAACGTCCACTGCTGGACACATGCCTCCCCCAGGCGTCGCCACAACGACCGATCCTGTGCGCCTCGCATACGCATTCCCGCTACTCTCACTAGGTCGTCGGTCCACCTTGTGGGAGGCTTTCCAACGCTGCACCTTCCGGTTAATTTTAGATGACTTCTAGTCTATTGCTATTCGATCTATCAATTATGACCGTTCTGAAGACGTAATCACTAATGAGATGAAACGTTAGAGGATTGCACCATTAGGTAGACCGGTACGTACTGGACATAGGTAAGTGCAAATATGTATTAATTAATTTCTGCCATAATTAGTGTAGATCTATTCTACTCTAATAAATTAGATTTGGATTTGCGCTGGTTTTAGTGGCATTATATTAAACTTATATTAAACAATTGATAATAGCCCACAATTGCGTAATACTCTTCCAATCAGTATCTGAAAAAATATAAATGGTATCGTACAATATAAAAATTGCTTTGCAGGGCACCATGAATATAAATCCTCAAACCCTCTTTTTAGACAATGGATCGTATAGGTTGGTCATTTCTTCTTCGCACAAAAGTCAGTGGAAAGGGCTATGCTCAGAGTTTCCTTGAGTGATCGAGTCCAGAAAGAAGATTTCTGCAGGCAATGCCGTAACTACTTAGCTTTTTATACGCCCCGTGCCAGTTTCCGAAACTACGCCCCTAAAAAAAACCTGAACAAGGTAAGTTTTTACCGAATGGGTAGGTAAGTTAAATGTCCGGTGTGGACCTGCCTCTGCCGCACCGAGTTTGCTCCGATTAAGGCTTATAGTCACTTGAACATCTGACCGGAATTGAATGGACACAACAGTTGTACCTGCCAAGGCGGCAGTACGAGTATCTGTGAATTTAATTGCGACCATCTGCGCTTAGATAAAGCCCCGCTGATCTTTAAATCCTTTTTTTTTTGCAAATATTTATTGTTTTACATAATATGCTACTTTCACTTTGAAGAAAATTAAATCACCAATTACATTAAACAGTTTTTAGACAAAAGTATTAATCGTACGAAAAAATCAATATTTGATAATGTTCTTCATGAATCTATAATAAACATATAGGTATTTTTTACTTAACCTAGCCTAACGGCTTTTTGAAGCCTAGTACTCCTCGGAAACCCGTGGAGTGCTAAAACACATATACAAGATTTGGTTAAAACTACAACCTAATCAACTTTGGTACAGTAGAGGAGATCTTCCAGTTTTTAAACTCTCTAGTTTTACTGGGGCCAAGGATTTATTTCTAAAAGGAAAATTGGGTCCCGGTCCGAAAGGCGATGAAGGAGCAGGAGTGGGTATTCAATCAGGAAAAGGCTGACACTATCTCACGCTCCGCCCAAGAGCGGGGATGTCGTCGGGTGATTTTCCCACCTAAAAAAACCTCCAGTTTACTTTTTCTCAACCTTTACTTTTTGTTATTCATTTACTTTTGTTCCGCAGCGGTTCAATTGCGTAGCTCATAAAAAGTTATGAAGTAATATTTAAGCAACATTCGTAAGATGGAAATTGTATCTAAATATAATAATAATTGGGTAAAACAATAACGATTCATAATTATAATAAGTAAACTCGGAAATTCAGAGTCAAAACCTTTGAAAAAATCCTTCCTTGGGGATACTCCGTCCGTTCTCATCAAAATTAGTTATGTAGTTTACCCATATAATAGATTTCCACAATTATAATATTAGGTAGGAGTATGGATTACGGGTGCGTTTACACTGACGGAACCTCCCGAACTTAAAGTATTTTTTTTTTTCGATGGGAAAAATCATCTTATGACAACCCCCGCTCTTGGGCGGAGTGGGAGATAATGTCAGACTCTTACTGACTAAGTTCGGTTAAGACCTGCGTCATGTAGAAGGTGAAGACGCCTTAGCGCCTCTCCAGCCACTCCTCAAAAGGACACACACCCATGATTGTGATGTATCCAAAAATTCAACCTTTTGAGTCCCAAATTCGTACACCTTGGCTTTTGGCATAGGCATCTTTCGTTGGCCAGAGTTCTTGAGGTCAGTGGCCACAACCCAAACCACAACCATTGTATTATCGCACAGTCAATATTGGTTTTTACAGGTCTGTCTAATAAGTTAAACGACTTGGGTAATTATTAGGATTTAATGAAATCTAATGTAGTCAACACGGGTTCAATAATCAAGGTTGATTAAGAGATAGAGATCATTGTTTACTAACAGAAGAACCTTATGAAAAGTATCGAATATAAGTATTTTTTAAACGATTTATAAAATTCCCAAGTCGGTTGACTTATTAGACAGACTATAACCTTATTACATATTCCTTTGTCTATGTGCGTCATGTAACTTTTATATTTTATCTGTATTAATGATTACAAAAGTGATCAGTGACTGATATTTGGAATAACATTTGTTGTTTTGTTGTTTACTCGTATTTAAATAATTTTATTGATTCCTACAACATGTTCGCGAACAAGCCAGACGATGATAAAGGTATCGTTTACTGCAACAGAGTTCGTATAGGAAACTGGTATGAAGCTGCTACATTGGAAGAGGCGAGTCCTTTTTTTGAACGACTTATAAGAACAACTATTCATCAACTATATTGATTGCTTTAATAACAAATTGATTTTTATAATATGTTGTATGGCTGACACTGCCTTGTTTTGTACCTAATTTTGATAACACGAAAATTTACCACCACTCTCATCTACAACCCTTATTACTTTTGAACCCTTTCTTGTTCATTCAAAGGTTGTCTATAAGAAATTGCTCTGTGCGATAGGACCGCCCATTGTATCTACGCGTATTTTTAATAATGTTTGTCTTATATTTTTGTTTATATGGTGTACAATAAAGAATATAAATAATAATAAACAAACTAGTGACCAACAAATTCAGATATTTGGTGACAAATTTGGACAATTTACTACCAAATCTTCGTGTTATCAAATTTAAATTCCGTTATGGTGGGCAAACCAGTATCAGCCATACCTACATACTAATAGATACCTATATTATATTGTTATAATGTTCATCGCACTAACTTAAATATTCTTATTAAATAACTAGTATAAGCTCAACGTGTTCCTCGATCAAATGAAGAACGGTGATCTGATGCTTGCGCGGTTCCGCAAGATGACCGAGAATCTGAACACACCGACGGTTCTCACCCCGTCAACGGGCACCATCGCCTTTGGAGCCAAAATATCTCTGTATGCGCCACATGTACCATGTAAACAATTATTACTCATTTTACTTTAATTAGTACTAGTAGTTTTTTTTTTAATAGTAATTTCTTTCCTCCCTTTTCCCACTCACTATAGTCTGTCTAACTCCCTAGCCATGTTACAACCGATTCGTGTCGGATTCCGTTCTCCAATCGGTAACGCCTCGGTGTCAGCAATTGTAGAAAACGATAAGTTGGTAGCCACGTTGTCGCCCCTGAGTCGGCCGCTAGCGTTTGTATAACAAAGGACGTAGCGTTGAACATTGTAGAAACGATAACATTTCATTCTATCATTTTGAATGATGTGAACTTGGACTTGGTTACGAATTTTATTTTTGTTTGTCCAGTAGCCTGATTCACGTAAAATCAAACAAGCCAAATATCGTTGAAGTTTTATAGTTGTTCGATCGAAGTCCTATCCAAAAACGGTATTCACGATCTATCGACTTATTTCCAGTTATTTTTTTTTTTTCACAAAATATAACACAAATAAAAAATTAAATTTAATAGACTTTTTCTCGCGCTTTACCTTTGCAGGTTGAAGAAGTAGACCAGGGTAGAAGCCTTCAAAAATAATAAAAAGTGAAAATAAATAATAGTAGGGTGAAACCCATTAGAAAAGGAGGAGAATATTATAAAAATGAAAGGAAAAATAATTTACGGGCGATCTGAGGTCGGGAAGGGGGTGGGGGTGACTTTTTAAGGGGAAAAAACGGTTTTTCTCGATTTCCGGCAAAACTAAAAGTCCTATGGAAAAAAGTCTAATCGCAAAGTTGTAGGTAATAAAAAGATCTAAAACTTTTGTATTAACACTTTTTTCACATAACGTTTGAAACCATATACTCAGGTCTGCGGTCCCTTCAAGCGGTGAAAAAATCAAACTTTTAAGTAAACGAATGAAAAAGATAAGGCTCTTTATGTCGCAAAAAAACGTATATTTTGATACTCTCAAAGATCGAAATTCATAGGGTACTTCCCGTTGACCCTGAATTTAGCACAAAGTAAGGTCTTATAGCATAGACTGAGAAAATATTAAAATCTTAAAACTTTTTTGTGTACTAGTCGCTGCTAGCAGCTTTTGCCCATTATAGTAGAAAATTATCCCAGGGGAACATACTCTCGGGATGAAAAATATATGCTATTCATAAGGTCCCGTGTACCAAATTTCGTCAAAATCCGTTCAGCCGTTCGCGCATAAAGAAGTAACGAACAAAGTCACACACAAACCCTTTATGATATAGTTTCAGAATTCGTCATACTTTAAGCTCAGATAGGATCAGACGAGAGCGGGGTGAAAAGTTCTCGGCCTGATAGCGAAAGACTACAAATTTCAGCTATGTTGTGATTTTATTTTTCTAAATAGTCTCTAACGACCGCACTTGGTGCAGCGTTTCTTTAATGTCCCTATTTCTTCCTGGAAGTGGGAATCTGGATGGTTATGAAAATAGTCCTCTACGGCCCCCTGAACTTTTTCATTCAATGAGAAGTGCTTCTCAGAAATAAATTTCTTCAAGTTTGGGAATAGATAGGAGTCTGATAATGCCCAATCAAGAGAATATGAGGGATGGCCGAACAAATTGTACCCCGAATTCCGCAGTTTTCCCATCGCCAAGGCAGCCTTGCGTACAGGTGCGCTGTCTTGATGAAAGATAATTTTCTTCTTCTTCAAGCCAGGTCTTATCTGGCGAGTTTTGGCATCCCGCTGATCAAAAAGGTTGCAATAATATTCGTCTGTAATTGTTCTCTCTTTTGCAAAATAATCAATTAACTTTATGCAATTTACAGCGAAGCATCTTTTTCGAATCCCATAACACACTGGCAATGACTTTTCAAGCAAGTGCGATCGTCTTTTCTTTATTTGGTACTGCACCACCGGCATCCACCCACTGCTTGAACTGCTATTTCGATTTTGGCGCATACTATACCTTATTTTTTATTACGAATAGCTGCACAAAATTGGTCGAATTCCTTTTTGTTTTTGGTCAGCATTCAGCAAATGTGGCACCTATCTTGCACAAAAGTTTTGCATCCCTATCTCTTTTTGCAAAATGTTTCGCACCCGTTCCTCCGAGATCCCCGCGCTCTCAGCTATCTAATTCACCTTAATTTTTCTGTCATCCAATACAATATGAACACTTTGTCGATGGTTTCCGAATTGGTAGCAGTTTTTGGCCTTCCTTCACATGGGTCATCTTTGAGGGTGTGTGACTATGTTTAAATTCAGCTGATCACTTTTTAACGGTTGCCATAGAAGGAGTAGAGTCCCCGTAAACTTGCGTCAATTTCGAATAAATTTCTGTTAAGGTTAATCCATACAAAATGAAGAATTTAATTACCGAACGATATTCAAGTTTATCCATTTTCCTCGCGGTTTTGATAGACAGACAGACATACAATAAAGTGATCCTATAGGTAAGGGTTCCGTTTTTTTCCTTTTGAGGAACGGAACCCTAAAAAGTTGTTACTTACAAGAGACTCTGAACTTATGTACTTGCCAAACTCCTAGCTGATATTGGATTAGAGATTTCAACAACAAAAACCAAAACTTGTATATATATATATTTCTCTTAAACGAAGTCGAATGGTCTACGCTAGCTATTTATACGCAGATAGTTGTCACTCAAACTTGTACAAACTTGATAAAGTCCAAAACTAAGCAATGAAGATTATTTGCAGTTTTATTATATCTACTCCAATTCAGGTCATGAGTAGTGAATAAGTCTCCAACCTTTATTTGTTCGTAGAAATTATTTAGCTGTTAAATTTTATTTAAAGTGTAAATCCGTGCCGTTGTTAACTTGCTGGATGATTTTTACCTCAGGTGTCTTTTTGGAAACGGCGAAATAAACCTTCGTGCGAATTCACTGTAGCTAGAATTTGGAGATGTTTGATTATCCCTATTGGGTTAGTTACAAAGATTTAACAAAAACATTAACTTTAACATAAGTGGAGTAAATCAGGAGAAAAAACGATTTCAACCACAAGTTTTGAATGATTTATGTTGTCAACATTTAAGCGCAGAATACACACACATTTTTATCAAATATTTACAGATGGTTCTAAAGAAAATAATAATTCCGGTGCTGCTTTTTATGACCCTCAACAAGATATTTCATCGGGATTTAGTATTGATTCGAACGTGTCTATAATGCTTATTGAACTTTTGGCAATCAGTGGAGCTATATCATACGCCCAATCAATAAATCAGAAGAAAAAAAAGAATAAGGATAAGTTAAAAAAAAGAAAAAGAATAAGAATAAGAGAAAAAGAAGAGAATAATAAGTTTGTAATACTAACTGACTTCCTATTACAACATGTGGCTCGTCGTACCTCGACAATTCGAGGAATACCGATAGCGTATACAATAATTTAAAACCAAATTCTCGAATTTCAACAAAATTCTAAATCAGTAATACTGCAGTAGATTTTGTCACACATCGGGATTAGGGCAATGATATGGCAGATTCGGTGGCAAAGCAAGCCAGTGTTGAAGGCGTTTCATTAAATATAGCTCCCATTTTCTCAGATAATATCTGATTAAAAAACATTGTCATAAATTGTGGAAAGAATTTCATGATGAGAGAGATGAAAAGAGGTACAACACCATCCAACTCGAACCATTGACAATTCCTTGGATAGACAATTATGCTCTCAATAGAAAAGATATTGTTACTGCCATGTGACTTCGATCTGGTCACATTCTATCGAGGAAGTTTACGTTCCTCATGGGTATCACAGATTCGCCTAATTGTATAAAATGCGGAATAATTGAGGACGTAGTGATAAATGAGTAATTGAGTGTGAGCTGAAAGAACGCCTCAGGAGATATATGTTTAGCACTTTGAATTTGTTAGATATTGCTTTTTGCAGCAACATTTTAACGAAGCCTACGTCAGCCGAGGCAAGAATTTTATAGGTAAAAAATTTATTATATTCATCTAAAATAAATCAAAATATACCTAAAGTTTAGCTATGATGGTACATGGTAAAAAATATGACAAAGCTCCTTAATTCATTAAACCCCAAGCGAACGCGCACCTATTGTCTTTCTATTGTGTCTGTAATTTCCACTATTGAAAGGTTAATAAAGATTAAAAAATAAAAAACCTTAAAAAGAAAAGAGTTGCCTACTCTAGCAAAATTGTTGCAAAGAAATATGCGAAACGAAATCAATTTTAACCGTGGTCCCACCACTTTATGGAGAATTATGAGAGGAATGGGATATTTTGTTAGTTATTTTAAAAAGTAAATTGTCTTCTGGCTTTTAATGATTAATAACTTATTCTTTTGATTATATCACAAAAACTCATATAGTTACAGTCATTTTATAGGTAGGTCAGTTAAAATTGATAAATAAAAATCGTATATCAAAATCTTATTTTACACATTGCCGGTGAACCAGCAGGTACCTACTCAATACAATCCCTAGGAATTGTAAATATTACTAGTATGTAATGGAGAATAATATTCATAATATTTAAGAAATTGCCTGGAAGCCCCAGGTATTTTATACATTGCCTAGGTATTGTATAGAATACCGAATCCTTATCTTTTTTCAAACTTTAGTCACCTGTTTATCATTTACATTATAGGCACCGAACCGCCCGAGAAAGGCAAGACGGGCCTCCTCTTGGGCGGCCGTATCTCGTCCGACGACATCCCGTATTCTCAAGACCTAGAAGATGGCTGTTCCGTCGTGGCACTCCCCTACGCGGAACCGGCACATAGGAATTCATTTGTAATCACCAGCGCTGACTACTGCGATCGCACTGGCGAATTATTAAAATATAATCAAGAATTCCTTCTGATGCTGGCATCGTCTGTAAAAAAACAGGTTGTGTTTTAAAAAATATTTTCTTGCCCGTCATACGTCAGACCCTTACATGTTATAAAACACAGTCCCATACCGTGTCTGTCTGCATGTATGTGTGCAATAAATTCAAAAACTACTGGACGGATTTACAAGCGGTTTTCCATGATTCATAGAAGTTTTAGGAGTAGAGTATGAATGACTTGTAAGAGCCGTGCGAAGATGGAGCGGGTCTGTGTTAGTCTACAAAATAAATCACCACGTTCTGGCCAATCAAAAACTTAGCTTATCGAATAATAAGGAGGACATACGAAAACAAAACACAAAGAAAACAGAATTGTTAGGATCCGGAAAATTTAATCTTGAAAAGAAAACCACACATTTTTCAAGGGACGAAAATTCTATTCATGCCAATAAGCTCTGTCCCTTCTTATGTACCTGATAGGCAGGTTTTTGTGAAAGGTGCGTTGTGTTTCAGCCCTTATACTTAAGGTATGATCCGGATCCTGTCCCGGGGTTGAGCGACGCGTTCTCGCTGTACCTGAGCAAGCACTTTGTGTCCAACACGCGTTGGAGGGTGCTGCCTTTGCAGAGTCCCAAAATCACTCGCTTCGAACAGGAAGGGACTTCCATTACCGTAAGAACTGATAATAAAACTATGTAATTTAAAAACCTTTGTCATGTTTTATTATTTTTTTCTTTGATATTATAAACCAAATTTTCCTCGGGAATTGGAATTCAATTAACGAAACTTTATTTACTTTCAGGTCAACAAAGATATTATTGTAAATCATTGTGCCACAAATCTCAATTTAGGAATTCGTTTGGGTCATTGGGCGATGGGCTTTTATGGAAAAGTTAGTACAAATGTTTAAACGGTTTCTGTTTGACATGAAAAGATTTGTTCAGAAATAATTTTATGATTTGAATTACAGATTTGTGCTCCCTTACTGAAGACGTGCCTGGATATTTACGGACGAGAGTTACCAAATAATATTTGGCAAATTCACACCCCGATCCCCACTCACAAATGAAATATGTTACAATTTAATTTGATTTCAAATTAGTTTTTGTTATTTAATCATTATTAAAATGTGATTCCATTATCTTGTGCTAATACTGTGGTGTTAATTTTATCCTCACTGTGAACAATATGGTGGATGTAGGCCTCCCTGTGATCAGGGGCGGGTGGCGTCGTCGTCGTCAGGAGGACCCTCTGCGTTCGTTATTGTCTCGTTTATTATACAGCTCGCCACCTGAAATCTTCGAACTTATTGCGTCTACCTTCCAGAACATGAATAAGTCATACCATTCGTTATAAGAATTGCTCTAAAACACCACCATCATGAATATCGTTCGAAAAGGAAATCTTGATGATCACAACAATTGGTCGAGATGATGTTTATAATTGCATTTTTATCTACGAAATGATTAAAATTCTGTTTTGTCTATGTATAAAATTCTAATGATCTGATCAAAGGTGGTTTTAAAAGATCATTTTTGTTTTAAACCAAGTCTTTAGAAGTGCCATTCTCAAATACTAAAAAAGTTTTAAGTGGTTTGGTCTGGGCACGCCACAATCATGGCGGTAAGTCCCCTCTTTGAGGCGTGGCTGGAAAGAACTCACGGCGTCCTTACCTTCCGCATGACGCAGGTCCTCACCGGACATGGTTCGTTCGGGAGTTTCCTGCACCGGATTCATGCGGAAGTGACGCCCAGGTGTCGCCACTGTGCGGAACGCCCGGAGGACACGGTGGAGCACACAGTCGAGGTGTGCCCTGCTTGGGCGGAGCATCGCCGTGCCCTCGTGGGGCCGTTCGGCGGCGGAGACCTCTCGCGCCCGGCCTTGGTTGAAGCCATGGTCCGGAGCGAGGAGGAGTGGCAGGCGGTCACTGACTTCTGCGAAGTAGTAATGCTCGCAAAGGAGGAGGCCGAACCTATCAGGCAACGGCGTTATCGCCGCCGCCACAACCGGGATTCTGATCCCGATTTCCGGCTACCGTTGGCGCGGGCTTGCGGACAGTGAGCAATGGGTAGCTCACTGTCCGGCCTTCCGGTAGCTGTCCGGACCGAGCCCAAGTCGTCGTCGGCTCACACTGTTCCCGCGCGCCTCAAGGAGTTGTCAGCAACAGTAGGGGCCCAGCTGGGTCGAAGCCTACTGGTTTCAAGGTTAGCTCCGAAAGGTAGCTCAGCCCCGGTATGAATGAAAGGCAAGAAGGAACAGGGTGGGTTTATTAGTCAATAAGAGTGTGACACTATCTCCCACTCCCACCAAGGGCGGGGATGGAATTTGGATGATTTATACCCACCAAAAAAAATACTAATCAGTTTTAAAAAAGTGTTCTTCAAATAATGGCGTATTAAATTGAATTCCCAGCTCAGTACCAACTGCGAGACATGTTGGAGTTTCGATACAAAAAGAACTTCGCCCGTTGAGCCTTCGTCGGATTCCTTTTCATTATCTAGTCCTTGGTTGTGCTGTAAGTTTTTTTCCATTTGAGAATTGAGTTTTTGTTTTGAACCCAAATCTTAGTTCATCGGAAAAGCTTTATCAGTTTTTGTGTGAATCCTACTTCTGCCATTTACCTAAATGATGAATTTATCCGCGTTGTAAATACGTCTGAATTTGAGGGTCGAATAAGTTAATCTTAGGCACCGGTCTGTGCAAATGGTATTACTTACGATCCTAAAGAAAATCAGTTTGATTTTCTCGCTCCTCATATTTTTTGCAAAAGATAAACATGTCTTCGCTAAGGATATAAAAACTGGAAGGGTATCTATAAAATAGGCTTATCGTAGAGCGCCGAACGATATTTTTGTACATTATCCCATCCACATGTCATTTGAATAAGTTACGAGTAGGTTAAGTCGGTCTTATTTATTTTGAAATAGTGTTGTATCCTAAACATTTTGCTATTTTTATTTAGCGTCCAGGTTGAATAGAAGGTAAAGGGCCGTTCAAGTATTACTAAGCAGACTTAAGCAGAAGGCCCTTACGGTTGCTGACAACTCCTTGAGGGACATGTGCAACACTACGCGCCGTCGAGGACTTGGGCTCGGTCCAGGCGGTTGCTGGACGGTCGGACGGTGAGCTATCCATTTCCGATCCCGATTTCCAGCCACCGTAGGCGCGGGCTTGTGGACAGTGAGCAATGGGTAGCTCGCTGTCAAGCCCAAGTCGTCGACGGCGCGCGCTGTTCCCGCGCGCCTCAAGGAGTTGTCAGCAACAGCAGGGACTCAGCCGGGTCGAAGCCTACTGGGGCCAGGGTTATCCGAAAGGGCGCTCGAGCCCCGGTATGAAGGCTTGAAGGAACGGGATGGGTTTTTTAGTCAGTAAGAGTCTGACACTATCTCCCGCT
This sequence comes from Mythimna albipuncta, assembly GCA_929112965.1. Lineage (NCBI taxonomy): Eukaryota > Metazoa > Arthropoda > Insecta > Lepidoptera > Noctuidae > Mythimna > Mythimna albipuncta. The sequence continues at coordinate 21,691,609 of OV815959.1, read as the reverse complement.
CCGCCCAAGAGCGGGGGTTGTCATAAGATGATTTTTCCCATCGAAAAAAAAAAAAAAAACTATCTATTGCTCGCCGTGGCCCCTAAGCTCCTGTGTTAGTCCAAAACCGTTTATTAGGTAAATCGTTAGTTTGCACATTGTTTATTTTCATTCTAAAACCTGTATTACATATCATATATACAGAAATCTGTATGCCGTGAAGGTGTCATGCGCAAGTTCATTTAGTTTACTCGAGCAGAATGTTTGAGATATTATGAAAATTTAATTAGTCTACCTCCACCGCGTAGCTTTAAGTTTACGCATGTAGAATTCGTAATGAACAAAATGCATTTATAAACAACATGTAATGCTACTTTTTATAAATAATTAATTCAGAATTCCAATTTTTCAGGAATCCCAATAGATAGGTTAGAATAGGCTCTTAATAAACTAGTGCGCCTCACCATCAGCGATTGCATCACTGCTTACCATCAGGCGGGATCGCAGTCAAGTACTAGTTTATAACTGCAAAAAAAAATTAAAAAAATCATTTAGGTATTCTAGGTAGATTCATGAAATTTTGACTAGCCACGAAGTACTTCGGAGAAACTTGGATTGTCGCTGTTGTTCTTCCTACCCTTATCTCATGTTACTTGGGGTCGGCGCACGTTTTCTTCTTCCATTCTGTCCTGCCACCCGTCGCGCTATCACTAACTTTATTTTCTTTCATATCACTCCTCACACAATCCATCCACCTTTTCTATAGCCTTCCTCTCCATCCATCTACATGTATACCTACTCAGAACTTTGTTAGTTACATGCGTTTCATTCATCCTCTTCACATGACCACACCAAGACAAGCGATTGCCTTTTAATACTCAATACTCAATACTTTATTGCATTCCATATGTACATAATATAGATGGTATAAAAATATAGATAAGTCCAATGTGGACCCTGTCGGGCACAGCAACTTTCCAGTCACTGGCGTGGCGCCACTTTCAAACTTCTAATATACTCATTTCTCACTTTATCAATTCTCGTCACACCACACATAGAATAGAATAGAATAGCATTTATTCGGCGCAAACAACACAATATACAACAACATAAAATAATAATTTAAAAAAGTACAGACATACAATACAGTTGCAATGACTGCCTGAACCGAAAGGGTCACCAACTCAGCAATTGCTGGGGGTCAAACATTTATCTTAATATTCTCATCTCCGCTACGTGCAATCTTTTTTCATCCGTCTTTTTCACAGCCCAACATTGTGATCCATATAATATGACAGACCTTACGATATATACGATTTCCTTTTGCTGTGAAAAGATGGAAATAATTTCTTGTAAGTGGTAGATAGCTATGTTACGAACGAGTCCGGACGGTCAGCCCAGCCAGGTAGGACGGCGGGCATGCCTCCCCGGCGACTGTTGCGTGGCGGCATGTGCCACTACACAAGCCCTTTGTGACGCCGCGCGCCGCGCTCTCGTCTACCCTCTCGGGACGTACAATCGAGTCGTTTGAGTGGCTTGCCTCCTATTTCGTATCAGTGATAATGGTATTAGTTCGCCACGGACCGATAGGTTAACAGAGACGATGTTTTTGTTAACTTGATATCTTTTGAAGGCCCGTACATAATTATTATTAAAAATATGTTTTTGCGTTTTATCAACTTACATACTATCAACAGATTGACATGCTTCCTTCATATTTTGTGGTGATTGTCACGTAATGTATACACACAAGAGGGAGCGTCGAGACTTACTGACTAAAACCCACATATATTCCTTTAGTTACCCTTTGCGGTCCAGAACCTCTGTATTTTTTTTTAAATAATCCTGTAGCCCTAGCAGGCATAGACCTAGACGAGCCTCATCATTCTTACTAACATCTCTCAAGCAACAACCCACAAAAAAACCCATGTACCCATGGCTCGTCGACCGGAGCATGAGGATGGTCTCCATCTTCTTCGCTCGCATTACGTGACGCAACGAACCAATGTGTTCACCCTCTGTGTCAGTGCATTAACTACAGGGCTGATAAATGAATTTTGGGATGAAAAAATATGATATAATTGTATGTTTACATCACATTTAAATTGACGGCCCTGGTACTAAAGGCAACGAAGGAACAGGAGTAGGTTTTTAGTCAGTAAAAGTCTGAAATTATCTCCCGCTCCGCCCGAGGACGCGGAGATGTAATTTTGCCACATAAACAAAAAAAAACCAGGACTCACATCGTTTTTGATAAGGCAACCTAAGTGCTAATACGGTTTGGTTAGGAATAAAATAACCTTTGATGTGATATATGTATAATTTGATTAAATAGCAGATGGGGGTACCTGTACTATGAACATTTACTTAGATCTTTAATGCCTGGCAACTCCATAGTTGCACCGAGGAAAAGTAGGCAACTTATATTTTTTCCAGTTCTTTGGGGCGCATTCTTTCAGATGACGCTCGACTTTCTTAAGCAGCAGAGGTTTAACAAAAAAGGTTATCACTACATTATCACACTTGTGCATAATGGTAATCAAAAGTCACAGTTTGGTTACAAGGTACATTATATACCTACCTACCTAAGTGTAGTGCAATTATAGTCACTTTCTGAGCAAGTGTGTCGAGAATATAATAAAAAAATATCTCAGAAACCCTTCCTGCAATATCTTCAGTTATAAAATAAAAAGCTAAATAATGTTATGTCTAATATTGTTCACCTCCGCGGCAGTCTACTTATCTCTGCTCACTGTTCACGCATTTTCAGCCAAATACCGTTCATTACCGCTCACAATAGACTCGATAACAATTCTGAAAACTCGTCACAGAGAACAAAGGTTTATCATTGCGGCGGAGCGCCTCATGGTGGGATCGGCAGCCAGCTTCAGGAGGATTACCTACACGTTACGTATTTTCAAATCCTAAGTACCTCGTGAGCTTATATTAAGAGGCTGCTTTTCCACTTGCCTATCGTAAACATCGAGCATGGTTGAAAAGCTCGTTACTTCATCTAAGCAATCCAACGTGATGTTTGACGAAAAGGAAACGCGAAAAAAGCGTGATAATACCTGAAAACTCTGTGGGCATTCAGTAATTCCGTGATTTACTCAAATATTTTACAAAACTTGTACCAGGAAATTTGTGTTTTTTTTTTAATCAATTAAAAGTTTTTGAAAAACATTGTCATTATATAGATTCTTGATAAAATTTGCTAGGCTTGTATGTTGTACTTTTTTGACTTTTTAAAATGTTTGAGTAAATAATGTTAATAAATAGATTGTGTCAAAGTTCATGCAAAATAGCAGATTTTCAGAGGTCTTAACTGCGTTAGTTTTATAAATTTATAAATTGATTTTCATAGAAGTCTAGATAATATCCACAAGATACAGTGTTTCCAAAATATTTGATAAAAAATGTGTCATAACGTCATACTCGCGTAAGAGCGGTTGTATAAAAAAACAGTGAAAATGTATGACGAGATGCATCCCCTTAAATATCTAGAGTGCGTCTACTGAAAGCGTAACCTGGAGTTTTTTTTTAAATTAAATTGGCAACATCGTTTTGCCGAAAAAAATCACGTCAAAGTCTATGGTCGTAATTGTCAGTTTTGTAAACAGATATTTATTTTTCAAGAATAATTGCTTAATTATGGGAAAAACAATAAACAGTAACGTGTGAAAACTGCTACACACTATGGTTAATAAGTTCAAACAAAAACAAGAAGAGAAAGAAGGTGTTTTCAATGAAAACCAACAATGTTTACATACGATTTCAGAATTTTTAAGTTAGTATGACGTTATAATCTTGATCATTGTAGACTAATATTATTAAATATATTTAGGATATAATGATAATTTGTTTTTCTTATATTTTTAGATAATCTGACATATTGCGAATTTCATAATGGACAAAAACATCAAACAAAGAAGGCTTTTGGTGAATCGACTTAATCAAAAACACATGCTAGTGAGTGGTAGAATGCGTTCAAAAGCAGTTGAGATGTAATGAAAGATTTGCCTCACTTTGTCTGATAAAGCATCAAAATCTTCAACTGAAGTTAAAATTGCGAAAGTGAAGGAAATAGTGACTTAAATCCTAGTTCAAGTTTGAGAGCTGTTGAACTTTTTGTGTCTCACGAGTCGATCCGTATCATTTGAAACAATCATTGGAGTATAAAACATGTTCCCACTTGACTAATCTCAAAAATCTGAATTTTCTCTATGCTAAAACGAATTGATTCCTACCCAACAACCTTGAAACACATTAGTGTTGGCGAGACGTGATGAAGTTGAAATCATGTTGACCATTTTATTTGACTATCGCGGTGTTGTGCACTTGGTATTCTTGCCAGAAGACCAAATGGTAAATAAAGAATATTATTTGAATATTGTATAGCGCCATTTTTTTCCGATTTGAAAAATCATCCTGTAACAACCCCCGCTCTTGGGCGGAACGGGAGATAGTGTCAGACTCTTACTGACTAAAAAACCCTTCCCGTTCCTTCAAGCCTTCATACCGAGGCTCGAGCGCCCTTTCGGATAACCCTGGCCCCAGTAGGCTTCGACCCGGCTGGGCCCCTACTGTTGCTGACAACTCCTTGAGGCGCGCGGGAACAGTGCGCACCGTTGACGGCTTGGGCTTGGTCCGGACAGTTACCGGACGGTCGGAGAGCGAGCTACCCATTGCTCACTATCCGCAAGCCCGTGCCTACGGTGGCCGGAAATCGGGATCAGTATCCCGGCGCCATCGGCGGCGATAACGCCGTTGCTTGATGCTCGGAGCGAGAGGTCTCCGCCGCCGATCGCCCCAACTAGGGCACGGCGATGATCCGCCCAAGCGGAGCGCACCTCGACTGTGTGCTCTACCGTGTCCTCCGGGCATTCTGCACAGTGGCGTCACTTCTGCATGAATCTGATGTAGGTACCTCCCGAACGAACCATGCTCTTTCTAGCCACGCCATATAGCGACATTTGAGAGATCAGATAAAATAAAATAATTTGGGATAATAACAAACATTTTGTGTGTGATTTTAATTATTATACCATTGTTATAAATACAAAAAATACTCTAGTATCAAAACTTTTTTCTCCTACTATTTCAATAATACCACATTCAAAATTTTTGGTTGTAACCTCCTTTTCTCAGGTCACGCTTTCATTAGACGGACTCTACATACATAGAGACGGTATGCACACGTGATCAAGTGTGTAGTGTACAAGTTTTTATGACGGAAAAAACTTTGCAGCTCGTTCTAAGGGTCTTGTGAGACAAGTCTTTTAATTAAAAAAAAAAAACTGAGTTAGTGCAAGTCGGACTCGGGCACGATGGGTTCCATACGGAATGGAAACAGTAAAAAAACATGCTTGAACGGCAAAAAAACTTGGGGATTTTTCCTCGAATTAGCGACCTCGCTGCGCTCGCCCGCCAACTCCTTCTCGGGACGAAATGGGTTACTTTCACCCCTAGTGTAACAATGTACTATTTCATTACTCATACTCTGAAAGTAGGTCTGAAATGCCCGAGGAGTGGGCTGAAAGTGACACTTTAAATCCAGGAGTTTTACTTTACAACTGACTGCTGTCAAATTATTAAAAAAAAAAAACTAGTTCTACACATTTCTATTGAACAATGTTCCAATTTTCCTTATAGCCAGTCAATCATAGCGTGATATAAAATTGAAATAACCTAAAGACAAGTATTAATTAAATAATGTTACATTTTAAGTGATTTATTTGTTCAACTATTTCTTCAAAATACTTTATTTTTAAAAGATTGCAATTAATTTCTAATTTTTCATCAATGAAGCTGAATAGCTGGCCGGCCGCAGAAAAAGAAAACAAAATGGCGGGAAAGTGGCAATCAGTCGTTGGTTTTTTCGAGTTTTGTTTACACATTTCCGTACAACAGAGATTTGTATTAACACGTTATGTTTATTAGATTAAAATAGTGATTTATCGCCTAATTTCATAAGAGAAGAGGCTTTTACCGCCTAAATCAGAAGAAATATACCTCCTTAAAATCATTGGTACGACGACTCAGGTTTTACAAACTTTTTATTTTTTATTATTTTTAGTTTCCTCGTATGCGTAATGAAAAGCAGTGTTTACCTCGGGGTGAAAGTAACCCATTTAACCCCTCGAATTAGCGACCTCGCTGCGCTCGCCCGCCAACTCCTTCTCGAGACGAAATGACTTACTTTCACCCCTAGTGTAACAATGTATAGTGTTGGATAGCCTATTTCTCGAGAAAGGCTATCTGAATATAACATTACGCTACAATCCACGGGAGGAACAGCTAGATTAGTTATGAAAATCTTACTTTTCCAAGCCCATAAAGCTAGATTCAACATTTAATTTAACTTTTTCATAAGTTAGGCGTTGGCCAAAAAGTTTTACCGTCCGTTTTAGTTCTAGTAAAAGTCAATCGAACAACCAACTTTCTTACTTCAGTGGTTGATAGGTCGTCGAGCTGCGGGTTTGTTAAAAAGAGCTTAACGTGGCCCTAGAACACAAAAGATAACTGAAGTACGCTAGTGGGTTTTAGTCAGTCAAAATCTGACACGCTCTGTCACTTCAACTTGTAATAATAATACCACTTTTCACTTTGTGCTAGCGGATGTTTTTTATTGAGTGTGCAAGTCATCCCCTGCCTGTTGTTCAGGCAGGGGCCATAGTCTTATCTATTATAGTCTTATTATATTATTATTATAGTTCCTGGTAACCAGTCCATTTATGACTCCAAAAACCAATAGCCCTATTGTTTTGGTTTTTCATATGTTACGATAGTTTTTCCCGCACCCAAGGCACCCTTGGGTTCACTAGCATAGCGCGAACAAGGTTAAGTGTCAGTTATTATCACATTCCATTAAAAGCGTATAAAGGACCCCTGCAATTTGGTTTCGGCTCCTCGTGCGCCTTCCAAAGTTCCAGGACCTCAGTGTTCTAAAATATATATAACTATAATAGTGCTGTTGTAGCCAATAAGCCTGTTATAGTCTTCTTCTTCCTGCCCTTTTCCCATCTTATTTGGGGTCGGCGCAATACGTTTTTTTTTTCTATTCTACCTTGTCATTCGTCATGCTATCACTAACTTCCTTTTCTTTCATTATTCACGCAATCCATCCATATTTTCTTTGGCCTCCCTCTCCCTCTCCACCCATCCACATGTATACTCATAACTCTTTTGGTAACATGCATTTCATCCCTCCTCTTTACATGACCATACCAAGACAAACGATTCCCCTTCAGCTTGTCAGTCACTGGCGCCACTTTCAAACTTCCTCTAACTATATAGTGGTGGTAGATTAAAGCGAGAGGCGTAAAAATATTTAATTGAATAAATAAGGCTACTTTAATTTTAGAAAATAATTAGGGGTCCACGTAAAAAATGCTTTATAAACTATAACCAAATTGAATCCCATTTGATCACAATCTATGAAGGTTTTCGTCTCTTGTTATTTTACGAGTCTGTTGCAAATGAAGTCCACCACGGCACAAGCCATTTCACAATGAACTCAAAAACTACTAAACAGACTCCCATGCATATCATCACCTCAACAATAGACAGATTGATAAATGAGGAAGGTTAAGTGTGTATGAATGATATTTGTTGATTTATTTAGTACATGGAGAACTTACTGCTAAAAAAACCAGACAAAAAAAAGACAAAATAATCATTAGAAAGCTAATTACAAGTCCTCATTTATTGACAGCATAATGCATAAATGGTAATAGCAAAATATAAAATTTTAAAATACTCTCGACGTATAAAATCTATAAAAAGTAAAAGGACTGGTTAAGACTAGTTTAATGAGAGACAAATCTAAAAAAAAACTGACCAAGTGCGAGTCGGAATCGCCCATGGAGGGTTCGGTAGCAGCAAGTAACATAATATAAAAGTTCTTGTTGTTCGTTGTATGTAACTTTGATCGATGTTTTAATAATAGTGTATTTTTTAGATTTATGACATATTAAAAAAAAAACTACTTACTAGATCTTGTTCAAACCAATTTTCGTTGGTAGTTTTCATGGTAATGTACATCATTATTTTTTTTAGTTTTATCATTCTCATAATTTAGAAGTTACAGGGGGGGGACACATTTTACCACTTTGGAAGTGTCTCTCGCGTAAACTATTCAATTAAGAAAAAAATGATATTAGAAACCTCAATATCATTTTTGAAGACCTATCCATAGATACACAACATGTATGGGTTGGATGAAAAAAAAAATTTGAGTTTCAGTTCTAAGTATGGGGAACCCCAAAATTTATTGCTTTTTTTTTTCTATTTTTGTTTGAAAATTTTTTTCATGCGGTTTACAGAATACATCTACTTACTAAGTTTCAACAGTATAGCTCTTATAGTTTCGGAAAAAAGTGGCTGTGACATACGGACAGACAGACAGACAGACATGACGAATCTATAAGGGTTCCGTTTTTTGCCATTTGGCTACGGAAACCTAAAAATGTATTAGTTAGTGAAAGTTTTTGTATATTAAGAGCGTATATTATAGCGAGTGTATAATACTTACATTATATTAGAAAACCAAAATTTTATTAGGTTTGACTTGAGCTAACTGTACTAAATGCAAGTCACTGGTATGGGTTCGTACATTAAATTAAATTATTTAAAGAGTGGTCTCCGTTCAGAATGGGTACCTAAGTATTAAAATTGCGTTCAAACAAATACCAGTGATATTTGATGTGTGGTATTAAAACGGTATAAATGTTCTGGACGAGTTCACGCTAGTTGTGAATGGACCCAAATCGCATTCCTTGCATGTCATTGAAATTACTGCTTGCAAGCACAATATAACTACGAGTATTACGCCTATAATTAGAAGAAAAAGCCAAGGATTTCAAAGATTTCAAAAGCAGGTAAAGCTGTAGAGCATTGCTTGTACCAAATAATTGTTTCAGCTCTGAATTACAAAGTTTTTGTTAGGAATCGTCGGTTGTTACAGTTGTTCATCGCCAGTAACCTTTCCCACGTGAATAATTTATAACATCGAGTTCCACAATAGCAATTTTTAGTGTAGGCTCGCTGAAATCAATAGCAAAGTAAAATCGACTCATGCCGTACCTAGAGCGGCAATGATTCAGTTTTTTGCTACTTTATAGCCTCAAATTAACTAAAACAGAGAGACGACATGGCCCCCAACAGTCATATGGGGCCATGCTGTTCCCTACATTTTTTAAGCGTTTTTTTAAGTGGGAAATCATTTTACACCTCTTACCTCTCGGCCAGTGCCGTTTTATCCATTAGGCACTTTAGGCAACTGCCTAGGGGCAGTGGCGTGCCTGCCATAGAAGCCAAAAAGCCTGGCTTGCCCTACCAAAACCTCACCTAATTCATAGAACACGACCAATCAATTAATTATCACAAAAATCTAAACTTTAAACTTCGCGCGCTTACGCGGTTACGCTAAGTTGCCACTGTGTTATGTGAAATTCAAAAATCATTCATAAGACGATACCAGGGCGAAGCGAGGATGCCATTCTGAGCAAAATCTCTCCGATCTCACTCTAACACTTAACAAAAGAAAGAGATGAACACTAATGTGTTGTTGTCTTTTTCTGCCTCAAAGGCTTTTATGAGGCTTTATCTTCTATCTCAACTTTTGATATAAATACGTCAAATTTTGAGTGTGTGTGGGTGTAATTTGTTATTGTGTGCAAATCCTCGTCGAACATTTTGTTCTAAAAAAAAGCAGGGCTTTGGTAAATTTATGAATGACAGAAATTTTTACGCATATTATAATACGAGGCGCCCTCTATGACGCGTAAAGTTGTACGAACTAAAAAGTACTCAGTTCAAATTTGCTTTGATCGGTTATCGTGTTGTACGTAATTATTGTTTTGTTTTTTTTTTTGTTTTCCGTCATTTACCAGTTTATGAATTCGGAAACTATACTTGTGGTTGTGTGTGGATATTATTATGTGTGGAATTGATATCAATGGCCAGGTAGGGTTTGAGTTTTAAAGATAAATATAATCTTGTAACTTTACTATTTTGAATATTTCTCAGAAAAGTTAATAACAATGCTTGGAATACATCAGGTATGACTCAAATAACTTTGCTAGTGCCATGAAAATTCTCAAAAGTACTACTTGAACGCTGTTATTTCCTTCTTTATACATGGCTTTGACTTTGACTTTGGTAAACCGCCAATAGAAAGTTGGTTCTCTTTCTCGACAGTTAAGTGATAAGTGTGTTTTAAAAAAGCGAACAACGAAAAGCTACCGCTGTTTCAATTGTGAGTATTTGCCAATAATATTACATATTATTACAACGAACAAGTGTTTGAAACACCAAGATTTAAAAAAATATGTATTAGTTACACATTCATAACTAGATGGCGTTGGCGTCAAAACAGTAACATTAGATCAGTACCTAGTACTCGGTTGTTTTATTTCACATTCAACTCAACCTTACATTAAATATTCATTATGTTCAAATTAATCGTTATAATAGTATTGGCTGACCATCCCGGCCGGCCGGTAGGTACTCGACAACAAGAGCGGCTTTCCGAATTATCTTTGATTGCAATTGAAAATCAGCTGTTGGTAGAATAACGTTCACAAACTTTTTACGCTGGTGTAAGTAATACAATCATTTTTAAATAAAGATAGACAATTTGAATTAGAATACGATTTTTTTTTTCTATTCATGTACCTATTCAAACTTTACGATTATTGGTATGATGATAAAGTTGTTGTGGTGAAGCTTTTGTTATCATTATTTATTACTTACTATTAACATTATAATTGTTAATAGTAGTGGAGCAATTCAGAAAAATCAGCATTACTGCACTGATGACACGTGGTAGCACGAGATTTTTTTTTAATAGGTAAGTAGTAGTTAGGTCAAGATTCCTTGGCTTGCCCCATGTTAAGGCATCAGGCACGCCACTGCCTAGGGGCCCCGCCAGGTTCAGGAGCCCCGCGCTTCAGGAATAAAATAGACTACATTTTATAAAAATTAAAAAAATCATTTGAAATTTCGATGAGTAATCCTAGCATTGGATTATGGGAAAAGCTGTCAACAGACGGAGTTAATAAAACACAATATTTCATTAGCAACGTGTGAGTGCAGAGCATATTCATTGGCTTTTGTTGATAATTTTATTTATATCAATTTACATAAGATAATGTAGTTGATTGATTATTGATTAATTCAATTTTAAAGAATCAATCAACTACATGGAAAAACGAAACATAGTTCGACATATTACTATATGCCCGTGTACAGCACTGCACATTTTTTAAATCAATATTTTAAAATATTTTTTTAATTTTTATAACGATAATCTACTGCTAAATATATTGTAGAATAATATATATTTTTACGGGATTTTTAAAGGTACCATATTCTATGGCCACGCTACGTTCATAAGATTGGCAGTACTAATTCGTTCGCATGACCGGGGCATACCCCGATTTGTTCAAACATTTTCGTACTATTTAATCGTTGAATTTTCACTTAGACGAATTTCTTTGAGAGTTTTACAGCTGTGAAAAAAAAGAGAGTTTTACAGTTTGTGTTTGAAAATTTACGATTTTAGATCTTAGTATTGGATATTTATTTGTAAAGACTGCAGAAGTGCTTCGGGCTTCGAGAAAATCGATAAAACGATAAGAAAATTAAAATAATGTAAAATGAAGTTTCATAAACTGAAGTTAAAAATATTATTTCTACGTAAGTTTTATTATTTTTTACATATTTTATTCACCTGATTACAGATGTAAGGCCGGTTTAAAACCAATTAAACCCATCCGTTTAATACCAATATAAACCATTTTTGTCGATTTAAACGAAACTACAAGGGTTCGTAGTTGACTACGAAATCCTAAAAACAACGTAATAAATTTATGTAAGACACAAAATATAATAAGAAGTCAGAAAAGGGTAGGGGGCCCCGAGACGTGCATTGCCTAGGGGCCCCGACATGCATAAACCGGCCCTGCTGTCGGCCCTTGGGTGGCGCGAGAGGGTGTGTTAGACTTTTACCAACTAAAACCCACTTTTGTTCCTTCTTTGCCTTACGTTCCAGGGCCCCGGGGGTTCATTTTCACTTACCCCGTGGCACCAGTAAGCTTAGACCCTAGTCGACCCTTATTATTTGCTGACATGCGCTTGAGGCTCGCGTGCAACGCTACGCGCCATCGACAACTTGGGCTCGGACCCATTGCTCGCCGTCCGTAAGCCTACACCTACGGTGATTGGAAATCCGTATCGGGATCCCAGCGGCTGGGGCGTGATGAGGGCCATTCCCTCGCGCGTGCGGCTGCCTCCTTTGCTAGCAAAACTGCTTCGCACATGGAGACGACCGCCTGCCATTCCTCCTCGCTCCGAACCATCGCCTGTGCCAGTATTCGGTTCAAGAGGTCGTTGCCACCGATTGCCCCCACGAGGATACGGCGGTGCTCTGCCTAATCAGGGCACTCCTCTACCGTATGCCTTACCGTGACCAAACAGTATTTTCCATCTCGAAAATGGTTTTGATGAAAGTCCTAAATCTATAAATTTATTTATAGTTTTATACTGTCAAAAGACGGAACTTACGAATGATTTACTAAAATAATTAATAACTTAGGTTTAAATTTATAAAATGAACCTCAATCATTGAGCATAAATATTTTTATGCCAATTAAATTACCGTTTAGGAAGTTCAACACAAAATTATTCGGAAGTTTTCCAAGGAAGTGTGTTAGTGTAATATCATTAGATAGCTTAGAGTGGTACACTTTGCAACTACGTTCGGTTTTATGAAAAAATATTTTTATTTTATTTTTTATTTATTTTTTTAGTAATGTAAAGAAACTTTCGTTTTTATTTATTTCAATTCGAGTTTTCATTGTTGCCGAAAGCTGCCGGTGTCAAGTTATTCACTCTATTAGATACCTTACCTATTCAGTAATATGAGGAATAAAAAAAAACTTGCGCGTTTTTTGCGCCAAAGGTGATTTCGAGGCAACATGTTAATCGGGGGAAAATAAAAAAATACCCGAAAATTACCGTTCTTCTTTTTAATTACGAAATATTATATTTAATCATTACATTTTGATGTCTGTATTGTCGTCTGTTAGATATGGCAGACCAATTTTATTAGAATTCGCAAAAGAAATACCCGAAAAAACTACAGCGGTTGTCAGTGAAATTGAAGCGAAAATTAATCAGTTGATTACTCTCTTAAGTCATTAGACAAGAGAAATAAGAATAGGGTTATATTCAATCAGTTTACAAAAAAAACTGTCTTCTTATTTCTATTGTCCATATAATGTGTTGTGTAACAGGGCCCCTAAAAATGAATGATGCATCATGTCTTTAAACATATGTATGTACATATACATAATTCTTCTGGACGTGTGTTTGTCACCAAATTCTTCCTAAACGACTTGACCGATTTGGATGAAACTTTGTGTGCATAACGAGTAATTGAGTGTGTCCCTACGTAATTTGAAAATACAATTGAACCTGATAGGTGGCGCTGCTATCAGGTTCATTTTTTTAACTGGCAAGAGTCTTCGGACAGGACGACATCTATCGGGACTGCTAGTCTTTTTAAGTATATTTCATCTGTAAGTGTGTATGTCACCTAATTCTTCCAAAACGGCTTGACCGATTTGGATGAAATTTTGTGTGTATTATAAGTAGGTCCCTGGATAAAATTAAACCCTGTAGGTGGCACTTCGCATTCTTTTTATGTGGATGTCACAAAAAAATAATGTACTTATGGATGTCACTTTCACGCAAAAAAAAAACTGAAAGGATTTCGATAAAACTTGGTATATAGGTAGACCATGTCTTAGAATAACATATAGGAAACTTTTTATCCTGAGAGTACGTTCCTTAGGGATATTTTTTACTATCACGCGGGCGAAGTCACTGTCAGCACTAGTATTACCGCCACACGCGTTACGCGTGGCGTCGGTGTAGTGTGCACACCCACCGCACACGTCTTTGACGTCGCCCACGTGTGCGTCGGTCTAATGTAGTTCTAGCTTAAGATTTATGGAAACGATCCTCCATATTTCTTAAAATTTAGGTTTTGAGAAGTGGTCTGCAACCGCTCCAGAAAACAAGCAACTTAAAGAAGACAAGAAAAAATATGTCCAAAACGTTTCCGAGAAGTGCTTGGTTTGCACATTGATAAACCATGTCAAAGTTCCGGTAATAGTAATGACGGAAATAGAGCAAGGAGATTTTTCCAAAATTATCAATGTTCTGCAGGGATTAGTGGAATTGATGAATAATTAATCAAGAGATTATATATAATTCTTCAAACTATGTCATCGGGATTCCCTATAAACGCAGAAAAATTCGGCCAGTATACATTTGTAGCCGCGCAATTATATGTAAGCAAATATAACTGGTACTACATGCCATCTTCAGTCCATAAAGTACTTATACATGGTGCTAAAACAATAGAGCATTATGCAGTTTTGCCAATAGGACAATTATCCGAAGATGCCCAGGAAGCCCGAAATAAAAGATTATAAGAAATATAGATTACATCACGCTAGGAAGTGTTCCAGATCAGCAACAAACGAAGACGTTCTGCATATTTTGTTATATACATCTGATCCTTATAATATATCTAGCTTAAATAAACAAAGTTTTCTAATACATATGTAAAGAATTGTTTGACGAACCTAAAGAATAGAAAGTGATGAATAGGATAAGGGCTAATTTTTTTTATCTCGTAAATATTTGTTTAATAATAATAATTAAGATTTAAACTTATTTTAACTAAAAGTGTTTTATTGCTATTTTAATATAACAATATAATTTTTTGTATGAAATTTTATGAAACTTTATCTTTATCATTTTTTTACGAAAAATGTATAATTTTTTAAATTATGATGTTTGATTTCTTTTATTGCCTAGGTATTCATAAATACATGAAAAAAAATTCAAGGAGAAAAATCACAAAACAACAGAGTTATCGATTTTTGAGATGGAAAGAGCCGTTTGGTCCCATAGTGGGGCGATCCACACAGTGGTCACTACCGAGCGGTCAATCCGGTGCAACCTTTCGAATTTACCAGTTAAAACCTGGGTCAAGCGGAAGGTGAGCATGCCATGTAGTTTTTCCAGTTACTCCTCATAGCCTCCTTACCGCCATAATTGAGGCGTGCCCAGCATAGTGTGTGTCAGGCGTAACGTTCAATTTAAGTGACACTGCAACGTTGCCCTTTGGTACCTTGCGTTGCCCAGTACCCCTAGCCAAGTTGATAATCTGCAATCGTTAACGCTAGTAGAAAACTTCAAATTTAGAAGAAGACCGGGAAGTGGGTCAAATTAAGATTCCAAGATTTTCTTACATACATAGTTAGTTACAAGTGAAGCTAATAAAAGCGTGTTAATAATAAACTCTTCATAAACTTTATAATATTAGGTATAAGAATAAACATATTTAGCATGTTTATAATTAATATCCCTTCCAATCCAATCCAATGGTCCAATTCTACACATAAACATCACTTAACATTTTAAGAAGCCATTTTTTCTGCTTTAACTAAGATAAATTTATTCTTATTTTCTGCTCTGAAAGACGTCACAGGTAATCTCGTTGGTCTCATCATGGGCGTGTTCACTTCACTCGGCAATAATTTTTTATGTTAATAAAAGCAGGGCATTACTTAGACAAGTAATTTTTGCTCTTAACGAAAATGTGGCAATAAATAATCTTGTCGGTGGGTACTTGCCCAGTCTAAGTGATAATGTGTTTTCACAACTGAACCTGAAAAATGTTGCTATTAGAATACAATACACAACAACGGCTTTAAATAAAATGTAAATGGCGCTCTTAGCAAATGTTATTCATAGAACAACGGAAACTTCATTTATATTCAGTAGAATTACTGCGGAGCGTTACGCAAAACAAAGTGAGCCGGAGCGAAATTAGACAAGTCTGCGAACATTACAGTACAGACTACGAACACACGAGCATGAGGAATGTCTTCAAGTTACAGCGCCACTATCAAGCGTCACAAAGTTGGCAATGTACTGCTACACACTACACACACATCGCAATTACCGGACAAAGGAGCTTTACCCGTCAACCTGATTACTTATCAATCGTAACATCAAATCTGAACACGATGAATAGATTATTATTTCCACAGCGAAGACAGCTGTATTTACAATTTATTTATTCGTAGTATCTGTTTATGTTATCTACAGGCATCTACCATTCAAACGGTCTCATCCAATATTAATTGGGCGAGATTGTGAGTTATAGCTGAAGCGTCGACGTAACAGCGCTAGGATTGAACAAGAATGCCGGCAGTTTTTCTGATCATTATTTCCCTGGAGTGCTTGTCCAAACATCTAGCGATTCTTTTGTATCTAATATTCAATGCATGGCGTTTGTCCTACTACAATTTCCGTTAATATAGCGAATTTATGCGGACTATACACGTAGTACAATGTTTTTGTACTTAAATAGGTAGACTTGTAATGCAATGTGCAGAATAATGTTAAAGTTTCAAGTTTGCAATTAGTTTTCAGGAATGTTATTCGATGGCATGGTTCTGTTTCAAAATATTTGCATGGAGGCTCTGTATGCGGCAAGAGAGCAGAGCCACTGGCAAACAGCGGACTGTTACAATCTTACGTGATAGGGCTGTATCGAGCATAATTCTTAGTGATACCGAGTAAAGTGAGGTTCCTTTAGCCCTAGAGTATAACTTTGGCACAAGCTTATTGGTTAATTAGCTTGCGTCGATATATTACCTCAGGGCTAAAGTAACCCTATTTTACGGTACTTGAATTATTTTCCCCACTTCATTCCTGGATAGGTACAAATACCGGCACCAATCTTGAGCGCTCGTCGAAAGAGTCAGGATCAATTTGCGCATCGTACACATCGTCGAGCCAATCACTGTAACTACACAGATGTACTCCCAGCTCCCGCGTCTCACTTCATACCACTAAAGAGACCCAATACTTCACTTTTCATTCAAGTCTGCGCGATATAAAGTTCAAGTCAGCGCTCAAGATCCGTGCCGGTATTTGTAAACGAGTACTAGCACTAGAGGTAGGTACTAGTATATCATGAAGCAAATAGTTACTTCAAGTTATAGCTAGAACTTCTATGACCAACGTCGTAGAATTAATATAGTTTAGAGTTAAATTCCAATAAAAATATGAAGTTTCCTAGAGTTGTCTACAGCTATTTGCATTAACCTAGTAATTTATATTAAGTAATGGTAAACAGTTGTGTTTAAATTATCTTCTTGTAATTATAATCCTTTGTATTCATATAATATATTATTATTATTAATCTGTTCATTTTATTTGTTTAATAGAATTAAATGAAGTAGGTAGTTGTCAGCCCTACTTCAGCTGAGATATCGAACGTCTTGTCGAATGTTATTAGCTGTGTGCGTAGCTCAAAACATTTGCCCCCAAGTTTCCCAATATCGGCGATATTATTCGTTTCCGCGCCTCTTATGCAAATCGACTTTGAACTCGTGGCTACAAGTCAGGTCTTCATTATAAACAAGTAAACTTTTCAGACAGGTACATAATAATATTGGTGAAAATTTAATTACACGTTATGTTTATTGGCAATATTAGATAATTCTAAGAACACTCATGATTACGCTTACAACTATTCTCTTTTATAATATACATGACTTTTCGGGGCCAATCAAGTGTGACGTAGCAACATCTTCAAACAAAAACTTATTTACTCGGCCTTCGGCTCCTGAATATACAAATAAGTGTCAGAGAAAATCTGGGACGTGCCTACTAAGTAAGAAAAACAGATGAAAATACTTTAGTTGAGGTAAACTGTAATAAATATTTTCCACTCGACAAACAAGCTTGGGGGTACGCTACATTAAATAATATCGACATATCCAAGCCAATTTCGTACTTTCCGCTAAGCTTATTTCAGACTTCCTCACGTAAACATTCCCCCATGCGAAAATAGATTCCATTTGCATTTTAGGGTTATAAGATGAGCAATAACACATTTCCAATTTTTAGATATTACCATGCGTTATTTAGCAAATGGGTTTTGATAGCAGTTATGAAATATTTATATTTATTAAATACTAGCTTCTGCCAGCAGCTTTGTCCGCGTGAAAATAGGTTTAACCATACAGACTTTGAATCCCCGTTTTATACCTTTAGGGGATGAATTTTGGAAAATCTCTTAGTGCTCGCCTACGTCATAAAATAAAACCTTATGCAAAGTTTCAGGCTCCTAGATCCTATAGTTTCGGCTATGCGTTCTATGTCAGTTAGTTTCTTCTTTTATAATATAGATAAGTTCACTTTTAGAATGCAACACGTTTACCATGCTTATAAATTAAATGATGCCAAAAAATGCAAAATCGAATAACACTAAATTTTACAACACAGTGAAGTTTTTATGGAACATGTAGTCCCTAGCATCTGCAAATTGGATCGATTGAATTTAAACAAATACGTGACGTTATTGCCACGATTTACAGCACGTTCGCGTGACGAGCACGATGTGACGAATGTCAGTCAAGCAGCCAAGCCGCCTATATGTGTGACACTCGTAAATTATACATATTCTGCCAGACATAGCCGATACCTGTACATGTACATATGAAACAAAGCACCCCCAAATGATAATTTATTGTAGCCTTCAATAAAATAAATATATCAAACCTCGGCTACTTGTCAGCCGCTTTTTGAAAACTGTTAATTGTGCCGTTCTTAGTTGGAACCGATTTTCGATCACGAAGATCATTAATTCTGTAATTTAGCTAACGTTTCGTTTTGTTTTTGTGTTTTTGGTCTCTGATCGAAGACCAACAGAGTAACCATGGTGTTTCTTGCCGGTTCTTCTCCATAGGAAACGACCAATTTGGAACCGTGCACTAGCTTCTGACGTTTTATAAGTGCCCTTGTAGGCCTATGTGAACTAAAAATCTTTCGACTTTTTGACTTGACCAAATAATATTCAACCTACCAATAGACTCAATTACACAATCTACTTTTGTATACATGTAAATTCTATTCTAGTCATTGAACTCACTCAGCTGACGTTTTCTTAAAAAAAAAAATATTTTTGTATGTACGTAAATTAATACGAGTTTTGAAAAAAAGGTACTTTATTTTTTAATTTTATCTTTTAAAATCATGTTTCATGTACCTTCGATCCTCCACGGGATTAAAACGATTACAATTTAACGGTGTATACCTAGTGAATCCTATGATTTATTACAAATTATTATAGGTAGGTACTTAATTAAATAAGCATTAGCGTGTCAATCACAGTTAAAGGTACCTTCAAAGAGAGATTATACAGGGTTATTTGTAAACACTAACAACCTTGCAGGAGTGTATTACCTACTCGTATTAATTTCTCCCAGTTCTCTTTGCAGTAAGTATGTGCAATCACAGAACCAACTTAGAGAACATATTCTTGCTGCTAATGAATTAGTAATGTGTCAGTGCACATATCAGAGAGTCTCATATCAAGATGCTGGCCAGCCTGAGGCAATGGATGACTCGTCCCTGCCTGAGAGTTCTTCTCAGGACAAGCTTTACCTGGCTGTGGACAAGATTTAAGTCAAATTGAGTTGGACCAAGAGCTGCCCAGAATTCACACAGTGCATTTTGTTCTTCAGGCCAACTCCAATCAGTAAACTAAAATGCTTTAAAATCTGTCCCAAAATTCAAGAGAAATAAAAAAATGAGAATTATTTATTTTCGAAAAGTTACTTGATAATTGTTGTTGGCGTAATTGTTTACTGACTATAATATATAATCAGTAATCAATTACACTAAAAAGGACAATGCTAATTTTTATATGGGAATTGGATTAAATGCTGCCCAGAATGAGCACATGTATAGTGAGTGGATTTTGTTCCTCAGGCCAAAAACAATCAGTAAACTGAAGTGCTCCAAAATCTGTCCCAGGAGTTAAGTGAAAAAAAATGTATTTTGTGAGTTATTTATTTTAGAAAAGTAGCTTGATAGTTGTTTTTAGCCTAATGGATCATTGAGTAATAATCAATTAGGCTAAAAACAACTTGAAACAAAAATTAAGTATAATAATAATTAATCTATAATAAATTACACTGAAAAAGACATAGACAATTTTTGTATGGATGTTGGACCAAGTGCTGCTTAGGATAAATACATAGTTTTCGCATTGAGCACTGAATTAAACACATAAACAACTTTAGTGAGAGTTTTTTTATTGTTAATCGATGTGGCCGGCTAGAGTAAAACATAGATATAGATACTAGAACTTGAATCACAATCAGAAAAGAGGTTTTAACAAAGTTACGAACTTCTCACACACCGAGAGATCGAAAGCGCGCGTGAATCCGTAACGTCAAGTATAAAAAAAAAACGTCCAGTCGGGCGGCGAACCGCGTCGTCGCGTGAGCCGAGTGTAATTCGTTATACGCATCCCGATCCCAAATCATAATCGCGTAAGCGTTGGGGTATATTAATAACGCGGCGACTAGGACGGTTTGCTACATAGTACATATTGTTTCTCAAGCCAACATCAATCAGTAAACTGAAGCACTCCAAAATCTGTTCCAGGATTCAAGAGAAAAAAAATGTTTTGTTGTGAATTATTTTTTTACGAGAAAAATCTTATCAATTGTTTTCAGTGTAACTGATTAGGTACTAACTTTGCCTCACACTAAGAATTACTTCTGTATCATAGGTGTTTTCACAAACATGTAAACTCATATATACAAGACACCCAGACCCGAAACACCTATCTTTAGGCCATACAAATGTTTGTTCCGCGCAAGAAACAAACCCACATGCAGCACAGCAGTCATTCACTCAACCACTTCACCAACTGTGCCGTAGGTACTCTTTATGTATCAATAATAATATAATAAATCATTTATCAAAAAGTTATTACATTGATGAAATTTACTCATGACTCAATTATAAATCAAACAGTAAAGTACAGTAGATCAGTACTATATTTAAATGAGAATTTCATTCTCCATTGTGTGATTTGCTGTAAGAAAACCCAATTGTGGGTTTTCTTACAGCAAATCATCAAAAGCCCGCCAATGTACATCATCTGTAATATTTTCAACTACTTGTGTAAATTGTTTGTGTACAATAAAAAATAAAGAACAAAGAAAAGAAGTTATATTTGTACTAGGTAGTAATACTAGTAGCAGTTATTTCAATTAAAATATTTTATTTCACATAAGCCTACAAGGACACTTATAAAACATTAGAAGTTAGTGCACGACCCTAACTAGTGGTTTCATATGAAGAAAAACCGACAACAAATTCCGTAG
Organism: Mythimna albipuncta; assembly: GCA_929112965.1. Classification (NCBI taxonomy): domain Eukaryota; kingdom Metazoa; phylum Arthropoda; class Insecta; order Lepidoptera; family Noctuidae; genus Mythimna; species Mythimna albipuncta. Next base: position 21,670,352 of record OV815959.1, on the reverse strand, counting down.
TAACTCTTTAAAAAAATACTTATACATATTACAATATTGATAAGTAAGAGAGGACAGTGTAGACTAGTCAACATTGTACCCAAAAGCCGAAAAATACTAAAAAGAAGAAAAAAACCTATCATTAAACCTGCAATAATAAATCCCAAATAAGGCTGGGGTATAAATAATGTAAAAGAACCGCTGCAAAAACACTGTCATTTCAATTCACTGTTAAAAACAATTTTAAAAAGTATAATTTTAATTAAATTACAAAGATGGAGCAATTAATATACGTTTATACGATAATGCAGTCAATGCACTACCAGGGAAGTCACATAATGCAGAAGCAGTCAATGTCAAACAAGTGTGTCTTCAACGTAGTCTTTAATCTTATAATACTTTTTCTTGGCAAGAACATGCTTGATGTGAGTTTTGAACTTCCCTCGCTGAGTTGTGTAACTGACTATGGCAGCTTAATATAAAAGCGTATGCTGTTTATGAGGAATGACTTGCTTTTGTCAGTTGGTCTTTATTTGGGTATTACAATTTCCAAAGCGTAATTATATTATGAAAATTGCCTTTATTTGAAAAGTCCTAAGTTTTAGCAAACATACAAAATATGAAGTAAAGACAGATTCAGTATATCTATTTTATAAATAGTCCGGATTGCTCTTTTTTGCGCTATGAAAATTTTACATCACCTGCAGAACAATATGCCATAAACTATAATGTTGTAAAAGTAAGTATAGTAAACTAACCTGGCTGTGACTGCTTGTCTGTCAATTCCCTTATTTTTCTTTTTTTTTATAATGGATAGGCTCGCGTTTGACCACAATTTCACCTGATGGTAAGCGATTATGTGGCCGACGATGGAGCACACTTGCCTAGAAGCAATCTATTCACTCTTGACTTAAAGACCCCTAGGTTATAGCTATCAGGAAACACAGACTCCGGCAGGGAATTCCATTCCTTAGCTGTACGCACAATCAAGGGCGGATCCAGCTTTAGCGCCAGGGGGGGTCACATGGAAAATCATCCAAATGACATCCCCAGCCCTTGGACAGAGCGGTAGATAGCCAGAGCGGTAGGATATCGGCCTCCTCCTTTGCTAGCATTACTGCACCGCAGAAGGAGGCGACTGTCTACGACTCCTTCTAGCTCCGGACCCGATCGCCCTCACGAAGGCACGGCGATGCACTGCCCAAGCGGGGCACACCTCCACTGTGTGCTCCACCGTATCCTCCGGGCGTTCCGTACAGTGGCGACACCCGGGCGTCACTTCCGCACCCGGTATGGGAACTTCCCGAACTTATCATGTCCGGTGAGAACCTGCGTCATGCAGAAGGGAAGCCATCATGAGGTCTTTACAGCCACGCCTCAAAGAGGGGACTTACCGCCATAATTGTGGCTTGCCCAACACTGGGTTGCGATAGTCGCTCACGCCATTTCACCGTGAGATCCCGCCGGAGTTCTGTCTGCCATGCCGTGACCTATCGCGGCAGCGGACTTTCGCTCCGGCGTTGCATCTCTACGTGCAAATCCAGATCCTCCAGTTGCCTCCAGATCCCATGTTGGCAGGCCAGCAAGGAGGCTCACCGCTTCGTGGGAAACCGTACGGTATTCCCGCACCATCCGTATTGCCATGACCCTCTGGCGTGCGTTTAGCTGGGCCTTCGGTAGGAGGCGTCTGGACCCCCAAGGTTGGGCAGGAGCTGCTTGACAGCAGACCCATCACATAGTAGTGGTCAAATCGCATGAACTTATTATTTAATTTTTATAATAATAAATACAGGTAAAAAAGAGAGTTCAAAAAAGAACAGAAAAAAGAGAAAAAGAGTAAAGAGTGTTTAAAAAGTAGGAACCTACATAAGTCTATATCGTGCCGAAAAAAAAAAAATCATGTTTAACAATCTTAATTAGTGGTCCTCCTACGTCTTGGACCTAACCCAGGGGGAGCTCATGACCTCCATGACCCCCCCCCCCCTACCGGTGGTGCAACGCCGTACGGAACGGACTTGGCGGAATTAAATTGTGTAACTCCAGTGCAGACTCCCCGAAGTGTAAACAAATAAAAATAATAATAATAATGTTTATTGAATTGTTTGATTTACATAAATATTTCTACAATAAGGGCTTAAACTAGAGCTAAAGTTGCAAAACGATAGAAAACAGACAGGCTAGCCATACAGGCTAGCAACTCGGCGTATATTACTGTATAGTATGCAGCTGAGCTTAATCTATCTAAATATATCTATCTAAATATATCTATCTATTTCTAATCGAAAAAATTGTATATATATATATAACAAAAAAAAAAACAAAGTTTTTGCCGCCAAGGATAAGATTAGAGGCCAATTTGAGGATTATTCGACTACACTAAACTATACACTATTTTCAAAAAAACCGGCCAAGAGCGTGTCGGGCCACGTCGGGCCACGCTCAGTGTAGGGTTCCGTAGTTTCCCGTCCGTCACAATAAGTGTTCCCACTTATGAGTTTAAAAAGGCTATTTGCTACGTTGACATACTAAGTACGAAACTCTAATAAATACGGAACCCTAAAACGGGCCCACAAAGGACGGTGATAACTAAAACAGTATGCAAGTAGTAGAAATTTCAGCGATTGTGCACTCGTATAATTACGAATATATGTAAGAAGTAAAGATTTTTTACCACGCTAGGTCATGAAAGCAATGAAAATCTTAACATCGACTTTTAAAAAGATGATGTCATTACGCAACGCCATCTATCGAACCATTTATGAACTGCTTTCTACCTTAACATTTTAATAGATGGCGTTAAAAAAATACATTTTACTTTTGTTCTAAATTGCCTTAGCATGTTCCTGATAGAAGTTTTATGTAGTTATAAGATAATACCGCCAGTTGTTCAGTTGGAGAGACCAACCGAACAACTCGATAATACCCGACCCCATCAACTCAGGATTTTTCCTGAGTTGATGGGGTCGGGTAGACCTGTGCGGAAAGTAAACCATCGTGGGATTTGAGGGCGCTGCTGTAGATAAATATCGTTTTTGTCATGTAAGCAACATTGTGACGTCATTATAGCGCGACTGTTAAATCTTGATATTTTGAAACTATATTAGACTAGCTTCTTCCAGCGGCTTCACTCTATAGTAAAAATTATCCTATTGGCTGAATTTGCTCACCTAATGAAACTGCTAAGTTATAGCTTATGTGCTATGTTATTGCAATGTTTATGATTAAGTTTATCTGTCTAGTAGTTTTTGCACGACACATCCGTACATACGAGTACCTCCATCCATCTTCACAAACTTTTGTATTTATAATATTAGTAGCCTATTTATTGAACTTGCTCAAGTGATGAAACTTAGCAAAAATATAGGTTGTAAGCTACATTATTGCAACGTTTACCTATCATTAAATTCATCCGTTTATAAGTTTTTGCGTAATGAGTAACAAACCGTTAATTGTGGCGACACCTGGGGGAGGCCTATGTCGAGCAGTGGACGTCTTTCGATTCTTATGATGATGAAAATTTAAATGCAAACACGAACCGGTAAAGGAAAATAGCGTGAAGAAACTGCGGTACTGCCTATCTAGGTAGGTTCTACCAACAACCACTTACTCAGTTCCAACGAAAATGGTTCTGACACTTTGACTGGAATCGGTCTATTGTCACTGACTAGAATACTGTAGCTAACCGCAAGTTTATGTTTACCCTAATTAAATTTAAAGGTAAATATGGGACACACTACCACTTTCTCGTTGTCTTCCACGGTACATTTTTCCCTTTTGCTAATCAATGAAAAATATGAACTTAATGACTATGAAAATAAAGTACACTTCAGAATTTGTAATGTTGCTTCGTAAAAAATCTATTTAGCCTGTAAGGGACCATCTCGTATAGAATATTCTTGGGATCACTTGGTTGTCCGTCTGTTTATCTGTTAAGACCCTTTAACTCGAAAACGCTTGGAGGTATCAAATTAAAATTAAAACCATACACTCAAATCTGCGGTCTTTTAAAGCTGTGAAAAAATCAGATTTCTGAGTTAACGAAAAAAAAAGATACGGCCGTTTATGTCGCAAAAAAACCAATATTTCGATACTCAAGGGAATGAGAGTTCAAAGGAGTGACGTTGACCTAGAATCCTGAAATTTGGCATAAATCAAGGTCTCATAGAAAAAGTACAGGGAAAAATCTGAAAATTGTAAATTTGTAGATCCGCCACACAAAAAAAATTGCAATTCGGAAAAATCTTCGTAACTCAATTCCAGCATTGATTTCATAGGTAAATTTGTACAGAATCCTCAGTGCGCGAGTCCGACTCGCACTTGCCCTTTTTTATTTTAGCTACCTACTGTATCCTTACTCAAGCCTGAAAAAAAAAATTCTAAGTTAGTCGAAATGCATTATAAATTTAAAGTATCAATACTTTTTATACTAGCCATCGAAAATACAAAACAAAATAAACAAATATCGTCATGTTTAAATGAATTTCCGTTTAATTTATTTACATTTGAAGATAACAGGGATAGGAGTTCACCTAGGAAGTCTAAAAACATTAAAATAAAAGTGTTACGTACCAACAAAACAGCATACCAATGTTTCCCAAGTTCGTGACTTTGTTTTAATCAATAATGGTGTGATTTGCCATTTGTTATCTTTGGCAAAACTGTAATATATTAAATATTATTTCCCTTACAGCTCAGTGAATTTTTTTATCACATTTATGAAGATTTCGATTAAAAATCACAATAAAATAACATAATAAACAAACCCTCTGTCAGCATTATATGACGTTTGGCATTTGACGGATGGCTGGGTTGTGTTGCTACTTAAAATCTTTAATGTTGTTTTCACTTTACGCCGCGACGGTTCTTATAGCGCACAGACAATAGAGTCCGTCTAATGAAAGCGTGACCTGAGAAAAGGAGGTTACAACCAAAAATTTTGAATGTGGTATTATTGAAATAGTAGGAGCAAAAGTTTTGATACTAGATTATTTTTTGTACTTAAGAGAATTTTAGAATAGTTGTACAAGAACTTAAACCCTAGTCAAAAACATGTGTGTAGACTTAATTATTTGGTGGGTGTATGGTAAATGTCAATAACACACAAAATGTTAGATAGTATTCCAAATTATTTTATTTTATCTGATCTCTCAAAAGTCGCTTTACAATATTTAAATAATATTCTTTATTTTCCATTTGGCGTTCTGGCAAGAATACCAAGTGCACAACACCGTGATAGTCAAATAAAATAGTCAACATGATTTCAACTTCATCACGTCTCGCCAACACTATTAATGTGTTTCAAGATTGTTGGGTTGGAATCGATTTGTTTTAGCATAGAGAAAATTCAGATCTTTTGGGATTAGTCAAGTGGGAACATGTTTTATACTCCAGTGATTGTTTCAAATGATACGGATCAACTCGTGAGACACAAAAAGTTCAGCAGCTACTGCAGCAGCATCTCTCTCAAACTTGAACTAGGATTTTTGCGAACTTCAATTGCAGACTTTCATGCACTACCAGACAGAATGAGGCAAATCTTTCATTACATCTCAACCGCTTTTGAACGCATTCTACCACTCACTAGCATGTGTTTTTGATTAAGTCGATTTACCAAAAGCCTTCTTTGTTCGATGTTTTTGTCCATTATGAAATTCGCAATGTGTCAGATTATCTAAAATATAAGAAAAAAAAATATCATTATATCCTTAATATAACTATCTAATAATATTAGTCGACAAGGATCAAGATTATAACGTCGTACTAACTTAAAAATCAGAAATCGTATGTAAATAATGTTGGTTTTCATTGAAAACACCTTCTTTCTCTTCTTGTTTTTGTTTGAACTTATTAACCATAGTGTGTAGCAGTTTTTGCACGTGACTTTTTATTGTTTTTCCCACAATTAAGCAATTATTTTTGAAAAATAAATATCAGTTTCCAAAAACTGACAATTGTAACCATAGACTTTGACGTGATTTTTTTTTTGCAAAACAATGTTGCCAATTTAATTTAAAAAAACCAGCCAAGTGCGAGTTGGACTCGCCCATGAAGGGTTCCGTAGCAGCAAGTAACATAATATAAAAGTTCTTGTAATGTGTTGTAACTTTGATCGATGTTTTAATAATAGTGTATTTTTTTCGGTATATGACGCATTAAAAAAAAACTACTCACTGGATTTCGTTCAAACCAATTTTCGTTGGTAGTTTTTATAGTAATGTACATCATATATTTTTTTTAGTTTTATCATTCTCTTATCTTAGAAGTTAGAGGGGGGGGGACACACATTTTACCACTTTGGAAGTGTCTCTCACGCAAACTATTCAGTTTAGAAAGAAATGATATTAGAAACCTCAGTATCATTTTTGAAGACCTATCCATAGATACCCCACACGCATGGGTTAGATGAAAAAAAAAATTTTGAGTTTCAGTTCTATGTATGGGGACCCCCAAAATTTATTGCTTTTTTTCTATTTTTGTGTGAAAATCTTAATGCAGTTCACAGATTACATCTACTTACAAAGTTTCAACAGTATAGCTCTTATAGTTTCGGAAAAAAGTGGCTGTGACATACGGACGGACAGACAGACAGACAGACAGACAGACAGACAGACAGACAGACATGACGAATCTATAAGGGTTCCGTTTTTTGCCATTTGGCTACGGAACCCTAAAAAACTCCAGGTTACGCTTTCAGTAGACGCACTCTAACAGCGCGAACGCGAAATAGCCCAAAGTACAGCGCCATCTCTCGGGGAATTGGGTTACTAATTAACACATAGGTACCACAAGAAGTTTTCGTTGGTAATTTTGGATTGCAGGAACCGATTTTAATCATTCTTTTTTCGTTTGAAAGAAGATACGTTCAGGATAATAAAATATGTAAACGAAGTAAAAAAAAATGCTTGCATATACGATTATACAACAAACTTAGTCCAGAAATTATTTTGTACAACCTTTTTGTCTTTTTTGTACAAAAACTGTTCTTTCCATCATATTTTACCACTTTGTCGGCGTGATTGATATATTTATTTATTTATTACAACTTCATGCAACACAAAGGTACAAAGGCGGACTTAATGCCTTAGGCATTCTCTACCAGTCAACCTAGGGTGGTGAAGAGAAAACATGGCAGGTGCATAAAAAAAAAAAGAATAGTTTGATTAGAAAACAAGTGTACAAATATTTATATAATAAACATACTTAAATATTCAATATAATATAAACCTACATATGTCTGTCTAATAAGTCAAGCGACTTGGGAATTTTATATAATATTTAATCATTTAAAAAATACTAATGTTCGATACTTTTTATAAGGTTCTTCTGTTAGTAAACAATGATCAATATCTTTTAATCAACCTTGATTATTGAACCCGTGTTGACTACATCAGATTTCATTAAATCCTAATAGTTACCCAAGTCGTTTGACTTATTAGACAGACTCTATATACAAATATATATAATTTATATAAGGTAACGAAAGGATATTTGAGACTACTCCGCTATTTGTGTTGAAAATGAAGCCGCAACTTCCGCTTAAATGCATACCGACTGGTACCAAACACATATTGGTACCAAATTTCAGCTTTCTAGTGCTAACGGTCCCAGAGATTAAGCGAGGACGGATAGACAGACGGACAGACAGACAGACATGGCGAAACTATAAGGGTTCCTAGTTGACTACGGAACCCTAAAAACTAACTCGAACGGTTTTGACACAAGAAACATGATTTAATGAGAAATTTATTAAAAACAAAAGTGGTTTTTATTTGGTTTTCCTGGGACAAACATTTTTTTAGTGTAAATTAATGCTACTATTCCACTGGAACTACTCTCATTCCTGGGCAGCACTTGGTCCGAACCCTGGCTATCCCCCGGGAAATCTGATCGCCCAAAGTTGGGCAAAATCGAGCTCCAAGGCGGTGGTTACAAACAAACAAACAGACAATCGTGATAGAAAAGAAGAAATATTGAGAATATCATCAATTATATTCTCAAATTTTTAACTTTTTTATTATACCACTAGCTTATGCCCTCGGTTTCGCCTGCGTACACAAAATAAAGCAGCTTTCTATTGGTGTAAAAGCAACTAGACCAGCGGCCGTATTATGACATATTAAAACCATCATGTTTTCTGTGTGAGAAAAGGATAGTGATATTCGTCCTGTATAGCTGCGTCTCTTTTTCACACCGAAAACATGATGGTTTTAAGAGGTCATAATACGGCCCCTGTACTTTCAGTGATTATCTCTTACACATAAAAAAAAAAACGAACTTTACAATACCGGTAGGTATTAGTGTAGATTACCATAATTAAAGATTCAAGTACAAAACTTTAAAAAAAGCAACGTAATAAGAAACATTAGGTACTCACGTTATAGCTATTTTGTACAGGAAAAACTCGTTAGAACAAACTAAAACTATGTTTTCCCGCCAGCAAAAGAAACGCAATTTTCAACAAATGTTGACAAAAGCATGAAACAAATAAAACACATTCAAGAAAACTAGAAATTGTAGAAATAACGCTTGGTACAGTATGATTCACGAATGATGGCGGGCGTGAAGTTTGCGCAGAAGGCTGCGCAGTAACGGGTTTTAGGAACCAAATAGAGACGTGCGTGTGCGAGAAGGGTGTAGTATGCGCGAACGTTCGCAAAAGCTAACTTCACAGCCGCCATCATTCGTGAATTGTACTGTAAGTACTTGAAAAAAAGGCGCGATCTCTCAGGGTCGCCACTAATCAAAAATAGGTACTAATGATACCAGTAATAATTATCAATAAAAAATAAACCGTATATAGTCTGTCTAATAAGTCAACCGACTTGGGAATTTTGTATAATATTTAATCATTTAAAAAATAACTATGTTCGATTATTTTTATAAGTTTCTTCTGCTAGTAAACAATGATCTCTATCTCTTAATCAACCTTGATTATTGAACCCGTGTTGACTACATCAGATTTCATTAAATTCTAATAATTACCCAAGTCGTTTAACTTATTAGACAGACTCTAATATTTAATCATTTAAAAAATACTTGTATTCGAAACTTTTCATAAAGTTCTTCTATTAGTAAACAATGATTTCTATCTCTTATTCAACGTTGATTATAGAACCCGTGTTGACTAGACTACACAGATTTCATTAAATCCTAATAATTACCCAAGTCGTTTAACTTATTAGACAGACTATATAAATCCTCTGGCTTCTGTACGGCTACTTCACCAGCGTGAAACTAGGTTACTCCATACAAACTTTGGATCCCTTTATGGAAAATCCTCTCTTAGTGCTCGCCTAAAAAAATAAAAGCTTGCATAAAACTTGCGCTCTTAGTCCAAGTCAAGTAGTTTCATCTGTGTTGATATGTCTGTCAGACATTTTTTCCTTCTAAAGATTTGTTTGCCTATAAAGGGAGTTTCAAATCAGAAATAGTAATATTGTCCTTAATAATTTAGCCACCGACGGTAAATACATGGCAACACTCATTTTCAAAACAAGTGTCAGTAGCAGGTTCTATTTCATATTTAGGTTTTAATCAAATAACAAATACAAAAGCACTAATAAGCAAAGCAGATAGATATAGTATTTATTGTATAATTATATACCATAAAATAATACAGTAAAAATAATATGCCAAACGATTTTGGGGCTGTCAGTTGAACCAGTAGGTTAAGAATTAGTTTTATAGTGGTTTATTGCCTTAATTGCACGTCTTTGAATTTTCATTAGTCAGTCACATTATTTAATTTGATAAAAATATGTAAAGTAATGCAAATTCAATCTATATTTAAAATCGTTACATGCGCACAGCGCCATCTATTGATAGGAAAGGTGTACCATCTATGATATATTTTGAAAATAAACCTAAAATATTATTATATTGTAATACGAGAAAATAATATATATTATATATATGTTTATGAGAACAGCAAAATTTTTGACTAACACGTATACCTAAAGCTTATAATTTGGTTAATTTATTTACGTCTTATTGCCGTGGTTATTTCTAAAAAATCACTAAATTCAATATTTTTAAACAATTGTGAATTTTATGTCACAATCGCTATCGGCTCAATTGCCATAAAAAAAAAATATTATTGTAATAAATTAAAAAAAAAACTCTTTAATAATCGCTATTTACAAATATATTTATTTTTGGCATACGTACGACTGTGTAACATAAAAATGTTAGTAAAACTTGAAACAAATATTAAAATGAATTGTTATCCAAGTACCTTTTGGATTCAGAATTGTATATTCCAGTCAGAGCCGTATGTGAATATTTTCAACTCACTGGCAACACGAAGAATTTATCAGTACTGGCGATACTTTCTTTCTTGGTGTCCTTCCGACAGAGGGCGTTTCTTTCTGTCTTCTGTCAAGTTCATGAAGATGATATCTTTTGTAATTATAAAAACGAGATTTTATGAATAGAGGTAAGTTTTGAAATCCTTCATATGATATTCTTATCTTTGTGATGTTCTATGCTCACATATTAAGTATTTATGTGCTTACTTGGCTTCTTACATGACCTACATCATCCAAAGAAATGTTGTTACCAATACTCGAAAGAGTATTGCCATGTTGTGCACAGGTTTGGATAAATGGGTATGTACTTACGACATTATCATTATGTAGTACAGCGATGAAGTTTAGGTACAACTATTTCCCAGCTCTCAAAGGCATGCTAATTGTTATTGTTACTTTACTTTGGTGCTCCTGATGCATTACTTAAGTACAATACACAGACTTATATTGTACAATATTTACACAAACATGAAGTTTATCTAAGTGGTAGATTTTCAATAAAAATAATTAATTCTCATATGTACCTATACCAACCTTATTAAATCTGCACATATAAGGATTATGATTGAATTACCGAAGTGGGCAGAATGCTCTGATCTGTTTTTTTACATAACTTTTGTTTGTACTTAACTATTCTTAAGTAACTCCATTTGTTTACAGAAACAAGCAAGAACCTTCTAAATAATCTAATATAATCAACAAGTATTAAGTTTCCTACAGGAATTATTTGTGGTTAGTACATTATTACTTTTGTTGCAGATCAATATGGAGAATTTAAACGAAAAACTCAGTGTCAAAAATATCCTGTTCAGTAAAGTTTTGCCGAACTATGTTATACCGGTACCAGTAAATGGTCATAAACTTTATGCATGTACAGGTTGCGGGGATAAGTAAGTAATTTCATATATTATTTGATAACATTACTGAAGCTTTTTAGGTAAATTTAATTATTATTATTTAATATAGTGAACTAATCAATTAAAGTGTGACTTTTTTGGAAAAATGCTTGGTAAGTTTGGTTAGTTTTTACTCAATGTTTTAACATCAGCCACTATTTATATTTACTGATACATTTTGATTTGTCTGCCTGTGCGTATTTCATATCTAATTGTTGTGTGACAATTGATTAGGCTTAAAGTTTTAAATTTTGCTTGAGTTGTTTGTGGCTATATGGACAATTTGTAAATGCCACATTCAGATTCTAAATGTTATAAATTATGAACCATTTTACTAATGTCCAGTCAACTTTCTTCAACTATCAACATTCTAATCCTTAACTGAAATGTGCACAAAAGGTTTGATTCGTCAAACAACTCTTCTGGCATTGTGTTTATGTTTAAAACACAATATTTTTCAAATCAATTTTTTTTTTCTATTAAATTAGAGCACTCCCTGGCAAAGTAGAGTACCTCATAGCTAAGTAATAATACCAGCACAGGTCAACTAGAGAAAGCAATACTTACTGAGGTCATCCTGAAAATAGGTTGGAATCATCATACACATATTGAGACACCTTCGTATCTCAGAAAGCGTACAGCCTTAGGCTGATGTAGATTTATACTTTTTTTTATTTAATAAAAATGTTGCCCCTCACTTGGAATTACTTCTGTATTGTTATCAACTGTTATATTATTACTAGCTTTTGCCCGCGCGGCTTCGCTCCCGCTCTTCCCTTCTTCACTCTACTATACCCTACTCTACCTTACTATAGCCTACTCTAAATATTTAATAAAGATGATTCCCTACTTATCACCATTTCGCATATTTTCGTTCGTCATGAACTGTAATTGCTTATGTTTACCTGCGATCTAATGAAGATTGGCAAAGGGAAAACTCTTGAGTCATCAAACTAAATGTCAGACTTATTTTGTAATTTTTAGTGCGTACTAAAAGCGTGTTTTTTAGTTTTTTAAACTATTATTTTTATTTTATACTTTTTAGTCGTCTTATTATTCAAACTTAATTTACTACTGACTAATTTAAAATATTAATAGGTATTTAAAGATATTTATTATTAACAAACTTAACTTAAAGTAAATGGCTTCCACCATGTTGGATTTAGGTCACGTGATTATTTTTTCGCATCCCATCCAGCAAACTCTTTCATTTAAATTCATTACCCATATCATGGGGGTGCATCTTGGATGTCCGCCATGTTGGATTTAAGTCACGTGACTACTTTTTTTGTATTCCTGGCAGCAAACCCTTTCATTTACCCATATCATGGGGGTGGATTTCAAACAGCCAGTTCGCCATCTTGGAGAGGCCGCTATATTGGATTTGTAATGACGTTTCTTAGCTAGTCATGTATTGTCATCAGAACTCAGAGCGTGTGCAAAATTTCATCCTAATCGAAGACCAAGAAGTGGGTCAAATTAAGATTCCAAGATTTTCTTACATAGGGAGTGAGTGAGTCGGGCTCACGCACTGAGGGTTCTGTACGAATTTAAAAAAAAGTTTCTTTGGGAAAGTTGTTTGTAATCATGAGTAGGTACAATCACGTGTATAAGTATCGGTCACTAATTACCAGTCACCCTATACACCGTTACATTTCAATCGTTTTAATCCCGTGGAGGGTTTATTTTGCGATGGGAAAAATCATCCAATGACAACCCCCGCTCTTGGGCGGAGCGGGAGATAGTGTCAGACTCTTACTGACTAAAAAACCCATCCCGTTCATTCAAGCCTTCATGCCGGGTCTCGAGCGCCCTTTCGGATAACCCTGGCCCCAGTAGGCTTTGACCCGACTGGGCCCCTGCTGTTGCTGACAACTCCTTGAGGCGCGCGGGAACAGTGCGCGCCGTCGACGACTTGGGCTTGGTCCAGACAGTTACCGGACGGCCGGACAGCTACCCATTGCTCACTGTCCGCAAGCCCGAGCCTACGGTGACTGAAAATCGAGATCGGAATCCCGGCGGCGGCGAGAGCGCCGTTGCCCGATGCGTTTGGCCTCCTCCTTAGCGAGCATTACTCCTTCGCAGAAGTCGGCGACCGCCTGCCACTCCTCCTCGCTCCGGACCATGGCCTCAACCAAGGCCCGGCGCGAGAGGTCTCCGCCGCCGATCATCCCCACGAGGGCAGCGCACGGCCTCGACTGTGTGCTCCACCGTGTCCTCCGGGCGTTCCGCACAGTGGCGAAACCCGGGCGTCACTTCCGCTTTAATTCGAAACAGGAACCTCCCGAACTTGCCATTTCCGGTGAGGACCTGTGTCATGCGGAAGGTAAGGACGCCGTGAGGTCTTTCCAGCCACGCCTCAAAGAGGGGACTTACCGCCATAATTGTGGCGTGCCCAGCACTGGGTCGCGATAGTCGCTGACGCCATTCCACTATGAGATCCCACCGGAGCTCTGTCAGCCATGCCGTGACCGTCGCGGTAGAGGACTTTCACCCCGGCGTTGCATCTCCACGCGCATATCGTGCATGTGTGCAAGGACTGTTGCCTCCAGATCCCACGGTGGTAAGCCAGCCAGCAGGCTCGCCGTTTCGCGGGAAATCGTGTAGTATCCCCGCACCATCCGAATTGCCATGACCCTCTGGCAGGCGTTTAGAATGGCCGCCAGTCGCGTTTGCAGCAACGGTGCCCACACGGGCGCCACGTAGAGACCATGGACTGAACGATCCCCGCGTAGAGCCTCCGGCAGGAGGCGTCTGGACCCCCAAAGTTGGGCAGGAGCCGCTTGAGAGCGGCCCCAGTCCGGTTGAGTTTGGGATCCCGTGGAGGGTTGAACCGGTGCATGAAACACTATCGATTTGTAAAGATAAAATTAAAAAATAAAATCCTTTTTTTAATAACTCGAACCAATTCTCGCATGAATGAATAAATAATTCAAACCATTAGTAGGTAACTATAATTATGCGTTCGCCTAGCCAACGTGGACTCACAAAAAATAGCCAATCCTAGATCAAACGCCCCCAAACCCTATTTGATTGGCCATGCGACGCGGCGCGCGCCCCGCGCGCTAAGTGTAGCGCGTGAGTGACACACGTTATGGAATAATTCAGTTTCTCTCAAGACGTCATAGGAGTGTCGTCCCGCGAAAATAATGGCGTCTCGGAATTACGTGTATTCCAACCTGGAGTTGGTGACGGAATCGCGGGTCTTGATGCGCAGGCGACTCGACGTTTTTACAGTGCAAAACCACTTGTAATCTTTGCGCTAAACGTGCAAGATTATGTACCCAAAGGAATGCCATGCTCTTGTGAAGTTTATCTATCCAGTGACGATTCGGAGGTGATTAGTTATTCGGTTTATAACGGCCCCTATGATGACCCATTGACCCAGAACTCTTATTAATTTTTGTAAATAATTTTGATTTGGTACTTATCTACTTATGGACAATTTAACGTGTCGTTTATGTTAAATAAATAAAAAAAACAAACGCGATTTAGGTAAGTTACAGAACTTTTTTGAAATCATTGTACATTATTTTGACTCCACATTTTTAAATATGCCATAACTAGCAGGCCTCTAGAGATTTATTTTTACATGTAATGCATTGAATTATAAACCCGTAATGTAATTAATTACCTAACACTTGTAGCATAAGTAATTATTTTATTAAGTATGTCTTAGGCACAAAGCAGTTAAGTCCGTCCTAAGTCTGTCAAAATATGAAGGAAAATTTAGAATTATTTTATTTATTTTACGTGAACATCAGCTGGGCGAGCCAATGACCTCTGGACCGACGTCGACACGCGACGTAAGTACCTAGGTGTCGTTACTATTTAGTCGATGCATTTTGCGAGTATTACCATAAGGAAATAAAATTTACGCAATTATATTAATTTTTATTAATATTTATTAACTACAAGTCATTGAACTCGCTCAGCTGATGTTTTCTTAAAGATACTAATTTCGTACATGCGTGAATTAATACGAGTTTTGAAAAAGAGGTACTTTATTTTTTTACTTTATCTTTACAAATCGATAGTGTTTCATGTACCGGATCGACCCTCCACGGGATTAAAACAATTAAAATTTAGCGGTGTATATAAAAATGAATCCTGTTTCCCTTGGTCACGCCATCACGCGTTAACGGCTGGATTTCGCTAATTCTTATTTTGTTGTGTTTGTTATTGCCAGGAGAAGGTTCTTAAGGAAAAAATATGAAAATTAGGGTAGGGTAGAGTAGTGTAGAGTAGGAAAGAGCGGGAGCGAAGCCGCGCGGGCAAAAACTACTTTATTATATTCTTTATTGTTCAAAATATATGTATGTACCTATGTGTGTTTTTAGTAAATATGTGTTATTTTTTTTTGTAAAGTTTTTTATTTAACACTTTTTAGTTGCGCAAGTACCGGGTTTATTCCCGCTGCTTTGATAAAAACCCAATAAACTCCCGAAAACACCCTTACGCACACAAGAAAATGGGTTATTATTTTATTTTATGCAAATACAAATGTATCGTCTGAGGAACTTTCTGCCTGCAAAGACGAAGACAATGCTTGTGCAGACTTTAATTTTCCCTATAGTTGACTATGGTGATGTGTGCTACTATGACCTGAACGCAGCCTTGCTGGATAAGCTTGATAGGCTCCTGAACAACTGCATCAGGTTCATATTTAACCTGAGGAAATATGACCATGTGTCAAGCTTCAGATCGGAGCTCAAATGGTTGCCTATTCGCCAAAGAAGAAGTCTGCGAGCTTTGACAACTCTTTTTTCTTTGCTCAACTCTCTTACCCCTCCTTCTTATCTTATATCTCACTTCCAATATCTCTGTTCTTCACACGCCAAGAATCTGCGTTCTTCTAACAATCTTCTACTGCTTTGTCCTTCTCATACTTCTGATGTTGTTCATTCCTCCTTCTATATTCAGTCTATCCTTCTATGGAATTCGCTACCTCTTGATATCAGAACGGCCACGAGTCAGTACGCATTTAAGCGGAAGTTGCGGAATTACTTTCTGAACAAATAGTAGAATCATCTCAAAACTCCTTTTCTTTGTGTATATATATAATATATTTATAGTATATATTTGTATGTATGTATTGCTATATATTTTATTAAATATGCGTTTTTATATGTATGTTTGGTTTTAGCTTTATATATAATTCTATAATTGTTTTAAATAATATTTTCTTTATTTTTTATGCACCTGCTATTTTGTCTCTGCACTACCCTAGGTTGACTGGTAGAGAATGCCTAAGGCATTAAGTCCGCCTTTGTATCTTTTATTACATAAAGGTTAAATAAATAAATAAATAAATAAATACATAAGTAATATTAAAAACAAGTTTTAAATGTTATTCTTATGATCTTGTTGATAATTTACGGAACCGGTACTTTAATTCTAGGGAACTGCAAGATGTTTATCAGGGGATAGAAAATTTAATAATTATAAAAAGTAGTATTGTTAAGCATTTCTTTTTGTTGATGAATTCAGGGTTTTTTTTATTATTGACAGGCTGGCGTTTGACCACCTGATCGTAAGTGATGATGTGGCAGACGGTGGAGCACGATTGCCTTGAAGTAACCTATTCACTCTTGTCTTAAGACGGTTGTAGCTATCAGAAAACACAGACTCCGGCAGGGAATTCCACTCCTTAGCTGTGCGAATAATGAATGTGTTTCCAAAACGCTTTGTACGAATGGGATACGGCGTTGCGCCATCGGTACATGTTGGATACATGTACCGATGGCGCAACGCCGTATGTCTAGTGGTCCGATGATGGAACAGACTTGTTGGAATTAAATTGTGCAATTTCAACGCGCACTCCCCAAAATGTAATCGATAGAAAACCGTCAGGTCAGCAACTCGGCGTCGATGCTCAAGGTTCTTTCACCGATGATCCTCTTGGCTCGCTTCATAATCTACTCCAGAGCATCAAGCTGATACTTTACCCATCCCAATGATGAGAGCAGTACTCCATACACGATCGAATTTACGCTTGGTATAAGCGGCTGTTCCGGCGTGAAGTAACTAGCTTAGCTAAGATCCCCAGTTTTTTAGCAGCCTGTTGTGCTTTTGCCTCGATGTTAGAGCCGAAATTGAGGGTAGACGATAACGTTACCCAAAGAAGCTCAAGGCTGTCGGTAATCGGCACGGTTACCCGGAATGATGGAGCCGGGTAAAATTGGCTCCATTTGGCGGTAAACAGACACGCCTGGGTTTTAGCAGCATTGAACTTAACCAGGTTGGCATAGCCCCAATCGGATACTGCCTCCAAGGACAAGTTAAAGCGCTCAACCATAGCTCCTCGGAAAGACTGGATTTATAACCCACTAGTACGTGCATCGGACACGTAACTCTCAGCAACAGTGCTATCGTCTGCATACCCAAAGGTACCGAGTTTAAGTAGGTCGTTTATGTGCAGCAAGAACAGTGTTGCAGAGAGCACCAACCCCTGAGGGGCCCCGGCATTAATATCCATTTGACCGGACGAGCAGCCATCAATAACTATTCGGATGGTTCGCCCCCTCAAGCAGTCTGCGATCCAGTCACACAGACCAGTGGGCAGAACAAAAGAAGGAAGCTTAGCTATAAGGCTATCATGCCCTGTCGAAAGCCTTCGAGATATCAAGAAAGACTGCAAGTGCTCCAGATGTGAATGGCATACGCTAAAAGATCCCCAGTTAACCTATTACGCCGAAAGCCGTATTGGCGATCACTGAAGATGTCATTAGAACAGCTTCCAGGTATGCCAGGAGCTTATTATTGATTACTCGGTCCATACATTTACAGAGAATGGTCGTCACCGATATAGGTCTGTAATTAGCAAGGTCAGCCCTACTGCCCTCCTTGAGTACGGGTTGCATGCTAGCTTGCCTCCAAGCCATCGGTACTACAGGTATGGAGTTTATCTACAATTTAAGCCAAGACTTAAATTTGTTTAATGTGAGAATGTAATAGCAGATTTGGCGAGTAAGTAAGGTAAACAATACGGGAGTGGATGCTACTATGACTTTGTTTTGGCCATGTTCAATTTAAGTCCCACTCTTTCGGAAGCTCTACTGACGTCATTGCGTATTGTACTGAGCTCCGCCGTAGTCTCAGCCATGACTACTATGTCGCCAGCAAACCGAAGGTGAGTGATGTATTCGCTTAATATCTTGATAACCTAACCTTGAAGACATCCTCCATAGCGGCCGTGAACAGTTTCGGAGAAATGACGTCTCCCTGCCTCACACCTCGCTGCAAGAGGATAAGTCTTGATGTCTGGCTTTGAAGTCGGACTGACATGGTGACGTTTCTGTACAAACACTTCAGCACTTCGATGTACCGAGAGTTAATCTGGCACCGTTAGAGAGACTGCAGTACAGCCCAGGTCTCGACCGAATCAAAGGCGTTCTCGCATCCACAAACGCTAAGCAGAGAGGCTGATTATACTCCTCAGTCTTCTGTATAAACTGTCACTGCGTATGAATGTGGTCCACGGTACTAAAGCCTTTTCGGAATCAGGCTTGTTCGGGAAGCTGGAAGTAGTCGAACCTGCGTGCGAGACGGCTCGTGATTACTCTGGAAACGATTATAATCTTAGATGAAATCAAGAGCTATTGTAAGTGTGGTTGCTAGTTTGAAGCTAAAATAATTAAAATGCATTGCTTCTACAATGGAAGCACGTACAGAGGCCTGGCAAGTAAGGTTGTAGAAAGGGTCGCCATAAGTACCTATCACTATTATTATTAAATGGAGTGTAGCAGGTAGATACGTATAGTCTGTCTAAAAACTCGAACGACTTGGGTGACTATTAGGATATATGATTAAAGGATATAATGAAATCTGATTTGTAGTCAACACTGGTTGAATAATAAGGTTTGATTAAGAGGTCTTTATCATTGTTTACTAATACATCCAATATAAGATTTTTTTAAATGATTTAATATTGTTAGGGGACTTTTTGAAAATTCTCAAGTCGTTTGACTTTTTAGACTGACTATACGTAGATACGGGAATTCGTACCTTCCTGGTTTAACAATAGAGTCGAAATTCGCGTGAAAGTGAGGGAGGTACATGTTTGCAATAAAAAATATTTATTGCTTCTCGACGCGACTATTGTACTAGATTAGTTTTGCAACGTCGGTACCTATCTAGAAAAAAAATTATTAAGTACTTTAAAATCAAATTCAAAGTTTTTTTTATTACGTAGCCTAGGTCCTGCTTTAAATCACATGATTCAATTCAATTCAATTCATTTATTCAAGAACAATTTGTATTGTGTTTGAAATTACTTAAAACTACATTAATTACAATTATTAATACAATTAATTATAAAAAAAAGACGGGTTGCACTCCGGGAGTGCCGGCAGAAGTGAAAACTTGATTATTAACGTTGAAATATATATATATATATTTATATATATATCTATATATTTGAAATATATATATATAAATAAATATATATATATATATATCTATATATTTGAAACAGTAGGCCCAGGCATACATTTTCGCCGCGCCGTAGAGAGGGGATAGCTGTCTACTCTCCATCCGTCTTACGCTTTTTCGATCAGGTCACGTGTCCTGACGCGAGTTTAAGATTTTATACCCATTACAGAAAAAGTGCTCAACGCCGCTAAAGAAGTTTTCACTTCAAAAAAAAAAATAACAAAATAAAATTTAATGTCACTATAATTACTTACATTATTACTACCGAAACACTACTCAGTCTCACATTAATTAATATCATATATATTTTAAATTGTTGATATGTCATCGTCCACATGATGAGTGAGACCGAAAAAAATAACTTAAATATCATATTGAAATGAATTTTTTTTTTTTATATATGTTTTTATTTTTCAAGACGTTGTTTTGAATAAAAACATTTGAATATATATATAGAGCGGATCTTTTCAAACTGTACTTATTTCTGGTCATAACGCCTCCTTCAGTCGCAAAGAATTACCATTTGATGAAAGTGAAAGAAAAAAACCGGCCAAGAGCGTGTTGAGCCACGCTCAGTGTAGGGGTCCGTAGTTTCCCGTCCGTCACAATAAGTTTACCCATTTATGAGTTTAAAAAAATGCTTGCTTATACGATTATACTACAAACTTAGTCCAGAAATTATTTTGTACAACCTTTTTGTCTTTTTTGTACAAAAACTGTTCTTTCCATCAAAATAATTTTCCTAGAAAGTCCTTATAAAGTCCTACTTTTCAGATTTTTTTCATATTTTCTAAACTTATGGTCCAAAAGTTCAAGAGGGGGGGGTGGACATTGTGTTTTACTTTTGGAGCGATTATTTCTGAAATTATTGACATTATCAAAATAGTAGTTTATGTGAGTAGGGGATAAAGCAGTGTCTTTAAGTCGCGGGCGGCGTGTTGAATTCCGAACGAAACGAAGGTTGTTGATTTTAATCCCGAGCGATAGTGAGGGATTTATAAAATTAACTCCCGAGCATTGCGAGGGAGTTAATAAAGAAACCTGAGTGAAGTGAGGAATTTAAGCCGCCCAAGACAAAGACAGCTTTATCACCGTGTTGCATACTCTACTTTTTACACCATCTGTGAGATAATTAAAAGACAATTTGGTCGACCAAATCATATATTAGAGAAATATAAGTATTATATTTACAAGTTCATCAAACAAACAAAATTCACTACTCCAAGATCCTATAGTTTCAATTTTCTATAATGCTCCCGTGTCGTCAGTACGCACGTTATATTCTATTTTCTTTTTAGGGTTCCGTAGCCAAATGGCAAAAAACGGAACCCTTATAGATTCGTCATGTCTGTCTGTCTGTCTGTCTGTCCGTCCGTCCGTATGTCACAGCCACTTTTTTCCGAAACTATAAGAGCTATACTATTGAAACTTTGTAAGTAGATGTATTCTGTGAACCGCATTAAGATTTTCATACAAAAATAGAAAAAAAGCAATAAATTTTGGGGGTCCCCATACATAGAACTGAATCTCAAATTTTTTTTTTTCATCAAACCCATACGTGTGGGGTATCTATGGATAGGTCTTCAAAAATCATACTGAGGTTTCTAATATCATTTTTTTCTAAACTGAATAGTTTGCGCGAGAGACACTTCCGAAGTGGTAAAATGTGTGTCCCCCCCCCCCTCTAACTTCTAAAATAAGACAATGATAAAACTAAAAAAAATACATGATGTACATTACTATAAAAACTACCAACGAAAATTGGTTTGAACGAAATCTAGTAGATTCTTGATGCTCCAAATTCAAATCTCATTATTCCCTAGGGATCTGCCATACTGCATTATCTCCCTAGGCATATAATGACTTGCTTTAAGTGAGGTTTGTATGACGTGTAAAACGACATTATCGAGCAGGTGGTGTAAAAAATGATTTTATTAGTAAACCCCTATTCATTTTTAAATACCTATCCAACAATATATCACACGTAAGGGTTGAAATTTAAATAAAAAAACACTTCCCACTTTACATATAGGGGGGCTACCCTAATAAAACATTTTTTTCCAATTTTTATTTTACCACATTGTCGGCGTGATTGATATACATATTGGTACCAAATTTCAGCTTTCTAGTGCTAACGGTCACAGAGATTAAGCGAGGACGGACAGACAGACATGACGAAACTATAAGGGTGCCTAGTTGACTACGGAACCCGAAAAACGGTAATTGGTAGCTGGAATTGTAGCCCACTGTGCCGCTTACAGTTGGTCAGGTCGAAAAAAAGCATAATTTAAGTTAAAAATTAAAAACCCAAAAATTTGGGTGTTTATCGGGTATTTTTCCCAAAACACTCGGTTTATTCCCACTTGGGAATAAGCCCGGGTGGGTGGATTGCCTATCTCTAGTTGCGATACACTTATAGCCCACAGTACGTACCTATTTCTCATGACAATTCCTATTAACCCAAACACTACTAAGATACTCGTACATTGTTTTATTATAAAGTTCCGTGTCCACCTTCCGGCTCCATCATCAGATCAGTTCATTAGTACCTTATAGCCAAATTACATCTTATGACAATTCTAATAAGCCAAAACACGGCTAGGATACCTTGATTGATTACGAAATTCCAGTGCCTATCTTCCTGCTCCATCATCATCATCATCAGATCTCTTCGATGATACCATTTTCAACATAACTATTCAGAACCATTCATTTATTTGAATTGTCATAGTCGCTTAACTATTTTCATTGTGATATATATGTGAGTATAAAGTACCGTTAGCCATTTCTGGTCTTCTTTATCAAACTAAAAATTATTTATTTTACATAGTACGACGACGAAGTTTGATAAGTGCCCATGTAGGCCACATAGGCACTTATCAAACTTCAGAAAGTAGCACACTGTTCCAATTGGTCGTTTCTTATAGAGAATTACCAGCAATCAACTCCATGGTTACTCTTTTAAAAAATTAATCATTTCCACTTCATCATTATGTTACTTTTTGACTGTAAATGTTCAAGTCGTCGATGAAAAAATACCAAAATCACTAGCAAAAAAAAACAACCAAATTGATAACCTAACCTTTTTTTGGATGTCGGTTAAAAAACAATATTTATTATATGACTATTCTCTAAAATCATGAATAGTATTGAATCCGCCTAAACCGAATGCTTTATAGTACATTGCTGACCACACCGCACTCACTAAGTTTTTTTTTTCTTTCTTTACAGGTTCATCTTCGAATCCAGTTTTAATGATCACATCAATCGCAAATCTCTAAGCATAACCTACATGTGCCGGAATTGTAATGAATCGAGAACTTTTTACAATAGATGTAATTTACTTTGTCATATAAGATCCCATGGCTTCAAGACAGCAACAATCAATGTTCCCGACTTAATAATAGAACCATTACCGCTAAGCGACTACAAAATTAAGCCTTTGAGCCCACCGAGCGACGATTTTATAATATCTCCCATAGCGACACCACATGAAACTCCTACAGCAAGTCAAACTACAACAGTACAACACAAAATGACTTTAAATGTACACTGTTTCGAATGTAAAGAAAATGTAACTAGCACGGGGGCCCCTAGTAAAGATAGAGCTGGTCACTACATGCAATTTTCAAACAAAATAATATATTCGTGTCCTATATGTTTATTTGCACTGCCCAGTATATGTGCATTCAAAGCACACCTGCGTTTACATTTAAAATGCCCACCTTATTATTGTCCAGAATGTGGTTTTCACCTTTCCAACAAAAATGTACATTACCCTTACAACCACGATTGTGAAGGATTTAAGATGATGAGAGCAACGGCCAGGTTGAGATGTGCCGCACCTAATTGTCGACTTTTCCATCCCAATGATTATAAAGAACACATGAAATCTTTGCATATGAAGAAAGTTTACAAATGTCCATCCTGCGTCGTTGCATGTTTCAACGCAGTAAGTATGCAAGACCATTTGAAGAGCCATAAAGCGGAAACTAAACCCCTCGTGTTTTACAAGTGTGAAGTGTGTCCAGGAAAATTTGTCATGCAAAGTCGTATGGAATGGCACTTGAAAAGCCACAAAATCATTTGCGTTTTTCCATGTTGGCCTTGCGGTTCCATTTTCAAAGATGTCACTGTCCTACTTAGCCATTTCTTAGCAAAGCATAATACAAATAATACTATAGAAACTGCTTTGCTGGAGGTTATGTCTGAGAATGATACGTATACAAAAGATACAAACAAGCCAAAACCAGTATATCGCGTAGTGAAGAGATGTGACCAATGTCGGAGAAGTTTCATTTATCGATGTCAATACAGCGAAATACATAACCTGCCTAACGAATGCCCGTATAAATGTTCTTCCACCTTTGGATGTTCTACGGAATTGGATGTTATGCCTGATAAAACGCAATGTAATACCCACATTACATGTCACATTTGTAAAACAAATATATCACAAGACTGGAATGAAATAAAAAAACATTATGCTGCACTGCACAAAACTTTTAAGTGTATGGATGCTAAAATAGTTCTTACTAGAATTGATATAAAAAAATACCTTACTAAAAGCAACACTTCGGGTATCAAAAGAACGATTGATAAGAAAAGAAGAGGCAGGAGGCGGCAAAATAAACCTTTGAGGGTCTCCGGTAACGTTGAAAATACTCGAATTTCTACACAGGCAAATAAATCTAAAATTGGCGACAAACATATTTGCAACATGTGCAGTGATAAATTTGAACAAAAACAATTATTAGAAAAGCATTTGATATCGCATAGGGATCCTTGCATGGCATATCAATGTATGGAGTGTGGGCAAAGCTTTGTTGTCAAACCCTCATTTTCAAAACATTTACTGTTGGAACATAACATATCTAACATTGAAGAATATATCGAAGAAAAGCAATGTTACAATGAAAATGCTCTCATTAAATACCAAAGTAATAGCATGATCTCTAATAAGCCACTTCGTGAAAATCAATGTAAAATATGTCGGGAAGACTTTGAAGGTCCAGAAGATTTAGCGAAACATTTCAGAGTTCATGGTATGGCATTCTTAATGAAAAATAACCCAAATAAAAATGAATAAAAACGTTAGGACACGATTTTCAAAATCTACTATCTGCTCTTTTTTGTTTACCTCGTCGCCTGAGAAAGAAATCACTTTTTAACAGACTTCCAAAATAGGAGGTTCTCGAGTCGCCTGAATGCGTTTTTTTTTTCTCTTGTGTGACATAAAAGATACTTTTTGTTCAGAAGTGTTTTTGCCCATTTAATTCATTAAACCCCAAGCGAACGCCGCGTTCGCGCACCTATTGTCTTTCTATTGTCTGTAATTTCCACGATTGAAAGGTTAAAGATGGAGATCTAATGAAGAAGTTCAGAGACAGACCATAGAACACTTCAATAAACGGTGCAAAACTTCCGGTATTGCTGCAGTTTCATTACAATGCAGATATGTAAAATTCACACTGGTATGCCCGCCCACATTTAACCAATAATATTCAAATTTAAAGTTATTGGAATACTATCTGATCGTTATAATTACATCCCGGACATCCCGACTAAATTTTTATTACATACACTAATTTCTAGATATAGTTAGCCAAGTAAGCAGAATATTAGTTCAATGTGTGAAAACAGGTGCAATCTGTTCCTTTACTCTTAGGCCTCTGCCTCGAATCTTGCGGGCAGCGGGGCGGCGCCGGAGCGGTAGGATCTAACGCGTGAAATCAAATGGACCGGTTCTCGAAAACAGCGGCGCGGCAGCGGAGCGGGGGCGGGCAACGAGCGGTGAGCGCCAGTCAAGCGGTGACCGCCCGCGCGTCTGCATTGCAGTGTTCTGCAATTCATTTTAGTCGTAGAATTTGTCAGGACATTGTCTCTGTTCTTCATAATTTCTATATAACTCGCCTTTCCTTTTCCTTGCCCTATAGTAGGCATTCACTTCTTCTTTTGCCCACAATAAATAGAGCGTTAGAAATAAATTTGAATCAAAAAGATGTTGTCGCCATTGTTTAGACATTTTGTTCAGGAATAAAAACAAATATCTGGACGATACAACCACGAAAACCACACTACGCCGCTAGGTATATTGCCGCGCGATTTGCCCGCTGGTTTCGAGAACGGGTCTGCGTTGCCCGCTCCGCTCCCGCGCCACCGCCGCCGCCGCCCCGCTGCCCGCAAAATTCGAGGCAGAGGCCTTAGGGTCAACTCACACCGAAAGAGCCGCGAAGGGCAACGACTCGTTCGAGTTTCTCATGCGATAATAAGTGTTATAAAAATGAAAATAAAGTTAAAATTCATATGAAACTGAAACTGCGCTCCGCTTCGCTGCCCTTCGTCGCTCTTTCGGTGTGAGTTGACCCTTATAATCTGATGGGTGTGCGGGTGGCAACTTCAATATCCTCGTTGTACCCATTACCTGTTACGTAATTTTAAACGACATGGCTTTCAAAATAAATATGTACTTTGAATTGGGTGTTGTGTTTTTAAGTGAAACGACATATAAACAATCATAGTACTTAAGTTTTATTAACATTTGTCTTCTTTTTTTTACTATATACCTAGCTCTTTATTATCTACTAAATAAATGAAATAAACTTTAGTATGCCAACCAAATAATAATGCTCGAGATGAGCTGCCCGCGGCTTCGTCCACATCAAACTCGAAAAAAATAATAATCGTGATATTTTTTTGCACATACACTTCTGGACACATCTATTGGCCCACCTTAGAGTTTAGGTTTCGATGGCCCCTTCCGAAATATGATTGCTAGATTGAACAAAAACTGTTGATGCAGTTTTAAACCTGATACATTTTACCATCTTTTTCGATCGTATTGTTTTAAATTTGAATTCAGAATACCATACGACATGGAGCTACGCCTAACAAGTCGGATATGCGCCTTGTTAAATGCAATTGATTTTTGAATAAAAATCATGTTTTATCAAATAAAGGTTTAATTTAATAACGCGTGTTGCCTCCATGGGCATCTACCACAGCTCTCATACGATTAGGCATAGAGTTTATCCACCGCTCTATGAAATTTTGAGGGATCATCTCCCATTCCTCTTCTATGGCAGTTTTCAACTCCTGCATCGTCTGGGCAACTGGCTGACGAGCCTTAACACGTCTTTTTAGCTCGTCCCACATGTACTCAATGGGGTTCATGTCTGGGCTTCTGGCTGGCCAGTCCATAACTGTGATGTTCACATCCCGAAGATATTCCCTGACGATGCCGGCCGCATGGGCTCTTTCATTATCATGCATAAAAAAGAAATTTGGGCCCACATAGTCCGCGTATGGTATCACGTGAGGTTCTAAGCACTCACGAATGTACCTTTCAGCATTTAATGTTGGCAGCCGTGGTCCTGTAACAACCTCAAGTTGAGTTTTGCCGCTCGCGGATATACCGCCCCCAGACAGTCCATGAGCCACCGCCATAAGCAACCCTCTCTTCAAAGCAGCATTGTGCGAAACGCTCTCCCTTACGTCGGTAGACCTTCTTCCTTCCATCATTGCCATGTAACACAATTTTAGACTCATCAGAAAAGAGTACACGGCTCCAATCTTGCTGTGTCCAATTTAAATGACTGCGTGCGAAATGAAGGCGCACTGTTCGGTGGGCTCGCGTTAGTTTGGGCCCATTAGCTGGCTTGTGTGGTACCATATCACGTTCTTTTAACCTTCTCCGAATAGTTCGAGCGCTCACAGACACTCCGTGGAAGTCGCGAAGTTGGTTTTGTATCTCAATGGAGGTAAGGTTGAATCGACCCTGCCTTTCAGTTGTGACCCGAGATCGTGGCCTTCCTTGGCGACGAACAAAGCCGCCAGTCTCTAGGTACCTCCGATAAACATTTCGGACCGCAGATCGACTTAAATTAAGTTGAGCACTCACTTTTCTTTGGCTGTGTCCGGCCTGAATAAGTGCCACAGCTTGGGCGGCGACTTCAGGTGAAGTATCCATAGATTATTGATAGAACCTCACCTTAATGTTAAGAAAAGTAATGTTTGTTGCAAAACCAAAGATATCAATCACTTTTTCAAGAATTAAATCCAAGTAAACCAATAAAACCAAGTTTTCTTAGTATTCGATTGTTTGATATCAACAAACAGGCTCCAAATTGACTTTTGTTTCTTTAAATTCTGTGTTCGAAATTCAAAAAAAGACTATTAAATGAAATTGTGAATGTGCAGGTTCAAAACTGCATAAAAACTTTTTGCTCGACCTAATATAAAATTTTAGCTAGGACCAAACGAACTGAAAATACAAGGTGGGCCAATAGATGTGTCCAGAAGTGTAATTCTTTTTAAATGAGTAAAGAAATTCATATTCGGAAATTATTTTATTTCACTTTTAAAACGTCAGAATAGTTCCAATTGGTCGTTTCCTTTTGAGAAAAACCGTCAAAGAAACTCTGCTACTCTTTTAAAAAAATATATATACTTTCTACAATATTTTCAATATTAATAGATATGAAAGGACAATGCAGACCGGTCAACTTAGTACCCAAAACACAATAAAAAGTAGTAGTCTATGAATCCGCTGAGACTAGTATTCTGACATTCATATTAGAAAAAGAGGCTAAGTATACAAAAATAAATCTATGAATAAATTATTTTAGGTGTATATAAATTACTTATGAAATAAAGGTGACTGTGGTTTAAAACAATATACAATGCCACAAAAGAGGAAAACAAATTCGAATTTCTTTGATGTACAATAAATATTATTCTAATCAAAAACAAAATATAGCTATTATTATTACTTCTCCAATGACATACCTAATATGCCACAACTTTATACAGTACTGGGTACGGTGTCCATATAAAAGAGTTGTCCATTAAAAATGGAATTATCACCACATGACACCTACTGGGGCCAGGGTTATCCAAAAGGGAACTCGAGCCCCGATATGAAGGCTAGAAGGAACGGGGTGGGCTTTTAGTCAGTAAAAGTCTGACACTATCTCCCGCTCCGCCCAAGAGCGGGGGTTGTCATAGGATGATTTTTTCCACGATAAAAAAAAAAACACGACTTATAAAGAAAAAAAAATACGCATAATATCAGATTAAATGTTATTTTATCACAATATTAAGACTGCCTTGGAGTTATCTATAAGTACCATTACAGAATACACGTCAAATAGGAGTATACAAACACAAATAGGTAGGTACGCATTATTTGCCATACCATACACTGCAATAAAAGTTTTAATTGACTGGTAGTCCAGCCATCAAGTCAAGGAGTATTTAGAACTGAGCCCGAAAACATTGATCGTAGGTACGGTAAACTAGTATGTATATAAAAATTACTATCATAATATACTATCAATTTCTGCAATCGTATCTTAGTTTTTAATGAGATTTTTACAGAATTTACTTGTTGATATTATAAACTAAATACTAAAATTACCAGTGCTTTTACTTCCCAAGACTTAAATGATAAAAAACAATGAACAGTTTAAAAAAAATGCTAATAGCGACAAGTATATATTTGATCGCTCATCTAATACAATATTGTAATTATCCAAGTCAACTACCTGCGTTTTTTACTCTATCAACAATTGTAAAAATAATAAAAAACAATGAAGATAGAAATCAAAAAAGTTGCTGATAGCGACAAGAAAGTATTTCATCGCTGGGTAATATTGTAGATTCTTAGTTATATTTTTAGCAACATTTTCAAGTTAACTTTTTAGAAAAAAATTAGCTCTAAACGTTTCCTGTGGACATTGAATACGAGTTTTATATTTATGTATATTTTACTACTCTTTGGTATACATATATTATATATCAATATTTATCCATATGGATAGTCCTTATCGATAAATAATGTATGTCCAACACACATTTTTAATAACTATATTAATTTTTACTTTTAGTGTAAATAACTTTTTTAGATAGCGTTATTCCGTACGTAAGATGATGTTTTGTCAACATTCAACATAATTTTCATACATAAATGAAATAGGTTTCAACTAAAGATACAATTTAAGTATACAAAAACCCAACACATAAAATTAAAAATAAATCTGCTGTTCCAATCCACTATGAAAAAGAAATACCATATTTCTTTTTCATAGTGGATAAAAATGTTGGGTGGTGATTTAAAGTCAGGTTATAGAACATCAGCTTCTGATTGTTACTTACAGATGGATAAAATACTGTTTATTATGTACACTATTAAAATATAGATATACAATTTTAGAAAACATTTTATTTACTTTATTAATATAATACTTTATTATAATTACCAAACCACACAGCCCTCATGGTGGATACACACACACAGGGAATACTAGGCCAAAATCCACCACGAGGGCTAAGAGAGGACATCCACTAGTGATGATGCCCCGAGTCCCAGCCAGTAAGTAAATTAGGATTACACTATTTTAATATCATTAATTTACATAATTTTCATAAATATAGAGCCTACTCCTTCTCCCCACAGCCTACTCCTGTTCTACTAATAAAAGTTTTTTTTTCCTTGTTTCTTACATAGAAAGAAACAATCATTTTAATTTCATAAAGTATCACATTTTTTTTTTGCATTTCATGAATACTTTTAATTTAAAAGTCATCCATTCATATTAATTAAGAAAAAACCTAGTTTTGAATATGGCTGTTTTTAGTGAATCAATATTTTGGTATGGAATGTCTTGGTCTCGATATGGTTTAGAACAAACACTTATTATTCTCTACTTAAATACAAAGGATGATATGGGGTGAGTCCTTTCAAACTCCGCCTGCAAGTAGGACATTTTTTCTCAAGTTTTAGATACTTCTTTATACAATTAATACAATAAACATGTCCACAAAAAGTAGACGCCAAAGGATTTTTACCTAATTCATCCCAACATATGGGACAATTACCGAATTGGTTTTTTTTCTCAAAAATTGGAGATGCTGCGTCATTCTGAAACATAATAAAACCTTAAATATATCTTGATACTGTAGCAGTGGCGGAGACGTAGTAAGGGGCGGGCAGGCAGCCAGCCTGATGGCTCCAAATTGCGCAATTTTCTAGCTAAGTATAGAATTTTTTGTGTGGGTTTGGTTATTTTACACAGTTTTCATCTCTCAACCCATCACTGCTAATAAAGAGGAAAATTCGCGCCACTAGGACCTCAGATCTAGTATATAAAATGTATTTTGGTGAGATCTACCATGGTGAAAATCTGACTTAAGAGCGCCCAACCCGCGAACAACCACAACCAACACAACCGCTCTTACGTGATTATGACGTCATTACACATCTTTCTCTAGATATTTTGGAAACTTAGATAATAAACATAAAATATATGTGATATTATGGTTGTTATCTAAGTTTCTTTCTATTGAATTCAAAATATAAATATGTGTAATCCAGTACAGACCTCTATAAATGTGCTATTTTGCGTGAACTTAGGCTCTTCATAATGATATTCATAAATAAAAAAAGTAAGTACCTAAAGAAAATGGATCCATTGTGATTAATATTGAGATTCAAAATATCTTTTTTTGGGCATTCTCTTTATCAATTATTGCATCAGATCAAACAACAACCTTCAACCATAATCACGTTGACTAATACAACCGGGAAGAGCCCTCTTAAGAAGTCAAAGGGACATGGATGTCAATCTAGGTCGCAAAATTATGGACACAGGACTGTGTTGCCACCTGGTGCACGACATTTCAAAAAACCCTCAATGTGAGAAATCTGCTCTTTTCTGAATATATATAGATCCTAAGGTGTGGGCTACGGGCACGAGCATAGCCATGTTCTCACTGGATGAGGCTGAATGCAACACTTTTTAAATTTATTTTGTTTGTAGGGAACATTATTAAACATGTCCATGGCTGCTTAAAATGAAACGGTACTTATTACTTTTTAATAGAAAGTAAAAGTAAAACTGAGAAGAGAAAATTACCTTTCGCTTTTTGAATTTTTTTTTAGTAATAGCTGTAGTAGTTGTCCTAATACTTTCTACATTGTCGACAGGAGCTCTGGCACTGGGCAGTATATCATTTACATTTTCCGCTTCAACTGCAAAAGTGAAACAAAGATGTTTTAAAAACAAAAAATAATAAAAATATTTTTAGTAGGTAAGTATTAAATAGTTACAGGGGATCGAAAATGGCCTAACCTGTTTTGAGAAAAGAATGGTTGGACCGTGCCACTTTGTTGCTCGCCATGGTGGGAGGTTGAGATGTTAGGAATAAAACTCAAGTATAGAGTTAGTAATGCGGTAAGAAACAGAAAAAACTACAGACATTCTGACCCAAATGGACTATCTGAAATGGGGCTGGACACAAGCTACTTATTTAATGTGAAATAAATTATAAAACTTATTTCAACCAATTTACCTTTCCACTGTTGATTAGTATGTCTATCAGTTGCCTAGTACAATATTACCGGCACGGATCTTGAGCGCTGGCTTTAAGAAGTCAAATATTGGTCTCTTTGTTGGTGCGAAGTGAGACGCGGGGGCGGTCGTGTCATAGACGTCACTCGTAATTCGTTCCCTGCGCTTGCTGCATGTATCTAACAACGACAACGATTGGCTCGCCAATGTATGGAATGCGCAAAGCGATCCCCACCCTGACACCAAGCGCTCAAGATCCGTGCCTGTAATTGTAGTAAGTACTTACAGCACAAGCTCTGCTTAGTTTGGAACTAGAGACTAGAGCGCCTAGAGCGAGAGAAGTCATTGGATGACTACCTACCTAAAAAATAGCTTTACTCAGAATCACTTTATTATAAATGGCGAGAAGAATCAATTTATGAAAAAGGGCGAGGAACATCCAATTTTCAGTTGATTTATTTAATTTAAGCCCTTTTTGGGTACATACTCTAAAACAGGACCAAATTAACAGAATCAATTTGCGATTAAAGGTCAATCAGACAGGCACTGTACCAAGAAAAAAAAAACCCGCAAAAATTGTAGTTCACATTGAAAAGCAGTGAGAACTTACCACAAAGGGAATCATCGGTGTCCAACAAGTCAATCACTACATTAGATAAAACACAATGCTCCGCTAATATAAAAGAATTCGTCAAATCAATAACATCACTTGATTCAGACATTTTATTCATTTCATGAATCAATCACAAGCTCAGTTTCCAATTTTGTTTGTATTTACGGTTGGAGTAAGCGGCAATCAGCGGCAATATCTGAAGTTTCAGTATGTTACAAAAAACGGTGCGTTCCGAGATGAACTTACATGCATCCGACGGACAGTTGTCTGTGGCTGGTTTGCTTGCACTGCTTTGAAAGATGGCGTTCGAAAACATAAAAACAAAGGTTACCGGTATTTACGGTTTTTAAATTTTGATTGAAATATTGTTTATTGATGAAATTAATGTAATTTTATAACAGAAGTCTAAATTAACAACGAGTTTAAAAACGAATTATGTGTTATTTCCGTAAATACAATGTCATAAAGTTGAAAATAGAGCATTGTCTCATATACTTCATTTCTGAACGTACTAGGATAACTCCTAACCCGGCAAAAACAAAATTAAGTGTGTAGAAACTTTATAACAAAAATATGTTGGCTTGGCGATCGCTGTGCTGTGTAAGGGTGATATCATCGGATTGGCATCACAGTTAGCGATGGCGTTGGAGTGCTGGGTGACGTCACGGGATCGGCATGGTGGTCGCCGCGGTGACCGTGTTGAAGTGCTGCGCCACCCTGAGCCCAGACGTAAACATCCGATAACCTACGGTGTGGTGGACTGGCCCCTGTTAGGAGGCGGTGACGGTAGCAGGCACCCCTGAATGCTTACGTTTTCGACTAAGGGGGAACGTAGCAGCATCTCACAGCGGGTATCGAAGAGGATCAATAAAACACGTTTTCGACGAAAAGGTTCCTAGGGGTTCGGCTTTACCCGAAACTTTACGTCCGCGGGAAACATGATTTTTAGACTTATTTTACTTTTAGTTTCGCTTCAGCCGAGCCCTTTCGGATGCCATATTTATTTATTCTTTCACATAATATATACAATATGAACATCAAAATACTCGTTATGATGTCTACTTTTATATAAAACAATAATCTTTTGCATAACTTAACACATAAAAAAGTTTCTAGAACAAAAACTGCAAAAGATACAATTTCGGTCATATTCTGAAACACAAATCTTTCAATTTCTCACCCAATATTATACCAATTATCAATCTAACTGCTATATTATCATTTTTTAGGTAAGTTTTAACTAAAAATACAGTAATGGTGAGAATTGAACACAAAACAAAATAGGTAAGTACTAAGTAAACATCAGTTTACAATTACGTAATCGGGATCGCGAACATTACAAACTTCGATCAATTCTAAAACTATAAACGCATCACTTTCGAGAAATTCAAAGATTATCAACTCATCACACATATTTAATGTTTTATTTAACTATCAAATAGATTCAAATATTATAAAAAGTCGAAACAATTCACTATAGGTTATTGGAAAGTGGCGTAAACTGACTGGCTAGTTTGACACAATTTTTGACACTTTAGCAAGCTACAAAATGTCAGTTTGACGCTCATAATACGGAATTCCCAGCCAATATCCGTGGACTGACTGGCTGTCAATAAGATTTCATAATACGGATAAGCAAGGCAGTTCATTTTACGGCGTAAATTGACTGGAATTAAGAGGTCGTAATGGGTCCCCGGTTTTTTTTTCTCTCATTTCCTAGAGTTTGAGATTTTGTTCTGGCAACACTAATTATTAAATGTGATGGCACTAGCAGTATACAGCTTGGCAAAAAAGAGTGTGGAATAAATGAGGTCAGCAGTATCGCACCTGGAGGTCTACTTGCTTTCTCCGAAACGTAATTTTCGTAAACGAACGATATTCAAACGAAGTTTCGTTAGTGCACCTACTCTGTTTCATTTTCGGACACACACAAGAAGTTCGGACCCACAGACAATCTTCGTGACCGAATAGAATGAACTATATGATTTGGGTCTTTTTATAAGTCATTTAAAGTAAATTACGGTTTTTAAATTAATTTTAAATCTTGCTTTATTTTAAAATTTTGCATTTATGAGGTGGTTTATTAAATATTTCTTGTAATATTTATAGATAAAACATAAATATGTCGTAAAAAATAATTTTCGATAAAATACAAAAAGACACCATAAAACAACCTTTTCTACGGTCATCGTTAACCGACTTATATAAAGAGCGCTACTTTACTTCAATCATCGGTACTAACGTATGACAACTAAAAATATCTGTATAATCACACGTAACATGTCAATCTTTGAATGTCAACTTGAATTTGACTTTTAGTTTGAATTTTTTTTAAAATATCATGCTGCCAGTGCTTTTTTACATGACACATTACGTAAGAAAGTCGGACTGTCGCAGTCTACCTTTTTGGGCCACGACAACTTTTCTTTACATTTAATTCCTCTTTGATGTGATTAAATATTTCTTGTAATATTTATGCATATAATACAAATGAAACTAAAAAAAAGCGTATTTATTATTGATGATGAGGCGGTATGGTCTAAGACCTTAGCCGGCAAAAAAAACAATGTGTAACTTGTCAACATTGTCAAATTCAGTGCTGCCAATTTAGTATTATTATGGCTAAATTTAGCATTTTTCTAAGTAATTTGGCATGTATAAATTCAGTTTAGCATATTTTTACCAACTTTATCGTGCAGAGTGGGAATTGATGTCCGATTTGAAAGAATGGCTTCTTCCGCTCTGCTCAGACATCATACGAAGAGGATACACACGAGGGTCCAATTATCAGCATAGTTTTTAGCATTTTCCGAAAATTTTGGCATGTATTTGGCATTTTTTGAATGCAGATTTAGCAGAAAATAATTTAAGGAGTTGGCAGCACTGGTCAACTTGTATTGTTAATTTTGAATTCAAAAGATTTTTATTTGGACTTTACCTATACTTAACTCAAGTTACAAATAGGTATATTTTAATATACATATTTTGTCATCACGGTACGCGTTCTGTAAGAAAGTTTCAAGTAGAACTGTGGATGTCGCAGTTTTCCACAAGTTTTGTTGCGGATCTTTGATCTTTGTAAGTAATATTATCATAATTATACAATATACTATGTACCTATTTGTTTTTAGTCGTAGGTAGTCATTCGTAGAATTCTTTTATTTACCATCTTAGTTTTGTTTTAAACAATAACAATTGATTTTATTACCACATAGTAAATTCCACCAATTCTTACCTATTTAATTTCAATATTTTATGATTCTATTAGGTATTTAATCTGTTTTATTTTCAGATCAATGAACCAATACCATCCACCTCCAGGCAATCAAGCTAACCTCCAAACTTTTCACAGCCCGAGGTAGCTGTGGACATAGGACCCTGCCAGGAAATCGACCACCAGTGACATGAAAATCACTGAATCCTACAGGATTTGAGTTAATAAAATTTATAAATGTATTTTTTAGTCTTTTATTAAAGTCTCTTTTTAAACAACAACAACATAAGACAGTCACAGTAGGTACCCTGAAAACACCATAGAACTCCACTTCCAGTGCTTTGCTGAAGAGAAGCCTACAGAGGCTTTTACGAGGTAATAAAGGCACTATTTCCTGGTACAACTCCTCAAATAATTACCGACTGTGTCTCACATTATCCACAACATGTCAGGAATTTGCGTAATGTTGAGCTGAAAACATCACAGTAGTACTCCACTTCCTAGTGCTTTGCTGAGGAGAAGCCTACAGAGGCTGTTTGGAGGTAATAAAGGCACTATTTTCTGGTACAACTCTTCAAATAATTGTCGATTGAGTCCCTCATTTCGCACAAACTGTGTGTCAGGAATTTGCATAATGTTGAGCTGAAAACATCACAGTATTAGTCCACTTCCTAGTGCTTTGCTAAGGAGAAGCCTTTGGAGGCTTCTTGAAGGTAATAAAGGCACTATTTCCTGGTACAACTTCTCAAATAATTGCCGACTGAGTCTAACATTATCCACAACGTGTAAGTCAGGAATTTGAGCTGGTTGCCGGGTCTTTGTAGACTCTAAACATTCGTAATGTAGA
This sequence comes from Mythimna albipuncta, assembly GCA_929112965.1. NCBI lineage: Eukaryota > Metazoa > Arthropoda > Insecta > Lepidoptera > Noctuidae > Mythimna > Mythimna albipuncta. Next base: position 21,633,713 of record OV815959.1, on the reverse strand, counting down.
GCTGCTTCAATTAAAAGCATTTTTGAGGCCATTTTTAGCACTTTTCTTACAAAATCAACACAAACGAAAATGAAAAGGTAAGGTTTTTGGTTTCGTCAATTTGACGTCAAAATTGCAAAACATTCGTATGTCATAATCATATTTTTTTTCGAAACATAACTAATTAGAGTAGGTTTAGAGATTCGGTATGTCAAATAATTTTCGTTCGTACGAAATTTCGGGAACGAAATGAACCATGGTAGGAGACACGACGAATTTCAATCGAAACTTCGTTTTTCGGAGAAAGCAAGTAGGCCCTCGGTGGCAACCCGGTATACTACGAGTCAACAGTTTTTGATACTTGTTATTTTTGAGAATATGATTCCAATTATTCCAATCCTAAGTGGGTGGGGTGCAGTCCCTCGAACGCTTCAATGTCCAGTATTAACAATGTTAATACAGGACGCTAAAGCATTGCACGAACGCGGTGTAGCAAGTATCCACATATCGATAATAATGCCCCCAAGGGAAATTTAACAGTCAGGTTGTTGTTGTGCGTCCAGATCTGATGAATGTGTCGCTTGTGTGCATTTAATGTTCGTAAGAAGCGCGCAGGGGTTTTATAAATACGAGCCGTGCGCGAAATGTACATGCGCCGTTCGCAAGCGGCGCCTTCGCCAGATCTACGCAACATTATGACTTGACAAATAGTTCGGTTACAGGAATAATGAAAGAACACGTTTTTTTTTTAAGTTTCATTTTAATAGAAAATAATTCAATCAGACGAATCGAAAACACTTTCATCTAAATATTCAATGCCAGAAAAGCTCACATTTTGGCTAGAGCTTCCTGCACCTGATGATTTTGAATCACTAGAATATTCTAATTCTGACAAATCACTGCTACTGTCATCTCTTAGATTTATTATCAGTCGTTCCATCTGTTCATACATAATCGCACCTCTGTCATAATATTCTTTTTCTATTTTCATTACATGCTTGCATGAATTTTTCCAGAAAAATTATCACATAAATCGAAGTTATCTAAATCTTTCTTTGGGCGACCTTTGCGATGTTTTCCCGGTGTTGTAAAAATACCATTATTTTTTTCACCTTCCTGAACAATCTTTCTTATAGTGTTGACAGATTTACCTAAAACAAAAAGCATAAGAACAATACTTTATTATTAAATCCATATTTATTATATTCAAGTTTCTTGTCTTGGAGGATAGCGTATACGAAACTTGTAAAACTACAAAACATAACCTCAATTTTCAATTTATATAAACAAGAATAAAAGTTATATAAATCTGGATATCTACAAAACTACGCATTGAAAAACATTTATAAAAACCTTGTTTAAGGTACAATAACTAATTTAGGGAACATAAATACCTGTCATATCGGCAGTTCTTTGATAAACATTGTCGATATCGGACAAAACTTGTCCTGCTTGAGATTCGGCCAAACAACGCAAAAAGACGTGGTAAATCACTGCTCTACCACTACTACGAATAGTTTTATTCATTTTAAATAGTTAATTACGCAACGAAAATTGATATTTTTATGAAATCTATGAAAAACGAACAGGATAGACGCACTGTTGACACAGAATGTACTAGCAGTTGACAAGTGAAGCAATGTTGCCTCAATCATCGCTTTTTAATTCCAACTGTCACCGCGTCAGACTCTTTATTGCCAAGCTGTAAGTGTATAATCTATGTGATGGCACAAAGGCCAAAAGGCCATGCCATAAAATTGGAAAAAAAAAATATTAAATGTGACAGTTCATAAGTTCAGTTCAGCTGTGATTTTTATATAAATTCGTATAGTTCAGACAAACTTTCGTTTTTGTTGACATCAAGCAAATACTTACAAGTCGGGCCTAAAATTATGTGCTCTGTTGAATGAAGTACTAAAATAGAAATATTGCAAAAGAGTGACTTAATATTTGTAGCCTTAGTCATCGAAGTGGTATTGTGCTGGTGATAGATGTGATAGTAGTCTATAGAACTACAACGTTCTGCACTAATATTTCCAGAATGCATCTCGGAGTTAATATATCAAATGCTTTGCAACAATTGGAAAGTGTAAAAGCTGCTGTAGACCAAAGTGATGACCCCAAGTTGAAGGTAAAATGTTTAACAATTACTTACAATTTAGGCAATTAACAACACGTCTTACAGAATTTCATTTACGAAAAAATCTTCGTTGTTTTGTTCCAACCGAAAATTTGGTCATGACATATTGAATTTAATTATTTATTTATTAAATCTACGCACAAAAAACTGTACAAAGGCGGACTTAATACCTTAGGCATGATTATGGTTATAACTTGTGTCCAAGGCTGAGGCCTATATTAAAGCTACAAATAGTAGGATCATTCTTGTAACGTGTTGCTATACTCTCGTGGTTCAAAGGGGAATCTTGGGATTCTGTCAGTCAAGCGTTTTTAAATTGATTCATCAAATTCAACTTGATTGTACTTGAATTACATAGAATTCAAGCCCCTCACTTTTAATGCTTTTGAGGCAACTAACAACAGAAATCTACTCTCATCACATTACTGCCTTGTAAAATCACTAGTCATGCTGACTAGTATGTAAATGTTATCAATTTATGCTAACAGTGCCAAAGTCGTTTAGGGGCCTTGGTGCATGGCAAACATTTATAACAATATTTGAAAATTTAATGTGGAACGAAAACAACTGCTGCTGAACTTTTTTACAGTTTGTCAAAACTTACGAATGTAGCAAAGAAAAAAGAAACTGAGCAACAACTCAATCCTTACAATTAGTTGAGCAATCTCACCTGATAAGACTTGTACTGATTGGTCCAAGAGTGTTGAAAGTAACCTCAGGAAACCAGTTACCCCCAATATGGGAAGGTTAAATTTGGAGGTATGGCTTTGTAAAGAGACACCCATAGATGCTGCGTATTTTGGCAAGCCATTAACCTTTCAATTGTGGAAATTACAGACACAATAGAAAGACAATAGGTGTGCGAACGCCGGCGTTCGCTTGGGGTTTAATGAATTAATGCATCTTGAAATATTATATAGCCTGTACTGTTTGTCAATATATATTGGCTAGTATAGTACAGTAATAATTTTTCCAATCTAACTGGCAGTTTCAGAGATTACCATGTTTAAACAAGCCAAAAAGAACTCTTCTGCAATATTATTATTTGTACTTAAAGTTTAAACAGAATCAAACCTCCCACCAACCGAAATTAGTAACTTGTTTGTTTGCATACATACATGCTTAAAATATTTTCTTAGCAAGTAAATGATCCTTCATTAATCAAACAATAATTTTAAGTTTTATAGACACACATTATTTTTATTACCAATTTGTTCAACAGGGAGCAACTAATGATGACTTGAATATGCTGATCAATTTGCTAGAGAGTCCCATACTTAAAAGTATAGCGACACTGCATGATTCAGTGGGAATGCTTGCAACTCAAGTGGCACATCATCCATCTATAATTCCAGGCGACTTTGACATCACCCCAGCAGGTAACTAACATTCTAAAAGTATAAATTATATTTAGTCGGGTCTACCTTTTATAGAGTAATTATTTATTTAATTATTACACTAATTAAAATTAACTTAAATAATTAAAAATAATAAATACACTAAATGCCTGGCTAAATATGATGTCATAATTTTATCCTCTGCATCGCTGTCGACTGGAAGTGTGCCCAAAAAGCTGGCGGCATTGCCACGTTGTATGGCAATGCTTATTCTCTGACCAAGGTAGAAACTAGCCCTTGGGTCACGCCAGGAGTCAACTAAGCATTTTGATAATTCTTTAAAAACTATATGAGCACTTGGATCTCACGGCCCGACAGTTCCAACCCTAAACGGCTCAAAAATATAACTGCCGACAAGGCTGTTATATTTCCGCCGCTTGAGGTTCTCTGCAGCCGCCGCGGCAGCACCAGCACAGCACGATGAGCTAGGAAGATGGGATGGCGCAAGAGTATCGACACAGGTAGCGTCCCACACTAAAAGCCTATCCATCTTCCAAGGAAATAACGACATACCGTCTGGTCTCTTACTATCGTCGCGTGCCAGGCCATGAGGTTCCAAAACAGCCGGAACGCCGACGGTGACAAGGGCTCGTCGGATGATGTCGTTAATGCACTTCGACTGCATGACAGGCCGTGGTGACCGAGGCTGTTGGCAACTTCGCCACAGTAGCAGCGATGAGGAGAACAACAAGGAGCACCACCAGAAGAAGGGTAACAGCTAAGCGTAAACTAGTATCGTCGAACAAGGTGCCAATATTCGATGACGGCAATGCGTGAAGCCAAAGACCTGACTCCCAATTTCTCAATTTCAGTAGCAGATGTTACGATTAGGTGTTCCTAAACTACTTTGCAGAGCGGCTCATCCCTTTTATAGCAGAACTTTTAATGTCATAATGTTATTTGGCATAACAACGGATAGCATATACTTCATTTTGCAGAAAATCATTTCGCATACACTCATTTGTCATACATTCAAAACTCATAATTTTGTTAGTCAGAATCAACTTTTGGCATAATGTTCATAACCATAATAATTAAAAAGCAGAACCATCATATAGCAGAAAATTCACAGTCAGGAACGTCTTAATTACGAAACACTGTTGGTATACATAGGGTTGACAAGGTTCCCATGCAGGTCCTCCTATTTCTGGGTGGTTATAAAAAAATAACCAAGATGGCTGGCAGGCATGTAGCATGCAAGCAGATATGCAACATGCAAGAAGGCATGTAACATGCAGCAGGCACGCAGCAAGCAAGCAGGCATGCAGTATGCTAGCAGGCTTACAGCCTGGAAACAGGCATGCAATATGCAGCAGGTATGCTTACCAACACATCTTCAGCTTGCTGACCAGCCTCAGCTCGCGGGTCGCCCTACCCATCTGTGCCTACGCGGAATTGAATTACACTCTAGGGGTAGGGCAGAAAAGACTACGTAAAGTAGGTTTTGCAGCGATTCCTTTCTGTCACTACATTTTGTAGCACAACATAATATTGACTTGTACTTTAATTTTTGATGTTTAAATTTAAACCCATACCAAATAATCGTATCTCTAAATAAATATTAAGGCTCATAGTCCCTTGAACCATCTGGCCAAATTTATGTAGACGCACCTCTCGCACCCGCCTAGGCGGCAGTACGCAAATCTGTGCATTTATTTGCGGCCAACAGCGCCCGGAAAACGCGCGGCTGACCTTTAAATCCATTTTCTTTGCGAAATATTGATTGATTTACATTTGCAATGTTCACTTTGAAGCATATTAAACCACCAATTTTTATGTGTAAAAATGTTTCTAAAGATCCAAGCCGTTTCGAAGGAGTAGGGAAAACTTGCGAAAAGTTACGAAATTGCTAAATATTTTTTTTAGACAAAAGTATTAATAGCACGAAACAATCAAATGTTGATAATGTTGTTCATGAATCTATAATAAACATATATTTTTTTCAAACCTATTAACTTAGCCGTTACCGAAGAGTAGGCTTCAGAAAGTCACTGTTTTATGGCACTTTTCGGGCGCTTGGGCCTTAAGTTAAACAAAATTATGCGTGATATTAATTATGGCAAAGGTAAAATACTGCGAAACAAAGTTCTGCCATGATAAAAGTATGACATTGTTACGTACGTGGGTAATCAAATGCCGATTTACTAACAGACAACTTTATTCACCACAAGCAAAAACAAATTAGTCCAGTCAACAATAATCCGAATCGCAATTAACACTAGAGTACCGTTACACTATCGCTTAGGTCGTTATATAAAATCACTTCACACACTTAGGTAGTTCGCTCTTGATTGCAGTCGAAATCACAACTGACTCGCTTCCGGCCGGGGGCTCGTATTTATATGCGGAGCCAAGAAAATTCTGGATACCGACATCCCACGATCGAACCAGAATAATTTAATCGCTTCTCGAAGTCATAAATCATTTTTATTGCACGATGTACTAAGAGTCACTTTCATGCGAATTTCGACTCTATTGTTAATGGCGGAGAGTACCATTTCCCTTATCGGTAGATACATACCTAACTACTAGTGGTACTTTGTGGATGTTTCGAGATTTTTCTGAACCTGGCTACGTACCACTATTCTCGATCTTTCGAACAGCAATGCGTTTTAATTATTACGTGCTACTCGTTATTTCCTCGGAGATACGGCGTGTTCACGTTTAATGGCGTAACAACATTATGAATTTGGTCACGTAAATATTCTGCAAAACAATAGTTATGCTTAAATACTTTTTTGTGCTTTGAAAATATTCGATTAAATAAGATTATGGCAAGTGTGTTATGCCAAATAAAATTCGCAGTATCAAGATTCTGCCAAATAGAAGGAACCCTATTTACTCCAATGACTGTTTATGCAATATAGCTTTAGTCTAGTTTTACCCTTTACAATCGAAATAGTACATTTCGCTTGTAAAGGGTAAAACTATAAGTAAGTACTAATTGGTATTTGTGACATTTTAGGTTTTCCTTGTTGACCTTGCAGTACCTGTCTGCTCTTTTACTGTAGGCTTTTATGGATGCTTCTTTATTCTTTACAAACCACGAAGTAACAGTCTTTGAAACTTTATTTTGAAAGCTTTAGAGAATTTCAATATCCAAATGTTGATTGTAACTCAGCAAAAGCATATTTGATACCAATGCAAATCATAACTATTTGAATTTGACACTAACCTTGATAATGCAAAAAAATATGAAAAGTCACTTTTGCCTTAATAACTGTAGTGAGCTGACCCTCAGCCTTGTTAAAAACGCTGTTGCTTCTATAATTTCCACGTTTCTTATATAATATGCACAATATTTGTTTCTGTATTAGGAGACCTTGCCCTTCAAGCAAGAAACTTGTATGGAAGTAATGAGGGGGAGGAGGAGCAGCGTGTACCTCAGGTGTCTCCGCCACATAGCTTGGAGTTTGGCTCTGGTTCTGACAATGAACGCATACTGGGACTAGATAGTGGATCTGTGGACTCTAACATGTCCCCTAAACAGGTAAGCTTAATGAAAAAAAAAATGTATTTGTCAACAGCCCATTATGATGATACTTTCTATATACTTATTTGTTTCAAGTTTAAACAAACACCTCAATACAACAAATTTAATAGAAAAAAAAAAATTAAAGTCAGATTATGTTATCCAACTACAGAGGAGCAACACCATGTGGAAGAAGGCTGCATTAAAAGTGTAATAATGTAGAGGTGTAAGTGGCTGATAAGCCCTGTTAACAAATGCTTTATACTTTTAATTTATCATATTTTCTGTTTTTGCAGAACCGTGGCTTACTAGACTTGTCAAGGGCTGATGAAACCCTTGGGTCTTTGTCACACAGTATAGTTGGCAGTGACTGGGCGCAAGTTGAAATCATCAATCTGGTTAATGATGGAACAGGACTAGGATTTGGTAATTCTCTTATGATTAACTTTTTATCAATATTTTGGCTGCAAATCCATGCACAACAGCTCAATTGCGCATTTACAGTGATGCTTAAGTTACCCTTAGAAACCTACTTTGTTTTCTTGAAAATGAACAGTACTTTTCGGTTCTGCTAGCACATAATCTAAATAGATTTTCTAATCCATTTAATCAATGTAATGTCTATAGCCTGGTCGGCTTCCCATATAATTGGATGCAGTCGAGTCAGGTACTCGACTGCATCCAATTAGATGGGAAGCCGACCAGGCTATTTTACTATTTTACATGGAGCGACTGCCTATTTGGCTTCCATAACCCTATAACTGGGTAACACTCCACCTCTTTGACAGGATTAATGTCAATGGGCACGCCACAATCATGGCGGTAAGTCCCCTCTTTGAGGCATAACTGGAAAGACCTCACGGCGTCCATATCTTCCACATGACGCAGGTCCTCACCGGACATGGTACGTTCGGGAGTTTTCTGCACCGGATTCGTGCGGAAGTGACGCCCGGGTGACACCACTGTGCGGAATGCCCGGAGGACACGGTGGAGCACACAGTCGAGGTGTACCCTGCTTGGGCGGAGCGTCGCCGTGTCCTCGTGGGGGCGATCGGCGGCGGAGACCTCTCGCGCCGGACCTTGGTTGAAGCCATGGTCCGGAGCGAAGAGGAGTGGCAGGTGGTCGCCGTCTTCTGCGAAGCAGTAATGCTCGCAAAGGAGGACGCCGAACGCATCAGGCAACGGCATTATCGTCGCCGCCGCCGCCGCCGGGATTCTGATCCCGATTTCCGGCCACCGTAGGCGCGGGCTTGCGGACAGTGAGCAATGGGTAGCTCGCTGTCCGGCCATCCGGTAACTGTCCGGACCAAACCCAACTCGTCAAATGAGTTGTCAGCAACAGCAGGGACCCAGCCGGGTCGAAGCCTACTGGGGCCAGGGTTATCCCAAAGGGTGCTCGAGCCCCGGTATGAAGGCTAGAAGGAACGGGATGGGTCTTTTAGTCAGTAAGAGTCTGACACTATCTTCCGCTCCGCCCAAGAGCGGGGGTTGTCATTGGATGATTTTTTACCACCATAAAAAAGGACTAATGTCAAAATCTGGCTCTTGAGTACTGCTCTGCATTAACGATTAAAGATCTTCAAATGGTTATAAATATGGTTCTTTTGTAAGGCACAGAAGTATCTCGAAATGGATGGGCCCCCGTCAACGGAGCGGCATACGTATGCGCTGTGTAGTTCTGCCTTAAAGAATCGATTCAGTAATAAATCAAATTCTAAAAGATCCATCAATTAGTTACCTTGCAGTTACTGAATCCTAAAAAGCATGGGTGTACCAAATTCACATAAAAATAAGTTTGAGGAAAACGAGTGCTTTGACAGTCTTAAATAATGTGAATGGTTGCGCATTCCGTAGGAAAAAAATCGAGCCTTCGATTTATCGAGCTCAGATCGCCAGCCCTTGTTTTATATCTACACTAGCTGCTACTAGCAGCTTCTCCCGCGTGATAGTAGAAAATTATTCCAAGGGAACATACTTTGAAGATAAAATATAGTATTCTATGCGCTATTCCAGGACATGGTCTACTTGTGTACCAAGTTTCTTCGAAATCCATTCAGTACTTATTGCGTGAGAGTTACGGATATAGTCATAAATGTGAAAACTTAATTATAGGTATAATTGGCGCGAGAACGAGTGGAGTTATCGTTAAGACAATTCTAGCGGGCGGGGTCGCTGACAGAGACGGGCGCCTGAAGTCGGGAGATCACATCTTGCAAATTGGAGATGTAAGTGGGCACAGGGGGATTACTGTTGGATTATTTGAGCAATATAAAAATAAATGAACTTTAAAATGTCAGAGATGATCGGTTCTGTGGGAGTGGTGTTTAAGTAGCGCGTTGCTGTTGGCAGGCGCACCTGATGGAGATGGGGTCGGAGCAGGTGGCGGGCGTGCTGCGCGCGTCGGGCTCGCGCGTGCGCCTCGTGGTGGCGCGCGCCGCCGACCCGCACGCGCAGCACGCGCACCCGGCGCCGCTCGTGCCTGCAAGGTCAGCTAACTCTACTGCCATTTCACACGGCCACACGTTAATGATAATTATTGTTATTTATTTATTTATTCCATTTGTTTTATTTATATAAACAAAACAAAACTGGTAGAGTGTGTTGGTCTACCATAGATTTGGGAGGAATACTACCTGTTCTCAGTCGCCTATGTAAAAAAAATAAAAAAATAAATGAAGTTTAATTATATCACTTCGACAAAAAAAATTATAGCCCAAATAAGCTTTACTTGTTGTCAACGTAGTATGCTACTCCTATTAAAGCGCGCCGGGTCTAACTGGTGTATAGGAGCGAGCTTAAAGTGACTTCCACCGCTGGGCTCATCTTAATAGTAGAATACAGCCTAATCTGACAATTCAACAATAGTTGTTTCGTTCTCTACGTAATAAATAAAGGTTAGTTTTGAAATGCATTGAGTAAGGTATAAGGAATTTCTACAAAATCTTACACTGTTGTGATAGAAAGTTTGTGGTTGTAGTGCGAGATCCGTCGAAGAAATCTCTTCCCTCATCTGTTATTCGATAATAATAAATATTGTGTGCTAGATAATGTGTTTATTAAGACATTCCGAATAGGTAGCCTAGCTAAATCTGGTACCAATGCTGTTAAACAATAAAATTTAAGAATGTGAACATTTTATGATTTCCATTTTATTAAAATACTTATAAATTGAGTTCTACCGTTACTAATAGCTTCTATTAGACTAAAAACACTAATTAACATGAAAAAAAAAAGATTAAATATGAGATGAGGCTAAATTATGGCTATTTGCTCACCTCTTTATGCAAGGCAACCCTCCTATTTGCACCCAAAAAAAGAAGGCAACTTGTAGTTTTTCAGTTCCTTGGGGCACATTCTTTCAGCTAATGCTCGACTTTCCCAAAAACAAATGAAGGGGTAATTGATTTAAAAAATGTAACAACTAATTTTATGGTTTAACAGCATTGGCACCAGATATAGCTAGGCAACCTATTCGGAATGTCTTAATAAACGCATTATCTAGCACACAATATTTATCATAATCGAATCACAGATAAGGGAAGAGATTTCTTCTACGGATCTTAGATCATGGCAATTACCTCGACTTATGGTTACTTGGTACTGAAACATAGCCGTTGTTTCCTTGTAGACTCCTGTCAGACCCCGAGGCTCTGGACCGCTACCTTCTTGACGCAGGTTTCGAGCAAGTGTTCCACACGCAGCCCACGCCCGTGCCACTCTCCAACGCCTCCAGATTCGTATTCGACCGATCTATCACACCACCACCTGATGCAGGTATGTACTATGGACATTTATCGTACAAAATTATATGAAAACTTGATATTCAGTGAAATGTGTGAAGACAAGATGGCCGAAATGTGTGAGGAAAAAATCTCAAATGGATTTGAATTCATGTGATCAGGGCACTTAAATGAGTTATCCAAGAGAGGGAAAGAGGAAGAGGGATAGACACTGTAAAATAGTCAGGATTTCGGGTAAAATCGGGACGGAAAAGGTACATGAAAGATGCAAGTGGAAACAGCTGGCTTTGGATCTGAAAAAAATTATTCAATCTCCCATTGACTAAATTATATTCATATTTTAAATAATTCAACAGATGCAGAGTCACCAGAAGTCGACAGATTCACCGTACAGCTCAAGAAAGATGAAAATGGTCTTGGAATTACTATTGCTGGTAATTTAATACACATAATATACATCCGCTGTTTGACATAGACCGCCCCATCAAGTGTCGTCACATTGACCATCCTGCGCGTCTGGCATCCATCGGATTTCCGCAACCTTCACCAGGTTTTTTTTTGGTGGGAAAGTCATCAATGACAACCCTCGCTCTTGGGCGGAGCGTGAGATAGTGTCACACTCTTACTGACTAAAAACCCACCCTCCCCACCCACCGTTCCTTCAAGCCTTCCTACCGGGGTTTTTTTTTTTTGGTGGGGAAAATCATCCAATGAGAACCCCCGCACTTGGGCGGAGCGGAAGTTAGTGTCAGACTCTGCCTGACTAAAAAACCCACCCCGTTCCTTCAAGCCTTCATACCGGGGCTCGAGTTCCCTTTCGGATAACCCAGGGCGTTCCGCACAGTTGCGACACTCGGGCTTTAATCCGGTACAGGAACCTCCCCAAACGTGCCATGTCCGGTGAGGATCTGCGTTATGCGGAAGGAAAGGATGCCGTGTGGTCTTTCCAGCCACGCCTCAAAGAGAGTACTTACCGCCACAATTGTGGCGTGCCCAACCTTCATCAGGTCATCGGTCCACCTTGTAGGAGGCCTACCAATGCTGTGTCTTCCAGTACACGGTCGCCACTGCAGAACCTTTCGGTCCCATCGAACATTTTTGTGCGAGCGATGTGTCCGGCCCACTGCCATGTGAGTTTAGATATTCTTCGGGCTGTGTCGGTAACTTTAGTTCTCCTACGGATATCTTCATTCCTGATTTGATCATATAAGAAAACTTCGAGCATAGCCTTTTCCATTGCCTTATGGGTGAGTTTAAGCCTTCTGATGAGGCCCATTGTGAACGGCCACGTTTTAGAGTCGTAATGCCATCACTGATAAAATTCACTGGCCATAGACTTTCCTCTTGAGACACTGTGGTATGTTGGACGAGAACACTGCGCAGACACGCGCCTATTCCATCACGTTTTGTGTAATGATCATAATTATATGGGTACTTAATAACAGTAATTATCAATAATTTTCATTATACAGGCTATGTTTGCGAAAAAGAAGAGTTGTCGGGTATATTTGTGAAGTCGGTAACACCGGGCAGTGCGGCAGCGCTGAGCGGCAAGGTGCGCGTCAACGATCGCATCGTCGCCGTCGACGGCGTGTCGCTCGCCGGCAAGTCCAACCAGCGGGCCGTCGACGCGCTCAAACAGAGCGGTAATATCGTTACACTAGAGCTGGAAAGGTAAATATGTGCTTCAAAATCTTGATGTTATTGTTTCGGATCAGTGTTGCGAGACTGGCCAATCGCAAGTATCAATTTGATTGGCCTGTTGGTCTAGTGATTATTGGCCTTACCTGCTATACCGGAGATCGTGGGTACGATTCCCACCCGAAACAAATGTTTGTGTGATGAGTATGATAATTAATTTTTAGGGTTCCGTTTGAGTTATCAAAGGAAAAAAATGTATACCTTATTTATAGGATCACTTTGTTGTCCGTCTGCCTGTCTGTTTGTAAAGACCCTTTATCTCAGAAACGCGTATAGGTAAGTTATCGAGTTGAAATTAAAACCAAATTAACTCAGGTCTGCGGTCCCTTGAAGCTGTGTAAATTTATTTTCTTTCTTTCTTTCTGTGAAAAATATCACACTTCTGAGTTAACGAAAAAAAAGGCCGTTTACGTCGAAAAAACGACGCTCTCTAGGGAATCAAAATTCATAGGGTACTTCCCAATCCTGAAATTTGTCATGAAGCAAGGTCTCGATTCGCTTAGTGGTCATTCGTAGATCTTTTGGCAGTTCTTCCAGGTAGTCAGACGCCAAAAAATCTGAGCATCAGTCTATCCAAAGAGCATCATGTTACCATGTAACTGGGCTGTGGAGGTCTGATTGGCAGTCGCTTCATGTGAAACACGGTTATTTAGCCGCATCCGGTGAAACTGGAAGCCGACTCCCAAGTAGTTGAGAAAAATTCGGGAACTGATGGCGCTGAAATGGCCACCAAGTGGCACGGACACGGCGTCGAATAACGAGGGTAGATCGAAAAGTATTCGGACTGACACAGATCCACACAACTCTTAAAGTCAAAACTAGCATGGCTCACTGTGACTAAAATCACTCCAGATAAATACTATGAACCAGAAACAAGGCTTATTGTTAACTTAACAGATTGCCATGATGCAGAATGAAATAGGAGTTTTTTTTTGGTTTTTCTGGCACCTGCGCAAAGATATTAGGAAAAGGTCAATGTACTTAGTGGTAATGTACTTGATAATTCCACGGTTATCGCGCCACGTATAGTACGTATGGGTAAACCTTGCAATTTTTAAAACAGTTAGCTTCTAGTTACACAAATGAAATTTTGCATACACCATTGCCTGAGTGACATTATTCTAAATCCAATATGACGGACTCCCAAAGATGGCGGACCAATCATAGTTTTATACACTCTCATATTCATCTCTCATCTTCGAGAAAGAAGTCGAATCGGACCGGTAGGGCAGCGTTCGGGAAGCTGCGCGGTATCTTCTCGTCCAATATGCCACAGTGTCTCAAAACGGAAATCTATGACCAGTACGTGTTACCAATGATGACATATGGCTCCGACACGTGGTTGTTTGCAATGGGTCACCTAAAAGGCAATGAAAATTATTATGCTCGGAGTTTCCTTGCGTGATAACGTCAGAAATGAAGATATCCCTGCGGATATCTTCATTTCTGACGCTCCTGCGAGTATAGCTCGAAGACCCGTCAAACTTCAGTGGCAGTGGGCAGGGCACATTGCTCGCAGAACAGATGGTCGATGTGGACGAAAGGTTCTGGACTGACGATCACGTAACGGAAGATGCAGCGTTGGAAAGCCTCCCACAAGGTAGACCGAAGACTTGGTAAGGGTTGCAGGAACCCGATGGATGCGAGATGCACAAGACCGGTCGTTATGGCGAAACTTAATCCTATGGTGGACGCGTATGTCTAACAGTGGATGTTTTGCGATTGAAGTGATCATGATGATGGGGTGATCATGGACTCGAATTTATCGTGGACTGCCCATGTCCCTGATGTCAGTCGCAAAGTGCACTACACATTTCACTCCTTAATATGCCTTCAGAGTTTTTTGCCCTTGAAGACCAAAATTTCTCTTGCCCAAACACTTATTCAGCCCATCATTGACTACGCTGATGCCTGTTTTTTTGATGCCACCGAGGAGCTTTTAAATAAACTTGAGCGTTTGCAAAATTTCTGTATTCGTTTTGTTTTCAACCTTAAAAAGTATCATCATGTCTCAGACTTTCGCAAGGTACTCAAGTGGCTCCCTATTCGACTTCGCAGGGACACTCGGATATTATGTCTACCATTTAACATCCTTTTCAACCCTAAAACTCCCTCTTACCTGCGGGAACGTTTCTCCTACTCTCGTCTTTCTGATGCACCTTGCTGGTCGCATTTTAAGAATCTCATTAAATCCCCTCCTCACTCCACCGATTTCTATTCCTATTCCTTCACTTCGCACGCAGTACGGTTGTGGAATTCACTTCTGCCTGATATCAGGGGCTGCCAAACTCTTGCAGTTTTTAAAAGAAGAGTGAAAGAGCACTATCTTTCTATTTCGTCATAATTGCATATTTAAACTAATATGTATTATTTTATTTTAGGTATTATTTAGTATGTATTTGTGTGATATTTATTTTATTATGTGTATGTTCATAATTATAGCAGTAAATATATATCTTTAATTGTTTTTTTTTTTTTATACTATTTCATTTTTAACTTTGTATTTTGTGTGTACTAATTTTCCTTTTACTTTTACAAACGGTACTTCTCTTTTTTCTTCAACTTTCCTGTCGCAGGTATGCTGAAAGAGATTTCGTTAGAAATAAGCATCACATTTGTACTATTTTTTCTGTTTCCTTCCTCTTTTCTTGTATTTCCATGTGTGTACATAAATAGTTAAATAAATAAATAGATGATGATACTCTCATAATATCTGATGACAGCGTTTGCTCATAGGAATACGAAAAAGCTTGTTTTCTAAAACTGTTTCTTATTTATCACTAGATACCTCCGCGGGCCGAAGTTCGAGCAACTGCAGCAGGCCATCGCGGCGGGAGAGAGTCAGGTGGCGGCGCCGGCACACAACCCGTTCCTGCACATGCACCGCCCCGACCGCCCCGAGCGCGCCGACCTGCTGCCCGACATACCCATGGCGCAGCTGCACAACGAGTCAGTCTTGTTACATTACACACTACACACAACCCGTTCCTGCACATGCACCGCCCCGACCGCCCCGAGCGCGCCGACCTGCTGCCCGACATACCCATGGCGCAGCTGCACAACGAGTCAGTCTTGTTACATTACACACTACACACAACCCGTTCCTGCACATGCACCGCCCCGACCGCCCCGAGCGCGCCGACCTGCTGCCCGACATACCCATGGCGCAGCTGCACAACGAGTCAGTCTTGTTACATTACACACTACACACAACCCGTTCCTGCACATGCACCGCCCCGACCGCCCCGAGCGCGCCGACCTGCTGCCCGACATACCCATGGCGCAGCTGCACAACGAGTCAGTCTTGTTACATTACACACTACACACAACCCGTTCCTGCACATGCACCGCCCCGACCGCCCCGAGCGCGCCGACCTGCTGCCCGACATACCCATGGCGCAGCTGCACAACGAGTCAGTCTTGTTACATTACACACTACACACAACCCGTTCCTGCACATGCACCGCCCCGACCGCCCCGAGCGCGCCGACCTGCTGCCCGACATACCCATGGCGCAGCTGCACAACGAGTCAGTCTTGTTACATTACACACTACACACAACCCGTTCCTGCACATGCACCGCCCCGACCGCCCCGAGCGCGCCGACCTGCTGCCCGACATACCCATGGCGCAGCTGCACAACGAGTCAGTCTTGTTACATTACACACTACACACAACCCGTTCCTGCACATGCACCGCCCCGACCGCCCCGAGCGCGCCGACCTGCTGCCCGACATACCCATGGCGCAGCTGCACAACGAGTCAGTCTTGTTACATTACACACTACACACAACCCGTTCCTGCACATGCACCGCCCCGACCGCCCCGAGCGCGCCGACCTGCTGCCCGACATACCCATGGCGCAGCTGCACAACGAGTCAGTCTTGTTACATTACACACTACACACAACCCGTTCCTGCACATGCACCGCCCCGACCGCCCCGAGCGCGCCGACCTGCTGCCCGACATACCCATGGCGCAGCTGCACAACGAGTCAGTCTTGTTACATTACACACTACACACAACCCGTTCCTGCACATGCACCGCCCCGACCGCCCCGAGCGCGCCGACCTGCTGCCCGACATACCCATGGCGCAGCTGCACAACGAGTCAGTCTTGTTACATTACACACTACACACAAGACTAATATTACATCAAGTATCTCAAAATAATCTCAGACTTTATTCACAGACAACTAATATTTAAAAAAAAAATACAATGGTCTGCATAAAACAAAATTAAGATAATTACTAAATACACTTGCGTGCAAAAGAATCGGTCCACCCCGTAGGCAGCGCTTTGAAACCCAATAATTAACCAAAAAATTAAATAATTGTAAAAATTTTTTTAGTATTCTTAAAGATAAACTTCTTTTACACATAAAAATTTACCGTTGTTCACATTATCGATTTAAATCGTCGAACATCCTCATTTTACACTTTTTAAAACATAATGTTTCTGATTTTGCTCATTATTTAAATTGGACCAAATCTTTCTTTATTTTGAAGTACTTAATTTTAAGCGTGTTTACTTCATGTAAAAATGGATACAAGTCCAACTGAGGCCGCTTAAGTAGAGTCAGGGCGTCGCGAATAGAAGTCTTCATTTAAGTCGATCTGCAGTAAGACGAGTGCGCCAAAGGTTTGTTGAAGACCGGAAGTTTCAATAGACGATCGGGTTCAGGTAGGAATCGGGCGACATCAGAGCGCGATGACCGATTTTTGGTATCAATATCTTCACGTAATCGACATCTCACTGGAGTTCAAGTGCAACAAAAACTTCTCTATGTCCGTAGAGTCTCAATAAGTGAGTGGATTGTACGACAAAGACTTGCAGAAAGGAGATTACATCCACACAAGCCTGTCAATGATCCGAAATTATCCCCTGCGCATCGCTAAACGTGGTGTCAATTTGATCGTGCTATAAATAAGTATGTAAAATCATTAAAAAAAAAAACTATTACTTTTAAAACAAGTGCAAGTGAAGCTTTTCTTTTTTATCTATAAATTGATGTCAAAAACTTTATTTAATTAATTTTAGTTTTTTCTTTATGCATCGTATTTTAAACCAAAAAGTTAGGGGTGCGCCGATTTTTTTGCACGCAAGTGTATATTTTTTAGCTGTGTTGTTGTGATACGCACAGCTATATCTATTTATACGACATTATTTTTAGTATATGCGAAACCTGAATATAGTTTGTACAGAATCAATAACTGAATTTTGAATTTTTTCCCAAAAATATTTAAAAAGGTCACAAGTTAGATACCACATACACTAAGGACAACACAGATTACGGCAGGTCATAGCAGGCACTAGACGCCAGCAAACAACTGGGTACAAGTGCAAAACAACCCCTCAGTCGCCTGGATGGACCGGTGACTACCTATTTTTGCCGACATAACAAGCTTATAACTTAGTGATTTTACATGATACAGTTGTGAAATTTTGTACTTACATTTTTTACATAAATATAACTAGACACGTGTTTCGGGTTTCGCACATAATATTAATGTTGTATTTGTTGTAACTTTTTGGTGCGTGTTGGTCCTACAGCATTGCAGTAGATAAGCCAGTAGAGGAGCCAACGAGCGCGCCCGCGCCGGCCGCGCCGCGCGCTGCGCCGCCCTTCGACATGCCGCGCACGGCCGAGCAGAAGGACGCCATCAAGAGGAAGTGGCAAGCTATCCTCGGTAATTATTATTATGGATTTACTATCGTTGTTATTAAATAGAATACAAATAAAAAATTTTTTAGTATAGCAGTCCAGGGTACCGCTGTCAATGTATTTTAGATAATAATATAATATAATAATATTCGACAACTATCACACAACGCCGTCTAGTCCCAAGCTAAGCAGAGCTTGTGTTATGGGTACCAGACAACTGATAAACATACTTACCTATATATTTCTAAATACATACATATTATAAATAAATTACACCCAGACACAGAACAAATGATCGCGCTCATCACACAAACATTTGTCCTGGGTGGCAATCGAACCCACGACCTCCGGCATAGCAGTCAGGGTCACTAACCACTAGGCCAGTCATAGATGTATTTTTTTTTATACAAAAGTGTAATAGTTTTAGTATAATGTATATTGTAATAATGCATATAAACTAATATTATTCAAATAAGAAAAGATGAGCAAATAAATTACAGTGATATTACTTTGTTGGTATTAAAATGGAATAAACCATTGCAGCGGGGTAGCACTCAAGTCAAGGTTTTGCTGATTATTTTTTTAGTACTTTTCCTGTTTACATAGGTTTATGTCGGTACTTTTGTAATTGGCGTCAGTTAAAATATCAGCCGAAGCTATCCAATAAAATAATGTATGACGTCCATGTTTGTTTGCAGGCGACGATGTAGAGATCGTAGTGGGCGTAGTAGTACGCGGCGGTGGGGGCCTGGGCATTTCCCTGGAGGGCACCGTGGACGTGGAGGGCGGGCGAGAGGTGCGGCCGCACCACTACGTGCGCTCCGTGCTGCCCGAGGGGCCCGTGGGCCGCGCCGGCGCGCACCGCCCGGGCGACGAGCTGCTCGGTAACCTACCACACACACAATCACACTCTCACACTCAAATCACGCACCGGCCCAAATTACCAATAAAGGGCCTATTAAACAAGAGTTTTTCAAACTTATTTGAAAGTCAAACAATTTCCGTACTCAGAGGTGAACGGGCACCGGCTGCTGGGCATGAACCACCTGGAGGTGGTGTCGATCCTCAAGGAGCTGTCCAGCGAGGTGTGCATGGTGTGCGCGCGCCCGCGGGCCGCGCCCGTGGACCTGGCGCCGCCCGCCGCCACGCTCGTCAAGGTACCCGCTGCAAAGCTACACTACCCAACAAACATTTTATCGGTCGCCACAATGATTTTAACTTTTGGTTCTATACGCTGGTCATAAATGGGCCCATTTTATACGAATCAGTGTCGTAATAGAGTTACATAGCAGTTGATAGCAGTCATATCAATCGCTATTTGATTATGTAGTGGTCGTATAGACATCTTATGGACCTCTTTTTATCAAGTTATGATGTTTATTAGCCTACTTTGCGGTATTTTATCGAATAATTAGTATTCATCACGACTTTTATAAGGGATTTCGATTTAAAGTGATGCAATAAATGTAGTGAATTGAAACTTAAACACCAAAACTATTAACCTTACACTGTGTAAGAATAATATATTTTTCATTACTCATATTTTGAAAGTAGGTCTGAAGTTGCCTGAGGAGCGGACTGAAAGTAATATTTTTCATCCCTAGGGAGTTTTACTTTACAACTGACAGCCGTCAGATTATTAAAAAAAAACTAGTTCTATCTTCACATTTCTATTGAACCATGTTCCAATTTTCCATACAGCCAGTCAATCACAGCGCGATATAAAATTGAAATAACTTAAAGACAAGTAGAGTCCGTCTAACGAAAGCGTGACCTGAGAAAAGGAGGTATAAACCAAAAGTGTTGAATGTGGTATTATTGAAATAGTAGGAGAAAAAAGTTTTGATTCTTGAGTATTTTTTGTATTTATGACAATTGTATAATAGTTGTATAGGAACTTAAATTTTAATCAAAAACTTGTGTAGACTTAAGCTAGAACTACACTACACCGACGCACACGTGTGAGACGTCTCAGACGTGTGCGGTAGGTGTGCACACTACACCGATGCAACGCGTAACACGTGTGATGCGCATTACAACCTTTGATTTCTTTGGAGGATTAAAACAGATCAAGCTCGCTTTTTCATTTACAATCGAAGACACTTCCGCCTGACCACCGCGATCAGACGCGTGGATAGCCCCGCCCACCTTCCTCTAAAATTTCTGGGACCGATGTGTGGGCGCTGCGGACGTAGCGTCGCATGGCGTGGCGTGGATCAAGTGTAGCTCTAACAGTCTATTTTCCATATGAAATGTATGGAGACCGAAGCTTCCAGATCGGCGTGTGTAGCACACGTGTGAGCAGTATAGTTCTACCTTTAACTATTGGTGGGTGTATGGTAAAGGTCAATAACACACAAAATGTAAGTTATTATTCCAAATTATTTTATTTTATCTGTTCTCTCAAATGTCGCTACATAATATTAAAAAAATACTCTTTATTTACCATTTGGCCTTCTGGCAAGAATACCAAGTGCACAACACCGCAATTGTCAACATGATTTCAATTTCATCATGTCTCGCCAACACTAATAATGTGTTTCAAGATTGTTGGGTTGGAATCGATTCGTTTTAGCACAGAGAAAATTCAGATCTTTTGGGATTAGTCAAGCGGGAACATGTTTCATACTCCAGTGATTATTTTAAATGACACGTATCGACTCGTGAGACACAGAAAGTTCAGCAGCTACCTCTCTCAAACTTAAACTAGGATTTCAGTCACCTTTTCCTTACTTTCGCGATTTTAACTTCAGTTGAAGACTTTGATGCACTACTAGACAGAGTGAGGCAAATCTTTCATTACATCCAACCGCTTTAGAACGCATTCTACCACTCACTAGCATGTGTTTTTGATTAAGTCGATTCACCAAAAGCCTTCTTTGTTCGATGTTTTTGTCAAATATGAAATTCGCAATATGCCAGATTATCTAAAAATATAAGAAAAAATAAAATCATTATATCGTAAAGAACAATGACCACCTTCCATACATTTCAAAACCTGATAGTAAAAGTGAATGTATAGTTATAATGTATAGTAGACAGACTACCTGTAAGTCTAGAAAATAATGTCTCATAGTCATTTTTACGATTTGAACGCCACGAAGTCCAAAAAATATTAATGTTTCTTTTTAGGTTAGAATTTGCCGTGAGATGTTAGAAAAATAATTATTAACTCTCGAATTGTAATCTAAAATAGGAATACTTAGCTGTGGTCGAATAGTCTTTTTTATTTAAAAAATTGAGTGTCGAGCATAATAATTTCTGTTTCTCCAGCGCAAATAACTTGTACTTACTACCTATCTAGTAAATACATTTTTAATAAAGAAAAATGATAAATAGTTTGTATAGGTTACCTCTAAAAAGTATCTCTTACCTGTTCATCACTTGATCACTTATCTACCCAACACATTTTATTGGCTTATGGTTAACGGTTACGGTATGTATACAGTACACATAATAAACAAAAAGGGAAAAACAAATTATACAATATGTTTTAGTGAAATGCTTTATTGATTATCATCATTATCATCTAAATCTCTTATAACTACATCATCTAGAAATGCTGCTGGAGCAGAGATATTTGCTTGATAGCTAGCCCACCCAAGATACCACACTAATGTCATAACGTGAGCGCAACATCCAATGGAACCCACTCCAGTTTCATTACAATTGACTTGTCCTGGCTGTGGTTGTAATGTTGAAAATTTTGGATAATTTAGATAACTAATAGGTCATCTAGTCATTGAGTAGTAGTACAAAAGTGTTCATATTGACTGAAAATTGTATAAGAGTGTAATTTATCACTCTTACACGATTATCGCTTAAAAGCAGTTTTCGCGACTTTAATACGATAATACGATTGATGACAGTGTAAAAGTCGTGTAGATGTTACTAAGACGACAGCATCGATTATGCTACTGAAAATTGTGTATTAAAAAAGTCGTAAAGAAGTTTATACGATGTCTGAATACGACTACAAGTTGTGTAAAGATAAGGGGGCACTAAGTTATATCACACGATAAAATTACTTCAATACGATGTTTAAAGCATTTCGAGTCGAGTAACTATTACTTATACGGCTAAAATGTTTTTTGGGTACTTATTGATCTACTCTCATATTGTAAAGTTCCAATTTTGAAATCATAAGTCATCCATATAAACGTATTTTATTATTTTTTCATCAACAGCAAGTGATGAAATCATAGAATTTTTTTGTTGTTTTATTACAAGAACAGGATGAATAATTCTCGGCCTGATTAGCGAAAGACTACAAATTCCATTTTTTTTTTTTACATAATCTCTCTTGACTTCAATACTCTTGGTCCAGCGTTTATCTAACCTCACTATTCCTTCTCGGAAATTTGAGTCTGGAAGAATATGAAAATAGTCGCCTATGGCCCATTTAACTTTTTCGCTGTCGTGAAGCGCCTCCCTGAAAGAAATTTCTTCAAGTTTGGGAACAGATAGGAGGCTGATGATGCTTAATCAAGAAAATATGGGGTAAGGCCGAGCAAATGGTACCCCGAATCCCGCAGTTTTACCATCGCATCTCATCGATTTTCTTCTTCAAGCCAGTAACCTGATTCACGTAAAATCAAACAACTCAAATATCGTTGAAGTTTTATAGTCGTTCGATCGAAGTCCTATCCAAAAGCGGTATTCACGATCTATCGACTTATTTCTAGTTACATTAATAAGTATTCTACCAGGATAATGTAATACAGATTTTTTTTTAATCGACGAATTTCAAACGACTTTAAAATCAGTGTCGTTCAAACTAGATTGATGGATGTGAATACGGAAATGGTCTAAACGACTAAATCGCTACGATATCGTTACGGTTTTGATTATGTGAATCGAGCTATTGGTCTCATCTGGCCAATTTTGGCATCTAGCTAATCAAGAAGGTTGGTTGGAAGTTATATTTGTCTGTAATCGTTCTCTCTTTTGCAAGATTACCGATTAACCTTATGAAATTAACAAGGAAACATACCACTTCAAATTTTAATCGTTTTAATCCCACGGAGGGTCGAACTGGTGCATGAAACACTATCGATTTGTAAAAATAAAATTAAAAAATAAAATACTTTTTTTTTTTAATAACTCGAACCAATTCTCGAGTGAGTGAATAAATAATGCAAACCATTAGTAGGCACCATTTCATAATAACAATAATTATGCGTTCGCATAGTCACATTGAGTTATATTCTAGTGATAAACAAGCTCTTTCATGGAAACTATTTGTCAAAATATTGTAAAGTTAAAACAAAAAATCTGCTGCAGCGCTACATTGGCATTATGTCGTGTCGTATATGTTAACAGAACTATTAAAATATAAAGCGCTGATAGCTTTTAGATGATATTTTTATCGCGACCAAAAGCCCCTTGAATTTCGTAGTACTTACGCGTTTAGGTTAACATAGTGTAATGACATGTTATCCATATAGATTTTTATACCGCAGAAATGACACAGCTTTTTGCCTACAATACTTCATAAGAATAACACTCTATTTAAAAATTTTACAATAGTCCTCGTTAGTGTAAATTCAGAAAACTGCGTTCAGAAAACTTTAATAAATAGGTGAATTCAAAGTCGTGTAAAATATTGAAACCATTTATTGTAATCATCATTCTGAAGAACAGCTAACCACATCAAAATAAAAACCACTTGCAATCTTTGCGTTAAACGTGCAAGATTATGTATCCAAAGGACTATGCTTTTGTGAAGTCTATCTAACCAGTAATGATTCAGAAGTGATTAGGTATTATGTTTATAACGGCCCCTAAGACGACCCATTGACTCAGAACTCTTATTAATTTTTGTAAATAATTTTGATAATCTACCTACTTATGAACAATTTTAACGTGTCGTTTAAATGTTAAAAAAATAAAAATACACAAGTGATTTAGGTAAGTAACAGATTTTTTTTTAAATCATTGTACATAATTTTGACTCCACATTTTTAAATACGCCATAACTAACAGGCCTGTAGAGATTTATTTTTACATAAATGTAATTACCTAACACTTTTAGCAAAAGTAATTATTTTATTAGGTATGTCTTAGGCACAAAGCAGTTAAGTCCGTCCTAAGTCTATAAAAGTATGAAGGAAAATTTGGAATCATTTTATTTATTTTACGTGAACATCAGCTGAGCGAGTGAATGACCTTTCGACCGACGTCGACGCGCGACTTAAGTACCTAGATACCTACTCGTGGAGGTACTATTTAGTTGATGCATTTTGCGAGTATTACCTTGTCACTTGCTGTTTTTTATTTTAAAAGTTACATCGCTCTACAAGCTTTGGATGAATAGTATTTTACACGTGAAACCACCGGTTGAAAGGATTAAAACGATCACAATTTAACGGTGTATATCCTTTTCGAATTCCATAACACTTGCGATGACCTTTCAAGCACGTGCTATCGTCTTCTCTTTATTTGGCGCTGCACCAGCGGCATCCACCCTCTGCTTGGACTACAAATCGCCGCACAAAAATGGTCGGATCCCTTTTGAAACGGTCCAAAGATTGTTGCGAAAATCGTTTTCGCATTTGTTTTTGTTCAGCATTCAGCAAATGCGGCACCCATCTTGCACAAAGGTTTCGCATCCCTATTTCTGTTTGTGAAATGTTTCGGACGCATTCCTTCTAGATCCCCACACTCACAACTATCTTAATCACCATCAATTTTGTCTGTCATCCAACATAATATAATGCACTTAGTCGATAGTATCTGGAGTTGTAGTAGTTTTCGGCCTTTCTACACGTGGGTAATTTTCGAGGGACGTGCGACCATGTTTAAATTCAGCTGGTCACTTTTTAACGATTGACATAGAAGGAGCAGAGTCCCCGTAAACTTGTGTCAAATTTGGATTAATTTCTGTTGAGGTCCTCCTTCCAAAACGATGAATTTGATTACCGCAAGACATTCAAATTTATCAATTTTCACGAAACGTAAGACCTGTCATGTATGTGTGCGTCATCGCAATGTACCTATGTGTCCATGGACTGCGCTCCCGCGCGCCCTTTCCGCGAATAATAAATCAGTGTGCTCTTACGAGCGAGTAATTTCACTTCTATCCGCGCGTTACCTGTAGTACATTCCTACACAACAAGACCTTTACTGTAACCATTCCAGTACACAAATTACTTGAGAAAAAAAAGTTGAGACTTCTCAGATGAACAAATTAAAAGCACATCCAGGCAGAAACAACAAAATTTTGCTGACCGGAGTACTATCTTTTGGCCAAGCCGAGGACTTTTCACCCCGCCCTAGTATGATAAGTATTGAGCAAAACTTGTGTTGCAGGCGAAGTCGGATGGAAGTCTGGCAGGCGCCGGCGCTGAGGAGGGCGGCTCTCTGTCTGCAGGAGGCAAAGTGCGTTCGCGCAGTCTCGAACCACTAACAGGCCTTGCTATGTGGTCGTCTGAACCACAAATTATTGGTGAGTTGTACGAATCTTATTTCTTTACATAAAATTTTGCAAAACGAAAATGAATACCTTTCTAAAAATACATGTCAATTGAACAACTCCTCAACTCCTTGCACTATTACCCACGCGAAAACGAAGTAATCAAAAATATATTTAAACTAGCTTTTGCCCGCTACTTCGCCCGCGGACATAAAATATAGCCTATGTCACTCAAGAATAAAGCAGCTTTCTATCGGTGAAAAAATTTTAGCAATCGGATCAGTATTCCAGAGATTACACCTCCTACAAACAAAAAAACAAACTTTACCTCTTTATAATATTAGTGTTACATATGGGATAAAAACTATATATGGTTAAAAACTAACTGCAGGATGCGGGATGTAGTTACTGCTTTGACATCATGGCTACGTGCAGATACGATCATTTCGTTACATTGAATTTAATTTGCATAAATAATGGTGCAACCGACATTTATTATAATATTTTTGGCTTTGATAGTATTTTAAGCCAAGTGTTTGAATACAGTTACTTTGTTTATGGTATGATAGACATTCTAATTGAAAAAATTCTATCATAAAACCGATTTCCAAACTAAAAACCACGTCAATGGAACTTGTGTTGATCTTTTTACAGAACTAGTAAAAGGCGAGCGAGGTCTTGGCTTCTCGATCCTGGACTACCAAGACCCGCTGCGGCCGTCGCACACGCTGGTGGTGATCCGCTCGCTCGTGCCGGGCGGCGTGGCGCAGCAGGACGGCCGCCTCATTCCCGGCGACCGCCTGCTCTTCGTTAACGATCAGGTAGCGCGGCAACAAACATTATTTTCACGGATGCCGTTAACTCCGATAGTAGATAATCTTGAAAAGTGTCCATCACGGATCGTGTTGCCAGATCCGATTGAAGTAAAATCGGGACAGATGGTAAAACAAATCGGGATTTAGGGTTTGAAATCGAGACAAATAAATAAACTTTTTTTTTGAGGTGTAAAGTCATTCAATGACTTCTTTCGATCTAGGGCAACTGAAGAGCATATTCCGGCTCTTCAGTTACCCTTCGCGTTCCAGGGCTAGTCACTCTTTCAATCGTTCCCGCACAGCCCTATCAGGCATTGGTCTTACTAGGCCCCTTCAGTTTTGCTGATATATCTTAGAGGAACGCATACAACACGACCCGTCGTCGACTCGAGCCTGGTCCTTAATGGACGGACGAACGTCGAGGTTCTCATTGCTCGTCGTCTGCAAGCTCCAGCCTGCAGTGGCTAGAAATCGCTCTGCGACTCCCGACGTAGACCTACTAATAATTATGTGGATTAAGTGAAGCAGAAGACGTGATGACATATGGTCGCGCGTGACGGACGAAGACGACGCGGCTCTAAGCGAGAGAGAGACAAGCCAGTGATGTTTCTGTGTCATTTTGAACGCACTTAACATGTGTGACAATGACGCGAACGCGACTGATATTTATGTTACTTTATAGTACCTATGTAATTATAATGGGTTTTAATTAATTAATTGATTTATCGGGACATTTATCGTCCCGATCAGGTGCAAATCGGGACGCGTCCCCAGACCCCTCAAAATCGGGACACCTTTTTTTTTTTTTTTATTATTTTTATGGTGGGAAAAAATCATGCATTGACATCCCCCGCTCTTGGGCGGAGCGGGAGATAGTGTCAGACTCTTACTGACTAAAAGACCCACCCCGTTCCTTCTAGCCTTCATACCGGGGCTTGAGCGCCCTTTCGGATAACCCTGGCCCCAGTAGGCTTCGACCCGGCTGGGTCCCTGCTGTTGCTGACAACTCCTTGAGGCGCGCGGGAACAGTGCGTGCCGTCGACGACTTGGGCTTGGTCCGGAAAGTTACCGGACGGCCGGACAGTGAGCTACCCATTGCTCACTGTCCGCAAGCCCGCGCCTACGGTGGCCGGAAATCGGGATCAGAATCCCGGTTGCGGCGGCGGCGGCGATAACGCCGTTGCCTGATGCGTTCGGCCTCCTCCTTTGCGAGCATTACTGCTTCGCAGAAGTCGGCGACCGCCTGCCACTCCTCCTCGCTCCGGACCATGGCCTCAACCAAGGCCCGGCGCGAGAGGTCTTCGCCGCCGATCGCCCCCACGAGGGCACGGCGATGCTCCGCCCAAGCAGGGCACACCTCGACTGTATGCTCCACCGTGTCCTCCGGGCGTTCCGCACAGTGGCGACACCCGGGCGTCACTTCAGCATGAATTCGGTGCAGGAAACTCCCGAACGAACCATGTCCGGTGAGGATCTGCGTCATGCGAAAGGTAAGGACGCCGTGAGGTCTTTCCAGCCACGCCTCAAAGAGGGGACTTACCGCCATGATTGTGGCGTGCCCAGCACTGGGTTGCGATAGTCGTTGACGCCATTTCACCATGAGATCCCGCCGGAGCTCTGTCCGCCATGCCGCAACCTGTCGCGGCAGTGGACTTTCACCCCGGCGTTGCATCTCCACGCGCATATCGTGCATGTGTGCAAGGACTGTTGCCTCCAGATCCCACGGTGGTAGGCCAGCCAGAAGGCTCGCCGCTTCGCGGGAGACCGTGCAGTATCCCCGCACCATCCTTATTGCCATGACCCTCTGGCAGGCGTTCAGTATGGCCGCCGGTTGCTTTTTCAGCGACGGCGCCCATACCGGCGGCCCGTAGAGGGCCATGGACCGAACGATCCCCGCGTAGAGCCTCCGGCAGGAGGCGTCTGGACCCCCAAGGTTGGGCAGGAGCCGCTTGAGAGCGGCCCCAGTCCGGTTGAGTTTGGGAGCCAGACGTCGGAAATGCTCCACGAAATTCCACCGGCTGTCGAGGACGAGTCCCAGGTACTTCATCGTTGACCCGACACCGATGTGAACTCCTCCTACCGTTAGTTGGGAACTCAATGGCGGCGCGTTCCGAGGGCGGCGACCGTGGAAACACATAGCCTCGGATTTGTGAAGCGCCACCTCGAGTCCCAACTCCTGGATCCTATCAACGACCATCGCAACCCCGCGTGTCGCTAGAGCGACCGCCGCCTGGTACGACTCTCCCTGCGCTAGAACCAGCGTGTCGTCTGCGTAGCAAACCACGCTGACCCCGTCAGGGAAGTCGCCGCGCAGCACGTAGTCGTACCCGATGTTCCACAAGGGTGGCCCTAGTACCGACCCCTGCGGAACACCGCACGACATCTCTCGACGTTTCCAGTCTTCCTGGTGACCGGGGTAGACTATAAATCTATCCGACAGATAGGCCTCGACCACACGACAGAGGTATTCGGGCACCCGGTGGTACCGGAGTGCCCTCCGGATCGTACTCCAGGGCAGGGAGTTGAAGGCGTTGGCAATGTCCAAGGACACTGCCACGACACACCTGCCCCGGGACACCGCAGCCCCCGTCGTGAGGGCTCGCACGCGCATGATGGCGTCCACCGTAGAGCGTATCCTGCGAAAGCCGAAAATCGGGACACCTGGCAACACTAACGGATGACGTTACAAGAGCTCTGGATGAAACGGAACACAATCGGGCTCTTTGGTTGCATGTGAAAATAGGTTCAAATAGGGCTGTTTGATTATTTTTAGGCTTTTTAAATTTAATCTGATTTAAAGAAAAACTGGCACGTTAAACTAAGATTAAAAAGTTAAGTCATAAGTCATTTGAAGTTGGAGAGTGTTTGGCCTTTTTACCTAAATGTCCGATTAAACTGGCAGGTCTCTCAGGTTTTCTGCTGCTTTTTCTAATGATTTAAGAAAGTAGAACGTCGATATAGGATCGTGCAACTTTCAATTGCAGTATCATATTATATACCATCACCATGATCTGTCCAGTGCTATTCTGAAGGCAAAGCATCGTAAAAATAAAGGTGAAGTGAAGTAAAAGTGGCATTGACAGCTCTTTTAAATTTGCCAGTGCTAGAAAGAGAGTATCATCTTCAGTACACAAATTGCGGACAGCTTCTTTGACAGATTATAATCGTGTCGCTTCCCACAGAACCTAGAAGACGCGAGCCTAGAACAAGCAGTAGCAGCCCTGAAGGGCGCGCCGCGCGGCGTGGTGCGCATCGGCGTGGCCAAGCCGCTGCCGCTGGCCGACGCGCCGCCGCCGCTGCCGCACACCGCGCCGCCCACACAGCCCTAGGACGCCAAGGAGACGACTACTCACACGACATACGTCACGCAGATCTCTTCAAGGGCCTTACCATGACGTGTTCAAATATCAGAACGTTGAAGAGGGATGGAACTACACACCCTTTAGAGGGTTATTTGTAAAACACTAACAACCTTGCAGCACTGTCTTGCTAACATCATAAACATTTAACCTTCAAGATTTAGTTGTTTTATCTAACACATTTCAACTCTGTATTTTGCTATACCTACCTACGTCTGTATTTCGTGACGTAAGCGCATTAAACACCCCCGGCGCCCGATCCCGTTCCATACCGCTATTGCTACTACTGCTTGCTTCGCATAAGCTTCGTAATATTTAGAACATTCAATGTAAATATTTTTATTTTTGTATGAAAATCTGATGAACTAAAATACCTATATGACACATTTTTAAAAGTCATAGAATAAAAGTTGTTGTTTATGATGTGCCAGTGTTTTACAAATAATAGCAGCCTGTATAGCTCCATCCCTTTGACAATTTAGTTGGTCGTCAAATGGACCACGTTCATTCACTAGCTCGTGGAAGGGCCTCAGAACGTTACACCGTTATGATTCGTTACCGGTACAGCAAACGAAGCATTTCCCCGCGCCTATAACGTGAGTGTGAACTTACCA
This sequence comes from Mythimna albipuncta, assembly GCA_929112965.1. Classification (NCBI taxonomy): domain Eukaryota; kingdom Metazoa; phylum Arthropoda; class Insecta; order Lepidoptera; family Noctuidae; genus Mythimna; species Mythimna albipuncta. The sequence continues at coordinate 21,603,417 of OV815959.1, read as the reverse complement.
GACTAACTACGGGGTAAGACTTCTGAGCTTATTATTTTTTTTATGCCCAAGGTATTGCTCATTAAATCTGTATTCATCCACATACGGTAGGTAGAGATTTCACAATCATGAGTTACCTAAAAACCCAGGAAAATAACTATATTAATTGCGTATTTGCGAAATATTACCTACTAGTGAAAGTTTTTCATAGGGATAATGTTAAGAAAAAGACTTTACTATCTAAAAATTGCACTATTAATTCATTAAACCCCAAGCGAACGCCGGCGTTCGCGCACCTATTGTCTTTCAATTGTGTCTGTCATTATCACGATGGAAAGGTTAAAGTAAGAATCGAAAAAATTCTCAAAACCATTTTTTTTTTTTGCAAAAATATCTTGTAGAGTAAGTATAACGTGTTTATTTTCTGAGACTTAATTAGCTTTCAAACTAGGTACTGACATTTTATAAAACAAATAGGTAATTTTTTGATTTGCGCGGGACTGACCGGTGCACTTTTTCGCACTAGAACGAAATACACTTCCTTGCGTGCAACAGTTTCAAGTTACTTTATTGTAAAGTCTTATTCTCTTGGGTTATTATTATAGAAAAGGGAGAAAGCAACATATCGCTTCCTGCCACCCACTTTTGGTTGGCATCTAGGAACGTTTGAATTAAAAGAAATAAAGTCAAGTGATATAACCCATCATCATCTCAAATTCAAAAGGGCTTCATCTCACCATAAAAATACTATTAAAAGTAATGGTAGTGTTATATTTTTCTGCAATATGTTATAGATTTATTTTTGACATGCTAAAATTCATCTTTGTGACTATTATTTTTTAGAATATTTAAAATATTGATTATGAACAAGTTTTAAAAAGATAAAACGATATTATTTAGTTTAAGAAGAACATGAAAATGTACTCATCTATCATTTTATTCATTATTCCTGTTTTTTTCTTTGAAGCTTTTTGACCGTGTTCTCAGTGCCCATGAAAAAAAACACAAGTTGTTGTCTTTTGATGTTTGTTTCTCTATTCCGATTAATCTTTCACACACAATCTTAATTATTGGGTTCAAAAGGTTACATTTTGTTTATTTAGCATTCCATTACGATAAAAAAATATGACATTAGTGCAATTGTGACAATATTCTATGGTTAATATATACTTAACTTTACGATTTGTATCCTTATTGTGGGAGCAAAAGAAATTATTTTGTAATCTAAAAGTCGCATTGGCAACTCGATGCGTGAATTCAAACGATGAAGCTTGCGCAAGAAACGTTTCATATGTCTTAATACTAATTCAAAGCAAATAGTACGTTTATTTATAGAACGAGTTCTGTGGTCCGGTTTAATAAACGTCTTGTTTCAGTGCGTCTCACCGCCAATGTGCTGTTTGGTTAAATACTGCGTAACTCGCTTTTGTCACAATCGAGTAATCCGAACTATCTCGCGTCTGTACATGAAATACTTTAAAATATTATTCAAATTGTTTAGACGCATATCAAACAATTATATAGGTAAAATATAATTAATCTCACATTCTGTGATGCATTCCGAAAAGTTATAATAAGGCTTTGAATAGGTAGGTACTGCCCAACAAAAGCAATTTGGTCAATTGTTGTCCAATCGACACCATTGTTAATGTTTTAAATTCAAGAAAAAATATTGATAGTATTTAAGTGTGTCTTTATTATTTCAAAGTATTACAAATATCTACCTGAATTATGTATTTGTATCATTCCAATTTTTATTAAAACAAGATGTACTTAATGTTTAAACGTTTTAATTCTAGATAAGTTTTGATAGTGTTTAAGTGTATCTTTATCGTTTTAAAAGTATTACAAAATGTTTACCTAAAATTATTTATATTTTGTCCATTCCAATTTTATTAAATTGTATAATGTACTTAATTTACAAATAAATTTAAACTTATTATTGCTTTTGTATTTTAATAAACCCACCGTTAGATTAAAATTTAGATGTATAATATATGTATAATATAATTGCCATTTATTCTCTCTTCACAAAATTGACTTAAAATTAATTTTGGCAAGACAATGTCTCAGCTATATTCCACCCTTGTGAGAGACTGTGCCTGGTTTTTGAAAAACCTGTATCACCAGGCCCCTTCCACTACTCTGCTAGAATTAACTATTACAGTGTTACCGTAGTCGAACTATTAAGCATCATACAAAAATATAATTAGTAATGACAATAATAAAAAATAAATAAAAAACCCTATCTATAATTTAGCAGAAGTCATGTGTGTGTGAACTTGTGTGTTTTGTGTTGTGTGGTCATGTTATAAGTTGTGGGTGAAAGTAATGGAGAGTCAGCTTTCGAAGGAGGGTTGGTCAAAAATTAGGGTTATTTCAGAACAGTCAAAAGATTTTTGGTTTTATGACTGTCTAAAGTTTTCAAGTATATTTTAATATCTTTAATACAGCTTGAGCGAATTTTTGGATATAGGTTTAGGGACTTATTAAATTTATATTAAAGATAGTGGCCAAGGAAGCAATAAAATCTTTTAGAGAGTGTAGACTAGAATTGAGTAGTGGGACAAACTCTACCCTTTCGCCGGTTGTTTTTGAGTAGATTAACGTCAAATTGCATTTGAGAATGTTTTTGAAGTAGTATGTGCGGAAATCGCTTTTAGCGATAAGACCACCCTTTGTGACACCCTATTAATTTTAAGTTTCTCATGTAATTTTTATTTTTTGGTGTACAATAAAGAATCAATCTATCTATCTATATGCAATATGAACGCTTGTCTGACGGTTAGAATGTCCCATTCTTGGTATAAGTCGGTGGACGTAAAACGAAAGGGGAAACCAGCTCCAACTTTTAAGTATGGCACTCTGAACCCTTTCAACTTCGATGAGGTGTGTTTTTGCGGCACCTCTCCACGATGTGATGCAGTAACCAATAAGTGATTGGCATAATGCGTAGTAAACCATCTTAATAGTCTTTTGGTCGACCGAGTGTTTCAAAGTTTTGAAAATATAAATTACTTTTCGTAACCTGGTCACGAGGGTTTCTATGTGTGGTTTAAAAGAGAGATATTGGTCAATAGTGAATCCAAGGTATTTAATATTGTCGGTCCTGTCTAGGGACGAACAAGAGCACTGGGTATAGTCAGTGCCACAGGTGTGAGCAGTAATTTCTTTAAATTCGATGGTGGGAACAAGTTAGATCTTTGAGCAAATGCTATTGCTTCGTTTTAGAGACATTAAGAGTCAGCACATTGTCTTGAAGCCATTTGCTAACACAATTTAGACCCAGTTGTGCGGTATCGAAAACTTCCTCCCAGTCATCACCACTAAAGAAAAGTACAGTATCGTCAGCAAAAGTAATGATCTTCCCTTTTTGGAGAGAAAGATGGCTAAGGTCATATAATTCTCTAACAATTTCAGGGGGATTCCTCTAATACCGAGCCGTTCAAGCTTTTTTAAAAGGTGCGGAATAGAGACTGTCAAACGCCTTTGCGAGATCTAGAAACACATTAATGCATCTCTTCCTCTCATCTAAGGCGACCACAATAGTTTACCAACTCATGAACTGCATCATTGGTACTCTTTCCAGTTCTAAAGCCAAATTGTAAAGGTGAAAGGAGATTGTTTTCTTCCAAGAACTTAACAAGGCGTTGATTTATGAGGCGTTCCAATATCTTCGACAGAGCTGGTAGTATTGAGATGGGACGGTAGTTACTGACAGTCTTTTTCCGGCCTTATGGATGGAGATTGACAGATTGCAGATGTGTGATATTGGGAAAGTGAGGTACTTTGAATATCTCATATAATGATTTTCACAATTATCTTTTAGGCCGCTAATGAGGTAGCAGATTTCTTGTTCATCGTTAGCAAGCAGAACAAGCGAGTTATATGGAGTTAATGATGTGTGGAGTGTTACTGGAGTGGCAAGGTGCTGTAGACTTCGAAGTGGAGATTTTGTTTGCCAACTCTGCTGCAACGTTCACAAAGAAGCGGTTGATATTGTTTATGTCTGCCTACTATCAGTTGATGTATGTCAAGGTTGAAGGTGAAGCTAGTATCACAACATTTTTTCTGGGTAAATTCTCATAGATACTCAGTCTGGGACAAACAGCCCCTCTGGTTCTGTTATATCAGATTCCTATTGACTTAATCCCCACAGATCTTATCGCTACCATGACTCAGCGGTCCAAAATACCTTTAAATTCACGCGCACCACGACTGTTATCGGATTGCCTGTGCTAGCGGGTTTAACGACCTAGTGAGACCAATCCAAGGACCGACTCCCAGCGCGAAGCCCTCGCCAAGGGGTCGTGGCAAGTGACCGGGGTGCCAAGCGTGATAGCTGCGTTGGACGCACGTTGTACCCATGTACTTGTATGTGTATGTGTATTTTAAGTACGTCACGTTGGCGCTATTTCAAATAGCGCCAACTCTACGAGTCCCCAACAGATGAGACCCTTAGAGGAAGCCCGGCGGGGACGGCACGAGTGTGGCGGTGCGTTCCGGACCTACAGTAGGATATGTAACTCTTGCCTGACCCGCTTCCAGAGTGAGCGACGAGCAGTTCAGACCGCAGAGCCGACTTATGTATGTGTGAGCGGTAGTCTATTGATTGTGAGTCACCGCTCAGTGCATATGCACTGATAGCGTTCACTATTACTAAGGGCCAGGCCATACGGTGCGGTGCGGCGTCTGAGCGAAGAATCGGCGGGCCGTACGAGCGGGGTGGCGTCACTCGTGTAATTTTAATTTGACCGAGGCCCAAAAACTCCGTCGTGTTGATTGGTGTCGTGAAATGATACAAAGATTTAATGGAGATGACTCAAAAGCTGTGTTCGACATACTTACGGAATTTATTGCTATGATCCGGAAACCAAAAGACAATCTGCTCAGTGGGTGGACCTTCCGAGGAGTTGCTAATTAAATTGCAGAGACGTCGAAGTGTAGGAAAAAAGATGGCAGCCTCATTCTTCGGAAGGACCGGTCATTATGCGGCAATTGTTTTAGAAGATAAAAAATCAGTTACAAGTAATAAGTAGTCGTAAAAAAAAAATGGTTAAAAATTAAGTTTTAAAACGGCTAGCCAGAAAAATGGTTTACGACGTGAATTATTACGTTAAAGAAAGAAACTAACGAAATTATTATTTTTTAATTTTATGTTTTATATTAACATTTTAATTTTTTTTAATTTACCTACTTACAAGATAAATTACAATCAAAAACTAGTGTTATTATAAGTTATGTTACTAAGGTTCAAACATACGAAATTAAAAATAAAATCCTAAAATAATAAGAATTTCTGTGCGCAATTGTACACATGCGCCGATTGCCCCCACTACTTTCACCGAGCGATCTTGATTCACCGCGCGACCTGTACTGCAGAGTGGTATACTACTAGTCCATTTCACGAAAGATGTCCCGCAGACGCAGCGCTGTATTCGCGCGACATAATGTTGCCACGGTTAAATATGGGGAAATAATTTATAGTTCATTTACCTTCATTTTATTAACTAGGTACCAACTCGAATAGTTAGATAAGAAAAAAAATGTTTTTAATAGAATGTACCTATTTTTAATTAATAGGTACCATTTGATGTCCATACTGCTAAGGTCAGATTAGTGAAAAATAAATCTTCCTGTAATTTCTAAGATATAAAATGGAGATGTTCGACCAACTTTAAATTAGAAAAATAAAATAACATTTAAAACTTTTATTCCATTTTTTATTGAATAACTAGCTGACCCGGCAGGCTTCGTACTGCCTCAATCGATAAATAAAAGACCTAAACTTTAAAAACAAAAAAAAAACCTTTTAAACCTTCCCTAGACCTCCACGAACATTTCAAGACTAAGATAAAATAAATCCGTTCAGCCGTTCTCGAGTTTTAGTGAGACTAACGAACAGCAATTCATTTTTATATATATAGAAGATTATGATCGGTCATACTATGATCACTGTCAGAAAAGTGAATAGAAACAGAATCAGATTCTGTTTCACTATCACTAGCCGTGGATATAATAAATCGATCCATTGCTTCATCCATAAGACCATCATTTTTTAAATATTCTTCCTCCAAATGCTGTACATGTTTACATTGAACTGCTCAATCTTCCGCTGTAACAGTCTCAAAAGCCTCTTCTGTTAGGCGTACAATTTCTTTTGGATCTTGGCCCACGTTTTTATCCGCTACCCGTCTCTTTACAAGGCTCCAGATTTTTTCGATCGGATTGAGATCGCAGTTCATGATTGTGAGATTTTAATAATGCCTCCACGGCATATGTAGGTAGACCTTTGTTTTGTTTAATTAATTCAAATAATACAGCTTTTGTCCAAGTATCTTCAAAATATACTCCCTTTTCTGGCAGCCATTCCTGCATGTCACGTTTAATACTTGACATTGTAGGTGCTTTATCTATTTGAGTGCAGTGATACGGAGCGTTGTCCATTACCACAAGTGACCTTTCAGGTAGGTTAGGAATGACTTTTTCACTCATCCATTTCAAAAAATTAGTTGAGTTCATGTCATCGTGGTAATCTGAAGATTTGGATTGTGATTTGAACAATAACAATGCACCTCCTCACTTTGCCAGCAACTTTTGGCATGATAAGTGTTGTGTATATAGGTCTCGTCCAAGTCTCGTCTAAATATACTATAGGTTTTTTCTCCACATGACGATTTCTTCGGATTCTCTCCAAATATCTTGAACGCCATGCACTAATATCATAACGTTCCATTAGTAATTTACATTTCGATTGGCATCGCTTATACTTGAAACCGATGCTATGCAATATGCGGTGTTGTGATGCTTCCTTGATAATTTATGTCTTCTCTCAAAGCTGCACGTAATTTAATCAATGTAGGTAATTCCTTCTTCACAACATAAAAACTGTGAATTTTTTCCGTATAGCGCACAAATCAAATCCATCCAAGTCGAACTTTTTAGGATGCGGGCGACTCTTCTCTGGGGTGACGATAACTTTAGAAGTACTCGCCGCTGTTGCGCCTTCTTTTGTAACTCTCGTTACAGTTTTCTCTGAAACACCTGCAATAAAATGAACAATAAAAAAATAAATAAAATTCAAACAAAGATTATTTTCATTTTTAATTACATTATTGTTGAATATAACTTTACAAATTTTTGTTGTGTTGTGTTAATTCCTTTTCAAATTTTCCTTAATAAAAATCGTGCATTAAAAAAAAAAAACTTATTCCAATTTGTAAATCAATCGGGAAAAATCTGTATATGGCAGCCCCAAAATTTACCTTTTTTTATGGTGGGCAAAAATCATGCATTGACATCCCCCGCTCTTGGGCGGAGCGGAAGATAGTGTCAGACTCTTACTGACTAAAAGACCCACCCCGTTCCTTCTAGCCTTCATACCGGGGCTCGAGCGCCCTTTCGGATAACCCTGGCCCCAGTAGGCTTCGACCCGGCTGGGTCCCTGCTGTTGCTGACAACTCCTTGAGGCGCGCGGGAACAGTGCGCGCCGTCGACGACTTGGGCTTGGTCCGGACAGTTACCGGACGGCCGGACAGCGAGCTACCCATTGCTCACTGTCCGCAAGCCCGCGCCTACGGTGGCCGGAAATCGGGATCAGAATCGCGGCGGCGGCGGCGGCGGCGATAACGCCGTTGCCTGATGCGTTCGGCCTCCTCCTTTGCGAGCATTACTGCTTCGCAGAAGACGGCGACCGCCTGCCACTCCTCCTCGCTCCGGACCATGGCCTCAACCAAGGCCCGGCGCGAGAGGTCTCCGCCGCCGATCGCCCCCACGAGGGCACGGCGATGCTCCGCCCAAGCAGGGCACACCTCGACTGTGTGCTCCACCGTGTCCTCCGGGCATTCCGCACAGTGGCGACACCCGGGCGTCACTTCCACACGAATCCGGTGCAGGAAACTCCCGAACGAACCATGTCCGGTAAGGACCTACGTCATGCGGAAGGTAAGGACGCCGTGAGGTCTTTCCAGCCACGCCTCAAAGAGGGGACTTACCGCCATGATTGTGGCGTGCCCACCCCAAAAAAAAATTTACCTGTCATGGCGGCGACTCTTTTGCGAACATTGCTTATTGGACAAACGCCAACATGGCCGATCTCCCCATCTGTCAAATTTATTTTTATTTTATTTTTTTTCCTTTTTTTTGGGGTTTTTATCTAACCAGATATGCCAACCCCATCGTACCTTTTAACATTGTATAATCTTATTGCTTTTACTTACACAAACTATAATAATATTATGTGTTTAAATGTATATAACACTTAATGCTAACAATGAAAGTCACTGATGAAGGACTATTATTAACTGACATAACTTTTTGGCATCATCTGAAGTTGGTCGTGATAAAATTGACTGGATTAGTCCCACATTATGTCTGTTTAGGCCTAATTCCCTCAACAGTGACTCCCTGTCACTCCTGTTCCGGACACAATCCATCAGCAAATGTTGCACGTCCTCAATCTGGTTACATTCTCTGCAATTTGGCGAATCAGCTTTCTTCATAAGGAATGCAAACTTCGCTGATGGATAGTGCCCTGAACGAAGTCTTAAGACTAATTTAATATAGTTTTTACTAAGCCGACCATCATTATCAAACCAAGGCGCATGAGGGGGCTCACTTTGTATAGTTCTGTACCAAATACCCTTTTTTTGACTGACATTAATAAAGTATTGTTTCCAGGAGTTATAACATATTACTTTACATCTAGGTATGCGTTCCCAATGATCAGGCAAATAGTCTATTGTTGTACTCTCTGTCGCTGCTAATTTAGATACACGGTCAGCCTCCTCATTTCCACGTAATCCAATATGCGCTGGAACCCATTGCAACTTAATTTATATATTATTCTTAGATAATAAAATAATATTTTCAAGAATATCATATGCTATCGATGCACCTCTGCCACCAGAGGCGCATCGAGCAATATGTTGTAGACTGTAGTGCGCTTTTACTGTCTGAAAGAATAACAACTCTTTTTAGGTTCTGATTTCGACTGTAAAATATTGCTTGGTGAATTGCAATGAGTTCCAGCGTCATTATTGATATATTGCATTTTACTTTAAATCCGAGAGTAATTCCTAAACTTTGATCAAAAAGCCCTGCGCCTTGACCAGAAATACCCTTGGAGCCATCGGTAAAAATTTTGTGCCAACTGCCATACATAGAATTTAGATCAGCTATGACATCGAATACTAATAAGTTTGGATTATAATTGGATTTGGGTATATTTACACATTCAAGATTAACATTAATAATGTTTTTAGTCTCAATAGCAGTGGTCCACGTTTCCAAACTATACATCTTATTTAATTCGGTGGAAAGGATATCTATGTGTTTCACATCATTATATATTTTAACTAATGAGGGTATTTTCTTGTTTTCCCAATATTTGGTACTACACAGAGCACTCAGATCTGCAATTAAGTTAACTGTCGTATTGTTTGACCACGAAGATATTTTTAGACAATATTTATATGCCAAATACTCTCTTCTTATATGTAAAGGGGGAATATTCAAATCAGATTCCATTACATGGATTGGGGAACTTCTGATATATCCACCTACGATTCTTAGGGCTTGATTCTGTAGCTTATCTAATTTTGAAACATGAGACTTTGCACTACAATCGTACATAAAACACCCATAGTCAATCCGACTTCGAATTAATGAGATGTATAAACTACGTATATGTTTCGTATGTATTCCCCATGAACTACCCGTTAGTACTTTTAATAGATTTAGGAATTTTAAATATTTACTAACCGTTTCGTTTATATGTTTGCCCCATCGCAGACTTCTATCCAACCACATACCCAGGTATTTAATACATTCTTTGAAAACCAATAGCTGCTCATTTATCTTGAGACTAGGCAGTATTCTGCGTCTACCCCTACTATAAACACAAAAAGTAGATTTGCTTGGAGATAATTCCAAACTAAGTTCATCAAGAACCTTTACAAAAGAATCCAACGCATCTTGTACATACATTTCACAGTTTTTGATATCTTTATCTTTTATATATATAACAAAGTCATCTGCATATTGAGAAACTACTACATTGAGAGGAATCTGACTCAGTTTGTACGTTATTAGGTTAAAAAGTAATGGAGACAAAGGGTCCCCTTGAGCCAGCCCTTTATTAGTACATCTAGCTGTCAATGCATCACTATTATCAGATTTGATTTTCAGATATCTCTCATTCAAAAAAGCCCATATGTAAGAACAAAATTTTGATCCAATTTTAAGGTCATCTAGAATACGAACTGCTATGTCAATCGAAACGTTATTATAGGCGTTTTGGATATCTAAAAAACATGCACATGTAGGTATTTTTCTAGAGAATCCAATTTGGATATAGGTGACCAAACGCGCCAATGAATCGAAGCATGAATAGGATTTTCTAAAACCAACGGTGTTGGGTGATAGTATTTTTTCCCTTTCGATATACCATTCTAAGCGTTTTACTATCATTAAATGAAAAATTTTACACAAACATGAGATCAAAGATATAAACAATAAGTTTCAAATCAGTATTAGAATTATTAGCTTTAGGGATTGGAATTATTTGGATATGGCGCCATTGTTGTGGTACGATACTAAACTTGAAAATATTGTTGTAAATATGGAGGAGATACAATTTTACAGGGATTGGTAAATAAAAGATCATAGAATATGATATACCATCCTCGCCAGGCGCTGAATCTTTTTTTTTAATGCAGTATTCAAGTTCCTGAATACTGAATTCGCATTCTAGAACCTCGTTATTAGAAGTGAACACAGGCATTTTGTTAGGAACATAATCAGGTGTTAATGAACACAGTAGTTCTTTTTGTTTGTCAATAGGGGGGTAACTTCTTAGTTGTTTATAGCCTTTTATCCAACGCATACGTCGCCACATTTCCGACACTTACCGTCGTTACCTCGTCAATCGAATCACAAAACCTGTGCCAGTCGGCGATTTTGCTTTTTGGATTAATACTTGAGCTTTTTTTGTTTTTTTCTTCCAATTTGGTCAAATTGTCTGGAGTAGGGTTACGTCGAAACTTGGATAGACATAGCCTACGTTGTGCCACGATTTTAGATAACTCTGGATTCCAGTATTTCTTTGGTTTGAAATTGCTAAAAGGTTGATATCTATTTTTAGTAAACGGTATGTCTGCGGTATTATTTATTTTACGTAATAAATAATCGTACATTTCTTGTACATTGCCATTTGGAGGGTTAAAATTTTGTATGAGGTAGTTTTGATATTCTTTCCAATTTGCCTTTGAATAATTTCTTTTTTTTGTAATATTGTAATCGCTGGTTATGTTTATTGACATTTTAATGATCATATGATCGCTACCAAGATTCTTGTTCAATACTCGCCAGTCAAATTTAATCGCGATGTCCGAAGATGTGAATGAAATATCCGATGAAGATTCTTGTAAATTTCCGTTTACTAGCTTAAATCGAGTAGCCGCACAATTGTTAAGCGAAATAAATGAATTTTCGAGTGCTGCGTCTAATATCTGAGTACCTCTTGTGTTCGTTTTAACGGACCAATTGGTGTGGTGTCCATTGAAGTCACCTGCTATCAAGGTATTTTTTTCAAACAAAGAAAAAACTTGTTCCCAATCTGATGGCTGCGTTTGGACAGAAGATGGACAGTAAATAGCTACCACGTTTTCTATATCCTTACAGTTTATCAACTTTACACATAATTATAATTTCTATTCCGCTATTACATATTCTAACTGGGCAAAGATGGGACCGTATGGAATTATGTACTAAAATTGAAACACCCCCATAAGAGTCGTACCTATCCAACCTATACATGTTATAGCCCCTAACATGAATATCAATTTCACTATCTAACCAAGTTTCACTCAAAATAGCTATGTGAATATTTTCCTGGTTTAGAAGTTCAGAAAAGGAAATTAGTTTAGGACGAAGACTTTGAGAGTTCCATTGAAATAAGTTAACTTTAATGTGTTGGGGCGTACTATCCATCTAAATTATCTATCAGTTTCCCAAAAAATCCTCCACCTAAAAATTTACCCAGTAACATATCCTTAATTTCTTCATAAATCACTTTAATTACACAAATAGCTTTATCCTCTAAAGTACCTCCAGACTTGTATATATTTTTAAACTTATTGATAAACTTTTTTTAAATCAAATTTATAATTCCATTGTTTGTCGCTTTTTATATGTTCTTCTACATTTAAGGTTGATCTTACTTCTTTTTCCATCCGTTGATTTTGAAGAATAAGGGTTTTCTTACTTGTTGGATTTTTCTTCTGCCTCCTTTTTCTCTGTGCTATCTGTGTTGTGCTCTCTGTACTATTTTGTTGCGATATATCCATTTCGTCCTCTTCTTCCTGAGCTGACTGTTCAGTGGATGCTTCTTGATGTATCACTCCTGTTTTGTTTCTTGAGACAATACTAGCGTAAGTTTCAGCGCTGCTTTCTAAATTTGATGGTTTTTCACGGTTTTTAGGCGCATTATATGAAGTATAGTTATTTTTTTGTTGCTTTTCAATAACTTTTTGAAGTGCCATTCGATATGTAATTTGTTCCTTACTCATAATAATTCTTATCTCTTTTTCTTTCAAAAAGAAGGGGCAAATTTTGTCAATGACCAGGTGATCACCTTTGCAATTAAGACATACTACATTATTAGTATCACAATTCACGTGGTTACCCCCGCATTTTGGGCACAATTTCTTTTTTTATGGGACAATATTTTATTACATGTCCGAATTTCCAACACCCTGAGCACTGAGTCACAGGGAACACATAAGGCTCCACCTTAAAGCGACAATCATAGGCATATATAAGAGGCGGTAATTTTTTTATTTTTAAAACCAACTCTTATAGATTCGCTATCTATCCATTCACCCTCTGAATCAATTCGTTTTAATCTTTTAATAGATACTATTTCGATACTGGATTCAAAAATGTCCATGAGCTCCTCGTCACTTAAATCGAGATCAACCCCCTTTACCACACCATAAGATATTGATAACTCATTTATTAATTGGCATCTGATTCCCATTTCCTTAAATTTTGAGCATAGTAATAATTTCATCGCGTCTCCTTTTTCTTGAAATTGAATAAGTACCTTGTTAAAGCTATTATATTTAATTCGTATAACATTTTTGATATTCTCAGATCTCAACAATTTAGCTAATTCCATTTGTTTGGGCATACATTCCATCGACGTAATACATATTATTTCATGTTTGTCATTAACTACTATACTTTTTTCCACATCTACCCTCTTATTTTGCACTTCTGACGAAACGCTTCGAATAAAGCGTTTAGGTTTGCTTCTATTAACAGTAATAAAATCATCATCATCGTTACTCTCATCTTCTCTCTCTTTTTTTCTTCTCTTCTCATTTTCATTTGTTACACTTCTTTGCAAAACTCTTGGCTCCAAAATTTTGTCAACTTGTTGGTTGTTCGATAAACTCTCCTCATCACCAGAATCATCATCTTCTATCCACTACCCATGGTCTAGTTAGAGTAGAACTTTCGGTAAAGCTAATAAAGTGGCTTACTAAAGCACCGACGGTAGGTGAAACGCGAGCGCACACTACGAGAGCGCACGACCGATTGATGTGTCAAATTTAGTTACACAATTGTCCGCGGGACTTCTTTCGTGAAATGGACTTTAACTAATGTTTGCCACTTGTCTTGGAAAAAGTTCAAGGGCGAAAGATCGACTATTTGGCGTCGTCAGACGTGGAATTGCTGGGTCACTCGCCATTTAGCCCCGACCTCGCACCTTGCGATTTTTATTTATTCCCGAAAATAAAAGAAAAACTTCGAGGAAAACATTTTATGGACGCCAAGGAAGCAGTGGCTGCATTCCAAAAGGCCATCGAAGAAACCCCTAAGGACGACTAGGCAAAGTGCTTTTCTTGGTTCTTGGTTATAGCGAATGCAGCGATGTACTGATGTGAATGGAAACTATTATGAAAAGATATAATAAAAATAATAACTTGCTAGTTTGCTCAGTTGTTGATTTTCTAAGAACTTTCAGTGTCACCCTCGTAAATCAATCAAGAACTAAAATATTTTGGAACTTTGGTAGTTTTCTAGAAACACTAACTGCATAAATAATATATTAATCCCGTATTTCCTGTTCCGTAATTTCCATATTTTTTATAAGGTATATAGGACTAGCTTTTGGACTTTGGACTAAACAATCTAATTTAATATACATAATACGTATTACTTGTGACATACATTTTTTGTTTTCATGCGATTGCCAAGTCAATCTATTTATTTAAAACATAAAAATAATATTGATATGGTCTGACTGACTGATTAAATTAACCGACTTGAATCTACATGGATCTCTCAACTTTTTACGGTAGAAGAGTTTATCTACCGTAAAAAGTTGAGTTGCGAGCCTTGGTTTTTAGGGTTCCGTAGCCAAATGGCAAAAAACGGAACCCTTATAGATTCGTCATGTCGGTCTGTCCGTCCGTATGTCACAGCCACTTTTTTCCGAAACTATAGTATTCTGTGAACCGCATTAAGATTTTCACACAAAAATAGAAAAAAAAAGCAATAAATTTTGAAGGTCCCCTTATTTAGAACTGAAACTCAAAAATTTTTTTTTTCGTCAAACCCATACGTGTGGGGTATCTACAGTCTGTCAAGAAAGTCATGAAAAGAATGTTTTGGGAACTACTGTTTTTGCTAATACTAGCAACACTGAATAATTGTTAAGCTGAGTACTTGAACTGTCACGTCGTATCTGTGTGGTTGGTTTTTTATAATATTTCGGTGCTATTTCGAGTTTTTTAATCGTGTAAGCGTTAAGATACAAAAAATGAATCGAAATGTTTATAAGAGCGGTGCGAGACAAATTATATTTAAAGTTTTTCAAGGGTGTATGGCCGAAATTCAAGGTGGGAGTGCTGGGACGAACAAAGACGATGTTTATGGTCGAACAGCAAAGTTAACCGGTACGTAAATATATTCTAAAGTTTAACACACTAACGGAAATATAATGTTTTAACAATCTTCTGTTTTTAAGTACAATTAATCTATCTTACATTGTTTATGTCTTGCTAAGGTTATGAAATTTACCTACGATTTATTATACTACTAGGTACTTAACGGTTTTGATATTTTGGTGTTTTTTATTTAGGTATGATAAATGTATTTGTATATTTAACATAACTATCTTTATTGACTTCAGGTGTTTCCGAAAGTACAGTCCGGCGCATTGTGAACTAAGGCATAAAGAATGGAGATAAATTTTCAACGCTTGGAAAACACAGGAAAGGCCGACCTACGAAACAAACTACGAGTCTGATGTTGCCCGGTTTTTGAAGAAGTTTCAGCAACATTTCTGGAGTCTAATACCTCGACTCTGATTATTTGGATTCGGATTAATAAAGATTTATTTCATAAACTTTTTATTTTTGCAATGAGCTCATACCTATCGATACTCAGCGCCATGCTGACGGCAGTGCAGAGAGGCAAAACATCGTGATTTGCACTTTGTTACACAGCTACACAGTTTACACAGCTGAAAGGACGAAAACAAGGGTTGATCAAACCAGACATTCTTATGAATATAAAACCAGATATTCAGAAGAATGTCTGTTTTGATAAACTCTTACGTGTAGGTACCTAGGATAAACATATAATTATCCTAATAAGCAAATAGAGAAGTCTGGTTTCGTCGCAATAAAACAAAATTCAGACTGGTAGATAATGCCTAAGGCATTAACTCCGCCTTTGTACTTTTGTGTTGGATGAAGTTTTAATAAATATGTCCCCACCCTCTAACTTCTAAAATAAGAGAATGATAAAACTAAAAAAAATATATGATGTACATTACTATAAAAACTGCTAACGAAAATTGGTTTGAACGAAATTTAGTAAGTAGTTTTTTTTTAATGCGTCATAAATCGAAAAAAATACACTATTATTAAAACATCGATCAAAGTTACAACACATTACAAGAACTTTTATATTATGTTACTTGCTGCTACGGAATCCTTCATGGGCGAGTCCGACTCGCACTTGGCCGGTTTTTTTGGTGTTTTTGACGGCATTAACTGTGCGACGCTTATCAGGGTGAGTGTAGGTTATGTAGAGTCTTGTTGTTTGAGTCAACCGCGTTTAGACTGGTACGGCTTACTCAAGCGTCAAACCAGAGGGGGGTGGGGGGTCGCATCAGGGCGGCGCGCGTGCCTGGGCCGAGCTGAAGCGTAGGTACGCACGAACATTCCTTCGCCAGGCGCCGCACAAACTCATCCAGGCTCTCAATTCCGAGGTCGCGCTGGATGACGTCATGCCACACATAGCGAGGGGCGTCCACTATGCTCCGTAGCGCCGGGTGTTGTTGCGCGTCGAGTCTTCTGGTTTCCCTCGGTTGTAAACTTTCAGCAATGGACTAAAATTAGACCACGTTCCAATTTTTAACACCGACTTCCAAAATCAAAGTTATTTTGTAATTGTTAGTTTTGTTTTAGCCTGGCTTTGGGATCGGCAAATGAAATATAAGTAAGGCCGCGTTCGCACTTTGTCGTGACGACAGATAATCCTGTACTTTTCACTCGCTTCAGGATCGATGCAAACCGCTTTCGAATGACGCAAATACCGTCGACCAATTTTCGGGATTCCCGTCCAAATAACCTTTAGTTAACCTATTTAATAAAACTATCAAAACTACGACAAAAAATTTATTACAAATTTTCAAGTAAGTGTCCAACAATATTTTCATACATTCTTATTACATACTTTGTGATATAATATATATTTAATTACATGAACAGATTTGTTTTATGAAATATTGTCATAAAACTTTCTCTTATTTTCTAAATATGTATTCAAAACATAATCTCGGTTATACAATACTTGATTTCCAATCATAAAAAATATATTTTTCAAAAGAAATATTCTTAAAATATACGATACTAAATTAAATTATAAAAATGATTCTAATAGAATAAATTAACACCATTATTTGCACAAAAATAACAATCAATCCACAGCCAGCCAGTGTTATAATATAGTATGCTGTATGTATTCCTTTATTAAAACAAAATTTGACACTATGTGATAAGAGATAACCCGAAGCTGTTACCTACGCCTAAATTGCCCTGTGGTAACTGATACATATAGCAATGAATCACACAACGACGGCAGTGGAAGCAAAAAGCCACAGTTAACAGAGTAATCCTATATTATGTTAAATTAAATGAGTGTCATGAAAACTAGTAAATATATCGTATATCCTACAAACTAAAATGGCAGACTGTTATAGATTATGTCTTTTATATAAAGTCTACAATCGTTCCTAATACTTTTTTGATAAAAATCATATATTTTCTATAATTATAATTTAAAATTAATTTCGAGCGTAAATTTTTAGGTCATTTGCTAAGTTAAACACTAACGATATACATATATCAACATTAAATATGAAATTATGCACCTTGGCAACATTAAATTATAAAAATAAATAAAAATTGAACATTGAAAATATTCAAAATACATAGCACGTGGACCCAATGGACGGGCCTATTTAGATCGAGTAAATCACTCAAGCAACGAGACGGTTGGTAGGTTTACATTAAAATTATTTTATTTAATAAATTAGATTATGATACAGCTTTGATGACGCATGCGACAAAATCATTTTATATAACGTTTTCTGAATCGATTTCTCCTTGTTCCACGGTCATGTACATGCCTTCTTCTTCGTAAGTCGACTCATGCTTAGCCAGGATACGCAGCAATGGACGCAGTTTCATCCACCATTGCTGCTTTGGTATTCTTTGACTGAAATTAAAAAGTGAGAATGTAAACTCCATCCACTCATAAATCATCATCGACTGGCGTCAATTGCTGGGATGTAGCATGCCACGATTACTAACCGACTTCTAAACATCGTTAAGCATTTTCTGCTTTGCCTTGCCCAACTATGTTGGGATCGGCTTCCAGTCAAACCAGCTGGACATCTGTATTTTACTTAGAGTGACTGCCTATTTGACCTTCTCATCCCAGTAACTGGGTGACACAATACCCTTTGGCAAAACTCGTGTCAAAGTTTCTGACTTCTGACTGCCAAAAATTTACAAATGATACCCGAGACCAATTGATGGCTCAACAACGTGTTTTCATAGACACGGAGGAATTTCGATATGTACCGATGGTCACCCATCCATAGACCGACCTTGGCAAGCATTGCTTAACCGTGGCGATGGACCAGTGCGGCTATGCGGCAGTCTGGCCACAAGCTTTAAGCAGTTCGTGATATACATATTTCAAGATAGAAGGCATATCGTTTCTTAATTTTTACTTACGCAAAGTTAGTCTGCGCCTTCAAGTCCTCAAGAGGCGAGAACTTGTACTGTCTCTTGACGATGCCGAGCAGACAGGCAGAGTCGGGTAAGTTGGCGGGGCCCTTCTGGATGGTCTCTACCAGCCAGGTCAGGCACTTGGCAGCCATCTTGGTACCCATGTTGCGGTCGAAAGGAGTTGGAGATCCACCTTGTTGCATGTGACCTGAAAATGATATGTAGGTACGAGTTCATATCTAGATTCATACAGTCGTGATTTAGAAAATACGTTTGTTATATATGATCTGGTGTGCTTTAAGAGCACGGCGACCGATGAATTTTTCATACAAACGTAATACCACGCTCATTTCTTCATCTCTCTCCGGTCCCCAAGATACAGGCGCCGCCTAGTTTGGGGACCACCGTATATTACACAACTGAAGCCCGCAAATAGTTACAGACCTATAATACGTTAAGATTATTTAATTTAAGGTACAATTTGTAACAATGGCTCAATAAATTTATTATTATTATTTGCAATGGAGCATATTTCCAACATATTATGATGTTATTTGGTTATAGACGATATTTATCTAGATTCCTACATCTTTCTTTTTTTTTAAAAAAACTTACCTAACACGAAATTAAAGCGAATTATAATTCGCACTTTTTTACAACGTAAATGGCATGTTTTCATTTGGCTCTTCCTATATTAAAAATAACAATATGTCCAATATTCTCAATGTAGGAACACAGATTATATTATTAATTTACAAATGATAGAAAACAAATTGGAAAAACATTAAGTTTTCATTCATCATTTTTGGTATTACGAAACACGTCCAATTTATCGCAAATTTCCAAGAGTTTACTAGTGCTATCGCGGCAAGCGGGATGTCAAGTGTCTATGTGTGTGTGCTGTCATTGCTTCAGTTGCGTTCATAGGTCGAGTTTTATTGTAATATTTTTGACACTATTCACTTAAATAAAATAGTACGTAAGCATTTAAAGTTTAATAAAAGTAATACAGAACTTTTGAGGACATGTCAGACTTTAGCTGACTAAAAGCGCCGTCAAAAACCCCTTAAAAAAAAAGAGTAAAAAAAAAGCGCCGTTGACGATTTGGGTTCGGGACGGTGATTCCAAGCCCAGGGTGGCTAGATATCTGGGTCGAGATACAGGCTGCTGGGGCGTCAGGGTATTCTCTCGTCCATGCGGCCGCCTTCTTCGTTAGCATTACTGTTTCGTAGAAAGAGGGCTCGGCGCGAGAGGTCGTTGCCACCGATGGCCCCCACGAGGACGCGGCGGTGTTCCGCCTAAACCGGGCACATATGTACATCTCTACCGTATGCTCCACCGTATCCTTAAGACCGTCCACACAATGGTGATAACCAGGCGTTTCTTCCGCCTAAATTCGACGCAGGTGCCTCCCGTACTTGCCATGTCCGGTGAGGATTTGCGTAAAGACAGTCGCTGAGATCCTGCCGGAACTGTCTGTCATACAGCGACTTGTCGTGGCAGCGGAATTTCGCCCCGGGGTTGCATCTCCACGTGCAAATCATGCATATGCGTGCAAAGTACTGTTGCCTCCACATTCCATGGCAGCAGGCCTGCAGGAAACTGTGCTTTGTCTTTGTACCATTAGGATGGCTAAAACTCCCTGGCATGAGTTCAGCTTGGCAACTGATCACTTTCGCAGCGACGGCGCTCCATAAAGGGCCATGGACCGAACGATGCCTGCGTAGAGCCTCCAGCAGGAGACAGGAGGAACCTCCCAGGTTAGACAGGAGCCGCTTGAGTGATCCAGTCTAATCCAGTTTGAAAGAAAGAAAAATAATTTATTTGGTACAGCACAGCGCGCAACACAAAATAAACCATAAGTAACACGTTTGGGAACCAGACGACGGAAGTGCTTCTCAAAATACCATCGGCTGTCGAGGACGAGTCCCAGATACTTGTAAACTTTTATTGTAATTTGGGAAACCGGCGGTGGCTCGTTCCGAGGGCCATGAAAACACATGCTCTCGGACTTGTGCAGTGCCACCTCGAGTCCCAACTACTGGATCCTCTTCATGACTGTTGCAACTCTGCGTGAAGAAAAGGCGATGGAACTTCATCGATTCCTCCCTGACGTGGCGGTTAGGCTCAAGGCAACTTGGGTCGAGCCGGACTACAAAGTCTCGCAGATCCTGACTGGACATGGATATTTCTAGAAGAAACTGTATGATATGCGGTTATGTGAGGTTAGCGTGTGCTATTGCAGTGACGAGGACGAAAATTTTGATCACGTTCTGTGGCGATGCCACCCTTATATATAGTACTTATATATATCTTTCGTCGCTGTGACGAACAGCGGCGAAAGATATATATGTAGATGATGGACGTGATCACTTGCTTGGATGTGAGACCGGCTTACTACTGCAATCTCATGGCCTCAAAAGAGTTCGAACACGAATGGCAGACTAAGGAGTAAGCAGGCAGCGAACCCGTACTGTGTGTTTGTCTTACCCACGTGAAGGTGGACCGTTAGTATGCCGCCCCAGGATAGGGAGAAAGGCAACATAGGGACAAGACGAAGAAATTTGTAAAGGAGTCAAGAAGCGGCTGCGGTGATAGCGCTCATATTTGTATGGGTGGGCTGTGTCCGCAGCCGTCTCATTTCGATTCGGCCCATACGACATGATATCGGTGGGCTAAGGCTGGTTGGAGGGTGTTGCAACCCTGCGTTCCGCTAGATCGACCGCCGCCTGGTACGACTCTCCCTTCGTTAGGATCAGCGTGTCGTCTGTATAATAGACCCCGCTGACCCCGTTGAGGAGGTCGCATAGCACATAGTATGCAAATATGGCTACAAAAAACGGTGACATAAAAATATAAACTACACTACAACTAGTGGCGGAGCCATGGGCGGATGAGAATGCTCCCCTGTTGACGGGAATAGAGCGTTCATCACACCCTTCATAAACAGGGGCCGGTACTCTGTCAGCGGGGGAGCCCAGGTACGGAGCTTGTTACGCACCATTTCGTAGGGTCGTCCCCACGGGTCTCTGTTCAGAGTCCCCAGCTACACGTCGCGGGCCTCCAGTTTGGCCAGCCGTGTCTCCGCTCTGAGGGTGCGCTTCGCTGTTCTTTATTCCTCGTACGCACCTGGTACGGGTGGAGCCGGATCTTGCGGATGGCCAGTTTGGCTTTTGCAGGGAGCGCTCTAGTTGGACCCCGGTATCATCAAGTGCCGGTTTACCTCATTCGTGTGATCGAGGCAGACAGGTTCCTTATCTGCCCCGCTCGCTGTGGCGAATGGAAACGCCGAGAGATATCGTGCGGTGTTCCCCAGGGATCGGAACCAAGATATGGGTCGGAATATTATTGTCCCGTTGGAATTTCGAAGAACACTTCCGACGTCTGGCTCCCAAACTGGAGCGGACTGGGGCTGCCCTGAAGCGGCTCCTACCCAACATACCTGGTCCTTAGCCCTTTGCCGGAGGCTCCACGCAGCATTGTTTGGTCCATGGCCCATTACGGAGCGCCGGTGTTGGCCCCATTGCTGTAAAAGCGACCGGGGGCAAACCTGAACGCAGCCCAGAGGATCATGGCCATCCAAATGGTGCGGGGATACCACACGTTCTCCAGCGAAGCGACGAGCTTCCTTGCTAGTCTGCAACCATGGGATCTAGAGGCAACAGTCCTTGCACGCATGCACAATTTGCGGATGGAGTTGCAACGCCGGGGTAAAAAACCACTGACGAAGGCGGTCAGACTACCGGCGGGATCTCGGGGCAAGCCATAATTATAGCGATAAATCCAATCTTTGAGGAGTGGGTGAATAGACGTGGAAACATCCTCACCTTCTGCATGACGACACCTCACCTCGCGGTAAGTTTGGAAGAAACGCCTGGCTGTCATCATTGTGTAGACCGCCCAGAGGACAGGGTGGAGCATACGGCGATGATATGCTCCACTCAGGAGGAGCACTGCCGCCGCGCCGTGTCCTCGTGGGAGTGACCCTGGTATAAGCCATGGTCCGGAATGTGTAGGAATGGCAGGTGGTCGGCTCCTTCTACGAAGCAGTTATGCTAGTAAAGGAGACAGTCGTACACGTGAGGGAACATCATTCCTCACGCCCCAGCCACCGGGATCCTGATTCCTTTTTCCAGTCACCGTAGGCGGAGGATTGCGGACGGCAAGCAATTTGTATCTCTCCGTCCGGCCGTCCGGTAAGCGTCCGGCCGTCCGGTAAGCGTCCGTACCGAGCTCGAGACGTCGATGTTGCATAGTGTTCCACTCGCGTCTCGAGGACATGTCAGCAAAACCGTAAGGACCCAGCAGGTTCGAAGTCTACTGAGGCCAAGGGTTAAGCGAAAGAGAACATCGGGGCCTTGAAACGAAAGAACAGTTTTCATTTCCTTAAAAGTCTGACACTAAAAGAGCGGCAGAAGTCATTGAATAATTTCCCACCTATGAAAAAAAAAAGCTCTCGCCTCCATAACATTTTCTGATTTGACTACAATAAGACCACCTTGGCCACGCCACAATTATGGCAGTAAGTCCCCTCTTGGAGGCATGGCAGGAAAGACCTTCCGCATGTCCTCACCTTCCGCATGACGCAGGTTCTCACCGGACACGTAAGTTCGGTAGGTTCGGGCTGTACCGGATTCGTACGGAAGTGACGCCCGAGTGTCGCCACTGTGCGGAACGCCCGTAGGACACGGTGGAGCACGCAGTGGAGGTGTGCCGCTTAGGCGGAGTATCGCCTTGCCCTAGTGGAGGTGATCGGCGGCGGCGATCTCTAGTGCCAGACTTTGATACAGCCCATGGTTCGGAGCCAGGAGGATCAGTGGCAGGCAGTCGCCTCCTTCTGCAAAGCAGTAATGCTAGCAAAGGAAGAGGACGACCGTATTAGGCAACGGCGCTCACAGCCGCTGCCGGGATTCCGATCCCGATTTCCGGCCACCGTAAGCGCGGGCTTGCGGACGGCGAGCAATCGGTAGCTCGCTGTCCGACCGTCCGGTAACTGTCCGGATCGAGCCCGAGTCATCGACTGCGCGAACTATTCCCGTGCACCTCAAGGAGTTGTCAGCAACAGAAGGGGTCCAACCGGGTCGAAGCCTACTGGGGCCAGGGTTAGCTCCAAAAGGTAGCTCAGCCCCGGTACGAAAGGCAACGAAGGAACAGGAGTGGGTTTTTAGTCAGTAAAAGTGTGAAATTATCTCCCGTTCCACCCAAGAGCGGGGGATGTCATTAGATGATTTTCCCACCGTAAAAAAGACCACCTTTGTATGACATATCTGCTATTGTTATCATAATATGTTGAGATATTGGCGCGGTAATAAAATGTCCAAAAAACGCATTACTAGTTCGTACATTCACAAACAATTCCCGAAGTATTCGGCAAAAATAAATCAAATAATGAATATACCTCATTTTACTAACAATAAATTGTAAGACGCTCACATACACACACACAGCTGCATCAATCCGTCACTTGTTTTTGTCAAACAGAGATAGCTATTTTCCGCGAACGAATTTTGAATACGCGTCAACTTGCAGTAGCGAGTGACATTCGCCGGGCTCTTAAATGGTGTGTTCCCAAACTAAGTAGAATGACGTCTTCTTCTGTCAATTGTGGAAATAGTATTGAGGTAGCATCATTGTTGTGAACACCGCCCGCTGTCTGTTCATATTCTGGCGACTACATAATTGCCCAGTCTGTTCCGTTTTTCTTTGCGCTCTTATATTGATAAAAGCGTGGGCATGCTCATTATCTGTCAGACGCTGCCTAAATGCATTTATAAGGGCTCCCGTAATGCGGAAGTCTTCAAATAAGGGAGATAGTGTTTTATTGATAACTGCATGCCTAAATATTTTGTAGTCCCTTTTGAACCATCCGTTTATTACTTCAATGACCCAACACACTATGGTAATTTCTCGAGATTTATTGGCTTGAATATCTGTAGGCTGTGTGGCATGCCTATCTTTACTAAGTGGCATGTGGGCAACATAGCCTACATTTTTATATCTGGTATGGTATAGAGTCCCTAAAACCTCCATCTAATATAAAAACGTCATCTGTTTGTAACGTTATATGCACTGAGGACGTTAGATCATTCATAATCTCAGTCATGATTTGGGCATTAGTCTTTGTTGCAGCGTATGGTCCACATATATCGATAATATAGCCATCTGGGCAAGTAATCACAAAGGGTTTTAACAAGTTTTTATACTTGTGTAAGCTGTAAGACTTTTTTTGAAATAAAAACTTTTTACTTTTCTGTACGTATACATACGAACCATCACAAAATTAATCTCAAAATCAGTTCCTAACAAGTACTAACTACTGACGACAAACCGACGCTAGCACAAAATAGTTCGAACTAGGTATCCACCTAACGGATGTATGACGAAAATGTTGAACGTGCGTGGGTCGATTTTACTAAAGATTTTTGGTATTTTCAACATCGAATATCTTTTTTCTGACATAAGTTACAAAGTTGCTCCCTTACAAAAAATATCTACGTTTTCAAAGACCTTTCGAATGGTACCAATTTCAACTTGCTACAAAGTGGGTACGTTTTGACCCATGTTCTTTTCGGTGCAAGTGACTTTTTTATTTTAGAGAAACCAAACTAGGACCATTCGAACAAGAAAAAATTGTGGAATTGGGGTCAATAAAAAAGTTAATATCGCGAAATGTGGCACTTGACCCCTTTTGCCTTTTACCCGTCGATATAAGATATATATGGGGTTACATTATTATTATTAAACGTGGATGAGAGGCCAAAGAAAATATGGGTGGATTGTGTGAAGAGTGATACGAAAGAAAAGGAAGTTAGTGATAGCATGACGGATGACAGGATAGAATGGAAGAAAAAAACGTGTTGCGCCGACTCCAAATGACACGGGACAGGGCAGGTAGATGATGATTAATATTATTAACATTCAAATTAAATCCTCGTAAAAATGCACATTTAACACTTACCAAGCACATTCATCCTAGCCGTGAAGAGTCCTTTACCCTCTTCAGAGTAGAGGCGGTAGATGAAGTCGGTGTTGTAGTTATCATTGGCCTTCTCGTTGCGCAGGATGAGGCCGCGCTGGATGCCGCCCGTCATCTTGGACGCCATGTGGTACACGTCCTGCTGCAAATCCTTGATAGAGAACTTCTCTTCGTAGATGTAAGCTGCGTCGGCGCCGCCCGCCAATCCTGCCGGAACAAACGTTTATTGTTTGAGTGACCCGTTCCGGCTTTGCACGGGAGAAAATCCATAGATACGCTGTCCACCGTAGCCATTCCGATGTGAATCGACCTAAATTCATAATCGCTCCTTCGCGCACAGTTGCATACAACGCACTATTGTGGGGGAGTGAGTGAATACACAGATTGCATCCTAACTCGTTCAAGATTTACCTAACCACTTTTTGTGATTTTATTCTGGCGTTTTATTTTGTTTTCTCTCGTTACATTTTTGTTTTATTCGTTTATTATTTATTTTCACACTTTAAACAAACACATTATCTTACATATATTTATTTATATTATACCCCCAAAACGGTTTTACATCCGTTGCGTCACAACCACAGGTTTAGTTGAAAACCAGCGTCAGTCACTAGTTGTCTGACATTCATGCTGAACTGGACTTATTTTGGTGCAGCCGTGAGGCACACAACAACTATATTTTGTTTGTTTCCTTTATTTTTGTTTCGTGTTATCCAATTATTGTGTTTGTGCCTTGTGCTGTACCAAATCAATTATTTTTCTTTCTTTTTTTCTTTGAATCTCACCTTACGTAATAGTCCTGATTCTTTTTTTACTATCTGTCATCAGAAGTTAGTTATTTTGTGTAAATACTGCATTGTGACAATAGGCTACGTGTTCGCTTACCTGCTAAAGTGGACAGGTAGCCGCAGTAGCCTCCCATGGTCTCAATAACGAAGACACGACGTTTGGTTCCCTGTGTAATATAGTTTTTTAAATAATAAATTGCCGTTATTAATATTTTTATTTTATTCTATTTTGTCCTCATAAACAACATGCTTTTTTTAAACGATAGCGGAAAATGTAATTGTTAACAAAACAGAACTTCTAGTGTTATCAAGTCTAGTAACTATAGTACTCAGGTATAACGCAATACTTATGAAAGCACTATAGCTATAATACACAAACAGTTAGAATTAGGTCGATTTAGAAACAATAATTTGACTACGTTCTATAGAGTGGAATGTCTGATTTTCGCAAATACTATTTCCTTTACTTTATAATGCTTCCATACACTAAAAATAATATAAAATAAAAATGTTCAGTTCAGCATCATCTAACGATTTCATGGTCACGCTTGGGCTTTCACATTGTGTCATATTCTTCATATCAAATAAAATAATAAAAAATAACTTAAAAAAAGCAAGCTTTTAATTAAAGTGAAGTTAAACCGCCATATTGGATTTGGAATGACGTCACTTTATTTTTCTAGTTATTCTCAGCAAGCCCTTGTCTTTGGTACCCATATTGTAGGAATGCATTAAAAATAACTAGTCTGCCATCTTCAGTGTTCTACCATGATAGACTGAAAATATTGTCACATAGCTAACTATGTATTGTGATCCAAACTAGACGTGATACACAAAATTTTAACTCAATTGGTTGAAGATATCTGCTTCAAAATTGGGTTGAAAGATTTTACACGAACAAACATAAATCTATACAAATAAATAAAATTGCAGTGTCTATTTGTAATATTGAAATAACTGCTTTTTACTACATGCATATAAAAACGGTACATACACCAAAATAACATATTTTACAATTTTTGTCTGTCTGTCTGTTTGTCCGGGCTAAACTCTGAAATGGCTGGACCGATTTTGATGTGACTTTTTTCGGCAGGTAGCTGATGTAATAAGGAGTAACATAGGCTACTTTAATTTAAGAAAAAAAAAAAAAACAAAATCCTGTAGTCTACGAGAACGAAGTCGCGGGCACAGCTAGTAAGTATATAAAATATCAACATACCTGAGCAGACTGTCGGATACGATCGCAGATCTCCGTGATCTCATTAAGGGCGGTATCAGAGCCGAGTGAGAAGTCCGTGCCGGGCACGTTGTTACTGATGGTGGACGGGATCACTACAATCGGGATGCAGAACTCTGGGAACTGTGCGCGGCCCTCGTACAGCTCCAGACCGGCTTGGTAAGCCTGAATAAATACACTATAATTATATTTCCGTAAAAAAGTAATATTACTGAAACACACTAGGTAGAGGTACTGAGACATTTTGATACAAATGGAGAAAGTTTGTTATTGTAACCGAAGCGGTATTCACTTGAGCCGTAGGTGAGATTATTATGGAGCCGAGGGCTGCATTTACCTATTTCCATTATTTTGATCCATCTCGTAGGGTTCAGCCAGAGCGTTTGCAGTGGACGCACAAAAAAATGTGTTTCACGACATCACATTAAAAACCTCTAAAATTACCAGTACTTCTCTACCGTTAGGTTTTTTTTTTTGATAATAAATTGTACCTTATGTTTTTAAAGATAATTGTTTAAAATGAGTTAAAATTGTAAGGATTTTCGTTTTATATAAATATTCGTTTAAAGTAATATTCTCTCTTGTACTTGCGTAACCTTATAGCGGTGTAATCAAATTTACTTGAGACTTGAGTTTCCATTTCCACCAGATTTAATTTTATCTTACTTACTTAATTTTGAAATATTTTTTCTATTTGCAATTTTGATTAAAAAAAATATATATATTTTAAAACTTATAATATATAAAATTAGTCAAGTAGCCAATCGTAAAAGCCTAAAGCTAAAAGCTTTTATGGTTTCCAGTTATTAATGTACATTTCTCTGAGATATGCCACTATCCAGCATTTCTTTTTAGTATATAATATCTAGGAACCGATATTTATCATTCAGTTTCATTCTATTTGCAAAAATTTACGAAAGTGTTTGCTAAAGTCGATTAAAACACAATCAATCACACAATCTTATCACAGTTTTAATTTAAAAAAAAAATTCATTGTTACGTTCATCACTGTATGAAACGGTATTAAGTACTCAATTATAATTTGTGTACACAACAGAGAATTCGCTCACAACACCTTGTACATTACATTGTTTTATTAAAAGCACAGCGCATCAGTCATTGTAATTAAACCCCTGTTTTCATGTGCATAAAGGTCAGTTGAGACGCGCTCGTGACTGCTACGATTATACAATACCTCGAATCCACCAATGATAAGAAGTCCTTGAATATTGAACTGCTTGATACGCGCTGCTATTTCAGCCTTCTTGTCGCCGGGCAAGGTACGCTTAGTGCCCAGGAACGCGCCTCCTTGAGCCACCCATCCGGTCACATCTGACCTGGATTATGATAGAAGAGTTATTATGATTTCAACCCGATTTTAGGTACAGTATGCTATATTAGGTGACTTATTATCTACACTAATATAGAGTCTGTCTAATAAGTTAAACGACTTGGGTAATTATTCGGATTTAATGAAATCTGATGTAGTCAACACGAATTTAATAATCAAGGTTGATTAAGAGATAGAGATCATTGTTAACTAAAAGAAGAACCTTAAAAAAATTAACAAATATAAGTATTTTTTAAATGATTAAATATTATACAAAATCCCCAAGTCGGTTGACTTATTAGACTGACTATAATAAAGAGGTAGGTAAAGTTTGTTTTTTTGTTTGTAGGAGGTAATCTCTGGAAGTACTGGGCCGATTGCTAAAATTCTTTCACCAATAGAAAGCTGCTTTATTCCTGAGTAACAGGCTATATTTTATGTACGAGGGCAAAAGACCTTAATGTTACATAATATGTCTACAAATTATTAAATGAATAATATCGCGAATGTGAAACACCTCCGCCATTTTGATGTTTTTTTTTTTCATAAAGTACATTAGGAAAGTCTTTTTCACATCATCATCATCATCATCATCATCATCATATCAGCCGAAAGACATCCACTGTTGGACATAGGCCTCCCCCAAGCGTCGCCACAACGACCGGTCCTGTGCATCACGCATTCATCGGTTTCCCGACCCTGACCAGGTCATCGGTCCACCTTGTTGGAGGCCGTCCAACGCTGCGTCTTCCGGTACGTGGTCGCCACTCCAGAAACTTTCGTCCCCATCGACCATCTGTTCTGCGTGCAATGTGCCCCGCCCATTGCCACTTAAGTTTTGCGATTCTTCAAGCTACATCGGTAACCTTAGTTCTCCTGCGGATATCTTCATTTCTGATGTAATCACGCAAGGAAACTCCAAGCATAGCCCTTTCCATCACCCTTTAGGTGACTTTGAGTCTTCTTATGAGGCCTATTGTAAGTGCCACGTTTCGGAGCCATAAGTCATCACTGGCAACACGCACTGGTCATAGACTTTCGTCTTGAGACACTGTGGTATATTGGACGAGAAGACACCGCGTAGCTTCCCGAACGCCGCCCAGCCGAGTCGGATTCGACGATTGACTTCTTACTCGAAGTTAGACCTATCTAACTGGACCGTTTGCCAGGTAAACGTAATCGTTCACAACTTCGAGTGTACAGTCTCCGATCTTAAAAGGAGTGGGCGCTACATGGATGTACCATAACTTTGGTCTTTCTTTCACATTAAAAATAATTGATTATTTTAGTTTAGAAGAGATTGAGCGCCGTTTGTGGTACCAACGACGCCTTAGTAGTCTAGTCAAATTAGCAAAAAGATTGGACTTAATTCGTGTAGTTGTATTTTTTTGTGGAATCATTAGAAAATATGAATATAAGTCTTCTCTGAGTTTGCACCATTCCTGTTATGTACGGAACATGGTTTAATATTAGGTTTTAACATTAAAGTCCCTAAATTTAAAAAAAATCATAAGTATTTAGTTGTGGTAAGTATAGCAGTGGCGTGCCTGATGCCTTAACATGGGGCAAGCCAAGGAATCTCGACCTAACTACACCTTACCTATCAAAAAAAATTCTCGTGCTACCATGTGTCATCAGTGCAGTAATGCTGATTTTTCTGAATTGCTCCACTACTATTAACAATTATAATGTTAATAGTAAGTAATAAATAATGATAACAAAAGCTTCACCACAACAACTTTATCATCATACCAATAATCGTAAAGTTTGAATAGGTACATGAATAGAAAAAAAAATCGTATTCTAATTCAAATTGTCTATCTTTATTTAAAAATGATTGTATTACTTACACCAACGTAAAAAGTTTGTGAACGTTATTCTACCAACAGCTGATTTTCAATTGCAATCAAAGATAATTCGGAAAGCCGCTCTTGTTGTCGAGTACCGGCCGGCCGGGATGGTCAGCCAATACTATTACAACGATTAATTTGAACATAATGAATATTTAATGTAAGGTTGAGTTGAGTGTGAAATAAAACAACCGAGTACTAGGTACTGATCTAATGTTACTGTTTTGACGCCAACGCCATCTAGTTATGAATGTGTAACTAATACATATTTTTTTAAATCTTGGTGTTTCAAACACTTGTTCGTTATAATAATATGTAATATTATTGGCAAATACTCACAATTGAAACAGCGGTAGCTTTTCGTTTAACACACTTATCACTTAACTGTCGAGAAAGAGAACCAACTTTCTATTGGCGGTTTACCAAAGTCAAAGTCAAAGCCATGTATAAAGAAGGAAATAACAGCGTTCAAGTACTTTTGAGAATTTTCATGGCACTAGCAAAGTTATTTGAGTCATACCTGATGTATTCCAAGCATTGTTATTAACTTTTCTGAGAAATATTCAAAATAGTAAAGTTACAAGATTATATTTATCTTTAAAACTCAAACCCTACCTGGCCATTGATATCAATTCCACACATAATAATATCCACACACAACCACAAGTATAGTTTCCGAATTCATAAACTGTTAAATGACGGAAAACAAAAAAAAAACAAAACAATAATTACGTACAACACGATAACCGATCAAAGCAAATTTGAACTGAGTACTTTTTAGTTCGTACAACTTTACGCGTCATAGAGGGCGCCTCGTATTATAATATGCGTAAAAATTTCTGTCATTCATAAATTTACCAAAGCCCTGCTTTTTTTTAGAACAAAATGTTCGACGAGGATTTGCACACAATAACAAATTACACCCACACACACTCAAAATTTGACGTATTTATATCAAAAGTTGAGATAGAAGATAAAGCCTCATAAAAGCCTTTGAGGCAGAAAAAGACAACAACACATTAGTGTTCATCTCTTTCTTTTGTTAAGTGTTAGAGTGAGATCGGAGAGATTTCGCTCAGAATGGCATCCTCGCTTCGCTCTGGTATCGTCTTATGAATGATTTTTGAATTTCACACAACACAGTGGCAACTTAGCGTAACCGCGTAAGCGCGCGAAGTTTAAAGTTTAGATTTTTGTGATAATTAATTGATTGGTCGTGTTCTATGAATTAGGTGAGGTTTTGGTAGGGCAAGCCAGGCTTTTTGGCTTATATGGTAGGCACGCCACTGAAGTATAGATATATGTAGATACCCCTTTGGTGTATAATTACTTTTCACGAAAAAAGTGTGAGGTGTATGAAACACTAATAAATCATTATTTTTTATTTGCGGCTGATTGGAAATTTAGCCAGTTGGTGCAAACTCATAATAAGCTTTTTAATTCATTAAACCCCAAGCGAACGCCGGCGTTCGCGCACCTATTGTCTTTCAATTGTGTCTGCAATTATCACAATTGAAAGGTTAAAGCATCCTATACACCCAGTTATTTTTGCACCCCTAGGAAAACAGCATTTTATAATATTTGTAGATTGTACTTTGGGGCAAATTAGTGTAGTCATGGATTTTTTAATATATAATGTATTCTATATATAAAACGTTCGCAAGTAATAAAAATAAGAAATACATAACTAGAAGTTTATGTAGTGTTAACGTGAATACATACTGCGCCTCGTGGCGCTCGGAAGGCGAACGCGGGGTCGGTCGTAACTACAAAGTGCGCATTCCGTTTAGCCGCGATGATCGATTTCTATTAGGATGAAGACTAAGATGCAGTTTCATAGCTGCTAGACTCCAAGCTGTCTACAGCGCTATTTATCGTGAGTGATAATAAATATAAGTCAACCAATTTTCAAACATAATCATCCACACTGGGTATACAAGTACTTTTTATAAGTACTAACTTTAAAAATAAAATAAAGTGGTAGTACCTATTCTGTACCTAAGTACAGATACTTTTACTAGACAAATTTTAAAATAGATTGCCTCCAAATAAAAACTACTAATAAAAATTACTTCAAATAAAAATAAAGAGTAATTACATATACGAAAAATTATTACTTTGTGTTAGTGAACTATCAAACAAAATAATTTTAAAAACTGTACTGATGCTGTTAAGTGGCCATCGGATTATATCTGTTAAAGAAAATCTCAAAGTTCAAGACAAATTAATACTTATTTCACTCGAAACCAAGAATAATATTGCATACTTTAAATTTTGTGATTGTGATGCGTGATGCAATACCTAATTGAGGCATGATTTTGCCATAAAACCGTTTAGGTAACTAGTAAGTAATTTAGACCTATAGTTTCCTTCCATGTTTTCGTACTTTGAATAGGTATTTATGTATCTATGAAACTGCCGATTAATAAAACGGGCCACTTTAAGCTGGGATAACTTCGGATTTATTGAAATTCTAAATTCGAATATACTCTATAGTTCCCTAGATTTAAAAAAAAAATACTATATTGATTTTTAGGGTTCCGTGGTCAACCCTTATAGTTTCGCCGTGTCTGTCTGTCTGTCTGTCCGTCTATCCGTCCTCGCTTAATCTCTGTGACCGTTAGCACTAGAAAGCTGAAATTTGGTACCAATATGTATATCAATCACGCCGACAAAGTGATAAAATAAAAATTGGAAAAAAATGTTTTATTAGGGTAGCCCCCCTATATGTAAAGTGAAAAGTGTTTTTTTTTTTTAATTTCAACCCTAACGTGTGATATATTGTTGGATAGGTATTTAAAAATGAATAGGGGTTTACTAAAATCATTTTTTGATAATGTCAATACTTTTTGGAAATAATCGCTCCAAAAGTGAAAAACAATGTGTCCCTCTAACTTTTAAACCATAAGTTTAGAAAATATGACAAAATCTGAAAAGTAGAACTTTATAAGGACTTTCTAGGAAAATTATTTTGAACTTGATGGAAAGAATAGTTTTTGTACAAAAAAGACAAAAGGGTTCAACAAAATAATTTCTGGACTAAGTTTGTAGTATAATCGTATATGCAAGCATTTTTTTAAACTCATAAGTGGGTACACTTATTGTGACGGACGGGAAACTACGGAACCCTACACTGAGCGTGGCTCGACAAGCTCTTGGCCGGTTTTTTTAATAATTCATAGTCGCTCGTTAGATTACTATTTCACCTAATTTATAAGCGAAAATGTGGTCTACAAGGCGTATGCTTTCAGAAAAGTTATAGTCTATTCACTCTTGACTTAAAGGCATCTCCGCGAACCGTCGAGAAAGTGGGTAGGTAAACCAGTAATGCAGCTAGCCATCGTTGACTCACCACTCCATATTGACGATATTCCCGCTGATGAAGCCCTCCATGCCGTCGTGGATGCCGAGCACGGTGTCTCCGCGATAGATACCGTTTCGCACGAAGGAGCGCACCGCCGCGTTCATACCGCACGCGGGCGCACCTACGTGCATCACTGCCAGGGTCAAACCTTCCTACAGATTGAAACACAAAAAGAGTTTTTACAAAAAACACAACCGATTTCAATATAAAAACAAGCAAAGAACTTGTATTTCGGAAGCCGAAGTTTTTGTTTTATATAATGGATAGGCTCGCATTTGACCACAATCTCACTTAGTTTCTCATTTAGTTAACCACCGTTTCAAATACTTGAGAACTCATCTGCTCTATTGGCCACCAGACCCTCAAAATATTTGGGGGGACTCACAACCGAAATTATAACTTTGCTGGAGAAAAGGCGTGATATTTTCTGATCTTTTTTACAGAACGTTTAGAAATTTTACATATATTATCTACGGTCTACGTTTTTAGCAGCATCTGTTAGGGTCACAAAAATGTACTCGTATCGCCATTCGGAATTGGGACACTCGTGAGAGTCGTTTGTAATTTTTGATCAGGAGACCCACATCATTACATTAGTTTCAGACGGGTTTGTGAAACCCTATTCGGCCTAGTGTGTTTACAGCAAGTTGCTTGGGTATGCAACCATTAGGTGCTTTCCAAACGGGTCCACTGCAGTTCATATCCAGGTGGTACCTATTCCTAAGGTTTCGAGAAATCAGGTGGTGGTATGGTTTTTGCTGTCCATCCCTGCATTTATAACGTCACACCATTGGAACTTTGGGAGTTTTTGAGAAATCAAGGACATTACTAAACTTAGTAAATCATGATCCAAGCTGAATTCATTCATTCATTTGTCATTTGGTTCGAAATGTAGTTCTCTCTCTCTTTGTGTCCCGGAAAACATTCCAGGTAAACCTACCAAATGTCTGTATTGCAACCTCATATTAGAAGGCTTATGTCATACTTACGGCAGGTTTTCCAGCAGCATCAAAAGCTTCCTTGGGCGGCTTCAAGCGGGTCAACATCTTGTACGTTTCCAAGTTGCGTGCAAAGCTACGCCCGCGTAGTTGCACAGCTAATTCCCAGTTTTTGTCGGCCATAGCCTAAAATGTTTTAAATATCAAATCTCTACACAGTATAAAATAAAGTCGCTTTACGCTTTTTTTTGCCTATCTTTATATATATAATTCTTCTGCGAGTGTGTATGTCACTGAACTTCTCTCAAACGACTGGACCGATTTTGATGAAATTTTTTGTGTGTTCAAGGGGATCTGGGAATGGTTTAGATTCACAATTTTGTCCGCTGGACAATGTTTTTTTAATTAAATTTAATTTATTAGTAGTTGTTGGTTTTGGAATGTTTTACATTGGATCCGACAGACGGCGCTACCATCGCAGTGTCAAATTTTAAATAATATTCGAATTTTAATTTTAGTCTGTCCCGACAGTTAGCGCTGCGATCAAATTAAAAAAAAGTTTCTATATATAAAAGAAAGTCGTGTTAGTTACACTATTTATAACTCAAGGACGGCTGAACCGATTTGGTTGAAAATTGGTAGGGAGGTAGCTAAGAACCAGGAGAAGGACATAGGATATCCCGATTTTTTTTTTTTAACTTAGAGTAGGGTAGAGTAGGGTGGGGTAGAGTAGGGTAGAGTAGGGTAGAGTAGGGTAGAGTAGGGTAGAGTAGGGTAGAGTAGGGTAGAGTAGGGTAGTGTAGGGTAGAGTAGGGTAGAGTAGGGTAGAGTAGGGTAGAGTAGGGTACTGTAGGGTAGAGTAGGGTAGAGTAGGGTAGAGCAGGGTAGAGTAGGGTAGAGTAGGTAGAGTTGACAGCTTAGATAAAAGGTAACTATTAGGCGGTACGAAGTTTGCCGGGTCAGCTAGTCTTTCTATATAACCGCTAACTCATCCTAACCCACGCAACGTATTTCACTAATAAAAATGTTATTAACTTAGAAGGTTAGTGCCCGTATGAAGCTAGGGTAAATTGCTAGTTTTATATTATTTTTTGACTACAGCGCGATATCATCTAGAAAATTTCATCTGAGCCCAAAAAAAATATCAATTTATAAATTGAGTGCATGCCAAGGTTGTTTGCAACGTTTAAAAGAATATTCTCTTATAATATGTATATGTCGTAGCCAGATCCAAGAATTGATAACTTCATTCAATAAACATATTTTCTTTTATTCATGATGTGACCAGCCATTTCATTAAATAGCACCATTTCAGCTAAACGCATAATTATTTCAAGATATCGTTAAACATGGCTGGTCATATCGTTCCTCAATATGTTCCAGTTTTCTACTACAAAAGAATGTGCTTTGTTGCATCAAATACTGACTGCACTAAAATATGCTTTTCTGAGTGGTTAAAAAAAAAATAACTATAGTCCCGGTTGTCATTCGTCGATCTTTGACAGTTGTAACAGGTAGTCAGTCGCTGAAGTCTGACCAACAGTCTATCCAAGGAGTATCGTGTTGCCCAGCAACTGGATTGTGAAGGTCTGATAGGCGGTAGCTCCATGTAAAACACAAGTATTTAACCGCATCCGGTTAAACTGGAAGCCGCTCCCAAGTAAAAAATATATACATATCATCATCATCATAAATGATAACATGTACCTATATGTCGTGGCTAGATCTTAAAATTTATAACTTCATAAATGGCCAAACGAGGATTAAATTCGCTTACGAGACGCGAGACCAAGTAGACGTGTACTGTGTTAATTTTAGTTAATGATAACTTAAGCATAAAAATTAATACTATAAAATTATCTGCGGTGTCAGTTCAAAAGTAAAGTGTGTCGCGTATGTGACTTTAATCATTTGTATATTTTGCAAGATGAACTAAATATTTTATAGTCGTAGTATATCTGTGTAACCAACCAAGTCTAACCAAGACGCCAGTCCGTTCGGGCGAAGTCAACTGTTACGGCGAAGTTCTCCGCCGACTCCAACCCAACCTGAAAAGGTCAACCTTGGGAGCAAACATCATCACCTCGTGCTCCACCCGTGTCGTATGCTGAGCTACCGAAAGAAGTCATTTCAACGCCAGAGGTCCAAAAATGTATGAGGTCAATGGACACCATTCTGACTGAGGTATGCACCATAGTTTCGGAGGGGAAAATTAACAGCGATCAAAAGCTCCATGTCTCCGCTCTTTGCTGCAAAGTTTACAATGGGACATCCGAGAGTCCTCTATCAAGCGCAAACCAAAAAACTCACACAAAGAGCAAAAAACTTTGGAAGCGCACAGCTAAATACTGCACTTAGAAGAAAAGCTGGACCTCACGGAATCTGTTAAGGTGATCAAAGAGGTCATAATTAACAAATTAACACTTGAAGTTGCCTACTCTTCTTACGCTATCATGGTAAAAAAGAGTGCCGACACCCTCATCCGTCCCGCAAATCTGAGTTCTGTGGCCATCTATCTTTGCGACAAAACAAAATCTAGCGAAGACACGAAATCACTTGTGCAGAAAATAATATCGCCGGAAGAACTGAAACTTCGTGTCCTTGGCCTAAAGAAAGTTAAAAACCGGGGTGTTCTTATCGGCATCGAAAGCAAAGGCGATATCGACAAGCTTATGAATTCCATAAAGCTGGTATCGTCAGGGCCTCACAGTAGAAGAAACTCCTAAACGGCGTGTCGTCGTGAGTTCTTCCTTGCTTCTGTCAAATTAAGCCATAAGTCGGGTGTGAAGGGTTTTCCTTCCTGTAACTATATTTTGGAACTACCCGCCACTGTCAGAAAAGTTCTAATGAACCAAGGCCGGATTTTTATAAATCGGACATGAAGGACTTCACAATAGTTACAAGATGCTTCAATTGCCAGCAGTTCGGCCACGTAGCCAAGTTTTGCCGAGAAAGTCCTACTTGCAACCACTGTGGAGAGACTGGCCATTTCCACACAGAGTGCAGCAGTAAATTTTCTCCGCCTCAGTGTGCGACGTGCAAGGGTATCAAGAAGAAGTGTGACCATCAGACTGGTGACGTAGACTGTGTGTGAACTATATTAATTCAATAGACTATAAAGGCGCCTAAGAGCGCCCACGAATAGTTTATTTAGTAGCACTCAGTTACAGGTACATAGAGTTAGTTTATCTTTTTAGTTAATAGTTGTAATGACCAGTCAGCTAATTGCCAATTTGAATGGTTTTTCTGTGTCTGAAGCCAGTTATACTATTATATTAGCTGTCTGAATACGAGACTATATAGGGGCATGCACACCATTGGGATCTTTCTGGACCTTGCCAAAGCCTTCGACACAATTTCTTGTTCTATATTACTGCACAAGCTTGAAACACTTAGGATAAGAGGAGTGCAACTTCTATGATTTTCAGATTATCTTAGAGACCGTCATCAATGTGTTAAAATATGGCAATACACAAGTTCTGAGATAGAAAATAGTTATTTCGGAATACCACAAGGTAATATTTTGGGCCCTACGTTATTTTTAATTTATATTAATTACCTATGTAGCCGAATCTCGAGGTGAGGCATATGAACGTGCCCAAAATGGTTTTAATATTGTCTTTAACTGGCTTTATCAGAATCTTCTAACATTAAATATAGAGAAAACAAAATACACTTTATTCTCAATGAGAAACGATAATCTTCCGCTTACTAACCTAAAAATATTCGCATTTATTTATTAATTCTGTATACATGCACCCGTAATGATTAGTCTTGTTAAGTGATGACCTGAAACTCAGGTTTTAAATGTAAACCTAGCTCAGGAAAGTCACTAATTATACATAATTCCAGGTTTAAAAATATTTTTCCATAAGTTCTGAAATATCGATAATTTAGATAGACACATAGTTATTTGTTGGGTACTAGCATAATTATTTATTTAAGATTTACTTGTGGCTATTATATATAACTGCACTTTAGTGTATTAAATAAAAAAATTAAAAAACCCGACTGCGTAAAAAATTACTTTATATAAAAACTGAAAAGAAAAATAAACAAGTTCAGTCTACAGTTCAGCAACAGTCGGGACCCACATTAGATAGAATGATTTTAGTCTAGATTATTTTAATGGGTCTCGACTGTTGCTGAACTGTGGACTGAACTTGTTTATTTTTCTTTTCAGTTTTAATATAAAGTAATTTTTTACGCAGTCCGGTTTTTTTATTTTTTAAATTAATTTTTTATTTTACATTTTTTAGTTACTATTTATTTAGTTTTATATATCACTATTGATCCAAACTATATATATATATATATATATATATTATATATATATATATATATATTATATATATATTATATATAATTATATATAATATATATATATATACAGACATAGTTTGGAACTTGAGAAAGGACATAGGATAGTTTTTATTGCAAAAATATAATATTATAAATGCGAAAGTAACTCTGTCTGTCTGTCTGTCTGTCTGTCTTTGCTTCACGCCTAAACTACTGAACCGATTTGTGTGAAATTTGGTACAGACATAGTTTGGAACTTGAGAAAGGACATAGGATAGTTTTTATTGCAAAAAATAAAATAAAAAATAAAATTTATTCTGGACATACAGCGCCATCTATTGGTCAAGAGTCGGAATCACTTCAGTACTGAAATTTCCGGAAGTCACTATTCCATGCGAACGAAGTCGCGGGAAAAAGCTAGTTTACTATATTTTAGACGTAAAATCACTATAAAGTTCAAAGACCGGTATTCGCCTCAGTACAAAATAAATAACAAGATTTCCTTCTGTACTTTTTTTTAAATATGGTCATGACATACCATTTTGAAATCCTCATGAAAAGCCCTTTAATTTGACACCCATATTGCAGAATTAAAATATTTTTTTTTTTACTCTAACATATAGCCTCTCACAGTCGATATGTTGTTTTTTTTTAACGTCACCTATCTAAGTACACTTGGTTTATCAAGACAAATCTAACAATATGTTAATTATGAAAATCAGTTCAGCGGTTTGGAAGATATGAGGTAATAAAGAATATTACATACAGATACGCGCGAAAAACATAACCCTTCTTGCAGTCGGGTAAAAAAAGTGATTTAATAAAGATTATAATAAAGTATCGTTGGTGCGAGAGGGGAAAAAAACTTTAACATTTAAAACGATCTGGACAGTTTTACTTGGCCATATCATGAAGTGATCAATTACTAAGATCTGGTCACGACATACATACTTTTTGCTGTAAAAAAAATTAAAATGAAATTATAAAATTAAATACCTGAGCGACGGCTTTAGTGCGTCGCACACATTCCATAAGAGGCAGACGCACAGCTTGGTTTCCGTCTAAAGACACCACACAGGGCTCCGTGTCAGGAGAAGCTTCCATCAGAGCCATTACTGCTTCAGCACCCATACGACAACCCTAAAAACGTTCAATGAATATTAACAAATATTATAATGAAAGAAAATATTACTTATAGATAAATAATTAGGCATTGGAAGCAGTTTTATACTAAATGAGTCAAATAAAACAGAAGAAGTGATTAAAACAGAATAAAACAGAAGTGGGTTCGTCACATGAGTTTTGCGCTATAATTTTAAAATATTTTTATTTCATATATTTTGTTTAGTGCCACTATAAAATATTTAAAAGCGTTAATGTAATCCAACATCTTGCCGCAACCTCCTTTAAACCCCATGTTGTGCTCACGTAATCAATGAACACCCCCTTAGTTCGACACCGGCGCCCCTCTTCCCCCCCAAGTCGGGCTATCGACGTAAACCGGATAGGTCTACGTCAATAGTCTATGAGAGCAGCCCAGGAGTGACAGGTTTCTTACCAGGATCCTATCGAACGCCGAAGGTGAACCCCCTCGCTGTACGTGACCCAGTACGGTAATGCGCGTGTCCTGGTTCAAATTCTTCACCACCACATTCTTCACCAGCTCCGCCGTGATGGGCTTACCTTCGCGATCAATAGCACCTTCCGCTACAATAATAATGTTCAAGCGCTGACCCGATTTCCTTTCCTATGTCATTAAAAAAACAATTAGGTACATAAAGTTCATATAAGTAGGTACTACTTAACATTTACGAACAAATACCATACAAATATCTAAGTGTGATATATACGAGCACACATAAAGGATAGCAAATAGAAAAAGGTGGGTAAGCATGCATGATTACCATGATCAGTACATAGGAATATTATGAGAGTGAATATGAAATCTGTAGGTAGGTATAATGGTATTTATAGTACCTACCTATAGGTGAACTAAGTGTGCTGTATATTATAGATATTATTAGCCAATCCCATAAATAAAAAGAAGCATTTCCATTGTAAAAGTTCATTAAAATTAATTTCTTACTCAGCCACATAAGTGGTTGAAGTCAACTTCTTTTGTAATTGGAATTATATATATATATATTATATATATTTGCTGTTGCAATGAATTAAATGAAAATAACCTATATTATATTTGTGCATATTAGATAATACTATAGTGTTTATTACTATTACTGAAACTTATAATTTATAGAAAAAAAAAACCTAAAATATACTTCTTTTTTCTATGTTTTTAATTATCTAATGACATCTCCCACCCTTGTGAGGAGTGGGAGGGCGTACCAGAATTTTACTGACTAAAACCCACTTGTTTGTGACCCTAGTTTATTAATTTAACTGATGTATTTTTTATCTTTAATTTAATTTTATTTTATTTTATTGCCTTTTTTTTTTGAGGTTTATGACTTATTTTATTGTTTTTCTTTTTTTTTTTTACTCGAAACATATCCTGATCTTATTATTTTGTGTGGTGGTCAAAATGGAAATTCAACAGTAACATTTCCAAAAATGGACTTAAATATTTCTTGCATTGTAGTCTCTAATTGTGATGCAGGTACCTACACCTATTACTCTAGTCATTTTCAAGCCTAACTACTTGCAAATGCCCAAATACAATAGGTACTATTCAGCTAAAAAGTTTAGTCAAATCAATTTGACCTCTGGCTGATCTTGCACATTCACTATTGTGAGAATTGTTACATCATAATTTCTGAGTCTAGACTATGACAATGTAGAATTCTCAGAATATTTTCATCTAATCCATTAATTGTCATCATAAAACTGTTTTGCAAAAAAATCATTTAAAAAAGCTTATTTTGAGCATTGTGTTATCAACATACACTGCCTCTCAAGTAAGCCTGCATACCTGAGCCAATCTTTTGCAAAGCTTTTCGACCCAATTATTGGGAACAGGGTCCTCAGGAATGAATACTTGATCTGCTTCGCTCGCCAGAGCGGCCACTAATGCCAGATAACTGCAACAACCAGTGCCCGAAATGGTTCATGCAAATGCTCCCAAGTTATACTCAAAAAATGATGGATATAATGATAAATATTTAGAATTTTAAAATCATTATCTTGCCAATGGATTTGCCAATTCATATTGATGAATGATATAACCTTGAAGTTCAAGTGATCCTGAGCCCCTTGAAAATAAAAATTATGTCCTTGCCTCAGCTATTTTTGCACACAATTTTTGTTCCCAATTCTGAGGCGCTGGGTCTTCGCAAATAAAACTATAAGTAGCGTCGCAACAGAGTGTCGTGTAAACTGCAAGAAAACTAAAGGGATATTTGTATTAAAGGAAACAAGTTAATGTAATGTTGTCGAGGACATTCTAATTGATGTGCGGAAAGGACACAAAGAAGGAGCCAAAGCTTGCCTGTTCTAATTTATCACAAAGTTTATCTCTCCAGTCAGTAGCTGGCGGAGCTTCTGGGATAAACACAAAATCCGCTTCAGATGCCAAAGAAGTGACCACAGCAAGGTATCTAAATGAATAAAGAATCATAAGAATATTACAAACTGATACTGAATTGGCACATATCCATTATAACTGGTATAACTGTAGAGACAATAAGCATGTAAGGGTGATCCAATGAAACATAAATATAGAAAGTTTATTTTGATTACATGACACAATAAAAGTCAGTAGTTACATTCAAAAGTATGTCTTACCCACAGTGCCTGCCCATAACCTCCATAATAAACGTTCTTTGATGGG
Organism: Mythimna albipuncta; assembly: GCA_929112965.1. Lineage (NCBI taxonomy): Eukaryota > Metazoa > Arthropoda > Insecta > Lepidoptera > Noctuidae > Mythimna > Mythimna albipuncta. The sequence goes on along the minus strand of OV815959.1, from coordinate 21,560,549 downwards.
AGTATGCAGTGCTCACAATGGCATCAATAGCTTCAATGATACGATGCAAGGCCGAGTCAGTTCCTATTGTCATGTCAGTACCACAGAAGTCATTGTCAATGGAGCCCACCTACAAGAGAAACATTTTATTATTTTAATTTCTGCTGTGAAATTTTTCAATGACTTACTGAAGCAGTAATCAAGTAATCAACTAAAGCAATATTTTTATTATATATATATATATTACAAGATGCCACCAGCGGTTTCACCTTTCACTGGCATGATAGTAGAAAATTATCCTAAGGGCACATATTCCTGGCATAGAAAGTATCCTGTATACTATTCCAGGACATGGTCTAGCTTTGTGCCAAATATCATCAAAATCCATTAATTAATTTTTGCATGAAAGAGTAACTAACATTCACATATCCATACATAGAAAGTTCCACTTATAATGTTAGTAAGATTATATTAATAATATTCAGAGAAAAGTTGTTAAAATTAATAGTTACCATGCCAGCAATGTGCAGGAACTTATATTTCTCCCTCTGGTCTTTAGTAATCTTGTTGTTTGCAAGCAATTCATCAAGTAAGCTTGACCAATCTTCACGGAATAAATTCGCACCAGTTAGGGAACCATCACCACCAATTACTACTAAATTGGTAATACCACGAGTTACCAAGTTATAGGCAGCTTTAAGGCGACCTTCTCGCTCTCTGTATCAAACATTCAAATATTGTATAAATCAATAGGTAAACAAAATGACTAATAGAATATTGATAAATGGATTTTTTTCAATTCATCATACCATATTTTATTTACAAATGAAATACTTGTTTATTTTACCTTATGCATAGGTACTAAATTAATATCAAATAAATAAAACCTACATGAAATCCATGCAACGAGCCGATCCAATAATAGTGCCTCCTTTATGAATGATCGAGCTGACAGAAGACCAATTTGCCTCTTCAATATTATCACCTCCGTCCACCATGCCTTGATATCCTTCACGGATGAAATATACCTTGCAGCCCAGATAGATACCCATTCGCACTACTGAGCGCACGGCGGCATTCATACCCTGAGAGTCACCACCGCTGGTAAACACGGCCAGGCCCTTCCCCTTGTGGGAACCGCGACCGATAAACCTTTGAGTTGTCTCCATCGTTTAAAATTTTAATTAATGTATCCTAACACCTACAAATAATAATAATGTCATTTATACTGATATTACATAACATAACACATATATTTTATCACTATTCATATCTTATCACTGCACTTATTTAACAATATTTTTACCGGTAGAAACATTAACATCTACGTACCGAAAAATACTAATAAATTCACCAAATTCAAATCTTGAACTTCACCAAGGTGACCTTTGGTGAATGCCATGACAAGTGGTGTTGCCAACTCTATACCACCAGTGAGTGCTAAAAATCTTCTCAAGTAGTGCTAGATTGCTTTGGATTTCCAAAAATAGTACTTGAAATAAAATTACATGAGGAAATTTTTTTTTTTCATGAATTACCTTTTTTACATAAAAACTGATAAAATTATTATTTTTAATGATACATATTTACAAGAAAAAAATAAATAAAAAAAAGACAAGCTTGTAGAAGAAAATCCTGGCCAGTGCCTCGCCAGTCTCGCACCACACTAATCACACCACTATCCGGTTTCACACGCTCCTGCCTCCAGCTACTGAGCGAGCTAGCGTCGCCAGACGAGGACTTCTAAATACCCACTATAAATCAATTTGCAAATCTCAATCACTGAACATCACACAAAAAAATCCCACCAAAAACTCATAAACTTACTGTCTAAGTGTAATTCCATAGATAACAAATCTATGTGTCAGTCATATGAATGTGTTTGTGACACTGCACGCATACTGTGCGTGTATGCGTTTTATTAGAATCTGAAAATTTCGTTTGACTATTAAATAGTGCTAGATTGAGTGCTAGGTGCTGTATGTTCGATTTCAGTGCTGGCCTTGTGAAAATAGTGCCAAATCTAGCACTGAAAGTGCTAAGTTGGCAACACTGATGACAAGTGTCATTGTATAAACGAAGATACATAATGGAATGGAGATTCACCCGAACTCGATTAATTTAAAAACCGGCCAAGTGCGAGTCGGACTCGCCCATGAAGGGTTCCGTAGCAGCAAATAACATAATATAAAAGTTCTTGTAATGTGTTGTAACTTTGATCGATTTTTTAATAATAGTGTATTTTTTTCGATTTACGACGCACTAAAAAAAAAACTACTAACTAGATTTCGTTCAAACTAATTTTCGTTGGTAGTTTTTACAGTAATGTACATCATATATTTTTTTTAGTTTTATCATTCTCTTATTTTAGAAGTTAGAGGGGGGGGGGGACACATTTTACCACTTTGGAAGTGTCTCTCGCGCAAACTATTCAGTTTAGAAAAAAATGATATTAGAAACCTCAGTATCATTTTTGAAGACCTATCCATAGATACCCCACACGCATGGGTTTGATGAAAAAAAAATTTTTGAGTTTCAGTTCTAAGTATGGGGACCCCCAAAATTTATTACTTTTTTTCCATTTTTGTGTGAAAATCTTAATGCGGTTCACAGAATACATCTACCTACAAAGTTTCAACTGTATAACTCTTATAGTTTCGGAAAAAAGTGGCTGTGACATACGGATGGACGGACAGACAGACAGACAGACAGACATGACGAATCTATAAGGGTTCCGTTTTTTGCCATTTGGCTACGGAACCCTAAAAAGAAAATTATTTTGTCATCAATTTTGTTTTATGTAACTGGGGAGTCGGTTGACTTATTAGACATAAGTCAACCGACTTGGGTAATTATTAAAGTAAAAATGAAATATGATGTAGTCAACGCTGGTTCAATAATCAAGGTTGATTATGAAATACCTACTGATCATTGTTTACTAACAGAAGAACCTTTTAAAAAGTATCGAATTTATGTAAGTGTTTTTTAATTAATTAAATATTATGTAAAATTCCCAAGTCGGATGACTTTTTAGACAGACTTTATGTAACTAATGTACCAAATCGAATTCAAAATAAATGAATATCAAATGATCGACCACAGTATTCGAATATCTAAAAATTAAAACGTTCTTTCTATCATATGATTAATAAATCGAGTATTATAATCAGCAAAAAGTACAGTAAATGGTTAAGGGTTACACTATGCATTATTAATTAAGCACACGATATTCAGACCAGAGTAGACTGAAAATCAGTCCTATTTTTCATTCCGAGTAAGACAGTTGACCCTTATTACAGTGCGTTTTATTTATTTATTTATTCAATTTAGTGCAGCCACATCACATAAATTTTACATAAAAGGAAAATCTCATTAACAATAGGGACTAATGCACATGACAATAAAGGCGTACATAGCGCTCACCATAGTATTACTGCTGCATTGAGAAATATATTTTGTTATTACATAATTTTAGAATAAGAGTTTAACATAAAACAATATTACAACATAAAACATACATAAAAATATTGACACTACAAATTAAATTAAATTGAAAATGTCAAAAAAGTATTAAATAGTCAAGAATAAACAAATGAGGATCATCATCATCATTTCAGCCGATAGACGTCCACTGTTGGACATAGGCCTCCCCCATGTGTCGCCACAATGAACGATCCTGTGCGTCTCGCATCCATTGGTTTCCCGCAACCTTCACCAGGTCATCGGTCAACCTTGTAGGAGACCTTCCATCGCTGCGTTTTCCGGTATACGGTCGCCGATCCAGAACCTTTCGGCCCCAACGGCAATCTGTTCTGCGAGCAATGTGTCCTGCCCATTGCCACTTAAGTTTGGCAATTCTTCGTGCTATGTCCGCAACTGTGGATATCTTCATTTTTGATTCGATCACTCAAGGTAACCTCGAGCATAGCCCTTTCCATTGCCCTTTGGGTGACTTTATGCCTTCTGATGAGGCCCATTGTGAGCGACCACGTTTCGGAACCATAATTATGTCATCTCTGGCAACACGCACTGATTATAGATTTTCGTCTTGAGACACTGTGAATAGCTTCCCGAACGCTCGCTGCCCAGCGCCGAGTTGAATTCGACGGTTGACCTCTTTCGTTAGAGAAGAAAGTTAGACCTATCCAACTAGACTGTCTGTCCGAGGTAGACGTAATCGTCCACATCCTTGAGTGTAGAGTCTCCGATCTTGATAGGAGTGGGCGCTAAATGGTTGTTAATCATGATTTTAGTTTTCTCCATGTTCATTTTAAGACCCACTCTTTCGGAAGGTCTACTGAGGTGAGCTCCTCCGCAGTCTCAGCCATGACTACAAGATCGTCGGCAAACTGAAGGAGTGAAGGTGAGGGTGTATTATGTAGAATATAAATAAAAACACAATTTTATATACAGCAAGTATTTTTTATCACCTTCCAAATTTTTTTTGAGTATTAGGTTTCATTCAAACATTCCATTTTTGAAATAAAAAAGATAAGTAAAATTTTCAAAACAAAATGATAGACTTTCCGCAATTTCGGGATATTAATGATGTAAATATGTTTTGAATGTTCTTCCACATATAACTGAGTATTGAGTCAGGTATGTCTTTGGAAGAATACAGGTCGCGCGGTGAATCAAGATCGCTCGGTGAAAGTAGTGGGGGCAATCGGCACATGTGTACAATTGCGCACAGAAATTCTTAGTAAGTTAGGATTTTATTTTTAATTTCTTATGTTTGAACCTTAGTAACATAACTTATAATAACACTAGTATTGGCTTGTAATTTATCTTGTAAGTAGGTAAATTCAAAAAATTATAAAACACAAAATAAAACATAAAATTAAAAAAAATAATTTCGTTAGTTTCTTTCTTTAACGTAATAATTCACGTCGTAAACCATTTTTCTGGCTAGCCGTTTTAAAACTTTATTTTTAACCTTTTTTTTACGACTACGTTTTACTATTACGATAACACAAGCTGTACGCAACAGTACCCAAGTACAACAGTATCCAATGAGAGGCGAGAACGCAACGCGGGAATTGAAGAGCGACTCTATCTACCAATGAAGTGTCGCCGACGGCGCACACCCGCCCGTACGTCGCCAAATAGACCGTAGAATTGAATACTGCGCATGCCCCTTCCACTTTTGCCGAGCGATCTTGATTCATCGCGCGACCTTTACACTCGGCAGATGCTATGGTAAGTACAGCCATGGGTCTGCGTTGGCCGGGAAAGTCCCGTTTCCTGCTGCGCAATGTCAGCAGAATACTACCTTGCAAGACTGTTTTATAGTCTGTCTAAAAAGTCAAACGACTTGGAAATTTTTAAACGAATTAAAAAAATCCCTTTTAAATATTACAAATACTTTTTATAATATTCTATTAGTAAACAATGATCATCTCTTTGCAAACTTGATTGTTCAACCAGTGTTGTCTACGACAAAAACTACTTGGGTAATCTAATCTAGATCAAGAATTAGATTAGATTACCCAAGTCGTTTGACTTTTTAGATAGACTCTACTAACATAAAAAACAACAACTTTTGATCTATGGCTTTTAAATTTTTAAAAAATGATGACAATGTGACAAAAATTTAAATTTTTGTCACATTGTAAGTGTCCCCGCACACGGGCGATAAAACAAGCCGCTTCAAACTTCTTTTTGTGGTTCGTGTGCGGCGGTGCCGCCACAAAGCTATAAGCCGCTTCAAGCTTCTCCGGCCACAAGCTTTTTTTTTTTTTTGTGGCCGCTTCGAGATTTTTTTGTAGCCGCTTCTAGTTTTTCTGGCGGCTTTTTTTGTGTCTGTGTGCGGGCATACAAGTTGACCGATCTTCTTTACTTTTAGTACCTAGGTATTAGTAAGAGATCCGTAGAAGAAATCTCTTCTCTCATCTGTTATTCGATTATGATAAATACTATGTATTAGATAATGCGTTTATTAACCCTTAAAGGCTACAAAGGTGTTTTTACACCGGGTGACTTAATTTTGTATTTGTATCTTTTTTTCGTTTTTAACGCAACACCTTGTCATTTTGGGTATTCACCTAAGTCCGAGTCGACAGTAGCCTGAGTTGGCCTGAGTAGCCTTTGAACACGTAGGAACAGAGGTCATGCGTAAGCGCCTGTCCCGAGATACACTCGCAACCCGGTTTTTTCACCTGTTCGCGTTGTAGCCATAGCGGGCTACTGACTTACAACGTACGTAGGTGATTAACTTTTTATGTATTATGTTTATAAATATTTATTTGTGTCATTAATAATTTTATTTATAAGATACTTATTTCAGATTATGCATCGACTGATAGACCAAGAAATAGAAGTAATATTTTGTTTGCCAAACTTTAACGCAATTTACAAAGTGATTATGTGTTTTCATTGTTGTGGTTTAAAAATACTAAAAAGAGGTCGTTTTTTTTTTTTAACTTACTTGCATTTTTGTAAAAGAATTCTATATCTGATTTTGCATATATTTTCTTTTTTTAGATGTAAGGATAAATAATTTACCAAAATAAAAATATATTTCTGAATATTAAAAAATATAAAGAAAATATTAAAATACATAATATTACCATGAGTTTTAGAATCCTTTTTACACGCAATTTAAATAACATTTTATTTTAACTTTTATTAAACCTATAAATTAAAAGATCAAAGAGTATGACCCATAATTTAAGTATATAAAACAAAAAGAGTAAAATATGTTTATTTATTTATATAAATCCAATGATTAATATACCAGGTGTTTTTACACCTATTGCCTTTAAGGGTTAAGACATTACGAATAGGTTGCCTAACTAAATGTAGCAATGTCTTAGTGAACGCATTATCTAGCACATAATATTTATCATAATCAATTATATCAGATGAGGGAACAGATTTCTTCTATTGGATCTTATATCATATGTATCTATGCCAAAAATATTCTGTGTTTTTGTGTTCCGAGTAAAACAAAACAACTAGTTATTACTATTTTTATTGCAAAGTCTTGTTAATAAATATACTTTGGCAGAAAAAAAGATTCTAGCTTTCACAAATATTATACATATATGTTGATCAATTTATAAGACAAACATCTTGAAGATCGTGATTTTATTATACTTTACTGCTTGAGGCGCTAGTAGTATGGAACTCCAGAAAATCTTTGAGTAACGTAGTTCGTCTTTTTTCTGCAATATCCATTTGGTTTTCTAAGTCTCCTCTATCAGTCGTTTCTGCCCTTTCCACCTTCCACGATAAGTTTTCAATTTCAGCTTCTAACTGTGCCTGAAATTAAATACAAGTTTAACTTTCTGACTCCGGTTATGCAAAAAGAGGGATGTTTTAATTTTGATCACTTTTTGTGTGTTTTTGGCATGGTGGTAAATATCAAACATGAATCAATTTAGATACTATTCTAACGGTAGTTCTTAGACATATTTTATTTACATTTCAATGAAAATTTACAAGCTGTGGAGGGGGTGTGGGGGGTTGGAGTGAAAGAATGAACAACTAAATGTTTGCAAATATGGATAAGTGGAATATAGAAAGTACATATCAGAACTTTAATAAAATAGCTTAACTGTTTAAAAATTATGAGTAAAAGGGCAACATTCATATTTTACTTTAAAATTGTACATTTTTCAGTGGGGATGTTTTTATTTATTATTTTTATTTTTTCATCTTTCTTCAAAAGTATATTACAACATGTTGACTGATACTAACTTGCTGATACTCAAATAGCTCTTTCCGAGGGCCATTTTCCATGTAATAGGCATAAGGATATGTATACTGTAAAGTGTATCGACACCTCTTCAACAACTTCGCTGAATCCCAAAGGTATTGCCAATCTATCCAAGTGCCTTCACCGGCCATAACCTGTAACACAATAAAAAATAAACCTAAATAAAGAATAATTTAAATACACTACACTAAAGGCAGTTACTCGTACTGCCGCGTCCGCCCGCATAGAGCCTATATAATTTAATTAAAAATCTTTAAAACCATTTCTTTGCTAAATATTGATTTATTTACTGCTTAAGTACTCGTACATTCTGAAGAAAACTTAACCAGCTTATTTTTGTGAAACATATTTCGAGCGCCTCCCATCTATGGAGATGGGAGGCGCTCGAAATAAGCTTCACCCGCTATTTTGACTCTCACGCATGGGTGTGAGACTTAAAATGGCGGGTGTACCACTGCAAATTTAATATAGTCATGACCACAGAAAATACGAAAAAGGTTAGAATGGCCTTGTGGGCGGGGCAGGCGTGCCTTAAAATATGATCATGCTCGTAATTGACACAACCAATAACAAACTTGCGATCTAAGTGTGCGTGGTCTGGGAGTTGCGTATTGTGTGTTCGTATTGGTTAATTGCCTGTAAGAGTTAATGGGTGGGGGAGACAATCGGCGACACTCCTTGTAGTAAAAATCGGAAAGTATTTCCTTTCTTACTTCTTTAATCTTTTCTGTGGTAATTATCGATAAAATGTACCTAAAATGTACTATTGAGTACCTAGCTCTAAAATATCTGTACCTCCTGCAGAATGAAATTATTTCAAAATTAAGGTACACCCGTCATATTGACGTCAAGATGGCGAGTGTCCTGTAAAATTTAATTATTAAAAATGTACTTAAAAAGTACCTCGAGTAGAAAAGACCACACACTTGATCGGTTAGATAGTTCCTGAGAAATAAAACAATCCAGTGTCCTTTACTTAATGTCGTGTTCCAGTCACGTAACACACGGTATTGACATTCTAAACAACTGGCGCCATCTCTGATATCTTTCGAAAACTTATTTAAAGACACCCAGACCCGGAACAACTATGTATCTGTGAGCTTGCGGGAATCGAAATTACGACATGCAGTGCAGTATCCAATCACTAACTTTACGATGGTAGTAAATGGAAAAACAGCCAGGCAGGCTGTCACTCTATTCAAGGAAAAATCAAACTTCAATATTATAAATAAAATAATGGGTGAGTGTGTGTATGATTTCAGCTGTCACGACGGCGAAGCCGCTAATAGTAGCTAATTAAGATGTTCAGATATATGTTTACCTTTTGATTAATTCGACTTTTCAAACAAGCTAAAGTTTGTTCTTCCAATTTAAGAGATCGAGCGTGATTTTCCCATCTTTCATAATAATGTAAATACTTTTTTAAAGCTTCTCTTGCCTGAAAAAAGAAATGATGAAATTATTGAACATGAAAAGTTTTACATCAAACAGTATCGCTTGGGCGCAGGCCAAGTTCCAGCAACAGGCCGCGCGCATGCCGTGCACTATTTACACGAACCGTTTCGACCCACTTTTGACCCCCCTGTAGCTCAGTGCCTATTGCAAGTACAGAGATAAAATTAGGCGGGTAGTGGCTGGATGCGGAAGGCGGAGGACTGGATGTGGTGGCGAGTCTTGGGAATGGCAAATGTTTACTAGTGGATCAGACTGTTGATGAAGATGATTATGATCGATTTTAAAATGCATCTAAACTTTGCATTGGATTGGATTTCAACCCTTTTTTAGGCGAACAATTAGCCGATAGGAACTTGGCTCCCTTTTTAACAGGTATGTTCTTGGTGGGATAATAATTACATAGCGCCAGTGACTGAAAAGTTGAAGGGGAATCGTTTGTCTTGGTATGGTCAATGTAAAGAAGAGGAATGAAACCCATATTACTAAAAGAATTATGAGTATAAATGTGGATGAGTTTTTTTTATGGTGGGAAAATCATCTAATGACTACCCCCACTCTTGGGCGGAGCGGGAGATAGTATCAGACTCTTACTGACTAAAAACCCACCCCGTTCCTTCAAGCTTTATACCGGGCTCGAGCTATCTTTCGAAACAAACTCTAGCTCCAGTAGGTTTCGACCCAGCTGGGCCCCTGCTGTTGCTGACAACTCCTTGATGCGCGCGGAAACAGTGCGCGCCGTCGACGACTTGGGCTCGGTCCGGATAGTTACCGGACGGTCGGACAGTGAGCTACCCATAGCTCGCTGTCCGCAAGCCCTCGTACATGGGCGCGTGTGGATGGGTGGAGGAGAGGGAGGCCAAAGAAAATATGTATGGATTGTGTGAAGAGTGATACGAAAGAAAAAGAAGTTAGTGATAGCATGACGGATGACAGGATAGAATGGAAGAAAAAAACGTGTTGCGCCGACTCCAAATGACACGGGACAGGGCAGGTAGATGATAAGTATAATAATAACATGAGTGCTTACTTGAGCATGTTGGCTATCAGAGGACAAATTGGGGTCCTCTTTATAGCGACTACATTCATAATATTCGGAGCCGTGTGATTTCCAGTCTCCCAAGCACACCCAACAAAAGTCATGTCGACACGCACCACACTGCATATGATTACAGCCTCCATTTTTCTCTATGCAGATCTGGCACTTAGGGCAGTCCTATAACCAAAAATAAATGTTTATACTTATAAAAAAACATTTAATTCTTTATTATGGCGAGATGATCTGAAAACTTGCAGAAGACCGGGTTATTCACTCCGTTCTCAAAGCGCCCAGCAAAGGCCTCCCTTTCCTCCTTCCATTTGGAAGGACGGAAGGGAGGCCTTTACCCTGCAGTGACTAAGTCTATGCTCATCCACTCCTAATTTTCTTCGTTGCCTTGCGTTGCGTACGGTAAGTTGTAGACAGCATTTCACCTTATAATATATTATTGGGCGTCCATGTTGGATTTCAGACGCCTGCAACAAAAAAAAAAAAACCTAACCTAAGCCCCCAGTAACCGACGATACGTTCGCCACAAAAATATCGCCTAAAGATTAATTTAAAATTATTGGCTCCGTTCTCCCAATAATGACTTTTTATATTTATGGCTCATGATTTTTAGACAAATAAATAATTATGTCTTTAAAAATTATGCAACTCCAATTAAGGCAAAACATATTAGACTAAATGATAGTTATGCTAAACTATGCATTATGCCAACAGTATTATTATGCTAAAAAAAAGTTATGCGAAAACGTTATGCCACACAATATTATCCTTAAAAATTGTATACCAACAAGGATATCACCTCTTCTCGGTATTTAATCGGCGAAGGTCGCGTTTCAGAAACTTCGAGATCCGTTTATTGAGCTGCGGGTACGTGCACGCATCATCTGAGGACTGCAAAGTCATTTCACGCCTCTTCTTCATGAGCTCGAGAGTTTGATCCGTGAGCCTCTTAGACTTGTATGAGACTTAAAAAACTGAGACCCGACTGTATGGACAGCATCCACGAACCCATCATTATTCCACGTCATATTTGTCCACGGAACTTCCACTCGAAACAATTTTGAAGTTCGAGCTGAAAGCTCTCGGAGTTTTGGATCTGGATCTGTGCAGGTCGGAGCGTAGACTTCATTAGTCGAGATCTTTCAAGCTTGACATTGATATTCAATGTGCCTCTTACCATACTACCATCCACCATATACCATCACTCCCAGTTTTTACCGCATTAATCACAGAGACATCATTGAAAATTTGCTTCTTCGTCGACATGATGAAGTCAATTTCATTTTTTGTTACACTATCAGGGCTTTGCCAGGTCCACTTCCTGTGCTCATGCTTTCTGAAGAAAGAGTTCATCATGTAGAGGCCTTCCTTCTCCATAAAACTAGCCACTAGGTGTCCCCAGCCGTTCCAAATCCAAATAGCCCCTCTCGCAGCTCTTCACCGTCTCGTTTGCCCAGTTTCGCATTAAAGTCCCCCATGACTACGGTGAAGTGAGCCTTAGAACCATGCATGGCTCTGGATATATCCTCATACATGGACTCTACTTCGTCCTCGGGGTGTGTCAAGGTCGGGGCGAACACCTGTATGACCTTCAGCGAATATCTTGATGATATTTTGAGTATAAGGTACGCCATCCTGGTCGACATACTCTCGATTCTCACCACAATGTTTACGAGGGACATGCGGACGATAAACCCGACACCACCCTGGGACTAAAGCACCCTCCTGGAAGTAAAGCAGGTTACCGGATTTGAGAATTACCGTGTCCTCCCCCCCTGTCTTCGGATTTCAGATAATCCCACAATACTCCATCGTAACCAGCTCAACTCTTCCTCTAGTTCGATGATCTTCTCGTCAGACCTACCACCGTAATTATGGCGTGCCCAGTACTGGGTTGCGACAGTAGCTGTCGCCATTACACCGTGGCAGGCCAGCAAAGGAACTCGCCACTTCTCGGAAAACCTTGTGGTATCCCCGCACAGGGTAGTGGCCATATGGATAATATAGCCACTACCCTCTGGCATGCGTTCAACTAAAGCCGCCAGTCGCTTTCACAGCGACGGCGCCCATACCAGTGCTCCATAACTTCGGCCATGTACCGAACGATACCCGTTTAGAAGACCGAGAAAACGGATGGAGGCATTTGGAATACCAAGGTTAGGCAGGAACCGCTTGAGTTAAACTAGGTCGGACTACATGGGGCTGCCCCCCATGTAGTCCGACCTAGTTTGAGAGCTGGACGTCGCAAGTGCTCCTCAAAATTCCACCGGCTGTCGAGAACGAGTCCTAGGGACTTTATTGTCGATTCGAACCCTCCTACTGTTAATTAGTAAGACGATGGTGGCGCGTTTCGAAGGCCATGAAAACACATGACTTCGGACTTGTAAAATGCCACCTCGAATCTTCTCCACGACATTTGCAACGCCACGTGTCGCTAGTACGACCGCCGCCTGGTACGACTCTCTCTGCGCCAGGGTCAGCGTGTCGTCTGTAACGGACCATGCTCACTTAGTCAGGCAGGTTGCCGTGCAGCACATAGTCGTATCCGATCTTCCACAAGGGCGGTCCAAGTACCGATCCCTGTGGAACACCGCACGACATCTCTTGCCTTTTCATCGTAGTTTCCATTGAGCATTGTACTTTTTTTTTTTACTTTCACTTTTACACACGATGTCTACTTTTATTCACATTTTTTTACCACCTGCTCGATAATGACGTTTTATACGTCATACAAACCTCGGCGTATAGTCCCTTGAACCATCTGACCGAAATTATGTGAACGCAACTCTCGCACTCGCCTAGGCGGCAGTACGCAAATCTGTGCATTTATTTGTGGCCAGCAGCGCCCGGAAAGCGCTTTAGATCCATTTTCTCTGCGAGATATTGATTGATTTACGTTCACTTTGAAGAATATTTAACCACCAATTTTTATGTGTAAAAATGTTTCTAAAGGTCCAAGCCGTTTCGAAGGAGTAGAGAAAAGTTGCGAAATTGCAAAATATTTTTTTTTTTGACAAAAGTATTAATTGCACGATAAAATCAAATGTTGATATTATTGTTCATGAATCTATAATAAAAATATTTTTTTTTTTTCAAACCAATTGACCTAGCCGTTACGGAGGAGTAGGCCTCAGAAAATCACTGTTTTATGGCACTTTTCGGGCGCTTGGCCCTTAGAGCAAGTCATTCTATCCCTAGGAAGATAATGTAGTATGGCCGATCCCTAGGGAAAAATGAGATTTGAATTTGGCACATCAAAAATCGTCAAAATTGTGAATTAGAATGTACGTGCATCGAACAAGTTGATTCTAGAAATTCAAACTGGCCACTAACAAAAAACAAAAGAAAATAGAATAAAACGTGCTTACGGACGGGAGCGTTATAGAAAATTTAACCTATAGAATCTTTGAGTAGTAAATTTTGTTTGTTTGATGAACTTGAAAATATATTTCTCTAATATATTATATGATTTGGTCGACCAAATTGTGTTTTAATTATCTCACAGATGTTGTAAAAAGTAGTGTATGCAACACGAGGATAGCGAACGAGCTGTATTTGTCTTGGGCAGCTTGAATTCCTCACTTTACTCAGGTTTCTTTATAATTTTATAAATTAATTATTATTAGGAGTTAATTATATAAATCCTTCACTAACGTTCGGGATTAAAATCAGTAACCTTCGTTTCGTTAGGAATTCAACATGCCGCCCGCGACTTAAAAGACACTGCTTTATCCTCTAGTCACATAATCTATTATTAAAATCGGCACAGTTGCTTTTGAGTTTATTACAAACATACACACAAAAATACAAATTTTCCCTCTTCGTAATATTAAGTGTAGATGAATTGTTAAATAGCTTTGTTTCATCGCAATCGGTCGACAGTATCCAATTATACTACATTCATTGACTGTTAGGCGGTATGAAGTTCGCCAGGTCATTGCAGTGCAATGCGCGATCAAGTACGGACGTGTTTGCGCTGCTCGATACGAATTTTATATTCGCGTGTTGCGCGGCAGTAGCCGTTGCCCGTTTTTTCGTCGCTATGAGTCAACCACTTATAGCCAACGAGCTGTTGGCATTCATCAAACATGCCATTGACTATATGGACGAGGTCAGCAACCTGCAGATCTGCAAGTCCAGTTTTAACGAGGAGGAGATAAGCAGTGCCAAGCGCTGGGCAAAATTGACCAGATGCAGTCCCGACGGAGGGATGGCGGCCAAAGAAGTGTGCAGGACATCATCACAATGATGAAGAGCACCGACCCGGACGACGTGCCCGCTTTCGTGGCGAAGGAGCTACATAAACTGCCCCCCGTCACGTTCGACCACGTCGATGTCACCAGGTTGCTGAAGGACATAACATCCCTGAAAGCAAGCCTGGCCGGGGTACAATCGAAGCTGGAGGTATCCAATACCACCGTAGGTGTATTACGTGCCGAAGTAGAGTTGTTGCGCAACGCTGTTTCGGAAAGTAGGGCGCCTAACAACTCCAGCGTGAACATTCGTCGCGGGGCACATAATGCATCCATCGGCAATTTTGAGTCGGCGAGTTGCAATGCGTCACCCGCTGCTGATAATGCTTGCGTTGCATCTTGCTCCGCCGCTGCCCTGGCTGTATCGTCACCGGTCGAAGTAGTGACGCATGTAGGTACGTTGACCCCTAAACGTGCCTATTCCGCTGTAGCCGCAAACAAACCTGCTGTGTCGAAAACAACGCGACAAGCAGGTGAAACGAAAGGGGGCAAGCAGAGTGATGAGGATGGCTTCACAAAGGTAGAGAAGAAGAAGAGGAAGAAGCCTACTTGTCAGAACCAGTGCGGAACCGCGCTGGCAGGATCAAACATGCTGCTGCGTCCAGCAGTGCCCACGACGCAGCTGAACGTTTCGAGGCTACATCACACCACGAAGGTTGAGGAAATCGTGGAGTATGTTCGAGTCAAGACGAACTGGACTTTGAGAGTTGAGCAGCTGGAGTCGCGCCATAACACTAATTTTAAGTCGTTTGTGGTGCGGGTGCCGACTCATCATTTGGACACCTTCCTCAAAGGAGAGTTTTGGCCGAAGGGTGTCGTGTATTGACGATTTCGTGGAAGGATACCGACCTCGCAGCGGAACACGACGAAGTCACTTCGTGTGCAATAGTTTATAGTTTAATAATGATTAGTTATATTATCTCTTTATGTATTAGTTTATTATTTTGTAAGATTATTTTTGTATTTTATCTATGGGCCTTAGATGCCTGATAATAAAGAATTATTATTATTAGCTTATTACAAATAATTCTTTACTCAAGTTAGTCTGTATTAGGATATATTTATTCAAAGTATAGCTAAAAACATTTAAAGTGCAACTGTAGGTGTGTACAGGCGCGCAATTATGCGCAGGCTCTAGTAAAAACAGTGCACCGGCCAACAGTGCCAACAGTGCCGCCGCCACCGATTCGGGCCCTATGCCTGCATCTGTTCAAGCAACTGATTGATTGTTCAAGTCTGTCACTCGTAATACACCACATAGCAGCCACTGATCATTGTAAATTCTACGTCTGCTACGCATGTCTGCCATCAGTGTGATCTGCACTTCTTCGTAAAAGGAAGTGAGTGTCACCCCGTGTTCTCGCTTCCTATAATGAACAGAACTATGACTGGAAACAAGTAGTTATCTGCAACACCAACCATCGCAACAAGGTCACCGCCTACTCAAGCTCGACACTCCTCCATAACATTCATTTTATCTGAAGTAATTATTTTACTACACCAATAGTTCATCAAAACAATGTCTAATGGACATAAATCGCATTTAACTATTATAAGTAACATAACTTTTTCCCTTACCTTAGTATGGGCACTAATGTAGTTGGCAGTTTCAGAATCATCAGCACATTTTGTTAGCCAGCGGCGAATAGTGGGACAGTCAGTCGGCGCATGGTGTGGAGCTCCACATGAAAAGCACGTCAATAACTCACAGCCTTGGCATTCCACGCGACGGGCGCCTTCACGCACCCATGCCCGAAATATCCACTGAAAGAATATTAGCATAAATGACTCTAAGTACACAATTTTTACCAATCTTGGAGCACATCTATTGAACAATGTTCCATTGTAAAGCGTGACAAAAAAAATGTGTTCACCTGACAGTTGGGACCAGGGCAGAATCTAAGCTCTGGGTGTGACTTCACATGATCCTTAAACATAAACTGCTGGTATCTGTCCCGCAGCATGGGCTTGGTCACATGTGACAGTACAAAGTCTTCAGGGGCTCTCAGTTCACAGTCTTGTGCCATGCAAAGTATAGTGTTTGATACTCCTGAAACATAACTTTACCATTCACGATTCTACTCTCTAATGACAAACTTATGATCTTTCCACTATATAGTTTCCAGGGTCAAAATAATTACATTTTATTTAGTCCGTATTTTAGGTTATAAAAAAATATTGGATACATATTTTTTCTTTTTTCAATTAAACAAAAAATAACAAAGATGCGAAAAAATGCAGCACGGCGTGACGACACACGTAACTTTAATGGGCTATAACTTTGTCAATTACGGTCCCGATTCATGAGTTGTAATGTCACGGGTTCAAACCCAGCCAGGTGCATTACTTTCTGTAATTTATTTCATCACCACCACTGCTCTCAAAACGGTGAAGGAAAACATCGTGGGGAAACCGGCATAACATATAACCAAAAAATTCGAAGACATGTGACATTCACCAACACGCACTAAGCCCGCGTGGTGGATTACTGTCTATTCCCTCTTCTAGAGGGGAGGCGTGAGTCCCAACAGTGGGAACATTATAAGGCCGACTATGCCATGCTATGCTATACAGTTTTGGTTGTCCTTAAATAAATAAATACCATCTAACTATAAATGTCTTTTATTTTTTTTAGTATTTCGAATAGATGCTGAATTTTGTGAGTTGAAGTTATGTGGAGAATAATCTCAATAAGCATGTAACTTTTTATAAATCCTTTCATTCCTTGACAGGTACATTATTCTACACGCACGAATCTCGAGTGCTCAGCGAAAGAATGAAGATCAATTTGCGGATCGTACACATCGTCGAGCCAAGCACTGTAACTACAAAGATGTACTTCCAGCTCCCGCGTCTCACTTCGTACCACTAAAGAGATCCAATACTTCACTTCTCATTCAAGACTTCAAGTTCAAGTCAGCACTAAAGATCCGTGCCAGTATCTGTATCACAATTATTGTTGACTACTAGGCGGTCCGAAGTTTGCTGGATCAGCTAAACTGTTCAACCTGGGCAAAGTAGTAGTATCTCATAAATGGATTTCTTATTTTATTCTAAGACTAACACAAACAAATCCCTGGGTATTATACTATCAACACCTGATATTGAATAGCTTTCCTTTTAGGGATCAATTAATTCAGGGACCAAGTGTAAGCTTACATTAAAACTTAAGACCCATTGCTATATTTTTATCCTAATAAAATTAGTTATAGGTTCAGAATTCCAAATGGCATTAACGCGTGATGTTGCGCCATTCGGTTAAACACCAAGTGAATGCCAGTTCGCATAAATTATAAAATACTGAGCATTTTATTTATAGGTTATTCATCCAAGATTTTATAAATAAGAAGTTCTTCATACAGTAGTCTGTGAATTTCGAATTACCTTACCGTTATTCCCTATTTATGACGCGAGGATTCAACAGTTAATTAAAGTATAGGTCAGTAGCGTAATTACAAGAGGGCCAAAACTTGGATCAGGACTGCTACATTGACATAGCAACCATAACTAACTTGCCATTTTCTTGTAACAAGCACTAAGCTCTTCTGTTGTAACTTAATTAATTAAATCCCAAGCGAAAGCCAGGCATTCTCTCTCTCATTGTCTTTCTATTGTGTCTCTAATTACGGTAAATATTTTAACTGTGGTAGTAAATCTTCAAATATGGCACTAGGATAGATTGCTTCTTTGTACTGCAGGAATGTTGAAGAGTTATTATGGCCCTGAATTGTAAACAGCAACTGAAGGAAAACAGCTGAATTTTAATCAGAAAAACTGACTTTTTTTCTTGCTCCACCCAGAGAAAGTTAAGCCTGATTTAGACAGGATAAGTAACAGACACCGAAATCGAGACCAAGTCAGTGCTGACCCGATCTTTACCTTGTGTACACAGATTTGGAGTCAGTACAGCGCTGTCGAATCAGTGCTGACTTCAATATTCCGGCTTGAATATTTTGAAGTCAGTCAACTCAAACGTCAGCGCTACTGACTTTTTAGTTTACGCTTTTTGTCAGTCAAAGATGCTGTGTTGTACACGTAAATTTCTTACGAAACTGGCGTGTAAATTAAATGAGGAAGAAATATTCATTCTGTAGGGTCTTCAAATCTCAATGGTTTTAATAACAAAGCAGAGCCTCCAGTTTCTCTTCTATCCATTTTCTTACCCAGATTAGTTTCTTTTTTAGATATCTCTTTTCCTATCATCTCCCTCAATTAAAAAACAATAATTAAATTGTTATTCTGCTATTTTCCCATATTCCTACTGACCACAGTAACGTGTGTGCACTGTGAAGAAATCACTACGACTACTGACTGTATGTAAACAGTGTAGTCAGTTCTCGGTGCCAGCACTGACGCCTTTTACTGACCCCGTCTAAATCAGGCTTTATTTTATGGATGTAGAAACTCCAAAAACAAAATAGAAAAAGGGGTAAATTGCTTAAAGTTACAGACAAAACAGAGCTTAGTATTGTTTTTGATGACTACCTGCTATAGTTAATTATCCAGAAACCAATTAATATTTCCATTTACCTTGCATAATTTGGACTTCAAAATGCATCGCCCAGCAGTCATTACAGAAGTAATGCCCACAAGCAAGTGCACTATATTTGTGTATTGGAGGCGTGTTGGCGCACACTGCACAACTGGACCGACTGGAGCCCCCTTGCGGCACGGGAGAGCGCGACTTCACGCGACTGTACACCAACACCTCATTCGCATTCTCTTTATACTTATTGATAATCTCTTGAGCATTCCATTCATAAGCATGGAGCGTTACCTACAAACACATTAATTTATTACACTGATTTAGGCCCATAACACATCTTCATAATCATCATAACACAAACCTTGGCCAGTGAAGGCGTTATCTGAAGGCTATTGCTGAGCAATTCTATCGATTCATTCAACAGCTTCTCTACTTCTTCAACCTTTAGGCATGTATACAAAAAATATTCAGGGTCCGATTTTGTTCGATCCACAGCTTCCATGTCACAATCATCCTGCTCTCCATAATAATCGTAGTCGTCCCCATCATTGTCGGAATATTCCATATCAGATTCCGCAGACATTTTGTTGGTTGCTGGATTTCAAGATGAAACGAAGATGATGGAAAACACTAAAATTAATCACAGGTTCAAAAAAGCCCCATTTTTTACACTTATTGAGTATTGTGTAAGAATATTATCGTACTTGGTTAATTAAAAATCTAGCGTTCTTGTGCAGTAATAACAACAACAACTTAAATTATCTATACTAGGTACTTTACAACACATGAGATGAACACAACCGTGTCGTTCACTTCACTTTTTTTACTTTTTTTTTTATTTTTATTCTTTTCTTTCCGAAACTGATCTCCAAGTCGACAAGCTCTATGGAAGATTAAAATAGAGTAGAGCACGAGAAAATTCGTTAAATATATCGACTTTATTTGACAACTCGTTTGAGTTTTCTCAGGCTAAAGGACCTATTACACTGCTCTCAATATCGCGTGCGATCGAACTATTTTTCATTCATTGAAAGACAGTCTAGTCTATGGTTCGACGTAAAGTCCATTTCACGAAAGAAGTCCCGCGGACAATGGTGGAACTAAAGACAGATGGGGAGAATGAGATCGGCCATGTTGTCGTTTGTCGATGTTATCAAGGTGCGCTTGTTGTGGTAGATATTTTGTAAGTTTATTAATCGGATTAGTGCGTTATAAGGTTTATTTACGATGCCAAAAGTTATAAAAAGTGCAGGTCGAGAAATGATATTAAAGGTGAAGGAGTTCTGTGAAGCGGAACACAAGAATCGCGGTGTTTTAATACCAATAAGCAATGTTCGCAAATAGTGATGGGCAATGATAATAATCCGGTTAATATCATTTGGCTAATAATCGATTAAAACTCAATTAATAGCCATTAATAGCAATTATGGATGATAACCCTGCTATTAATGTTTTTTAGTGATTGAAATTTCCCTCCATGGTTTTCAGGCTTAGGACTGTCAGATTAGACTTCATTTTCATCATCTTTGTAGTAAATAAATGTGCAATTTAAAACTAATCTGGCCAATTTAAAAATATTAATTATTTTATGATTATACACACAAACCAACAACACACGAAAAAGGACTTCTTCACCAAAACATATCAGTCGACGTAGTGATTCCGGATTCGGTTGGCGTCGCTGTAATGCAGTTCATGCATCTCTTTCTGGCATGAATAATATTAGCGCCAGAAAGATATAACACGAGAAACGGGGGTATCTTTCTGGCGCTACTAACTAATCGCTCGGGTATTTTCGATTGTCTATAATTTACCTACGTCGTATTCACAGAAAAGAGCTAATAAGTAACTTACTTATTGTACCTTACATTTTTACGTATCGGTTAAAATTTCGCGCTTGACCGCTATCTCACCTGATGGAAAGCGACGATGCGGTCGACGATGGAACACGCTTACCTAGAAAAAACCTATTCACTCTCGACTTAAATATTCCCGGGATGTAGCTATCAGGAAACACAGACTCCGGCAAGGAATTCCACTCCCTAGCTGCACGCACAATGAAAGTGTTCCCAAAACGTTTGGTGCGTGTAGGTGGGATATCCACCAAGTACCGGTGGCGCATAACCGTACGTCTGGTAGTCCGATGATGGAACGGGAACGGGCTAGGTGGAATTAAGTTATGCAATTCTGACGCACACTCTCCGAAATGCAACCAGTAGAAAACCGACAGGCTAGCGACTCTGCGTCGATGCTCAAGACTTTGAAGCCTCGACTCGACGAGTGTATCATCGCCAATTATCCTTCTGGCTCGCCTCTCAATTGCCTCAAGTGTATCAAGCTGGTATCAGGCAGATCCGTCCCAAAGATGAGAGCAATACTCCATACACGATCGAACTTGAGCTTGATAAAGTTTTAGCAGCTGTTCCGGCGTGAAGTACTGTCTGACCTTTGAGTTGAGCCTTTGCTTCGATGTATGGCCCAAAGTTGAGTGTTGATGTCAGCTTAACACCAAGAAGGTCAAGATGGTCGGTTATCGGCACGGTTGCATCCCGGAAAGTTGGAGCGGGGCTGAATTGGCTCCTTTTCGCGGAAAATAGACACGCCTGGGTTTTTGCAGCATTGAACTTGACCAAATTGGCATCGCCCCATTCGGAGACTGCCTGCAAGGACAAGTTCAAGTGCTCAACCATAGCCTCTCGAAGAGACTGGATCTGTGACCGCTTGCACGTTGGATATGTAACTCTCGGCAACAGTGCTGTCATCTGCATACTCAAAGGTACCGGGCTTGAGCAGATCGTTTATGTGCAGCAAGAATAATGTTGCCAAGAGTACTGACCCCTGAGGGACCCTGGCATTATTAGCCATTTGACCGGACGAGCAGCCATCGATAACCACTCGGATGGACCGGTTACTCAGGAAGTCTGCGATCCAACCACATAATCCAGCGGGTAAACCGAAAGATGGAAGCTTACTAATAAGGCCCTTCGTGCCAAACCCTATCACAAGCCTTCAAGATATCGAGGGAGACGGCAAGCGCTTCCCCGTGCTTCTCGATGGCCTCAGTCCAGATGTGGATGGCATACGCTAGAAGATCTCCAGTTGACCGATTACGGCGAAAGCTGTATTGACGGTTGGTATCCTAAGGGATATTATTAGCTTCTAGGTATGCCAGGAGCTTAGTGTTGAGTACACGTTCCATGGTCTTATAGAGAATGGACGCTACTGAGATCGGTCACTTTTCATCCTCAAATGAAAGCCTAAATAGGCGTGTCAGGATCGGAGACAATTCAGGCGCACACGTTCTCAGAACAATTGCTAGTATCCCGTTTGGACCGCTAGCCTTGTTCACGTCAAAGTTACGTAGCACCCTACGGACGTCCTTCTGTTGGATGCGAATAACCGACATATTCGTATCGTAACCATCAGGGTGAACAGGGGTCGCGCGTTACCTGGATCTAAACGCGAAGATTCCGCGAAGAGTGAGGCAAACAAATTTGCTTTCTCCTCAGCGGTATGTGCCAGCGACCCATCGGGTTTCAGCAGTGGTGGTAGTGAAGGGCGGCAGAAGTTCGATTCAATCGACTTAGCCAGGGACGAAAACGCCTTACTACCCACAGGGTATAAAGCTAGTTTGTTCCCGATGCGGCTAATGTGGTCGAACCGAGACCTCCGCATCACCTTCTTGCAAGACTTGGCAGCTCTGTTGAAAGCTCTCTTGTTCTGGCTTTCGTCATTCGTATTGTGCATACGAGCATCGGCCCATACCTGATATGCTGCGTGCTTGAGCGCGTTAGCGCGATCAGACTCCGCACCAAATCAAGGGCGAGTTCGACCAGACATGGCTACGTCGGAGAATGGAATATAGTACTCCATTTTGTTAAATTAAGTAATTTATTAGGTAGATGGTTAAACCACAAAGCGATGTGTCAATAGTAATTATGGTTTTTTATAGTATTGGATCTCTAAATTTACAAAACTGAATTTCACAAAAAATGTGTATTTATTTTATTATTAACACTTTTTCACATACAAAAAGTGAAATTATATAAAAAGAATTACAATACATTGCGTACACGCACCCAATTTATGATCACACCCACAGATTTTAGACTTAACAAAAAAAAAGCATTTATTTTTTTAACAATACATTAATAGCAGGGTTATCATCCATTGGACGGCTATTAATGGCTACTTATGGATTATAATCGATAATAACTCAAAGCATCCGGCTATTAACCCAACACTATTCGCAAAGGAGTCGCCGCCATGACAGGTAAATTTTGGGGCTGCCATAGACAGATTTTTTCCCGATTGATTTACAGATTGGAATTAAGTTTTTTGTTTTTTTAATGCACGATTTTTATTAAGGAAAATTTGAAAAGGAATTAACACAACACAACAAAAATTTGTAAAGTTATATTCAACAATAATGTAATTAAATACGAAAATAATCTTTGTTTGAATTTTTTTTTTTTATTGTTCATTTTATTGCAGGTGTTTCAGAGAAAACTCTAACGAGAGTTACAAAAGAAGGCGCAACAGCGGCGAGTACTTCTAAAGTTATCGTCACCCTAGGGAAGAATCGCCCGCATCCTAAAAAGTTCGACTTGGATGGATTTGATTTGTGCGCTATACGGCAAAAAATTCAAAGTTTTTGTGAAGAAGGAATTACCTACATTGATTAAATTACGTGCAGCTTTGAGAGAAGACATAAATTATCAAGGAAGCATCACAACATTGCACCATGTATTGCATAGCATCGGTTTCAAGTATAAGCGATGCCAATCGAAACGTAAATTACTAATGGAACGTTATGATATTACTGCATGGCGTTCAAGATATTTGGAAAGAATCCGAAGAAATCGCAATGTGGAGAAAAAACGGATTAGGCGCACAATGCCACATTCGCAAAATGACATATTGACGCAAAATGCCACATTCGCAAAATGCCACATTCTCAAAATGCCATATTCTCAAAATGCCATATCGCAAAACGTCACATTAGCAAAATGCCATCTTCGCAAAATGTCACATTCGCAAAATGCCACTTTCGCATAATGCCAAAATGTCAATTCGAACTCAAAATTTTTTATTTGGATGTTAGTATGTTTTTATGAAAAGCCATCTGGCTTAAACTTAATAACTGCTTGATTACAAGTATAGCCTGCAAGATACATTGATTGAATCATACACTGATTGAATTTATTATATATATCACTGAATTAAAGTATTCAGTGAAGTGATAGTTAAATTTTTTATTAAAAACCGGCCAAGAGCATGTCGGGCCACGCTCGGTGTAAGGTTCCGTAGTTTTCCGTCCGTCACAATAAGTGTACCCACTTATGAGGTTAGAAAAATGCCTGCATATACGATTATACTACAAACTTAGTCCAGAAATTATTTTGTAGAACACTTTTGTCTTTTTTGTACAAAAACTGTTCTTTCCATCAATTTCAAAATAATTTTCCTAGAAAGTCCTTATAAAGTTCTACTTTTCAGAATGTTTTCATATTTTCTGAACTTATGGTTCAAAAGTTAGAGGGGACACACACATTGTTTTTTACTTTTGGAGCGATTATTTCCGAAATTGTTGACATTATCAAAAAATAATTTTAGTAAACCCCAATTCATTTTTAAATACCTATCCAACAATATATCACACGTTAGGGTTGAAATTAAAAAAAAATCACTTTCCCACTTTACATATAGGGGAGCTACCCTAATAAAACAATTTTTTTCCAATTTTTGTTTTAGCGCTTTGTCGGCGTGATTGATATACATATTGGTACCAAATTTCAGCTTTCTAGTGCTAACGGTCACAGAGATTAATTGAGGACGGATAGACAGACGGACAGACAGACATGGCGAAACTATAAGGGTTCCTAGTTGACTACGGAACCCTTAAAATGAGCGAATTTGGAATAAAAAACTAATTAGTTTATTCACAGAGTAAATAACATCAGTGTAATGACAAAATTTATATCGGCCACCTGGCAAAAACTTTAATAATTACTTTAGTTTACATTTTTATTTTATGTTAAAATAAATAAAAATGTATAAATGTGATCAAATACTGAAAAAAATTGTTTGGTATTATTTTTTTATTCATTCATTATAAAGTCCAGTGCAAGAAATCAGTAATTTTAACAATTTTTTATTTTAATTTACGTAAATCGCACATTATGCGATAATTATTAGTTTTTTTTTTTTTGAATGTGTCATTTTGAGAATGTGACATTTTGATAATGTGGCATTTTGCTAATGTGACATTTTGAGAAAAGTCATTTTGCGAATGTGGCATTTTGCTAGTGTGGCATATTGCGAAATGTCATGTTGCGAATGTGGCATTTTGCTTCAGTATGACTTTTGCGAATGTGGCATTGTGCGCCTAATCCGAAAAAACCTGTAGTATATTTAGACGAGACCTATATACACAACACTTATCATGCCAAAAGTTGCTGGTAAAGTGAGGAGGAGCCTGGGATGTTCGTGTCAGAGTCATCAGGGAGTCGTTGGATAATTGCTCATGCGGGAACTGAAAATGGTTTTGTTAATGGTGCATTGTTAATGTTCAAATCACAATCCAAATCCTCAGATCACCACGATGACATGAACTCAACTAATTTTTTGAAATGGATGAGTGAAAAAGTCATTCCTAACCTACCTG
The DNA here is from genome assembly GCA_929112965.1 of Mythimna albipuncta. NCBI lineage: Eukaryota > Metazoa > Arthropoda > Insecta > Lepidoptera > Noctuidae > Mythimna > Mythimna albipuncta. Next base: position 21,534,944 of record OV815959.1, on the reverse strand, counting down.
AAAGGTCACTTGTGGTAATGGACAACGCTCCGTATCACTGCACTCAAATAGATAAAGCACCTACAATGTCAAGTATTAAACGTGACATGCAGGAATGGCTGCGAGAAAAGGGAGTATATTTTGAAGATACTTGGACAAAAGCTGTATTATTTGAATTAATTAAACAAAACAAAGGTCCACCTACATATCCCGTGGAGGCATTATTAAAATCTCACAATCATGAATTGCTAAGATTGCCGCCTTACCACTGCGATCTCAATCCGATCGAAAAAATGTGGAGACTTGTAAAGAGACAGGTAGCGGATAAAAACGTGGGCCAAGATCCAAAAGAAATTGTACGCCTAACAGAAGAGGCTTTTGAGACTGTTACAGCGGAAGATTGGGCAGTTCAATGTAAACATGTAGTATCACTTGCAAAAGTCGATTATAATTCTCAAAACATATTAGTTTGACGTTTAGTTTGACTTATGACCTTCTATTTTCAAGTTTCGCCAACAAATGATTGAAATTCACAATTTCATCAACTTAGCATAAGTCAAGATGGCCCAGTGGTGTAGGCACACAGATTGAAGCGCAAATCAGTGTGCCGCAAGTTCAAATCCCACGCAATTATTGACTTTTTGTAAGTTCTTATCCGATTGGAAGTTATGGATTAGCATTACATATATTAAATTATTCTTTAACTTGTTCACACATTTCTTAGAGTTCGAAAGGTAGATCACAAAAAAACTAAATAAAGAATTTTAAGATTTCTGGGAGGTAGACATGAGTTTTAACTTGACCGAAATGAACTGTCGTTTGGTTGTAGTTGTTGAATTATATGACACCTCGATGGATACTGTTCGCCGTGCACTTCACGCTGAAGGCGTGCATCACAGAAAACCTGCTAAAAAGCCGTACTTGACAGAGAGGCACAAACAAGAACGATTACGTTTCGCACTAAATGTTTAATGTTAACTAAACTAAGTGGCCTACCATTTTATTTTAACATATCTGTGATTATTCGTCAACAAACACTGTATTATATTGTGTTTACTTTCGTTTAAAACAGCTATATCTTTTAACTTGTGCCATCGCCTTATCTTAAGAATGCAGTGAACTCGCTATCAATTTTGTTGACAATAATCATGATTCTATTTCGTTTTTTATTCTTCTACCCGCACTGTTCTAACATAATACTATAGTTCAATTTATTTTTCTCATATAATTGACGATTATCTTGTGAGAACTTAAAGTTCTTTTAACAGAAATTGAGGTTAAGTTTCAATCTTCTTTTCGTCAAGAAAATGAACAATTAAGCTACGACCTCAATACATTCATTGTGACGTTACATAAAAATAAAATGTTTACAAAGTCTAAATCATATATCACTTTTCAATAATTAACTGGATATAAATAATTACCTATATTTTATTTTATTAAAATTTGAATATCCGTTCATTGTTGCGTTATTCATATTATGAATGGTCTAAGTGGGTATACTTCCAACAAACAATCTTACAAGAACATAGATTCGACGTCACAATTCTCATAAATGTTTAATTTGTAAATATAAAGAATAAACATTTTTATTAAACACGTCTTTTTATTTCCACCTTACAACATCGAAAAGATGTAACAACTAAATAATTGCAAATTACGAATGTGATTCTTCTTGTGGTTAATAGATCACATTCGTAATTTGCAACTATTTAGTGCAAAAAATGCAATAGTATTTTTCATAGAAATATAAAAAAAACAACTATATCAATATAGATTGGGAATTTTCAAAGTAAGAAATAACCGCAACGGATCGACCATGATTTGAACGTCTGGGTCAGGATGACTGGACCAAGAGAGATTTTTGAAGTTTGAGCAATACCAAATTTTAGTACCTATTTGGTACTATTTGGTACCAGACATCAAATAATTGGTACCTCGCTATAGAGGGAAAACTATTACGAGGAAAGTGGCCAGCCATTCTGACATCAGAATGGCTGGACCAAGTCGACTTCACCTAGTTGCAGGTGTTATAACTAGTTCATCTTTTCATTAAAATTTAGTACCTCATTGGCACCTCAACATATATGTTTTTCTTATTTTTTTTCGATAAGCCAAAAAAAAGTTACACCTAGAAGGAATTTGGCGTTCTTATGGACTTTTGCGGCCTTACTGTACAGCATTTGGAGGAAGAATATTTAAAAAATGATGGTCTTATGGATGAAGCAATGGATCGATTTATTATATCCACGGCTAGTGATAGTGAAACAGAATCTGATTCTGTTTCTATTCACTCTTCTGACAGTGATCATAGTATGACTGATCATAATTATTCAATAAAAATTTGAATAAAAGTTTTAAATGTTATTTTATTTTTCTAATTTAAAGTTGGTCGAACATCTCCATTTTATATCTTAGAAATTACAGGAAGATTTATTTTTCACTAATCTATCATTAGCAGTATGGACATCAAATGGTACCTATTAATTAAAAATACATTCTATTAAAAACATTTTTTTTCTTATCTAACTATTCGAGTTGGTTCCTAGTTAATAAAATGAAAGTAAATGAACTATAAATTATTTCCCCATATTTAACCGTGGCAAAATTATGTCGCGCGAATACAGCGCTGCGTCTGCGGAACTTCTTTCGTGAAATGGACTCTAAAAGGGGTTAGACTGTCTTTCTATGAATGAAAAATACACTTCTGGACACATCTATTGGCCCACCTTAGAGTTTAGGTTTCGATGGACCCTACCGAAATATGATTGCTAGATTGAACAAAAACTGTTGATGCAGTTTTAAACCTAATACATTTTACCATCTCTTTCGATCGCATTGTTTTAAATTTGAATTCAGAATACCATACGACATGGAGCTACGCCTAACAAGTCGGATATGCGCTTTGGTTAAGGCAATTGATTTTTTAATAAAAAAACATGTTTTATCAAATAAAGGTTTAATTTAATAACGCGTGTTGCCTCCATGGGCATCTACCACAGCTCTCATACGATTAGGCATAGAGTTTGTTAACCACTCTATGAAATTTTGAGGGATCATCTCCCATTCCTCTTCTATGGCAGTTTTCAACTCCTGCATCGTCTGGGCAACTTGCTGACGAGCCCTAACACGTCTTTTTAGCTCGTCCCACATGTGCTCAATGGGGTTAATGTCTGGGCTTCTGGCTGGCCAGTCTATAACTGTGATGTTCACATCCCGAAGATATTCCCTGACCATGCCGGCCGCATGGGCTCTTGCATTATCATGCATAAAAAGGAAATTTGGGCCCACATAGCCCGCGTATGGTATCACGTGAGGTTCTAAGCACTCACGAATGTACCTATCAGCATTAAATGTTGGCAGCCGTGGTCCTGTAACAACCTCAAGTTGAGTTTTGCCGCTCGCGGATATACCGCCCCAGACAGTCCATGAGCCACCGCCATAAGCAACCCTCTCTTCAAAGCAGCATTGTGCGAAACGCTCTCCCTTACGTCGGTAGACCTTCTTCCTTCTATCATTACCATGTAATACAATTTTAGACTCATCAGAAAAGAGTGCACGGCTCCAATCTTGCTGTGTCCATTTTAAATGACTGCGTGCGAAATGAAGGCGCGCTGTTCGGTGAGCTCGCTTTAGTTTGGGCCCATTAGCTGGCTTGTGTGGTACCATATCGCGTTCTTTTAACCTTCTCCGAACAGTTCGAGCGCTCACAGATACTCCGTGGAAGTCGCGAAGTTGGTTTTGTATCTCAATAGAGGTAAGGTGACGATTTCTCAAGCTGGTCGTCACGATGAATCGATCCTGCCTTTCAGTTGTGACCCGAGATCGTTGCCTTCCTTGGCGACGAACAAAGCCGCCAGTCTCTAGGTACCTCCGATAAACATTTCGGACCGCAGATCGACTTGAATTAAGTTGAGCACTCACGTTTCTTTGGCTGTGTCCGGCCTGAATAAGTGCCACAGCTTGGGCGGCGACTTCAGGTGAAGAATCCATAGATTATTGAAAGAACCTCACCTTAATATTAAGAATAAGTAATGTATGTTGCAAAACCAAAGATATCAATCACTTTTTCAAGAATTAAATCCAAGTTTTCTTAGTATTCGATTGTTTGATATCAACAAACAGGCTCCAAATTGTCTTTTGTTTCTGTGAATTCTGTGTTCGAAATTAAAAAAAGACTATAGAATAAAATTGTGAATGTGCCAGGTTCAAAACTGCATAAAAACTTTTTGCTCGACCTAATATAAAATTTTAGCTAGGACCAGACGAAACTGAAAATACAAGGTGGGCCAATAGATGTGTCCAGAAGTGTAGTACGACTCGGAATATCGCACGCGATATTCAAGAATATTTCTTTTCAGGCTTGAGTAAGGTAAAATACAGTAACTAAAATAAAAAGGGCAAGTGCGAGTCGGACTCGCGCACTGAAGATTCTGTACAAATTTACCTATGAAATCAATTCCCGAATTGAGTTACGAAGATTTTTCCGAATTTTTGGCGGATCTACTAATTTACAATTTTTATATTTTTCCCTGTACTTGTTCTATGAGACCTTGATTTATGCCCTGATTGATTCCCTTGAGTATCGAAATATATGTTTTTTTACGACATAAACGGCCGTATCTTATTTTTTTTGTTAACTCAGAAATCTGATTTTTGCACAACTTCAAAAGACCGTAGACTTGGGTGTATGGCTTTAATTTTAACTCGATACCTCCAAGCGTTCTGGAGTTAAAGGGTCTTAACAGATAAACAGACAGACCACCAAGTGATCCCAAGGATCTTATATACGAGATGGTCCCTTACAGGCTAAATAGATTTTTTACGAAGCAACATTACAAATTCTGAAGTGTACTTAATTTTCATAGTCATTAAGTTCATATTTTTCATTGATTAGCAAAAGGGAAAAATGTACTGAGGAAGACAACGAGAAAGTCGTAGTGTGTCCCATTTTTAGGGTTCCGTAGTAAACTAGGAACCCTTATAGTTTCGCCATGTCTGTCTGTCCGTCTGTCTGTCTATCTGTCTGTCCGTCTGTCCGTTCTTGCTTAATCTCGGTGACCGTTAGCACTAGAAAGCTGAAATTTGGTAACAACATGTATATCAATCACGCCGACAAAGTGGTAAATTAAAAATTGGAAAAAAATGTTTTATTAGGGTAGCCCCCCTATGTGTAAAGTGGGAAGTGTTTTTTTATTTTAATTTCAACCCTAACGTGTGATACATCGTTAGATAGGTATTTAAAAATAAATAGGGGTTTACTAAAATTATTTTTTGATAATGTCAATAATTTCGGAAATAATCGCTCCTAAAGTAAACAGCAATGTGTCCCCTCCCTCTAACTTTTGAACTATAAGTTTAGAAAATATGAATAAAATCTGAAAAGTAGAACTTTATAAGGACTTTCTAGGAAAATCATTTTGAACTTGATGGAAAGAACAGTTTTTGTACAAAAAAGACAAAAAGGTTGTACCGTGGTAAAAAATCGTTGCTTCTTAAATATATTCGTAATTTTACGAGTACACAATCGCTGAAATTGCTACTACTTGCATACTGTTTTAGTTATCACCGTCCTTTGTGGGCCCGTTTTTAGGGTTCCGTATTTATTAGAGTTCCGTACTTAGTATGTCAACGTAACAAATAACCTTTTTTTAAATTCATAAGTAGGAAAACTTATTGTGACGGACGGGAAACTACGGAACCCTACACTGAGCGTGGTCCGACACGCTCTTGGCCGGTTTTTTACCTTTATATTTAACTAGGGTAAACATAAACTTGCTGCTAGCTACAATATTCTAGTCAATGATAATAGACCGATCCCAGTCAAAGTGATAGAACCATTTTCGTTGGAACTGGGTAAGTGGTCGTTGGTTTAACCTACCTAGATAGGCAGTACAGCAGTTTATGCACGCTATTTTCCTTTACCGGTTCGTGTTTGCATTTAAATGTTCATCATCATTACAATAGAAAGACGTACACTATTCGACATAGGCCTCCCCCAGGTGTCGCCACAATTAACGGTTTGTTGCTCATTACGCAAAAACTTATAAACGGATGAATTTAATGCTAAACGTTGCAAAAATATAGCTTACAACCTATATTTTTGCTAAGTTTCATCACGTGAGCCAGTTCAATAAATAGGCTATTAATATTATTAATGCGAAAGTTTGTGAAGATGGATGGAGGTACTCGTATGTATGGATGTGTCGACAGAACTACTAGACAGATGAGCTTATTCTTATACATTGCAATAATATAGCACTTATGTGCTATGTTATTGCTAATTGGAAGAAGCTAGTCTACCATAGTTTCAAAAATCAAAACATCAAGATTTAACAGTCGCACTATAATGACGTCACAATGATGCTTACAAGCTACAGCAGCGCCCTGGTTGGTGGTTGGTTTACTTTCCGCACAGACTTTACTTTATATCAACCGAGGCTGAGCCCACATGTAAGCGTAGCATAACTGACTTATGCTATATAGCGAGAATATAAGAACACACAGAGTAACTTATTAAGGAATTCAAGTGAATTCAATGGAATTAGTCTAGTTTATGGTTATGCTTTTCCGTTTAAAAACATTAGTGCAACAAAATATTAACAAATATTACATTTTTTACTAAATGTATTGTAATTTTTATATTTAATTACATATATGTAAATTGGTTTTACCTAGGATTTAATTGAATGTGAAAAGATAGTTTTTGATAGATCAGTAATTGATGCCACCAAGTGCCAACACAACAACTGTCGTATTTCCGTAATCAACAAACGACGTTGACGTTTCACCGCGTAGCAAGTGAAAGTGTCACGTCGATTGGATTCCTGTCAGAAATATTATTATTCTGGTTTAATTCACTCCTATTGCCTAGAGGTATGATATTTGATTATGTTTTTTGTTGCTTGTCAACCATGTTATCAATTTTTAATTCATGAATAGCATGTTAAATTCATTTTTGGTTTAACAATTTGTATATTTTCAGACAGGTTATCGCCGGGAAAAATGGGTGTTAAACCTGCTATTGGAAGAAAATCTAACAAAAACCCACCTATTTTTAGTCATGAATTTGTGATTCAAAATCATGCGGACATTGTTTCGTGTGTGGTGATGGTGTTCTTGGTCGGGCTGATGGTACAGGTGAGTGACAAGCCTGCCACGTAAGCTAGGTACCTCCGTAAATATGTTTTCCATATAGTAGTATTTGTTTTGTCCAATTATTGAAACAGCTGTTGTATTTATCTTCCAGTCGACGACTCCCATAGCGAGTTTATTCATCAGCCTACACCATAATGTCAGTGGAGTTGAGCCCACCAGAGAAGCGCCTAAAGGAGAGCCGTTCTTTTACGAAGCAGGGTGGAAGGACGCTTGCGCAGTATTCTTTTACTCACTGGTGTGCATTGTGATGCATGCCATTCTCCAAGAATATTTCTTAGATGTAAGTATGACAAGGTTCAAACATATGTTTAAGTCAGTAAACATCTTAAAAACCTGTCATTGTGACTTATAATTTCCTAAAAATGGTGTCTAAACACTCCTTTATAGTGGCCACATTCAGAAACCAATTGATCATTGTTATTAATTTTTATAAATAGCCAACAACTTTCAAACAATTTTTAATATACCTAACCCCAAAAAATGTGCTTCAAAGAGTTAATTGTAACTTTCATTCATAGAAAATATCGAAGAAGTTTCATCTGTCCAAATCAAGACTGAGTGCCCTGAATGAGTCGGGTCAGCTGGTTGTGTTCCACCTTGTGACTTTTGTATGGGGTGGAGATGCCATCATCCGGGAAGGATTTGTTTTCAATATTTCACAGTTGTGGGATGGTAACTATAATATTTTAAAAATTTGAACTGTTTTAATTTATTAAACCCCAAGCAAACGCCGGCGTTCGCGCACCTATTGTTTTTCTATTGTGTCTGTAATTTCCACGATTGAAAGGTTAACCTTGAATTCTAAGTTTCCTATATTTAGACCATATCTGTTTTTAAATAAGTTGTTCATTTGTATCTATTAATTTAGTTTTTTTCCTGAAATTTTGCTATATTTATAATTATAGATCATGAATAAAAAGTTTTGTATTTCATAATGTGAGTTCCAACATGGAAACAATGCAGTACAATAGGCATGCAGCATTAATGCCATATATCTACAACTACCTTCTAATTGTGTAATATTGGTTTAACTTTTGTTCTGGATTTTTTAGTCTGTAACCAATGGGAGAAGTAGGGTTATATAGGATTGTACATCATCCATTTAGAAAGAAAAAAACAATTAAAATAGATACACAGCCCATTGTAAAGCAGTCTACATCATTAATTTGAATACCTTTTGTATGAGACAGTGTCTCAAGTTAGTAAGAATAATAGAACTTATAATCTCAGGTATCCCCATTTGCTTAGATTTCCTAAAACAGTGGTTACAAGTATATTCTAAAAAATACACAACCAGAAGAAACAATAAAATTCTAAAAAGAAATAACATGCCTTAATATAAAGTTAATTCTATTTACAAAAAGGCAATTTCATTGGCTTACAAAACGTGATACTATTTAATACTTTTTTATCAATAATAATTACTGACCAAAATAATAATTTCATGTTATGAATAATTTTGAATAAGGTCATCATTATTTAAGGTTGTTCTATTAATGCAACCATAATGTGACTTAGAAAAGTATGTCAATATAATTATAGGTAGAATTTTATAAAATTAATTAAGTAAATAGAATTTTATTATGCTACTTTAATTATTTATAGAATAGATTTTATCTATAACAGTAATGAACTAACTCATAATTTAAATATAACTGTAGTTTTCTGATTTACATTGCAGTCATTTTAGTACAGAAATAAAAAATTATGACTCAAATATTACACAAAAATAGCTTGTTTATGCTTTTGCCTAGATATCAGTTGCTTTTAAAAAAAGTTGACATTGGAAGTGCATAACATAATAACATAATCAGCCTTTAATATCTCTTCTACTACAACTCACGCCTCCTCTCTAGAAGAGGGATTAGGCCGTAATTCACCACGCGAGCCCAGTGTGAGTTGGTGGATCTCACATGTTTTAGAATTGGTTATAGGAAGTGCCGTTTTCCCCACGATGTCTCTTTTGCTGTTTTGAGAGCAGTGGGGACAAAATTAATTACAAAAAATAATGTAACTTTGGTTTTAAACCCACAACCTACAATTCGTAAGTTGGGGCTCTGACCACTTGGCCATCACTGTTCCATTAAAAATGTAGCGCTAGTTAATTAGCATACTGAATAGCAAACTTTCTCCAACATATACATGTATTATCACCAATGTGGGGCATGTATTTTAGTTTAACATTTCTATGTTTTTATTCAGGCTATCCGAACCATCCAATGAGCTTCTTGCTGAAGCTTTGGTGGATCGTGCAAGCAGCATACTGGATCCACACCGTCCCTGAATTATACTTCCAACGCATCAAGAAAGACGAATGGTTTTCCCGTATCAGACATGCCTCTGCTGCGTTTGCTTTCGTGGCACTGGCTTATGGCTTCAAGTAAGAAAATAAGATATTAAAATCCTTTATACTACAAATAATGATTATGATTATCTGCTTGTCTTACTGATATCAAAATAATTCATCAAAACCAATTTAATTAAGGACTGAAGTTATCACTGTTTTGAAAGTTGTAATCCTAGTGATATCTTTTTTTACTTTTCATTAAAAAAGATATCACCAGGCTTTAATATAGACATGTAATTTTTTATACTAAGATAAATACTCAATCAAATGCTACTTATTGGTTGTAATCTATGGTAGGATGTTTTTATTCCCAGCAATCTGTACCTATAATTTGAATTATGGTTTACACTTTAGTTAGCCCAGTTAAGGCATTGTATAATTTTATCTGAAAGTTACACAACATCATTATTATTATTCAGTTGAATGTTTTTAAACTTCTTGTGATTACTTCTGATATTTATATTTACATTAATTTGCCTACCTACTGTGGCCAGACTGCTGGTAATTGTATCATATACTAGCTGTGCCCGCGACTTCGTTCGCGTGGATTACAGGATTTTGAATTTATTTTTTCTAAAATAAAAGTAGTCTAATTAATTCCTTATTACATCAGCTACCTGTCAAAAAAAATCGTGTCAAAATCGGTCCAGCCATTTCAGAAACTAGCCGGAACAAATGGACAGACGAAAATTGTAATTTTTTTTTATTTTGGTGTATGTACCGTATAAAAGGTGTAAGGGACAGCCCTCCACAAACTTTAAAGGCTTGCTCAGTAGACGAAACTGAATAACCCACCATAAAATATTTTTTCAGGAAACGAAAGAAAAATTCAGCCTCTCTATACAAACTGTCCAAGTTAATTTTGTATGGTGAGGCGGATTTTTTTTCCCTTTAAGTTTGTGGAGGGCTGTCTCTTACACCTTGTATATATTCATGCATAGAGTAAAAAGCGGTTATTTCAATATTACAAACAGACACTCTAATTTTATTTATATGTATAGAAGATGATTGACCCTGTGGCTCTAGGGTAACTCTGAGTGCAATAAAGTAAAAAAAAAAAACATTATTAACTAATCCTAAGATGAGGTCGAGCATAATGAGCCCTATGTAGGCTGTAACAAAATGACGAGTTTTTCCCTTGAGATAGAAGATAGGGGTTACCAGGTATAACACATCATGACAAAATCGTTTCTATGTTATCAGGTTCCAGCGTGTAGGTGTTTGTTTGGTAGTACTGCACTCTTTGGCTGAGTTTGTGGCCCACAGCTACCGACTGAACACCATCATCAGGGGAGAACGTGAAGACTGGTTAGACAAATGTAAGTGCGTCATCTTGGCTTACAAGTACGTACATATGTATATGGCTGATTACTATTTAATAGTGGTTATTCATAAACAGGTATACAAAACAGTAAAGCCTTAAATTTTAGCAGGTCGTTATCATTGTTGCTGCAATTAACATTAGAAATTGGCTAAGATAACATATCTTTTTGGTTCAAAATTTTACAAACCTACAAAAAGTAAATTTTTACAATTTGGGTACAGTTTAAATTGTCAACAGTGCAAAGATAAGCAATCTGTTTGGTCCCTAATGGTGACTTTTGTATGGTCGTCAGTACTGAGCCTGGTGAACGGCAGCGTGTTCGCGGGCGTGCGCCTGTGCTCGCTGGTGCTGGGCGTGCTCACGTTCTACTTCGGGCTGGCCGGCGCCGCGCCGCTGTTGCTCCGTGTCGCCGCGCTGTCCTTGCTCGTCTCCTTCCAGGTACAAACACTATGTCTTTAGCATAAGCATTGGTGTAACTTTACAAGGGGAGCCTGCACCCTGGCATGCTTGATTTTTGTGTGAAGTTATCAGTATTTAGGGGTCCGTCATTGAATTTCGAATTGGTAGTGCAACATTCTAGGGTGGGCACGGTCCACTAGGCCCCATCCTGTATACACCTTTGGGCACAAACTCTCAAAGTATTTTTCCTTTTACACAGTTTGTAATTAATTTTGACAGTTTTTAATCATTTAACTATACGTTTAAAGACAATATTACTTTATTTTTATTATTTGCAAACCTTGATAAATTATGTCTTGCTATGTGTAATACTTTGAGTTATTTTCCGTTTACCAGATGTTGTACTGGGAAGTATTTACAATATAGTTGTATGATTTATAGTTACTGAGTGATGTACATGTTTTGTTTATGAACAGGTGTACCTAATGTTCAACTTCATCTCTGAAACCATCAAGCAGAGGCAGGAGAGTCGCCAGCAGGCGCAAGCCAAGCCTAAGAAAGAGAAAAAAGAAAAGCCGAGGAAGGAGAAAGGTAAATTATCCCTTTTTCCAAGTTTGTTGAATGGTAAAATGGTATCAAATGCTATCTGATCTATGAATGGGTTTAAAAAAAACTTTCTGTAATAAATAGTAAAAATGGATTTAAAAACAAACGTCTTAAAAAATACTTGACTGTCCAGCGTAAAAAACATGCTTTATTTATTTTATTTTATTTATTACCAATTAAACTAACTAATTAACTTTGAAAGTTAAAGGAAAAATAATTTCTGCTGAGGCATGAAGCCCTCGTTGCACGAAATTTACTCTTTGCCAGTTTTTCTCTGTCATGTCTTTGCCAGAGTTGTGATTGGAAAATCTTTTTATTTTTTTCCAACAGTAAAGAAAGCCCCAGTTGAAGAGTCGGACCTGCCCGAGGTAGACCAGAACACGAACAAGACTCTGCGACAGCGGCAGTCCGCCGCCAAGGCGAAGTGAGCCGTGCGCCTCGACCTTTGACATTTACTGTAATGTTAGCTTGTCATCCCGTTGTAACTGAGTCTTTCCACTACTACACTTTAGTTACATTACCTTCCCTTTAGATATCAATAGATATCAATGTCATAGCACAAATCCAAACTTACAAATAATAATTGTGAGTTTTTAACGGACTCGGAAATTGAAAATCGATTTCCATGTTTATTGATGTTAGTCAAAGCAGCCAAGACTTACTTTATCGTAGTTAATAATATTGTATTTTCTTTTTCCTTTTTTTTTTTTAGACTGTGGAACATATTATCGTCATTAAAAGTATAGTGGATACAGGGTTGTAAAAATATCTCCTAAAGTGTAAAAAATGATGTCTAGGTTAAACTGTTGTTTATATTGAATATATTGATAAGAATATTGACGTACTGTGTGTTCATACACATTAAATGATGAAAATTCCATTTTAATTTTGCATTTCAATATTTAAAGAAATTATTTTTTGTTGTAATACGATTCCAATACTAATTTAAATGATATTTTTATATTTACAGTATACTTTTATTATAATTAACAATTTTTATATTTTATACGAGATGTATGTTTCAGGTGCAATTCATTTAACATTATTCTTTCTAGATATTCATTACGTTTGCGGACGTGTTGCCTTGTGCGCGTTACAATTTCGAGATTGAATCCGTGATTATTGTTATAATTTAATGTGAAGTAAAGAAATAATAAAATTATTCTTCCTAATGCGAAATTATGCTCATAAATTATTATATAATTTTCATGAGGATTGTCAATTTTAAAAGCTTGATGTTATTTTTATTTCAAATAAACTTTTGTAAGAAATCACTATAATCTTTCATTTTGCTCAATTTTGAGCATTTCTTTCTAACCATAAATACACGTGTGTCATAACGACACGTGTCGTCGGTGAAATTCTGGGAGCATAATGTGTGGTCGCATTAATATTGCAAAAGTGTTAAGTTAGCATTTCGATGCTCATCGGAGGTATTTCGCGTCACGTGTGATGCTTTTACAGTTTCTTCCAGGGATTGGATATGAAATTTCGTATCAGTATACGGATATATACCTACGAATAATATAATTATCGATTTCGTGTACGATTACGGAAATTAAATGATTTCGGATTATCCACTAGTTTCGGTTACGGATATTCGAATTTTGAAAGTAAAATACAAATAGCAAGAATTGACTCATCTATATATAAAAATCAATGCCACTTTTCGTTGTAATTTTATAACTCAAGAACGGGCTCACCCATCCAAACCAAATGTTTAGGCTTTGTTCGGACTATTTAATAGATGGTTTATGTGAAATTTGGTAGGGCAGAGTAGTGTAGAGTAGGATAGGGTAGGGTATAGTAGGGAAGAGCGGGAGCGAAGCCGCGCGGGCAAAAGCTAGTCAAGTATAAATAGATAATATCATTTGTTATGGCCGGAGAAAACAAATGAAAACCAGTCGTAACCGGTTAGGTTCAGCGCAGACAGAAAGGAGTGCAGCGGAAAGGATTTTATTAAGGCACTCCAAAATCAACTTTAATATTATTGAAATAAAGTGCATATAAGCTACTTATACCTGACAAAAAATGCTCGTATGTCCTCGAAGATACGAAGATACTTCGAGGATGTCATCCGTCAGAAAATGCCCGAAACTGCGCGAGAATTTTTGCTCTCTGTCTGCGCTGACCCTTATTGAGACTATAAATTGTGTAAGGGACAGCCCTCCATAAACTTTAAGGGCTTGCTCAGTAGAAGAAACTGGACAACCCACAATAATTTTTTTTTTCAGGAAACGAATAAAAAATTCAGCCTCTCCATACGAACTGTCCAATCAAGTTAATAATTTTGTATGGTGAGGCGGATTTTTTTTTTTCGTTTTCTGAAAAAAATAATTATATTAGGTTGTTCAGTTTCGTCTACTGAGCAAGCCCTTAAAGTTTGTGAAGGGCTGTCCCTTACACCTTGTATTTCTGTGAATTTTTTTTTATCGGTTAAGTACGGATATTTTTTAACCGACATCAAAAAGAAGGAGATTATATGTTTGGCTTTACCTATGTATTTTTTTTTATTGAAAAGTTGCGCTTCCAAGTTCATCATCATCATTATATCAGCCGATAGACGTTCACTGTTAGACATTGGCCTCCCCCAAGTGTCTTCACAATCCACGATCCTGCGCGTCCCGCATCCATCGGATTACCGCAATCTTCACCAGGTCATCGGTCCACCTTGTAGGAGGCCTTTCAACGCTGCGTCTTCCGGTACGCGATCGCTACTCCAGAACCTTTCGGCCCCAATGGCCATCTGTTCTGCGAGCAAAGTGCCCTGCCCACTTAAGTTTGGCGATTCTTCGTGCTATGTCGGCAACCTGGCAACACTTCCAAGTTAGTCCCATAAAAATATTGGTATGATCTGATGATGGATTTTGAAGATATGGAATGGAACTCCTCATAGAATCACAGCAGAATTGTCGTAAAAAATAAAGTTTCTTAGTTTATACGTGTAGTCGATGACTCACTAATCGAAGAGGGGGGAGGCATATATCGAACTGATCTGATGAAGAAGCCAGGAGGTAGGCCTGGGCTTAGCTTATTGGAATTGTTAGGTATGCAGTTTTAATAATTTAATTTTATAAGTACCTCCTTACTTATAGTTTGCGGCATTCAACCAGTTAAACTACCTACCCATGTGCTCTAATTTAATGAATTAGGTAATAGTGTGAAATTTTGGTCTTCAAGGGCAAAATGGTCTGAAGGCATTTCAACGAGTGAAACATGTAGTGCACTTTGTAACTGACTTCGGCGACATGGGCAGCCCACGATAAATTTGAGTCCATGGTCACCCCAAGGTTTTTAGCCGTCTTTAAGTAGTCAATCTGAACTCCACTCATCCAGAGTGGAGACAGAGACGCAAGATCCAACTTGTTCCGCATATACCTGCCACCGATAATCAAAGCCTGGGATTTCTTGGGGTTAATTTGCAACCTAAATGACCGCGACCACTCCCCAATCAGCTCTAGGTCATTGTTAACGGCGGACACTGCGGCTTCTGTATCTTTCACACGAAAGTGATGGGACAGCTGCAGGTCGCCAGCATAGAGATGGAAGTTAGAGGAAATGACTCTAGTGACAGAGTTAATAAAAATAGAAAAGAGGGTTTGTTTGTTTGATGAACTTGTAAATATAATACTTAATATTTCGACTTATATATTGTCGACCAAATTGTCTTTTAATTATCTCACAGATGTTGTAAAAAGTAGAGTATGCAACACGGGGATCAAGCTGTCTTTGTCTTTGGCGGCTTGAATTCCTCACTTCACTCAGGTTTCTTTATTTCTTCTCGCAATGCCCAGGAGTTAATTTTATAAATCCCTCACTATCGTTCGGGTTTAAAATTAGCAACCTTCGTTTCATTCGGAATTCAACATGCTGCCCGCGACTTAAAGACACTGCTTTATCTCCTAGTCATTTAAACTACTAGGTATCCTTCTTTCATTGATTACATCACTTGGATGCTTACAGAAAATACCTATAATATTAATTTGTTTTAAATATACATACATATATGACATACGAGTATCTAAGCACATAATTTAATTACAACACGATGGTAGGTAAAACAAATTGATTGATTAATAAAAATAACAATAAAATCATATTAACTCAGATAATGGTTTAAACAATAAATACATTGTTTTATTGTATAACTATTCATGAGTATTTAACAGATCTGTAATAGATGGCCTTGTTATTTATGTGGCACTTAACATATTGTAATTTCAGTAACTAATGTCAGCATCAGTACCAAGATTTTTGCATGGATACACGTAGGTACGTGTTAGGTACTCTGTTAGATACTTTTTTATTCAAACAGGCCACAACTATTGATCTAAAATCTAGCAAGATACCCAATATGACAGATCAAGGTCGCAATACGGCTGTGGTTCTTCTCTGCAGCCTTCAGATCTCGATAGTCGATGGTGCTCGTATTGACTACACCGAAACTGCAAAGGATCTGGGTGTTATTATTGACTCCAATTTTTCGGAGCATGCAGGTAAATGATGTCAGTCGGAAGGTAAATTTTTCTCTTCATTCGCTAAAATGGCTCCAAGGCCAGCCTTTGAAAACGAAAATCTCTTTGGCCTAAACACTTAATCAGCCGATTATGGATTATGCCGACGCCTGCTACCTGGATGCTACTGAGAAGCTTTTAAAACAAGCTTGAGCGACTGCAAAACTTATGCATTCGGTTTGTTTTTGTCTACGAAATTATGATCACATCTCTCATCTTCGCAAGGAACTCAAGTGGCTCCCTATCCGTCTTCGCAGAAACACTCTGATTTTGTCTTCTTTTCAACATCCTTCAGAACCCATTTTATACTTCCTACACGATACCTTCTTAAATCCTCTTTCTCTGTCCACGTAGTAAAGTCGTGGAACTCTTTTCCGACTAGCATTTGGAATCTGAAAAACTATTTCACTTTTTTAAATTAAAGTAAAAGAGCACTGTCTTTCCTCTCTAGTGTGATACATATAAATATATTTATAAATGTAATATATGTAAGTATTTATTTTTAGTATACGGTATATATATGTTAAATAAATACCTAGATATAGGTATAAGTATCTATTTATTACATAGATACTTTAATTCAAGATTTCAATAACTCTTCTTTTCTTATTTTTCCTGTTTCTCCTTTTGCAGGTCTGTTGGAAGAAATTTATTTTTAACCGACTTCAAAAAGAAGGAGGTTTTCTATGTTTGGTTGAACGTATTTTTTTATGTATGTTCACCGATTCCTCAGTCATTGTGGACAGATTTTGAAAGGTTTTTTTTTTATTTATTTATTTAGTCTTTATGCAACAAAAAGTACATAGGCGGACTTAATGCCTTAGGCATTCTCTACCAGTCAACCTAGGGTGGTGAAGAGACAATATGGTAGGCGCACAAAAAGAAAATAAAAATAAAAAATAATAATAATAAAAATAAATCTTTATTTGAAACTAAAAACACATTTAACCATTTATTTATGCACGATGATAGCTGCAATAGTTTGAAACTGAGGCGCAGCTATCAGCGCCCACCTCCAGAAACATAAGAATAGCAGTAGTTCCCTATCATATACAATTTACAGAATAAGTAAATCCTAACCTATAGTAGTGTGTGGTGTGTAGTGAGTGTATAGTGATGGTGTGGAATGGATGGGGTGTGTAAAGGAGTATGTTTGGAGAGTGTATGTATTATGACTTTGTGATATTAAATTTCAACAAGTTTTTCAGTTTCATCGTAAGTTTTAGATGTTAGCCAATCGGTTAATTTATTTTTAAGTACCTACATGCCTCGTTAGAGGGTATATATTAATTTCCTTATTTATTCTGTTATAAAGCCTAGAGCTTATGTGTCTAAATTATAGTCTTACAGCTACAGATCTGCAGCGTTTTGTAGCACAGATTCTATCCGCACGACGCAATACAGTGGCACATTTTGGATCGTAGAACAGCTGTCCATGTCTTCTGACAACTGTTTTGAATATGAAGAGCTGTCTAACAGTAAGGACTTTGCAGAGTTGGGAATCTAATGGGTTTATTTGCGATAACTTTTAACACCGCTCTCTGTGCCCTTTCTACTCGCAACATGGTAGTTTTTAAAGCTCCTCCCCATGAAGTTATGCAATATCCGAGAACTGATTGAGCAAGCGCAAAATAGACTGTAATCAGGCAATCGAAATCTGCAACCGATCTTAGTTTTTTGAAAATATATATTAACCTTCTCACACGCGTTACAATCGAGTCTACCTGAATTTTCCACTTCAGCAGGTTATCGATATACACGCCATGGTATTTAATATTATTTACTCGTTCAACGGAGGCACAGTCACAAGGAGTAGTACTATTGTAGAGACACGTGTGTGCAATAACTTTAAATGATGTTGATGGTTGGCTACCAATACCAGGAGTAAAGGGGATAAATTTGCTTTTATTGATGTTAAGTGTGAGAAGGTTAATAGTGAGCCATTTCATGACCACCCCAAGAGCATGCTCCTCAGCTTTGAGAGTGTCGGACCAATTTTTGCCTTGAGTTAGAAGAACTGTGTCGTCAGCATACGCGATAACTTTGGTGTTTTGAAGGGATAGTCGACACATCTCATCCACGTAAATGAGGAAGAGGCTTGGCCCCAGCATACTGCCCTGAGGCACGCCAAAGGTCATTCCCACCTCGGTGCTTAGGTGGCTACCAATTTTTACTGCCTGCCTACGATTCGACAAGTAACTGTGGAAAATATTATAAACATTGCCACGAAAACCAACATTTTCTAGCTTTTTAAGTAGCAACGGGACAGAGACAGTGTCGAAAGCTTTAGATAAGTCTAAAAATGCTCCAACGGTTTTTAGTTTATTATTAAAATTAGAAGTAATCGTGTCTTTTAGTTCCAATACTGCATCTTCTGTAGACTTACCAGCTCGAAAGCCAGGTTTTGAGCTAAGACTTTATTTTGATTTAGAAAGTTTATCAATCTTGAATTAATTATTTTTTCGAAAATTTTTGATAGGGTTGACAGTACGGATATTGATCTGTAATTTGAAACATTGCCTCTGTCCCCCGCTTTGAATATTGGGTGGACAACAGCTGTCTTAAAAACATCTGGGAAAATACCCAAGGACATGGACAGGTTAAAAATATGGGTAAGAACAGGGGTAATCAGATGCCGAGAAGCCTTAATGACAGCAGCCGATATACCATCATGTCCTATAGCACAATTGTCCTTAAGGTTCAGGATAATCGTTTCAATCTGGCCTTCATTCACTTCAAGCAAGACCATAGATTGAGTAAAAGAAGTAGATGATATTTTGTCCTTGTTCCTGGTGCATGAGGCATAAAAATTTGACCTTGTTATTTTGGAAGCTGGATTCTTACCCACACTTGCAAAGTACTGATTGACCTCATTCAAAGAACAACTGGGATCGTCATGGCATTCAATTAGTTCCGTAGGTGCATTCTTATTCTGATCCAGGTTGGTTGGTTTGAAGCTGCTCTTTCGGCTTACCATGACTATGTGTCATCTGTACTTAGCTATGGAGTAATAATGTGGGGCAACTCGACCGACGCCGACAGAGTTTTTAAACTTCAAAAACGTTGCATTCGAGTTCTAAACAAGGCGTGGTTCTTAGACAGTTGTAAACCATTATTTCAAAAATATAAAATTCTTCCACTGCCCTGTATATATATATAAAAGATATCTGCATTTTTACCAAGAAGTACATGCAGTACTTTAAGCAACGTAGTGAGGTTCAGCCAAGGCAGAAAAGGGCTAAATACCATAATTTATTGCATCAACCAGCCAGTCATAAAGATATTTATAAGAAAAATGTGTATAATATGTGTATATTGATTTATAATAACATCCCAAATGAATTAAAATTGTTACAGGGTAATGTATTTAAAATAAATAACTTTTTTTAACAGCTGATTGCAGTAATTCCTATAGCGGGAAAAAATTAGTTTATAGGTTTCGTTTTCAGGATATTTTTTAAGCTTTTTGAACAGTTTGTCTCTATGGCGTATACATCTCAGAAGACCGGGCGTAATCCTGGGCTTAGTTATATGCTTTCTACTCGGGATATTTCCCATGTAAGTGTGTGCCTTCACAGAAGAGGATAACAGAGAAACCAGAGTTTCAGCAGCAATGTTTGGGTCCTTCATTTCAAGAATTGGGGAAAAATCTGTATTTGCCATATCTGAGACAACTCCAGGGATGTTGGTTTTCGAGATTGTTTGTTTCCGCGCGCACCTAGTGATAGAGTGCTTGCAGAAAAGAACAACGGGGTGATGGTCAGTAATGGGGCCGTCCAGCACCAGAGAGGTGGCGGGTTTCGAGGATTTTAGTAGAATATGGTCAAGGCAGTTAGCCAATCTTGTGGAGAATGTGTGAGCTGGCAGTAACGTGTGGGAGGCAGCAATATTTAAGCATTCATCACAGTTAGTCACTATTTTGAGAGGCTATGTTGATATTGATATCTCCCACAAGAGCAACTGTCGAATATTTTGAAAGTTGATGTAAAATATTATCAAGGCTTATGAAAAAAGGTGCCAAGTTTCTGTATGATGGCGATCGATATAGAGCAACAAGAGCCACTTGGCCAGCCAATTTTATTATCATACAGTTTGCGTCATCGAACTCCGGAAACTCTACTGAATGCTCAAGTTCAGTGCTGATATAAGCGACTACACCATTATTTTGGTTTTTAAAAGACGTGGTCTGTGTGTTATATCCCGGCATCGAAGGAATATTTGGGCATTTGCTCAACCAGCACTCAGATAACAGTATGATGTCAAAAGTAAATGATATGCGGCTTAAAAATGTTAATAAGTGATCGAAGTTAGCGTGGATACTTCTAATATTTATGTGTAGAATTTTGAGGGTGTCAGTTGTCTGTATTAAATGATTGTGACTGTCCTCTGGCGCGCAAATAAAGCTATTAGACACAGAAATATTTTCAACCTCAGTCTTACAAAATTTATGTCATCCATTTTTTGGCAATAGTATAAACATAGGGCACGTGTCATATGCGACCAGAAGGTCAGCATTAAATGCATTTACATTAGTTCTAGCCCTTACTTCAACTCTTGTATCTTCGCTTGACCGGGGGGACAAATGTTTGGGGGTCTTTCTAGACCTCCAAAAGGCATTTGATACCGTGTCCGTGAAAATATTATTAACGCGCTTGGAGGGCGTTGGTGTGAGAGGAGTGGCTCTGGACTGGTTTAGAGACTACTTAACTGATAGGACTCAACGCATTAGGGTGGCCGGATACGAAAGTTCTGACTTAGCATGTAAATATGGAGTTCCACAAGGTAGCACGCTAGGCCCCACATTATTCCTTATTTATATTAATAATCTATGCGAGATAGCTGCTACCCTACCTCACATGGATCTTCTAATGTTTGCGGATGATACGGTGCTGATCTTTCATGCCCAAACTTGGGATGTGGTATTTAAACTGGCTGAGGCAGGCTTAGCAAAGGTAACCTCCTGGCTAGAAAACAGTCTTCTATCCTTAAATGCCAGTAAGACGAAATATCTATGTTTCAGTAAAACATCTGCAGGTAAACCGACTATATCACACGGTATCAGAATACATACCTACCCGTGCAACAGAAGTGAGACACGTTCCAGCTGTAACTGCTCTTCACTTTCTAGAGTCGCCTCCATGAAGTATTTGGGAGTCACACTAGATGAACAACTAACCTGGACTTTGCACCTCACGTTAACAGTAGCTAGAGTCAGAAAACTAGTGTATGTCTTTAAACATTTACGCACAATTGCAAATAGCATTTTACTAGTACAAACCTACCGAGCCTTATGTGAATGCATTATCAGATACTGCATTTGCGCTTGGGGAGGTGCAGCGAAAACCCATATGATAGCAATTGAACGAGCACAGCGAATGGTGCTTAAAGTGCTTTTATATCTACCGTACCGACATCCTACATCCTCAGTGTATGAAATGACCGGAGTATTATCGGTAAGAAAGATGTTTGCCTATGAAATACTGAGAAGATACCACAAAGAAGTTGTCCCTAACCTGCCCAAATTACAAAAACGTGTAGAAACATGCCCTGTCTCACGCACTAGAACAGCATTTGCCAAAAGATACTACACTTTTCTAGCCCCAAAGATATATAATAAATTGATCAAAATTCAGAAATATAGCACGGTAAGCAAATTAAGTAACAATAAATTTAAGATTATTTTAATTAACTGGCTAAAGCCAATGGACTACACTGATGTAGAAAATTTAATAAAAATAACATAATCCATTTTAAACCGCACTGTTATACACACAGCTCCACTCACAAAAGTCATCATGAGCATATGTACACATTTATATATTACACGCCCACGCATGCATAAACACGATCACCTAAATAATCACACTAATATACACAAACTCACTCACAGACACACTCATAGCAGCATGTTTGTCCACTTTTAATTTAATTGTTTTTTATATATATTTTTTTTGTTTTGTTTCTTTTTTTTTTTCAATTAACTAACACGCTCTGTTTGGCGTAAAATTAATGTCACTTTATTGTAGGGAAGACACTAACACCTGCAACACAGTTCTACTAGCGCAGGCGTTAGGGAATCCTATAATACAAATTGTAAATTATGTCAATAAAGAATTATTATTATTATTTCCATTTATTCATTAATATTACATATAAATTATATTTTTAAATATTTCAAAATAAAAAAAAACATTTAAAAATATAAAAAATAGTTGCCCACCGGTATCGGGAACAGGGTCCAAGCTACCGGCGGTCAGGGCTCCAGAGAAAGGAACCTCCTGACTATACGAGCCGTGTCCAGCAATGCTGCTTTCTGAATCAAGCCCGTGATCCAGCCGCCTAACGAGAGCCTCCTAAGATGTTGGTCGAGGCTCTTGGCTATTAAGCCATTGGCTGAAACAACTATCGGTACAATGACCGCTGAATCCACTTCCCACATGTCGACAACCTCGCGGGCCAAGTCGATTATTATTATTATTATTATTATTATTTAATGAACATTTACATATTCTAGTGCTTTTGTAGCGTAGCATAACTTTATAGTAGACACTTGGAAGATATGTTTTTATGGAACAATATTGTATGTCTATCAGAAATAACTTACGATGTTGTATTAAATGTTTTTGATTTAGAGTTTGTGAATAGAGGACTGTGTTTTGAGTGTGTGCAGAGTGTAATAATAATAGAATATGTATGATTTTAAATGTGGGGGTGTATAAAAACATAGTGTTAATTAAAAACATGCAAATTAAAACTATTTTAAAATGGATCAACTGTCCCTTAGAGCTTACATAATGAAGACATAAACAGAAATATACAACGCGTTGGGAGTCAAACAACAACGTTGAACATGATATAAAAATAGAGCTTTTTTTTTTTATGGTGGGAAAAATCATGCATTGACATCCCCCGCCCTTGGGCGGAGCGGGAGATAGTGTCAGACTCTTACTGACTAAAAGACCCACCCCGTTCCTTCTAGCCTTCATACCGGGGCTCGAACGCCCTTTCGGAAAACCCTGGCCCCAGTAGGCTTCGACCCGGCTGGGCCCCTGCTGTTGCTGACAACTCCTTGAGGCACGCGGGAACAGGGCACGCCGTTGACGACTTGGGCTTAGTCCAGACAGTTACCGGACGGCCGGACAGTGAGCTACTCATTGCTCACTGTCCGCAAGCCCGCGTCTACGTTGGCCGGAAATCGGGATCAGAATCCTGGCGATGGCGGCGGCGATAACGCCGTTGCCTGATGCGTTCGGCCTCCTCCTTTGCGAGCATTACTGCTTCGCAGAAGTCGGCGACCGCCTGCCACTCCTCCTCGCTCCGGACCATGGCCTCAACCAAGGCCCGGCGCGAGAGGTCTCCGCCGCCGATCGCCCCCACGAGGGCACGGCGATGCTCCGCCCAAGCAGGGCACACCTCGACCGTGTGCTCCACCGTGTCCTCCGGGCGTTCCGCACAGTGGCGACACCCGGGCGTCACTTCAGCATGAATCCGGTGCAGGAAACTCCCGAACGAACCATGTCCGGTGAGGACCTGCGTCATGCGGAAGGTAAGGACGCCGTGAGGCCTTTCCAGCCACGCCTCAAAGAGGGGACTTACCGCCATGATTGTGGCGTGCCCAGCACTGGGTTGCGGTAGTCGTTGACGCCATTTCACCATGAGATCCCGCCGGAGCTCTGTCCGCCATGCCGTGACCTGTCGCGGCAGCGGACTTTCACCCCGGCGTTGCATCTCCACGCGCATATTGTGCATGTGTGCAAGGACTGTTGCCTCCAGATCCTACGGTGGTAGGCCAGCCAGAAGGCTCACCGCTTCGCGGGAGACCGTGCAGTATCCCCGCACCATCCTTATCGCCATGACCCTCTGGCAGGCGTTCAGTATGGCCGCCGGTCGCTTTTTCAGCGATGGCGCCCATACCGGCGCCCCGTAGAGGGCCATGGACCGAACGATCCCCGCGTAGAGCCTCCGGCAGGAGGCATCTGGACCCCCAAGGTTGGGCAGGAGCCGCTTGAGCGCAGCCCCAGCCCGGTTGAGCTTGGGAGCCAGACGTCGGAAATGCTCCACGAAATTCCACCGGCTGTCGAGGACGAGTCCCAGGTACTTCATCGTCGACCCGACACCGATGTGAATTCCTCCTACCGTTAGTTGGGAACTCAATGGCGGCGCGTTCCGAGAGCGGCGACCGTGGAAACACATCGCCTCGGATTTGTGAAGCGCCACCTCGAGTCCCAACTCCTGGATCCAATCAACGACCATCGCAACCCCGCGTGTCGCTAGAGCGACCGCCACCTGGTACGACTCTCCCCGCGCTAGGACCAGCGTGTCGTCTGCGTAGCAAACCACGCTGACCCCGTCAGGGAAGTCGCCGCGCAGCACGTAGTCGTACCCGATGTTCCACAAGGGTGGCCCTAGTACCGACCCCTGCGGAACACCGCACGACATCTCTCGACGTTTCCAGTCTCCCTGGTGACCGGGGTAGACTATAAATCTATCCGACAGATAGGCCTCGACCACTCGACAGAGGTATTCGGGCACCCGGTGGTACCGGAGTGCCCTCCGGATCGTACTCCAGGGCAGGGAATTAAAAGCGTTGGCAATGTCCAAGGACACTGCCACGACTCACCTACCCTGGGACACCGCATCCCCCGTCGTGAGGGCTCGCACGCGCATGATGGCGTCCACCGTAGAGCGCATCCTGCGAAATGAAAAGTAGAGCTAGTCACATTGCAGTCTTCTTAGTAATGTTAAAAAGGTCTGCTTCAGTTCTCACATGAATATGTTTGCATCCCTCTTTTTTCACGAATAAATATCTTGCCATGTTTGACCCAACAGAATTTATAATTGTTGGTAGTAGAGCAGCATCACGTGCCAGGAAAAATAGTCTTTTATTACGTGATCATAGATTTTCCGAAATAAAAACTGGTCTTGGCGGGCCACTTATTTTGAGGTGTTCAGTGGTCAATTTGAAGCTATTCAAGTTATGCTCTCGAAACTTCTCCAAGAATTCCTCTTTACGAAGAACGGTGGTGAAATTGACTATCATAGTCTTGTGGGCCGGGTCTTTAGATTTTATACGAAATATATCTTTTATCTCACAGGAGTTTACTTCACATTTAATTATTTTACTCGTGTCTAAGACAGTTTTCAATAGCATAGATTTAGTTTCAGTTTTGTGGACCGGAATGTTACGTATTTCTATACATGTTGATCTAGAGCTTTGTTCAAAATTTTCAATTTTGGTTTCTAACATAGATATGTAGACAGAGAAATTTTGGTATTAAAACAAGAGTAAAAATATACATAATTATAGATAAAATACACATACATATATATTTAATATAATATATATACTACATATATATATTTATATAAAGTAAGGACAGAAGTTTTGAGACGATTCTGCTATTGGTGTAGAAAATGATTCCGCAACTTCCACTTAAATGCATACCGACTTTCGGCCGTCCTGATATCGAAAGGAAGCGCATTCCACAGAAGGATGGACTGTATATAAAAGCGCTTCCAAGTTCGTCCCATAAAAATATTGTTATGATCTGATAACGAACTTCGAAGATATGGATCGGCACTCCTCATATGAAAACCGCAGAATTGTCGTAACAAGTAAAATTGTTTTACGTGTAGTAGATGACTGACTGAAATAAGAGGGGGGGGGGGTTATATATCGAATTGATCTGATACTGAAGCCAGAAGATTGGCCTAAGCTTAGCTTATTGGAATAGTCATGCAATATTCTAATGATCGACTCCCGGCTATTTGTGTGTCCAATCATATCGAGAACAATGAAAAGTTCTATTAAACTTAATTTAATTTAAATAAGAGATAATTGGATGGTTTAAAAACTAATAAAGAAACGGCATGCAATAGCTCTTACACCAGTAACCGACTTATTGACTTCGGAGTTCCACAGGGCAGAGAGGTTATTACTTATCCTGATGTTAGCACCATAATATTTCACGGGAAAATGTAGGGACATTTTTACACAGTCTATCAGAGGAAGAGTCACTTATAGCAAACAACCTGGACAGAAACCTTCTCACACTAATAGGCACTGACGCTTCAAACCCTTCAGAATGCCACAAAAGAAAACTGCATCACTGCTCTTTTAGCAATTCCACTTCCCTCTGTGACGGTCGTAGTGAAATAACAACTTTCCGCAGTACTATGAATTGGGTTGCTGAAAACAAAAAATACCTTCCAATCTCGTCAAGAGTTATACCTAGGTACCAACAACCCAAGCTGCCAAATAAAAGTAATTATTAGCTTGGACGACAGTATTTTAACCATCACATTGTCTTGATAAAGATGACTTGTGTTATTTTATTTGAAGCTATAGTAAAAACTCTTTTGGCAACAATAAAACAGACAAAAAGGATGACGAATGAAGAATAAAGAATTGTTTCTAATTGATTGAAGCATTACCAAAAAATCGTCATAAAAAATCGTTTTGTACTTGGTCGTGGATTTTTTGGCTGAATATCTTTTTTTGAGATGGGAAATGGGGGCGGGACGGCGTGTCATACTTTCACTGAATAAAACTAAAAGTGTGTCCTTTAGTTGCCAGTTGAATCGGCTCTACTGGGTCTTTACGAGTTGGCTGAATACTTGAAAAGTGTAAACATTGAACACGATAAACGATTTCACTTAAGTTTAAAATGATTTAAAAAAAAGAAATATACTCCTATCAAAGGGAGACACCAAGATATTTGAGAGAACGGGCTTGCGGACAGTAAGCAATGGGTAGCTCGCTGTACGGCCTTCCGGTAACTGTCCGGACCAAGCCTAAGTCGTCGACGGCGCGCGCTGTTCCCGCGCGCCTCAAGGAGTTGTCAGCAACAGCAGGGGCCCAGCCGGGTCAGGGTTATCCGAAAGGGCGCTCGAGCCCCGGTATGAAGGCTTGAAGGAACGGGATGGGTTTTTTAGTCAGTAAGAGTCTGACACTATCTCTCGCTCCTATGACAACCCCCACTCTAGGGCGGAGCGGGAGCTCCGCCCAAGAGCGGGGGTTGTCATAGGATGATTTTTAACATCGAAAAATAAAGGATATTTGAGACAAAGCTATGGTAGATTACATCTGGTTTATTACGAGAAATTGACCCCAATTATTGTAAAAGAAGAAATCATTATCGGCTGCGCTTGCGCGCTTCTGTGCAGCTGCCGTGCGTGGCTGCGTGTCGTGCGGGGCTGCACTCGCCTGGTTCAACCGACCATTGTATTTGAATAACTTTAAGATCTTCATCTTCGAGAGCCGAGGTCTTCATTTTTCCACCCGTCCTCGTCTGCTTTTGGTCATTGTGAGAGTCGATGCGACAACAGCCGTCTTCATCGCGTTCACACCAACGGGCGGCGTAGGGAAAGATCGTTGAGATTTCCAGACAAGAAGACATTGAAGACAGGATTTGTACAATGGAGTCGTTGTAATCAGGTAGGCCTCGATCACTCGACAAAGTTCCTCGGGCTCCCGGTGGTATCGGAGTGCCCTCCGGATCGTACTCCACGGCAGGGAGTTGAAGGTGTTGGCAAAGTCCAAGAACACTGCCACGACACACCTACCCTGGGTGGGACACTGCAACCGCGTCGTGAGGGCTAGCACGCGCATGATGGCGTCCACCGTGGAGCGCATCCTGCGAAAGCCAAACTGGCCATCCGAAAGGTCCGGCCCCACCCGTGTTAGGTGCGCCACGAGGCGGTTTGCAATCACTCTTTCAAAGAGCTTGCACATCTCGTCGAGCAGCATAATAGGCCGGTACGCGGACGGAGAGTCCGCAGGGCGCCCTGGCTTTGCGATGAGGACCAGTTTCCCCGTCTTTCAGCGAAGTGGGAACTGGCCCCTCTCCAAGCATGCGCTGAAGAGCCCTTTTAGTCGAGGCCCGAGAGCCTCCATGGCCTGGACCCAGGCTTTCCCAGGCAAGCCATCAGGTCTTGGGGTGGCGTTCTTGGCACTCAGCCTTTACACCCCACTCTCATCTCTACCTCGGTCGCCTCTGGAGCATTGTCGTCGTCGTCGCTATTGCGGTCCACGTCAGACACCGCTGGCGGAGGCGGAGCCATGGGCGGGGGAGAGTGTTCCCCTCGCGCAGGGAACACAGCGGTCCACGAGCTGGGGCCAGAGAATCTGAGTCAGCGGGAGAGCCCAGGGGCGGAAATTTTCCCGTATCATTTTGTACACGCGCCCCCACGGGTCTGCTTTCAGAGACCCTAGCCACACGTCGCGGGCCTTGAGTTTGGCCCACTTTATCTCCGCTCGGAGGGTAAGTTTTGCCGCTCTTTATCCCGCGTACAGCTCCGCCTCTCTGGCCTCCGCATCCGGCGGGCAGTTGCGGCGCCTGCAGTGTCTGGCGTACCGGCGTCGCGCGTGATTGCACGCGTTGCGCTGGCGCTTAGCACGTCCTGGACAGACTCGGGGCATTGCCGCATCGGCGACATGGCTTCCCGGAACCACTCCGCCTCGACGTCAATGTCGACAGGCCTGTCCGGTGCTTGCACCCGGGCCTGTACCATCGCGGCTTCCAGGAGGAGCTTCCGGACTATCTGCTTAAGCGCTCACCGAGGACCCCAAGGGTCATGTCAGACCGGCGCAGCCGAGGTTTTGGCGGAGACGTCAAACCGAATGTACCGGTGGTCGGAGTACGTCTCCACTTTCTCCATAACGCGCCAGTCGATGACACGCGGTGACAGAGCGGGGCTGGCGAACAAGATGACGCGCGGTGACTGATTCACCCCGCCTCCGCACCAAAGTGGGGTCAGAACACCGGTTCAGAAGACCAGGCCCAGCTCCAATGCCCAGTCCTCCACCATCCGACCCCGAAGTCCCCGCAAACGACCACGAGGAGGGAGCCAAACCCAGTGACGAATGAAAAGCTAAATGTAGCTTCATAAGGGAGACATGGAGTTCGTCGAGAGATTTGGTCGGGGACAGGTAGACGCCTACCACTGCAATGTTCCCGACCCGTGCTGCCACGCAACCCCGCGGCGGCCGACTAAATTAGCGTCACTGAGCCGTCCAGGTCTTGAACCCAGCGGGGTTGGACACAGTACGGCTCGGAGACGACGGCGATATTGATCGACCACTGCGCCATACTCTAGAGCAACAGATCCTGAGCCCCACACAGTGGTTGATGTTCGCCTGGAGGAGACGTAATGGTGTCGTTATTGACATTCCATTACAGTCTCCTCCCGAGCCCCCTGTGGGGGCACTGCTGCGGCGGGAGCGACAGCGGCGGCAGCCAAGGTGGTGGCTGCGGCGGTGAGGACGTCAGGGTAGATGGGCCTGACCTTGCCCTTGGCCTCAGTGTGGGGAGATCGCAGGGCCTGCCCTCAGCCCAGTGGTCGGCTGGCTTGCCTGCAGCCGCATATGCGTAGTAGTGGCACCGGTAGCACTGCAGAGGTCTGGGCTTCAGCATCTTGACCTGGGCCGAAACCCAGCCCACCAAAAGCTTCCGGCCCTCGGTCGTGATGGCCTTGGCCGCCGTCACAATAGATGCGCGAACGCCGGCGTTCGCTTGGGGATTAATGAATAACTGTTTTTATTTTATGATGGCCACCCCGTTCCTTCTAGCCTTCATACCGGGGCTCGAGTTCCCTTTCGGATAACCCTGGCCCCAGTAGGCTTCGACCCGGCTGGGTCCCTGCTGTTGCTGACAACTCCATGAGGCGCGCGGGAATAGTGCGCGCCGTCGAAGACTTGGGCTTTGTCCGGACAGTTACCGGACGGCCAGACAGCGAGCTACCCGTTGCTCACTGACTGCAAGCCCGCGCCTATGGTAGCCGAAAATCGAGATCAGTATCCCGGCGGCGGCGGCGAGTACGCCGTCGGCCTCCTCCTTTGCGAGCATTATGCTTCGCTGAAGTCAGCGACTGCCTGCCACTCCTCCTCGCTCCGGACCATGGCTTCAACCAAGGCCCGGCGCGAGAGGTCTCCGCCGCCGATCGCCCCCACGAGGGCGCGACGATTCTCCGCCCAAGCAGGGCACACCTCGACTGTGTGCTCCACCGTGTCCTCCGGGCATTCCGCACAATGGCGAACCCCGGGCGTCTCTTCCGCACGAATCCGGTGCAGAAACCTCCCGAACGTGCCATGTCTGATAAGGACCTGTGTCATACGGAAGGTAAGGACGCTGTGAGATCTTTCCAGCCACATCTCATGAATAACTGTTATGAATCATGATGCAATACAATAAATCCATTTTAGTGTGATGTTGCAATTGCAATTTCAGTGTAAGATTTACAACTTCGGTGTAAAATTCTCAATTTCGGCGGTAGACAATATCGTTATATTTTTTTAAACTACTACAGTTGTTTCTTTCCTACTAATGTGTTCTAAAATAAGACAAGTTTATTTTTCCATCTGAAAACATTCAAATAAAAAATACCACCGAAATTAGCAAAAAATTCAGCCTGCGTGAAATGACCCAGCTCTACCGGCATAGCCCTTAAGGCCACTGAGACACGCACGTCCCACCACGACGACAACGTGGGATGAAACTGGTGTCGTTATTGTTACTGTCGTTACTGTTTCATTCCCTTATGTGATGGATTTCTCCATTTTCCATACAATTTGTGGACTACTGCAGGGGTCCTACTTCTATGAGGGTGAAGTCGCTGGTAGAAGCTATTCCGGAAAAAAAATATCCCTAACAAATCAAATCAAATCAAATCAAATCAAATCAAAGCATTTATTTCAAATAGACCATTTACAGGCACTTTTGAATAGTCAAATGTCGGTCAGTCCAAGAAAAGTGAAGCTAAATTGCACGTTCCAAAGAGTAGGTCTCTATGGAGAAGAACGTGCAAGAAACTCCATGGACACTCTTTTAAATCATATATGTGTTACATATAATGCTTGGTTACATATTAATTGTTGCTTCTATCATGTGAGCACAATGTCGATAGTGAAATAAAAATGTAAAATAATTAAAAGATAGAAACTGAATTAAGCCACTGGCAGCTAAGAGATGACCAGTCTCATCTGACGGCACCCGTTCACGAGCATGACGCGTGCATCAGCCCCACTCAGCTCAACCATTTTGAAGGGAACTGAACGACCCAATAACACGTGCCACCAACAGCGAGACATTTGAGTGAGCATGACAAACTCTCAACTGCCATGCTCGTAATGTCAAAAAAAAAAAAAGTTGTAACCTAATAAAAATGCTCCATGGTGCTTCACATTCACAAACTTGGAAAAAGTGCTTCTACATTATACAATGCAATTGTGTCTTTCAAACTAAAAAATAATAATATTAGTTTCCAACTAATCAACTAATTAGTACGCCCTAGTGGTAGTGGAGCTGGACCAGCATTGAGCCAAGCATTTTTATCTTGAATATAATCCTCCAACTTATAATATGCTTGTCTGCATAGTAACCGAAACCGATATAAAAGACACAGAAAGTTTCAGACAAATTGGATTCTTATTGAACTGTTTATACCTAATTATAATAATATTTACTTAAATCACTGATAGTACAAATGATAATTTGGACTACTAAAAAAGTTTAGGTGTCTTTATGGCAAGAGTGAATAGAGGCTCTTAATTAACTAGTGCGCCTCACCATGAACAATTGCATCACTGCTTAACATCAGGTGGGATCGCAGTCAAGCACTAGTTTAGATAAATAAATAAAAAGTTAAAACCGTAACCGAAATATTTTCATATCCTTAACCATATATGCGAAACAGGTATAATACTATAATAGAAGTCAAATAGAAGACATGTAACACTATTTTTAAACGAGTACAACGTATTAAAAATGTCAGCTAGACGTAAACTGCACTTGGCAACCTTGCTTTTCGGATTTATCAAGTTTCACTCCCCTTCTAACTTATACGATAAGCTGTCATGGACTCGTAGACACGACATTGGTAAGAGAAGAAAATGCTCTCAATAGGTTTCTACTCCCCAGCATAAGTCAGTGACTTTTAGAGGCATTGTTACGCAGCTTCCAAATGTTGGAACATATGTCCCGTCTCCTATAAAATTCATTAAATGTTGCTCGGCATTCAAATCAAAATGAAAGTTATTTTTATTGAATCATCAAATTGTCTTCCAAGATATTCGATTCGACATATCAGCCATTTAAAATGCAATAATTAATTATTCTATCAATTACTTACCTGTTTCGAAGGAGGAGACCGCCTGTCACTCCTTCTCGCTCCGGACCATGGTCTGTACAGGCAGGAGCAAGGATCGCAGCCGCCGATCGCGTCCATGAGGGCACGGCGATGCTCTGCCAAAGCGGGGCACACACACCTGCACTGTGTGCTCCACCGTGTCCTCCGGGCGTTCCGCACAGTGGCGACACCCGGGCGTCACTTCCGCACGAATCCGGTGCAGGAACCTCCCGAACTTACCATGTCCGGTGAAAACCTGCATCATGCGAAAAGAGAGGACACCGTGAGGTCTTTCCAGTCACGCCTTAATGAGGGGACTTAGGCGATTAACACAAGGCACCGCGCACTACCGCGGAGGGCGGTCCTGGTGAAGCAGATTTTTAGCGGGGCTTGCGCGGTTATGGATTAAACGCGGTTTTGACCAATTTTATCACAGACACTGGCGAAAATACAAGTTCCGTAGTTACCAAGTTCTTTCTTATCTTTGTCCTGGCTCCAAATATAAGTTAAATTTTCTTCCCATTGTTTCATTTCAAGAAGTCTGTCACTATATTGTGTGCTTTTCATGTCCCAGATAGCAGAGCGACTTTCGATCTCCGAAATAAACTTTAAATTGCAACACGTCCTGCACCCACAATAATCCGCGCGTTTATTCGGTGCCCCGTGTGTAAGGCGCGGAAATCAGCGCGGAGGGGCGGTGGCGGCGAAAGCACCGCTTGACCGCGCGATCGGGGGTGCACGTTGGGTATCAACGGATTTCTAAGTGACCAATGTAACATGTAACACCGTTACACCGCCAACCGCGGCGATGCGCGGTGCCGTGTGTTAATTGCCTTACCGCCATAATTGTGGCGTGCGCGTTAAATAATATCTCAGTTCGCGTTAAATAAAACCTCAAGATGCAAAATGAAGCTCTGGAGCAAAAAGTCGCCTCAATGGAGCAAGCTGCACTTGCAAACCAGATTGAAGTCTGCGGTATTCCTGAACAGGAAAATGAGAAACTACAGGACGTTACAACTAAATTGTGCTCAGTATTTGACCTTAACACTGATGACATAGGTACTCAAGGTCTACCGAAAATTCAGTCGCGCTAAGAAGAACCTTAAGAAGCCACAGCTCCCAGTTATAACAATCGAACTCCGTGAAAGCAAGCGAAACAGGTGGCTGTTGGCTTC
Source organism: Mythimna albipuncta (assembly GCA_929112965.1). Classification (NCBI taxonomy): domain Eukaryota; kingdom Metazoa; phylum Arthropoda; class Insecta; order Lepidoptera; family Noctuidae; genus Mythimna; species Mythimna albipuncta. The sequence continues at coordinate 21,501,317 of OV815959.1, read as the reverse complement.
TAAAGCAAAACAAAAATCCTACAAGGACATGGGAGGGGAGGATGATAACAAAATATACTTCCGTGAGTACTCTACGGCATAAAACATTATTCTGCAGATTCGAACAATATGGTATACGGGGTCCTCTGCTAAAATGGTTCAAAAATTACCATAAAAATCGATATACAGTAGTCCGTTTAGGCACTTGCCATAGTGAAAAAATACCCACTAAAATGGGCACGGCCCAAGGTTCAATAGTTGGCCCAACTGAGTACTTATTATATGTTAATGATATGTGTGATGTCATTCCAGAGGACTCTGTGTATCAGTTTGCTGATGACACATGCTTGGTAACCCATCATAAAAATATATTTGAGGCTCAAGCAGCAATGCAACGTTTATTCGATGATCTGTGTAAGTGGGCACACGATGCAGGCCTGGTTATCAACGCTAGTAAAACTAAAATCATACATATACACTCGCCTTACATGAAGATTAGACAGGTACCTAAAATAATCGCGCATGATCACCAGTGCCTGCATCGCGGGCCCACTGCACGCATATGTGGGTGTCCTGCGCTAGAGGCTGTCGATCAGCACACATATCTTGGCCTCACTATAGACAAGCATTTCAATTGGGGATCTCACATTGAAAATGTCTGTAACAAACTTAGATCTGTTAGTGCCAAGTTAGCTATTCTCAAATACAAACTTCCCTTCTCCACGCTACGAATGCTGTATCTCGCCCTGGCAGATTCAGTCATAAGCTATGGGCTTACTAGCTACGGACGTACCTACAAAACATATCTAGATAAAATATATAAATTACAACTAAGCATACTCAAGAATATTGTGCCTATGAATATTAAACTTAAATATTAAAGATGATGAATATGGATTATTTAAATACTGTAAAATTATGTCAGTCTTTGATAGATTTAGGTCGGCAATTATCCTGGACAAATTTAATTATATTAGCTCTTTAACGTTAAATAGTAGACCAAAACATTTACGTGATCTTAATTACCTGCCAACATATAAAGTACCTACAACTGTAAATGTTTATGGCATGAGAACTTGGGAATATATATTGCCCGATAATTTAAATAAAATTCCAAAACCTGTGCAATCAAATATTGTCACTAGTACATATAAAAAATGTAAACTTACTTTGAAAAAGCTTTATATTACTGGTAACATCACATCTCAAAAATTATAGCATTAAGCTAAATTATATAAATTTTAATGTAATATGCTGCGAGCGAGCTTGCTACCTCCACTTTGTCACATAAACCTTTAAAAGGTTTCAGACAAGTGTTTTTGTGTTAACAAATGTAAGAAAGAAAATGTCATGAACAATAATAAAAAAAAAAGTTTTATTATTTGTTTTATAAGGAAACATAAATCTTTTTGGACGGTTTAATAAATAAGAATTGCAACATTTAAGTTTAGTTGGTTCCTGCACAAAATCTTTTAGATTTTTAATAAATATTTTGTTTTTAAGCATATGGCACCCAAGGGCTGCAGCTGAAAATTGCTGAAAATTCCTTTTGGCATTACTCAATGTACTATTTGTTTAAGTTTAAGGTGTTTCCATTTTTGTAATGCCGATAAACGCAATTTTCTTTCTTTATTATCCCTATATCCGTATCCGGATCTATAATTTCAAATGCCAGATACTAACCTAACCGTTCTGTGATGCTGACTGTACCTCTGTCTACTAATATTGTTTCCTACTTAGTCAACTATAAGTAGGTAAGTTTAATAACGCAGTCATTACAGCACCAGCATAATTAAGGATTGAGCGTTTTATATTTTTATTTTATCACCTTGTTTGTCTCGTTAAGATCATAAACAATATCTTCTTATTACCTATTATTTTTGAATTATTTATCTATTCCGGTCAAACACCATGTTTTTGAATACCACAATAATGGTAACCTGCCAAGGGCGGATCCAGGATTTTTTTCTGAGGGGAAAAAATCAACAATAGGTACCTATCTGTTAGAAATAAACTTGAATACACGAGTAGGTACTTCAAGTTTATTTCAAATTTTTATTAATATTTTCACTCTGATAATTTGATTTTCTTGAGCGCCAGATAACCTTCTAATGTTTGTGAATCAATTTGGCCAGGTTCAGTTAAAAATCGCTCCTGGATTTGGTATTTTTTAGAATAGTGACCACTAGAACGCAATACCGAGCGAACGACGCGGTTAGGTTAGAACAGTGACCATTAAAGATCGCCAGGTGCCCGAGTCTGCTATTTTTATAAACTTGTCATTCCAACACGATCCCATTGTCATTTTGCTAAAAGCTCGTAATCTGCTAATTCATAATGATCGATCATTGATCGGTTAATGGTCTCGTAATAGAGTTGTGGTAGAATGACAATATCGAGCTTATTAAAAACAATGACTGCACAATGACGTTCTAATGGTAGGTCACTGATTAAAGTAACTGTTACAATTTTAGTAGATTATCGCATACGTCAGATATTCATTCATCATTATGTACGAGATTACCATTCTATGTCATTTCTTTCAATTGAGTGTCAGTGGTTAATCATGGGAAAGTCATAATGACGCCTTTATATTAGTAATTACCAAAACTTGTCAAATCAACAATTTTGAAATCAGTGAGTTGACCATTCTGACACTATTGTAATAGCAGACTTGAGGCCCTGATCCCCTTCTATTGCTTGTGAATCATTTTGGTTAGGTTAGGTGAGTATATGTAATTTGATAGAATTTTCACAGAACACAAAATACCGCCCTTGATGGTAACAAATACCTACGGAATAAATGCTATCTTATATAATACTAGCGGTTCGTCCCGGTTTCGCACGGGCAATAAATATTGCCTATGTTACTCAGGGTGAATGTAGCTTTCTAGTGGTGAAAGAATTTTTGAAATCTGCACAGTAGTTTTTGAGTTTATTCATTCATTACAAACATACACACAAAGAGATACACATAAGATCCATACGACGTCAAATTTTAACAAAATCCAAGTGATGCGTCATGAAAGTATCAGCCCTGAAAAGAAAAAAGGAGTTCCTGTTGTCACAGATCTTAAAGTTTTATTGTACAAACTAGAGAGCAACAAAACTATTCTTTGTTGCCAAGCAGGCCAAGAAATCTTGGTTCACCTGCGGATATCTTCATTTCCGATGTAATCACGCAAGGAAACTTCAAGCATAATCCTTTCCATTGCCCTTTGGTTGACTTTAAACCTTCTGATAAGGCACATTGTCACTGGCAACACACACATACACAGTCATAGACTTTCGTCTTGAGACACTGGTATATTGGACAAGAAGATACCGCGCAGTTTCCCAAAAGCTGCTTAGCCGAGTCGGATTAGACGATTGATCTCTTTCTAGAAGTTAGACCTACCTAACTAAACAGTCTGTCTCAGGTAAACATAGTCCGAAACCTCGAGTGTAAAGTCTCCGATCTTGATAGGAGTGGGTGCTACATGGATGTTTACCATGACTTTGGTTTTGTCCATGTTCATTTTATATCCCACTCTTTCGGAAGCTCTACTGAGGTCACTATTATACTGAGCTCCTCCGTAGGCCTTCCACAACCGATGACCTGCTAAGGGTTGCGGCAATCCGAGGGATGCGAGCCGCACATTATTGGCCTTTATTGCGACACTTGGGGGAGGCTTATGTCCAAGAGTGAATGACTTTTGGTTGAAATAATGATGATGATGAGGCCAAGAAATATTAATTTTCCGGTAACAACCTACGAGCAACTTTTTAAGAACTCGCATAAACTTTATAAAATTTTAATGACTTGCAAGCTCCTAAAACTGTAATACCTACTGATTATCACTCTTATTTACGATAATTAGTCGCAAATTTAATTGTTTCGATTTAATAAAATAGTGTTTATTTAAACTGACAACTCGCAAGTGTACGTTGACTGCTCGTAACTCGTCAGAAGTGAGGATTTTTTAATATTGTTTACTCGCAACTGTTGGTATATTGAATAATTAATAAAAACCTATGTGGGTATTTCATTTTTTTAAATTATATCAATAGATAACTATAATATAGCAACGCCGATTACTACCTACAAGTCATCGAACTCGCTAAGCTGACGTTCTATAAGAAATTAATTTTGTACATGCGTAAATACAATTAAAATTTAACGGTAGATAAATCCCTCACTAACGTTCGGGATTAAAATTAGCAACCTTCGTTTCGTTCGGAATAGGCTAATTGCCGTAAAAAATGTAATTAGCCCGTCTTTTAGATTATTCAAAAATAAGGGACACGTATTTTCTTATTTGTAAATTAAACCAAAAATGACAAAGATAAAATAGCCCATTAAAGTTACGTGTAACGTCACGCCGTGCTGCATTTTTTCGCACGGGCTATATCTTTTTTATTTTTTGTTTATTCGAAATATAAAAAATACGTGTCCAATATTTTTTTATAATCTAAAATACGGACTAAATAAAATGTAATTATTTTGACCCTGGAAAATACCCAACCTACTCCAAACTACCCCAAAGACACTGCATCCCCTAGTCACATAATCTAAATTTTTTTTGAGGTGGGAAATCATCAAATAACTCTTCCCGTTCTGGATAGAGTAAAAGGGAGCCTAAGACTTTTACTGACTAAAGGCCACTTGCGTTCCTTTAGTTGTCCTTTGGGTTCCAGGGTAACTTGGTGACTTTTTGAAACAGTCCTTCCTATAAGTATTTTATATCGTTGAAACTTTAAACATATAATTGCTTGGGTACCCTAAAAATAATTGTCTACTTGCTCTCATTTTGGATCTCAGGTTTTTATGAAAGTCAATAGATATTTTTTGGTGGATACTCATTCAATATGATGATAGGTTTTTGCCGGCGACGATGACCGTTATTGCGGCGCGTGCATCTAGGTGCGCGCCTGTTTCCGCCGAAGCGCTTTCAGTGTCTCGATATAAAAGGCTTATAAGTGTACAGAGAAGCCAGTTGTTCCGCGACGCCTGTGGAGTCTACACGCTCAAAATGTACAAGATTACTCTGTTCATCTTGGCGGCAGTGTTCGCCGTAGCCCTCGCAGGTTAGTGCCCCCCAGTTTTTACCGGCACAGCGTCTGAGCCGACTCGTAATTCTTTTATAAGTGTCATTTCATGTAATTTCCAATTGGATTCAGACAAAGGTCAGTGATTTTGCATGTAATTGGTTTTACTTTGGTGATTCACTTTTTGGTTGGATCAGTGGAGGGTCGTTCATCCCTGAGAGGATTAGATAGGTACCTACTTCAAGGTCACTCACTACAGTTTATTTTCGTAATGTTGATAACAATTCTCTTCAAAGAATGCTAAATTTTATTTTTGGTACTTACGATGTAGGGTCTAGAAATAAATAGAAATATAGGTACAAGATCGAAGGCCTAGAACAAGAAACATGGCTCGAAACTTCTGATATTGTTAACGTCATCTAGTATAGTTTTCCATCTTGTATTTAAAAATAGATCCATTTTTTTTACTGATCCTTTGACCCTTTATTGATCCTAAAAACTCCTGCTTTATGGATAATCCAGTAGGTCACGAGCTCATGTTTTTTAAATCGTAGTTTCGTTGTTAATAAACTGTACAGATCTATGTATAGCTTGCAAACCTTGAGTTCTTAAGAAAAACATTGTTTACCAAAAGTCATATTTATATTGTGACAAGCCTTTTTAAATCTTTTCAGAGCTGAAATATTATAATCTTCCTCATTTGTACTCCTATTCACTAATATGAAGATACGGTTTAAAGTGAAATGCGTGCTCTAGGGATCGAAATTCACATTTGTGGCGTAAGCCTTTGTATTATTTCATTATCATACTGGTGTGGAGGTATCACTCACTTGCAGCCACCGTTGGCTATTATAAAACGTTGTAACTGCGAAGCTTCTTTGATCTTTCAAAAGCTCTTCGTCAGAGTTCTCAAAATACTTATTAACTCTACACTCAACTCGACTCAGCAATGGGTTTTTTCTGTTATTAGAACATCATATTTTTTATAATTTTCGTGTTATGCATGATGCTGATGGTGAACGATCAAATCCTGTCGGTCACGATTTCCTGAGGTCATAGATAAAAAGCAAGTACAGCGATTAGTGATGATCTCAGTTTTAAATGGTGTTTAGCTTCCTGACTCATTGATGGCTGCTTACATTCTTCCTTTAATTGTTGTTTGATTTTCAAGGTTTCCTATTTTCACAAACATTTTAGACAAGCATTTTGTTTGAGTCTCTCCATTAAAGAGGAAAGCAGTAAATAAACAGGTAACTCATTGTGATTTAAGATCCGATATCTCTTCCCTCAAGTATTTAGGTAGATAGCCTAGCTAAATCTGGCTAAGCCTAGATTTTGCGAGGCAACCTATTCGGAATGTCTTAATAAACGCATCATCTAGCACATAATATTTATCATAATCGAATCACAGATGAGGGAAGAGATTTCTTCTACGTCTAGCGGCAATGATATAATATATTAATATAATCTTTAAGTGTACGCCCCAGATGGTTCCAGAGCTAATGTTGTTTTAAAGAAGCACTAGAATAAATAAATTATATTTGTATCGGTAAGTATCCTCCAACGGCGCTTCGCACTAAAAGTACATTGTTAAGTTTCGACATCCACGCGAACGAAGTCGCAGGCACAGCTAGTATATTAATATAATTTAAAAACAATGACTATAGACTGAACTTGACAGGTTTATGAAGGCTATTGGATAGTTATTTATAAGGGACTCACAAACTAGTGCGAGCACGAGTGACATATATGTGCATTGTGCACATTCCAGAAGGACAGTACTATGTTCCCCGCGCCTACTACACCATAGACGCGGAGGGGCACGAGTCGGCGCGGGTGCCGCTGCGCCGCCTGCGCCGCTCGCTGCAGCCCTACCCCTACGCCTCCAGCGGAGCCAACGCCAACGCCAACGCTAACGCTGAAGCATGTAAGTATGCTCCTACTGGTATTATTATAAAATATATTCGTCCGCATTTATTTATATGACGCAGAAATTCACGTTAGATCTTCGCTCCGTTGCAAAGGACCGACTTGATTTTTTGCATTTAAGATACGTAGGTATATGTCTTAGAAGGGAAAAAAGAGGCTAAAAAAGCCTAAGGGACTGTAAAGCTCTGAAATAAGTGCAGTTCTGTGCTATATAGACTCCTTGTCTCGGAATTAGTACATTTTGATACAAGTGCAGAAATTTTGTCATTACGACCGAGGCGGAAATGTGTTATGAGTCGAGGGCTGCAGTGACATATTTGCACTTGTATCGAACGACTTTTTTCAAAACTGTAACGTAGAAATTAATAAACGGGGGTTGACCGGTGATTCGTGGGGGTCATGTAATAATATTAGAGGGATAATAACATTGTGCCGGGGAGGGCACGCGCACTTTTCTGCACTAGTGAGGAAAACAGTCTATTGCGTGCCTTAAAGCGAATTGAAAAATATTTATCATGTTAGTGATAGGGTGTTCAAAATCTACATCAGTTTTACAATAAAATAAACTCTTGATCTTGGCACCCAGTTGGTTACGCCCACATGATTCTCCTAAGTAAAGCCTCGCTGGGTCAATCTCGTGAATGAAAACCAGCGTAATGTCGGCGTATAATTGACCAATCGCGGTTTTTGATTACCCGCCTTATCTTACGGTACTGATAAATTCGCTTCGTTTGTAAAATACTTCTCTACTGCACTATTGTTTATTAAAATAGAAAATGAACATTATGTAGGTTTTGAGATTAGTGACGTTGACGTTGAACGTTTAGTTTTTTTTTGTTTCTATCTTAGAATGTCACTGATATACACAGTATATACCTCAGTACAGTATAACTATACATAATTTGCCAAAGAAGAGAAAAAAAAAACTATAGGTACATAAACACTTGTGCCTAAAATATAGCGTTCTCGTTCAGTAGGTATTAATGATTGGCAACCTCTTTTTACAGCGGGCCAGAAAAACAGAAAATCTTGGGCGACTAGATTTTTTTATTTTATTTTTATGTACACCGACTCATTCTTAGAGAGGTCCGAGTCTCAGTAGTGAACGTTCTAAAATTGAATATGCTAAAGTTTAGCATAAATGCATAGCTTAGCATCTATATTATGCATTTTTAACCTTAAATAATACGAGACACGACACGTGTAGCCGTGGGAAAGTCTAGCAAAAAATTGCACATATATTACCGTTTTTTACGGTAGATTTTTTTTATTTTTCCGTCAGAAATGTAGTCTTTTAATGTATACTAGAAGTTTCAATGTATTAAAATAGTACGGTCAGCGACAACAAACTATAAACACTGCTTGTTTTACATATCCTATAAATTGACATTAAATGATTGGAGTTCTTTCTCTTTACCAAGTGTCGCTACGTGCAGGGAATATGAGCCCCTGAGAACCTCAGGCACTCTTTCAAGTATTAAGATTAGCAAATGATATGGATCCCGAACATTCGGGGGCTGCGCATGTTCGGATATCCCGCCTTTGAATGCAAAAAAAATCTAATCAAAATAGTAGCTTTTCTGTGTAATTTCACAAACACTTCCTATTCCTGTATTTTTATCAAAAGAAAACCTAACATGTCCTAAGTGCGATGCCATAATTTTCGAGATCACTTCGCTTATTTTTTATTTTTCCTTCAAAATAAAGTTTTGAAGGTAAAATAAAAAAAAATGCTCACAAGGTTTTTCCAAAAGTACTGTTTATTCATTAGTATCTTAGTATCGTACAAATAAAGTAGTTTTTGTTGATATTGTATAATTGTGTTATAGACGAAAATAACGTTTTTGCGATATCATTTTCTATAAATATTTTATTTTATCTATCTTTGTAAAAAAAGGTCTACACAAGGGCGCTGTGGTCGTATTTGCGACAGACCCCGTGCTGCTTCACCTTCCACTGCCTATAGAAAATAATTTCTATCATGAAGATACCTGTCATGTGGTTTAACACTGAAGATTGTGAGTCACGCTAACCACTACCTACCTTGAAAAGTATTACAATGATGGTACGGAGAAAACTCCTAAATCCTAACAGCATTTCTAGACAATTCAAATTCTTCAGTATCAGGTATAAGTTAAAAGAAGTACTTACTTAGCTCTTTATAGCCAGAGAGAGCTTCGTAAGTCCATTAACTTATTTGCAAAAAGACATTCAATGAGTCTCGGCATGTTTTATTAACTTGCCTGCGTTTTGAAATAACAATTGAAAATTGACTCGACGGGACTGTAAATTGTGCTAGAGGTAAATCAAATACAGTTACGCCGATATGTTCAGACTTTAGAGTAATATAATGTATTTAGTTATTAAGGTTTTGTTACATAAATAATTTATTTTCTTTGGCATCGAACGGTTTGTGCTTTAAGCTAGTTCAAGTTTAGAAAGTATTTAGTTTTTGTTTTACTGGAGGATTAAGAAACCGAATGTCACTCCTCTATTAAAATGATATTTAGTATTTTTTTGAGTTCTTCTTCCTGCACTAAAATCCCATATTACTTGGGGTCAGCGCAACACGTTTTTTTCTTCCATTTTGTCCTGTCATCCGACACACTCCCTTCTTTCATATCACTCTAAAAAAATATTGTGTGTTAAAAAGAACAAATCTAAGTCGAAATTAAACAACACAGGAAAATCTATAACAAAATTCAGCTTTTATTTTTTAAGTGAATTATTTATTATGGATATTAAATTCAGGCCAATAGTTATTGTGTTGCATACAGAAACAAACGCTGCACTTAAACGCATAGTATCACTGCGTGCAACTTTCTTTGATATTTTTGCAGTAAATGTATCAGGTCAGCTTCACTAACGTAGTCAATACTACGATACGATTTTTAACTTCATTTTATCGAGATCGTAGATGTTCCAATAATTTCACATATTGTCCACTTGTGTGGTAATACTTGAAATACAAAATTACCTACCTATTATAACATTAATATTCATTGTGAATCGATTTGCGAACAATTAAAACAACCACCGAATTACTCGAAAAAATCCTGCCAATAACTCGTACACATAATTTAGCAATAGCGTTGATAGACGTGACGATGTTCAATACGTGTTTATGGTATGGACAATGATTTTGTTAGGTGTTGTTTCGGTATTACATCATTCAAAATTAATTACGTAGGTACTTGTTGCCGACCAAATGAAGATTATTCAGAAAACTTATACATAATGTACCTTGAAGTGAAGGTTTTTCACGAACAAATGTTTTAATGCCGAGGTTGTATTTATTCATTTAAAGAATATTTGTATTCTATATTTGATTGCTTAAAATTTTTGATAATATGCAGGTTCTTGAATTTTGCGTAGAATTTATTTCCTAGTCACGAATTTCTAAGGATTTGTTATTAGTATAATATAATTGTGTATTTGAATAACTTAAACACTCATGATCTTTTCATTATCTAAGCTACACGCATTTTATGTGCATAGCTAATCAAGAAATGCAATGAAAAACCGGCGTAGTGCAAGTCGGACGCGCGCGCTATTGTCCTGAATTTAAATCACTCTAATATAGATACTGAATTTATTATCCATAATATATTATAAAATGGACTTCGCTATAGATTTTTCTGTGTTCTTCAACTTAGACTTAGCCTTATTTTATAAAACACACAGATTTTTGTTAGAGTAATCTTTTAGTACCTCAATATTAACTCTAAAAAAATATTTTAACTGTTTTTCAATTATTCAATTTGAAAACTTTTTCATACATTTTATTAAAAACTACATCTTCTAACTCTAATGCAAGGCTGCCAGTGAGGTGCATTTGCAAGTTCAAGTAGCTCCAAAAGCTCATTGTTGATGCACTACATTTCTCGACTTGGTATGCGCAACCACAGTACATCGAGGAAATACGCGATAAATATAATTGTCGTCGAATGTAGAACGGGGACGTGTCGAGTGAGCTTAAAAGTGTTGCGTCTGAGGCACCGTTCATCTAACGGTCTCAAATTCTCCGTGCGACGATAACGCCGGAGGCGGCGGTCAAGTCTCTTCGCACAAAAACTGATCGATAAACATCGCTCTCGGTGGCCCAAGCATATGTAGAGTAGTTACCGTTCGATCGTTAAATTTTTTCGAATGTCTGTTACCTACTTCGACCCACACCATTATTGATTGATAGTAGATTGGTTAATTAACAAGTTTAGCTATCTACGTCTGAGCCCCTTTCTGTGTCCGTTTTTCTGTAGTTCATCTCGAGAATTGTAGGTATTTATTTTTATAGTTTTTTTTTTTTTTTTTTTTTCGATGGGAAAAATCATCTTATGACAACCCCCGCTCTTGGGCGGAGCGGGAGATAGTGTCAGACTCTTACTGACTAAAAAACCCATCCCGTTCCTTCAAGCCTTCATACCGGGGCTCGAGCGCCCTTATTTTTATAGTCATGGTAGTCGTAACAAAGATGAAAATGTTCACATCCAGCTAGCTTTATACATATAACTATTCGGCAATACGTATAATAAGTATTATTCCGATATTCTATACAATACCTAGGCAATGTATAGAATACCTTGGGCGTCCAGGCAATGTATGAAACATTATTATTATTATTGTCCATTACATACCTTATCTACCTAGGTAATGTATACAATAGGCTAGTGGCCGTAAAAAATGTAATTAGTCCGTCTTTTAGATTATTCAAAAGAAGGGACACGTATTTTTCATTTGTAAAATAAACCAAAAATAACAAAGATATAGCTCATTAAAGTTATGTGTGACGTCACGCCGTGCTGCATTTTTTCGCACGGGGTGACGTCACACGTAACTGTAATGGGCTATATCTTTGTTATTTTTTGTTTAATCGAAAAAAGAAAAAATACGTGTCCAATATTTTTTTATAATCTAAAATACGGACTAAATAAAATGTAATGATTTTGACCCTGGACACTACTCAATTCTTATGGATTGTAGGTATAGAGTACGAGCTGCTCCACTGGCAATGTGTAAAATAAATAGATTTAGGTCAATGTCAACCGACCTACCTATAAACTGCGGGCCAATGGAACATGTTCTTCTTCTTTTTCTTCCTGCCCTTATCCCATATTACTTGAGGTCGGCGCAACATGTTTTTTTTTTCCATTCTGTCCTGTAAATGGAACATGTTGTATTTATCATTAATTTCAGCCGATATACGTCCACTGTTGGACATAGGCCTCCCCCAAGCGTCGCCACAACGAACGTTCCTGTGCGTCTCGCATCCATCGATTTCCCGCAACCTTCACCAGGTCATCGGTCCACCTTGTAGGAGGCCTTCCAACGCTGCGTCTTCCGTTACGCGGTTGCCACTCCAGAACCTTTCGGCCCCAACGGCCATCTGTTCTGCGAACAATACATTGCCACATTGTCCATATTGCAATACTAGCTGTGCCCCGCAGTTTCACCCGCGTTTTTCTCGTTTCCGTGGAAATACCGAGATAAAATATTGCCTATAATTGCCTCCCTCAATAAATAGACTATTTAATATTTAAACAGTTTTCATATCAGATCAGTATTTCCCAAAATTACCGCGTTCATAAATGTATTTATTATACTCTTCAAAGATCTTATACTTACAATCATCAACAAATATATTTCTAAAAAGATTATTACAGGATTTTATGTTGATAAAAAACTCCATGGCCCATAACTCATTAATAGGTACAAACTCTTGGAGGGCACTCCGGTACCACCGGGTGCCCGAGTACCTCTGTCGAGTAGTCGAGGCCTATCTGTCGGAGAGACTTATAGTCTACCCCGGTCACCAGGTAGACTGGAAACGTCGAGAGATGTCGTGCGGTGTTCCGCAGGGGTCGGTACTAGCGCCACCCTTGTGGAACATCGGGTACGACTACGTGCTGCGCGGCGACTTCCCTGATAGGGTCAGCGTGGTTTGCTACGCAGACGACACGCTGGTCCTAGCGCGGCGAGAGTCGTACCAGGCGGCGGTCGCTCTAGCGACACGCGGGGTTGCGATGGTCGTTGATCGGATCCGGGAGTTGGGACTCGAGGTGGCGCTTCACAAATCCGAGGCGATGTGTTTTCACGGTCGCCGGTCTCGGAACGCGCCGCCATTGAGTTCCCAACTAACGGTAGGAGGAGTTCACATCGGTGTCGGGTCGACGATGAAGTACCTGGGACTCGTCCTCGACAGCCGGTGGAATTTCGTGGAGCTTTTCCGACGTCTGGCTCCCAAACTCAACCGGGCTGGGGCTGCGCTCAAGCGGCTCCTGCCCAACCTTGGGGGTCCAGACGCCTCCTCCCGGAGGCTCTACGCGGGGATCGTTCGGTCCATGGCCCTCTACGGGGCGCCGGTGTGGGCGCCGTCGCTGAAAAAGCAACCGGCGGCCACACTGAACGCCTGCCAGAGGGTCATGGTGATAAGGATGGTGCGGGGATACTGCACGGTCTCCCGCGAAGCGGCGAGCCTTCTGGCTGGCTTACCACCGTGGGATCTGGAGGCAACAGTCCTTGCACACATGCACGATATGCGCGTGGAGATGCAACGCCGGGGTGAAAGTCCGCTGCCGCGACAGGTCACGGCATGGCGGACAGAGCTCCGGCGGGATCTCATGGTGAAATAGCGTCAACGACTATCGCAACCCAGCGCTGGGCACGCCACAATCATGGCGGTAAGTCCCCTCTTTGAGGCGTGGCTGGAAAGACCTCACGGCGTCCTTACCTTCCGCATGACGCAGGTACTCACCGGACATGGTTCGTTCGGGAGATTCCTGCACTCGATTCATGCGGAAGTGACGCCCGGGTGTCGCCACTGTGCGGAACGCCCGAGGACACGGTGGAGCACACAGTCGAGGTGTGCCCTGCTTGGGCGGAGCATCGCCGTGCCCTCGTGGGGGCGATCGGCGGCGGAGACCTCTCGCGCCGGGCCTTGGTTGAGGCCATGGTCCGGAGCGAGGAGGAGTGGCAGGCGGTCGCCGACTTCTGCGAAGCAGTAATGCTCGCAAAGGAGGAGGCCGAACGCATCAGGCAACGGCGTTATCGCCGCCGCCGTCGCCGGGATGCTGATCCCGATTTCTGGCCAACGTAGACGCGGGCTTGCGGACAGTGAGCAATGGGTAGCTCGCTGTCCGGCCGTCCGGAGGAAAGGAGTTGTCAGCAACAGCAGGGACCCAGCCGGGTCGAAGCCTACTGGGGCCAGGGTTATCCGAAAGGGCGCTCGAGCCCCGGTATGAAGGCTAGAAGGAACGGGGTGGGTCTTTTAGTCAGTAAGAGTCTGACACTATCTCCCGCTCCGCCCAAGGGCGGGGGAAGTCAATGCATGATTTTCCCCACCATAAAAAAAAAAGGTACCAACTCTTAACATCTTACACACGTGATAACTTTTAAACGAAATATCCAATTGAGATCAAAACAAAATGTATTTTACTTCTACATAAATACTCTTGATAACAACGCTTAATTTCGATAAAGATTAAGATACATATTTAACGTAGTTTTTTTTTCTTCAGACGATTTAATAATTATTTTGAACACAAAATCGGTTATTGTGATTAAACCATGATAGCTAGATATATGCTCTCGCGGACTTTTTTGTAGGTCTTAATGGGATCTACAAACCCGTAGTACATCATTTTGTTCTATTGTCAATAGTTTTTGCACCGCACGCAAAAATAGGTTTTCGATTTTACACCTTGTGTTACAAAATAGCAATTTTATTACGGATCCCTAATTTTGAAAAAAATAAAACATAGTCTATAGCCTTCCTCGATAAATGGACTACCCAACACTGAAAGAATCATTCAAATCGGATCAGTAGTTCCAGAGATTAGCGCGTTCAAACAAACAAACAAACACTGCAGCTTTATAATATTAATAATATATAATATATATATATATGTATATATATATATATAATAGTATAATAGTATATAGTATAGATGTATACTCAATAATAATATTTTACATGTTTCATTGATTTGTTTCGGAGTTTTTCTACGGGTTCCGTTTTTCGTATTCTTTTCCTATGAAAAATCATTAAATGTTCCTTAACGCTTGTTTCCAGACGGTGGGGGATCGGCGTCCGCGAACGCAAACGCTCACGCGTCTGCGGGCGGCGGTGGTTGGGAAGGTCGCGGAGGCCGCGGCGGCAGCTTCAACGGCGGCGGCTATAACGGCGGCAGCGGCGGCTGGGACGTGCCCGCCGGCGCCGGCGCCGGCCGCGGCTGGAGCGGACCCACCGGCGGCTGGGACTTACCCGCCGGCAGTTACGGCGCAGCCAAGCCGCTAAGGTAAATATTTGAATTTCGAATTTGATAAAGTTCTAAGGGCTTTAATAATAAGTACAACATTCCTTTTCGTATATGCGCAACCCGAAACACGTGTCTAGTATTTCTACGTAAATAATTATATGAACAAAATTTCAAAACTGTATCATGAAAAACACATGGTTATAAGCTTGTTATCTCACCTGGTGGTCCGCACATTTATTACCGTGCCATCCGGGTGACTGAGGGTATGTATTGCTCGCCAACTAGCTGTGCACTGGCACCTAATGCCCGCTATGACTTACCTGTGTTGTAATTAATGTCGGTGGTTGAGACCTCTTTGAACATTTTTGGGAAAAAATATAACATGGCGTGATTGGAATCGATTCAGTTACTAATTCTGAACAAACTATATTCAGGTCCCATATATCTACTAAAATTAAATTTTTATAGGTATAGGTATTGTAATAAATATTTATTTCAATATAATTTCTCGATATATTATGAAGAAATGTGTTTTTATCGTTTATAAATACATACAAAATTAGTTTCCAACATAACCGTCTTATTTGTAGTGTGTCATCTTCGCGACTAAAACATTTTCATCTGAATCACTGAAATGTTCCGAAACAGTGATATTGGAATTGGAACATTTGGGACATCGTTTCAAAAGATACAAACGGAACATTTAACACCGAGTCACAAGATAGAAATGGAACATTTGGAACATCGGAACATTTGGAACATCGGAACATTTGGAACATCGGAACATTTGGAACATCGGAACATTTGGAACAACGACTCGAAAGACACAAATGGAATTTATATATATTTATATATATATATTTTGAGCATTTAAAGCAGATTTTAGTTCACGTCGTTAATTATATACCTATGTATTACTATTTACGTTTTAATTTGAATTTTAAAAAGACTGCTGGTCACTTAAAGTAAAGAGTGTCTTAGTCTTCCAATTGTTGCAAATGATGCATTTTAAACATTACTGATGTTCCAATCTTTCGGCACACTAAATTGTTTAGGAACAGTGAGTCGGTTCAGTAAAGAGCTACACACGCCTAATTAAGAGTTTACTTTAGTAAAAAAGCTGTGAAGTCAGCAAAAAAAAACGAAGCCATTTATTTATGGGGAATTATAAAACGAGCGACTAAAAAAAAAAACTTAGCGACTGATGATGAGATACTGTTTTAATAACTTGAGCGGTATGAATTTGAGTAAGCGACAAATTAACTAAACTAACAACAAATATTGATTAACAATAAAATCCAGAACGAGCTTACTAAAAGTGGGTTATTGAAATCCTAGTTAAACGATTAATTAAATTATTATGTGAGCGACTAAAATAATAAGTGAGCGACTAGAAATAAATGAGGTTTTAAATAAGGAATTTACGCTAGCAAATGTTTTCATCATTGTCTAATTAACCCTAGTCGCAGGTAGATTCATCATTTGAACTGGGTGAAATAGGTTAGGTTAGGTTAGAACTGTGACCTACCGCGCGTGAGCCGAGTGAGCGAAGCGAGCGGTGCCGCGGCAGCGGCCGGCGAACGCTACGACCAAGTTGCTCGCAGATTTTATTTCACCATTTTTTAATTATTCGGGTTTTCGCAATATCCGGATTATCAAATTACCTTGTGACATACATAATACATAAATATCGGTATTTAGGACATTCGATACTGTGTACATTTATATTTAGGACATTCGAAACACTTCATTTAAGATAAAATGCCGCTCAGTATAAATAAATCATTGGCCAAATCTGGAAAAAAATGCAGGACAAAACATTGACACTCAAACAAATATTAGGTCACTCAAATATTATGAAGCTTCTCATTTTGTATTTTAAGTAACTCAAATTAAAGTTTGTACCTAAGTCGCTGTTCTATTGATTTCTCGTCACTCGCAGTCAGTCGCTCACTTATTATTTCTATAACCCAAAATAATTATTTTTGTCACTTAAAATTTTAATTTACAGTCACTTGTTTAAATACTACCCTTTATTTATTATCGTAAAAAATCTAGTCAATTCAGTTTCGTATTATGACGATATTTTTGCACTGCCTAAACTGGCTATTAGCGTGATTGATAATAATTAGTGAATTATCTCACAACTATGTCATGGGATATATGTATGTAGACACTTAATAATTACATCAACAATTTCCTCACCGTTGTTCTTTCAAAGAGTTTTGCTTTATTATTGATAGGCTCACGTTTGACCACTAAATATATAGTATAGCATTAGAAATGTTAAGATCAACAACATCTAATGAGAAAATGGTCATGCTCGGGGCCTTACATCTACCCAACTCACAATACAAAAATAACGCAAATGATTTAATGCTAATAATATTGCAAATTGCTTGTGTGAAACTGTTTAACTAACTTGTATAATTTTGTGTGTTCGTAGGCATTAGTTCGGCGGCAGTGATAACTAGACTAACTCTACGGTGTCGGCCAATCCATCCATCCTGAGCGCGTATTTTCCACCAGTTGCACGCCCGCCGCGCCCATGCGCCCGCGCACCGCTGTGCAACTGCCGGAAGATTCTTTCCTATTTATTGTTATTAATTATTAATATATTAGCATATTAAATGTCTTAAGCAATTGCATTTGATTCATATTTTAATATCACATACCTTCTGTGCGTACTTAAAGAGAAAATGGAAATTTCAAATCTTACATTTCCATAAACAAACCGTACAGTAGGTACCTGTGTACGGAAAAATGATAAAAAAAATTGCATTATGTTCGGGTTATGTTTCTGAATTGAGTAGGTATTTTCAGTTAAAAATGTCTCAAACTACTTAAATGGAAACTTTTGACAAGTTTTCAGGATCAAGTACAGTTTGAGATATACTACATTGATCCGACGAGTGTTGTCGTGTCGTATTCGCCAGGGTCGTGTGCTTGCGACGCGCGACGGGGTACCCCATCTTGTTAAGCTTTTCAATCCCAATAGGGGACAGAAGAGCTGACGAGATGCAGTATTTGATCGTAGATGTGCGAGTCTGGCGGAATAAACGCAAGAGTGTTTGTTTGTCGGATATATTCGACGTAGCCGGTTAAAATGTTAATTTGCAAGCCCTGTAGAGAAGATGCCAACGTTAACGCGTCGCTACAAAAAGTCGCCGTGGGGGAGGGGCCTAAATCAGAAGTCGGGGACTTCAAACGAAGCTATGCTACTACTTATACTCTAATGTATGTTTTTATTAGGTTCCGTAGCCAAATGGCAAAAAACGGAACCCTTATAGATTCGTCATGTCTGTCTGTCTGTCCGTCCGTATGTCACAGCCACTTTTTTCCGAAATTATAAGAGCTATACAGTTGAAATTTTGTAAGTAGATGTATTCTGTGAACCGCATTAAGATTTTTACACAAAAATAGAAAAAAAAGCAATAAATTTTGGGGGTCCCCATACTTAGAACTGAAACTCATTTTTTTTTTCATCAGACCTATACGTGTGGTGTATCTGTGGATAGGTCTTCAAAAATGATACTGAGCTTTCTAATATCATTTTTTTCTAAACTGAATAGTTTGCGCGAGAGACACTTCCTAAGTGTAAAATGTGAGTCCCCCCCCTCTAACTTCTAAAATAAGAGAATGATAAAACTAAAAAAAATATATGATGTACATTACTATAAAAACTACCAACGAAAATTGGTTTAAACGAAATCTAGTAAGTAGTTTTTTTTTAATGATTTTTTTTATAAACGTCATAAATCGAAGAAAATACACTATTATTAAAACATCGATCAAAGTTACAACACATTACAAGAACTTTTTTATTATGTTACTTGCTGCTACGGAACCCTTCATGGGTGAGTCCGACTCGCACTTGGCCGGTTTTTTTATTCATTTACTTCGCGTCATGAAACAGGTTTGCTCGCACACACTGATAAAAGTTAATTTCGTAAAACGCACTTATTTTTAAAATCTGAACAAGTGCGAGATGGACTCTGATATGAAGAGTTTCGTATCACATCACAAAATATTATTGCGGTGCGTCGTTAGTCAAAGCCGCCCCAATAACTTTAAACTTGGCCTGTAATTTTGACTGCGAGTCAGCCGGTTGGCTAATAAGTAAATAAAACTTAATTAATATGTTATGGTAATCAAAAAACAAAAATTTTGTCGATAAGTTCTTTGAAGAAGTATACATATGGGATGGAAAAGTTACAGGGACGGCAGAAAGAAACACCTTTTTATCAACTTAATAAAATTCTGTATTTTCTTCAACTTTTACAACGTTCACTTCTTTTTCATAGACTCCAGTGTCTTTAGTTTTTTTTTTAATCTATGCCGCTAGCCTTCATTCGGATACATACATACTTGATAATGAAATAAGTTTAGTTGATAAGTACCTATATGTTTTGCCCACATATATACGCTAACAATTTTATCAGTTTGGCCTGTACCAAGGCCCGGCGCGAGAGATCGCCGTCGCCGGTCGCCCTCACGAGGGCACGGCGATGCTCCGCCCAAGCGGGGCACGCCGCTGTCCTCCGGGCGGTACATGTAGTCTAAGATACGATTAAGAACGACCTTCACCGGTCTGTTTAATAGATGAAACGTATTTTATGACAAATCTAATAGACTAAATAATATAACGTGGGTGCCGTATTATTAACCTTTTGATTGTCTTACACAGTTCGCCATAAGCAATTGTCTTTCTATTGTGTCTCTAATTACGGCATTCGATGAGTTAATTAAAAATTGAAAATTGACTTTATTTTAGAAAAATGCACAACCGTTATTCATACCAGATTTTTTTTACAGACTTCCCTAGGTATATCTTCGTATTGGTAATGTAACAGCGTTTATTTTAATATACAATTTGTTGTAGGTATATCAAAATAAACACACCTGTTTATACCTGGCAACCCATAGTTATACCAGGAAACAAATAGGCAACCCAACGTTTTTGTGTTCTAAAGGCTTCACACTTTCGGTTAGTATTAAATTTATTCGTTAAACAGACCGGTGCATTATTCAAAAAAAAAAAATATATATTTTGCCAGGAATTTCTTAGGCAATCCCCCCCCTGTTTTATTATTTAATATACTTATCATAAAATACGTTTTATCCATTAAACAGACCGGTGAAGGTCGTTCTTAATCGGATCTTAGACTACATGTACCGCCCGGAGGACAGCGGCGTGCCCCGCTTGGGCGGAGCATCGCCGTGCCCTCGTGAGGGCGACCGGCGACGGCGATCTCTCGCGCCGGGCCTTGGTACAGGCCATGGTCTAGAGCGAGGAGGAGTGGCAGGCGGTCGCCTTCTTCTGTAAAGCAGTAATGCTAGCAAAGGAGGCGGCCAGTATTCCGATTCCGATTACCGGGCACCGTAGGCGTGGTCTCGCGGACGGCGAGCAATGGGTAACTCGCCGTCCTACCGTCCGGTAACTATCTGGCTAGCTCGAGCCCAAGTCGTCGACGGCGCGTAGTGTTCCACGCGCGCCTCAAGGAGTTGTCCCGTGGTCCTGGAACAATGGCAAAGAAGGAACAGGAGTGGGTTTTTAGTCATTAAAAGTCTGACACCATCATCCGCTCGGCCCAAGAGCGGGGGTATGTCATTAGATGATTTTCCCACCAAAAAAAAGTCTCAAGTACCTAGATATGTTTTGAATTGAGAGAAGAACGTTATTTGGTTTTCATAAAGTTGAGGGTTGAAATATAAATCTTCAGTATCCTATATATCCTTCTATCCCCTCGAATTAGCGACCTCGCTTCGCTCGCCCGCCAACTCCTTCTCGGGACGAAATGAGTTACTTTCACTCTTAGGGTAACAATATACTATTTCATTATTGAAAAAATTAGAAATAGAATTTGTATTTTTTTTTTAAATAAAGTATTTTAAAGAAATAGTTAAAAAAAATAAGACACTTAAATTGTCAATAAATAGTAGATTATGTGACGACACTGCTTTTTCCCCAAGATATAGCAGTGTCTTTAAGTCGCGGGCGGTATTTTGAATTCCGAACGAAACGAAGGTTGCTGAAGCGAGCGTAGCGAGGATTTATTCAGCTACATTAATGAAAAATTAGAAATTAATTGTAATGATTTAAAAATAAAGTATT
Organism: Mythimna albipuncta; assembly: GCA_929112965.1. Taxonomy (NCBI): domain Eukaryota; kingdom Metazoa; phylum Arthropoda; class Insecta; order Lepidoptera; family Noctuidae; genus Mythimna; species Mythimna albipuncta. The sequence continues at coordinate 21,480,011 of OV815959.1, read as the reverse complement.
TTAAACAAAAATTTGAACAAATAAGTCACTTAAAAATATAACATTATTTAATGAATACTTATCTTTAAGTTATTTCAATTTTATATCGCTCTGTAATTGACTGGCTGTATGGAAAATTTGAACATGGTTCAATAAAAATGTTGGTTCCCACGAGTAAAAACTTCGGGTACTGGCTCAAACACGTGGTTCGCACTAGAGACTAATTTAGCTAGTCATTAGTCAAGCTAACAACGTCCCTCACGGTGCGCCGCCGCTTGGAGGTTTGGTGTAATTTTGTATAGAGGTCGTCTTCCTCGCGGCCCGGGCGGTTAAGCCAGGAACCTCATCCCCCATCAAAAGTCAGAAACATGACCTTAGACAATCTCTGGGGCTACGAGAATAACGGTGGCAGAAGGAGGAGCAAGCCTTCCTCCTGCCTGCCCGGCGGCAGTGTGAGTGCATACCGAGCCCGCTCTTACTTCGCCTCTGCTATAGCAGAGGGACACGCGTTGAAGCGTTCCGACAGACAGAACATTCGCAGACGGCCATCGAGGCCCCTTAGGCAGCAATACCCAAGGGGGTTATTAGCCGCCTTCCAGGGTGCACCGTCCCGCAGACTGGCCTTCGCTCCGGACGTATCCGCAAGGGAACTACAGCCTGCGGGCACTCGTGGAGGTTTTCTGTCGTGGCACCCCTGCACGTTCAGACCTGCCGAGTGAGCGAGCGAAACAGTGCGCGGAAGCCGGAGGGTGGGCACTCGGCCTAGTAAGTAGAATGGGCGCCAAGCTACTGTTTTGCCACTTTACTCAGCCGAGCGCTATTGCCTTGATCACACGTATCGAGTAAAAGAGCGAGACAGTAAAATGTTGCTCAGCCGCGACAGTGACATAAGCGAGTTGTAGAGATAAGCGCTCGGCCGAGCACTCGGCGCTTTGTTTATACGTACCGAGTATTCGGCCGAGAGTACTGTCTCGCCCGTTTACTCGGTATATGTGATCAAGGTATTAGTTGAGCACTCGTAATGCCTGGCTTCAATATGACTGTTTGCTTGCCACTAACTTCGCCAAAAACGCGTCCCCCATCAATTCATTCCGCGCGGAGACCTTGGCACTGCGAACTCTTACCCGACGCGTGCTGTTGCAATTGTCACAAATATATAGTTATAAGGTGACTGGTAATTAGGGACCGATACTTATACACGTGATTGTGCTCATGATTACAAACATCTTTCCCAAAGATTTTTTTTTTATACTCATTATTTAATATTTATCCGGAACATGTATGTTCTTATACTGATTACATACACCGATGGGTTCGCAAGCGGCGCGGGTGCACTATCACTATTGTAGATAAGGTACATGAGACGAGGGCGTTACGTGGCTAACAGCTGAGAGGCCACAAGCGCGCGCGCGCGCGAATTTGCGTGTACAGCTGTTTTGTTATTGTGATAAAATTAATGATAAAAAAAAGTTTCTTTGGAAAAGTTGTTTGTAATCATGAGAATAATATCGTGTATAAGTATCGGTCACTAATTACTAGTCACCCTTATATAAATAAAATAAAATAAAAATGGCTTTTATTTCCAGCAAATTTACATTTCATAAAATCTGTGTAAGTATGTGTTTTATTTAGTTTATTCTATATTAATTATTTCTCTCCTATTAAACTATATCTAAACAATTTTATTTAATCTACCGGAACCCCTAATGGGTGAAGGCCTCCTCCAGTGATGCCCATTTGATTCTGTCTTCAGCTACTTGTCTCGAGTTTGGACCAGCTATTGCTTTAATATCATCTTCCCATCTTGAAATAGGTCTACCTCTTGTTCGTTTTCCTAGTGGGCCGTTCCAGAATGTAACTTTTTTGATCCATCTTTAATCTATTAGCCGCGAAATATGTCCTGCCCACTTCCATTTCAATTTTTGTGCATAGCTCAGAGCGTTTGTTGCTTTTGTTATTTTTCTTATTTCAGTGTCTCGTATTCTATCCAGCTTCCTTATCTTAAAAGCATACTTCGTTCGATACCTCTCTGACAGACGCTTATCTTTTTAGGCTTCCGTAGCCAAATGGCAAAAAACGGAACCCTTATAGATTCGTCATGTCTGTCTGTCTGTCCGTCCGTATGTCACAGCCACTTTTTTCCGAAATTATAAGAGCTATACAGTTGAAATTTTGTAAGTAGATGTATTCTGTGAACCGCATTAAGATTTTTACACAAAAATAGAAAAAAAAGCAATAAATTTTGGGGGTCCCCATACTTAGAACTGAAACTCATTTTTTTTTTCATCAGACCTATACGTGTGGTGTATCTGTGGATAGGTCTTCAAAAATGATACTGAGCTTTCTAATATCATTTTTTTCTAAACTGAATAGTTTGCGCGAGAGACACTTCCAAAGTGGTAAAATGTGTCCCCCCTCCCCCCCTGTAACTTCTAATATAAGAGAATGATAAAACAAAAAAAAAAATATATGATGTACATTACTATAAAAACTACCAACGAAAATTGGTTTGAACGAAATCTAGTAAGTAGTTTTTTTTATTGCGTCATAAATCGAAAAAATACACTATTATTAAAACATCGATCAAAGTTGCAACACATTACAAGAACTTTAATATTATGTTACTTGCTGCTACGGAGCAAGGGCGAGTCCGACTCGCACTTGGCCGGTTTTTCTTGTTTCAGCAGTGAATTTCCACGTTTGGCAACCATATGTCAAACATGGCACGAGGCTCGAGTTCATGACTTTAGTTTTAATGGTTTGTGTTAAATTACTTTCAAAGAAATCTTTGAGACTCCAGTATTTGTTCCATGTTAGTTGTATTTTTTTCTCTATTTCTATGTTTTTGTTTTTCCTGTCGAAACTTATATTTTTCCCTAAATAGTCATATTTTTCAAAGTATTCTAATGGTTTGCCATTGACTACTAAAGGTCTTTTCAAGCTTTTTGTCACCGTCTTTGTCTTTGTTAATTTCTAGTCTCACCTTTACACTAGCTAGATGTAGTGTTTCTACCATGTTCTGTAGTTGGGAGCATGACTCAGATAACAGTACTAGGTCATCCGCGAATCTCAGGTGGCTCAAGTAGGTGTCATTTATGTAGAGTCCTCGTTTGCTCCATGCTAGCTTGTTTATGATCATCTCGAGAACAGCTATAAATATTATTGGAGACAGCAGATTGCCTTGTCAAACTCCCTTTTCTATTAGGAAGCTAGGGCCTAAGGTTTCAAGCTTAATTTTACCCTTATTGTTTTTACATATGGATTTGATGATTTTTAAAAATATTTCCTCCACTCCTTGTTCCTTCAGGCTTTCCCAGATACGTGTATGTCTTACCGTGTCAAAGGCTTTCTGGTAGTCGATGAATAATATATAAAGTGTTCTTTGGTTTTCCTGATACTTTTCTATTACTATTAATTCAACAGAATGAATGTGGCCAACAGTTGAAAAACCCTTTTTGAAGCCTGCTGGCTCCACCGGTTGTTTTTTTTCCAATGTGTCACTAATCCTTGTATTTATAATTGCGGAGAATAATTTGTATAAACTTGGTAGCAAGCTGATTGGTCGGTAGTTTCCGAAGTCTGCCTGTCTGTTTGTTAATTTTTTATATTTCTTTATTTACGATAGACGGAGAATAAAGTGATCCTATAAGGGTTCCGTTTTTGCCTTTTGAGGTACGGAAACCTAAGAAAAAAGTTAAAAATAAAACATGAATTGTTGATAAAAAATGTTTAATACTTAAAAGTTATTTTTCTGCCTGCCTGTCTGTCTGTCAAGACCCTATATCTCGGGAACCAGTGGAGGTATTGCGGTGAAATTAAAAGACTATTCTCAAATCTATGGTCCCTTGAAGCTGAGGAAAAATCAAACTTCTGGGTTAACGAAAAAAAAAGATATGGCTGTTTATGTTACGTAAAATCGTGTATTTTGACACCCTCAAAGGAATCAAAATTCATAGGGTACTTTCCCGTTGACCTAGAATCCTGAAATTTAGCATGAAGCAAGGTCTTATAGCACAAGTATAGAAAAAAAAAATGAAAACTGTAAATGTGTAGCTATATCACAAAAAAAAATTTCTTTGCGATTCAGATAAATCTTCGTAAATCAATTCGGGAATTGAACAGTTTTCATAGGATCGCGTTGAAATTAAAATTATGTCCTCAAATCTGTGGTTCTTTTAAAGCTGTGAAAAAATCAAGCTTTTAAGTCAACGAAAAAAAAAGACACGGCCGTTTATGTCGCAAAAAAGCGTGTATTTCGACACCCCTAAGGGAATCAAAATTTATAGGGTACTTCCCGTTGAGCTAGAATTTTGAAATTTTGTTATGAAGCAAGGTCTCATAGCACTTATATAGGTAAAATTCTGTAAACTGTAAATTTGTTATTAAGTCACAAACAAAAAAAAACTATTCTTGTGATTCAGAAAATTCTTCGTAACCCAATTTGGGAATTGAACTTTACTGTTTTCGTAAATGAGAATGGGCAAAAATGTATGGAACCTGGGACCACCCTCCAATAGTAATGAGATATATATCGTTGGATAGGTCTTTTCAATTGGAACAACAATTGTTATGACAACTTTGTTGTAACAACTGTCCATTCAGAGTAGTAGGACTTACAAGTTCAGATTTAAAGATAGAAATATTAAAATATTTTTAAGGGAAAAATAATAACACCGTTAATAATTCATTAATTATTATTTGTTTGTTTTAAATATTCAATAAAAAAATAAAAATAAAACGTTTAAAACATAAAAAAATAGTAGCCCACCGGTATCGGAAACAGGGTCCAAGCTAGCGGCGGTCAGGGCTCTAGAGAAAGGAACCTCCTTCAAATCAAGCCCTTGATCCAATTGCCTAACGAGAGCCTCCTAAGGTGTTGGTCGAGGATCTTGGCTATTAGGCCATTAGCTGAAACAACTATCGGTACAATGATCGCTGAATCTACTTCCCACATGTCGACAACCTCGCGAGCCAAGTCAATAAGTATATACTTAATCTCGATTTGTTTATCTTTCTCGGCTTTCACAAAGTTCTCATCATGCGGAACAGATATGTCAACAATCATTGCACGCCTCTCGCTTCGGTCCACCACCACTATATCAGGCTTATTGGCCACGCACTTCCGACGTCTGGCTCCCAAACTCAACCGGGCTGGGGCTGCGCTCAAGCGGCTCCTGCCCAACCTTGGGGGTCTAGACGCCTCCTGCCGGAGGGTCTACGCGGGGATCGTTCGGTCCATGGCTCTCTACGGGGCGCCGGTGTGGGCGCCGTCGCTGAAAAAGCAACTGGCGGCCATACAGAACGCCTGCCATACAGAACGCCTGCCAGGTCATGGCGATAAGGATGGTGCGGGGATACTGCACGGTCTCCCGCGAAGCCTTCTTCTGGCTGGCCTACCACCTTGGGATCTGGAGGAAACAGTCCTTGTACACATGCATGATATGCGCGTGGAGATGCAACGCCGGGGTGAAAGTCCGCTGTCGCGACAGGTCACGGCATGGCGGACAGAGCTCCGGCGCAACCCAGTGCTGGGCACGCCACAATCATGGCGGTAAGTAATTCCGCATGACGCAGGTACTCACCGGACATGGTTCGTTCGGGAGTTTCCTGCACTCGATTCATGCGAAAGTGACGCCCGGGTGTCGCCACTATGCGGAACGCCCGGAGGACACGGTGGAGCACACAGTCGAGGTGAGCCCTGCTTGGGCGGAGCATCGCTGTGCCCTCTTGAGGGCGATCGGTAGCGGAGACCTCTCGCGCCGGGCCTTGGTTGAGGCCATGGTCCGATGTAGCGAGGAGGAGTAGCAGGCGGTCGCCGACTTCTGCGAAGCAGTAATGCTCGCAAAGGAGGAGGCCGAACGCATCAGGCAACGGCGTTATCGCCGCCGCCGTCGCCGGTATTCTGATCCCGATTTCCGGCCAACGTAGACGCGGGCTTGCGGACAGTGAGCAATGGGTAGCTCACTGTCCGGCCGTCCGGTAACTGTTCGGACGTCCCAAGTCGTCGACGGCGCGCACTGTTCCCGCGCGCCTCTAGGAGTTGTCAGCAACAGCAGGGACCCAGCCGGGTCGAAGCCTACTGGGGCCAGGGTTATCCGAAAGGGCGCTCGAGCCCCGGTATGAAGGCTAGAAGGAACGGGGTGGGTCTTTTAGTCAGTAAGAGTCTGACACTATCTCCCGCTCCGCCCAAGGGCGGGGGATGTCAATGCATGATTTTTCCCACCATAAAAAAGGCTTATTGGCCACAATAGTCCTGTCAGTGACGATGGGCCGATCCGAGTACAAAGTGATATGACCATTATCAAGAACTGGGTCGGGCTCATATCTATAGAAAGGCACTTCCGATTCCACAAGAGAAGATTTCACAGCAAGTTGCTGATGGATAACCCTCCAATAGCAATAAGACGTATGGTCATTTGATAGGTATTTTTAATTAGAACAACAATTGTTACGACACCTTTGCTGTTACAACTGTCCGTTCAGAGCTGTAAGACTTTTTATTTATTTAAAAAGTATTTACAGTCTTTTCTAAAATTAAAATAACATCATAACTGAGTGAACCGAAGCGAGAGGCGTGCAATGATTGTTGACATATCCGTTCCGTATGACGAGAACCTTGTGAAAGCCGAGAAAGATAAACAAATCAAGATCAAGTATATACTTTTTGACTTGGCTCGCGAGATTGTCACGACATGTGGGAAGTGGATTCAGCGATCGTTGTACCGATAGTTGTTGCAGCCAATGGCCTAATACCCAAGAGCCTCGACCAATGATTTAGGAGGCTCTCGTTAGGCGATTGGATCAAGGGCTTTATTCAGAAAGCAGTATTGCTGGATACGGCTCGTATAGTCAGGAGGTTCCTTTCTCTAGAGCCCTGACCACCGGCAGCTTGGACTCTGTCCCCGATACCGGTGGGCTACTATTTTTTTATATTTTTTAAACGTTTTTTTTTCATTGAATATTTTAAAAAACCAAATAATAATTATTGAACTATTAACGGTGTTATTATTTTTCCCTCAAAAATATTTTAATATTTCTATCTTTAAATCTGAACTTATAAGTCCTATAACTCTGAACGGACAGTTGTTGCAACAAAGTTGTCATAACAATTGTTGTTCCAATTGAAAAGACCTATCCAACGATATATATCTCATTGCTATTGGAGGGTGGTCCCAATGTGCCCATTCTCATTTGTACGGAACCCTAAGTGTCGAGTCCGACTCACTTTTTTTTTAGTTGACTTCCTATAGATATATTTAATCATAAAAAACAACTAGATATTGTTGCCAATTAATAAAATGATTCCTAGCATTTGTTCAGTCAATTTACTTGCAGCTTCAGGGAGAGGGGTATAAAAACAAATGGACCAATATGCCTCCTGGCAATATCCAGAATCATAATCTGCATGCTTTTTTAAGTCTGAAACCATTCACAGAAGGCGGTCCTCGTATTTTGCATACTCAACTCCCTTTGGCGCCTGCTCTAATACTAATAACTACTACAAACTGGTCGTGTTACTCATATTTGCCTAGAATTCACTTTAAGTGAGTTATTTCGATTAACATTTTCTTTGTCGTAGTAGTTTGTCGTAGTTGTTTCAATGTTGCGTTCAAAAGACATCAATGCTTCTCAATAATTGTGTTCGTACGCGCAACGAAAGTAATGAATCTGCCTAACTAGTGGTGTAGCCCCCCTATATGTAAAGTAGGAAGTGATTTTTTTTTTAATTTCTACCCTAACGTGTGATATATTGTTGGATAGGTATTTACAAATGAATAGGGGTTTACTAAAATCATTATTTGATAATGTCAATAATTTCGGAAATAATCGCTTCAAAAGTAAAAAACAATGTCCCCCCCCCCCTCTAACTTTGGAACCATAAGTTTAGAAAATATGAAAAAAATCATAAAAGTAGAACTTTATAAGGACTTTCTAGGAAAATTATTTTGAACTTGATGGAAAGAACAGTTTTTGAACAAAAAAGACAAAAGGGTTCTACAAAATAATTTCTGGACTAAGTTTGTAGTATAATCGTTTATGCAAGCATTTTTTTAAACTCATAAGGGGTACACTTATTGTGACGGACGGGAAACTACGGAACCCTACACTGAGCGTGACCCGCCACGCTCTTGGCCGGTTTTTTTTTATTATTTATAAACATACGTTTGACTACTATCTCATCAGATGGAAAGCGACGATGTCGATGGATGACGAATGTAAATGACGAACACTAATCTATTCATTATTGACTTAAAGACTCAGGTTGTAGCTATCTGGAAACGCATAGACTACTGCAAGGAACTCTAGTTCTTTGCTGTACGCTCCATCACAAAAGACGCTAAAGTTGGCTTTTCGTGATACACTAAAACATTTCTGATGACATGTAAAGTACTATTGCGGTCATTTCTGCCTGATCACTTTAAAATATTTTTGCTTGAATGCGACGTGGCGCCTAACCAAACCCTTTGAAGTTTTCGTTTCGAGTGCAAGCAAAAATGAACTTAGCCGTGGTCATGCAGAAGTGTCTTTGATGGTACCTATTTGTTCTTATTTGTTATAATACCACAATGTTATTACGTCCACAGTGTTGGTATGACTCGCCGCCAGTTCGGGCCGGTGGAAGGCAGGTCGGTGACTGCCAGCTCCTCCGTGGGCCTGGACGCGTCTGGAGCTGGGTACTACGATCAGACTGCATCGGTTCACTAAACGTTAATGCTCTACTGTACTACAACCACTGTATAAGCTAAAGTAAAGGCATCATATTTATTGTAATGTAGGTAATCAATTAATGTAAACTGTCTTTTCAATACACTTACATGGAAACTGATTCTTTCCTTCTACAGTTAGATTCAGAACCTAGTGTATTGCAGTCTCTCGGCTGTCTCGCTGTTGACTCAGCCGTCTAGTCCACCTCTGCTGCAATGACAATGTTTGCCCACTTGCATCAAAATGTTATATTAGTAGCTATTACCATATTGTACAGTAAAGACAAGCCCAACAGTGACAAGTCAACGCTTGCACTTCGAATATCACCTGTCACGACATCAATGTAGAGTCGCAATTAATGTGATTTTTTTGCCACTAATGTGCGACTGACTGTCCCTGTAGCCGCCAATGACCTGCATTTATACGTGTAAGAACTAAAACATTGCATCGTAGACAAGGTGTATGAACTAAGTGCCTACGTGATAGAATTTTAGTCTGCTTCTGTGTGTCCTTGTTACTCAGGATCATTATGTGATAAATGTCGTATTACGCATCACACATATTAGCTTATCCAGTTGTTCTTGTCTTCATAATTGATAATGATGAAATTGGTAAATTTCAACATTTATATGTATAATGTAAGGTACATTTATATGTATAATGTAAGGTGGGTTATTTTATAGGAATATACGAGTATATACATTTATAAATGAGCATGTTCAATAAATAGGAATAGTTTTTAAGTTTCAGGATGGAAAAAAATATAAATAAAATTTTCTTCATTTATTAATTTACTTTATTTTAAAACCTTAACAAATATATGGTGTCAATTTATTGGAAGAGCGTGGAGTGTTGTTGATGAAAACAGTTACTGTTAAACCTAATATCAAACCTTTTAAATTATCCATAATTTAAGCTATGAAACCTGCTGTGGGTCACGCACTTCACGTTTGATATCCAGTAGGCCTTACACGAAAATAAAATAATCAACTACAGTTCAAGCTTGAGGTTTATCAGCGAGCACTGTGTGACTTCAAGAACGACAATACGCTCCATTAGCATATCTTTCTTGAAGTCACACAGTGTTCAAAATAAAGTGATGCGTTCCGATAAACAAAACGCTAACGTAACTCCAAAATAAGCCAGGAGATAAAATAAACCAGAGTGGGATTGAGCCAGCCAGATCAGACGCACGCCGAATGAATTATGGGCTAAACCAATCACAAAGTGAAAATATCCAGCAACATAGTGGCAGCCTTAGGCGAAGATGGCGGCCAGAGCTTGATACTTACAGGCAGGCTTAGTGCACATTTGACCCTAACGATGGAAGAAAGGGAGGCATTTGCCTTACAGTAAGTTCTGATAGGACAGTATCTTAAATATTACTGAACCACTTTTTTTGTAGTTTTTTTCGTATGACCCACAATAAGTACAAGTTGCTCTTCACACATCGTAGACGTCAATATATGCGCCAGGAAAACCGAATTTGGTAAATCGAAATAGTGCAATAACCATAATTTAGTCGTAATCTTTGTTGTCAGTCAATTGCTTAAATTAATTATTGATTTATTTTTGGGGCAGTTCTAATCTATACTGCGGCCTGTTGTACGTGTATCCTTGGTCTGGCGAGGGTTCCGGTGCAGGTACTGGGGCTGGTGCTGGTGTAGGAACGGGCGACGGAAACGGGGCAGGCTGCACGGGAGGCACGAAGGGAGGAGTCACTATCACTGCATCATCGGTTATTCCCACGTCACGACTAGACGGAACGAATCGCTGACCGAATTGTTGAGGGAACTGCTGAGCAAATTGTTGTGAACCCTGCTGGGGAACCTGTTGGTAGACCTGCTGTTGACCTGGATAATACTGAGGCTGGTAGTTCCCAGGAGCTCCATACTGCGGAGACAAGTTATACTGATTGGGCACTCCGTATTGCGTGGGTAGTTCCATACGACCAAACATCGATCCTAAGAATGGGAACTTGTTAGTCAATGTTGCCCATAGTCCAGTTCCACCAACTTGGTTGCTGCCCTGGTTGCCCCAGAAAAGCCGCTGCGACGGCTCCTGGATAGGGATCGGAACCTGGTTGAAGCCCGTTGAATACGGGTCACTTGGGCCGGAGTAGTAGGGCGCTTCTCTTTGCGGGTAGTATGCTACACTACTCCCTATAAACAAAAACACACAATTACATTTCTAAACAAACATAAGTATTATCGAATGTTAATTAATTTCACTGCACGTACCGACAAAAAAGCACATTACAAAACCGATGAAGGTATACATTTTCGATCGCGTTGCTGAACTCCAACTGTGTGCTATTGTTGCTTGTCTTTCTATTTATACCTCCTCTATTTGCTCCTAAAAGAGGACCTTGAAGTAAAATTCTCGTAAGCCCGTATTGAGTGTGAGGTAAGAGCGGCTCACCCAGCGGTGGACGCGGCGCGTGGACAATAGGCGGGACATCTAGGTGAGGCGTGCGCCGCCGCCGCCGCACACAGGTTGTGTCTAAATCAGTCCACATGTGTCCACGAAAACAACAATGGACATTTCGCAATACACCTATGTTAATGGAGTTAAGTCAGTTTTGTCGATTGGTGCTAGTTACGCAATTATAAGAGCAGGAAGTGATAAACAAACTGGATTAATTTTCTCTTCTTTATCCGCATATTGCTCATTTAACTAAAACTTGAATTTCCAACAGCAGTTATCTCTACTGCAGTCGCTTTGTCACTCCGGTTTAGTTAAACTCACCTTGTTTCACAGAGTGTATTAATCAGTGAAGTTCATCAACAGTAAAGTACCTGTGTACTGTTGATGTACCTATCAGATTCTTCTTTCTTCTTCTTTAAATGGTAAGCGTGCTTCATCATCGGCCAAATCATCTATTACCATCAGGTGAGACAGTGCACAAACGCGAGCTTAACCATAATAAAAAAAATGGTAAGTATGTCTCAATCTAACAAATTTTCACGAAAGCTCGATTTAAGCTTTGTTCAGATTAATTCAAGCCAGTTACCGTGGTATGTTGGTAAATGTAACGCGATAATTTGCAAAAAAAAAATGCGTCAAGTACGTATAGGTACTGATTGTTTAGGATGTTGTTGGGGTACATCAAATTTGGAATAGGAAAAACAAGTTTGCAAATTCACAAAACTTTTACTAACTTTGTGATGCTCGGAAAGCTTTGAAATTTTCGACCATTTTTCAGGTTGGTAACGGTAAATTTCTTTAGGAACAGTCTGAAAAATTAATACCTTATATTGCTGTTTTGAATAAGTGTCATGTTTGCTGTAAAGTGTACCTAATACCTAAATGATGTTGTAAAAATGATAAAAGAAGTTGGTCGAAAGACATGACCAAGTCGCCAACCAATCATATTTGTTCACAATGTTTACATGAAATCATGATAATGGTTTCAAATAGAAAAATGATTTTTAAATGAAAAAAAAAGACGAGGCTATTGAAAATTTAATCCACCGAAATTAACACACACTGTATACGAAAAAGATTCGTGAAAAATGCATTGGGTCGCGTGTGCGTGTGTTTACTCAACATAATCGGCATTATTCATAAGATAACACGGTAGGTGTTTGTCTTCGCAGCTTGTCACGGCATTGTCGCCCGCAGAAGCGTTTTGCGAAACGTTGCCCAACTCATCCAGCCGAAGTGACAGACTTCGTACGGAATAGATAAGGATGTTTACACAGTCGCACCTCACGACCGTCCACGTTCGCGATCACTTACTCATAGTTTCCGGTGTTTTGTTGGCTCTGACATACTCTAGTTATGTATTTTAGTCGTTATTCCTACCTGCCAAGGATCTGGGCAGTTTCAATCAGGTCAATCAGGTCAAACTTTCAAGTCTTGCTGTTATAGATGTGATAGATGATCTATTTCATACGATTATATTGTAAGGTAATTTGAATATCAAATACTTATGTGAACACGTCTAAGTAAATAGATTCAACATTTACCTACACAACATTATTTACATTCGAACCTGCTTTCTTAAGTTGGTACTATAATAGTTAACCTGCTTGTAGCCTTTAAATCTTGCGCATCTATTTTCTCATATTATGACAGACTGACCAAAAAAAATGTGAATTTAATTTTAGCATATTTGAATCATTCATCATTGTAATGTTATCTTAGAATCAGCTTAAAGTTCAAGCTCTGAGCAGGGAAAGCGGCCATCAGTTGACCCGCCCGGCGCCCGCGCCGCGTTTCGCGACCGCGTCGTGTGCGGTCATGTTATTATTGACATAGATTAAGCTACTGGCTATTACGCTGACTTCTTTTGTAATTTTTATAATTTTACTTTCAAAATTACGAGTAATGATTTTATTATCAGCCTGTGCTGACCCTCTGTAGGGTAATCTGTTCTCTCCCCTCCTTTCACTTTTCCCGGTTTTTCGCAATTTTTGACCAGTTTTTTGAAGAAGAGACCAGCTTTCCATCATCTTGAATTCGGGATCTTCTGTATGGGGCGGCGTACGCATCGCTCCTCAGACATGCACCAAACGTGACTAGTGCAGTTCCTCTTTACCCTCGCAGATGTCTAGCCAACGTCGGCTATTGACATTTAGTATATTTTTAACCGACTTTAATTATTATTTTTCTTATTATTATATCAAATCAAATCAAAGCATTTATTTCAAATAGACCATTTACAGGCACTTTTGAATAGTCAAATGTCGGTCAGTCCAAGAAAAGTGAAGCTAAATTGCACGTTCCAAAGAGTAGGTCTCTATGGAGAAGAACGTGCAAGAAATTCCATGGACACTCTTTTAAATCATATATGTGTTACATATAATGCTTGGTTACATATTACTTGTTGCTTCTATCATGTGAGCACAATGTCGATAGTGAAATAAAAATGTAAAATAATTAAAAGATAGAAACTGAATTAAGCCACTGGCAGCTAAGAGATGACCAGTCCCATCTGACGGGACCCGTTCACGAGCATGACGCGTGCATCAGCCCCACTCAGCTCAACCATTTTGAAGGGAACTGAACGACCCAATAACACGTGCCACCAACAGCGAGACATTTGAGTGAGCATGACAAACTCTCAACTGCCATGCTCGTAATGTCAAAAATAAAAAAATAAAAAGTTGTAACCTAATAAAAAGGCTCCATGGTGCTTCACATTCACAAACTTGGAAAAAGTGCTTCTACATTATACAATGCAATTGTGTCTTTCAAATTAAAAAATAATAATATTAGTTTCCAACTAATGAACTAATTAGTACGCCCTAGTGGTAGTGGAGCTGGACCAGCATTGAGCCAAGCATTTTTATCTTGAATATAATCCTCGAACTTATAATATGCTTGCCTGCATAGTGTGCGTTTAATACAAGATTTAAATTTCGTTTCATTGAGTTCTAATATTTGGGGAGGTATTTTATTATAACATTTCAAACAGTACCCCATGAAAGAAGAGGCCACTTTAGCTAGTCTGAAACCTGGTTGAACTAATTGATCCCTATTTCTTGTAACATAATTATGTCTATCGCCTCTTTTGCTAAAAAGATGAAGATTTTTTCTAACATACATTATGTTTTCATAGATATATTGACAAGGTACTGTCATTATGTTAATATCTTTAAACAGTTCCCTTAAAGAATCGCACCGGCGGAGATTGTAAATCGCTCTGATGGCTCTTTTCTGTAATATAAAGATTGACTCGATGTCAGCAGCCCGTCCCCATAGTAAGATACCGTACGACATGACACTATGAAAATAACTAAAATAGACTAGTCTAGCGGTATCAACATCCGTAAATTGGCGGATTTTTCTAACAGCATATGCAGCTGAGCTAAGCCCTGCAAGAGAAGTTAAGTGAGGACCCCATTGTAGCCTTGAATCAAGCGTAATCCCCAGGAAAATCGTTTTATCAACAAATTCTAGTTTTTCATTATTCAATACAATGTCACAATCACTACTTTTGACATTCGGTAAGGAAAATCTTATGCATTTAGTTTTTTTCCCATTTAGAACCAGATTATTAGCAGTGAACCAGTTTTGAACCTGCAATAGGGACCAGCTATATATATTATTATAAAAGGATGTGCTTCCAGATTGGTCCCGTTTTCTTCAAAATACAGTTTTAAGTTTGGGATCCAAGAGAAATCGAGGGTCATCTCACATATTATAGACAACCATATAGTGATTTTGGTATTTTCATCGAGAATTTAATACAGGCACCTACTAAGATCACAGAGCTGACATAACTTATTTTCACATGAATGAAACCCCAGGTTCTCAGTAGTGTTTCAAGTGCTTTGAATACCTATGTGCTAGTGGCAGACATTCCCCTTGGGAGATCTTGGCAGGAATAAGGGTTACTAGCTTAAATTTTTATACCTGATTTTAATCTATATGTTTTGTAGAATATTATTCTAAAGTAGTATCATAAGTGTCAGACACGTTCCATGGACCAAAATATCTGTCAGACGCTTTAAAGCTACACAAAACATAAATAAACTTTCCTTATTTTTAAATGTTTGATTTTTAGATAATAAGTAATATGTTATTTAGCTAACTATTACAAAGTTATATTTCAGTAGTCAGAGAAATTGTAGTGAGCAAACACAACAACTTTGACAATGACAAAAGACCATAGCAACGTCAAAAATAGAGATAGGGACACCACATTTGTAGTTATAGTCTGTCTAATAAGTCAACCGACTTGGAAATTTTGTAAAATATTTAATCATTTAAAAAATACCTATATTCGATACTTTTCATAAGGTTCTTCTGTTAGTAAACAATGATCTCTATCTCTTAATCAACCTTGATTATTGAACCCGTGTTGACTACATCAGATTTCATTAAATCCTAATAATTACCCTAGTCGTTTAACTTATTAGACAGACTCTATAATTATAATTCACATAATCGACCTATGCTTGCGGGAACGTGAAACTGCGTGGTCAAAAAATAATTCAGCTTTACAACATGAATATTTTCCACCAGGGACTCAAACTGTAACCGTAATAAAGTGTTTTAACACTGTTTTTTAAAACAGTTTTAACAGAAAAACACTTTTAAATGTAACAGATACAATAATGTTAGCGAATGAAACTGTAACCTTTTATATGTGTTATGGAGTGCAACCGAATCAAACTGTAACCTGTTTATATGTGTTAATAAGTGTTAATATGTGTAACTGAAATGATCAGTTTTAGTGTAGCTTCGTAAATTGTAACTTTGGAAACGCTGTGTTTACCTGTTACACTTATTAACACTGTTAACAATTTTATATCTGTTACAGATATGTTAGGGTTACACTTTTGTAAGTGTTTTGGGTTAACACATTGAAAACACATTAATAAGTGTTACATATTTGATTCTGTTACCAATTCAACATGTAACACTTATAATTCTGTAAACTTTATGAAGGGGTTTTAAGTCCCTGTTTTCCACCGTGTTTTCTTCTAGTAAGATTAAGCAGGTGACTTACAAGTACAATAGAGAAAAAAAAACCTGGCAAGTGCGAGTCGGACTCACGCACTGAGGGTTCCGTATAAACTTACCTAAAGTCCGTCTAATGAAAGCGTGACCTGAGAAAAGGAGGTGACAACCAAAAATTTTGACTGTGGTATTGTTGAAATAGTAGGAGAAAACAGTTTTGATACTAGAATATTTTTTGTATTTACGACAATTGTATAATAGTTGTATAAGAACTTAAATCCTAGTCAAAAACATGTGCGTAGACTTAATTATTTGGTGGGTGTAATGGTAAAGGTCAATAACACACAAAATGTTAGTTATTATTCCAAATTATTTTATTTTATCTGATCTCTCAAGTGTCACTATATAATATTCAAATAATATTCTTTATTCACCATTTGGCCTTCTGGCAAGAATACCAAATGCACAACACCGCGATAGTCAAATAAAATAGTCAACATGATTTCAACTTCATCACGTCTCGCCAACACTAATAATGTTTTTCAAGATTGTTGGGTTGGAATCGATTCGTTTTAGCATAGAGAAAATTCAGATCTTTTGGGATTAGTTAAGTGGGAATATTTTATAGTCCAGTGATGGTTTCAAATGATACGGATCGACTCGTGAGACACAAAAAGTTTAGCAGCTATCTCTCTCAAACTTGAACTAGGATTTCAGTCACTATTTCCTTCATTTTCGCGATTTTAACTTCAGTTGAAGACATTGCATGCACTACCAGACAGAGTGAGGCAAATCTTTCATTATGACGATGCTTTTGCAGTCTTTAGACTGGCCATAATAAATTGTTGGTATGTATCATGGTAACATAAACAAGTAAATAGATACTTATATAAGTAGACACTCAATAATTTTATCAACAATTTCCTTTCCGTTGTTCTTTGTTAACTAGAATAGTTTACTGATTAAGGCGTATAGTCCCGTGAACCATCTGGCCGAAAATATGTGAACGTAACTCTCGCACTCGCCCAGTACGCAAATCTGTGCATTTATTTGCGGCCAGCAGCGCCCGGAAAGCGCTTTATATCCATTTTCACTGCGAGATATTGATTGATTTACATATAAAATGTTCACTTTGAAGAATATTAAACCACCAATTTTTATGTGTAAAAATGTTTCGAAAGGTCCAATTCGTTTCGACGGAGTAGGGAAAAGTTGCGAAATTGCTTAATATTTTTTTTTGACAAAAGTATGAATTGCACGACAAAATCAAATGTTGATATTATTGTTCATGAATCTATAATAAACATATGTATTTTTTTCAAACCAATTGACCTAGCCGTTACGGAGGAGTAGGCCTCAGAAAATCACTGTTTTATGGCACTTTTCGGGCGCTAGGCCCTTAATATAAATTATCAGTTTGGACAAGGTAACGATAGGTAGGCCAAATTATAGCAAAAGACGGTATTTGTTAAATTAAAGTGATATATGCGATGCACAACTTAAAATGGTAGATTGTACTGGTATTATGGTTATGGTTGTTATGTTTTTCTTTTATTTTTAGTTATTCTTATGTTAATTTTTGTTTATGTTTGTCTCTGTTAAGGCCGGCGCCAAAATGCCACAGATAACCTAACCTAAGGTTACTTATAAGGTGCAATAATTTTATGCCCGATACACACATGGCCTGACAGGGAAACTGGTTTTTGTATTATTGTTATTGTGATGATTTGTGCGTCTATTGAGGCGGAATAAACTTGTTTTCTTTCTTTCTTCTTTATTTTTATTTATAAAAATGACCCTAAAGAACAATGGCGAGGATATTGTTGATGAAATAATATCCGCTAATAATATATGTCTGCTTATATAAGTACTTCCTTGTATAAGTTACCATGATATATACCAACGAAATAATTCCTGATGTTTTATCTAATTAAGAATATGGCCAGTCTAACGACTGCCAAAAAATTCGTCATTATTGGAAACTGAATTGACTAGTTTTTTTACGAAAATAAATAATCACGCTTTAGTTTTATTTTTATGCTCATGGCTTTCATGTCTTTTGGGGATGGTCAAAAATTTCTACGTTTTCCGGCTTCAAATTATCAATTGTTTTACCAGCGGTATGTGAGCTTGCGTAGTCATGGTGTAGGATGATGCGTCACTTTGGTTTAGATTTTCGAACTTCGGCGATGACTTGTGGCAAACAAATTGTGGTATACCACTCTGCATTAACCGTTTTTCGATCTTCAAGTGCAATTGATACAACGTGACCGGTTTTCGCCACGAACGTAGCTAGAGCTACCATCTTCTTTGAAGTGCTTTGAGAGCGAACAACTTTAGTCGGCTTTGGCTCATCTCGGAAGACCGAGGTTGTGGATTGCTCTTTGGAATCAGGGTCGTAGGCATAAATCCAAGATTCGTCACCACTGATAATGTCCTAGACGTGATTTGACTCTTCTCACTTGAACCTTTGGAAAGTTTTCTTACACCATCTGACGCGGGCCGCCTTATAATCATCGGAAAGCAAATGCGAAATCCATCGGAAAACTAGCTTTCTCACACCAAGCTCCTCATGCAAGATCTTTTGAATGGTTGTCCCTGAGATGCCTATTAACGCCTCTATCTCCCGATATGTCACATGACGATCTTCGGGTATCAGTTGTTTCACGGCAACGATGTTTTCTTCGATGTTTTGGCGGATTCTGGACGTCCTTCACGAGATTTGTCACTAAGACTAGTATTTCCACGCTGGAATTCCAAATGCCAGAGTTCGACAGTCAGTAGACAAGGAGCTTCATCATAAAATACAGATCTTAACTCAGGAGTAAGGCCTCTCTGAAAGTTTTTAAAAATTATGGCACGAAAGTTTTCCTTAGAGATTCATTTTTGTGCGCGACTTGATAGATTCAAAACAATGCTGTGGCTAAGGGTTAGTTGCACCATTTAACTATAACGATAACCAAGCCATAACTAACCGTGAAACGGCCGCCTATTGGTCAATTCGACGATTTGACAACTGTTAACGGCTTTGTTATCGTTATAGTTAAATGGTGTAACTCACTCATAATAGTTGCATCAATCCTAATTATTTAAATAGTTTTACCATTCTCAATTCGAACAAATTTGAAAATTTAGCAATTCTAAATTCAAAATTAGCAGAAATATTTAAACGACAGAACTTAAAAGGCATGCTTAGTATATACACTTGCTCATAAAGTGCCTCTTATTGCACTGCACTTAGGTATACTGTGACTTAGGTATATAATGGCACTTGTTACGTACCAAACTGTGATATTTTGATTACATTACATTTATTAAGCTACTTGTTACTACTAACACTTGTGCTTGGTCTGAAATAAAAGTTAAATTATTATTATTTTTCGGAATTTTTCTTTTTCTCAGTGTCTCAAGTCTGCTATTTTTATAAATTCGTCATTCCAACACGATCACATTGTCATTTTGCTAAAAGTTCGTAGTCTGCTCATTCATAATGATCGATCATTGATCGGTCAGTGGTATCGTAATAGAATTGTGGTAGAATGATAATATCGAGCATATTAAAACCAATAACTGCACAATAACGTTCTAACGGTAGAACACTGATCATATAAACTGTCAAAGTTTTAGCAGATTACCGCATACGTCAAATATACATTTGTCAATATGTACGAGATTACTATTCTATGCCACTTCTTTCAATGGAGTGTCAGTGGTTGACCATTGGAAAGTCATAATGACGCCATTATATTAGTAGATTACCAAACTTGTCAAAATCGACAATTATGACATCAATAATAGACCATTCTGACACTATTGTAATAGCAGACTTGAGGCCCAGCTCATTGCTGGTAACAACTACATTTACGGGCCAAAACCAAGTAAATGCAGCGTGTAACTATAATGTTTTCATAACGCTCCGGTGTCTTTTCATCCTCCAACTGCATGAATTTTCTGACTATTCTGCATGTGTTTATTATGGCGGCTTACTGTAGGTTTATGTAAACGGATTCGTCTAAATCTATTAATTTTAAACTACGGAGGAGATGGTTGGGGATTACGCCTGTCGTGGAGAGGACTATAGGTATAACGTAAACTTTGTCTTGTCTCCACAATCTTGTAATTTCGTCTTTTAGTTCAGCGTATTTACAACGGGTATTGGAAACTGCAATGTCTAATAATAATAATAATTTATTACACCAAAAATAGGTACATGTTACGCAATTTGACTGTGCTCATAATTATAATATTATTACATTACATAAAAATTGTGCCTAATTTAACATGTGCTGCCGAACTGTGCTTGGGGAGCCTGTGCTTGGGGTGCATGCGGCGCCTCGGGTCCTGGAACTGGGTTTTCTAGTATTAGCTCATGAGCAAATAGTATCAATGTTTGTATTACAATTAGTTCAGGAATATTAAACAAAATTAAATTATAAAGAAAAAAGCTAAATTTAAATAATAGTTGTGTGACTGTCCTCTGGATGTATAAGGTGAAAATGGTGTGTGTGTGAGTGGCTCAGGCGCAAAACGTCTCTTTCGCAAAATGTCCCCTGGTCGTAAAACGTCTCTTTCGCAGAATGTCTCTTTCGTAAAATGTCTCTTTCGCAGAATGTCTCTTTCGCAGAATGTCTCTTTCGCAAAATGTCGCGCCAGGGACTTAAGAATAAAATTTTGATTTTCAAAACAAAAAATCATTTATTAAAATTATAGTGCAATTATGATGTTAAAATTTTGGTACTTAAATTTACTTAAGAATGTATTCCAAATAAAAACAATATCAATAGGTATCAAACATTTTACACACATTCAAAATTTAGATCAAAAGGTCAATACTGTTAGTAAACATATCAACAGATAATATAATAGGAGCTATTACTAATAGTAACTAAACATTAACTAAGTATTGCAAATGAAAATATTTTTTATACCATTTTTAAAATGGTTAAAAAAATATATATTTAATATTAAAATGTCAAATAAATAAATTTTGGCATTATAACTTACTTGAGTTATAATCAAGAATTGCAAAAAAAAAATTTTAATCATTTTCATAAATTATTAACATAACATTATTGATAAAAAGAAAATATAAATATATGACATATCAAATGAAATTATGTTTTAATTGTGACACTGAAATTAACTTTTGTTATCATTTTCATAAATGATAAAAAAATTTAATCTTCGCACTAAAATAAACCTTGGTTAATAATTAAAATTTGCTATATAAATTATTATTTTCGTAAATGATTATGAAAATAAATCTTTCATTAAGAAAAACAAAATATAAATGTACTTATTTTCATTCTGGAATGTACATTACTTGCTAATGAAGAATTGTAAATCAAAATAAACAATGATACCTACTCAGCAAATAACCTAAATTTAGCTATTTGAAAATTTGTAAAAAAAAAATCTTTTTTAAGAATTGTGGAAGCGTCAGTTCCTTACGCTCAGCCTTTAAATTGTACCAAAATATTATTTTTAACTGTAACAAAATATTTATTTTTTTATTTGGAAAACATTCTTAAGTAAATTTAAGTACCAAAATTTTAACATCATAATTGCACTATAATTTTAATAATTGATTTTTTGTTTTGAAAATCAAAATTTTATTCTTAAGTCCCTGGCGCGACATTTTGCGAAAGAGACATTCTGCGAAAGAGACATTCTGCGAAAGAGACATTTTACGAAAGAGACATTCTGCGAAAGAGACGTTTTACGACCAGGGGACATTTTGCGAAAGAGACGTTTTGCGCCTGAGCCGTGTGAGTGTGTGGCTATTTTAATTCAGTGAAGTAATTTCTCCGTAGCATCGTAACTCAGATTTTGTAACCATTCCCTAACCTTAGCTTTACATTTGGTTTTTGATAAAGCGTAAATTGATAGCAATCTGTTAGCCTTATTATAAAGGTTGCAAACCTTTGGTAGCAGAAAAATCGTTGTGCAAACAAAAAATGTCTGATCAACATTTTCATCATCATTATTTCAGCCGAAAGAAGTCCACTGTTGGATGGACATAGGCCTCCCCCGAGCGTCGTCATAATGACCGATCCTCTACGCTTTGCATGTGCGGTGCGCAGTCGCCACTCTAGAACCTTTCGGCCCCATCGACCATCCGTTCTACGAGCAATGAGCCCTGCCCACTGTCACTTTAATTTGGCGATTCTTTGGGCTATATAGGTGAGCTTGGTTCTCCTGCGGATATATTACCTTTGGGTGATTGTAAGCCTTCCAATGAAGCCATTATAAGCGACCATGTTTCTTTTCTGGCAAAGTGGCAACACGTACTGAACATAGACATGTTTCTTGAGACACCGAGGTATGTTGGATGAGAAGATACCGCGCAGCTTCCCGAACGCTGCCCAGCCGAGTCGAATTCGACGATTGACCTCTTTCTCAAAGTTAGATGTACCCAACTGGATATTCCGCCCCCAGTAAACGTAATCGTCTACAACTTCGAGTGGTATATTTACCATGAATTTGGTTTTGTCCATGTTCATTTTAGTAAAGAGTGGGTTCTTTAGGAAGCTCGACTAAGGTTATGGAGCATTGTACTAAGCTCCTCCGCAGTCTCAGTCATGACTACTATATCGTCGGCAAACCGAAGGTAATTGATGTACTCGGGATGAAAAACTCTATGCTAATAAATTACATGGTTAATAAATATTAACATAAATAATAAAATTATTAGCTCTTAAGACACCTGAGGTACAGGTTAATCCTAGTTCAGGTTAGATCTTTTTAATATTTTATATCATTTCTGTTTTAAGTTCCGCACTTATTGTAAACTTGCACATTATTCTTCTTGATATACGATAATTAAAAGCGATTGAGAACTAAAGCATTAGTGTTCTGTGACTAAAGCCTGTCCACCTGCAGGCTACAACATTCCTATAATAAACTGATTTAAGTGAATACCTTCACTGGAACGCAAACGTCGAGTTCATTTGCTGAGTTCGTCGGTCCACACCCACTCGATACCGATTAGGGTTGGTCAGGGTCATGTCCTGTCATACAACATTGCGTCCGTAAAAGGTACTCTATGTGTCAGTAAATAAACATTACGCACTTACAAGTTACTTGGATTGTCCATTATTTACAGGGTTTGCCTACGTATTGCGCTTTTATTTAATTCACTTGCGATGCGAAGTCAAAAGCCTTCTTCTTAGGGTTCCGTACCTCAAAAGGAAAAACTGAAACCCTTATAGGATTGACTGTTGTCAATATTTCAAGACCCTTTATCTTGGGAACGTGTAGAGATATCGAGTTGAAATTAAAATCTACTCGGATCGGCGGTCCCTTGAAACTGTGAAAAAATAAAACTTCTAAGGCCTTTTTCACACGTACCACAAGTCACAACCACACCACGTCGCAACGACAAAATGCTGCCAAGCAATGGTTACGTGTGAATAGAGTCGCTGCAGCTTTTTGTAGTTGCGTTGTGGTACAGACAAATGTCGATGTGGTTGCGTTCTCGCCAGTAGCCGCCCAAGACAAAGACAGCTTTATCCCCGTGTTGGATACTCTACTTTTTACACCATCTTTGAGATAAATAAAAGACAATTTGGTCGACCAAATCATATATTAGAGAAATATATGTACTATTTATGTGTAATATATATGTAGGTACTATATAATATGTATTTTATTTACAAGTTCATCAAACAAACAAAATTCACTACTCCAAGATTCTATAGTTGATTCAGATAGATTCAATTTTCTATAACTTTTTTTTTGGTAATGGCCAGTTTGAATTTCGAGTCAACTTTTTCGATGCATGTACATTGTAAATTCATATTGACGATTTTTGATGTTCTAAATTTCAATCTCGTTATTCCCTAGGGATCGGCCATACTGCATTATCTCCCTAGGGATAGAATGACTTGCTATATGTGAGGTTTGTATGACGTATAAAACGACATTATCGAGCAGGTGGTGTAAAAAAGATATGTAATATAGAATAGATACTTAAATAAAAAAATGTTTGGTTGCAACACAAAACGTCATAGTGCGGTATGAATCTCAAGTTGCCCTAATGGGAATCCAGTTCAGCGTGTGCAAGGCAAATATACCTGGCGCTGATATTCAGGGCACCGCCGTGTCTTCATCGGCGATCGGCGGTAACTATCTCTCGCGCTGGGCCTTAGTACAGGCCATGGTCCGAAACGAGGAGTGGTAGTCGCCTACTTCTGCGAAGCAGCTAACAAGAGAACGCTGCACGCGGGAGGCAACGGGCTTCACGCTTCAGCAGGTCGTTGACGGCGCAACTCATGCGCATTTCAAGGAGAAATTAGCAAACCGTCGGGGCCCAACAGGGCCAAAGCCTAGGGGCCATGGTTCGCTTCTGAAAGGAAAACCCGGCCCTGGAACGAAAGGCAACGAAGGAAATAGGAGTGGGTTTTAGGCAGTAAATGTCTATCACCTCCCGCCCCGCCCAAGGGCGGGAGATGTTTTTGGATAATTTCCCACCTAAAACAATAAAAAACAGTGAGTCACATCTAATTGGATTGTAGGATAGGAACATTAAAATAATTTTCGTAATCATTTTTGAAGCCGGATGTTTCGCTTAGGAACATTAGTGGAACATATATTTTGATTAGATACCTATGTAGTTTACATTTGTGAAACTTATCTTAATTATCATGAACATAATATAAATAGATCGCACCCTTAAAATTAAAGGGCCCTTACTCAAAAATTACAGTGTTAGCACAAGTAAATTTGTCATGTATCGTTAATTCCATACCGTGTTTCTTACTTATTTGTAAAATTGACTTTTTTAGGGTTCCGTACCTCAAAAGGAAAATTCCGTTTTTCCTTTTTCCTTATAGGATCACTATGTTGTCCGTCCGTCTGTCTGTCTGTCAAGACCCTTTATCTCGAGAACACTTGAAGGTACTGAGTTGAAATTAAAACCATATAGGTACTCAGGTCTGCGGACCCTTCAAGCTGTGAAACTTCAAAGTTAACGAATAAAAAACCGGTTAAGAGCGTGTCGGGCCACGCTCAGTGTAGGGTTCCGTAGTTTCCCGTCCATCACAATAAGTGTTCCCACTTATGAGTTTAAAAATAGGCTATTTGATACGTTGACATACTAAGTACGGAACTTTAATAAATACGGAACCCTAAAAACGGGCCCACAAAGGACGGTGATAACTAAAACAGTATGCAAGTAGTAGAAATTTTAGCGATTATGTACTCGTAAAATAACATTACGAATATATTTAGGAAGCAACGATTTTTTACCGCGGTAGGTCATGAAAGCACGGAAAATCTTAACATCGACTTTTAAATGATGACGTCATTACGCAACGCCATCTATCGAACCATTTATGAACTGGTTTTTACCTTAACATTTTGATAGATGGCGATAAAAAAATGAATTTTAATTTTGTTCTTAATTGCCTTAGCATGTTCCTGATAAAAGTTTTAAGTAGTTATAAGATAATACCGCCAATGCCAAGGAGAGACCAACCGAATAATTCGGTAATACCCGACCCCATCAACTCAGGAAAAATCCTAACAGCGCGAACGCGAAATAGCCCAAAGTACGGCTCCATCTCTCGGGGAATTGGGTTACTAAGTAATACATAGGTACCAGAAGTTTTCGGTGGGAATTTAGGATTGCGAGAACCGATTTTAATCATACTTTTTTTGTTTGAAGGAAGATACGTTCAGGATATTAAAATATGTAAACGAAGTTAAAAAAATGCTTGCATATACGATTATACTACAAACTTAGTCTAGAAATTATTTTGTACAGCCTTTTTGTCTTTTTTGTACAAAAACTGTTCTTTCCATCAAGTTCAAAATGATTTTCTTAGAAAGACCAAAGTTCTATTTTTCAGATTTTTTCATATTTTCTAAACTTATGGTTCAAAAGTTAGGGACACACACACATTGTTTTTTACTTTTGGAGCGATTATTTCCGAAATTATTGACATTATCAAAAAATGATTTAGACCCCTATTCATTTTTAAATACCTATCCATGAATATATCACACGTTAGATTGAAATTTAAAAAAAATCACTTCCCACTTACACCCACACTACATATAGGGGGGCTACCCTAATAAAACATTATTTTCCAATTTTTATTTTACCACTTTGTCGGCGTGATTGATATACAAATTGGTACTAAAATTCAGCTTTCTAGTGCTAACGGTCGCAGAGGTTAAGCGAGGACGGACTGACAGACACACGGACAGGCCGACATGGCGAAACTGTAAGGGTTCCTAGTTGACTACGGAACCCTAAAAAGATACGGCCGTTTATGTCATAAAAAAACGTATATTTTGAGACTCACAGATTCATAGGGTACTTCCCGTTGACCCAGAATCCTGAAATTTGGCACAAAGCAAGGACTTATATAGGTATAGGAATAAATCTGCAAACAGTACATTTGTTGTTAACTACGTCACAAAAAAACATGCAATTCGAAAAAATCTTCGATACTCGCGAAAAAATCGCGAAATAGCACTAGTTTGTTATCAAACTAAATAGTGTCAATCAGTAAAGTTTTCTTAATTATTTATAAACAATGACATAGGTACTATTGTATTTCTTTATTTTACCAACTGAAACTAGATTTACAAGTATAAAACGTAGAAAGATGGAGGACTATTTTTTCATTTAAAATGTTACCTGAAATGAGTAAAAACAGCTTAAAACACGTATATAATAAAATTGTGAAGTACAGGAATAAAATTAAATTTTATTCCTAGTACAATTTTTAACACTGAAAATGTTAAATGCAAGGTGTGTGATAGTAAAATATTATATTAAACTTAGAATTATAAAATCATATTAGTTGTATTGTCACTCTATATCCATTAAATCAATACTTTAATGTCTTTTTGTTTGCTAAAAACATTCGTCAAATATTCGCATGTTTTTGCGAATGCGAATGCAAATGTCAAAAAATATGCGAATATTCGCGAATGCGAATGCGGATACCTAGTCGTTACATCACTAGTCGGAATACTAGACACACAGACTTAGTCTGTGACTAGACACATGGTACGGAATCATCATCATCATCATCACAATTTCAGCCGATAGACGTCCACTGTTGGACATAGGCCTCCCCAAGCGTCGCCACAATGGACGATCATGGCGTCCCGCATCCATCGGATTCCTGCTACCTTCACCAGGTCGTCAGTCCATGGTGGTACGAAATACTCTGGGCAAACTCCTCTAATTAATATATAGTTATTATTATTTGACCATAAAAAAAAACTGACAACTGACATTGAATGAAACTAGACTTACCTAAACATATTTGAAAATACCAACAAACGTACTGCGAACACACCTACTGGCGCATGGCGTAGGTGGCATGTGTGCCGCGCCCACCCTGGTCAGCAAAAAACAATGCTGACGTGTTCAACACGAGTGTACACTTCTTGTTCGTATAATATTTCAATAAAATATGTTGAAGTGTTTAAATCAGGGTAAGAAGAGGAATCATTTATTTTTTATTTAGGCAGATTGATGTCGGACCTAGGCATGTGCCAGTTCAGTCGCGGCGACAATATTTTGGTGTTATACCTATTATGTTCACGTGTTAGACGCTTTCAAAGTTTTTACAAAAATAACCTATTGGATAATAGGTTATTTTTGGGTATAATAGTGACATAAGTAAATTGGTGTAATTTTTTACAGATTACACAGTTTTAGCCAAGCACATTCAGGAGACCACGCTAGCGAGTTGTTACGAGGAGGATATATGTCCTCATTCTCATACTAGTCACGCATCATACCTACGGAACCTATGTTTAAAAAAGTATCATCAAATTATTATCACCAATATTTATCTCCCTTTAACATACTTATTTTAGACAATAGATATAGTTTAGGCTTTTTGAGCATTAAATCGAAACAGCATTACCTATTTATTGACTTATAAAAGAGTTTGGAAACCAAAAAATTTTCGGATAAGCTAGAGAGAGCAAAGTAAGCTTGAAAACTTTAGTCTTGGATCTGATTAGATTTTCTGTTGCCTATTCATAGTTTTATAGAAACTTCTGAACAAAAAAAAAAATATAAAACAATGATAAAATTTCGAACAATCCCGTTACCCTAGCAGGGAGACATTGTTTCTATGTCATTGTTATTGTCGGCCTGATAATGATCCCACTGTTAAGACTCAGGCATCCTCTTTAGGAGAGAGAATGGGCCCCAATCTACCACACGGGCCCAGTGCGGATTGGTGGATGTCAAATGTATTCGATTTTTTTTTCTTGGATCTAGGACATGCTGGTTTCCTCATGATGTTTTCCTTCACCGTTTTGAGAGCAATAGTAATAAATAAATTACATAAAGTAAGGCGCATTACTTAGGCTGGGTTTGAACCCGTGACCTACAACTCTTAAGTCAAGGCCGTTACCACTCGGCCACCACTGCTCCTATGTGTATCTGTTTCATGTGCGTAAGCTTTTTTGTATAACGCTTAGCCAAGCCAGAAACAATGTGCACGTGAATCTAAACACTCACCCAAAACGAATTTACCCTCGAGAGCTAGAACAATTATTTATACCATTCGATGACGTCAGTTGGCGTCTTTAATGTTGGCGACTGCGCAATTTAAAAGCTTAGCTTTCGTTCCGCTTAAAACCGTAGATCGCTTGGTGCATGATACCGTTGATTGAATCCGGTTCTTGATAAATTGGCAAATTATTGTAAACGACTAATTTACCTTAACGGATACACGCTGTTATGGTCACAGCAAAACCTGTAGGTAGGCACCATAGATACTACACGATGGGCGTTATTTTGCTACAGAAGATTGTACCATATAGGTTAAGTTTGCCTACATTATGGCTAAATAGCCACAATGATGATAAAAGGCATTATCAATTCTATGTTACTTACTTCCACGAACTATAGATAAATAAACCCTACCTGTACTGATCTCTGATTTATGGTAGATCGAATCATCACCATCATTTCAGCTGAAATACGTCCTCTATTGGACATAGCCCTCCCCCAAGCGTCGCCACACCGAATAGTCCTTCGCATTGCCGCGACTCTCACCAACTCATCGGTCCACTTTGTCGGTGGCCTTCCACCGCTCCGTCTTCTAGTGTGCGGTCGTCATTCCAGAATCTTTCGGCCCCATGAACAATCTGTTCTACGAGCAATGTGCTGCCTCTAAGTTTGGTGATTCTGATCGATAATTATAATCATACTATTCTACTTAAATATATTTATGAAATTGATACCTTTGAAAATGGTAAAAAATTGAAAACCAAATTAGTACATGAAATCCATTGGAAAAGAAAGATAAATATAACAAAAGACTGAGCAAGTGCGAGTCGGATTCGCGCCCTGAGGGTTCCTTGTAATTAGTTCAATTTCGAAATGGAGTTTCGGAAGATTTTTCCGAATCGCAAAATGATGTAACAACAAATTTACAGTTTTCAGATTTATTCCTACACTTGTGTATACCTTGCTTTATTCCTTTCAGGATTCTGTATCAACGGGAAGTACCCTATGAACTTAGATTTCCTTGAATGCCGAAATTTACGTTTTTTTGCCACATAAACCGAAGTCTTCTAGGAAGCGCAGACCTGAGTATAAGTTTTAATTTTAACTTGATACCTCCACGTGTTTCTGAGATCCGAGAAGAAAAAATCATGTACGGCAGTGCCACTTTTTAGCTTGCCTTGGTGGGGGCACTGCCGTGCTCCCTAATATACATACTGAACCACAAGCGACCGGGTCCAATGTATATGGTGTAAAATATTGGCACATAATACATAATTACACTTAGGTATCAGTGAAAGTTTCTTCCATGATAAAATGTGACCAGTAATAACCAAAATCACAAAACTACTGTGACCATGAACCAATGAACTTAGTACTCACTTTCACCGCTAGGTTAACAATGTATTATTGCATTTGTTAGTGTTTTTTTTTTTACATTGAAGTCGGTTGTATTTTTATTTTGTAAAAAGGTGTTTTATGTCTGGTAGGTAGTGACTATTTATTAACAACAGTTACTGCCCATGCCAAATTAGTATGACCCACCCTTATAAATTATAGCCCGTGAGTTAATTAAGGATTCTAGATTATATCACGATATCGCGGTGTAAATTTAATCGAAATCCGTGCAATGGTCGTGAAGGAGTAACAGACACACACAAACATGCCTTCAATGCTCCCACTGCTAAGACACCTAGGTCTCCTCTCTAGAAGATAAGACGGGCCGTAATCTACCTCGCGATCCTAGTGCGGATCGGTAGATGTTACATGTTTTCGAGTTGTTCTTCTCGATTTGAAAGCAGTGGAGAATGAAATAAATTACACAAAGTAATGCGTCTGGTCGGGTTTGAACCCGCGACCTACAACAACTCGTAAGCCGGGGCCGTTACCACTGCCTCACCACAGCTCCTCACAAATAATCACACCTACATAGAATCATACAAACTTTCTCATTTGTAATATTAGAGTATTTTCTTTTGACAAATGCATCTTGCGCTGGCCCATAGATACCTACCTAAATGTTTAAATATAATAATGCTCAAACTAATATCCGCAATTGTGATTAGTAAGACAAAGACATACCTAGACCTTCATACTAATAAGACTAACAACGAGGTGGTGATGGCAGATGTACGGTAGGTACCTAACGGCGACGGACGGGCGAACGTTTATGAATAATTTATTTGCACAGCATCCGTGAACTAGTCGTGAACAATGGATGAGAGAAGTGGACGATTATATCAGCAAACATATGACACGGATCGAGTTATTTACGATCAGAACAAGATGAGTAGGCATTCCGTTCAACTGTTTAAAAGGCTACACATTTATTATTGTAATCATTGTTATTCTCTCGCCACAATGTAGCTAATGATAGGATATAATAGTACAAAATGATACAATTGTGTAATTTTAGTGATTACCGTCGAGGCACTATTTAGACCCGAGCCGTGGCGAGGGTCTTAAGAGAGCGGAGAATGTTAATAATTAATTACTCACGTGTATCAGACGACGTTATTCAACATACTTGTGTAGAAAATAACAGTAAAACTAATCTAAACCGAAAGTATAAGAAAATATTCAAATGTATGATTTATTAACTAATTTTTATTTTTTAATTAAATAAATCGTTTGTAAATGTTAAAATGGACAAAATTGCATGAAATAAGTACTATGTAAGACACTAATTTATAATATTAATTCGTACTCAATTTGTCTTTGTCAAAGAGGGTTTTAACTACCTCCATTATAGCACTTGTGCGTAATGGTAATCAGAATGTCACAGTTTGGTAACAAGTGCCAGTATATATCTAATTGCAGTGCAATAAGAGTCACTTTCTGAGCAAGTGTATTGAAAAATAAATAATTGTAAATGGCCGGATTATGTAGGTCGGAAGCAGTTCTCATGATGAACCTTACCATGAAGTGTTAAAATGTCAGTCGTGCGAGCGAGAAGAAAGTTCAGTCGTCAAACTATCACGTTATGGCCCTAACTCCCGAGCAGTACCGAGCATACCTTTTTTTTTTTTTTAAACAAAAACCTACCTAGGTTTTATACCTTGTGGTAGAACCTCAAGCTGTGCATATATAGGAAGCTTTCGCGGATATTTTTTCAATATACTCGTACTACACTTAGGTAAGTATAGCATAGTATTATATTATATTATAAGTCAGCAGTATTTTGGTTTGTGCTACAATTACAATATCCTTAAAACAAAGAATACGAAGCCGTCCAATGACTGAGGTATACATACATGCCTCTTTTTCAGTGGGAAATCATCAAATGATTCCTTCCGCTCTGGGTAAAACCCACCTGTGCAGTCCAGGGCCACGGTAACTTTTTCGAACAATCCCGCAAAATTTGTTACTCCAATACTCCAGATCTAGGCAATTAACGCCTATTTAATTAGAAAAGAATATATAAAATAATGCTGAAAGCGATATCTTCCAGACAACCTTAGGATGGATAAGAGCTTAAAATAATACAGGTTGTAGTGTGTGGTGTACTTCTAGCCTTCATACCGGGGCTCGAGCGCCCTTTCGGATAACCCTGGCCCCAGTAGGCTTCGACCCGGCTGGGTCCTTGAGGCGCGCGGGAACAGTGTGCGCCGTCGACGACTTGGGTTTGGTCCGGACAGTTACCGGACGGCCGGACAGCGAGCTACCCATTGCTCACTGTCCGCAAGCTCGCGCCTACGGTGGCCGGAAATCGGGATCAGAATCCCGGCGGCGGCGGCGGCGGCGATAACGCCGTTGCCTGATGCGTTCGGCCTCCTCTTTTGCGAGCATTACGGCTTCGCAGAAGTCGGTGACCACCTGCCACTTCTCCTCGCTCCGGATCATGGCTTCAACCAAGGCCCGGCGCGAGAGGTCTCCGCCGCCGATCGCCCCCACGGGGGCACGGCGATGCTCCGCCCAAGCAGGGCACACCTCGACTGTGTGCTCCACCGTGTCCTCCGGGTATTCCGCACAGTGGCGACACCTGGGCGTCACTTACGCACGAATCCGGTGCAGGAAACTCCCGAACGAACCATGTCCGGTGAGGACCTGCGTCATGCGGAAGGTAAGGACGCCGTGAGGTCTTTCCAGCCACGCCTCAAAGAGGGGACTTACCGCCATGATTGTGGCGTGCCCATATAAACAACCTATGATCTCACTAACACACCAAATGTGAATATTACACTACTTATAAACTATTTGTATCTCATTTTAAGGGAACTGTAATTGGTCTTAGGAAAATAAATTCTTAAACAATCACTGTGCCTCTATAGTATTTACTTGTAAAGGCTAAATTGTCAAACCTTTCGTATACTGTAATTAGAGACACAATAAAAAGATAATGCGAAAGCGGATGCTTGGGGTTTAATGAATTAAGAACCAGGTAATGAACACAAAACGTCTGTGCATTAGTGAAGCAGTGAACAGCAGTGTAGACTGTGAAGCCCTTTCAAATGATACCAAAAACGACGTATTTATATTCTTTTTTTGACACAAAACTTTTTGTCCATTAGAGGACGCCACATTGAATTTTGGTAAGTAACAGTGAAGCTCTTTCAAATGATACCAAACACAGTGTATATAAATGTTATCTTAACATTCTTTTAACACATAACTTTTTGTCTGCTAGAAGGCGCCTCTTTAAATTCGAGCTATATTTCTGAAATGGACAAGTGAAGCCCTTTTAAATGATACCAAACACGACGTATTTATCTAAATTTTTATTTTTAACACATTACTTTTTGTCCGCTAGAGGGCGCGATATCGAGTTTTGTGACACGTCACTATGCCTATGTTCAGCGGACGATTAAGGCAGTTCTAACGATACCTTGTATGTCGATTTCCGATAAGTAGATAAGGAGCTATGAGGGAACAGATGAACATACTTACTCACATGCATACATACATAACCTGACAAAATCATAACCCTCCTTTGGCTTTGCCGTAGTCGGGTAAAAATAGGTATAATACTCGTAACTAGGTAGGTACTTACTTAATTTTATTTCAAAAAAGTATCTATCAATGTATGCAGTCGCAGTAATGATTCGGCGCTGATTAGCGACGTATGCTTCCGACGACACGTCCCAGCGCGGACTGAGGCAATGAGGCTTGGAAGTTGTGCGTTCAATGAAAAATGATTGAAGAATTTTTTAGAGTGGTTTTATTTTGACCATACATCATAAAGTTATTTATGTAGGTTCAAAATAATTAGCTCTATGTGTTGAAGACTATATAAGCTGTAATATTTTATGATTTTTAATCTAAAAATTAAAAAAAATGGATTTAGGTTACGGGTTCCTACTCAGACTTTCTGTTTCGTAATTTTCTTGTATTAGTGCGTGGGTAAAATCGTATAGGTATAAATAAATTTTATAGGAGACCATAATATTTTTTTTATGCCATCCTGGAGATGAATATATAATGTCTTGTATTGATACCAACCTACTCATAGTTATCATTCCTAGTTCATCATAATGGTTCCCGAAAAACCGTGATATTTGACAAAAAAAGTAAATACGTCTTCGTAACTACACACACACACACCACCCGAACAATTAAACGTCCTTAACATGACGGTGTTTTCAAACAAACATTTCAGCACATCGATGTAGCGATAATAATCAATCTGGCAATATTAGAGGGACTGCAGTACAGCCCAAGTCTCAATCGAATCGAAGGCTTTCTTGTAGTCTACAAACTATGAAGCATAGATGCAGATTATGCTCTTCAGTCTTCAGTGAAAACTACGATAACGAAGGAATCTTTAGAGAAATTCAATTGCCTTTTTTTATCGTACAGGTACTACGGATACTTTTTTTTTAAGTGCGCCCCCCCCCCCCCTGTGTGGGGCCTGTAGCATTTGCTACTCTTGCTACATGGCTAATCCGCCCCTGGCTAGAAACTGAATTAGTTTACTTCTCAATTTAATATAAGGTACAAACAACAAAACGTAGGACAGTTGCGCAAAGCGATCCCCACTCTGACGCCGAGCACTCAAGATCCGTGCCGATAACTATACCCTATACCTCAGTGTCAAAATAAGGCGCCTTAACAGAGCATAAACGGTCTTATCTTTAAAAACAAAAAATCTTTTTAAACAAATGCACAACCAAAATCAATGTTAACTTGGTTTTGGTTGTGCATTTGTTTCAATTAAGTATCCTCTTATTATAAAAAAATAAATCTTGTACCTAGATATATTAAGGTTTGCTGTAAGAAAACACAATTTTGGGTTAAGCTCGCCTGTGTACATCAGCTTTCTTACTGTTTATAATGTGTAAATTATGTATAATAAAGAATATTAAGAATATATACTTCTAAGTAAACGAACATAGACGAATTGAAACTCACAAACTTGAGTGAATGATATGCGCAGCACACAATCAGTGGCGTGCCTACCATATAAGCCAAAAAGCCTGGCTTGCCCTACCAAAACCTCACCTAATTCATAGAACACGACCAATCAATTAATTATCACAAAAATCTAAACTTTAAACTTCGCGCGCTTACGCGGTTACGCTAAGTTGCCACTGTGTTGTGTGAAATTCAAAAATCATTCATAAGACGATACCAGGGCGAAGCGAGGATGCCATTCTGAGCGAAATCTCTCCGATCTCACTCTAACACTTAACAAAAGAAAGAGATGAACACTAATGTGTTGTTGTCTTTTTCTGCCTCAAAGGCTTTTATGAGGCTTTATCTTCTATCTCAACTTTTGATATAAATACGTCAAATTTTGAGTGTGTGTGGGTGTAATTTGTTATTGTGTGCAAATCCTCGTCGAACATTTTGTTCTAAAAAAAAGCAGGGCTTTGGTAAATTTATGAATGACAGAAATTTTTACGCATATTATAATACGAGGCGCCCTCTATGACGCGTAAAGTTGTACGAACTAAAAAGTACTCAGTTCAAATTTGCTTTGATCGGTTATCGTGTTGTACGTAATTATTGTTTTGTTTTTTTTTTTTGTTTTCCGTCATTTAACAGTTTATGAATTCGGAAACTATACTTGTGGTTGTGTGTGGATATTATTATGTGTGGAATTGATATCAATGGCCAGGTAGGGTTTGAGTTTTAAAGATAAATATAATCTTGTAACTTTACTATTTTGAATATTTCTCAGAAAAGTTAATAACAATGCTTGGAATACATCAGGTATGACTCAAATAACTTTGCTAGTGCCATGAAAATTCTCAAAAGTACTTGAACGCTGTTATTTCCTTCTTTATACATGGCTTTGACTTTGACTTTGGTAAACCGCCAATAGAAAGTTGGTTCTCTTTCTCGACAGTTAAGTGATAAGTGTGTTTTAAAAAAGCGAACAACGAAAAGCTACCGCTGTTTCAATTGTGAGTATTTGCCAATAATATTACATATTATTATAACGAACAAGTGTTTGAAACACCAAGATTTAAAAAAATATGTATTAGTTACACATTCATAACTAGATGGCGTTGGCGTCAAAACAGTAACATTAGATCAGTACCTAGTACTCGGTTGTTTTATTTCACACTCAACTCAACCTTACATTAAATATTCATTATGTTCAAATTAATCGTTGTAATAGTATTGGCTGACCATCCCGGCCGGCCGGTACTCGACAACAAGAGCGGCTTTCCGAATTATCTTTGATTGCAATTGAAAATCAGCTGTTGGTAGAATAACGTTCACAAACTTTTTACGTTGGTGTAAGTAATACAATCATTTTTAAATAAAGATAGACAATTTGAATTAGTATACGATTTTTTTTTCTATTCATGTACCTATTCAAACTTTACGATTATTGGTATGATGATAAAGTTGTTGTGGTGAAGCTTTTGTTATCATTATTTATTACTTACTATTAACATTATAATTGTTAATAGTAGTGGAGCAATTCAGAAAAATCAGCATTACTGCACTGATGACACGTGGTAGCACGAGATTTTTTTTTGATAGGTAAGTAGTAGTTAGGTCAAGATTCCTTGGCTTGCCCCATGTTAAGGCATCAGGCACGCCACTGCACACAATAAGTACATATAAACCTACTACATATATATGTACAACAAATAAAATCATACATACACTACCGTTCATAAGTATTTAGGCACCCTTATATTCTACATGACCAGTTATTTTTTAGCAATAATATTTGGTATTTTTAGTAATATTTTAACAAATAAAACCTAAATATTCATTAAGAACAAAGAAAGTTGATAGATATCTTGGCTCAAGACGCGATGGTTACTAATGTACTACAAAACTTTACCTTAACGAAAACCTCGAATTTTGAATACATTTCAAGCGTTAATTTTCACTTTAGCTTTTACAATTTATTTTGACTAATTTACATATATAACATTTTAACAAAATTATGTTTTAGGTACACAATTCAAGTGTCTGAGGCTATTAGTTACTAAATTATACTCAAAATAATACTTAATTGTGGGCAAGATCGCATGTTTCAGACTATTTGCATTACAATAGAAACAAATCAGATTCGAATAAGAATGTTAAAGACTAATTAATATTCTAAACAATTTTGCACAACAACATAGATAATTTTTTCACTAATTAAACGAAGTAATTAGCTAATATTTACAAGGTTAACTTATGGCTAAAGTACTTACAGTTATTTGATTCACTCACACATGCACAAATCACTCTCGTATCCGTGTCTCTGAGTTCTGATGGGACGTCTCACGTCACTGTAACTGTTTTTGATTGGTCAATTATTTAGTCACTAAATCACAATCACAATCACAACACAGTTCACTCGTCACCAACAATACGCATATTTTCTAATTTTCTAAAAAGTGTGTTATTTTTCACGTCAGCGTTCTCATAACGGTGTAACCGGTGGTCTTTATTACCACATCGGTGTTTTATAATTTTACACCGAAATGATAAGAAAAAATCAATCGGTGTCTTATATCTAATATCGGTTTTATGATTCATGATCAACGCACAGTTTTGTCACTTCGGTGGATTGCTTTATCATATCGGTAGATCATTTTATCATCTCGGTGAGTCGCTTTAATCATATCGGTAGATCCCGTGTCATTTCATTAAGTATACAAGAAACGATGGAACATACATACAAACACATATAACACATACATACATATATATACCTACACACAAACATTAATACATACATACATACGTACTTATCTACATAGACTGCCAAAATCATTACCACGATATCACTGGGTAGATGATTAAATGTATCATTAGCGGAAGCCTGTATTCGGTAATGTAAGTCTATTTATAGGCTCAGATGATGATAGTGAAGTAGAGCAATTGAACGCATTAAAGGATTCTCTAGAAAATAAGTATTTTCTAATTAAAAAAGTTACTACTTTTTTAAACTACCTAATACCTAAGTACCTAGTAGTATTTATAATTAAAAAATAATAAATAGATAAAAAAGGAAACATCATAATAGATTAATTTTGTTTAAAAATGCCGAGGCCAAAACTAAAGAAGGAGGAGAAAAGAAAGAGAAAGAGGTTGCTGGAAAAAATGAGAAAAGCTAAGATCAAAAGTAATCCTGTATTAAGAGAGGAGCATTTAAGAAAAGATAGAGAACGTTTAGCTAGACGAAGTGCAGCCGGAGTTATCCCAACCCGAAGCCAAATTACTGCACATGCACGTCATTTGGCTTCGGGTTGGGATAACTTTCGCGCGTAATAATTTGTAGCATAATTATTTCTCCCAAGGGCGAATACATAAACGTCGACTAAACTTGTCAACTGAAAGAAATGTCATTGATTGAAAGAAATGTCATTGATTGCTTGACAGTTACGCTCGATTATTCTTTATTTTTGGCTTGAATAAAACGTCACACAACACCACAAAAAACCGACTAAGAACGTCAGAAAAAATCGACGAAAAATTCCACCATTGGGGGGTCCAGAATCATGTACTAGATCCATGGTATTCGTTTGTGCGTCGATGTCAAAGACACTCTGTATAGATACCTACTAACTCTTTCCTATTTGATGTCCAAAGGTATATCATTTCGGTGGATAAACTAATCATATCAGTGTACAGAATAAATAATTGGTGCCGATCTGTCATATCGGTGGAAACCAGAAATCAAATTGAATCTTCTTCTTAGTCTTAAATGATACATTGATGATATTAAATTTGGGGCTATTTAATATCCTAAAGATTACATAAAACCTGAAAAATATACAAAAAAAATATAAATGAAAAATTTATGCTAGAATTAAATTAAAATTTATTATGATAGAAGCAACAAGTAATATGTAACCAAGCATTATATGTAACACATATATGATTTAAAAGAGTGTCCATGGAGTTTCTTGCACGTTCTTCTCCATAGAGACCTACTCTTTGGAACGTGCAATTTAGCTTCACTTTTCTTGGACTGACCGACATTTGACTATTCAAAAGTGCCTGTAAATGGTCTATTTGAAATAAATGCTTTGATTTGATTTGATTTGATTTCACCGATATGATAAAAATAATGGCATTTGTTGAAATTCACCCACTTACTGGATTTGGGCTGTTTACGTTAAAGTAAAGGGAAGCGGCTAATTCGCTTACTTCATTGAATTATAAAAACCCAAGAAGCACAGTCTCGAACAAAAGTAGCACTCGAAACTGTCACCAAATACTCAAAAATTCTATGCAGGTAGTTATAATCATAACATAAACATATTTTTTGCAAATTCAACCTTACTCGAATTACTTAAAGTTGTTTTTAGAAAGCAGTATACAAAAAGCAATAAAATTTTACGACCGAATTTAGCCGGCAGAACAAATCATGGAGTGGAGACGAATATTTATATAGTTTTTATTTTTATACGATATTGAATTAGATTGTTAAATTGCGTTCTAAACAAATTTATCTGAGCGTAAATAGGTTTTCGGTAGGATATGTGTATAAATCAATGAAACAAATATTTACTGGTAACATTATTTACTTTTAAACGTAAAATTTTTTATTCGTCAGTTTAAGCTAGATGAGGCCGGTGTGTCCTAGCTGACTACCCTGAAAAGAAACACCGAAAGAAACTCAGGGGTCAAAGTCTCTTTTAAGGTCCATACAGTAAATATGTAATGGTAGGTATCTAGTAGAAGGTAATTAGGTAACAAAATTGTCAGGGTATAATCTACTAGGAATTCCTCTTCAATATTCTTTATATTCTTTTCTTAAATAAAACTTAGAAAATATAATTATTTTGAACCGACTTCATAAAAAGGAGAAGGTTCTCAATTTGGTTGTATTTTTTACGTTTATTACCTCAGAACTCCGTCATTTATGAAACGATTATCAAAACTCTTTTTTTTTTGTAAAAGGTTGTACAAAGTCAAAGTAGTTTGTTGGTCAAAAACATGGTAATGTGGATGTTAAATATAATAAATAAGAATCTCTAATTTGAGCAAATCTTATATTGTGTTTTATCAATAACTTAAACTTAAGTAAAAAAAGAACAATTCTAAATATAGATACTATATACATATAATATAGTATATACATATAACCCATAAATATTTGTTTAAAACTTTATTAGAAATAAGTTCGAAATTATTAAAAAAAAATATTAAACACAATAAAAAAAATCGACTCCTCAATTAAGAACAGGGGTTATTTGTATTATACGAACAAAATAATAGTAGGCTGGTAAACATGGTTCTTACACTGACAATGCGGTCATTGAAATTTTCCGTATTATACTTGGAGCGATGAGTGAAATTTTCGGACAAATTAAATCAAAATCACGTATTACAGTGTATATTAAGTCATAAAAACAACAAAAACAATTCAATATACACTTTTACTTACCGAAAATACGATATCCCATCCTTTTTTAGCGTTTTTGACGTAATATTTTTACAATTTCTTAACGAACACTTCGCCATTTTTAACGAGCGTGCAGTGACGCGGTCGATGCGAGACTATTTGAAAAGAGCGCACTTTATCGAATGTTGCGCTCTTTTTTCGCGGACGTTTTTGAGACGCTGACTGTGTATCTTGGGTTTTTTGTATATCAATGGCTTACTTATAATCACGATGAACCGATCATCAGCAGGCATCGTTACTCAGAGCTTTCCACTTCGAGCTTTTTTGGATAAATTCCCTGAAAATGCATATTTTTTGATGATATAGTCAACTGTAGTTGAGCCAATCTTTAACTCTGTGGCGATTTTGCGATTGCTGATACCTATTTGGTGCTTTGCTCATTAGAGCTCGTTTTTCAATAGGAATTTCCCTGGTTTTCGGCATTCATCAAGATCAGTTAATGAATTTACCAATATTTTAGCCGTTGCACTTGAGGAAGCCTCGATCGCGAATAAAACAATGAAAACACTGTCAGATTACCGAAGTAATAAATCGGTATGTAAATTTTAATACGAGCATTTATGAAAAAATGTTTTAAAAGGGCTCTGTAACTTTTAATACGTTTTTAAAGAAATCGTAACACCTAGTCAACTTGCAGTACATTGAGTTTTCCGACGAGTGCAAGTTATGGTTTACTAACGTAGTTTTAATTTTTAAATCTTGTTTACTAACAAAATGATATTATAAGTTATATTATTTATTATAAGTAATTATGTATGTTAGTCTGTAAGGTATTCATTAAACCCCAACCGAACGCCGGCGATCGCGCACCTATTGTCTTTCAATTGTGTCTGTAATTTCCACGATTGAAAGGTTAATTATTATTATTGGTTTTGTTTGTTAAATAATTATAAAAAATCCACATATTATTGCTAAAAAATAACTGGTCATGTAGAATATAAGGGTCCCCAAATACTTATGAACGGCAGTGTACATGTATATATATATATATATATATATACATGAGTCATATTGACAGGAATCCCTGATCCTTCCCCTGAAGACGTCTATGAAGGGCTAGCCCTTATTGAGTGTGGAAGAGAATTCCAAAGGCGAACAGCTTGAACAGTGAAAGAACCACTGACTAGAGGAATGGGGAGCAAATCGAAGGAGAAGAGAAGATGAGCGTAGTAGGAAATATGATTTTTCCGTGCTCATAGGACTAGTAGACCTGAGTATCTGATATTAATTTCAGCTTGATACCTCTACGCATTCGTGAGGAAAAGGGTCTCGACAGAAGAACTGACGAACAACAAATTGATCTCATATGGGTGCCGTTATTGCCGACTGAAGTTACGGAATCCTGAAAACCACTTGTACAGTCTTAAACAGTACATTTTGCTGACGCTGGGTCTTACACCCGACGTGCGTCACTTTATTATTACTATAAATTAACATACAGTACAATAAATCGATGAGTGCAATTACTGCTACGCGGTGACTAACATTAGAGAAAGGAATCGTCAACAGTTTTCTTGTAAACAAGTTGTAAACAACTTACGTAATAAACCTTACGGAAACCAAGTGATCTTTTCTCTACGCACTCCAACCTCTACAACAACAACTCTTGCAAGTGTACGAACCGTACACCACTTGTGTGAAATGTTATCATAGTGGATTTTGAACTGAACATTAGCAGCAGTAAGTGTATTATATGAAATAATTACTGATCCCAGTAAATCGAGACGGCAACACTACTTGTGGGATAGTAGATTGATATTACATCAATAACCATTTCGTCCAACGGGTTTATTAAAACGATTGTAGGTATAGGTTTAATTATTTTTATTTGCTTTTATCACAATGCTTCAACAATACACAGGCGTGTATTTGGATCAATATTTGAAGTTTAAATTTTGGTACATTCAAGTAAATAAGAGCTAGTTACACTCAAGGACTCGAAAGAAAGATAACTAGAGTTATATTAATAAAATAAATCTTGTATTCATTTATTTTCATAAAATGTTCGTTTATTCTTATCACATTGTTATCACAATATCTATCGACTATCAAACTTAAAAGGGAAGTTACATTAAATAAGTCTTCGTTTTCATAACAATACAAAGTAGGTACGTGTTCGATACAGTTCGGTGTTTTTATCGTTTTCCGTATCCTGAAACAAAAGGAAAATAATATTATTAACCAATCCGCACCGGGCCGCGTAGTTTACGGCCAATTCCCTCTTAAGAGGAGGCCTGAGACCTAGCAATGGGGCCATTATAAGGTTGATATACTATGTCATTAATTGATTCATTTGGATTTTTACCCGACCCCTCAAATCCCAAGCGAACGCGGGCGTTCGCGCGTGATTTCGCGCTATTTAATTGAACTTGAAAATTGATTTGAGGGTTTATTTATTGTTTATGTATCTAAGAATGTAAATAAGAAATTCTTCATAAAGTAGTCTGTAAATATCGAAAATAAGCAACCTTTTATATTTATCAGAAAAGAGTGGAATAACGGAAGGGAGGCCTTTGCCCTGCAGTGGGACACAACGGGCTCATAATAATAATTATTATTATTATATTTATCCGTATTTATACCTATTTAAATGCTTGGGGTCTCAGGGGTTAACACACATTATCTTTACTTTTTGAGTTAAAACCAAAAGTTTTTGTTAAACAAAAGTAACAATCGGTTACATACATGGTTAGTTGGCTCTATCCATATCATTGGTTTACTAAAATTTAGAGTTCTATTTTTTTTGGCAATTTTCATTTAATGCAAAGCACATGAAGAACCCTATTTTTATCTTGATTTGACACCAGAAATCCAAAATAATGTAAATAGGTTTCTTGCAACGGTTTTTTTATAAGGGAAATCACAATTTTATGATTTGACTATGATTAGATAGTCAAATCATAAAATTGTGACACACCCCGACAACGAGGTAGAGACCATGTATGAGGACGTATCCAGAGCCATGTATGGTCATAAAAATCACTTCACCGTGGTCATGGGGGACTTTAACCCGAAACTGGGCAAACGAGACGGTGACGAGCTGCGAGTGGGGCAATTTGGATTTGGACGTCGGAACCACCGGGGATACCTACTGGCCAGCTTTATGGATAGCCTCTACATGATGAACTCTTTCTTCAAAAAGCGTGAGCATAGAAGGTGGACCTGGCAAAGTCCTGACGGTGCAACTACAAATGAGATTGACTTCATCCTGTCGACGAAGAAGCAAATGTTCAATGATGTTTCTTTGATCGATGCAGTGAAAACTGGAAGCGATCACCGCATGGTAAGAGGCTTATTGAATATTGATATGAAACTTGAAGGGTATCGACTGGTGAGTCTGAATCAAGTTTCTGAATGAAGTCTTTGATCCAGCCGCCTAACGCGAGCCTACTAAGGTGCTGGTCAAGGCTCTTGGCTATTAAGCCATTGCCTGACACGACTAGCGATACATTGATCGCGGAATCCACATCCCACATGTCGACAACCTTTTTACCCAAGTTTTTCACTACAATGACCACATTTTTTTTAATATTTCTGTTATTTTTTTGGAGGTAACCTGAATAGCATTACTTTCTAC
The DNA here is from genome assembly GCA_929112965.1 of Mythimna albipuncta. NCBI lineage: Eukaryota > Metazoa > Arthropoda > Insecta > Lepidoptera > Noctuidae > Mythimna > Mythimna albipuncta. The sequence goes on along the minus strand of OV815959.1, from coordinate 21,436,034 downwards.
CACAATTCTTAAAAAACTATAACACCTCCAGTTTTTCCACAAAAATTAATTAAACTTATTTTATTCTTAAAATTATTTGAAAATTTCTACTTTTAACCAACTTTAATTTGTCGTGGTGCAAAAAAAAAGTATGAACACTACTATGGCAAGTTTTTTTATAAATTGGCGCAACTAATCACTATTCCAAAATAGTATAATATTCTATTTAAACTAGCCACACAACAATAATATTCATACTTGTTCAAAACAAGAACCAAATTCCTTTAATTGTAAAGTGCGTTTCACGTAAGAATTCCCTGCAATTGTTAAAAGTAACGAAATATCAATTAATCTCCCTGATTTTAAGTAATTTTGTTGCTAAAAATATAGCAACACTGTTTTTTCGTATAGCCAACATTACGGCGAAGGGAATTCTTACGTGAAACGCACTTCACTTGTATCATAATGTACTAATATTCGAGTAAGTGTGTTGAAATGCGTTGTTTGATAAATTCATTGCAATCTCTTTGTTCCACAATGGCCATGCCTTTGCCTCAAGCTTTGCTCAAGCAATTGTAGGTTTCAAATAAGAAAAGAAAACGGCAGTGAGAAACTTCTGTGAGTCAAACAGAGAGTAAATAGGTACCTAGGAATACCATGGATGATAATATTCTTCATAATACTTAATTTTTTTTTGTAGAAATCGTAGCTGGATCGAAGATTTGACTATTAAATAAAGCGCTGTCAATTTGTCAAACATTTCAACGATCTCACTACGGCAGACACATGATCAATACAATATTCTTACCTCCTTTTGTGTAGGCTCCGGCAGAAGCGTGTACGCTCGCAGAACTGCTGGCATAGCTGCCTCCCACACCAAAAGCATTAGCGCCTGAGAGACTCTTTGCTGCAGAACCCGATGGGCTTCCACCACATCCACCGCCACATGGACTGCCACCTTTGATATTTCCTTCGTGATTGTAGTGCGATCCATGCGGATTGTATCCATGGGCACCAGCAGAAGCTCCGGCCACAGCCCCAGCAAATGCCGTAGCTCCCGTTGAACTGCCAGCTTGTGCACCTGTGTTCTCATGGACTCCTGAAGATCCGGATGAGCCACCAGTAGCAACGGGAATCTTATCATGTTGCGAATGAATGTTAGCGTTGTGAGAACCATGTGCACCACCTATTTGTGATCCATGAGCTTGTGCGCCATTAGTAGGTAAAGCTCCAATCTTGCCATCGTCATAGGGTGTGAGGACACCAGGTGGTCCTCCAAATCCACCAGTATATACAACTGCATCAGCAACAGCGGCTGCTGCCGCAGTAGAGTGAGCTCCGCTCGATGTGTTATCTATGCTTGGAGCAGAGCTGTGTGGCGATTGAGTATCGCAGTGACCAGATGTGCAAGCAGCAGTTGTAGGAACTACTGTGGGCTTATTATTAGGTTGAGGGCTTACAGATGGAACAGCATATTCATTAGGCTTTAACAAACCGGCAGCCCCTCCGAAACCACCGGTATAGACTGGATTTTCGTTAGGAGGATTGTTTCCTACACTAGGTTTGGTGATACCGTACGACCCAGATAGAACATTTGCCCCAGAATTCGCACCAGCACTAAATGAAGGTGAGCCAATGCAGTTGGGCGTTCCACAGTTTGTTGGAGCATTGCCGGTAGAAGGTGTAAAATAAGTGTGTTCGGTAGGTTTAAATGTCCCAGAAGGTCCACCGAAACCGCCTGAATATTGTGGAAGAGACGGAACTGTATTTACATTTGTATTAGGCTTAGTAACGCCAAAGGATCCGTGTTGCCCGCTCGTAGGATAATTACCACAGTTTCCTGTTTTGCAACCAGTTGAGTAATCACCTGACGAAGATAGAGACTGAGTATGAGTAAAGCTTGGGGTTGATGCGGGGCCACTAATGTCACTAGGTCTATGAACTTCAGAAGGCCTATTATAATCATTTGTATAAGCAGGAAGTGTAGGAGGTAGATGGGAGCCCGAGCCAGATGTAGTGTCACCATATGGTTGGGCTGGTGCATGAGGCGCAGCAGTAGTGCCGAAAGAAGAATAACAGTTAGGGGTCTTGCAGTCTCCAGGATGACCACTAGACGTCGGGGTGTTTAATGTAGCTGAGGGAGTATAGCCAGGGCTACTAGGGGCGGTTCCGTGATAGTGTTTATCAGGATTAAAAGTGACAATAGATCCGCCTAAACCATTATTAAAATTAGTACCAGTGTGAGGTTTGGTAGTACCGTAATATCCAGACGACGCTGTCGCCCCAGATGTAGTTCCCGCTGCAGGTGTATACCCACCACAATTCTGTCCTAGTTTACAACCTTGCGTGCCAGTATTACCAGCTGGCAGTTGTCCCACTGTAGGCGTATACCCACCACAATTCTGTCCTAGTTTACAACCCAGCGCGCCAGTGTTACCAGCTGATAGTTGTGTATTGGATAATGGACCACCAGTATGATCATAGTTTGGTTTATTCACGACTGTTCCATGAACATTAAAATCATTCGGTTTAAGCATCCCAACAGGTCCAAAACCACCGGTGTAATTAGGTACTTTTCCACTAGGAATGTCACTACCAGGTCGGAGATTGTATGTTCCTTCCGGTACAGATCCACCTGTAGGTCTTGAAACAGAAGGATGTCCAGAACAACTAGGGCTATTACAACCTGTCGAAGCGCCTTCTAATGGTTTTCCATTGTGTATAGTTGCAGGACCATGGCTTGGATTACCTGGTGGTGCAGAAAATTCATATTCATTGGGCTTTAATAATCCCGCGGGGCCACCAAACCCTCCCGTATAAGCTGGAATTTCGTCATTCGAAACTTTGTTGTCATCACTCGGTTTGTCATGTCCAACGTGCCCAGGTGCTACGTTTGACCCTGCTGGATTGGTCGGATAAGGACTACAGTGTGGAGACTTGCAGCTTGTCACACTTTCAGTTGGAGTTTTAGATGGTGAGTGTCCAAATTGAACGTTACTTGGACTGACTGCGTAAGACGGTTGGTTTGTGCCCTGATTAGCTGATATACCAGAACAGCCTGATCCTGCGCAATTCGCGGTACTTGGATAGTCGAAAGACGATGGTCCTTTTGTTACGATGTTGTCTGTAGGGGAGTACGACCCTTTTGGTTCATTTTCACATTTCACACCATCACAAGGTTTTGGGTTGCCGTGTTCGTATGCTCCATGAATAGGCACATTGTAACTTGAGGGGGAATTTTCATATCCAGATTTAGCTGGTCCGTCGTTACAGTTTCCGGAGTTACATTTTGAATCTAATTTGGGGGTTTCTAAATGTGAAGAAGGTTTCTGGTATTGGGAAGTTATTCCTGTGTCAGCGCTAGATCCTTGTTTATTTGAAGCACTGGATCCCTGATAAGAATTTCCAAAATCATGATTATAGTCTAGTTTTGTGTTTGAAGACCCCGAAGGACCACATTTTCCATGAGAACAATCAGAGCCGGCGGTATTATATCCAGATGAACTATTAATATCTGAATGTTGATCATTGGCATTGTGAGTAGAACCAGACGAATAAGATGCACGAATGTCATTAGAACTGTCTGTTGGTGCTGCACCGTTGTCCAAAGAAGATCCACACTGACCCGATGTACATTTGTTGAGATCAGAATTAATTGACGTAGTTCCAGTATGAGGTTTACACTGTCCAGATTTGCATTTGTCAGAATTACCACCACAGTTTAATCCTTGACATCCTAATTCTGATACAGCTCCTGCATCTGCTGAAGCTGCAGCATTTGCAGAATTGTATCCTTGAGCTGAAGGTCCAAGTGACGTTGGTACTCCGTTACTTCTACCAGTGTGACAGGTTCCAGCTGAGCAGCCTCCATGGTTTGGAACTCCGCTTTCTAATCCAAGCGCACCAGCACCAGACCCGCCGTAGCTAAATGAGCTAGAGCTGGAGCTCGAGCTGGCACTCGAAGAAGCCGAACTGGACGAAGAAGATTTGGAAAAACTTCCTGAATAGCCAACTCCTAGTGGTACAGGAACTGGCCCGCCACCGAAGGCCCCTGCGGAGGCACTAGCTTCCGCTGAAATAAATAAAAAGGTAAGTATGAAAACTAATCCATATGGAAAAAAATAATAAAGAAGGATTATAAATAATAAAGCGTTTTTTTGAGGTGGGAAATCAGCAAATAATTCCCTCTCGCTCCACCCAGAAATTTTACTGACTAAATCCCCTCTATGTTCTTTCAGTTGCCCTTTGCATTCCAGGGCCGCGGCAATTCTTTCGAACAATGCTACTGATACACACAGACTACACTAGACCCTAAAAAATTTGGAATTGCATTTTGTTTAATGAAATAAGCGACATAAGTTTCTAATTGTCCGAGATCATAGAACAGTCAATCATTATAATATTTTGTAAAAAATTTAAATATAAAATCTAGCACTCGGAAACGTGAGTAATGATTTTACGCACATTTAACTCTAGAGACCTCCTAATTGACCGTCGCCGTCGCCGGGGCGTCTCGCCGCGTCGTCAGCCCAAGCTATAAAAGGCGCCAGATAACCGTTGAATAAAGTACATTGACCTTTACCTAATATCTCGGCGTAGGTAAGTACCCGAAAGACAAACAATGAATTCATTACTAGATCCTTTGATCACGTTTACGATACATTTCTATTCAAGACAGCTTCATGTCTTTATTTCCGTTTTTGAAATTAAGAATGTCAACAAATGTAAGAGGGTCAATGACCGTTATTCCAAAGTTATCTGGCACGTACTTCGGTAGGTTTGCGTACATTCGAAGTAGGTACATACACACACGAACACTGTGCGAACACTATCTAAGTACTATATCCCACACATTTTGTTACTGTGTTCTGGGATGTCCATGTCGCTTTATATTCATAGATCATGACTATCCATTGCAGGGCCTCAAGTCTGCTATTACAATAGTATCAGAATGGTCTATCATTGATGTCATAATTGACGATTTTGACAAGTTTAGTAATCTACTAATATAATGGCGTCATTATGACTTTCCAATGGCCAACCACTGACACTCCATTGAAAGAAGTGACTTAAAATGGTAATCTCGTACATATTGACAAATGAATATTTGACGTTTGCGGTAATCTGCTAAAACTTTGACAGTTTATTTGATCAGTGTTTGACCATTAGAACGTTATTGTGCAGTTATTGGTTTTAATATTCTCGAAATTATCATTCTACCACAATTCTATTAAAAGACCACTGACCGATCAATGATCGATCATTAGGAATTAGTAGATAACAAACTTTTAGCAAAATGACAATGGGATCGTGTTGGAATGACGAATTTATAAAAATAGCAGACTTAGGGCGCTGGTTGCCTGGAAGAGATCGCGGACTGCGATAAGGCCGCCCATTGTATCAATGTATTTTAATCTTCTTTTTGTATGTGTGTTCAATAAAGTATATTCTTAAATTAAAATATTTTAGTGCCCAAAAGTTGCACATAAGATTCACTAACAGGTGATCGCTTTTTATTACCTTATACCCATATAAGGTAGTAAAGCGATTACCTGTACTAAATTATAAGGTTAAATTTTAAAGTGCCCAAAAGAAGATTTACTCCGATTATCTATGACTCCGATAGAATGAGTGCTTCTTTTATTTTCTTATTATGACGTAAGGTCATCTCTGTGCTGTTAAATGAGACTGAAGGAATTATTTTCAGTACCTACCTATATTTTAGATCAAATAATCATTTTTGCTTTTCGGGCTAATAGAGGTCACAGAAGTCATAGTATCCTCCACATAGCTACAATATTTAGATATATTGTTTTATCGTGTTTATGATTTAATTAGAGATGTACTCGTAACTAAAACTATCGAAAATTCGAATTAAATAATTATACGTAACACAAAGTTTCAGAAATACCTAAGTGGACTCTAAGTGACCGGTTACGACAATTTTATTTTGCTCTGCCAAAAAATATTCAGACAGAAACAAACTGATTAAAAATAAAAGTCCGCTATTTGTATCTATTTGACTTTAAAAATTCTAATATGGTCAACCGAGATTAACTGATGATCCGAAACAACTTCATATTCATAACCATATCAAAACTGGTATCCTAATATTATTCCTCTAACTGTAAAATCCGTATCCGTATTCGAAATTTTATATCCGCGTCATTCTTGCTTCTTAAATTTCAATTTTTGTTAAACAATGTTTCTTATCTTCGAAAATCGAATCGTGCGGTTCTTATTTTTCGATCTTTTTCTACAAATTGATGAAGGTTATCGATACAAGTTTGTTCATAAAATAAAAATTTAGAGGGTAACGTTGTTAATCTTATGAAGTAGGTATGACTCCAAAATGTATTGACGCTATAATCTTTGGATTATAGCGCTTATTTCTATACCGAGCTACCAAATCAGAACGCGATAGTAGTTTGATATTTATTTGAAAACTGTTTATTATTCATATTTCTTGGTATGTCACTTTTGATCTATGTTGGTTTCTACAGGTTTCGACATTATGTCATTCAATCGGCCTAACCTATTCTTTTTATCCTTTCGCTACCCATCGACATATGTTGCGGAACGTAAAAAAATACTTAAATAATAACAAACGCATTAAGTAATTACATTGACTCAGCCAAAAAGAAAAACAAATACCTAATAGGTACCTACTCGATTAAAAAAGCAGTCAAAATCTTTCTGTTTTCCAAATTATTTTTAGTAAGTACTAGGTACATAGATATATTTATATTTCCGTATATATATTTTTTTAAATTGATACAAATTCCCACCTGATGGTAAGCAGTGATGATGGTAAGGCGCGCTAGTTTATCAAGAGACTAATCAGTAACTGAATGGATTCCGATAGTTTTTACACCACGTTAATTTTTTGTCCAAAAATATTTAAAAAGGTCACAAGCTGGACACCACCGACACTAAGAACAACACACGTCAGGGCAGGTCGTAGCGGGCATCAGGCGTTAGCTAATAGCTAAGCAGGTGCAAAGCAACCCCTCAGTCACCTGGATGGCTCGGTGACTATGTATTTTTGGTAATATAACAAGCTTATAACTTGTGTGATTTTTCATGACACAGTTATGAAATTTTGTACATATTCTTTAAACAAATATACTAGACACGTGTTTAAGGTTTCTCATATACTAAAACTAATGTTGAATGAGAAATATATTAGAAGAAGTTTAAAAATGGCGCCAGATACAAAAGGAGAGAGAGAAAAAGATTCATTAAGACGAGATAAAACGCGTGTCACTAAAAGAGTCATGACTATACATGTAAATGGATGGAGAGGGACAGAAAGAAAAGTATGATGGATTGTGTGAGGACAGAGGAGTGATGAAGCTGTTATTAAAATTTAAAAACCTGCGAGCTAATACCTACTTACTTAGAATACATACAAACTGAATAGGAAAGAAGCACTGTTTAATATGACATTATTAAGTAACATTTCTGTTCTGGTATAGTACCTTGTGTAGGATTGTATTTTAGGTAATGGTTCGTTCGATCAATGTCGCATCGGTTACATTACTATGGTTGTTGTCTCATTATCAAAAGTGTTTATCGTTAATAAGTTCGCATGATTAACCCGTAGCCCTTCAACTTCGTTACTTAATAATGTGTTGCCTGTTGGTCTAGTGGTTAGTGACCCTGACTGCTATGCCGGAGGTCGTGGGTTCGATTCCCACCTATGACAAATGTTTGTGTGATGAGCACGATCATTTGTTCTGTGTCTGGGTGTAATTTATCTATAATATGTATGTATTTAGAAATATATATGTATGTTTATCAGTTGTCTAGTACCCATAACACAAGTTCTGCTTAGCTTGGGACTAGACGGCGCTGTGTGATAGTTGTGGAATATATTATTATTATTATTATAGAAAACACTGCTTGCTGCAGTATGAGGGACCGAAATGTTTCAAAAATATCTAATGAACTAAAACTATAATAAACGGAAGACCTGACTATGGAAGAGAAATAAAAAAGAAATTAGGTAAGAACTATCTAATCTATTCACAAAATGCTGGCATAATTTTTCTTTTTTTTTGCACTTGCCACAAGGATGCGACAATATTTAAGACATCTATAACATAAAATTACACTTCTATAACATAAAAAATTACACTACAAATAAGTTTACTGAATTTGAAATTCATGGAATACATTAGATATATTTCATTATTAGTTAAGTTATAAACTGCGTTGTATTTTTGCATAGAAACCTTTAATGAGCAGATAATGATTATCAGATACTAATATAATATTATAAAGCTGCAGTGTTTGTTTGTTTGTTTGAACGCGCTAATCTCTGGAACTACTGGTCCGATTTGAATGATTCTTTCAGTGTTGGGTAGTCCATTTATCGAGAAAGGCTATAGGTTATAATTTTTTTTCAACATTAGGGATCCTTAATAAAATTGCTATTTTGTAACACAAGGTGTAAAATCGAAAACCTATTTTTGCGTGCGCTGCAAAAACTATTGACAAATAAAACAAAATGATGTACTATGGGTTTGTAGATCCCATCAAGACTTACAAAAAAGTCCGCGAGAACATATATCTAGCTATCAAGGTTTAATCACAATAAGCGATTTTGTGTTCAAAATAATTATTAAATCGTCTAAAGAAAAAAAAAACTACGTTAAATATGTATCGTAATATTAATCTTTATCGAAATTAAGCATTATGTTATCAAGAGTATTTATGTAGGAGTAAAATACTTTTTGTTTCATCTCAATCGGATATTTCGTTTAAAAGTTATCACGTGTGTAAGATGTTAAGAGTTGGTACCACGGAAACGAGAAAAACGCGGGTGAAACCGCGGGGCACAGCTAGTATTGATATATACCGGGATTCCATTCTGTCCTGCCACCTGTCACTCTATTACTATAGTCTGCCAAAAAAGTCAAACGACTTGGGTAATTATTAGGGTAAAATTAAATCTGATGTAGTCAATACTGGTTCAATTATCAAGGTTGATTAAGAGATCTTGATCATTGCTTACTAATAGAAGAATCTTATAAAAAGTATCGAATATATAAGTACTTTTTTTAAATGATTTTATATTATTAGGGGACTTTTGAACACTAAAACATGCAAAATATTTTCGCTTAGAATATATCTACCAATTTCAGTCTCTTTAATGATATTCTTATTACGATAATAGGATACATTTACAAAGATATAATAGTGTGATAAACTCATAGGTAAGTATAAAGTAATGTAATAATTCTGGATTCGTAAGAGGAATCTGATGGCGCCGGTGTGGGCGCCGTCGCTGAAAAAGCAACCGGCGGCCATACTGAACGCCTGCCAGAGGGTCATGGCAATAAGGATGGTGCGGGGATACTGCACGGTCTCCCGCGAAGCGGCGAGCCTTCTGGCTGGCCTACCACCGTGGGATCTGGAGGCAACAGTCCTTGCACACATGCACGATATGCGCGTGGAGATGCAACGCCGGGGTGAAAGTCCACTGCCGCGACAGGTTGCGGCATGGCGGACAGAGCTCCGGCGGGATCTCATGGTGAAATGGCGTCAACGACTATCGCAACCCAGTGCTGGGCACGCCACAATCATGGCGGTAAGTCCCCTCTTTGAGGCGTGGCTGGAAAGACCTCACGGCGTCCTTACCTTTCGCATGACGCAGGTCCTCACCGGACATGGTTCGTTCGGGAGTTTCCTGCACCGGATTCATGCGGAAGTGACGCCCGGGTGTCGCCACTGTGCGGAACGCCCGGAGGACACGGTGGAGCACACGGTCGAGGTGTGCCCTGCTTGGGCGGAGCATCGCCGTGCCCTCGTGGGGGCGATCGGCGGCGGAGACCTCTCGCGCCGGGCCTTGGTTGAGGCCATGGTCCGGAGCGAGGAGGAGTGGCAGGCGGTCGCCGACTTCTGCGAAGCAGTAATGCTCGCAAAGGAGGAGGCCGAACGCATCAGGCAACGGCGTTATCGCCGCCGCCGCCGCAACCGGGATTCTGATCCCGATTTCCGGCCACCGTAGGCGCGGGCTTGCGGACAGTGAGCAATGGGTAGCTCACTGTCCGGCCGTCCGGTAACTTTCCGGACCAAGCCCAAGTCGTCGACGGCGCGCACTGTTCCCGCGCGCCTCAAGGAGTTGTCAGCAACAGCAGGGACCCAGCCGGGTCGAAGCCTACTGGGGCCAGGGTTATCCGAAAGGGCGCTCAAGCCCCGGTGTGAAGGCTAGAAGGAACGGGGTGGGTCTTTTAGTCAGTAAGAGTCTGACACTATCTCCCGCTCCGCCCAAGAGCGGGGGATGTCAATGCATGATTTTTTCCCACCATAAAAAAAAAAAAAAAAAAAAAAAAAAAGAGGAATCTGATTCTAAGTATTCTACTCCGCTTATTGATTCATTTTCACCAGCCATATTACGATCAAAATCTGTTGTAGAACTATCATCTCAAGAAACAAGTGAATGACAACTAAAATTCGCGTTTACAACAACAATTTTTTTTTATTTCCTACAAAAAATCCCAAGTCGTTTGACTTTTTAGACAGTCTATAACTCCCTTTTCTAATAACTTCAACTTTGAAAGAAACTCCACAATTTTGTTATTGACAAAATTGTGGAGTTTCTTTCAACACGTGCGAACTATCAATAGACCATATGACGCTGGTCGCGATGGAGAATATTTAGCAAGTATTAACTAAACTTATAAATGCTCTCACGTATGTATAATACTTTTCGAGTTATGTCATCCTTGTCCTTGTCGCAAATGACAGTCGGTTCGACGATACGGTAGCGCCTGCATGTCGCGAGTTCGATTCCCTAATACATTAACTTAACCTATTGGGTATTGCATAAAGATGAAATAAAAATCATCCTTCCTTTACATTACATTAGGTAGGTACACCAAAAAGGCAAATTTTGGTTATAAACATTTTGTGTGAAATGAAGTAAATTATCGCATTATAAACATTTTAGAAAATATGAGCTTAATAAGTAATATTTTTCCTACCTAATAACTATCATCTATCATCGTAAAGGTCTTACAAAGTTGATATTTATAGTCAGTCTAGATAGTCCACCTAGTCATTGTAGTTTTCATTGCTTTGTTACTATCATAAAACATAGTAGGTACCTAATTCCGGTTCAGCATCACTATTTAGTTGTCTCTATTTATTATGATAATTTCATATTCAATTAATAGAGTATTACAGTAATATAACTACTAAGTAATATTTTAATTTATCGTCGTTGTTATCATAACATTGTGTTTATTTACGTCGATTACGCACCAAATAGTTATAAATAAATCACCTACCTCTAGCGGATGCCCCACCCTTGACACCGTATCCCCCATATCCGTGCGGGGAAGCGCTCACTAAGGCCGCTGATATCAACAAGAAGGCACAGGTGAGCTCCATCATTGTGGAGCTTCTCACTCACAATGTTTTTGTTCTGTAGTCGCTTGCTTTTATAAAGCGATTCATAAATAGACGTTAGTGTATTATAGCAAAAAACCTGTTGGTGTTACTGCGAATCGGAGGCTGTATTAGCGTAGGCAGTATGTATTGTTAACAGAGTTCTTAAGCGCTGTACAGCGCTTATACGTACGTACATGTGCTTCATTGCATTCATAACAATACTTGCCGACTATCTATCAATAACGTATTAGTCACTCAGTCATGATGTCGTCCGAAAACGGAACGTAGCTGGGAAAATACGCTGACATAAGCACAATGTGAATGTACCTATGTGGTATTTTGTTGTTGTAGTTATGTAGATATTGTCTGCGTTGAGGTGTGAGCGAGATACTAATTGGTGAACGAACGAAAACGCTTTGGTTCTGGCTAGCTATGAATAATGTGAGCTTCTGTCACTGCTGCGGACACTATGTCCAAAACATGAAGATTACATGAGTTCGAGTACAAACACTAATCGAGCTGCCTACTTATTATGTCTTGACGTTTTATGAAGTTGCACACAGAACTATGATAACTTCAGTTTGTCTTGAAATTAATTCAAATATACTTTTTGTGTGAGGCATGGTTTTTAAAATTGTTTATTTTTAGTTTTTTTCCTGTTACCTATGTTACCATATATTTATAAAAATGTCCCATGGGTTATATAAGAACTGTGATATTATAGAAAATACAAAACACAAAAATAATAATAAAGACCTGATTTCGGAAAAAGAATAACGTACCTTTAATATAAATTTTATTTGAACTAATAATTCCAAGTCAATCCAGAGATATAGCTTCAACCCGCTGTAAAAAACGGCAATTCCACAGGTAGGTAAAGACCAACAACTCCTACATTTAAATAAGTTATACATTATCTTAAAAGCATAACAGTTTAGAGGTCGACAGAGTGAAGTTGTAAGGTGAACAAGAAAACCGGCCAAGTGCCAGTCGAAGAACGCCGGTCAAAGGGTTCCGATTGGTTCCAAACCATAAAAACAAAAATTTCGTGTCCGTTTATTTTTTATTGTTTCTTATTGCTTATATTTTTTACAACTCCAATAACTCCATGGGCCATGTAAGTATGTGGGGCAGAGTCGTAAGCTTTCTTAGAATAGAACTTCTAACATGTTGGCTTATAGCCGTGATTAATCCATTTGGAGTTACAAAATAATTAAATTACACTCAATGTACTACCAATTTTCTTGACTGACTGTGACTTGTGTGACGAAGACTGTGGACTTATGAAGCAGGTGGGTGACGGCAATAGTTAAAAATTTAACTAAGGCAGCGACCCAGACCCCCGCATGCATGTCATGGAGAGGACCCAGCAGTTGCGACTCGAGGTGACATTGCACAAGTCCGAGGCCATGAAATCACATGGCCGCGCCGCCACTGAGTTCCTAAATACCGGTCGACATGACGCCGCTCCAATGTGAACCTCTCCTGTTCACATCGAGGTTGAGTCAGCGATGAAGTACCTGGGACTCGTCCTCGACAGCAGGTAGAATTTCGAAGAACACTCCCGACGTCTGGCTCTCAAACTGGATCGTCCTGGGGCTGCCCTCTACTGCTCAACCCAGAGGACTTTTACCGGAGGCACTACGCGGGTATCGTTTGGTCCTCGCCGGTACGGGCGCCGTCACTGCGAAAGCGACCGGCTATCCGGATGGTGCGAAGATACCGCTCGGTTTCCCGCGAAGCGACCTTCTTGCTGGCCTGCCACCATAGGATCTGGAGGCAACAGTCCTCGCACGAGTTGCACGCATGCAAGCCGGGGCGAAATTCCGCTGCTGCGACAATTCGAGGCATGGCGGACGGAGTTACGGCGGGATCTCATGGTGGAATAGCGACAGCGACTGTCGCAACCCAGTGCTGAGCACACCATAATAATGGCGGTAAGTCCCCTCTTTGAAGTGTTGCTGGAAAGACGTCACGTTACTCAGCGGACATGGTAAGAAACGACAAGTGTTACCATTGTTGTGTGGACCGCCCGGAGGATACGATGCAGCATACAGTAGAGTTGTGCCCCGCTTGGGCAGAGCACTGCCATGGCCTCGTGGGGCGATTGGCGGCAACGACCTCTCGCGCCGGGCCCTGGTACAGTTTATGGTCCCGGAGTGAGAAGGAACGGCAGGCGGTCGCTTTCCTCTACGAAGCAGTAATGCTAGCGAAGGAGACCGCCGCACGTACGAAGGAAAGGCAATCACGCCCGAGCCGCTGGAATTCCGACCCCGTGATTTCCAGCCACCGTAGGCGTGGGCTTGCGGACACTGAGCAATGGGTAACTCGACGTCTAGCCGTCCGGACCGAGCCCAAGACGTCGACGTAGTGTTCCATGCGCGCCTCAAGGAAATGTCAGCAACTGTAGGGACTCAGCAGAAGTCTTACTGGGGCTATGGGTGATACGAACCGTCTAGACCGAGCCCAGGTCCTGGAAAGCAAGGCAACAAAGGAACATAGGAGTAGGTTTTAGTCAGTAAAAGTCTGACACGCCCTTGCGCTCCGCCCTAGAGCACGGGAAGCCACTGGATCATTTGTATCTTATAAAAAGACCTGCACTTGTGGCGCCAGTGACTGAAAAGTTGAAAGGAAATCGTTTATCTTGGTATGGTCATGTGAAAAAGAGGGACGAAACGCATGTTGCTAAAAAAACATGTGTTTACATGTGGATGGATGGAGGGGGGAGAGGCCACAGAAAAGATGGATGGATTGTGTGAGAAGCGATATGAAACAAAAGGGAGTTAGTGATAGCTTGACAAGTGACAGGACAATGGAAAAAAAAACTTGTTGCGCCGACCTCAAATAAAACGGGACTAGGGCAGGAGATGAAAAGTCCTGCACTTGGGCTTCGACATCACTTGCAATTCTTCAAAAATTTTAACATGCCAAAACCAACAAAATGTTAATGACGGAAATCTGCCCAAAGTCAGTACAATTCAAATGATTCCCAGTGAAATTTTTCCTAAAAATCCACAAGATAAAACAGAAAAAAAAAACAACCAAGTACGAGTCAGGCTCACGACAAAAATCCAAAAAATATATAACATATTTTTCTTCGTTCTGCGAGGCCAATAAATTTTCAATTTATTTTACCCTTCAGGAACGGAACCCTAAAAGCGCAATACCAGAAAACGGGTCAATGTACTTATCGTTACGAACACTATAACACTGGGATTTTTTAATATAAAAAGACAATGGACACTTTTATACCTATGTACCCGCAGTGATGCATCAAGGTGTGGCATAATTGCCATTTCAAAGGTCATCCAAGGTGCTTCCATATATTATATGACACTAATAGTCACACATGTGCTGAGAACTCAGATTCATACCATAGAGTGAATGGAATGCAAATAGTTCGCCTCACGGTCTCGGCCGCCTAACTTGTTTGAATTACTGCTTTGCAGAAAGACGTTGTCTGCCATTACATCTCACTCCATACTATGGCTTGAACCAGGGCCGGATGCGGGAGATCCCGGCCGCCTACAGCCTCCACAAGGATACGGTAGCGGTGCTCGAATGACCAAGCGGGATAGACCTCCACGTCCTCCACCCGCCACCGTATCAAAATAGATATATTTTGTGACCATATGACATAGGGTCTGCTCTACCGTGTACTGCGAGCAATAGGATAAGTCTGGAATTGTCTTGTGGGTTACACGAGCAGAAAGAGTTGTTCTTGTGTGCTGATGTTGTATTACCTGAATTATTTTTATAAATCACTAGCTTTTGCCTGCGGTTTCACCCACGTATATTTTAAACTGCTTACAGACATCGCGAGACGTGCGTCACGAATGGTTCGTCACGCATGCCTCAACCTGAGGCATATGACAGTGCATTTATGCGTGCGTCCCGAACGACACATGATTTTTTTTATGGTTAAAAATCATCCAAATGACATTCCCCGCCCTTGGACGGAGCTGGAGATAGTGTCAGACTCTTAACTGACTAAAAAATCCACCCCATTCCTTCTTGCCTTTCATACCGGGCCGAGCTACCTTTCGGAGCTAACCCGGGCCCCAATGGGCTTCGACCTAGCAGGGCCCCTGCTTTTGCTGACAACTCCTTGAGGCATGCGGGAACAGTGCGCTGTCGACGACTTGGGTTCGGTCCGGACAGCGAGCTACCCATTGCTTGCCGTCCGCAAGCCCACGCCTACGGTGGCCGGAAATCGGGATTGGAATCCCGGTGGCGGCTGCGGCACTGTGAGCGTCGTTGCCTGATGCGGTCGGCCTCCTCCTTTGCTAGAATTACTGCTTCGCAGAAGGAAGCGACCGCCTGCCACTCCTCCTCGCTTCGGACCATGGCCTGTACCCGGCGCGTCCATCCACGCCTCAAAGAGGGGATATAATTGTGGCGTGCCCAGAACAATACATACTAAAGCTGAGCACGGTGCTCGTCAGTAGAAAACGCAAACAACATCCATCCATCCAAACGGAGCGCACGACTCGTACTACGTCAGAACTTACTCTTAGTATGTAAATGTTAATACCCTTATCTATGGCTCGTACTGAGGCGGCATTCGCAACGATCGTATGACGCGATTGCTCACTATGAGCACACACATCCACACAGCCCAAGGCATGCGAGGCGAACCATTCGCGACGCACGCCTTGTGTCCGCGATCAGACATCGCTTGAATTTACTTTATGTTACTCAGGAATAAAGCAGCTTTCTACCGGTGAAAAAATTTTAGCAATCAGACCAGTAATTTCTGAGATTACCTACTACAAATTTTTATTTATTATCTATCAATTATTTATTAACCAGCAACCTGATTGATCCACCCGGGTTACTTCAGGTACGTTAGGTATCTGCGTTCACTGCTTTATTTTACTATTATATAAACAGTCAGACACAATATGCACAAGGAAAAATGTACGTAATGATTTTTGCGGTTGTTTTGATGCCTTCTTCATGTGGGAGTTCGACTCGTACTTGACCGGTTTCTAAGAACTTTGAGGTAGGTAAGTTATCTATACATTTAATAAAATCGTAGGAAAGTCAAAACTGTACATTGAATATTAAAAAAAAAAATACTTGGAGCGTGATCTACAATCGATATAGCGATATTGAAGCCAAAAATATAGTTTTTAGAATTTTTGTCTGTTTGTCTGTATGTATGTCCGGGCTAAACTCAAAAAGTAATGCATGGATTTACTTCAAATTTTGCATGAATATTACTAAGAGGTCGGGTCAACATATAGGCTACATATTATCACCTACGGGAGAGGAGCTGTGAATCTTTATTTTTATTACGCATTCTGTGACAGCGTGTAATCTAACGACGCATATTTAAATGTTATTTTTGAGTAACCCATGCTATTATCTAGCTTTACACAATAAAAACTACGTTATTTAAGTAACTTGGGCAGAGTTAGTAGTATAAAGACAATTTTGAAGCAGCGCCAAATATGAGATTTCATAAAAATCAAAATAAAATCAAGTTATTCTGGAAATTAATAATTTAAATTTGATCATATTGGCGAGGTGCTATACGTACGAGTATAATAAAACAGTAACGAAAGCAAAACTGTACATAGAGAATTTTCGAGAAATATGTGGCTTTTGTTAGAAAAACGTAACTTGTTGACAAAAAGTGACTTTTTAGGATTTTTGTCTGTTTGTCTGCGTGTATGGTACGGCTTCACGACAAAACTACTGGACAGATTGAATTGAAATTCAGCAAAAATGTTCTTTGTAAACCAAATTCAGATCAGATATTTTTATTTTTAGAACATAGGTAAGTAAACAAAATTACAGATGTGATGTAAGGAAGGACCAAGGAAGGCTTTAGGCTACATATTATCACACCTCCCATAACATAATGGGAGGTAAGCAATATTGATTTTAGAAGGTGTTTGTTCGTGCATTCAAGCGCAAAATGACATGTTATTTTGTTAATAAAAATTTAACTCTGGGAACATAAGGTCCATACAATAAATATGTAATGGTCAAATCACATGAGAACCATGCAGATTAGTCTGAGATGGTCTTTTGAAGAAAAATCCATACTGATTTGCGTGGACCCATCCAGTCAGTGCAAGCATTTGTCAGTATTCGCAAAGCTCAATTCAGGACTACTAAGGAGCTCAACGACTTGACGAAAAAATACCAAGGAAAAGACATTTGGGTAGGCCGCAGAAAATACTCACTGCGGGAGACCTTGGGAGACATTGGATTTCGATTTCGATTTGCGATTCCTGGGTATTGTAGAGGCGGATTTGTAGACGGTGAACAATTATTAGTTTGCTGTCCAATAAGGACCGGCCTGAGTGGACTTAGCGTTACACGCGCGCCTCATAGAGATGTCAGTGAAAGCGATGAAGCCCGTCAGGCAGGGCCAATAGGTTTTATTTTATTGGTTGAATGTCACAATTTTGCAAATTCTACCGAGATCGAAGATCGCGAATTCAAAGACTGCAATTGACCATCAATATGCTGTAACGAGTCGATTTCGCCTCGTCACGTTTCCGAACTTTTGGGCGATTTGGCTTGAAAGATTTGTTATCCAAGTATAAAATTCTATTGTTTTTTTTTATGATGAGCTGTCAGATTTGATAACCTTACTTTTCGGCCCAGCTTTTCTTCAGCGAGGAACTAATATTTCTTTGCTCTGATTAAATTTCTAAAAAATCCTGTTTATTTATGCCGTTTTGTGTTACAAGGATGTCGTAATACAAACGAAAAGATATTTCTTGGAAAGGTGCACGATAATTTCGGTAAGAATTTATTTTTGAAATTCTTCTTGCCGCGATAGCGTGTTCATGAATTTGTTTGGTTCGATACGTACGATATTTCTTTCCAGTTTAGTGACTCTTCGCCTGTCTTGCGTTTTTTTAATGAACCGATTGGCGCGCTAAACATAATTCGGAGAAAAAAACGGTGAGTTTTTCAGATACATAACCTCGCGACCACGTGTCCACATTGTCACATTCCTACAGAATATTAACGTATTTCTTTATGGTTGTTGCAGCCCTCTGGCGCTCCTATTTTATTTTTCAGGATCGACTTGAAGATTATCCTATAAGGGACCACGCCTGGAGTCTTCAAGTACCAGACGACATTCCTTTTTTTACACATTTAAAATCAACCTTTAAAACAGATGCAATAGTATCCCTTAACTATGATTGTCTGAAACTACGAGTTGGAAGGAAATAAAAGACAAAAGTTCCAATTATCGGTTTAATTTTATTTTCTTTTTCCCTTATTCCCCCCATTGGAAGATTAATGGTCCAATCTAGTGCCCGACTTAGTTATTCTGGTTATTCTCGTTTCGACATTGGCGCCCGAGGTCTTAATTTCTTATTTATTTTATTGTCGAAACACACTTCTTTACATACACAATCAAAATCATTTTTTTAATGTTTTATTATTACTATGCGTCGTTTAGGAAAAAATATATTATAAAGTTAAAGACTTTTGGTGGAATAGTTCCCATTAAGAGGCCGGCGACCGATGAATTTCCATACAAACGTAATACCACGCTCATTTGCAGTTGGAGTATATTTCCAATATACAGGGTGGCCCAGAGAGAAATGCACTTTTGATTTTGCGCGCATTTTTAAACAACAAAATGGTGGCGGGCGGGAGTTGTGTCAGTACGAAGCGCGGACTTTATAATTTTTGTTACCATAGGTTGTTACACTATAGCGCTGCGCGCGTTTCGAATCCGCGCATTTTATGACAATGCTCGATCTTATGTGACTTTTCGACGACTCTACTGTGCATAATTCAAATTGCGGCGCATCAGTGAATGTCCAAGCACTAATTTAATTAAGCAATTAATTGAGTGATTTGAAAGGACAAGATCGACGCAAAAAATGCAGCCTCGCGGTCGTCAATGAGTATCACGGGCCGACGAAAACATTTAGTGAGTTCGTGAATTTGTACGCGCGAATGCTGGAGCGCAAAGTGCATCAACTTTGTGATTGTTTAGATCGACATTGCAGCGAATTTTACGGCTTGATTTGAAATAACATTCTTGGACGATACGGTTGGTACAGGAACTAAAGGCATCACACTTCGAATCGAGATTGAGATTTGTAAATGAAATGCGCAAGTCTCCACAAAAAATAATTTTAGGCAGGGTTAACATCTCCTGGCTACCAAAAAGCCCCGATCTCACTCCAGCAGTCTTCTTTATGCGGGATTACCTTAAAAAAGAGTACATTCTGATAGCACAACCACCTTGCAGCAACTGAAGTTGAATGTTCGGCAAGAAATGGAATCCAGTTCGAGGATAAGTCCAACAAAAGTTTTCCAAAATTTTGACACCACATTGGATGAATGTTGTAACCGCTAAGGAAATCACTTAGACGATGTAATTTTTATAAAGTAAATTTAAAAATAAATTTCATTAAATTTTCTTTACATTGAAATAAATAAAGTTCTTGAAAATCAAACAGGTTTTTTTTCCTTGAATTTTCAAAAGTGCATTTCTTTCTGGGCCACCCTGTATTATGATAATATTCGGTTATAGACAATATTTATCTAGGTTCCTACGTCTTTCTTTTTTAAATAACCAAAAAGGAATTTAAGCGAATTGTATTTCGCACTTTTTTACAGCGTAAATGGCAAAACATTCCATTTGGCTTTTCCTGTATTAAAAATAACAATATTTCTAATATTCCCGACGAAGGAAGCTAGATAAATATTGTCTATAACCGAATATCATCATAATATGTTGGAAATATGCTCCAACTGCAAATGAGTGTGGTATTACGTTTGTATGGAAATTCATCGGTCGCCGGCCTCTTAAAGAAAAACATTCGTTTGATGTATGGGGACGCCAGTCAAATACCGCACCAAAAAAAAAATTCAGGCTGAATGAACGGATAATTAAATACCCAAAAATTATCAATGGTGGTTGCGAATTGTCATGTGAGTCATGACGCCTGGGTTGTCTCCAAGTGACAATTGGAGGGGTTTGAGGATTTACTATCCCTCAAGGTTTCAGCCACCTTGCTCACCGTAGTAGGTGACTGCAACTTCCCATTCCCTCTGGCTCCGAATCATAACCTGAACCAGAGCCAGATGTGAGAGGTCGTCGTCGCCAATCGCCTCCACAAGGGTTCTGCTTCCAAATTGACGACAATACGACGGTGCACCGCCCTTGAAGGGCAGACTTCCACCGTAAAGTTCACCGTATAGCACTTTAGGCATTACGTGCCCATTATAGCACTTTAAATAGCACTTATTTACTGGTGCTTGGAATGTTCTGTGTGTCAATATGCTTTTATTAAAAAAACAAATTGTTTTAAAATCGTTCTTTGTTTCAACGTTATATAAACTGGAAACCTAGTTAGACTTACGTTATATAAACTAACACCTTTTTTCGTGGAGTAAGCAACAATTTAGGTCGCCAACTGCTGCGACTAGTGTTGCCAGGTCCGATTGGATGAAAATCGGGACAGACAGCAAAACAAATCGGGATTTAGGGTTTTATTTAGATCGGGACAGTTTTTTTTTTTGAGTAATTTTTTTTTTGATTTGGTAATCATCTCATAACTTCTCCCATTCTAGGGTAGAACGAGATCAAACTTGTACTGATTAAAAGCCAGACTTCTTCAGTCGTCCTTTGCTTTCCAGGGGCACCGGCACTGTTTGAAACGTTCCCGCAGCCCTAGTAGGCATCGGCCCAACGAGTCTCTTCAGTTTTATCGCGGTGTGCCCTGCTTGGACGGAGCATCGCCGTGCCCTCGTGGGGGTGATCGGCGGCGGAGACCTCTCGCGCCGGACCTTGGTCGAGGCCATGGTCCGGAGCGAGGAGGAGTGGCAGGCGGTCGCCGACTTCTGCGAAGCAGTAATGCTCGCTAAGGAGGAGGCCGATCGCATCAGGCAACGGCGCTCTCGCCGCCGCCGCCGGGATTCCGATCCCGATTTCCAGCCACCGTAGGCGCGGGCTTGCGGACAGTGAGCAATGGGTAGCTCGCTGTCCGGCCGTCCGGTAACAGTCCGGACCAAGCCCAAGTCGTCGACGGCGCGCGCTGTTCCCGCGCGCCTCAAGGAGTTGTCAGCAACAGCAGGGGCCCAGCCGGGTCGAAGCCTACTTGGGCCAGGGTTATCCGAAAGGGCGCTCGAGCCCCGGTATGAAGGCTTGAAGGAACGGGATGGGTTTTTTAGTCAGTAAGAGTCTGACACTATCTCCCGCTCCGCCCAAGAGCGGGGGTTGTCATAAGATGATTTTTCCCATCGAAAAAAAAAAAAAAAAGTCTCTTCAGTTTTCCTGGTATTTATTTGAGAAACGTGTGCGGCATCGCCTCGGACCTGGTACTTATTGAACGGGCGAACGACGAGTTTTGATATTTACATTGCTCGTCGTTTGTAAACCCATATCTATTGTGGCCGGAAATTACTGTGTGACTCGCCCGGGACATCTCCTTCGGAGGCGACTGGGACGTGAGGGTATACGTTCTTTTACGGTTGCAGTCAACTCCTTCGCGGTTACGGTCAATTCTTTCGTGGTAGCAGTTAATTCCTTCGCGGTAAGAGGCGACTGTTTCCCATTCTCTCTTGTGCTTTGGATCATGGTCAGAACTAGGGCCCAGCGAGCGAGCGAGCAGCCGCCGCCAAAAGCCTCCACAAGGAAACAGCGGTGCTCCGCTCAAGCAGGGCACACTTCCATCATAAGCTCCATGGTGTCACCCGGGCGGTCCACACTATGCTGACACCCGGGCATTTCTTTCGCAGGATTCAGGTGCAGGAATAAAGACAAAATCTACAAAAATATGGAAGTTATGAATGATTCCCGCTGTTTTAAAAGTTTTAATATTTTATTAAAATTATATTGTTGGTTACATTTTATTGCATACGAATGTAATGGATAAACGAAGATGGATTATTGAGTCACCGATTACTTATAATTGTGTGGATTGAGTAACGTAGAAGACGCTGCGCGAGAGAGATTTATCGGGACATTTAGCGTCCCAATCAGGTGCAAAGCGGGACGCGTCCCCAGACCCCTAAAAATCGGGACGTCCCACGCAAATCGGGACGCCTGGCAACACTAGCTGCGACCCTTATATATTCCTTTTGCTTCGTTTACGTTCTCAAGATAATTTGCGTTTTGACTTATAACTGTCTTATGTGATAGAAAAATAAATGAATTGGTTGCTTTCGGTGTGAATCTCAAGCACAGAATTATTATATAGGTATATTGTTTTACGAACCTAAAGCGGATGAAGTCGCGGGCAATAGCTAGTTTTGTTAATAAAATGGTGATTAAACTGCAGATTTTTATATAATTCTCTGACTTTTTACTACCCGTCTAAAATTCGGTGATTATCAGTAGGTACACAATCCTGGGATCAGAAATAATAACTGGCATCTAACTTATACAACCTTATTTTTAGTAAGTTTATGCGAAACCTGAAACACGTGTCTACTAGTATTTTTATGTAAATAATCTATGTACAAAATTTCAGAAATGTATTATGAAAATTCACAAAATTATAAGCCCGCTATGGAGGCCTGTGATTGGCGACATAAATACATGGTCACCGGGCCACCTGGGCAGCTTTTTTTTATGGTGGGAAAATCATCAATGACTCCCGTTCCACCCAGAGCGGGGGTTCGCTCTGGGTGAAGCGGGAGATAGGGTCAGACTCTTGCTGACTAAAAATCCACCCTGTTCCTTCAAGCCTTCATACCGGAGCTCGAGTTGTCTTTCGAAACTAACTCTGGCCCCAGTAGGCTTTGACCCGGCTGGGCCCCTACTGTTGCTAACAACTCCTAGAGGCGCGCGGGAACAGCGCGCGCCGTCGACGACTTGGTCTCGGTCCGGACAGTTACCGGACAGTTACCGATAGGTACCGAACGGTCGGACTGCGAGCTACCCAATGCATACTGTCCGCAAGCCCGCGCCTACGGTAGCGGGAAATCCGGTACGGAATCGCCGGCGGCGAGAGCGCAGTTGCCTGAAGCGTTCGGCCTCCTCCTTTGCGAGCATTACTGCTTCGCAGAAATCGACGACGGCCTGCCACTCCTCCTCGCTCCGGACCATGGCCTGAACCAAAGCCCGGCGCGAGACGTCTCCACCGTCGGGCCACCCGGGCAGCTGAGGGGTTGTTTCGCTTCCGCAACCACCTGTGCGCTGGCGCCTGAAGCCCGTTTTGATCTACCGTGACCTGTTTAGTACTTAGTGTCGGTGGTGTCCTACTTGTGACCTTTTTAAATATTTTTGGCAAAAAATATAACATGGTGTAAAAATTATTGGAATTATTGAAAAATCCTTCGATATTCGACTTATTTCTTTTAATTATAGATAGGTGTACCGGTGTACGATAATATCACTACTTTATAGGTAAGGTATGCGATAGATAGAAAGAGGGGCAATGCCGCAGTGTTCTGATAGGTAGGTTAGGTTAGGTTGGTTTACCACTAAAAGTTAAAAAAACTAAAAACACTTAATTTCGGATTAAGTTTAATTAAAAAATATATGTATGGATATGAAATTTTGTTGATGTCATGACACGGAGAGGAGAAGGTCGCACGTCCACCGCGTCCGTCTCGTGTGACCACAAGCGTGCATCGCGCACACATCCGGGTGACGCGTCGCGTGGATGTTCCCACCGTCACCACTAAACTTCTCCACGCATACCTGCTATACCTAGGGTTGCCAACTTTTATTAGAAAATATTTAACATTAAATATATTTAAATTATTTCAAAGAGTTAGTAAAAAAGAGTAAATACCTGTCAGACCTTTAAAAAGTATTTTTTGGGACTTTTTGCGGCACATAACAATCTTTCATTGTACGACTCCAAACATTCTAACTCTGAGTTTTCATAGAAGTCAGAAGTTCATTTTAATCAATTTTAAATGAAGCCCTAGTCTTCTCTTCCCGCCGTTTCATATTCATGACCGAAAATTCTATCAGTTAAATTTTTGATTACGGTATACATCATTTATGCGTAGGCACTAGTATAGTAAACATTGTGTAAAAAAGAGTAGGTATTTTAGCGTCCTCTATTAGTTTTACAGATTATAGAGTACGCCTACATAAAGTCTTCTTCTTCTTCCTGCCCTTGTCCCATCTTATTTGGGGTCGGCGCAATACGTTTTTTTCTTCCATTCTACCCTGTCACTCGTCATGCTATCACTAACTTCCTTTTCTTTCATATCATTCTTCACGCAATCCATCCATCTTTTCTTTGGCCTCCCTCTCCCTCTCCACCCATCCACATGTATACTCATAACTCTTTTGGTGACATGCATTTCATCCCTCCTCTTTACATGACCATACCAAGACAAACGATTCCCCTTCAGCTTGTCAGTCACTGGCGCCACTTTCAAACTTCCTCTAATATACTCATTTCTCACTTTATCTAATCTAGTCACACCACACATCCATCTCAACATTCTCATCTCCGCTACATGCAATCTTTTTTCATCCGTCTTTTTCACAGCCCAACATTCTGATCCATACAGTATGACAGGCCTTATCACGGACTTGTAGATTTTACCCTTCAACTTGAGGGGCATCCGTGGGTCACAAGTTGTTCCAGTGACCTGTCGCCATTTCATCCATCCTGAATTGATCCGATGTGTTATGTCTCGGTCTACCTCCCCATCTCCTTGGATAAGCGACCCGAGGTACCGAAAGTCGGAGCAGATTGGTATGGGCGTTCCAGCGAGAGCTAAGGGTACAGAACCGGAGAGACCGCCAAAATCGCAGAATAAGTACTCGGTTTTCGTTCTACTTAATTTTAAGCCAACACTCTCCAGTCTATGCCACCACACCTCCAATTTGCTCTGGACCTCTAGGCCACTCTCGGCAACCAGCACAATGTCATCGGCAAACAGCATACACCAGGGAGCCTCTTCCTGGAGGTCCGACGTCAAAGCGTCCATTATCATCAGGAAGAGGTAAGGGCTGAGAGCCGACCCTTGATGTAAGCCGACAGCCACATTGAAGCTGCCAGTGTTGCCCACCGTAGACCGGACTTGGGTACTGCACTGACTGTACATTGCTCGGATCAACTGCACATACTTCCCAGGCACACCTTTCTCCTTAAGGGGCCCACAGAACTTCACGAGGTACCCGGTCATATGCCTTTTCGAGGTAAGTACAATAAGAATTATTGTATTGAAGGTACTTAACATTTGGCAACCGTACTCGAGATTATTCGAGATTTAGACTCTGGCCAACGAAAGATGGGAGTGAATTATTTATAAAAGTCCATAGATGGCACTTAAAAAAAAAATATAAGCACTGCCTAAAATGTGTCGTTGACATTTCAAACTTCATTCATCTTGTGTTTACGTGCATCTTATTATAATAATGCTATAAATAGTTTGACGAAGAGGCTTCTCTTCAAGATGATTGATAATTTTAAAATCAAAAAAAGTGAGATTAATCAGAAATCTGCAGAGAAAATGCGACGACCGAATACTTTAAGTTCATTTATAGGTTCATCATCATCATCATCATCATTTCAGCCGATACACGTCCACCTCCCCCAAGCATCGCCACATGGAACGTTCCTGTGCGTCCCGCATCCATCGGTTTCCCGCTACCTTCACCAGGTCATCGGTACACCTTGTAGGAGGCCTTCCAACGCTGCGTCTTTCGGTACGCTCGCCACTCCGGAACCTTTCGGCCCCAACGGCTATTTGTTCTGCGAGCAATATGCCCTTCCCATTGCCACTTAAGTTCGGCAATTCTTCGTGCTATGTCGGCAACCTTAGTTCTCCTGCGGATATCTTCAATTTTTATTCGATCACGCAAGGAAACCCCGAGCATAGCCCTTTCCATTGCTCTTTGGGTGACTTTAAGCCTTCTGAAGAGGCCCATTGTGAGCGACCTCGCTTTGGAGCTATATGCCATCACTGGCAACACGCACTGGTCAAAGACTTTCGTCTTGAGACACTGTGGTATGTTGGACGAGAAGACACCTAGATAGAGATAGATAAGATATATATTTATATATATAATAGCTTGATACTTTTCGATTATTAAAAACAAATTGAGTAATATTTTAATATACTTTTTAGGAGATATAGACAATGAGCAGGTGAAACTTTAAATTACCAGAACGGCAAAGGCATTGAAAACTCTTTAAGAAATTGAAATATCGATTTCTGAATCACAATACATAAAAAACTGATACCTTCAATGACAGGTATTTTTCTCCTTTCAGACTTTTTAGATTTAACAGTAATTTACTATTTTTTATTATAGGAGACGCGTAAGGATGATTAAATTAAATAATAGGCATATTGTTTTATTATAAAAAGACATTTGATTGTTTTAATTGTGTCTTACTTTTAGTCGTATATTAAACTGTTTTGAAATAATTGTGATTTAAGTTTTCAGACTTAAGTGTGAGGACACTGAAAAGAATAGAAAAGAAAAATGAACACTCCCGGAAAAAAGCGCCCCTCATTGTGCAACAGTTTTCAATTTGGATAATTTTGATGTTCTTTTTGTGAATGTAAATAAATTATATAAACGAAATTTAAATCTTGGGTTAATTCATTAAACCCCAAACGAACGCCAGCGTTCTCTCTCACTGTCTTTCTATTGTGTATCTAATTACAGTATTCAAAAGGTTAAACGCTCATTATGCAGGCAAGCAACATACAAGTTCAGTTCAGTTGACATATAAATTGGGGGATTATATTGAAGATAACACACACATAAGACACACATAAGACAGTTATAAGTTGAAAATAAAAATGCTGGTCTAGCTCCACTAACACTAGGACACATAAATTGTTAGTTTGAAATTAGAAATCACTGGTATTGGCACGTGTGTTGGATCATTGGGAACCAAATGATCCAACACACACGCCAGTTCAAAATGGTAGAGTTGTGTTTCGTCCGTAAACGGGTGTTATAACTCTATGATTAACAACTTTAGGACTGGTTGGGATGATATGAACATCAGCCTAATTAACGCAACAGAGTCATGGAAAATTTGACATTTTGGATGCACGCTGTCCAGCAAAACCATGGTGGACATTTGAACGATTTTCTAAATACCTATAAATGAAATTATTGTACCCAGCCGTCGCATTTTTTAATTGCAGATATCTGATTGATCTGACTTTTGGATCTTTTAATTTATCGGCCATCTTGAAGGGAAGCCTTTTCGTCGCCCTTCGTTTTTTTTGATGATGACGATGATTTGGCATCGATAGGTCTTTCAAACGAATAAAACATTTCGATGAAATCTCACACACAATTTGTTTTATTTTAATTTAAAAGTAAGAAAAGCTTCATTTCATAAATAAACTTACTAATATAATATTCGTTATTCATGAATTGTTAAATAAAACACACATATTATTTTAATAAATAATTTGTATCAAACATATCACCTATGTTTAAGCAGCGTAGAGTCGGGGTGAATAGTTAGAGTCTGTCTAATAAGTTAAACGACTTGGGTATTTATTAGGATTTAATGAAATCTCTTCTTAGGATTAAATATTATACTGTTACGCCATTAAACGTGAACACGCCATATCTCCGAGAAAATAACAAATAGCACATAATAATTAAAACGCATTGTTGATCGAAAGGTCTAGAATGGTTGGACGTAGCAAGTCTTAGAAAAATCTCGAAACATCCACAACGTACCTACAAGTAGTAATAGGTATTCATCTAACCGATAAGGGAAATGGTACTCTCCGACGTTAACAATAGAGTCGAAATTCGCATGAAAGTGACTCTTATTACCACGAGCAATAAAAATGATTTATGACTTCGAGAAGCGATTCAATTGTTCTGGAATTCTGGATAGATCCGGGGATGTCGGTATCTAGAATTTTCTTGGCTCCGCATATAAATACGAGCCCCCGGCCGGAAGCGAGTCAGTTGTGATTTCGACTGCGATCAAGAGCGAACTACCCTAGTACTTAAAGTGATTTTACTTAACGACCTAAGCGATAGTGTAACGGTACTCTAGTGTTAATTGCGATTCGGATTATTGTTGATTGGACTATTTTGTTATTGTTTGTGGTGAATAAAGTTCTCTGTTAGTAAATCGGCATTTGATTACCCACGTACGTAACAATACAAAATTCCCAAGTCGGTTGACTTATTAGACAGACTACAGATTTTTTTAATTCGGCCTCTTTTTATTTGTGCCATCTTTCGATGGCCAAACTCTAAGAGTAGGCAACCCTGGCTGTAGCCTATAGGTAAGTATCTTTTTTGTATAGTAGCTGTCATACCTACATACTGATTTACTGAATAAGTCGTGCACCCGACATCGACTTACACAGAATATATGAATACCAATCACGTAATGGACTGTCCTCATATGGTCTAATTTATTTATTTATCATACGATGTATGTAATGGAAATATAATACAGAACTTACTTTGTAAGTTTGTAGTTATGTTATGATTACTTACATGTAGAAATATTATTATGTGAAATCGTTCCTGCTTATTGCACCTATGATCAGGGTTACCATATCTTAGAATTTGTCCTGAGATTTCAGGATTTTTGAAGTCTTCTCAGAAATGCGGCTGGATTTTGCAAATCTCATAAAATCTCAGAATTTTTAGAATTCCCAATAAAATACTGCTTAGGTACCTACACTTAAAAGCTAAACAATCCAAAACAAATTTAAAAAACTTAATAAATAATTAAATGAACCAAAATTAAGTATTTTCTCCTTCGTGGTCTGCCTCGGCCCCGCATTGCTGTGTCCGGGCACCAATCCAGCGTTTTACGCGCCCACAGCTCGTTAGACATGCGGCAGACATGTCCTGCCCAGTCCCATTTAAGTTGGCCAGCCAGTTTGGCAGGCCTTTGCCCAGCAGTGGGACAGTGTGGGCTAAATAAAAAAATAAAAAAATCCTTTGGTAAAGGGGGGTTCTGCTGCTAACCTACAACATCGCTTGGAGTGCGATGTGCAACGCATAAGTTTATTCCGCAGTGTGAAAACAATTCTCAAACTGAAATAAATCTCAGGATTTTTTAATGGAAATCTGGCGTTTTCTTCAGCCTTTGGATTTTTCATCCGGTAACCCTACCTAAGGCTCTGGATATGATGACATCACAACTAATGTAATTAAATCTGTATCGGATATAATCGCGCCAATACTTAGTCATATAATAAATCTATGCTTA
The DNA here is from genome assembly GCA_929112965.1 of Mythimna albipuncta. Taxonomy (NCBI): domain Eukaryota; kingdom Metazoa; phylum Arthropoda; class Insecta; order Lepidoptera; family Noctuidae; genus Mythimna; species Mythimna albipuncta. The sequence goes on along the minus strand of OV815959.1, from coordinate 21,406,524 downwards.
GAAGTTGGTGTGTTCCCGGATAAGCTAAAATTGGCAGTTATAAAACCATTATACAAGAAAGGTAACAAATATGACCCAGCAAATTACCGGCCTATCGCCTTGCTACCAATATTCTCCAAAATAGTAGAAAAAGTAATTTACAATTCATTGTACGCATTTTTTGAACAGAACAATATATTTGCTAGTGAACAATTCGGTTTTAGAAGAAAAAAGAATATTAATATGGCAATCTTTAATATTTTTGAAAAAATTGTAACGGGCATTGATAATAGAAGTCCAGTGGCAGCTTTATTCATGGACATGAGTAAGGCATTTGATTTTGTGGATCGATCAATACTTTTAAAAAAGCTAGAAGGATATGGAATTAGAGGTAATGCTCTCGAACTTTTAAAATCGTACCTAGCAGACAGGAAACAAGTTACAAAAATAAACAAAGTCTGTATGAAGTCAAAAACCGAACGTTCATATATATCAAGCCAGAGACAAAACAGATATGGAGTACCTCAAGGAAGTATTCTAGGATCTTTATTGTTTATTATTTATATAAATGACATGCCCAGAGAAACATATCATCCTATGGTTCTATTTGCTGATGATGGCACGGTTGTGTTTAGTGACATTAATGATGCGACGACACTAGAGAAAGAGATAAACCAATGTCTCCAGGGATCAATAGAATGGATGGGTGTAAATTATTTAAAAATAAATATTGACAAAACTAAAATAATGACATTTGATTTGAAAGGACAAATCATAAAAAACTTGACATTAAATATGGAGACAAAATTATTGCAGAAACAAGGACTACAAAATTTTTAGGACTAGAACTAGATAGAGATATAAATAATAAATAAATAATAAATAAATCTTTATTTTTTGCCAAAAAAATATAAACAAACATAACATTTTTAGGAACATGGCTAAGTGTGCCAGAGCAAAAAGACCCTGACTTCTAAACTAGGAATAACCTGTTTCTTAGAAGTCAGTGTGCCTTCGACATTATGTGCGCATATGCCAATACAATAAAAGAAAATTACCTGTATAGGACACAAAGCTTAGAAAAAAAACAAAAAAAAAGTAATTATTACAAAAGTATGCATGCTGTTTCAGGGCAAAATATATTTGATACAGAAAATATAATAAAGAGCCAAAATAATAAGATAATAGTATATAAAACAACTGTTAATTTGTAATGTGAGATAGGTCTATGAGTGTGATTGATGGTGAAAGTGTGAGAGTATGTGTGGTTTAAATGTAAGTGTTTATGTATTTGTATGTAGGAATGAGTGTGAGCGAAATATTTGATAATTTTAGGTATTTAAATTTTATTTGTCCATATGGAATTCAACTGATTAGATTGACATAGTTTCCCATTATAAGAGACTCCGTCTTGCTATAGTCGAGTTTGAAGAGAAATTCTTGTAAGGCAGATTTACATTGATATGAGGTTGTATGAAATATTTTTATTAATTTATTCAACTGATTGTAAATTCTCGAACTTTTGATATAGTAGTGTCTTTTAGCGAAATATGTTTTACACGATTGCAGGGGAAAGACTGTGTGTTTGACTCTACCAATTGGCTCTGATAGTGGACGCGTAGAATGCTTACGGAGCATAGTCTGGAGAATATACAACTGTCTTACAGTCAGCACTTTTGATTCCGCATATAACTGTACTGTTGGATATCTCCGCGGTCGACAGAGAAGAACTTTCAGTACAGCTCTTTGCGCTCGTTCCAGTCGTAAGAAAACGTTTTCAGTGGCTCCACCCCAGGCTGGAATACAGTACGCTAAGATCGATTGACATAATGCAAAGTACACAATTTTTAAAGTGTCCTTATCAGCAGAATTTCGTATTTTTTTAAAAACGTATATCAGTTTGCGAATTCTACTCACAAGTGTGTCGAGATGTTTATGCCAGTTTAGATGTTGATCGATATGTACGCCTAGATATTTAACGGTTGGTGATTTAGCGATGGTGGGGCAGTCACAGGATGTCGAAGACATACAAGAGTGAAGTTTCAAACTATAAGATGTTGGTGGACAAAAATTAGATCTGATGGCGAACGGCACGCAAAACGTTTTACTTACATTCACTGTTAGTAAATTATTACTCAGCCATTGCATAACACGTGTTAGTGCCATCTCTGCGTTATGGTAACATTGGGCCCAGTCCTCTCCGTCTACTAGTAGAGAAGTGTCATCTGCATATGAAATTATTCTACAGCTATGGATCGGTAACTGACATAACTCGTTAATATATATCAGGAAAAGAGTGGGGCCCAAAATGCTACCTTGTGGTACACTATACGTTATCGGACGCTCATCACTATCATTTTGCCCGACTCTAACAATTTGCGTACGTCCCCTCAAGTAACTCCGAAACATTTCCAGTACTACACCCCAGATACCAATGCTCTCCATTTTTTTCAATAATTCGGGCGCAGAGACGGTGTCAAATGCCTTAGATAAATCAATAAAGATACCCAGACACTTATGTTTGTTATCAAGTACCTTAACGGCGTGCCCGGTCAATGCCAGAACGGCATCTTCGGTACTCATTCCTTTACGAAAACCAAATTGGTTGGGTGATAATATATTACTAACATATGACTTGGAAAACTCACACTAACAATATATGTAAACGTCTGAGTCAACATTCGTATGCTCTACGCAATCTTGCGAAGGAAGTTAATCTAAAAGCCTTGGTTTCAGCGTATCATGCGTATGTAACAGCAACATTAAAATACGGGATCATATATTGGGGTAATTCCACAAATATGGACACGGTGTTTAGGGCTCAAAAAAGGTGTGTTAGGTCAATATGCGGCATTCAAGGCACGGAAAGCTGTAAACCATATTTTATGAATCTTCGTATATTACCAGTACCCTGTCTATATATATATGAAGTAGCTGTATTTGTAAAACAAAATCTTCATTTGTTTGGAGTTTATAACAGCACGCGACACAGATATAAAATAAGCGGCAGACCACACAATAAAGCCATATTTCATAAAAGTTTCTTAGGAATGGCTCCACGGGTATACAACAAACTGCCTAAATTTTTGCTAGAATGTGACGATCTTAACGTATTTAAAAAACAATTGCACAATTTACTGCTAAATAAGAATTATTACACAGTGAATGAGTACCTATTAGACAGGAATTTATGTGTACAATAATGACAAGGGTTACTTCTTTCTAAGTCCGACTTACTTTACTTAATTTACGTATTGTATTTATTTTGAGTTTGTTTTTATTTTGTATTGACATTATTTGTTTGACTATATTGATTTTATTTTGTTTTTTATTGACATTATTATTAGTAGGTTTTAATCTCTGACATATACCTAGTATCCATAATGTTTAATTTATTACAATTTATTAAAATTTTGCATGCCTAATTTGGTAAAATACAGTTTGCTGAGCATTCACATGACATCCAGAAATGTATAATTGATTGTACTGTGTTCTGCAATAAAGATTTTGACTTTGACTTTGACTTTGAAAAACTGAAAATTTTGTGTTTGCGTCATATTCAGCGTGTCTGAATATGACGCAAACACAAAATTTTCAAAAAAAAAAAAATGTATTTCTGCAACTAATGAACCTAAAGTACTGGGTTTAAGCTCAAATTGTAGTATATTTAGTTAGCTTAATTATGTTATAAGCGAATAAACTTAAAAAAACGCTTCCTTCGGGTAGTTTTTTTGAAAAATAAAAAATAACGTGCTATTTAATATTTTGCAGCTTTTTGAGCACCATGGGGGTAGCACAGGGCTGTTCAAAGTTGCAAACTTGGGTTAACACTCAAGTTGAACACCTTTTTTTTTTCTCTTGTCCCTCTTATTTTTCAGTAAATTGTTGTTATCAATTAATGGAATCGCAGTCAAGCACTAGTTTATATCAGGTAAAAAAAAAACAAGAGCATATTTTTTTTTCCTTTTTTATTTGAGTTTTTAACAATACAGTCCAATATAGTTTATATTAAGATTCATTGACTGGACCCGGATTCTGAGGTTTTTCTAATTTAACGCCTTACGGCTATCCACTTAAAAAAATCAATTTCCGAATTAAGTTACGAAGATTTTTCCGAATTGCAAACATTTCATTTTTTTTTTGTGACGGATCTACAAATTTAAAGTTTTCTGATTTTTTCCTATACTTGTTCTATGAGACCTTGATTCATGCCAAATTTCAGAATCCTAGGTCTACGGGATTTACCCTATGAACTTTGATTCCCTTGAGTATCGAACTATACGTTGTTTGCGACATAAACGGCGGTTTTTTCGTTAACTCAGAAGTCAGATTTTTTCACAACTTCATGAGACCGCAGACCTGAGTATATGGTTTTAATTTTAACTCGATACCTCTAAGCGTTCTTGAGTTAAAGGGTCTTGACAGATAAACAGACGGATAACAAAGTGATCCCAAGGATCTTGTATTAGAGATGGTCTGTTTACAGGCTAACTAGATTGATTACGAAGCAATATTATTAATTCTGAAGTGTGTGTGACTTTATTTTCATATTCATTAAGTTCATATTTTTTATTGTTAATTTTTAATTTTTTATTATTGGTAGGCTTGTGTTTGACAACCATCTCACCTGATGGTAAGCGATGATGTGGTCGACGATGAAGCACGCTTGCCTAGAAGAAACCTATTCACTCTCGACTTAAAGACTCCTAATTCCTAATCGATTAGCAAAAGGGAAAAATCTACCGAGCAAGACAACGAGAAAGTGGTAGTGTGTCCCATTTTTATCTCTATAGGGTGTGGCGTAAATAGTGGTCCAATGTTAAGGAGTCGATACACCATATATTCATCTATCACATACCACAATTTGAACCACTTTTTACGGCAGGTCTCAAAAAAAACCTGATCTTTATATTTTTATGGAAAAACAACGCCTTGCGATGCTAATTGGGCTCTAATTTCAACAAAAATCATTATTTTCCTATTTTGTTTTTTGTATACTATTGGTGAATATATGCTATAATACACAATTAAATTTCTTACTTTAAACTTAAAGATATTAAAGAAAAAAATTGTTTATTTCAAATTTTTACTTTACTCTTCAAATAATCACGAGACTGGGCGCGAATGATGTAAAAAAAATGTACTACCCTGTGGGTGCCCATAATTGAAAAAAAAATCTCAATCAAATGCAGATTTTAATATGCTATAGAATAAACTAATACCATGATTTAAAAAAAAGTTATTGAGATTTAACTTGAAAACGAGCTGAATTTCAAAAAAATACACTTTTTAATTTAAGTACGTTAGGTATCGATGTTACAAAATATTGTGGACCTAATTATAAATAATATTTTCAATACACTTGCTCAGAGAGTGACTCTTATTGCACTGCACTTAGGAATATAAAGGCACTTGTTACCAAACTGTGACATTTTGATTACCATTACGCACTCGTACTATAATGTAGTTAAAACCTTTTTGTTCAACCTCTTTGGGTATAAATGAGTGTCTTACTTATTTCATGCAATTTTGATCATTTTAACTTGTGCACTTCTCTCGCTCGCTCTAGTACTCACACGAGCACTAGTGGGAGCGATACAAATGCATCGCTCGAGCTGGCGCGGCTAGTGTGATTTTAGTCGGTAATATGAATACAGCGAAATTTCCAGAGAAGGTGAAATCTGCTTTTTTAGCTAAAAAGTTGATCTAGGACTATTAGGCTTTTAAAAATATTGACATAGTATTGGAGATAAAAATGGTCTTTACAAAGTTACGTCTCCAGCTGGAGTGCTATTCTCTAAGAAAAGTGGCAGCGCTGCCGTAACGACGAAAACCAAATAGGTATCATTGATTTACAAAAAACCAATTTAATGATAGGTAGAGTCTGTCAAGCGAGTCTAGTCCCATGAAAAAGGCGGCAAATTCAAAAATCTTTCAGGTGTCAACACTGATATAGCATGCTGAAAACTTATTGATACTTGAATTTTTGATTAAAAAAAAACATATTTGAAATAAATAAAAAAAAAACCTTTCAATTTAAATATTTATTTGTCACAATCAGAACTAAAATCAGAATCAAGAAATTCAATGCTTTCATATGCGAAATCACTGTCAGTATTATCATTACGCACAGAAATGATGAAAGGTTCCAACTCAGTTTCGGATATCCTGTCTCTTACTTTATATTTGTTTTCGACACTAATAGTGTGATCTGTGCATTTTTTCCAATCATTGGCTGTGACACTAGAGTGCGTCTAATGAAAGCGTAACCTGGAGTTTTTTTTTTAAATTAAATTGGCAACATTGTTTTGCCAGAAAAAAATCACGTCAAAGTCTATGGTTGCAATTGTCAGTTTTTGGAAACTGATATTTATTTTTCAAGAATAATTGCTTAATTGTGGGAAAAACAATAAACAGTAACGTGCAAAAACTGCTACACACTATGGTTAATAAGTTCAAACAAAAACAAGAAGAGAAAGAAGGTGTCTTCAATGAAAACCAACATTGTTTACATACGATTTCTGATTTTTAAGTTAGTATGATGTTATAATCTTGATCCTTGTCGACTAATATTATTAGATACCTAGTTATATTAAGGATGTAATGATATATTTTTTTCTTATATTTTTAGATAATCTGACATATTGCGAATTTCATAATGGACAAAAACATCGAACAACGAAGGCTTTTGGTAAATCGACTTAATCAAAAACACATGCTAGTGAGTGGTAGAATGCGTTCAAAAGCAGTTAAGATGTAATGACAGATTTGACTCTGTCTGGTAGTGCATGAAAGTCAGCAACTGAAGTTATAATCGCGAAAATCCTAGTTCAAGTTTGAGAGAGATGCTGCTGCAGCAGCTGCTGAACTTTTTGTGTCTCACAAGTCGATCCGTATCATTTGAAACAATCACTGGAGTATAAAACATGTTCCCACTTGACTAATCCCAAAAGATCTGAATTTTCTCTATGCTAAAACGAATCGATTCCAACCCAACAATCTTGAAACACATTAATAGAGTTGGCGAGACGTGATGAAGTTGAAATCATGTTGACTATTTTATTTGACTATCACGGTGTTGTGCACTTGGTATTCTTGCCAGAACGCCAAATGGAAAATAAAGAATATTATTTAAATATTATATAGCGACTTTTGAGAGATCAGATAAAATAAAACAATTTGGAATATTAACTAACATTTTGTGTTATTGACATTTACCATACACCCACCAAATAATTAAGTCTACACACATGTTTTTGACTAGGATTTAAGTTCTTGTACAACTATTATAAAATTGTCCTAAATACAAAAAATACTCTAGTGTCAAAACTTTTTTCTCCTACTATTTCAATAATACCACATTCAAAATTTTTGGTTGTAACCTCCTTTTCTCAGGTCACGCTTTCATTAGACGGACTCTATTAAAACATTCTTTTATAAGGTTCTCCATTTCATTACCTGGAATCCTTAAATTTTTGCTGGCTATTTTTCTTTTAGCCAAACTCCATATGAGTTCAATAGCGTTCAGGTCACAATGATATGGTGGAAGTTTCAAAACTTCATGGCCATGTTGTTTCAAACATTCTTCAGCTTCATATATTGGAGTTGTTTTATTTTCATTCACAAGGCACATAAGCTCAGCCTTTGTGAAAAATTCTTCATAATGGATTCCATTTTCAGTTAGCCATTTCTGAATGTCAGCCTTTAAATCATTCATAGATGGTGGCTTATTTATTTGTGTTACATGGTAGCTAGCGTTGTCCATAACAATGACACTGGGCTGACTTAAATTAGGTATTAATTTTTCACGTAACTATTTCTTTAAATTATTTCTGTTCATATCATCATGATAATCTGCCATTTTTGATTTAGTACTGAATACTAATAAAGCATTGGGGACAAAACCTTTTTCGAATCCAGCATGAACAACAATATGTCTTTTGCCTGATGATATTTTATCAATTACACCGCTTGTTGATGGCCCTTGCCATGATTTTTTAACTTTATAATTTTGATGGACAAAATCAAATCAAAATCAAAGCATTTATTTCAAATAGACCATTTACAGGCACTTTTGAATAGTCAAATGTCGGTCAGTCCAAGAAAAGTGAAGCTATATTGCACGTTGCAAAGAGTAGGTCTCTATGGAGAAGAACGTGCAAGAAACTCCATGGACACTCTTTTAAATCATATTATGTGTTACATATAATGCTTGATTACATATTACTTGTTGCTTCTATCATGTGAGCACAATGTCGGTAATGAAATAAAAATGTAAAATAATTAAAAGATAGAAACTGAATTAAGCCACTGGCAGCTAAGAGATGACCAGTCCCGTCTGACGGCACCCGTTCACGAGCATGAGGCGTGCATCAGCCCCACTCAGCTCAACCATTTTGAAGGGAACTGAAGGACCCAATAACACGTGCCACCAACAGCGAGACATTTGAGTGAGCATGACAAACTCTCAACTGCCATGCTCGTAAAGTCAAAAAAAAAAAAAGTTGTAACCTAATAAAAATGCTGCATGGTGCTTCACATTCACAAACTTGGAAAAAGTGCTTCTACATTATACACTGCAATTGTGTCTTTCAAATTAAAAAAAATAATAATATTAGTTTCCAACTAATCAACTAATTAGTACGCCCTAGTGGTAGTGGAGCTGGACCAGCATTGAGCCAAGCATTTTTCATAGCATTGCATCTTGAATATAATCCTCCAACCAATAAGCTTGCCTGCATAGTGTGAGTTTAATACAAGATTTAAATTTCGTTTCATTGTAGTAGGTATTTTATTATAACATTTCAAACAGTACCCCATGAAAGAAGAGGCCACTTTAGCCAGTCTGAAACCTGGTTGAACTAATTGATCCCTATTTCTTGTAACATAATTATGTCTATCGCCTTTTTTTCTAAAAAGATGAAGATTTTTTCTAACATACATTATGTTTTCATAGATATATTGACAAGGTACCTTAAAGAATCGCACCGGCGGAGATTGTAAATCGCTCTGATGGCTCTTTTCTGTAATATAAAGATTGACTTAGGTTTCATCGAGGTAAACTATTAATTTTCCTTGTTTCCGCTTTTCATCAATAGCTCTGAAATACCTATGTCGCCATGCAGCTAGTTCATACTTTTCAAGAAGAAGAGATCCCTCATTTTTATTTTTTTTTAATTCAAATCCATTTTTGAGTAATAATTGTCTCAATGTTTCATGACATCCAGGAAATCCAATAGACTCTCTTAAATCTGCAAGCAAACTTCGTAGAGTTGGTACTTGCCTTTTCACACAGTAAAATTCATTAATTTTATTGCGTATGGCTGATAAATCAAAACTATCCAGGTTGGCTACAGTTGGCTGTCGTGGAGGCTTTTTCCCTGGTGTGTTCCACTCACCTTGGTTAATAGCACCTTCTTTTTTAATTCTCTGCAGTGTTTTCACACTTAAATCTGAAAATTCAATATGTCAGTTCAGTATCAAACGCACAAATTTTATGATAACATAATAATATGTAGAAAATGCAGGAAAAACCAATAAATGTGTACTAACCTGTCATAGCAGCAATTTTTGTCAGATAGTCTGTTTCAGATTTCATTTTTTTATTGTCTTCTATGGCTATGACTTGCTTAACTAAATTATGAATTGTGCTTTTTATTAATTCATCATCAAAGGTGGCTGAAAAAAAATGACAGTAATCTTTATAGTAGTTTTCACTTAAAGATGCCTCAGTAAGTTTCAAGGTCATGAACACGACGTCTGGATCTAAACCAAAACGGAAATCGTGATCACAGCACAGTAAAATAAAAAAAGTTAGACAATTATGCTAAAAGTATCAACACGTCGTTGCCAACCTACCTGATGTTGAAACGATTTCATTAAAAAGTCGTCGTTTTTGCGATAACACGTCGTCAGATTCACTCTGTACATGATTATATTTATTAATCATTGTAAACAACAAGCTCCTGACACTACTTTTAATAGGTTTCGGCATTATAACATTAAAAAACTCAACAAAAACCGGATTATTACGAGGTTACAACAGAATTTGTGACAATCTGTTTGACAGATCATAGTATTGCCATTAGCGCTTTGGCGCTGGTTCCTGCAATCAACAATAATATTATAAAATGACAGAAAATCCACGTCTATTATCGCCTTTGTTACATCGGCGACAATAAATCGCCAAGCAAAGTCGCGGCGCAACCCTAGGTTTACATTTAAATTTACGTAACCATACGTGGTAATAGGTGTTCCGTTAGCCGCACACAACTGGTAATTAGTTCTTTGTGGTCGCCTTGTTAATGCCGAACGAGGGTAAACACAGAGGTCGCTCCCGGTGTCGACCAAAAACTGCATTTTTGACCTTTGGTCGGTAGTAAATAAGCGACCGGCACTCGGACAATCAGTGGTCGCCATCACTGACTGTCCCTCACATTTCCCGATGTAGGGTAGTCGCATGGCTTCTGGCACTTCCTCGCCCGGTCCCCGAAACACTGATGATACCAGCACCTGGGGAACCTGCTGTAGCTGGACTGCGATCTGTTGGAGCTCGACCGTTGGCGCGCACGGGAACGGGAACGTGACCGTCCTCTGGGACGTGATAGCCGTTCCACTTTCTCCGCCAGCTTCTCTACCTGCTTGGTTAGGGCGGCTATCTCGGGACTGACGCTGCTGCTCGGGGTGCTCGACGATGCAGTGGTGGTGATGGCAGCCGTTGATGCTGCCTGCGTACCGACGACGTCGTGTATCTGGTCTGCCAGCTCGGCCAGCTCGCTCAGGCTACGCTTGGATTGGGACGCTATGATCGCTTGTGTTCCTGGGGGTAAGCGGCTGGTCCATATTGTCCTCAAGAACTCCTCCGGGACACCTGGGCCGGCGAGATTGAGGAGGTGACGGTAGAATTGCGAGGGCTTCCGGTCGCCTAGCTCTTCGTGTATGAGAAGTTGTTTTATTTTCTTCTCGCGCGATGCCGAAAGTCGCTTTATGAGCTCGTCCTTCAGCTTCTTATATTTACCGGTAGCTGGTGGGTGCTCGATGACGTCCTCGACTTCGGAAGCATACTGCGTCTCCAAGTTACCGGTGACGTAGTGGAACTTGGTTTCATCGGACTTGATGTTGGCCAGGAAAAATTGTGCTTCCATCTGGCTGAACCATAGCCCCGGCTTCTCGGGGTAAAACGGGGGTACACGCACACCCACCAGAAAAGTTTCCGCTGCCGCGGCCGACTCGCTGACATCTCGAGCCGCTTTGTTCTCTGCCATCCTGGTGCTCTTGAGCGGGGTCACCAATTTAGGTGTCTTGGTGTGTGTGAAGTAGAAGGTAGTAAGGCGATAGAAAAGCAAAGTCCACAGTACACGAGAAGGAGAAAGTTTATTTGCACAAGCACAGATAGATAGTTCACAGATTACACAAGAGTTCAACCTAGTTTGAGATAGAAGGAGCGAAAGGCACAGAGACAGAAACAAGCAGAAGCAAGAGAAGGTACGGTGAGAGATTAAGCGCGAACGAAAGCCGATTACAATAAAGCGGTACCGTCAGTTGACGTATCTCGAATTACTTGGCGCTGCGCGATCGCAACGTCACGAGCGTGCCGTCAACCGGCTCGGTTCGTAGCCGGCTCGCTCGCACAGTGGGCGCGTCATCGCAGGTGATTAGTAACTATCTACTAATAAAAATTTGTCTTCGACAGTTTGTTTATTGTTGTGTGTTAGGAGTTAGGACAATATTTATTTTATTATGTTTTCTGATTCTATACAATGCAAGTTGTTAGTTTCTGTAAATACGTAAATATAGTTGTCTTTTATTATTATGTAGATGGCTACATAAGAAATCAGTAAAAGGGTTGTGGACTCGATTCGCTTGACACTATTCACTAAGCTGTGAGAAGCTACACTAGCGCTCAAGGCTGTGACGGCTGTGAGTTGGAACTACTCAACGGCGGGCAATTTGACAGTTCTTCTTACGTATTGGTTTTCCCTAAAAAAAATAGTGTCGAGATGCTTCGCAGTCTCACTCACGCGGCCTCGATTTCATACGTCAAGACAATTTATACGCGGATTTTCATTACGACAGTGATAAAAATGGCAGCCAAGATTATTACCACCAAGCTTTATTTGTTAAAAGAAACTAAGAAAAGTGATGATCTAAGGAAAGCTCGACAGACTAAGCAGTTCAGGATGTACAAGATAATATCCCGTGATGTTGACTTCATCCACATTTACAGGCTATCAGAAGATTTAATCAATAGGTTGGAAATTGATCTATCTCCAAATATGCGTTCGGGAGTTAACCAAGAGACTAAAGGTTTGTCTAAAGCTAGATTTCCAATGGTGATGCATCAGGATTTACATCTACTACAGGCCTCGGTTCATAAATAGATGGCTGAAAAAGTATTTATTGAAAAGCCGCTGCCGTCGCTATTAACTTAGTAGCTACCTCATCCCATGCAGCTCGTACGCGGTCTCTAGCATGTGATGTCCTAGCGTGCCCGATTCCTAGCCAGCGTCTTTCTTCTACTCTGGCGGGATCTCATGGTGAAATGTCGTCAGCGACTATCGCAACCCAGTGCCGGGCACGCCACAATTATGGCGGTAGTAAGTCTCTCTTTGAGGCGTGGTTGGAAAGACCTCACTGCGTCCTTACCTTCCGTATGATGCAGGTCCCTGGACCGGATTCGTGTGAAAGTGGCGCCCGAGGTTCACCACTGTGCGGAATGCCCGGAGGACACGGTGGAGCACACAGTCGAGGTGTGCCCCGCTTGGGCGGAGCATCGCCGTGCCCTCGTGGCGGCAGAGACCTCTCGCTCCGGGCCTTGGTTGAGGCCATGGTCCGGAGCGAGGAGGAGTGGCAGGCGGTCGCCGACTTCTGCGAAGCAGGAATGCACGCAAAGGAAGAGGCCGAACGCATCAGGCAACGGTGTTCTTGCCGACGCCGCCGCCGCCAGGATTCTGATCCTGATTTCCAGCCACCGTAGGCGCGGACAGTGAGCAATGGGTAGCTCGCTGTCCGGCCGTCCGGTAACTGTCCGGATCAAGCCCAAGTCGTTGACGGCGCGCACTGTTCCCGCGCGCCTCAAGAAGTTGTCAGCAACAGCAGGGACCCAGCCGGGTCGAAGCCTACTGGGGCAAGGGTTATCCGAAAGGGAGCTCGAGGCCCGGTATGAAGGCTAGAAGGAACGGGATGGGTCTTTTAGTCAGTTAGAGTCTGACACTATCTCCCACTCCGCCCAAGAGCGGGGGTTGTCATTGGATGACTTTTTCCCACCATAAAAAAAGCGTCTTTCTTCTAAACTCTCCAACAACATACCCACTTGCACACGAGACGGGACCGCTCTTCTTGGCATGCTTGAAATATAACAAAACTCAATGTAATGATAAATATAATATTTAATTAAAGAAGAATTAAGTATTCTAATTATATTGACAATATGAATGAAAATGAAATAATACTTACATTTTATTTTGTCTTAAAGTTTAAAATCTCGCAAAATTTCAGAAGTTTCAAACTGTTTTAAAGTCAAGTGGTTTCTTTGTTTGTGTGTACGAGGATAAATAAAATCTTTATGTTTATGTTTACAAAAGATATCCCGGACGTCAGCCTGTACGAGATTGGTATGGCTCTGAAGCAGTTGAAGAACAACAAGGCGTCGGGTGAGGACGGAATTACGGCTGAGCTCCTGAAGGCGGGTGGAAAACCGGTCCTAAAGGCCCTTCAGAAGTTGTTCGATTCCGTCATACTCGAGGGAAAAACGCCACAGGCATGGAGCAGAAGTGCGGTGGTACTCTTCTTTAAGAAGGGTGATAAAATCCTGCTGAAGAATTACAGGCCCATCTCACTTCTGAGCCATGTCTACAAGCTGTTTTCCATGGTCATCACGAACCGTCTTGCGCGCAGGTTTGACGACTTCCAGCCTCCCGAACAAGCCGGATTCCGAAAAGGTTTCAGCACCGTAGACCACATACATACGATACGGCAGGTTATACAGAAGACCCAGGAGTATAACCTGCCTCTCTGCCTAGCGTTTGTGGACTACGTGAAAGCTTTTGATCCGATCGAGACTTGGGCTGTGCTGCAATCTCTCCAAAGGTGCCAAATTGACTATCGGTACATTGAAGTACTGAGGTGTTTGTACAAAAACGCCACCTGACATGGTGGTCCGACTCCATGACCAGACCTCGAAACCTATCCTTCTGCAGCGAGTTGTGAGGCAGGGAGATGTCATCTCTCCGAAACTGTTCACGGCCGCAATGGAGGATGTCTTCAAGGTTCTGGACTGGAGTGGACTAGGCATTAATGTCAACGGCGAGTACATCACTCACCTTCGGTTTGCCGACGACATAGTAGTCATGGCGGAGACTATGAAGGAGCTCAGCACAATGCTCAATGACCTCAGTAGAGCTTCTATAAGAGTGGGTCTTAAAATGAACATGGATAAAACCAAAATCATGATTAACAACCATGTAGCGCCCACTCCTATCAAGGTCGACTTTACGGAGACTCTACACTCGAAGTTGTTGACGATTACGTCTACCTCGGACAGACAGTCCAGTTGGGTAGGTCTAACTTCGAGAAAGAGGTCAACCGTCGAACTCAACTCGGTTGGGCAGCGTTCGGGAAGCTACGCGGTATCTTCTCGCCAAACATACCAGTGCCTCAAGGCGAAAGTTTTTAACCAGCGCGTGTTGCCAGTGATGACATATGGCTCCGAAACGTGGTCGCTCACAATGGGCCTCATCAGAAGGCTTAAAGTCACCCAAAGAGCAATGGAAAGGGCTATGCTCGGGGTTTCCTTGCGTGATCGAATAAAAAATGAAGATACCGGCAGAAAAACTAAGGTTGCCGACATAGCACAAAGAATTGCCAAACTTAAGTGCCAATGGGCAGGGTACATTGCTCGCAGAACAGATGGCCGTTGGGGCCGAAAGGTTTTGGAGTGGCGACCGCGTACCGGAAGACGCAGTGTTGGAAGGCTTACAAGGCGGACCGACGACCTGGTGAAGGTAGCAGGAAACCGATGGATGCGGGACGCACAGGAATGTTCGATGTGGCGACGCTTGGGGGAGGCCTATGTCCAACAGTGGACGTGTATCGGCTGAAATGATGATGATGATGTTTACAAAAAATAGCGTCATTTTGTTTCTTTTGTTGCGTGCAAAATAAGCAATGGAAATATCATTCAGTCTTTTAATTTTTAATAAAACACAATTATCTCTATAAAAATTATAAAATTTGGTTGTAATTTTACTTTTTTTCTTTAAAATAATAATTATAGACCTCTAACTAATATATATTTTTAACCTATAACACTCTAAGTCGAGATTGAACGATTTATGATTTAAGAAAATTGTGTCAAGTCCATAATCCTTTAAAGATTTAGCGACGAGACGCTACGGCCCAGTGTTCGTCGACGACCATATTCGCGTTAGTGAATACCGTTTTAATCAGTGCCGCACTCTCTGTCGACCCGATGCGATGGCCGCTTCAACGTCGAGTTCGTCCCTCGGTACGGTCAAGAACAGGACCGCCGCTAGCTGTTTCATCGCCCGAGTGCAATATCGACTACGCGGCCCTACGATTACTTACTCTAGTGTAATAGTGTCAAAGTTCATGCAGATTTTCAGAAGTCTTTACTAGATTAGTTTTACACAAATTTACAAATTGAGTAGGCTTTGACCCGGCTGGGCCCCTGTTGTTGCTGACAGCTTCTGGAGGCGCGCGGGAACAGTGCACGCCGTCGACGACTTGCGCTCGGTCCGGACAGTTACCGGACGGTCGGGCAGCGAGCTACCCATTTCTCGCCGTCCGCAAGCTCGCGCCTACGGTGGCCGGAAATCGGGATCGGAATCCCGGCGGCGGCTGGGGCGCTGTGAGCGCCGCCGTTGCTTGATGCGGTTGGCCTCTTCCTTCGCTAGCATTACTGCTTCGCAGAAGTCGGCGACCGTCTGCGATAGTCGCTGACGCCATTTCACCATGAGATCGCGCTGCCGGAGTGAATGCTGCATGTTTGCTTTAATTTGCATAGGACTACGCGCGCACCGACGGTCGACGACGATCGGTTCTGTCACTTTCGTTATTTCTATTAATTGTATGCCTAAATATTATTTTGCTAATAGTCATTAGGCCTAGTAACGTTATGCGATTTAAATTTATGCCAAAACAAATTAGCCTTCAAGATAATAAAATTATGCCAACAAAAACTGTATGCCAAAAAAAATATGACAAAGTATTATTATGGCAAAACAAACTATACCAAAATCATAATGCCAAAGTATATTAAGAAATAGTACATTAGGTATGATACAAGTGTATAATGTTGGTGATTACCCCTGAGGCGGTATTTAAATCCGAGCCGAAGGCAAGGATCTTAAGAGAGCCGAGGACGGTAATCGCCAATATTCACGTGTATCATACGTTTTTCGACACACTTGAGAAGAAAATTTTACAAATTAATTAATTATTGTTTTATCAGCAAAACTTTTTTTTTTGTAGGATGGCGGCAAAAAAATTGTTCTTTCTTATGCGCGCGCATCCAAAATGGGGGCCATAGACTAGCTACTTTAGCTAGGCTGTTTGAATTAAAATAAGAATGAAGTTGCTTAGGTTTATAAACAGAAAAAATACTTTTATTTTATGAAAGGTTTTATTTATTAAACATGTAAAAGTTAAAATAGTTTATTTAAACACAAATTATCATAAAATAACCAAGCAAGACACTAATTTGTACTATTGAACGCAATACTATGACACAATAATATGACATGGAAGACACACGTTGAACATGTTATAAAAAAACTTAACCAATGTTGTTACGCTTTACATAATCTAAGCAAGGTTGCCAGTCGCAGCACTGTTCTTACCGCTTATCATGCATACGTCTCCACCACACTGCGATACGGCATAATATTCTGGGGAAACTCTACGGATAGGGATATGGCATTTAAAGCCCAGAAAAAATGTCTTCGAGCGATATGCCAGATCAAGAACACCGATAGCTGCAAACCTTTCTTCATTAATTTGAAAATATTGACACTTCCGTCATTATATATATATGAAGTTGCTATGTTTATCAAAAATAACAATAACCTCTTTGAAACCCTATCTTCCAAACGCCATCAAGGAGCACTTAAATCAAAAACCCATCAAACCGCCCTTTTTTCTAAAAGTTTTTTAGGAATGGCTCCAAAAATATTTAACAAATTACCTAAATCTATAATAACTACAAAAGATCTAAGCTTTTTCAAAAAAACACTTCACAAATTCTTACTACAAAGAGCATATTATAGTATTAACGAATATTTAGAAGACAAATAACAAACCGTGCCTAACACCACGTTCTCCGATAATTATAAGTTGTAATGTGTTTTATCTTATAAACTGTTGTAACATAGTTTTTTTCAGTTCGCCATTTGGTAAACAATATTTGTATGCTCAGCAAGGCAACGCATAGTGAGTTGATATTTTATAATTAACACCATGTACTGTACCTACATACATTATACCTATGTGTCACAAATAAACATATTTGACTTTGACTTTGACTTTGATACCTAATGTATTTTTTTTTTCGAATTTGATGTTTGATTTGAGAACAGAGGTTTAACAAAAAAGGTTATGAATACATTATCACACTTGTGCATAATGGTAATCAAAAAGTCACAGTTTGGTTACAAGCTACATTATATACCTAAATGCATATAGTGCAATTATAGTCACTTTCTGAGCAAGTGTGTCGAAAAAGAATATTACGCGAAAAGAATCCCTCTCGCGAAAATGAAACCCTACGGTGTGGAGACGTGCATATGGGCGCACGTCCCACTCAAGTCAGTCTCAGCGCGCCTTGAATCTTACTTGTATAAACATTTTCCTGTTCGGTTTTAATTTCGTAGAACCACATTTTAAGGTCATTGCAACAACGAATGGTTCTCAATGCTATTAGAAAGAACTATGATCAATGTTAATTCCGTATCCGCATTAAAATTCCATTCCAATAAGTAATGTTAAGTAGGCAATCCTCACATTTAAATACTACTTTAACCATAACTACTTACCTATATGATTTTATTCCTATTTCATTTTTATTTTGTTCGTCCTGTAGGTAAGTAAACTTGTTAAATTGGTGCCAAATAGATTTTTTTGTAGGTACATATTTCTGTGTAGCTAACCTATCATTAACTGACCTGTCTCTGACATCAACGGATTATTTTAAAAATCATAACCATAAGTCATAAAAATAAGTTGAAATAAATCCTATTATCCCATTATCCTTTATTTTGGTGTGCGTGTGGATTGATTGTTCTTTTTAAAAGTTCATTATATTTAATCAAATCATATACGAAATCAAGAAAGGATTTAGGAAATAATTGTGATAACTTCATGGTGAACATAAAACAATAATTGTGAAATCGATGACAAAAAAGTAGTGGACCTTTAACTGGAACACTCAATCCTCTAACCTGAGTAAATACTACTCTCGTATCTCAAAATATGCTAGATATATGTTTAACATTTGTATGTGGTTTAATTTGAAAACGATTCGAAAAAATTCAATTGATTTTAACGTTTCATTTGGAATTTACGAAGGTTTATTTAGAACACTCAATCCTCTTATGGTGCGGGATGAGTGTTCCTAAATTCAGCAATTTTGGCTTAATAAAGTCTTAATATTCTTACTCTGTTTTACTTGTGTAACACAGAGTCAATTGTGAAACCAAAACCTGGGCGTAAAACATAATAGTTAAAGAGAAAATAGAGAAAATCCAATCTTTTCAATGTCCTATAGGAGTATTCCATATTTTAGCGTTTGTTTACTTAGCCCGAGCTTGTATACAAATGAAAGCTACATCAGAAATTGAGAAAATTTTATCACTACAGTTTAACACGTTTTTTAGTTTGGAGACTGTTTCATTTCAACAGTAATCAATATTATTATATTTCTAAGGGAGAAAATCGTGTAGGGTAACCATGCATGCGTAAAATTAAGAAAAAGTTGTATTTATAAATATTTTATTACAAGACAGATAAGAAAAGCTGTAACAGTAATTTCTTATGCTATAGTAAGTATTACTTAGATTTCGATTGGAGTTACCTCTAGTCACACGGAACCGTGTCAAGCTAAGTTCAAGCCAAGGTTAAAGGTGAGCAGCACCCGTGCGTATTATAACACGAACCATTCCGAGCCACTTTTTATTCCTTCATAACTCAAAATCTATTTAACATAGAAACACCAAAGATTATAAATATCCTGAAACGGACTTGGCTGTAAATCTAAATACGCACTTTTATTATAATTTCTTTGGAACGACATGAATAAAGCTTTTGGAGATATCTTTGTATCAATTTCTTCAGAAATTATTGAGAAAATGGGATCATTGTATTTTAGATTTTTTTTTCTGCAAATGCACATGATATGTTTTAAACAAATCTATTTGCATGCTAATTGCAATTTGCGGTTTCCATCCTCTCCTATTCATATTCTCGTTTTTTGGTGTATTCAAATTCTATTTTATACTTGCAAGTCGCAAATTTTATACTTGCATTTTTGCAATTTACTGAACAAAATAAATTACAGAAAACTTTAATGTAATGTCACATTGTCAGTCAGGCAAAAGACAAGATTAAAATAGAAAATACATAAATCAACGACAACTGTCTGTGCACTGTTCTAGCAAAAAGTTTGGTTCGTAAAAGATTTATTTGATGACTAGAGTGCGTCTACTGAAAGCGTAACCTGGAGTTTTTTTTTTAAATTAAATTGGCAACATTGTTTTGCCGAAAAAAATCACGTCAAAGTCTATGATCGCAATTGTCAGTTTTGTAAACAGATATTTATTTTTCAAGAATAATTGCTTAATTATGGGAAAAACAATAAACAGTAACTTGCGAAAACTGCTACACACTATGGTTAATAAGTTCAAACAAAAACAAGAAGAGAAAGAAGGTGTTTTCAATGAAAACCAACAATGTTTACATACGATTTCAGTATTTTTAAGTTAGTATGACGTTATAATCTTGATCCTTGTCGACTAATATTATTAGATAAGTAGTTACATTTAGGATATAATGATAATTTGTTTTTCTTATATTTTTAGATAATCTGACATATTGCGAATTTCATAATGGACAAAGACATCAAACAAAGTAGGCTTTTGGTGAATCGACTTAATCAAAAACACATGCTAGTGAGTGAAAGATTTGCCTCAGTTTGTCTGATAGAGCATCAAAATCTGAAGTTAAAATTGCGAAAGTGAAGGAAATAGTGACTGAAATACTAGTACAAGTTTGAGAGCTGTTGAACTTTTTGTGTCTCACGAGTCGATCCGTATCATTTGAAACAATCATTGGAGTATAAAACATGTTCCCACTTGACTAATTTCAAAAGATCTGAATTTTCTCTATGCTAAAACGAATCGATTCCAACCCAACAACCTTGAAACACATTAGTGTTGGCGAGACATGATGAAGTTGAAATCATGTTGACCATTTTATTTGACTATCGCTGTGTTGTGCACTTGGTATTCTTGCCAGAAGGCCAAATGGTAAATAAAGAATATTATTTGAATATTATAAAGCGCCATTTTTTTTTCCGATTTGAAAAATCATCCTATGACAACCTCCGCTCTTAGGCGGAGCGGGAGATAGTGTCAGACTCTTACTGCCTAAAAAACCCATCCCGTTCCTTCAAGCCTTCATACCGGGGCTCGAGCGACCTTTCGGAAAACCCTGACCCCAGTAGGCTTCGACCCGGCTGGGCCCCTGCTGTTGCTGACAACTCCTTGAGGCGCGCGGGAACAGTGCGTGCCGTTGACGCGCGGGGCTTGGTCCGGACAGCGAGCTACCCATTGCTCATTGTCCGCAAATCCGAGCCTACGGTGGCCGGAAATCGGGATCAGTATCCCGGCGCTGGCGGCGGCGGCGATAACGCCGTTGCCTGATGCTCGGAGCGAGAGGTCTCCACCGCTGATCGCCCCCACGAGGGCACAGCGGCCAAGCGGAGCACACCTCAACTGTGTGCTCCACCG
This sequence comes from Mythimna albipuncta, assembly GCA_929112965.1. Classification (NCBI taxonomy): domain Eukaryota; kingdom Metazoa; phylum Arthropoda; class Insecta; order Lepidoptera; family Noctuidae; genus Mythimna; species Mythimna albipuncta. The sequence goes on along the minus strand of OV815959.1, from coordinate 21,385,525 downwards.
TGTTCTCCGGGCATTCCGCACAGTGGCGACACCCGGGCGTCACTTCCGCATGAATCCGGTGTAGGTACCTCCCGAACGAACCATGTCCGGTGAGGACCTGCGACATGCGGAAGGTAAGAACGCCGTATACAATTGTTATAAATACAAAAAATACTCCAGTATCAAAACTTTTTTCTCCTACTATTTCAATAATACCACATTCAAAATTTTTGGTCGTAACCTCCTTTTCTCAGGTCACGCTTTCATTAAACGGACTTTAGCACTTTTAGACCAGTGTCGATAATTTTTAAAACCAAAAAAACTAATAGTAGGATGAAACCTATTAGAAAAGGAGGAGAATATTATAAAAATGAAAGGAAAAATAATTTACGGGCGATCTGAGGTCGGGAAGGGGGTGGGGGTGACTTTTTAAAGGGGATTAAACGGTTTTTCTCGATTTCCGGCAAAACTAAAAGTCCTATGGAAAAAAGTCAAATAGCAAAGTTGTAGGTAATAAAAAGATCTAAAACTTTTGTATTAACACTTTTTTCACATAAACTCAAAATTTATGTGAAAAATTCAAAAAAACATGTTTTTGGTTTTTTATTTTTATCTCTTTCAAAAAACAATATTTTATCACGAAATTTGGTGAAAACTTACCTTTTTATGTCCCAAATACGCTGTAATTTATTTGATTAGAAATATTTTTTTTTTCACCTTATTTTGAATAAATATCGAAAAATCACCCTAATTTTCAATCGAAAATTCACCCGTCAAAATATCTTTTTTTTTTTCAAAAAGTTTATATGGTGTCTATTTGTTGAAATCTCTACTTTCTGATGGTGAAAAAAAATATATATGTTACCATAGTAAATCTTCTCAGCAAATGCAAAAAATCGAAAAAAACTCGAATTCGAATTTTTTTTCAATTATTATATTGAATGTAGAGCTATTTATTAAAATTTACACTTTAATTACTCGAAAAACGTAAAATTACATGTTACATAGATAACAAAAAAAAATGCAAATCAAAATATAGTGCCTACTATAATTAACAAAAAAATAAGTTGATAAAATTAATACTTAATAAGACGTCTACAATATTTGGAGAAAGGAGTCGAATCTTCTTTAAGTTATATGCGTAGATGCCTATTTATAACTATTTTTAGATAACTTTTATTTATCTGAGTGACCTACGAAAAATTTTAGCCCATCAAAAGGTATTTCATAGAGGAGTGGGGAAGGGGCTAGGCGGGTCCGGGTCTTACTACATACATACCTAATATTTCGTAGCAGCTGTAACAACCGTTAGCCTAGCCAGTATTCGAAATACAGTATAGTATACAACATCGTTTATAAAAATACACGTGCACGTTGAGTTTCTTGAAGATAATTATGACAAGTTTACAAAAACACTAAGAAGATTAAAAAAATAATAATCTCCTTTATTTTGCACAAACAAACTTAGTTACTCCCATAAAATATATAAATATATAAAATACATATCGTAAATATATTTTTAATAACTAACTTATGGCCTATTTTCATATATATTTCATATATTTTAAATATATTTTAGATACATTCAAAATATATCCTAAAAGACATAAAAAACATAGCTAAAAATAAAATAAAAAAAACTGAATATATCTGAAATATATCTGAAGTATTAATTTTATCAACTTATTTGTTTGTTAATTATAGTACTATATTTTGATTTGCAATTTTTTTTGTTATCTATGTAACATGTAATTTTACGTTTTTCGAGTAATTAAAGTGTAAATTTTAATAAATAGCTCTACATTCAATATAATAATTGAAAAAAAATTTCGAATTCGAGTTTTTTTCGATTTTTTGCATTTGCTGAGAAGATTTACTATGGTAACATATATATTTTTTTTCACCATCGGAAAGTAAAGATTTCAACGAACAGACACCATATAAACTTTTTGAAAAAAAAAAAAGATATTTTGACGGGTGAATTTTCGATTGAAAATTAGGGTGATTTTTCGATATTTATTCAAAATAAGGTGAAAAAATAAATATTTCTAATCAAATAAATTACAGCGTATTTGGGACATAAAAAGGTAAGTTTTTACCAAATTTCGTGATAAAATATTGTTTTTTGAAAGAGATAAAAATAAAAAACCAAAAACATGTTTTTTTGAATTTTTCACATAAATTTTGAGATTATGTGAAAAAAGTGTTAATACAAAAGTTTTAGATCTTTTTATTACCTACAACTTGCCATTTGACTTTTTTCCATAGGACTTTTAGTTTTGCCGGAAATCGATAAAAACCGTTTATTCCCCTTAAAAAGTCACCCCCACCCCCTTCCCGACCTCAGATCGCCCGTAAATTATTTTTCCTTTCATTTTTATAATATTCTCCTCCTTTTCTAATGGGTTTCATCCTACTATTATTATTTTTCACTTTTTATTATTTTTAAAGGCATCTACCCTGGTCTATTTGTCAGTGCCTTCGTTTGAAAGAACGTTTTTTTATAAAAACTCTCCTTAAACCGTACTTTGAGGGTAACTTTGCCAAACTATTAATAAGTTTCGAAGCGAAGGTGTCACTGATACACGCATATGAAGCCTAGAATCCCTTAATTCTTTTACAGATGCCCTGAAAAACCTGGGTGGCCTAATTTATCATTTGGAAAAAGGTTTGGATGTGTGGCTGAAAAAAGCTCGCTAAAAGATGGCCGCCATGGTCCATCCATATAGGACTAAACTACAGAAACAAGGCACTGATAGATAAATAGAAATATAAACCCCCTAAATAGTTCTACTGGGTGTAGTTCAGAAAGCATATATAGACCAGGGTCTTCAAAAATAATAAAAAGTGAAAAAAAAATAATAGTAGGATGTTTCATCCTACTATTATTATTTTTTCACTTTTTATTTTTTATTAAACGGACTTTAGCACTTTTAGACCAGTGTCGATAATTTTTAAAACCAAAAAAACTAATAGTAGGATGAAACCCATTAGAAAAGGAGGAAAATATTATAAAAATGAAAGGAAAAATAATTTACGGGCGATCTGACGTCGGGAAGGTGATGGGGGTGAGTTTTTAAGGGTAAAAAACGGTTTTTCTCGATTTCCGGCAAAACTAAAAGTCCTATGGAAATAAGTCAAATGGCAAAGTTGTAGGTAATAAAAATATCTAAAACTTTTGTATTCACACTTTTTTCACATAACCTCAAAATTTATGTGAAAATTTTTTTATAACGAAATTTAGTGAAAACTTACCTTTTTATGTCCCGAATACGCTGTAATTTATTTGATTAGAAATATTTATTTTTTTTACCTTATTTTGAATAAATATCGAAAAAGCACCCTAATTTTCAATCAAAAATTCACCCGTCAAAATATCAGCTTTTTTCAAAAAGTTGGTATGTTTTCTGTTCGTTAAAATCTCTACTTTCCGATGGTGAAAAAAAAAAAAATGTTACCATAGTAAATCTTCTCAGAAAATGCAAAAAATTGAAAAAAAAACTCGAATTCGATTTTTTTTTAAAATTATTATATACAATTTAGAGTTATTTATTAAAATTTACACTTTAATTACTCGAAAAACGTAAAATTACATGTTACAGCTCTCAAACTTGAACTAGAATTTCAGTCACTATTTCCTACACTTTCGCAATTTTAACTTCAGTTGAAGATTTTGATGCTCTATCAGACAAAGTGAGGCAAATCTTTCATTACATCTCAACTGCTTTTGAACGCATTCTACCACTCACTAGCATGTGTTTTTGATTAAGTCGATTCACCAAAAGCCTTCTTTGTTTGATGTTTTTGTCCATTATGAAATTCGCAATATGTCAGATTATATCTAAAAATATAAGAAAAACAAATTATCATTATATCCTAAATATAACTATCTAATAATATTAGTCGACAAGGATCAAGATTATAACGTCATACTAACTTAAAAATTCTGAAATCGTATGTAAACATTGTTGGTTTTCATTGAAAACACCTTCTTTCTCTTCTTGTTTTTGTTTGAACTTATTAACCATAGTGTGTAGCAGTTTTCGCACGTTACTGTTTATTGTTTTTCCCATAATTAAGCAATTATTCTTGAAAAATAAATATCTGTTCACAAAACTGACAATTGCGACCATAGACTTTGACGTGATTTTTTTCGGCAAAACAATTTTTCCAATTTAATTTAAAAAAAAAAAACAGGTTACGCTTTCAGTAGACGCACTATATCACCAGTAGGGCTTTCAATACCGGTATTACGGGATCCCGCAATACCGTGATCACGGATATATTTTGGTCTTTTATCAATCACGGTATTGACGAGCCAATACCGTGATTACGGTATTACAATCTTTAATATATATTATTATGTTTTGTTGTAATAAGTAGCAAGAAGTTGTATTATATAATATAAATTACGATGTAATATTATTCTCACACCTGTATTAAGCGCCAACTCTTCGCGATACGTTGAACCATAAATTAAAATGGTCTGAATAACGCGTATTGTGATAGGCCCTATACGACGTTATTGTTTTGTTAGTCAGTATCGCAAAGGTGCCCGGGTAACATGTGCAAACTCGGTCATTGTGTATTTTTGATAAGTTTGTAATCTTGACGAGCAACATGGTACATAATATTAATACTTGTATTTTATGGGGTTTGTCTCAATTCTCAACGGATCACGCGACCGCATTTTTTTTTTTTTTTGTAAAAACTAATTACGAATTCAATTGAAGCATCTAAAATTGTGTCATTTTCCAATTTGTTTAATATATTTTTTCCTTTAACGAATCACGTTATCCGTTAGATCTATAATTAGACAGCAAAAATTGAATATTTGAGCGGTTTCGATGTGGCTTTCTTTTCTAACTTCAAATATTATTAATTTTGCCTAATTAGTACTTATTAACTATTTTCGTGTTCGAAGAAACAATTCAAAATTCTACATTTAATTGGTAGTTTGGTACAACAAGTACATGTGAAATATTCTCATAATAATAAGAAAAAAACACGAGTCTTGACGCTTGCTGACCTCTAAGGTCAGTATAGGTACGCATCTAATGTATCAGCCAGTAAACTATAGGTACGGCAGCGCCATGCTTACTTGAACCTTAGAACTGCGTTTTAACCTTATTAGATATGTCGTAAAAATGTACAGCGTCAAGTAAGCCTAAACCTTACGCAGATATATGGTTTTAATCTGCCTTATTTGCTAATCGCCGGTAAACAATCAGTACGGTAGCGCCATGCTTACTAGAACCTTATAAGAACGGTTAAGAGAGAATAAACACTGATTCGAAAATAAAAATACGTATTTAAATGGTTTTATTAATTTCCTAATTAAAATTTCTATGAGACGGGGTTACAGTCAAGCACTAGTTAAAAAAAAACTTGAGTTCAATACCGTGATTACGTGATCACGGTATTGAATATTCTAATACCGGTATTGATACCGGTATTGAAAAAATCCGGTATTTGAAAGCCCTAATCACCAGTGATACCTTAGGTTCAAAGTGGTACTAAAACAAGCTATTTTAGAAGAAAAGTTTTTGTTTCTTTATTAAATGAAAGAGGGTTTAATCTATTCATATTATGCCAACCTCATCGTTACAAATCACTACAATTAGCATGCTTAATATTATACTTAAATTATTAAGAATTCAAAATGCCCCTCTGCGTTTAATCTCAATTGTTACGAGTTTGTACAAGGATGGATTTGAGGAGCAGCCAGGATGCTGTTACAAACACCATTCTCGCTAAAGGTCGACAAAAGATCTCGTCTCTCCGCTTCGTTTCGGATACACTCCATCATAATGTGGTATACATCGTCAATTAAGTTGCATTCTGTACAATTTAGTGTTTATACCCATTGTTTTTTTACCCATCAAAAATGCAAATTTGTTTAAAGGCATGTGTCCGGAGTTGAGAGGTGCCGTTGCCGGCAATATTGCCGTAAAGTGGGAATATTGCCCGAAGTATGAATATTGGTGGCTATATGGCTAGCAATATCCCCATATTGCCGGCAATTGCACATCTCTAGTCAGGAGCGAAACCATAGGAATGTCATTGCAGTTTGCCTTCCCATATTGGCATTGTCTAACCACGTATTTTTAAACACGCGTGGCTGTATAGTAGCACACCATATATACCCTTACTGCGACTTCTTTCACCTATCATAGCACATTTGTTTTACTTCAAAGTAACGTTCTATATGGGGTAAACAAGAATATCTTTTCCCGTCTGTAAATGCTTCTTTAGCTAGGTTGTCGACCGTCTCATTACCTACAATGCCAATATGAGAGGGCACCCATTGTAATACAACACTTTTGTTCTTAGCTTAACGTATAGCATAGGCAATAGAAATCCCACGTTAGTAGGTACATCCACTTAATAACTGTAACGCGCTGCGACAGTCACTTATTATTAAGAAGTTGGAACATGCAATTGAATCAATATAAGACAAAGCCTCTAAAATAGCTATTAATTCAGCGTGCCTTATCGAAATTTAATTGATGAATTTACAAACGAATCATAAAATGCAACATCTATTTCATTAAACCAATTGATGCATCAGTATAAATTCATATAAATTGTATTTTATTTGTAAATATGTCTCACAAATAGCTTTTCATTGACACGCATTATAATCTTTCTTGGCTTGGTCGACACCCTCAATTGTTGAGGTTATGTTGCTATCTAGATCCACGTTGCTCAACCAAGTGGGTAAACTAAACAAATGTACGTTCTCACTACAGTGGATGCGATCGAGCTTAAGTGAGTCATGAATAGTGACCAATACCGGTTTTTGTTTATTCCTTCAGTAGCGATGCGAACAAACTAGCGCAGACAGACGTTCAAGTTCATCAACTGTGACATTATTTTTAAAAGTTTTGCATTTTTTACCAAAACTTATCCCCCAATAACTGCATTACCGTGAAGAACACTCCCATAGTCAAATCGGCTTCTTACTGTGGCTGTATACACACGTCTTAGGTGTGAAGGGTGCGACACCCAACCAAAACCAGCTAGCATTCTAAAATTTTTACAAACTTAAGAAGTTTTTCCCATCATTTATATGCTTCCTCTAAATTAGTCTAAAATCAAACCATAGCTAGTCCCAGATATTTAACATTCTCAACTACTTCTAAGGGCGAACCATTCACATACAGTGCATCCTTTTCTCTTTTATAAACTCTTTTGAAAACGCATACCTTGCTCTGCGACGGAGATATATTAAGGCCTAAACCAGCAATGATAATACTGAATTTATCCAGAGCTATCTTATAATTTTAATGAGCCCAAGTGGTAATTTTGGCATGAGGTATATAAAACGAAATCATTACCTTGAGCCAGCCCGCGTGTGTTTCTACTAATTGATACATTATCGTCTACGAGTATACAAATACTTAGTTGCCTTTCTTGGAGAAAGTTCGTTAAATATGAGCATAGTTTTGAACCAATTTTAAATTTACTATTCATACACTGCAATAAGGAATGATTTCAATATATTATTATAAACGTTTTCAATGCCAATAAAGCAACCTATAGTACAGTGACCCTCCGAAAATCCCGTCTGTATTTTCGAAGTTAAATTACCTAAAACTGAAGAAAAGAGAATACTTTATTATGTTCTAAATACCATTCGATTCGGTTCATAATCATGTAGTGGAATGTCTTGCAAATACATGAGATCACAGAAATGGGTCGTAGTTTCGTGGGTTCCCCGGAATTTTGGCCATATTTAGGGATAGGTACGATGTTAATTTGTCGCAATTGTTTAGGGACAAACCCGCGACTAAAGCATTGGTTAAATAAAAATAACAGAACATCCATAGGTAGCATTTTTTGGACGGGTTGAGTTAATTATTAGTTTTACTGATTCCTTAATTTTATTTTTCAAATCCTGGTAATTCGCGTCTGTAGGGTTCCGGCGGAAGATAGCAAGTGCGCGACGACGAATAGCAATTGACTTAGATAAAGACGGGTTCCAAATGATTTCGGATGCAAGGTGGAGCTAGGCCCGGAATATTTTATATTTTGTAGTATGGAATGTGTTTATCTGCGGTTGTGTTCATGGAGCAAGAACAAAGAGGAGACGGCCTAAACAACTGTGCATTGTGATTTTCAACTAGGTCCTGACGTCATCACGATGGGCGTGGCTTAAATCAGTGTATTGTTGGCGTTCGTCCTGTGCACAACTTCGTAAAACAAAAACATACATTTATGGACAGCGTAAGTACCGACGCTGCACCTGCACGCAATATACGTAGAAATAACTAAATATTTCACAATTTTCCCATGGTTCTAATCGACAACGTAAGTAATGTTTATCAACACTCAAGTAACAACCATAAGTAGGTAAATAATTGACGCCACGAAAGGGGCAACCCCGAAATCTGTGTGGCTATTTTAAAAATGAAAATCGTGGTTGATATTTATTTCAGGTCTCAATGAACACATGGCGGTATGGCGACAGCGACTGCCGCAAACCAGCGCTGGGAACGCCACAATCGCGGTGTTAAGTCCCCTCTTTGAGGAGTGACTGGAAAGGCACACGGCGTTTTCACTTTTCGCATAACAAGGTCCTCACCGAACACGGCAGATTCGGGAGGTTCCTTACGGATTCAAGCAGAAGAAACGCCCAAGTGTCTGAACCATTGGACCGGCCGGAGAACATAGTTGACCATTGGGCAGAGCGCCACGGTGTTCTCATGGAGACGATTGGCGGAACGCGCGCGCTCGCGACTGTCTCTGGTTCACCGCGACAGGGTCACCTGTCGGGACGTCCGGACTGTCCGCCCGGGGTGTCGGTTCCGGGCGTCAGGAGATGCAGTAAATTTCCGGTCACTTTAGGCATGGGTTTGTGGAGAAAGCAACCGGTCGCTCACCATGCCGAATAAACAATGGCGCAGTGTTCCACGCGCGCTTCAAAAAGATATCCAGCACAACCGTAGGGGCCCAGCAGGGCACTTGCCTTTCCTTTTGTATTTCTGAAAAAGAAACCTGTGGTCCTCAAAAGACAAAAAGTGGGGTTTAGTCAGGGAAACTCTTTCACGCCGTCTCGCTCCACAATAGAACTCGTATATGACGACTTCCCACCTTAAAAAAACTTCGTATAAGTATACTTACGTATGTAGACGGCGCACAGTGTTTTGGAAACCGTCAAAATCGGACATGACTAGTCTATAGTCTTTTTTTGCAAAACTCCCATGCGCGCAATTTATTTCGTTTGTGAGACAAAAAATGTTACAGTTGGTAATTTTTGAACTCCCTAAAAACGAAAATTAGGTACTTAAAAAATTAAGAGGGTTTGTAAACTTGTTTTATAGCTGATTAAAATCATCACTTTGAGACACATATTTTGTATTTTATTTCTTCCCATTCAACTCTTTTTTTTCATTATTTACACAATCTTTTTTTCTTCAATCATAAATTATTTCTGCAATTGTATTTCATACTGAATAATACTTTGGTATAGCCCTTACACACAAAGTTTTGTTCTATTGCGAATCCGGTCTAGTACCGGAGAGGAGCCTATGGCTCCTCTCTGGTACTCATGGCATTAACTTAGTCATGTTCGATTTTAAGGGTTTTTACAGTATTGTGCGGCATGTTGTGACTTGCGCGCACCTATGAACCCTGTGCTGAGTCTGTAGATTTTACTTTGCTGCAACATGCCTAGGCTGGGGGACCAGACTAAGAGAGGTACCGTACCTACGGACCCGATCTCCCAGGGAGTCTCTCATCTACGGCTTGCCTTTATTGACCGGCCAGAGTGAATACTGACGAAGAACAGAGCGAGCACCTATCTCTTGCTTTAATTGGCTGAATTTAGTGGAGATTCGCAAGGTCACACGTGATCGGTGAAAGATAATTTAGCTAGCTGGTAGGGATCTTAATCGTAGTTCCGGGATTATCCTGATAGTCGAGGTTATACTTGCACTCGTAATATATATTAAAAACCTTTTTTGTGTGACAGCAGATTGATAACCATTTATTATTTTATAATTTGATTATATTTTTACTAAACAATCGGTTTTTAATTGGAATTCTGTCACTGTTCTTGCTGACTGTATAAAAATACACATTTGTTGGGTTAGAATTTCTATCTACTGCTCAATGCAAATAAAAGTATCAATTTGGGAAAATATTGTATGTATTCATAATTTTCCACAGATTAACAAGGCATGTAACCGTGCGTTGTTGGTATTTCACTTATGTAGTAAAACTATTTACAGCAGATATTGAAAATACCTATGTACTCAGTTTCAAAAGATGATTTAATCAGGTGATGTATAGCTGTTTCCTTTTGGTCAGTCGCTGTCGCGAGGTCCACGTTACATGAACTCGTCGGGTTCGCGTGGGGCATCCAAGTCGCGGTAGTGTATCACCGGACGGAATTCGGCGCCGCCGCCCCTTTAACAATCAACCATATTAAGTACGTTAGAGGCAGCTCACCCAGCACTCAATAACAAATTGCACGCTCAAACGATACTTTTTCTACTCAAACCACACTGCTTTAACTACTGGCTAGAACCAATCAATTTTGTGTGAAATCTTAGCTTCCCGGTATCTTTGGTGATAAAGTTATCAAGGAATTTTACACACAGGGTTTTGTAAAGGACACAAAATAAAAAATTGGCATGTTAGATTTTCGGACAGTTTATTGAAAATTGTACAATAAAGAGGTTTAGACAACATTGTAAAAAATGTCTTTAATTAAAAGTTTTACATTAGTATTATTTTTAATTTCAGTTTTATTTAAATAATTTTCGGTATTTACAAGCTACGTTACAATTTTATAATTCGCGTGCAAAACAAATACATATCAAAACATTTTTTTTTTTACTTATTATATTTGGATAAAGGAAAGTACTTCGAATGAATGATTTTTTTTATGTAAATACTAATATTTTTGCTAGATTGAAATCAAATATTATATTAAATATCAATATAATACAAACTTGTAAAATAGACATAATTGCAATACTAGATGTATCAGTTTACCTAATAAAATGATCAGATAACGGAATGCTTATTTAACAATAAAAAACTATGAACATGATAAAAAAAGGTTTAGGTAATTGAAATAACTGAAAAGTTATAAGGGGTAAGTTTACAGAAAATCGAAACAAGAACCACCAACAGCATTTCACTTTTGTTTAGTAAAATAGATTATGTAGTCAAGTATTGCGGAAAAAGAATTTGCTGTTCGCTAAACATTTTCAAGTTATGAAAACGTCAATGTACAAAAAGCAACAGATTACTAGTGATATCACTGAGTATCCCATGGTAAAAGTAGCAATACACCTTAAGAGATTTTTAGCTTTTCCAATAACACCTTGTTTCTGTCTTTTACACACACTTTTTTAGAATATGTCACCACTGTCCGGGAAGTCAAGATCGTTGTACGCAATAATAGGCCGGGACCGGTCCACATTATCCCTGGAAATTATTTCTCACAATTTATGAAAATGTTCATTTATAATTGCCAGGCAAAATTATAAAACACCATATTTGACATGCAAAAACCCGGATTAAACCGTAGCCAAAGAAATATAGAAGCAGTAAATATTATAAATATGTATATGGTTATAATACTATAGAGATATGCAACATAATAATAATTAAAATTAATTAAGGTAAAAACTGCGATCCCAATCATAGCCACGTTCTCAGATAGATGGCGCTGGACTCAATTTTTTTGGTAACTTTAGTATAGCTTACAGTGCTTACGTAGAGCAATATAGTTTTAGTCATGTACAAAAGTTTAGTAAAGTGCAACGTCTGATTTCCTCAAATATCGTTTCTTTGACTTAACATTAGTCCCAGATACTAAAAATATTATAAACAAAAAAAAAATGAGTTCAGCGCCATCTAGCGTAACCTAAAGATCAAACAACAAATATGAATCCATAAATAATATTAGTCCAGTTATTAGATGTTTGTTTTAGAGTTCAAACGGCTTCAAAACATGAAAGAGGACGATTTATGTTTCTTATATTTTGTAGAGGCCTTAATAAAACTGACGAATGTTTTGCTTTTACGTCAAAAAAAAAAAAATACTGGAAGTACAATAAAAAAGTTAAAAGTAGGGCTTTTTGATAGACCCCAAATTAGACAGCTGACAAAAGACCCAACTTTTGTCGGATCTATAAATGAATTTAAAAAGCAAACCTGGAAATGTTTAGTTTCAGTGATTCAAACTTTTCTTGGGAATCATATATCAGAAAGTTGTTTCCAATTAGTTACCGACATATTGTCTTATTTGCATGAGCATTAAAAAGACATTACCATTTGGATCGATTTCTTGAAAATCTTGAAAATTATAGTGAAGAGAAAAAGTGAAAGATTTCATCGTAATGGAAGAACGTTACCAAGGGAGGCGGGACATTTACAGGGTTATTTGTAAAACACTAATAACCTTGCAATACTGTATTACTAACATCATAAACAACAACTTTTGTTCTATGACTATTTTTCTATCTAACACATTTCAACTCTGTATTTTGCTGTGTCTACTTACGGCTCCCGCGTACTGTTCTCGTATGCTTACGAGACATTGTAATTACACCTAGCTAACATTCACACCATTTCCGTGTACTCGACATTAGAATATTGATACACCATCATGTCCATCATGTAAACATAATTACGCGCACTGCCGAAGTTTGCTACAAGAACACGTATAACGCAGTGCAAGCGCATCGATCGACCAACTAGACGTCGCTCGTAAATAGGTCAAGTTCATGTTAAGCTACCCTTTGCTAGTTTGTACTATCGCTTGCTTCGCATAGACTACGTAATATTTAGAACGTTCAATTTAATTTTTTTTTTTTATAAAAATTTATCATATTTTATATGATAAATTTTTAAGTCATAGAGCAAAAGTTGTTGTTTATGATGTTCTTAACATAGTCGTAAAAGATTGCTGGTGTTTTACAAATAACCGTGTATATGATAGCTGGCTTCTGCTAAAATGTTTGTCGGTATCTCTACAGGCATAGCATTTATGAAAAAAAAAAAATAACATTATTTTCCACAACCGCAATAACTGTTTCAAACAAAGTACGCAAATATTCATATTTTTGTAATATTTTTAACTAGCTTGTAACTTAATTTAACTCTACGACTAAAGCTGCTAGGAAGGAACTAGTAGTATTATCGTAATCGGCACACTTAATTTTACTTAAAACAAATAAAAACTCTGGACAAATTTTCAGTGTAGATATGATAAATATTATATGCTAGATAATGCGTTCATTAAGTTGCCTAGCTAAATCTGGTGCCAACAATGTAAAACAATTTTTTCGGTGGGAAAATCATTTTAAAACCCACTCCTAAAGAACAGCGGCGAGGAAATTGTAGATGAAACTTTTAAGTGTCTACTTATTTAAGTACTTACTTGTGTAAGTTACCATGATATATGTATACCAACGAAATAATTTACTTCTTTTTATCTAATCAAGATTATGACCAGTTTATGGACTGCCAAAAAATCGTCATAATTGGAAACTGAATTGACTAGATTTTTTACGATAGTAAATAATAATGGTTTATTTGTTTTTTGTTTTTTTGCTTTCTTGGCTACATGGACTTTTGGGTAAACTAAATAAACTCTTAATGTTGCCACTAATATAAAGGTTGGTAAGCTTTGCTTTATGTAATGATAATAAACACTTAGGATATAAACATTTCCACATTAGATAATAAACGTAAAAATAAAAATAACTGTTTGTGCTTAGAATAATAGTAGCTAAAATGACACAATATTATGATGTTGTCACAACAATAAGTACAATATCGAGAATCACATCACCAGAAAAAGCATGGCATTAGACATTTCAACAGCCACCCAGTCTATTGTGCGTATCACTTGAGAGGTTCCTTTGCCGTAATGTTGGCATTTATCTGTCTACAGAAAAAAAAGGGAAAAATGAAAAGAGTTGCCTACTCTACCAAAATTTTTGCACTAAAATGTGAAACTAAATCGATTTTAACGATAGTCGCACGACACAATATAGAGAATAAATTAGGGAAATAGGATTTTATTTAAAAAAAAAAGCAAGTCTAAAAGGAAGTTGTTGGATGGAGAGGCGATATTGGGGCGTGGCGTTTTCGGTACACAATCAAAAATTGAGCCCAACGTTGTATGCTTTAGACGCTAAAAAATATGCCAGTAAAATTTTGTTCGGGATTTCGCCATGATTCTTTGTTGTTACATTTTTAATATAAATTACCCCTCATTTGTTATTTGGGAAAGTTGAGCATCAGCTGAAAGAATGTGCCCGAAGGAACTGAAAAACTACAAGTTGCCTCCTTTTTTTGCTGCAAAAGGAGGGTTGCCTCGCATGAAGAGGTGAGTAAATGGCCATAATTTACCCTCATCTCATTTAATCGATTTTTTTTAGTGTTAATTTGTGTTTATTAGTTTAATAGAAGCTATACATAAGTAACGATAGAACTCAATTTGGAAGTATTTGGATCAAGTCGAAAATATCAAATGTTCGCGATCTCAGACAAATTTTATTGTTTAACAGATTGGTACCAGATTTAGATAGGCTACCTATTCGGAATGTCTTAATAAACGCATTATCTAGCACACAATATTTATCATTATCGAATAACAGATGAGGGAAGAGATTTCTTCGACGGATCTCGCACTATAAACTAAAGAACATAAAGCTTCATCATTAGGTACGATTGGCTGCAATAGTGGTTGGATAGTACAGAAAAAAAATCGTGTGAAGCGAGAAATGACGCCATCTAGCGTAAAATCAGATTGAAATGTTGTTATTGACAACATTAATTATACTGCTACTAGGTGGCGTTGCTGTGCTTCAAATGCTTATGCTAATGCTTTTTTTTGTAGCTTCTTTTGTTTCTATAAACATTGAAATAATTTATATATTTTTTTATCAAGTGTTGAAAATATTAAAATTTAATAATTATCAATTTATAAATATCTGATTGTCTATGTGTCAGTTTCAAAACTTGAGACGGTAGGTTGAATATGGATTTATAAATAATAATCAGTAGGTAGTATAAATAATACTTAGACCAAAGACTTGTGACTAAGCTTTAATTGATTGTTCGCAAGTTCATTTCGATTACCTCGTTCGAGCTCCTTTCGTTTAATTTTTTTTTTAATCCGGTCAATTTATGACAATGAGTATGAATTGTAACATAGATGTAGTGACAAGAGCTCAAATAATTGCTTTGCATAGTCAAGGTAAAAATTTGTCAGAAATAGCCAGAGAGATCGGTGTAAACGTAAGTAATCTTATTTTACACTTTTTTATATAACAAAACACTCCTCTTTATAATAATCATTATTAGGTATTATATATTTTTGTTTTATTGTTGCAGAGAAAAACAGTTGTTCTATGGGTACGACGATTTGAAGAAGATGGTTCTTTGAAACACCGTCAAAGAACTGGTAGACCAAAACTGATAAACATGTTGCAGCGTCAAACCATGGTAAGGGAATACGAGGAAAATGGATTTTTGCCGACGAACCATTATGCTGGTTTATTTGACACAAGCGTCGACACTGTCCGTCGTGCTCTTCATAGTGAAGGGCTGCATTATCGGAGGCATGCTGTGAAACCTTTGCTTACGGAAACCCATAAAAGAGCAAGATTGCAATTTGCTATGGATCACATAGACTTTGATTGGAGTAATGTCATCTTTACTGATGAAAAAACTTTTAAGTCCAGTGAACACGGTCGATTACGTCTGTGGCGTCGAGATAATACGCGATACACAAGTGGTCACGTAGTGCCCAATAGGCAATCTGGCCATATAACGGTGAACATGTGGGGATGGATGAGTGCAGCCGATCCTGGGGAACTAGTGAGAATACCAAGCCGAGCAAATAGTGCAAATTATATAGAAGTGCTGGAGGAGACAATGTTGCCCACAGTTCGAACGGTGTATCCAAGCGAAGAATTGCCACAGATAACATTTGTGCAGGATAATTGTCCAATACACCGTTCGCACAGTGTGCAGGCTTGGTTTCGTCAGCATAATGACATTTGCGCTATTCCTTGGCCTGCTAGATCACCGGATTTAAATCCAATTGAAAATTTATGGGGTGTTATTGTTCAACGGTGGAATAATCAAAACGAGCGTACTCCAGATGCGTTAGAGGCTCATTGTTTACAAATATGGGAGAGTATTCGTGGTTCAGATCTGTGTAAAAATTTGATTAATTCAATGCGTTCCCGAATGCAAGCTGTTATTGACCAAAATGGTGGTTACACGAGATATTGATAAATATATTTAATTAATATTACATATTTACTCAGTACGTACTGGAGACCTCGTTACGTGTGTTTTACTTAATACCTGTATTTGAAATAATTTAAAAAAAAGTTATGAACACTTAAAGTTATAACACAACATAATTTTGTTTTTTTTTTTTATGTTACCTACTAAACATTTGATATGTTGTTGTGCAATTTTGTAGTTTTTTTTAATATCTTGCCTCTTGTTTGTTTTTGTTAAGGTTACATAAGCTTCAATCCTCTTTCCAATTTGGGAAACGAATATTTAAGCTATGGCCTCAATAAAAAATTACAAGTAATATTATAATCTTATTCGATGATTAATAATCTGACTGTTGAATAGTAAACTGTAAGAAATAAATATCTATATTATTTTATTATTGCCTTTTTGTTTGATGAGCCTGTTTACCTGCTTTTTTTTCCTTTTGCTGCGTAACTACCGATTTGAATATTAATAATGATATTACACAACGCCGTCTAGTCCCTAGCTAAGCAAAGCTTGTGTTACGAGTCCTAGACAATTGATAAACATACTTATATATTTCTAAATACATACATGTTATAGATAAATTACACCCAGATTCAGCAAATGATCGTGCCCAACACACGAACATTTGTTCTGGGTGGGAATCGAACCCACGACCCGGACATTGCAGTCAGGAGCACTAACCACTAGACCAACAGGCCAGTCATAATGTTATATTACAAATAAATACTTCCACTTTGTTAGTTTCGATATAAATCCTACCGATTTCTTTTATTAATTGTTATTCATAACTTCAAAAAGTACAGAGGAACCAGAAATCTGACCCACCTGGCAGTAGAAGGTAGATAACATAAGACATCCTAAAAGTTAGACGAATTTGAACCTTCTGCAATAAGCAGAAGTTAAGTGGTATTCAATTCGGAGCTAATCTAAATGAGTAAAACGAGGTAGGTAAGTGGTCAAATATTATAGAATACTGATATGACAATTTGATTTAAGACGTAACGTTAACTTGTGAATACGGACCGTATGCCACGTAATGCACTTGTTAATTTCAACATTATTCCATAAGTCAACATAGTCTAATGGTAGTAACTGTAGACTTATATTGACGTGGTTGCCGGTACTAAGTTCAAATCAGTCACGCTACTTTTAGTAGGTTTGTGTTTAGAATACTGAATTGTTTTTTTTTTTAAATCAAATTAAAATTTATAAGTCTTAAATTAAATTAATTATTTAAATCAAAACTTTAATGAAAAACAACTAAATATTACTTATACAAATACTTTACTTTACAAAGAAATTTAAGTATTCGTCTGATAGATTTAATTTAAATAACTATGTATAAAGGTAAAACACATAAAAGAAGTGAAGATATTAAATTGCTTATGACAGAATAGAATTATTTGAAATACAATTTTGAACATGACAAAAACAGTTTATTTATTTCAATAGTGCCAGTGGCGGATTAACCACGTAGCAAAATTAGCAAATGCTACGGGCTAAAAATTGTTTACACGACGTCACTGCAATTAGTGTCGACTGGTTTTAGTGTTATTAGAACGGTTCATTTTTATTTCTCTACCCTAAACTAAGTAAACTAAGTAACATTTGAATACCAGTTTTATGATGAATATGCCTAATGGTCGTGACTACCCACATATTACAAGTCAAGCGAAATTATTCCAAATATGTTTGAAGAATGTTAAATTTGGGGTTTTAAATCGAAAGCAAAAAAATACACAAGATTTGCGATTTAGCCTCGTGCCTTACTGCGTCAAAGTCTTTACATAAACCACTAAGCTAACTATGATATTAAAAAATGTATTTTAATTTTAGACTATGACCATTTACTTAATTTATCTATCTTAAGTAAATACATTATTATTATATATTAAAATAATAAACATTTTATTTACTTGCAATACTTTCTTTCATTTCTATACAAACTGTCCATTTAATTCATTAAACCCCAAGCGAACGCCGGCGTTCGCGCACCTATTGTCTTTCAATTGTGTCTGTAATTATCACGATTGAATGGTTAAAAAGACATTTCCTGACTTACGTTATTAAAGAAAAGTAAAAAAAATGCCAACTAAAACACAAAAGCTGGAAAACAAAAAATAAAAATCTTAACTTGAGATTTGAACCAGAAACATGTGCATCACAAGCCGCTGTTGGCACCATTGGACCAAGTGGACTCTTGTGGACACATTTGAAATTTAACGTTACTTGTAATGCTAGACGCAATATTCGTGCCCGTTTACAAACAGTTGATAAGAATCACAAAATTAGTTAAGCTTGTGTCTCATATTTTTTTATCAATCTACCCTCACACTCAGTTGTTGACGATAACGATGACGCATGTATCTATTTTCTGTCAAACTAAAAGTCAAGTTTATGGTTTGTGAGATTGCCTTGGTCGCCATTTAGCTGGGAAGCAACCAACGCCATCTAGTTACATTTTCGAAAACTTGAATTTTAACGTGCAAGGGAAATTAGACACTAGTGTACCCAGGCAATTTCACAGCTGTCTGTACATACACTACCGCCTAAAAGTTTACACATCTGTTTTAAACAAAACATCGTCGACAATCTGCGGCAAACATTTTCAAAAATATAATACATTTTTATGCAACGATGTAGTTTTATTGAAAGCATTTTTGATGGGTTTTACTTTTTGGGACCCTGTTTAGCTTTGTACGTTTTGAGCCTTTGTACGCGAAGGTATTATTATGATATTCATCGCCTGTCTTCAAAAGATTTCGACTGATGCTTTGGCCGAACATTTTCTTCGGAAGATAGGGAAACTTAAAAAAAAAAACTACACTTGCAATAGCGAAACGCTATTTGTACTTACTCTACAAGTCAACATGAAGCTTATCAGTGGATGTCAAATCGCAAAAACATTCGAAATTTCTTGTAAGGGAGTCCACTACAGGCTTGCTAGAAACCAATAAACTGAGAAACAATAAAATACCAAATCAAGACGCTACTTTTATCAGACCTCTCTAAACGTAATCAGCAATTAACTGCTCTACAGATAACCGAAGCTAAAAATTATACCTACGCGAGCAACATCTGTTTTCAATAACATCGGTTAAAACTTTTTAGATATTTGACGCATTAGACATCCGCGAGGAAAAACCAAAACGAACAATTCGACCTATGAGGAATAAATTAGAATGGGCTCATAAAAGGGACAATAAATCAATGGAGAAATGTCCTTTGGTGTTACGAATCAAAGAATCGCTCAATTACATTTGCGTGTACAACAGGCGTGTTTGTATGCGATCAAAGAGTCGGTTTTAAAAACAAAAGCAGGCACAGTAGGTACCATCAAAGACACATCCGCCTGACCACCGCTAAATTCATTTTTGCTTGCACTCGAAACGAAAACTTGAAAGGTTTTGGTTTGGCACCGTGCCGCGGGATCAAGCGAAAAGTTTTTAAGTGATCAGGCAGAAATGGCCGCGATGGTACCTACTATATACGTGATGGTAGGAATGTCAACGTTTGGTGTTGAACAGTAATATGATTTTTAGTAAGGATAAATGGAAAACTGTACAAGGAAGATTATTTAAGTTCTTCAATATTGCGCCGTACCCTGTGAACTGAATCTTATTGGTCCTGGATTCACTCTTCAACAGGAAAATTATACCCTTACTCCCATTGAATTTGTTTAGAATTAACTCGGTAGAATGGCAAAAAACGATGTCCAACAATAGATTAGAATACTGGCAGTAATATTCTAATCTTGTTGGAGATTCACAGTCCGTCTGCCAGTGTCAGTCTATTGGAGTGTGAATGGATCAAGTTAGATGTAAGATTATTTTACAAAAATATTTAATAGAATGACTAGAATATGCGAGAAGATAATGGAAGAACAAGGTGGACACTTCGATGAAACTAAATTTTGAATGAATTTTTACATTATTTTAACTTAGTTATATTTTTTTGGGTTCCTTCTATTTGGCAGAACATTTTGGAGCATTACTCCGAAATTTATTTGGCATAACACACTTGGCGTAATCTTACTTAATCGATTATTTTAAAGGTATAAAACACTATTTAGCATAACTATTATTTGGCAGAATATTTACGTGTCCGAATTCACAATGGCATATTTTTATCACAGCATACTTTTATTTCGCATAATTACCATTTCCAGGGATGAAATGCATGTTACCAAAAGAGTTATGAGTATACATGTGGATGGGTGGAGAGGGAGAGGTAGGCCAAAGAAAAGATGGATGGATTGCGTGAAGAATGATATGAAAGAAAAGGAAGTTAGTGATAGCATAACGAGTGACAGGGTAAAATGGAAGAAAAAAACGTATTGCGCCGACCCCAAATAAGATGGGACAAGGGCAGGAAGAAGAAGAATTACCATTTCCATAAATAATATTACGCATAATTTTGTTAGCATATAGAGATACGATTATTTGATTTGGGTTCATATTTGAACATCAAAAATTAAAATATATCTTGTAAAAAGTAATTGTTTAAAACATCGAAAACTTTATACATCGAATAAAACTGATAATTAAAATAACGTAAATATAAGATGTCGAAAGGTTAAATAACCTACGTGCAATATATCTAAAGATTTTCAATATTTTTTTTATTATTATTATTAGGCTTTAATTTATACTAATAGGCTTGCGTTTGACCACCATCTCATTTGATGGTATGCGATGATGTGGTCGATGGAGCACGGTTGCCTAGAAGTAACCTATTCACTCTTGACTTAAAGAGTAAGTTGTAGCTATCAGGAAACACAGACTCCGGCAGGGAATTCCACTCCTTGGCTGTACGCATAATAAATGTGTTCCTAAAACGCTTTGTGCGTATGGGTGGGATGCCTACCATGTACCGGTGACGAAACGCTGTACGTCGTGTGGTCCGATGATGGAACGGACTTGGCGGAATTAGATTGTGCAATTCTAATGCACACTCCCCGAAATGTAAACGATAGAAAACCGACAGACTAGCAACTCGGCGGCGATGCTTAAGGCTTTGGAGTTTCGACTCTACAAGTGCATCACTGCCGATGGTTCTCTTGTCTCGCCTCTCGATTGACTCCAGCGCATCAAGCTGGTATTTGGCAGATCCATCCTAAAGATGAGAACAGTATTCCATACACGATCGAACTTGATCTTGATAAAGATTGAGTAGCTGTTCCGGCGTGAAGTACCGTCTCACCTATGCTAAGATCCCCAATTTTTTGGCAGCCAGTTGAGCCTTTGCATCGATGTATGAGCCAAAATTGAGAGTAGAGGGCACCGTAACCCCAAGAAGCTCAAGGTGGTTATCGGCACGATCACAACCCGAAAGGATGGAGCTGGGTGGAATTGTCTCCGTTTAGCGGAAAATACACGCCTGGGTTTTGGATACATTGAACTTGATCAGATTGGCATCGCCCCAATCGGAGACCGCCATAAAGGACAAGTTCAAGCGTTCAACCGTAACCTCTCGGAATGACTGGATCTGTGACTCGCTAGCTCGTGCGTCAGACACATATCTCTCAGCAACAGTGCTGGTAATTAAAATAGTGTCATAAAAGCTCAATATATTGTGCTACAAAATTTAGTTACAGAAACGAATCGCTGCAAAACCGACTTTACGCAGTCTTGTCTGCCCTACCTTTGAGTGTAATTTAATACCGCGTAGGCGTGGAGGGGTAGAGCGGCAGCGTTAAAGCCATCTGCGACGATAAGTCCGCGTGGGGCCGCCCAAACCCCGCAGTGCCGGAGCCGTGACAGAAACCATGCTTGTTGCATGTTGCATGCCTGCCTGCATTTCTACTTGCATGCCTGCTGCATGTTGCATGCCTGCTTGCATGCTGCATGCGTGCTGCATGTTGCATGCCTGCTTGCATGCTGCATGCGTGCTGCATGTTGCATGCCTGCTTTCATGCTGCATGTCTGATTGCATGTTGCATGTCTGATTGCATGCTACATGCCTCCCAGAAATAGAAGGACCTCCACGGGGCCCCCGTCGACCCTATGTAAACCAACAGTGTTTCGTAATTAAGACGATTATGACTGAGAATTTTCTGCTATGTGATGGTTCTCCTTTTTAATTACGTAGGCGGGATGATAAGTAACTAGACATGTGCGCCGACTACAATTTTGTCGGCGGCGGCGTAACATTTTTTTTTTGCAAAAAATCAGGTCATGTGAAGGTTTAATGAAATAAAACCATATTTGTAACATATTTAACAAATCAACATTTATTTTGGCTAATTGAGATCAATTATTTACTATTCATTAATATTCTGTATCTTACCATTAAACGGTAAAATGACCAAAGCTTGAAAGATAATGCAATGTTTTTTAAATAATTTTTATCCACGGCGTCACTCGCCGCCGCCATTTTGTACACACAAAAACTTCGTCCACTTTGATTGGGATCACTTACACGACGAGTTGTTTTTTTTAGCGATAGGAATATCATCTAACGATATCCCCCGCTCTTGAGCGGAGCGGGAAATGGTGTCAGACTTTTACTGACTAAAAACCCACTCCCGTTCTTTCGTTGCCTTTCGTACCGAGGCTTGAACTATCTTTCGAATTAACCCTGGCCCCAATAGGCTTCGACTCGGCTGGGTCCCTGCTGAAAATATTAAAAAAATTATTTCATCTTAACTTTTACAGTTGCTTTATTTTTTTAACTACATTTTAAAAGGTCTTGTTTTTATTTATGTTACGAGTTCTTTATGGCTGCTCTAGACCTCGTAGGAACCGAGAAATCAGCGATTTTGGGATTTTCGTTTTTATTTTTTTTGCCCATGTTCTTCAGTATTAGAATCTGCAATTTACTTTAAAAAAGAGGTAATAAGGTAGACTACCAACACAAAAAAAAACAACAGTTAATTCCGTGGAATCTCAGAAATACTAAGATTTACCCGAAATTACCCGAACCCGGGGTAATTTTCCGCAAATTTTTTTAAGGCGTAATTTTTATATTTTTTACTAGTAAGTTTAACAGTCGACCGGATAAAAATATAGAAGAATTCTTTTGGCTTGTGTTTTCAAAATAATTGTGCTTAAACGTCATCTGCGTTAAATAAACTATCTTCGTTGTAAAGAAGTGTTGTAAATTCATTTTCTTCGCTCTCGGTACATGCAGTTTCTTCTTCGACATCACTGTTATCTTCATTTAAGCATTCAGAATTGTCCGGTTGTAACATTTCTATAACAGCTTCTGGCAGTGGCATTCTCCTTCGGTTACTTAGGCGTTGTTTTAGCCGTATCGCTGATATGACAGGGTCGGATGACTCAAGCGCCCTGTGGAATAAGTCCATCATAGTATGAACCCTAGAATCTTTCCGGCTGTGATGTTCCCTATCCTGACGCCAAAATGTATTCCTCGACTCTTCAGCCTGTTCAGAGAGTAGTCCTATGGGTAGCGCTGAATTCTCTATAATTTTTTCTCCGTGAATTAAGATTTTATGTATAGTAGTAGTCATAGGGTGCCAGTTGTATTTCTCTACATACTTATAAGCCACATTTTTACAAAATGTACCGTATTTTTTTGCGTCTATTGGTAATCCCGAATTTATGGCTATTAAAATTACATTTAGTTCATCGACGAGTCATTTTTCAATGCCAAGTATATTAGCAAACGTTTGGCGGCTTTGTTCACTTTTGAATACTCGCCAAGCCGTATTGCCGTCATTAGAGGTGCCTGAATTAGGTTTTACAACGTCTACCAATAGACTCATACTTTCCTTAATTTGGTTTTGGATTTCTTTTTTTCTTTCTGCAGTAATTTTAATTAATAATTAAATTACTTATTACCTCTTTTTTAAAGTAAATTGCAGATTTTAATACTGAAGAACATGGGCAAAAAAAATAAAAACGAAAATCCCAAAATCGCTGATTTCTCGGTTCCTACGAGGTCTAGAGCAGCCATAAAGAACTCGTAACATAAATAAAAACAAGACCTTTTAAAATGTAGTTAAAAAAATAAAGCAACTGTGAAAGTTTAGACGAAATAATTTTTTTAATATTTTTTAAATTATGTTTTCAAAATATGGGTAAAAAGTTTTAACCCCGGCTATCTCCTAAACTAGTTATGATGGATTCGTGGGAGTTTTACCCTCGCAATTAGAATAAAAAGCTCTATCTGATTCACTAATAATCAGGCAGGTGGTCATTTTGAGATAAAATAAAATACTGTGCTCTGGACCCCCAAGATTGGAACAGGAGCCGCTTGAGAGCAGTCCCAGTCCGGTTGAGTTTGGGAGCCAGACGTCGAAAATGCTCCACGAAGTTCCACCAGCTGTCGAGGAACGAGTCCCAGGTACTTCATCGTCGACCCGACGCAGATGTGAACTCCTCCTACCGTTAGTTGTGGACCCGATGGTGGCGCGTTCCGAGGGCCGTGGAAACACATATCCTCTGCCTTGTGCAGCGCCACCTCGAGTCCCAACTGCTGGATCCTGTCAACGACTATCGCAACCCCGCGAGTCAGTAGATTGGCCGCCGCCTGGTACGACTCTCCCTGCGCTAAAAATCAGCGTCTGCGTAGCAGACCACGCTGACCCCATCAGGGAAGTCGCCGTGCTTCGATGGGAAAAATCATCCAATGACAACACCCGCTTTTGGGCGGAGCGGGTGAGTGTCAGACTCTTACTGACTATAAAACTCATCCCGTTCCTTCAAGCCTTCATACCGGGGCTCGAGCACCCTTTCGGATAACCCTGGCTCCAGTAGGATTCGACCCGGCTGGGCCCCTGCTGTTGCTGACAACTCCTTGAGGCGCGCGGGAACAGCGCGCGCCGACGACGACTTGGGCTTAGTCCGGACAGTTACCGGACGGCCGGACAGCGAGCTACCCATTGCTCACTGTGAATGTGCTCCTTCTTATGCCACAGTAAAAACTGTCAATCATTTCGGAAATAATCGCTCCAAAAGTAAAAAACAATCCCCCCTCTAACTTTTGAACCATAAGTTTAGAAAATATGAAAAAAATCTGAAAAGTAGAACTTTATAAGGACTTTCTAGGAAAATTATTTTGAACTTGATGGAAAGAACAGTTTTTGTACAAAAAAGAAAAGGGTTCTACAAAATAATTTCTGGACTAAGTTTGTAGTATAATCGTATATGCAAGCATTTTTTTAAACTCATAAGTGGGTACACTTATTGTGACGGACGGGAAACTACGGAACCCTACACTGAGCGTGGCCCGACACGCTCTTGGCCGGTTTTTTACGTCGATTTGTAACAACCGATGAAACACGGGTTCACCATTACAAGCCAGAATTAAAAATTCAATCAAAGCAGTGGACTCAATTGGGATGCCCGCCTCAAACGTCAAACAATTAATGGAGAATACTAAGCTAATCTTCTAGAAAAGCTTCATCAATGTATTTAGCAAAAACAACCAGGATTGTCGAAAAAAAAAAATCATCTTCCACCAAGACATTCACTTGTTCCCTAAGCTCAAAACTTTTTTGGGCGGACAGAAATTTGTCAGAAATGATGAAGTCATGGCCGCTGTAGAGGAGTATTTTGCAGGCCTCGAAAGAAATCATTCTAGGGAAGGCATTACTGCTTTAGAACAAAAATGAAATAAGTGCGTAGAGGTTCATGGAGACTATGTCGAAAAATGAAATTAATTTGATCACGGAAAGTTAAGTGTTTTCTTATTAGGCAAGTTACTTATCATTCCGCCCTCGTATTATGGATATGAATATTAATCCAAAAGATGATTCTGACTAACAAAATTATGAGTTTTGAATGTATGGCGAATGAGTGTATGAGAAACGATTTTCTGCGAAATGAAGTTTATGATATCCGTTGTTATGCCAAATAATATAATGACATAAAAAGTTCTGCTATAAAAGGTAAACCCTATTTTTTAGCTGCTTTAAAACTTGAACTTGAATGGTAGTGTATGTATGTGGGAAAACTGACGAATTTTGTGTGGATAGCGTTTTTTTTTTTTTTTAAATAGGTACCAAAATCAATGAACTTTTCATATCAGAAACTTAATCTAGAAGGGTTTACATAAATTCGTTCAGTCATCCAATTCTGAGAGAGAGAGACTAATTCAGTCAAACGAGCATGCAGCATGCAATGGTGATTTAATTATGATTTTTCTATAGTTCGTGTCTAATAAAATTGCCGCTCTAGAATAGACTACAAATGATGACGTAGTAGATAGTAAATCATCTACAAACATAGCGTAAATGTGTTTCGCGATGCCATGTGCAACGGAAGAAAACCAGGAAAAATATTTTTACTTGTATCGAAAAGCGACGTTTCCAAGTGGCAAAGTTATCTGACACAAACTGCAGTAATGAGTTCACGATATAAAATGTATTGGGCTTTATCGAGCATCTCAACAGATTAGCTCATATCACCGAAAGCACTAAATAACGTCACTTCACTTAAGTCGTACTTTAGCCAGCAACTACATTCGGGAAGCTAAATTAGAAATGCTGGTACTAAGTCCAAATTAGAATGTACGACAGGGCGAACCGCACGTTTTTCTGATCTTCATTTTTAATGTCCCGTGCACATGCGTGACATTAAAAATGGTTTATTTTTTATATTGTGAACGAGTATATCTAAACGTTATCTTTACAATTAAATGTATGGTATTAAAGCACAGGTTAGTATGAATAGTGTAGTTACCTGGGCCTGGAGAAGCGCGGGTGGCGTGGCGCGTAGGCGGCGGGCGGCGCCCACGCGCCCCAGCCCCACGCGCGCGCGCCGCCGCCCGGCCCCGACCCGCCCACGCCGCCGCCATACCTGCTGCACCAAACATTACAGATACAGCCAAATGCCGACTTACAGCTACTCAGAAGCCACAACGTTTTAAATTGGTCTTGCCAGAGATATGCGTAACAAAGTAACTGAATTGACGAGGTCAGAAAGACAGTCGCTCTATCATCGCTTGGTAGTGAAAACCTCGTATGAACGTAACACCAATTGTTACAAGAGGGAAAATAAACTGTTCTCCCAAAAAATATGTAGGATGATGTTGTCTTTTGATTTGTAAAAAGTTGAACGCAATCTATGACCTTTTTGAGTTTGCTGAAAGATATTTATTTGAAAAAAAAAAAACGTGTTTCACGAGATTTTCACTAATAAACAACGCTGTGTAAAATGGTGGTACTCCGTTACAGTTTCAATTAAATCGGAAGCCGATAACATAGTTTGCAAATGGAATTAGAAGTATGTAATGCGTAGTGTAACTGACGGTGCGGGCGGCATAGCGTGCTGCGGCACGGGCTGCGCGCGCGTGGCGGTCTCCTGCTGCTGCGGGCGCCGCACGTCGCGCACGTACGCGTTGAAGTACGACACCTCGCGCCGCACCTCGTCCACCTGCCGGGAACACACATCACTACTACTAACTGACAATACTCCCTACATATAAAAGGCTCAATCCTGACTCACTCATCGATTTATCTACGCCTAGATTAAGTTTATTAATGTTTTTTAACTAACTTTTTTCCATAGAACATGTAGTTTTGCCAAAAATCAAGATAAACCGTATTTTTATCGTTAAAAACTCATCTCTCAGACGACCTCAGAGCGCCCGTATATTATTTTTTATTAGTCATATTTTGAAAGTATATGGATAAAGTGAGAAATGAGTATATTAGGGGAAGTTTGAAAGTGGCGCCAGTGACTGAAAAGTTGAAAGGGTGTAGGGTTCACCCCTACCATATAGTTTATTTATGTTTATAATAAACCCATACAACACACCACAAATAAAACACAACATTAACACAGTCACAGTAATATTATCGTGTACGTTTATCAATAACACTACACTACATTCACGGCATTCATAATGTTTAGCATTATGCTGTCGGATGGTGTCGGTCGCCCCAGCGCGCGGGCCAGCGCGCGAAACGGTTGAGCATCACTGCTCGACCTTAACATTTCTAAATATGTGGGGCAGTCGGACGTAGACCTCGCCGCCTACCGTTTGCGCTCGCGCACCTTTTAGATTGTCTTCCAATATTAACTGTTACGCGGACTGTTATTGTTTATGTGAACTATTTTATTGTATTGTGCTGTGACTGTATATTGTGTTTCTCTTCTGTCTGTTCTCCTTCTGTGTGTTTTGTGTATCGTGCCGGACTAGTGCGAGTAAAACGTGAGTACATTCTGAGCGACTTTTATTTTCACGCACCCGCACTCACTGCACCACATAAACTTTCGCTAAACTGGTGACCCCGAGTAGAACACAGTGTGATCAAAATGACTGACAGTGAGAGTGAGCACACCGCGTCGTCGCAGCCCGACCATCATGCCGCGCACCGCACGCGCAAGGCCAGACGCCCCTCGGGTGCAAAGGTCGAGCCGGCCGAGGTGTACCGCGTCGCTTTGCGCCTACCCCCATTTTGGCCAGAAGAGCCCGATATATGGTTCGCGCAAATTGAGGCCCAATTCGAGAACGCGGGAGTGACCAATGACGTCACAAAATATAATTATATCGTTAGTCACCTAGACCCCCAAATCTCAAAAGAGGTGAAGGACATCATACTGCCCCCCCCTGCTTCCAATCGTTACGGCAAATTGAAGACAGAGTTGGTGAAACGCTTGTCGGCCAGCCAAGAAAAGAAGGTCAAGCAGTTGCTGATGCACGAGGAGCTTGGAGACCGGAAGCCGTCACAGTTCCTCCGCCACCTGCAGGGGTTAGCAGGACCAACAGTGCCTGAGGACTTCGTGCGCACCATCTGGTGCAGCCGACTCCCCACCAGCATCCAGCCCCTCCTGGCATCGCAGCCTCACAGCACCCTGGGCGCGCTAGCCGAGCTGGCAGACCGCGTCCAGGACATAGTCGCGCCAGCAAACCACGTCGCAGCAGCTTCGGCAGCAGGACCCTCGACAAGCAGCCAGATGGCTGCCGAGATCGCCGAACTGAAGCGGGCAGTGAAGAACCTGACGCTGCAGCTACGTGACAGCCGTTCGCGCAACCGCTCCCACAGTCGTGGTCGAGACGCGCGACGGCGCTCACGTCACCGGTCCTCCACCCGCTCAGACTCCAGCTATCGGCAGCACCCCGTGTGTTGGTACCACTCCATGCACGGGGAAAAAGCGAAGCGTTGCATCCAGCCCTGCGACTTCAAGAAGGGAAACGCCGCGGGCGGTCGGTAATGGCGACTGACGATTGCCCCTCATCAACTGGTCGCCTGTTCGTCACAGACAGGAGCACTAAGACGCAGTTTCTGGTCGACACTGGAAGCGACCTCTGCGTCTACCCTCGTCGTCTACTCAGCGAACGTCGGGAACCTGCGAACTACCAGCTAGTAGCTGCGAATGGGACGCCCATACGCACATATTGTGGACCTTAATTTAAACTTAGGTTTACGTAGAGACTTTAAGTGGCGTTTTGTAGTGGCCGAAGCAACAAAACCGATTATCGGCGTAGATTTTTTAAGTTTTTACTCGCTAGTCGTTGACTGTCGAAATCAACGACTAGTCGATAGTACAACTAAGCTGTTTTCTATTGCCTCGAATCACTTAGATTCCTCTTTATGTTCTGTAAAGATCTCTTCTGGGGACTCGAGGTATCACAA
Source organism: Mythimna albipuncta (assembly GCA_929112965.1). Classification (NCBI taxonomy): domain Eukaryota; kingdom Metazoa; phylum Arthropoda; class Insecta; order Lepidoptera; family Noctuidae; genus Mythimna; species Mythimna albipuncta. Next base: position 21,355,725 of record OV815959.1, on the reverse strand, counting down.
AATTTTAGAATGTTTTCCCGACATCACCCGACCCGCCGGTACACTACGCACTACACCACATAACACAGTACACCATATCCGCACGACCCCAGGCCCTCCAGTTTCTTCTTCGTTTCGGCGATTAGCGCCAGACAAACTTAAAATAGCACAGCAGGAGTTCCAGCTGATGCTATCAAACGGAACAGCCAGACCCTCAGAAAGCCCCTGGTCATCACCACTCCACCTCGCCCCTAAAAAGGACAACGGTTGGCGACCCTGCGGTGATTACCGCATGCTCAACGCCCGCACCGTTCCTGACAGGTATCCGATTAGGCACATACATGATTTTGCACACAGCATTGCAGGTTGCCGAGTCTTCAGCACAATCGACCTTGTGAAAGCCTATAATCAGATACCTGTGAGCGCGGAGGACATACCAAAGACGGCGATCACCACACCATTCGGCTTATACGAATTTCCGTATATGACGTTTGGTCTGCGCAATGCGGGCCAAACTTTTCAACGTTTTGTCGACGAGATGACCAGAGGTTTGGACTTTTGCTACTGTTATTTGGACGATTTTTTAATATTTTCTAGGACAGAAGCAGAGCACGAGGAACACCTTCGTGCAATCTTCAGCAGAATGAAGGAGTTTGGCATGCTGGTCAACACATCCAAGTGTGTTTTCGGTGTCTCAGAGGTAACCTTTTTAGGCTATCACATCTCTGAGAAAGGCACCAAACCACTTGAGTCCAAAGTTGACGCTATAAAAAAGTTCCCGCCGCCCAAGGACGTAAGTCAGTTGCGCAGATTTTTGGGCATGATTAATTTCTACAGGCGATTCATACCCCACGCAGCGCAAATCCAAGCGCCGCTGAACAACCTTTTGATTGGCAACGTAAAGGGCTCGCATCCTATATGTCTTGCGGAGAATACTTTGCAAGCATTTGAGGAATGCAAAGAAAGCCTTGCTAATGCTGCTTTACTAGCTCACCCCGATTGCAGTGCCAAACTCGCATTGGTTACCGATGCGTCGGATACTGCAATCGGCGCGGTGTTACAGCAGCTTTGCAATGACGGCTGGCAACCACTCGCTTTCTTTTCTAGGAAGCTAAGCCCTTCGCAAGCAAAGTATTCTCCCTATGACAGGGAACTGCTTGCCATTTACGAGGCCATCAAATACTTCCGCCACATGTTGGAAGCTAGGCACTTTGTAGTGTACACGGATCACAAGCCGATCAGTTTTGCATTCCAAGAGAGGAAGAAAAACTACTCGCCTAGGCAGTTCCGGCACCTCGACTACATAGCGCAGTTCACCACCGACATTAGGCATATTTCCGGCAAAGACAATGTCGTGGCCGACCCCTTGTCTCGTGTGGAAGAACTACAGGTGCCGGTCAGTCTCGACACCCTCGCGGAATCGCAAGCTTGTGATCCGGAGCTGACCAAACTCCTACAAGAAGGCTCGTCCTTAGTGATGGAGAAGGTCAAGATACCTGGGGAGCGTACAGCAGTGTACTGCGATGTCAGTACGGCGTCCCCCAGACCATTTGTTCCCGCTATGCTGCGAAAACAAATTTTCGACAGCTTGCATTCCCTCAGTCATCCTGGTGTCTCAGCGACTGCCAAGCTAATAGCAGAACGCTTCGTTTGGCCAGGCATTAGGAAAGACTGTAGGGAATGGGCACGAGCCTGTCTCCAGTGCCAGCGGGCTAAGACCAACCGCCACGTCTCAGCGCCATTAGGGGCGTTTCATCTCCCACGTGCAAGGTTCACCATTGTACACATCGATCTGGTGGGCCCATTGCCCGTATCGCAAGGCTTTAGGTACTGTCTAACGGCAGTCGACCGATTTACTAGGTGGCCAGAGGTCATACCTATCGTCGACATAACTGCTGAGACAGTGGCTAAAGCGCTGCTATCCGGATGGATTGCCCGGTTTGGCTGTCCGACTGACATCATAACGGACAGAGGACGACAGTTCGAGTCGGCCTTGTTCGAACAACTGTCAAAAATAGCCAGTTTCAAGCACAAACGGACAACGGCATACCATCCGGCGTGCAATGGAATGGTGGAGCGTTTTCACCGCCAACTTAAGGCGTCCATCATATGCCACGCCAACGACAAGTGGACAGAATCCTTGCCGTGGGTATTGCTTGGCATACGGAGCGCATTCAAAAAGGATGTCCAAGCGTCTTCCGCCGAGTTAGTGTACGGCGAACCGCTAAGACTCCCAGGGGAATTTTTTACCCCCAGTGATGCAGGTACCACTGACATCACTGAGTTTACTGCGCGCATTCGCAAATTCGCCCAAAATCTACAGCCAACTCCGGCTTCCCGTCACAACCAACAAAAAGTTTTTGTTTACAAGGATCTGCAGACCACGGAGCACGTGTTCCTTCGTGAAGACGCATTACGTGGCTCGCTACAGCCAGCTTACACAGGTCCTCACAAAGTACTGCAAAAAGGTGACAAAACCTTTAAAATATTATTTAAGGGCAAAGAGGTCACGGTCTCAATAGACCGCCTAAAACCAGCCCACATATTGGCGGACAAAACTGACCCAGAAGAAATCGATCCACCTAGCAGTAGTAAAGGGTATACCACTCGTTCTGGTCGTCACGTCAGATTTCCAGATTTTTATCGCCCTTGACGGTCTCTGGAGGGGGGTGATGTAGGGTTCACCCCTACCATATAGTTTATTTATGTTTATAATAAACCCATACAACACACCACAAATAAAACACAACATTAACACAGTCACAGTAATATTATCGTGTACGTTTATCAATAACACTACACTACATTCACGGCATTCATAATGTTTAGCATTATGCTGTCGGATGGTGTCGGTCGCCCCAGCGCGCGGGCCAGCGCGCGAAACGGTTGAGCATCACTGCTCGACCTTAACATTTCTAAATATGTGGGGCAGTCGGACGTAGACCTCGCCGCCTACCGTTTGCGCTCGCGCACCTTTTAGATTGTCTTCCAATATTAACTGTTACGCGGACTGTTATTGTTTATGTGAACTATTTTATTGTATTGTGCTGTGACTGTATATTGTGTTTCTCTTCTGTCTGTTCTCCTTCTGTGTGTTTTGTGTATCGTGCCGGACTAGTGCGAGTAAAACGTGAGTACATTCTGAGCGACTTTTATTTTCACGCACCCGCACTCACTGCACCACATAAAACTTTCGCTAAAAGGGAATCGTTTGTCTTGGTATGGTCAAGTGAAAAGGAGGGATGAAACGCATGTTGCTAAAAAAGTTATGAGTTTACATGTAGATGGATGGAGGGGAAGAGGGACGCCATAAAAAAGATGGATGGATTGTGTGAGAAGCGATATGAAAGAAAAGGGAGTTAGTGATAGCGTCACGAGTGACAGGACAGAATGGAAGAAAAAAACGTGTTGCGCCGACCCCAAATAAAACGGGACTATGGCAGGAAGATGATGACTCATATTCTGAAAGTAGCTCTGAATTGAACCATCTTCCACCTTTCTATACAGCCAGTCAATTACAGCGCAATATAAAATTGAAATAACTTCGACATAAGTCATCCCACGACCCACGACCCACGGTTTTGGTAGAAAGAGACGGAATAACGATATTTCGATGCGCGGAAACGAAAGACCATGAAATTTAGTGTATTTGGCATTAAAAAAATGAAAATTGAAAATTTTGTAGTTAGTGCAATTGTGAACTAAGGCATCGATATATACTCAGAACTCTTTTAGTAATATGCGCTTTATCCTTCCTCTTAACATGACCATACCAAGATAACCGATTACCTTTCAACTTTTCAGTCACTGGCGCCACTTTCAAACTTCCTCTAACATACTTATTTCTCACTTTATCCATTCTCGTCACACCACACATCCATCTCAACATTCTCATCTCCGCTACATGCAATCTTTTTTTATCCTTTTTTTCGCAGTCCAACATTCTGATCCATACAGTATGATAGGTCTTATGACGGACTTGTAAATTTTACCCTTCAACTTAAGGGGCATGCGTGGGTCACAAGTTGTTCCAATCCGCCATTTCATCCATCCTGCGTTGATCCTACGTGTTACGTCTCGGTCTACCTCACCATCCTCTAAATTTCCATCTCTCTAAATTTCCATCCCAATGATTTTCCTCATTCATTAGTCTTTCAAAATAGTCCTTCCACCTCTCTTTGATTTTTTCATCGTCTGATAATTATATATTATTTATATATTTTGGGGGGAGGACGCTCTTTGCTTTTGTTACGTTTTCGTTCCATAACCAGGAGTCGGTGCTGTGATACTAGATCTTCTCCTGGCAGCACTTTGCAGTCTTTGACGTGCTTTATGTAGTTGCGCCTAACTAAAAAGTAGTCGATTTGGGTCCTGTGGTGACCGCTTTTGCACGTGATAAGGTGTTCCTCACTTTTTTTAAACCAAGTGTTGGCTACTGCTAAGTCAAAGGCGGTAGCAGATTGCAGCAGCGTCTCTCCCTCATAATTCGGACTTCCGAAACCCCATCCCATCCTCCATGTACTTTTACATAAATACCTTTCATTCTTCCCACATGTCCATTAAAATCACCTCCAACTATCAATTCCTCATGTATAGGGATGGCCATTAAAGCAGTATCAAAATCCTCCCAAAACTTCTCTTTCACTATTTCATCACATCCTACTTGTGGTGCATACACACTAACTACATTCAGCATCACATTCTCCAACATAACTTTCACAACTATAAATCTATCACTAATCCTTTGAACTTCCATCATGCTTTCTTTCAATTTACTATCTAGCACTATTCCTACGCCATTTCTTTTTCCATCACTTCCACAATAATAAAACTTATAACCCTCACCGATTTCTCTCGCTTTTGTTCCTCTCCATTTAGTCTCCTGCAAGCATGCTACATTTATCCGTCTTCTTTTCAATACATCCGCTAACTCTCTGGCCCTTCCAGTCATAGTCCCAACATTCCAACTAGCATACCTCAATCTCATTTCCCGAGCTTGCTTCTTACGTTGCACCCGCCCGGGATGGTGCAACAACCCTGGTCCATTTCCCACAGAAGCCGGGTGCTGCCCCTGCGCGTCGCCTGTGGGGTACGCCCTAGCACTATCGCGCATTCTATCACTAACTAACATGTTACAAGGGGTTTGGCAACTGTTTTATAGTCGGCCGCTAGCCTGACACCAACCCTCCTTCGGAACGCTATTGTTGGTGGTTAACCCATCACTATGCGATGACCTTCAGTGCTTTATATTACGCACGGTCTCAAAATGTCCTTTAGTCGCCTCTTACGACACCCACGGAAAGAAATGGGATGGTGTTATTCTTTACGTCCGGACACCATACGGAACTATATGGGATATATAGGAAATAACTTCGAGATAAGTATTAATTAAATATTATTATATTTTAAGTGACTTAATTTTTCAACCATTTCTTTAAAATACTTTTTTTTTATTACAAATAATTACCTCTTTTTCAATCATGAAAAAAAAAACGGAACAGATAAACCGACCACAAAAAAAAAACAAACTAAATGGCGGGAAAATGTCAATCTTTCATTGGTTTTTTCGAGTTGTAGAGTTTTGTTTACATTTCCGTGCAGCAGAGATTTATGTTACCTAACACTATAAGTTCATCAAATCAAAATAGTGATTTAAAGCCTAATTTCATATGAGAAGAGGCTAAAGCAGTAGTCAAAAATCTTTTACTGCCTGTTGGGAATCGAACCCAACAGTCCAATGACTCGGTCTGCACGCGCAAGCGGCGTATCACATACGTCATCGGCAGCGGGGATCGCAGACGCGGGCGGGGGACGACACCAGCTGTCCGGCGCCCCGCGGACACTCGCGCACGGACACCGGCCGCTGCGGACGACACCTCTCGAACGCATATAAATTAATCATTGTTTGTCCGGGATCGTTTATATTTTGGGAATTGATTGATGATTATATCGGCAATATATCCAGCACACACAAACTACAGTCCACTCATTTCCACCAACCCCAACACTGCCTAAATTAGAAGAATGATTCCTACCTAAAATCATGGGTACGACGACTTAGGTTTTACAAACTTGTTATTTTATTTTTACTTTCCTTGTATTCGTAATGAAAAGCAGTGTTTACCTCGGGGTGAAAGTAACTTATTTAGTCCCTCGAATTAGCTACCTCGTTACACTCGCCCGCCAACTCCTCGGGACGATATGAGTTACTTTCACCCCTATTGAACAATGTACTATTTCTTCTCATTTCTGCTCCTTCTTTTCCTATGGGTTTCATCCTACTATTATTTTATTTTTTGCTTTCAAAAATTAACGCCCTGGTCTCTATTCTATACTTAATGCAGTTTCATACATTACACAAAATTTATATTCATTTAGCTTGTAGCCGCGGCTACGTGGAAAAATTATGCATATGTCCGTCTCCAGAGTTCCAACTGTTTCTGTACCAAAATTCATCAAAATCGGTTTTGCCATTTAGGCGTGAAGACGTAACAAACAAACAAACTCACTTTCGCTTTCATATATATTTTGATATTATTAATCGGAAAATTGACGAGTGGGGCTCGCACTTGACCGATTTTAATAGCTAAATACTTATACGGTAACTGGAAAGGCGTATGCAATTATCGCGAGTTGTATGTGCACGTCATTACAAAATACGTCTCTTCAGCGGCTTATGCGCTTAGAAAACCGTAAACTGTAACGCATTCGTCTCTTCTCACATAATTAATGCGAAAAGCTGAACACGCGCCCAGACCAAACGGTATTGGTTGTACTGTTATAACTCAAGAGGCCATTGGCTTTCTGTTTATAAGAAGTCTATTACCTTTTCACCATGCTTGTTGAATATATGTTTCCTGATGAAGTCGGGACCTTTGAACTTCTTCCCGCTGAGTGGACACAGCCATTTGTCTTTCGCCAGCTCTTGTGTATTCGCCAAAATAAACTTTTCCACTTCGGCGTCCATATCCTGGGACCAAAGTATTGAGAATTTGTGTTACATTACTGTAATATTGATATCTTTCTAAATGTAGGTATAATTACCGGCTCGAATCTTAAGCGCTCAGTGTCAGAGTGGGAATCACTTTGCGCATTCCATACATTGGCGAGCCAATTGTCGTCGGTGTTAGATACATGCAGCAAGCGCAGGGAACGAATTACGAGTGACGTCTATGCCACGATGGCGTGGCGAGCCAATCACTGACCCTCCCAGCCCCCGCGTCTCACTTCGTACCGCTAAAGAGACCGAATATTTGACTTCTGCACAACTTGAACCCAGCGCTCAAGATTCGTGCCGGTAATTGTAATCCTCATCACCTTAATTCCAAGTTTCTGCAACTCTTCATCAGAAAGTGGTTTAACGTCTTGTAAAAATGCAGACATTTTGCCTTCAAATGTTTTGACGTAGTCCTGTATTTCTTGCTGGGTTGGCTGCAACAAAAATAATAAAATTAATATCATAGCACTCATCATAATAATAATAAACATTTTAGCCAAAGCTTAACATAGGCCTCCCCCAAGTGTCGCCATAACGAACGGTCCTGTGCGTCTCGCATCCATCGCATCCTCACTAGGGTCATCGGTCCACATTGTGGAAGGCCTACCGTCCTTGTGAGGTTTGGATATTATAGTACTAATGTTAAGTACATTTTTAGTGTTACCACACCAATCGATAAATTGTCGATCGATACAGTGCGTTTCACTTAAGTAGTTCCTTCGCAGTTATGTTGGCAATACGGAAAAACAGTGTAGTTATATTTTGAGCAATGAAATTACTTAAAATTAGGGAGATTAACTGATATTTCGTTACTTTTAACAACTGTCTTATAAGTTTGTTTTTTTATCTTTTGGAAACTGTAAAAACTATTTTTGAATAAAATATAAGACGCTGGGCTTCATTTCGATTGTCCTGCAATTCTTTCAAATACCGAAAACGCCAAGCCACAATATCGTACCTCTCCATTAATAACTTTTTAGTCCTGCTTTTTTTAAAATAAAATCCCATTCTCCTCATAAATCTCCATAAAGAAGTGCAATTAACATTAAAATCGATTCCGTTTCACAATTCATGCAAAAAATTTGGTAGAGTAAGCAACTCTTTTCTGATCCCCTGTCTATCTACATAAAAAAGAAAGCAAAAAAGAAAATAATAATAACTTCGAAAAAAGAAACTGATGGAATATAGCCAGGGTTGATTGATGAACGTCGACGGATGCCATCGACCGGCAATTGTGTTAGTGGACTGGTATCCGTCGATCAATTAAAACTACCACATCAATCGATCAACGTCGAACGATGTCGATCGATGGCACCGATTGACGATCAATAGATTGGTGTGGTAACACCCTTAGAAAGTCCTATATTTAGTCAGATTCGTACCTTATTAGCAGGAGGTCCAGATCTCGCGTGCATTATACCACAACGGTTAGGCATTTCATCTTCGTAAGGATATTCACAGTGATTGTAGTAATCCACTGAGTGCACTATACGCAAGTACAGTACGAGACGATCTAACACTTTCATGAAGTCAGGGTCCGGTTGTTCGCAGACCACAGAGTCGGATGACGCTTCGAGACCTAGCAACTCCTCTTCTTCAGTTGACGCTTCTTCTATTAAATGCTCCGTTATCTTATGAAGCACCGGGTTCTTGGAGTTCAGGCTAAAGCTCTGAGGAAAAATGAAAATATAAATATTATCAATTTTTACATGAAATAGGTACCCCAGAAAGAAAGGAATGTTTTTCAAATGCATGCGTTATTTGCTATACTTTACAGCCTCATCGACTAGATGAACTTTAACAGAATATTTATTATCAAAACTGTTGTACTACTATGTCTACGTATAGATTGAGGAGCTAGATCTTGTAGGTAAAATGTTACATCTAATATATAGTACTAACTTAGCTGATTTTGTAGTTCAAACCCTGGAATTTGTAGTGAAACCCTTAAAGTTAAATAACCGATTCAATACCAGACGTGGCTTCTCAATCCAAAAGCATACATTAAATAAACTGACCCAAGCTGCAATAAATTGTTAAAAAATTGATTGTTTGTTGAACTTATAATTCGATTTTAGAAAGCGGATTTTTTTAAACTTTATTTTGCTACTGCTGTATGTGGAGAAAAAGAAAAAGAAAGAAAGGGGGATGATTATATTAGATGACGACTAATAAGAAGGACATGGCAAGAAGAAGACATGTCGCGTAAACACCAAATTAATTGTTATAAGGGCACAATAGCAAAATCAATGAAGATGTTGTTTAATTTGTACCAGTTCGTTCCGGTTCTCCTGAGCACCGTCTTTTTCTTGTTCCTCAGAGGCCTTCTGCCAAAGTTTCGTACGTGTGTCCAGTAGATGAGCGAGTCGAGCCGCTAACCGAGCGTCCGCGCGTAGGACCGGCCTTTCCAAAGTGATGCCCGAAACTGGACGGATGCGACGCTGCAAGTCTCGGTTGACTATTGCACCCAATTCACATTCTCGAAGCTATAGAGAAAATAAAACGAATATTGAATTTGAATGGAACAAACCAGCATCGACAGTAGTTGTGCTTATGGGTTTTGTTGAATTTGCGTTTGATCACCATCTCAATTGACGGTAAGCAATGATGTGGTCGACTTTGGACTAGTTTTGTAATTCTTAATTACTCGCGCGGGGTAAGGTTAACCCCAGCATACAATCAAATGGTCATAATGTATTCATATCTTTAGAAAACCAAGATTCAAGCTTACAAAACCGGAAATCTGTGTAGATTCAGTTGCTAACTTAATCCAAAATGCGGAAAGTTTATAAAGACGTAATTTATTTATATCATTTACTTACTCTGATATTGTTTAGGTTCCAGCAGATATCTTTGATGTTGACGTCTCGTCGGAAGGTGACCCAGCCGCGACGGAACCAGCGCCGCTCCGGGAGCGGGTCAGCCAGGGCCACGCGTAGAAAGCCGCCGTAACGTTTGCACATCTGTACATATAAAAGGCAAAGTCCTGACTCACTCGGACTCATTAACGCCCAGCCCAAAGCCTTGGACCTAGAATATTGAAATGCTGCACAGAAGTGCCTTTTATGATGTATATCTATGTAACCGGGGCAATCTGTAGAATGCGGTATTCTATACAATATCTAGGCAATGTATAAAATATCTAAAACGGTAATGTAAAAAACATTTGTCTCGTCATCAAGTTTCAAAGTGGTTGGTAGGTTGGAGTAAAGCATGGATGAGGTGTCAGGCAGATAGAGCAAACTATTGCAGACAAAGGATTTCAATCAGGCCAGTCACAGTAACTTGAACAGAAGAGTGAAAGGCCGTCTTCAAAAATTCAATAAAGAAGAAATGCGAGTGACTTACAGCTTCGACTTCAGCCTTGGTGATGGTGGGTGCCAAATTTCTTAAAAATATGGAAGTCGTTTTATGTAACGCGCGGCTTTCCTTCTTCTCGACGACAACGTCACTGACTGACTCGGCTTTTTCATCCCCACTCTTTTCCTTCTCCTTATTATTTTCAGCGTTGGTCACAACAGTTTTCTCCACACTTGGAGACTTAGATTTTGACTTTTCTTTAAGCTTAGGAGACTTGTCAGGAGTTTTAGATTTAGACTTGGATTTTCGGCGATTAGTAACTTCGCCTTCGTCTTCCGAACTTGAAGACGAAGAACTTGATGATGACGAGCTGGATGATGATCCTGGTGGTGCTGTTAATGTAGAAGAAAACTTATTATCTGGGCTTTTTTTCTCCTATACTAAAATAAACTCTGGCGTATCGTCGCGTGACCGCGATCGTGAACGTGTAAATATATTTTTCCTTAAAGGATAGAAGCGCCCAGTAAACCTAAATAAATTAGAAAGATTATTAAGAGTAGTATCACTGAGACTCCATATTATTTTGGTTCATGTAGCGAATAGACTTAAAAGTTGAAAAAACGACAAAAAGTTACAAAAAAGGATAAATATGTTGGGGCAATAATTACTTTGACTTTATACTATTTATTATGTAAAGGTCACTGAATAAAAAAAAAATGTTATCGTTAACTATACAAATGCATTTAAAAATTGTCGGAAACTGAAACTTTTTTTTGAGTGCGTGATCAACCCTCCTTCTTCTATTCCTTGATCACACTTGAAACTTAATAAAAATTTCCATTAATCGTTTTCGTTTTTCAAAACTACTCTCAATTGACGGTTTAAGAGGTGTAAGTTTTTAAGAAAACATTCTCGAGAACGAAGTCGCGGCCAAAGTATCATATATTTTACTCACGCGGTTCTTTCTCCTTCTCTTTCGTCTCTGCCGCGTCGGACTCCGTCCCTGTAGCGTTGAAGCGAGAGAACAATTTGGCCTGCTCCTGAAGATGACGCAAATGAGGATCAATCTCCATAGTAAGAGGTGCCGTCGGTTTCGGCGAGTCGGGCTTTTTGTTTTCTTCTTTCTGTTTATCAGAAAATGTGATAAGTTACTCACTACCAAACTACCTACAGAGGTACGCTATAGGCCTCTCGCTTGGCTGAACCGGTCGTATCGGTAGTTGCTCGTGGGGCAGAGAGAAGTGTAGTCATATGTCGCAAGAGTTCAGTCAATCGCGCGCTAAGGGAAAATGGGACAAAAATGTGGAGTATTTGAACTCCTTGCAGAACTTACGTTTTCTTAAACTTTACCGAGTTGCATGACAGCGGGGTGCGAACTGAAAACTAGTGCTGGGTGTCTGAAACCCAGTAAATGCTTGTAACCCATTGGTATGAGCACGCTTAGCACAATTTTATTGTATCATTTTTTGCTGGCGATTTCTTCACGATGTTTTCCTTCACCGTTTTAAAAGCAGTGGTGATGATATAGATTACATAATATTAAGGGCCTGCCTAGGTTTGAACTAGTAAGTCGAGACCATTACCTCTGGACCAACATTGCTATTTAACAAAATAATGTTTGTTTGTCCTAGAACATAAACCCGAACAGGACCCGCGTAGTGGATTACGACTCTTTCCCTTTTCTTCGGAAGAAGTGTCGAGTAGGAACATATTAAGGCTGATTATGCTTTGCTACCTTTCTGTTTTTTACTTGGCATTCGTTGCTGTTGTCAGTGTCGAATAAATAAATTTCTTCTATTCTAAATGTGAGGAGATCTATTTTTAGTCTGTCTACCTACTTATTTAATTATCTATTATTTAAACAAACCTTTTCATTTTCTTCTTTTTCCTCCTTCACTTTTACGTCATCAACATCTATTACAACTGGTTTGTCAGCATCTGTTTTACCTAATAAGAACATTAAAAATTATGTTCGGCAAAAGGGATAATAGGTAATCATAATTGATATTTAAAATAGAACAACGATTTATCGAAAAATAACAAAAGGGTAGTGACAGGCTTTAATTAATAATAATATAATATTCCACAACTATCACACAACGCCGTCTAGTCCCATGCTAAGCAGAGCTTGTTATGGGTACTAGACAACTGATAAACATACTTATATATTTCTAAATACATACATATTATAGATAAATTACACCCAAACACAATTATTTATTAGTAGCAAACAAAATCTATTATATATTTATATTTTTTCGAGTATTTGATTCAGTCTTCAAATAGCCATTACAATACAGTAAAATAATATAGGATATTTTTTGAGGTGTATAATGATCTGTACGTATTCAAAAGCGTGTTCTTACCAGACCCCGCTTTGTCATTTGAGTTAGTAGTTTCCTGTGCAGGAGGTTCATCAAGCTCCTTTAAGTCTTCTTCAGTGCCTCCCTCCAGTTTAATGACAACCGTATCCAGGAGCCTGATCAACTTGTCAGACTTTTCTATATCTACTGAGACCTTGTCGAGTTCGCCTGACTCCAATAACTCGAGGAACACGTTGAGTCGATTCTGTAAATATTTTCCATTTTACTATAGAATTGGAAACAGATAAAATGTATTCTTTATTCATTTGTGAATATGTATTATTTATTTACTTTCAAAGCAACTAGCTGCTCTTCTTTGCGTTTTACGGACTCTTCAGGGTGATATTTGATCTTGAACCTAAAAAACCAATTAGTTACATTAGTTTGTATTTCATTTAAAGCCGCCAAGTATATTAACACTAAAAAAATAAAGTTATAAGACCGATTATAATACAAAAAATAGTTTTTAACCAGTTTATAGTAATATAAAAATCTACGACATTTTTTAAACAGACTACCTACGTCTGTACTAAACCAACCAATAGTTATGTAGAAAACGCCAAATAAAACAAAGTTTAAAATATGTTTCAGCCCTTACACATCTTTGAGCTGATTTTTCAATCCGCACTAAAACCGCCAGCTAAATACTTATTACATTAGAGTGGATTGTTATGTAAGAGTTAGAATTTCTTTTTTTGAACACATTTTGAATTTTTCAGCGACTTTTAAAACTGTTCTATGTAAATCTGTGCTATTTTCGCACCAACAATTCACACTTAATATGTGCAAGCGAGATAAACGTATACATCATGGCAACACGTATAACGCGTACATTGCCCGAGGGCCTCGCTTCTATAAATCTGTGCTGTGTCTGTTTAATGAGTGACCGTATCAGACGGAAAACTATCAGTGAGTACCTACGGGATGTTACACATGGAAATGCATCTGATGAATTTGTTTGTTTGAAATTTATAATTAGTACACTGTATTCAAAATTGGCCCTTTTAGGTGTAGGAAATAATCAATTAGTTTCTGCAGCTCGATGAAGCTAGAGCGGCAGTCAAGCTAGAACTACATTAGACCGACGCATAAGTGGAACGTCTGATTTGTACGACGTCGCGTGGCGTGGATCTAGTATAGCCCTACAAGTCTAGTTTCCATACAAAATGTATGGAGTCCGACGCGTCCAGATCGGCGTACGTGGTACACTACGAAAGTGGTAGTTCTACCTTCAAGCTTATATTGACTAAAACCCGTATGTGTTCCTTCAGTTGCCTTTGCGTACCAGGGCCGCAATTACTCTTTCGAACAACCCCGCAGGGTACTTTAGTTACTTCGGTGGAGCACACGTTAAGATATATAAGCTTTACCACAGTATTGTAATACTGAGACTTTTCTGTGGCTGTGATAATTTCGTTTAGTTCTTTGTTGTCGAGTTATAAAATACGAAGCAATTAAACATACAAACTAACGGCAAAAGATTGTCTTACTAAGCAACCTACATTTATTAACCACCTTCGAAAAGGAGGAGGTTCTATGTTCGGCTGAATGTATGTATGTTAAATAACGAAGAGAAATTAAATTTATTTTGTCATTTTCAGTGTTTTTTTAACATTGAAGCCAATTTTTTTTTTGTTAAAACTTTTTTTGTAGGCTGACTTTCGTTGACTTTTTTTTAGCGATTTTTGGCTGTTGTCAAAAACAAGGTTTTATTATTTACTAGCTTTTGTTGTGGACCTACCCTGCGTGAAAGTCTGATGTAATCCTAAAGAAACATATTCCCGGAATAAAAGTATTCTTCATATTCCATGATATTAAATCCATTCAAGAATGATTTATACCGCGTGAGTTGTCATTTATACCGCGAACATCGAAGGACTGGAACAATTTGCCTGCTGCGGTCTTCCCAACCGTTATAATTTGGGGGTCTTCAAGGCTAGAGTGAATAGGCTCTTAATAAACTACTGCGCCTCACCATCAACGATTGCATTACTGCTTACCATCAGGTGGGATTGTAATCAAGCACTAGTTTATATCAGATAATAAAAACAAAAAGAACAAAAATGACTTTCGCAATTATATTACTGTATAACTTTTATTTATATATAATGGCAACTATTTTTTTTTATTTGATGGCACTGATAGTTATTATCCAAAAGTAAAAAGGCCCTCAGTTAATCCTGATTTAACTCTGCGCTGTAAAAGTAATTTAACATAAGTAGGTAATGTAATTCATAATTTCCAAATTATCATAATTTTCAAATGTTACAAACAAGAGGTCGGCGAAACGATCGACCTTGTGAAACACAACCGTAACAGCCAGTTATATCTCTTTTTGAATTACAAATTTACTAAATCAATGCTTTTTTTAAACAAATTTGAACTGAATGAAATAAGTTCCAGATCATTAAATCCCTATAATTAAAAATGCTCCATAAAGACATAACAGTCCGTTAGTGTTTATTGAACAGTTCATTAATTACTCTGCCTATAGAAAATTTTCAAAATTGTGTTATCTTTAGAATATCGGCTGTAGTTGTTAAGCAGGATTGAAAAATCGACCCTTAGTTTACATATATTTAAAAAATCGCATAATCTCACCTGTTCCACACATGTGGAATACACATTACCCTACCCCTAACAGAAACGAAACCTGTAGCATTGCGCGCTACAGGTCAACGCGAAATAAACTAGCTACACACTAATGATGTCCAGCAATCCACGCGAATACACTGTAGACTGTAGGAAAAAAGGTAACTGTTAACATTTGCATAGCATCTTTGAAAAATTCAAAGCATAACTGCTTCAATCATTAATACACTAGATACAATGTCAGAAACAAAAACCTCAATGTTCAACAGGCCGAAATGATTTTTTCTTAGGTTTCCTATTGATAATAGTCAAGATCTGATGTAGAATTTTGGAGATGGAATATAATCCCCTCAGTATAGAGAAACACACATACAAAAAAAGATTTTTTTTTTATTCACCATTTTCTTGAAAATTCCATAGGCAAAAGCTGACATAAATATTTACTTCTTATTCTAACATTAAATTGATTTATCTGGACCATTGTTTTTATTTATTAAAAAAATAATTTTCTAGTGCATACAAATTTTAAAATGTAGCTTTTTGGTAGCACGCCCCATCTTTAAAAACCAGGTTTGAATCAGGCTAGAGCACCACAGTTTTCTTACACCAACTTAAACAATTTTACCCACAAGCACACCAACAGGACCAAGACAAAGTCAGGCCTTATTGGCAAAGGTTGTCATAAATCCGTTTTGTGTGTGAAGTCACATGTTAAATAAATAAATGCTGCAATTACTTTTTTTCCTCTCACTTTTCCAACCATTGACATGAATGAATGCAAAGCATACATGTGACCCAGAAAGCCTGCCATTCTTTATAATAAAGCCTCATAACAAATTGGGACAATGTTCTCAGCCGTTTTTGAGGTGCTAAACATAAATCTAGTGTATTAATGATTGAAGGATAACTGGGACTTGGAATAGATTACAAATTGAAAAGTTTTATAATGGTTTATTGTATGCTTAGAATTTTTCGATAACCAGCAAATTATACAAAGAGAAAGTTGTTCATTTTATGAATTTTAAGACCCAATTTAATCATTCATGCAAAATTATTTTGTTACCCCATAATATTTGAAGATGCTTTTAGGAGAGTATAATAGAGTCATACATACCATTCTTCATCTTTATGAGCAACAAAAAACTCATTAAGTTGTTGCCTCCTAAACTCAAGCTTGTATTCATTGTATTTCTGGATGGCGTCATCTACAGTGATGGAGTCATCTTGGGCTGCAAGGAATGCTTTAAAAGTCATCATACTAGAGGGACCATCTGTTGACCCCATTGGTAATACTGTGTCCCTGAAAAGAATTGTTTACAAGATTATTAGTATGAACTGCTACAATGCAGTAACCCAAAGGTCGGTTGCTGCCTGCTGGTAGAAATTGCCAGTTTATATAAATAAATAGAAAGTAAAATTTTATGTCAGGACTAGGGTTTGGGTCCCGGGACGTCTCGTGTCTCGAATTCCCGGAAATTTTCCTAATTTTAGTTGTATCGAGTCCCGGGACTTCCCTTGTCGAGACTAGAGACAAGACAAAATTGTCGAAATTGTTACGAAAAATGTACAAAATGTTTAGAACTACTAACCTTAGATACAATTAAACTGAGATCTGTTAAAAGTGAGAGACCTTGTCCTGTGGTTTTATTACAAAAATCAGAAACATATTGTTGGACAAAGCTTAGATACTAGAGTTACTAGATAATGGTAAGTTATTAGGATTTAGTATGATTTTTAACTAAGTTCGTTTTATATCTATGTATAATATTCACTTAACTGCTTAAAAGAGAATTTGTGTGTGAATAAAATAAATAAAAATAGCAATTATTAGAACTGAAATTAACTTTAAACTTGTTTAGATTTAATTTTCTGTTTAATAAATGTAATTTTTTTTTTTACAAAAAATTGCCTTTTTGGGGTTCCATCCGAAAAAATAAAACTATTATAGGATTACTTCGTTGTCTGTCTGTCTTTCCGTCTGTGAAGACCCTTTATCACGGGAACGCATAGAGGGATTGAAATTAAAATCATATACGGCTGTTTGTTTCGCAAAAAACGTGTATCTAGACACTTTAGGGAATTAAAATTCATAGGTTACTTCGCGTTGACATAGAATCCGGAAATTTTGCATGAAGTAATATCTCATATCATAATTACAGGAAAAAATCTGAATACTGTAGTTACGTCACAAAAAATAAACTTTTTATGGTTCAGAAAAATATTCGAAACTCAATTCGGGATTTTAACTGTTTTCATAGGTAAGTTTGTATGGAAGCCTCAGTGCGCGAATCCAACTCGCACTCACACGTTTTTTTAAAACAAAATTAACTCCAATTAAAATTCTTCAAAAAAGGCCTCTTTAAAAAAGAAAAAGGAGGATTTTCTTAGAAGTCTCCAAATTCCGGGAATTCCCGGGACTTTGATTGTGTGCCGTCTCGAGTCCTGGGACTTTAAAATCGGACTCGCGCACTGGTTCCGTGCAAACTACAATTCCCGAATGGAGTCTCGAAGACTACGAATAGCAAAAAAAAATATTTTTGTGACATAGGTAATAACAAATTTACTGTTTCAGTTTTTTTTTCCTATATCTGTGCTATATGACCTTGCTTTGTGCCAAATTTCAGGATTCTGGGTCAACAGGAAGTACCCTATGAATTTTGATCTTTGAGAGTATCAAAATATACGTTTTTTTAACATAAACGGCCGTATCTCTGTATTCGTTAGAAGTTTGATTTTTTCACAGCTTGAAGGGACTGCAGACCTGAGTTTTAATTTCAAACCATTGCCTCCACGCGATCTCGAGATAAAGGATCTCGACAGACAGACAGAATGACGGACAACAAAGTGATCCTATAAGGGTGCCATTTTTTCCTTTTGAGGTTTGGAACCCTAAAAACATATTTTTTTAAATAATTAGATGAATAAGTTATTCTCTCGGTTTGTAAGAATCACCCATTAATGAGTAGGAAAATTTATGCCTACTTTATGGTCTTATGAAATTGACCCTATTCTTACCTTGCAGGCACTGGTGCCATAGGCTGTCCATAACCTTGATGAGCAGGATGTGGGCCAAAGTGATCATGTGGCCAGCCATATCCATAAGCATCATGTGGCATCCCCCCATATCTCCTCTCATCTATAGGCCAGTCAGGTCTAATGCGCTTGCTGGGAGGACCTTCTCCTCTGACTGGAGAGTAACCTCGGCTTGCACTAGCTCCACCACGGTAGTCCCTGTAGTCAGGCCCAGATCGACCACCACGAGATCTAATTTACAAGGACAAATACACATTAAAACCATTAATTGCTGGACCCATTGATAGCACTGATGTGGGTTTATATGTGTGGCAACATAAATGCATGAGATGTCATTTTAGTCAGTAGGTCGATATTCTGGGACAAAATGCTGACTGGATACAAGAAATGAGGCCAGCTTGCACACTATTAAAAATACCCTATTTACTGAATTGGTAGAACATTACCCGAAAAGAAGTGTCAAGGATAGGAATTTGTAACTTGGGTTCGAAAGTTGTAAAGATTGAGGTTGGAATTTGCAAGGAATTCATAGGTCATCAAACACAAGTCTCCACAATAACAACATTAATTACTTACCTCTCGGACCAGTCTTCGCGACCGCGACTCCTTTCTTCGCGTCGATCACTACTACGATAACTGCTGCCTTCGGCGGTGCCTCGTTCACCCCGAAATTTATCGCGCCTTTTACGATCATACTCATCGTCACTATCAGCCATTTTTTTTAAAGATTACGGACCTTTCTTATAATAAAATAACTATTCTTATATTTAAATATACGAGAAAAGCTGCTTTTACAACAATATTTTATGAATTTGATACATTCTCATTACGCGAAAGTAGGTAACAAAAGAACAAAAGTCATAGACTACCTTTTTTTTTCCAATTTTATGGCATGGCCTTTTGGCCTTTGTGCCATAACATAGACTACCTATAAGTTATGACCATAGATTATACACTTACCTACAAAGATTATTTATATAAAGTCCGTCTAATGAAAGCGTGACCTGAGAAAAGGAGGTTACAGTCTGTCAAGAAAGTCATGAAAAGAAGGGAGGGCGCCACCATCATTAAACATGGTATCCCAATAAATTTCGACTAAAAGATATTGATACTTTTATTTATAAAATAATAAATACCGATTTGCGGTCCCTTTACTGCCGTGTAGGTACATTATTTTACCGATCTAACTGACACTTGTCTATCTATTTATTACATGCTTGCAAACGAGTTTTGATTTTCATTGGTAGTGGCTCCCTATAAATAAAAGTACTAACTCTGTCGTAGTGGCGAACAACATTTTTATTAAAACTAATTTTCATTCAAGTGACGTTTAATTTTAACTGATACATAATAGCTATAGTAGTTCTCATTTATTTATTAAAACTTCATCCAACACAAAAGTACAAAGGCGGAGTTAATGCCTTAGGCATTCTCTACCAGTCTGAATTTTGTTTTATAAACATTGCGACGAAACCATACTTCTCTATTTGCTTATTAGGATAATTATATGTTTATCCTACGTACCTACACGTAAGAGTTTATCAAAACAGACATTCTTCTGAATATCTGGTTTTATATTCTTAAGAATGTCTGGTTTGATCAACCCTTGTTTTCGTCCTTTCAGCTGTGTAAACTGTGTAGCTGTGTAACAAAGTGCAAATCACGATGTTTTGCCTCTCTGCATTGCCGTCAGCATGGCGCTGAGTATCGATAGGTATGAGCTCATTGCAAAAATAAAAAGTTTATGAAATAAATCTTTATTAATCCGAATCCAAATAATCAGAGTCGAGGTATTCGACTCCAGAAATGTTGCCTGAAACTTCTTCAAAATGAAACCGGCCAACATCTGACTCGTAGTTTGTTTCGTAGGTCGGCCTTTCCTGTGTTTTCCAAGCGTTGAAAATTTATCTCCATTCTTCATGCCTTAGTCCACAATGCGCCGAACTGTACTTTCGGAAACACCTGAAGTCAATAAAGATAATTATGTTAAATATACAAATACATTTATCATACCTAAATAAAAAACACCAAAATATCAAAACCGTTAAGTGGTAGTATAATAAATCGTAGGTAAATTTCATAACCTTAGCAAGACATAAACAATGTTAAAGATAGATAAATTGTACTTGAAAACAGAAGATTGTTAAAACATTATATTTCCGTTAGTGTGCTAAACTTTAGAATATATTTACGTACCGGTTATCTTTGCTGTTCGACCATAAACATCGTCTTTGTTCGTCCCAGCACTCCCACCTTTAATTTCGGCCATACACCATTGAAAAACTTTAAATATAATTTGTCTCGCACCGCTCTTAAAAACATTTCGATTCATTTTTTGTATCTTAACGCTTACACGATTAAAAAAACTCGAAATAGCACCGAAATATTTAAAAAAATCAACCACACAGATACGACGTGACAGTTCAAGTACTCAGCTTAACAATTATTCAGTGTTGCCAGTATTAGCAAAAACAGTAGTTCCCAAAACATTCTTTTCATGACTTTCTTGACAGACTGTACGACCAAAAATTTTGAATGTGGTATTATTGAAATAGTAGGAGAAAAAAGTTTTGATACTAGAGTATTTTTTGTACTTAAGACAATTTTAGAATAGTTGTAAAAGAACTTAAATCCTAGTCAAAAACATGTGTGTAGACTTAATTATTTGGTGGGTGTATAGTAAATGTCAATAACACACAAAATGTTAGATAGTATTCCAAATTATTTTATTTTATCTGATCTCTCAAAAGTCGCTATATAATATTTAAATAATTTTCTTTATTTTCCATTTGGCGTTCTGGCAAGAATACCAAGTGCACAATACCGTGATAGTCAAATAAAATAGTGTTTCAAGATTGTTGGGTTTGAATCGATTCGTTTTGGCATAGAGAAAATTCAATGTTGC
Organism: Mythimna albipuncta; assembly: GCA_929112965.1. Taxonomy (NCBI): domain Eukaryota; kingdom Metazoa; phylum Arthropoda; class Insecta; order Lepidoptera; family Noctuidae; genus Mythimna; species Mythimna albipuncta. The sequence goes on along the minus strand of OV815959.1, from coordinate 21,334,556 downwards.
AAAAATTCAATCTACACTTATTACTCATATTATTATATTATAAAGAGGTTAAGTTTGTTTTTCTGTTCGTAGGAGGTAAACTCTGAAAGTACTGGTTCGATTGCTAAAATTTTTCACCGATAGAAAGTTATTTTATTCCTGTGTTACATGGGCTATATTTTATATACACGGGTGAAGCCACGGGCAAAAGCTGGTAATTAAATATCATTATTCTGCCGTGCAGCCGCCATTTTAAAACGCGTAAGAAAGAGGTTTCGAGAAAAACTCGAAAAACACTTTGACGTCGTATTTTTTAAAGTAATAATGTTATATGGTAGATTATTTTTTGCCACGAGGATTGAGGTAATAACAAAGAATGAATTTTAAAAAACTAAAATGATTGTATTAGCTAAATTCAAAACAAACTGATTTTCGCAAAATTCTGTCTGTTACTGCGTGCAAAACGATACACATATGCAGATAAAAATGCGGTAAAAATAGCTGATACTGCAAAAACCATTGATTATTATGATTTTGATTGACATGTAGTAAGTAACAAATGGAATATGTTGTGTAGGGATTTATAAAACAAACACGACATTTTTGTATGCATTTTGTTGTGTATAATCTTTATTTTTTAACCATTGCAGCTAATTTAAACTTTTTCGACGTACGTGACGTACGTAACTGCTTTTTCAATACATTTTCTCAGAAAGTGAATCTTATTGCTCTGCACTAAGGAATACAAAGTCATTTGTTACAAAACTGTGACATTTTGATTACCATTACGCACGCGTGCTGATTTTGAGTACAAAAAAAAACACATAAGTTGTTGCGTTCAATGGTATAAATTAGTTTCTTATTTATTTCATGCAATTTTGACCATTTTAAACTTGTACAAACGATTTATTTAAAAAAAAAAACATTTAATTAGTAAATAAATCGTACATTCAAATAAAAATCGTTTTTTTTTTGTGGTCTTAACGCCATTTTAAGATGCGCGCGGTTTTTGACTTGATTTAGTCGAGTGTAATTCAATGGCTGTTAATTTATTGAATAAAATATTAAATTAATTAAATAAAATTAAATACTACAAAATGTTACATGTGTATTGTCACTACGAAAGACATTATAGTAAAAACTTTTCACACAAAAAATATAAACGTAAGACTAGGCAGTATGATCAAAACACCTTAGCCTTCCCCTAGGGCTGAATAAAACAAATATGCGGGCACATATGAAAACAGATTTTAACCACTATGTCACAAAAAAGTTACTAGAATATTTTTACTGTTATTTTCTTCACAAGTGTATTGAAAATTGTCGTATGATACACGTGAGTAATTAATTAAAGGGGCCGGCGATGGATGAATTTCAATACAAACGTTATACCACGCTCATTTGCAGTTGGAGCATATTTCCAACATTTTTTGGCTTGGCTTTGGCTTTTCCTGTATTAAAAATAACAATATTTCTAATATTCTCGACGTAGGAACCTAGATAAATATTGTCTATAACAGAAAAAAAAACCCCCCCGGGCCGTATAGGCGAGGGTGTTATGGACTTATGGAGCCGAGTGCTGTAGTGACAAATCTCCACGTGTATCAAACGACGTTTTGCAATACACTTACGATTTTCCAAAGTTGCCATACATTTTAGGTTTGATTTAGATAGCAAAGGCAATCGCAAGTATTTTTTAAATTAATCACAATACCTGGCGGCGCCGGTACCATCTAAAGAATTCTCTTCAAATCTTAAATTCAACATTTTTTTTTCACAAAAATATAAAGTTATATTTAATACACTTTTTCCCGTGCTTTACCTTTGCAGGTTAAAGAAGAAGAAAAGGTCTGTAATCGAAGATCTGTTATACATTCATATTAAAAAAAGAAATTCAAATATTTTTGAATTTAGAACACAAAACAAATACAATTCATATAATTGTTAATTTTGTTGATAGAGCTGGCGCAAGAGAAGTTGGCACGTGGCCGAAATTGGAAAATAGAGCACAAGCAAGATAACTGGGGGCGTGCTTAATGTTGCCAGCCTAACAAATGGCAAGTTCGGGAGCTTCCTGTTCCAGATTAAAGCGGAAGTGACGCCTGGGTGTCGCCACTGTGCGGAACGCCTGGAGGACACGGTGGAGCACTTTTGTAGGGGCTTTGTTTATTTATGTCCAGTGCATGGATGTCATGGATATGAAATTTCGGATACGGATTTGGTACGGATATAGAAATGATTATTATCCCGGATACGAATACGGATAAGGATATGAAAATATTTCGGATTATCCGTTAGTTTCGGATAATTTCGGTTAAGGATATTAGATTTTTAAGGAATTTTAGAAGCCGTTATACCATTTATATTTTACGATGCGACACGTTATTACTCTTCGTGTTTTAATCAAAGACTACGATTTGACAATACGAATGTTGCATGTTTTTTCCATTTCATAAATAGTGAGGTACCGCAACCGATACTAACCAAAAAACCGAAAAAAAATTATTATAACTTTATATTATAACTTAACGAATAGGTACTATTAATAATGACTTCGGTTTGAAAACTAATAATAAATAATTGTAAAAACATACCTAAGTCCTCTTCGTGTAGGTACTATTTCCGTGCGGGTCGCTTAAAAATTGTAGCAATAAAAACGAATTATGTGTCGGTTTCTTACAATGTAGACATTTGTATTTAGAGCTTAACGACCAATGAGGATAATTTTTTTAATTCTAAAGCATAAAAGGAAGCTACCTAAAAATGTGGGTGTGGGGGAAGTTTATTCATGCAGTCCAGTTGACTATGATCAGATAGGTTGCAGTAAATAAAACTTTTGGTGGGTTAAAGCCACTGCCTTAATTCTCGTTAGTCATACAGCACATTTATAGGGTCATCAGGACCGTCACTTTCATTAGGCTTGAATACATTGGCAAGATGGGCTGCAAATACTTCAGCTATCGAGTCCACAGCCAAGGTAGCTGCTAGATAACTCGGCGTTCTTGCAAAGGTCCGGCAGTTTTTAAGAGCTCACGAAGCGGTTTTTAACCACGCCTGCCGTGGTAGAGGAAACAGCTGTTTTATTTTTAAAGTCACCTGAGTCTTGAGTGAATTTTCAGCCGTCGCAGTTGTAATTATCGCTTGCAAGTTTGGTGGGTTGGGCACGCCACAATTATGGCGGTAAGTCCCGTCTTTGAGGCGTGCTGGAAAGAACTCACGGCGTCCTCGCCTTCCACATGACTCAGGTTCTCACCGGATACGGTAAGTTCAGGAGATACCTGCACCGAACTCGTGCGGAAGTGACGCCCGGGCGTCGCCTCTGTATGGACCGCCCGGAGGACACGATGGAACATACGATAGAGGTGTGCCTGGCTTGGACAGAGCATCACCGTGTCCATGTGGGGGCGATCGGTGGCGGCAATCTCTTGTGCTGGGTCTTAGTACAGGCCATGGTCCGGAGTGAGGAGGAGTGGCAGGCGGACGCCTCCTTCTGCGAAGCAGTAATGCTAGCAAAGGAGGAGGCCGACCGCACTAAGCAACGGCAGTCATACCCCAGCCGCTGCCGGGATTCCGATCTGAACATTTGATCCGGACTGAGCCCAAGACGTCGACGGCGCGAACTGTTCCCGAGCGCCTCAAGGAGTTATCACCAGAAAAAGCTTGGTGGGTGAAAATCGAAAGACGGGCATTTAATTATCAGTCGAGCTCTGAACCGCCATGGACACACACCAGAAACGAGCTGTTGCGTTATTACTTATTTCACAGAAGAATTAAAAACAGCTTTACAACAGCTTTAAAAAACGGCTTTTATGGCTCTGGATGCATCGGATTTCCCTGCCCGCTGAAGGCAACTGTGGGCGCTAATCGACCTCAAAGCGTGCGGGCGCTACCCACCGAGGCTGCGGGTGACCGAAGCTCGCGCGATTCTACTAGTTCCTTGCCATTGCAGTAGGAGCCGCAAACAACTGCGCACACCACGGCCGTAAAACGCGTCGTGAAACGTGTTTTAATTTTTTACATATATATCTCTAGCATTCTACAGAAGTGAAAACCGCTTCGTGAGTTCTTAGCCTAAGTAAAAGACGGAGTGTTAAAAAATATGGTAATATTTTTGTTTTCAATTCATATTAGACTTTAAATAAACACACACATACAGTATCTTAGTCCTATTTTCCATAAAGGTTCTAATGTTAGAAAAAACCGGCCAAGAGCGTGTCGGGCCACGCTCAGTGTAGGGTTCCGTAGTTTCCCGTCCGTCACAATAAAGTGTACCCACTTATGAGTTTAAAAAAATGCTTGCTACGATTATACTACAAACTTAGTCCAGAAATTATTTTGTAGAACCCTTTTGTCTTTTTTGCACAAAAACTGTTCTTTCCATCAAGTTCAAAATAATTTTCCTAGAAAGTCCTTATAAAGTTCTTCTTCTCAGATTTTTTTCATATTTTATATATATTTCTAAACTTATGGTTCAAAAGTTAGAGGGGGGGGGGACACTTGTTTTTTACTTTTGGAACGATTATTTCCGAAATTATTGACATTATCATAAAATGATTTCAGTAAATCCCTATTCATTTTTAAATACCTATCCAACGATATATCACACGTTAGGGTTGAATTTAAAAAAAAAAATCACTTCCCACTTTACATATAGGGGGGCTACCCTAATAAAACATTTTTTTCCAATTTTTATTTTACCACTTTGTCGGCGTGATTGATATACATATTGGTACCAAATTTCAGCTTTCTAGTGCTAACGGTCACAGAGATTAAGCGAGGACGGACAGACAGACAGACAGACGGACAGACAGACATGGCGAAACTATAAGGGTTCCTAGTTGACTACGGAACCCTAAAAACCGGTATGAAAAATCGAATTTGGAGACATCACTTTTACTAAAAATCTGGCAACATATTTTCAGAAATTGACATTTGCACATGTCAAATCATAGTCTTTGATTATAAAATGAACGATACAGGCTGTCATAATGTGTCGCAATTAAGCTCCGCCCCTATCCGATATTATCCGAAACTTTTATTTCGAATTCGGTTACGGTTATGGGGCTCCCTAACATCTCTGGTCCAGTGGTATGATGCATTATCCATTACCACAATACAATTCTCTTTTAGATTTGGCACTATTTATTCTTTATAAACACAGAACACAACACATTCTCGTGACACGTGACATACACGTCAAACGATTAGAGCTAGCGCAAGATAAGTTGGCGCGTGGTCGAAATTGGAAACTATTCCAAAGAGTATATAATCACTACGTTTCAACTAATCGTTTGACGTTTATGTCATGTGTCTGGAAAATGTGTTGTGTTCTGTGTTTATCGTTCATAAAGTAAATAGTCGTCATTATTATACCACAAGTGATTAAAAGTGCTAGTAGGGGTATTAGCTTGAAAGTCAAACGTGTTTGTGAAGAGAAATGAGAAAATATTGGGCCTACGGTACCATTTTCCAAAATTAGACCCACTTGTCAAATAACTTTGCGGGTGACCATTACAATAAAATTTCCCTTAATATGCGTACCCGAGCGGTACCTAGCAAGTCAACGAAGTTTGTTGAAAATGGACTGCTACTATGTGCTTAAATCTTAATCAAGTGATTATCATGACGATATGAATTCTGCAAACTTCATTCATGAAAGAATAAATAGTGCCAAATCTAAAACAGAATTGTATTGTAGTAATGGATTATGTATCATACCACTGCTTAAAAATAAACAATGCCCCTACAAGAGACAATACAAAAGCGCAAGCGTTACTGTAATGCCAGAAGAATGACAATGTATCTCTGCAAGAAAATATTTTTTAAATCTGATAGGTTAATGGATCTCAAAATGGACAAATTAACAATGGACTTATCCCACTCTTCTGATAAAGACTAGCATGGAGTTCTGGTGCTAAAACTGCTAATCAATTTATTAAAAAAATCAATAAAAGATTTATTAATTTCCCACGATTTCTTTTTAATACGAGTAATAAAGGTATAAATTAAATAAATAAATCGACCCCTTAAGTATGGGGTGAACTTTGAATGGCTCTCCTGAAAACCTAGTAAATTTCAAATCGATGGTCATACGTTGACAACTCGTAACCCACATTTTTTCGCAAAATGAGTTAAGCACATCAAAAATTTTGAAATTAAGCGCCAAATCTTCCTATTGATAACTCGTAATAAACAAAAAATGTCACTCGAACAATTTATTCTACAGTGTTGACAACCCACAAAGAAAAAGTATCAACCTGAGCTCACTAGCGCGCGAGTTACAAGGTGTCAACGCAAAATGCAGTTCGCAATAACAAAACAAGATTAAGCTACCATACAAAACAAATATAGGAACAGCAATAAAAATATCATCAGCTGAGGAAAAACAATTAAATAAGAGGCAGATGAAGGAAAATGTGTTGTCTTAGACATCTTGTATGTTCTGTGAAAGTATGTCCTTATTATAGGAGCAAGCTTTTCCGAAGTCAACTTTGATACTCAGACAGGGTCAGGCATCATTTTTTGTTAGATGCATATTAGATTAGCTTTATGATATGATTTCCCTTTCTGAAGGCGAATTTGTAACAAAACCTATCATTATTTAGAGTGACGGTTGTGCACCTATCAAAATAGAATGCAGTATTAGTAGCTAAATGCTCTAGCCAACTTTGTGCTGTGAATAATGTGGTTATTTACCACTAATGTCTAGAACCTGAGCAGATGAAAGTGGATAGCATCATGCTGCCATCGAACGTGACATAAAAAAATATGACGCTATTTATGTTCCATGTATCACCAATATGCTGACATATAGCTTCGAAATCACGATAAGATCCATACGACGTCAAATTTTAACAAAATCCATAAGTGATGCGTCATGAAAGTATCAGGCCTGAAAAGAAAAAAGGAGATCGTGTTGTCACAGATCTTAAAGTTTTATTGTACAAACCAGATAGCAACAAAACTATTCTTTGTTGCCAAGTAGGCCAAGAAATCTTGGTTCTCCTGCGGATATCTTCATTTCCGATGTAATCACGCAAGGAAACTTCAAGCATAATCCTTAGCATAGCCCTTTGGTTGACTTTAAACCTTCTGATGAGGCACATAGTCACTGGCAACACACACTTACACAGTCATAGACTTCCGTCTTGAGACACTGGTATATTGGACAAGAAGATACCGCGCAGTTTCCCAAAAGCTGCCCAGCCGAGTCGGATTAGACGATTGACCTCTTTCTAGAAGTTAGACCTACCTAACTGAACAGTCTGTCTCAGGTAAACGTAGTCCAAAACTTCGAATGTAGTCTCCGATCTTGATAGGAGCTACATGGATGTTTACCATGACTTTGGTTTTGTCCATGTTTATTTTATATCCCACTCTTTCGGAAGCTCTACTGAGGTTACCGAGCATTATACTAAGCTTCTCAGTAGGGCTTCCACAACCGATGACCTGGTGAGGGTTGCGGAAATCCAAGGGATGCGAAACGCATATGATTGGCCGTTATTGCGACACTTGGGGGAGCCTTATGTCCAAGAGTGAACGACGTTTGGTTGAAATAATGATGATGATGAGGCCAAGAAATATTAATTTCCCGGTAACAACCTACGAGCAACTTTTTAAGAACTCGCATAAACTTTATAAAATTTTAATGACTTACAAGCTCCTAAAACTGTAATACCTACTGATTATCACTCTTATTTACGATAATCAGTCGCAAATTTAATTGTTTCAATTTAATAAAATAGTGTTTATTTAAATTGACAACTCGCAAGTGTACGTTGACTGCTCGTAACTCGTCGGAAGTGAGGATTTTTTAATATTGTTTACTCGCAACTGTTTGTATATTGAATAATTAATAAAAAACCTATGTGGGTATTTCATTTTTTTAAATTATATCAATAGATAACTTGATTTTCTACCAACTACTTTTTTATTTCATTTTTTTAAATTTTATTTTCGAAATTATACAGTTTTTTCCCTCTCCTGTAAAATTCTATACATTACAGTTACGTGCTGTCAACCTATGACCATCGAAATGTAACATTGTTCTTCGGATGGGTCGAAATTCTTTAAATTAAACTGTTATGAAAGAGCGTTTTTAATCAAATTAAGGAAAATAGATTTGTTAGGCTGGCAACATTAAGCACTCAAGTCAAGACACTAGGTACAGTGTTCTTAGGTATAACTCTTGATGCTAAGCTTCAGTGGGGCCCACACGTAGATAAGTTGTCGAAAAAACTTAGCTCTGCCGCATACGTTGTTATCTTTGATTATATACTTGTCTAGATAGAGCAATGCGAACAAACGATGCACTAAAACTGTCTCCATTTGCGAGATATGTGTGAGTACCGCTTGCGTACTTATTGTCGTCAAACTGTCAAGGTGTGCGTGTTTAGGGATGCCTGCTCCAAATGATTAACTTTCTTTTTATCCGTTATTTATTATGAAGAAAGTTTAACAAAATAGGTTGAATGAAATAATATTTTGTAAATTAAAGAAAAAAAAATATACATTTATCTAACACAGACTTTAAGACACACAATTCTCTTGTTACATGTAAGTATATAAAACAAACAAATAAAAAGTATAAATTCCGATGTAACACAAGACAAGACATACCTACAGTGAAAAAAAATGTACATTTTTTTTATTTTTTTTATTGATAGGTTCGCGTTTGACCACCATCCCACCTGACTTGACCCTGACCACACCGGATGGCGAAATAGGCGTGTTCAAGATCGGAGACAATCAGTAATTTTAGTTCTTTAGCCGTCGTAAACTCTTTTTTGTAAAATATTTTTGATATACATCATCAGAAAAATGTTCGGAACACACGACTGAAGTCATGTGGGGTTTCCACTGATCTTAATTTCGAATCCGCAGTATAATGTCTCTCCAGTTTGCTAGTATGGGATCCGTAGGAAATCTGAAACCCAAAATATTAGAAAGAACTAACAAAAATACTATTTAGTGCATGACGTCATGGGTTTTATTTATTTATAGTAATAGTATAGGTATAGTAATAGTAGTAGTCATCATTTATTGATTATTGATATAATAAATAATGTAATTTTTAAATTGATTTATTGATATAATAATGTTCTCCTGATCGAAAGATGACGTAATAATTATGTGTAATAATATGTCTCCCATAGTTTCGCCAAATCTCCCTAATAAAAAACTGACAACACTGGCTAATCAGAATAACTTACAAAAAAACGAATTAAAAAATCGTGTTTCTGAATATAATAGTGGGTAAATAACAAAACTTACCGATGAAAAGTGATCTTGGTATTAGATATTATACGGTTTTCCCACATAATTGCGTTACAGTCTGATAGCACAAACCGGCATAATTAATTACTTTTTGTGAGCACGTTATCCTTTGGTATTTCAAATGACACTGACGTAAGGGAGAAGCGAGTCTACCAATTTTAGTAGACTTTATTTGGGCCGTTCAATAGGTGTCAATGTGGTATCTAGACAAGTATATAATCAAAGGTTGTTATACAAATTCGAAATCTAACTGACAGAGACAGCCCGTTTAGTTTACTTCAGTTATTTTCATAGTGTCATGTTGTACGGTATTCTATTATGGGGAAATGCCGCCGATATCCAAACGATTTTTGTCTTGCAGAAAAGGGCCATTCGTTCAATTTATAAATTAAGTCCCAGATACTCCCTCAGAGATAAATTTAAAAATATTTATATTTTGACTGTGCCATCTCAGTACCTATATCTATGAAAATATTTTGTATGATCATAAAAATAAAAACATGTTTAAAAAATACAGTGACATTCACAATGTTAATACTAGGAACAAACACAAGTTAGTGGTTCCTGCCACCAGGCTCAAAAAAATGGGATACCTAAGTCAGTGCGAAAGCCGTATCATCGAAGTTTGTTTCTTCGAAAACTTTTCAACGATATCTCTATACTGCGACGCCTTGTTAAGTCGACTTTTTGTTACTGCGATGGTTCGTTACATCGAAAAACTTTACTGCGAACGATTTTAAAGCGAAAACATCATACTGCGAAGCCTTGTTCAATGGAAGTCTTGTTACTACACACAGGAATACTTAACTTTTAATTTCGTTACGATTTTCAACACCTCCAGTTTGTTTTTAGAATATTTTACTTATATGTTTATAACTTTTTTTTTGATGGGAAAAATCATCCAATGACAACCCCCGCTCTTGGGCGGAGTGGGAGATAGTGTCAGATTCTTACTGACTAAAAAACCCATCCCATTCCTTCAAGCCTTCATACCGGGGCTCGAGCGCGCTTTCGGATAATCCTGGCCCCAGTAGGCTTCGACACGGCTGGGCCCCTGGTGTTGCTGACACCACCTTGACGCGCGCGGGAACAGTGCGCGCCGTCGACGACATGGGCTTGGTCCGGACGGCTAGACAGCGAGCTACCCATTGCTCACTGCCGCAAGCCCGTGCCTATGGTGGCTGGAAATCGGGATCGGAATCCCGGCGGCGGCGAGGGCGCCGTTGCCCGATGCGGTCGACCTCCTCCTTAGCGAGCATTAAGGTAGAACTACACTGCGCACACGTGGGCTACACACGCCGATCTGGGAGCGTCGGTCTCCATACATTTTATATGGAAAATAGACTGTTAGAGCTACACTTGACCCACGCTACGCCACGCGACGCTACGTCGGCGGCAGAACTACACTGCTCACACGTGGGCTACACACGCCGATCTGGGAGCGTCGGTCCCCATACATTTTATATGGAAACTAGGCTTTTAGAACTACACTTGACCCACGCGACGCGACGCCACGCCATCCCACGCGACGCCGATCCAACCGTCCCAGAAATTGGGGCCCTGCGTGTGACGACAGCCCGAGTATCATCTGCGGTTATCATTTATTTATTATTTATTTATTATATACTTTATTGTACATACAAAACATAACAAAGAAAAACCGGCCAAGTGCGAGTCGGACTCGCCCATGAAGGGTTCCGTAGCGGCAAGTAACATAATATAAAAGTTCTTGTAATGTGTTGTAACTTTGATCGATATTTTAATAATAGAAATTTTTTTTCGATTTATAACGCATTAAAAAAAAAAACTACTTACTAGATTTCGTTCAAACCAATTTTCGTTGGTAGTTTTTATAGTAATGTACATCATATATTTTTTTTAGTTTTATCATTCTCTTATTTTAGAAGTTAGAGGGGGGGGGGACACACATTTTACCACTTTGGAAGTGTCTGTCGCGCAAACTATTCAGTTTAGAAAAAAATGCTTTTTTTCTATTTTTGTATGAAAATCTTAATGCGGTTCACAGAATACATCTACTTACAAAGTTTCAACAGTATAGCTCTTATAGTTTCGGAAAAAAGTGGCTGTGACATACGGACGGACGGACAGACAGACAGACAGACAGACAGACAGACAGACATGACGAATCTATAAGGGTTCCGTTTTTTGCCATTTGGCTACGGAACCCTAAAAACTTATATCTAAAACACGTACAATGGGCGGTCTATCATTATTGTAAATAAAAAAAATTACATAAATTACTCCTCAAAAAGGGGTATTTGCGGAGTGGCTGGAAAGACCTCACGGCGTCCTCACCTTCCGCATGACGCAGGTCCTCACCGCACGTAGTAAGTTCGGAAGGTTGTTGCACCGGATTCGTGCGAAAGAAACGCCCGGGTGTCACCACTACTTAGATCGCCCGAAGGACACGGTACGAAGTATGCCATGTGATCGGTGGCCATGACCTCTTGCGCCGGGCTGGTACAGGCCATAGTCCGAAGCGAGGAGGAATAGCAGGTAGTAGCTTCCTTCTGCCAAGCAGTAATGCTAGCTAAGGAAGCGGCTGCACGCACGAGGTAACGGCCCTCACGGCCCAGCCACCGGGATCCCGACCCCGATCTCCAGTTACCGTTAGGCGCGAGCTTGCGGACGGCGAGCAATAGGTAGCTCGATGTCTGGCCGTCCAGTAACCGGACCGAGCCCAAGTCGTAGACGGCGCGTAATGTTCTATGCGCGTCTCAAGATGTCAGCAAATCGTAGGGGCCCAGCAGGGTCGAAGCCATGGTACGAAAGCAAAGAAGGAACTGAAGTGAGTTTAACATTCGAATTTATCGAACAACGAACAAGTCAAGAAGTACCATCTATAGTTATTAGATTTTTTATTTATTATTTGTGAAAATAATAAATTTTTTATATGGATGTCACAAAAAATAATGTACTTACGGATGTCACTTTCACGCAAAAAAAAAACTGAAAGGATTTCGATAAAACTTGGTATATAGGTAGACCATGTCTTAGAATAACATATAGGATACTTTTTATCCTGAGAGTACGTTCCTTAGGGATATTTTTTACTATCACGCGGGCGAAGTCACTGTCAGCACTAGTATTACCGCCACACGCGTTACGCGTGGCGTCGGTGTAGTGTGCACACCCACCGCACACGTCTGAGACGTCGCCCACGTGTGCGTCGGTCTAATGTAGTTCTAGCTTTACTGCTTCGTAGAAGTCGGCGACCGCCTGCCACTCCTCCTCGCTCCGGACCATGGCCCCAACCAAGGCCCGGCGCAAGAGGTCTCCGCCGCCGATCAACCCCACGAGGGCACGGCGATGCTCCGCCCAAGCAGGGCACACCTCGACTGTGTGCCCCACCGTGTCCTCCGGGCGTTCCGCACAGTGGCGACACCCGGGCGTCTCTTCCACTTTAATTCGGAACAGGAACCTCCCGAACTCGCCATTTCCGGTGAGGACCTGTGTCATGCGGAATTATTATCGTAGTAACAAGACATCCATGGAACAAGGCTTCGCAGTATGATGTTTTCGCTTTAAAATCGTTCGCAGTAAAGTTTTTCGATGTAACAAACCATCGCAGTAACAAAAAGTCTCCTTAACAAGGCGTCGCAGTATAGAGATATCGTTGAAAAGTTTTCGAAGAAACAAACTTCGATGATGCGGCTTTCGCACTGACGTAGGTATCCCCAAAAAAATAGGACGCTCATTTAGATGCCAAACATTTTTATAATAAGCTTCCCAGTCCTATTCAGGAACTTAGCATTAATAAAATTAAATTCAAATATTTGTTAAGCGAAAACTTTGCCAAAAGGCTTTTTATTCTGTAAAAGAGTATCTCGAGGATAAAACGGCTTGGGATTGACCTGCTCCAGTACCTACTCACTATAATTATTATCATTTGAATGTTTTTTTGTTTTAACTGCCTTTTTTTACTGACGATTGTTGTTGTTTTACAATTATGATATTGTATTTAGATAAATATATATATATATATATATTTTTTACAATTATGACATGTTTATTTTTACTATTTGACAGATTTTTTTTATATACGTTTTTTTACAATTTGCAATATTTACACTTTTGTAAATTTTATTATTGTGAATGTGAGAACTACGTGGATTACTCTTTCCTTTTCTTTTATTTTCACATGATGTGTGGCAGTTTTGAGTATTTGATGTGGCCTACCCAAATGTCCTTTCTTTGGCATTGTTCGTCAAGTCGTTGAGCCTCTTAGTAGTCCAGAGTTGAGCTACACGCATATTGACAAATGCTTGCACTGACTGGACAGGTCCACTTAGAACGGTGAGGTTCTTTCTTCAAAAAACCATCTCAGGCTCAATCTGCATGGTTCTCATATTATGATTTAACCATTACATATTTTACTGTATGGACTTTAAAAGAGACTTTGACCCCTGAGTTTGTTTCGGTGTTTCTTCTCAGGGTAGCCAGCTAGGAAACTCCGGCCACATCTAGCATTATTTGACGAAAAAAAAAATTGACGTGTAAAAGTGTTTTTATAAAACCTACTTGCAAAATAAAGATCATTTATCATTTACGCCCCCAGCTACGCGCCAAGATATCTTGCTCGCGCTCTAATAACAAATTATTGCGCAAATAATCTTATTTATTCATGGTATTTTGTCCATAAACACAATTTAAATTGTCATTAAATATTAAAAAGTTAAAAATATTCGCCTTGTTGCTTTAAAAAAAAAAAATCACGGTTGACCGTGACGAAATAGGAATGAAAAAAGCCCTTGATAAATAAAAAAAAAACACGAGGGTGATAAACATGTCATGTTGGACCTATTTGTAGTGCCAGTTTTCGAGTTAGTGTATTGAATTTTTTTTAAACAAATTTACTGTTTTCGGATTTATTCCTATACCTGTGCTATTAGACCTTGCTTTGTGTCAAATTTTAGGATTCTGGGTCATCGGGAAGTACCCTATGAATTTCGATCTTTGATGGTATCAAAATATACGTTTTTTTGTGACATAAACGACCGTATTTTTTTATTTAAGTTAACTTTGAAATTTCACAGCTTGAAGGGACCGCAGACCTGAGTAGGTATAAGGTTTTATTTCAACTCGATACCTCCAGCGTTTTCGAGATAAAGGGTATTGACAGACAGACAGGTGGACGGACGGACGTACAACAAAGTAATAAGGGTTCTGTTTTTTCCTTTTGCAGTACGGAATCTTAAAAACACCTAAGTAAACGTTCAAAATAACTATAATTTCAGAAGTCGGTGTTAAATAACAAAAAAAAAAAAACAATGCAAGAAACACCGACTTCCGAAATTACACTTATTTTGAGCGTTTTAGTGTTTTTTTTTTTTTAGCGAAATCGGTCATTTTTTTTCTGTAAAATGTTTTTTTTTACTACTTTAGCTAGGTACTACATCTGATGCTGTGCCGTTGACTGTACGTACACTTACACTTTATATCGACACCTGCGCCGTCACAATATCAAAGCTAAAAAAAAAAATTTAAAAAAAACTGTTCTCTCGTCGAGCAACACTGTTTGGATATGTGGTCTATCTGATATGGGCCCATTCATTTATTATGTAATACGGTTTTTAATAGTTTTTGACCTCCTCTTCCCCTAAATAATAAAAAATAAGAATAAGCCGACCCCTCCCCTCCGTTTAATATTTATTACGTAAGAATTTAGAAGAAAAAAATAGTACCTACACGTTAGGTTGGTTTTAAAATTTATTTTACAAGTGTGCCGTTTAAGCAAATAAGTACCTACCTAACGTTGAGTTGACAAGTAGCACATCAGCACTCGAGTGGTTACCCGCGCATTTTCAAATCATAACTTGGCTTATTTTTGTGATCTTACCCTTGTAAGAAAAAATAAGACATGTTGGACCCCCTCCCCCCCAAATCGTTTACATAATATACCAATGGCCTCTATTGTGAATTAAACAGCTACGTTATTTAGAACATTGTAACTCGTCCGAGAGGTCGCCACAGTTGTCGTGACCATCGCATCGCACAGCACGCGGTACGCAGCGTTGGTTCTTGCAACGCATCTCATGTGCACCGCAGCTACCACCACAGCCGTCTGGTTCATCACTGCCGTCCATACAATCCGCCAGGCCGTCACAAAATCTTGAACTCGAAATGCACTGGCCGTCAGTACACGTAAATTGGTCGGCAGGACATTCTGTAACAAAAATATTACACATACTTAACCTTTTCGCATTAAGATTAGACACGTACACCGAAGACTACACCCTTTTTGTTTCAAGTTCTTGCAATCTATCCTAAGGATATCTGGTAGGTATCGCTGTTAGCGATAAGAACGCTATCGTATCTACCCAGAGAAGTAAGTTATTTTAAAGGTTTTGTTGCTGTTTTGGTGTAAAATAAAGTTTATTCAACTCTATTCCTTTTTTACTCTCTGTTTCAACTGATTTTAACTTCTATTTCGTAGGCTTAGGGATGGCATTAAAAGCAAAAAAGTGGTTACAATCCCAACTATTTACTGCAGCCGCCATTTGTCATGCCACCAACGTAATTAAAGTCAAAATCGGTTGAACGGACAGTAATAAAAGATTTTTATAAATATCTAATATTTTAAACAGGGTATAGGGTGGTGCTTCCTTGGGTAAACAAGTCGTGACTTCAAAAAAAAATTTATGGATGACTGCGTAACAAACAGTGGTCAGATGAAGTACCTACACACCATAGAGCTGCATTCCTTTTGTTGGCTGCGTTTGCTGGCAGCACCATAGTGTCCCAATGAGGCTTTAGGTACGTCATTAAGATACCTAGACGTAAAGGGCCAATTACACTACACGTTATTCAGCACACTATATTCAGACTCGACTTATTTTTCATTCCGAGTAAGACAGTCTGACCCTTATTACACTACGCGACATCGACTAAGACTGCTGAATATCGTGTGGTGTAATAGGCCCTTTACTGTAGTTAGTACAGTTGCCAGGTCTTAAAATTGAGAAGCCGGACAGACTAACCAGTTTAACCGGACTTTTAAGTAAGCAAACCGGACTTCCTTTATTTTTTATTCCTTTTTTTTAAAGATTTTTTCATAATTTACAAAAAATTGAAAAATAATTGGCATATGGGATATCATCTAATTTGGTAGCACACGCAACTTAACAAGTCGACTAGATAATACTAGTTATCTTATTGAGAATTGTACTTTACTTTGGCGAATCACACAAGAGCGGCAAGGTGTCTAAAAAACCGGCCAAGAGTGTGTCGGGCCACGCTCAGTGTAGGGTTCCGTAGTTTCCCGTCCGTCACAATAAGTGTTCCCACTTATGAGTTTAAAAAAAGGCTAATTGTTATGTTAACATACTAAGTACGGAACTCTAATAAATACGGAACCCTAAGAACGGGCCCACAAAGGACGGTGATAACTAAAACAGTATGCAAGTAGTAGAAATTTCAGCGATTGTGCACAGGGCCGGTTTATGCATGTCGGGGCCCCTAGGCAATGCACGTCTCGGGGCCCCCCTTCCACTTTTCTAACTTCTTAATATATTTTGTGTCTAACACAAATTTATTCATAATTACGTTGTTTTTAGGGTTCCGTAGTCAACTAGGAACCCTTATAGTTTCGCCAAGTCTGTCGGTCTGTCCGCCCGTCCGCGAATAATCTCAGTGACCATTAGCACTAGAAAGCTGGTAGTATCCGACCGAATGTTCGGTTTCAGTTTCGATTTAGTTCGAGTTTCGGCAAAAAACAAAACGAGTTTCGGTTTCGGTGGCAAACTTGCCGAAACTAAAACTGCACTCGGGAGTTCTCGTGCTGTGATCGGTCATGTTTAGCGCGTTAAATTCCTTACAAGGGTAAAGCAACGAAGACATTTTGCCATGTCCACGCGCCTAGTCATGTCATAAACATTAACATTGTAAACATGTATTGTAGTATTTTTTTTTCCTGAGCGCGGGGCCCCTGAACCTGGCGGGGCCCCTAGGCAATTGCCTATATTGCCTAATGGATAAAACGGCCCTGATTGTGCACTCGTAAAATTACGAATATATTTAAGAAGCAACGATTTTTAACTACGGTAGGTCATGAAAGTTATTACGCAACGCCATCTATCGAATCATTTATGAACTGGTTTTTATCTTAACATTTTGATAGATGGCGTTAAAAATGAATTTTTATTTTGTTCTAAATTGTTTTAGCATGTTCCTGATAGAAGTTTTATGTAGTTATAAGATAATACCGCCAATGCCAAGGATACCAACTGAACAATTCGATAATACCCGACCACATCAAGTCAGAAAAAATCCTAAAAGCGCGAACGCGAAATAGCCCAGCGCCATCTCTCGGGGAATTGGGTTACTAATTAATACATAGGTACCAGAAGAAGTTTTCGGTGGTAATTGAAAATATAAAATAAAAAATGAAATTTGGATTGCGAGAACCGATTTTAATAATTCTTTTTTTGTTTGAAAGAAGATACGTTCAGGATAATAAAATATGTAAATGAAATTAAAAAAAATGCTTGCATATACGATTATACTACAAACTTAGTCCAGAAATTATTTTGTAGAACCTTTTTGTCTTTTTTGTACAAAAACTGTTCTTTCCATCAAGTTCAAAATAATTTTCCTAGAAAGTCCTTATAAAGTTCTACTTGTCAGATTTTTTTCATATTTTCTAAACTTCAAATGTTAGAGCGGGGACACACATTGTGTTTTAGGGCTGAAATTAAAAAAAAAAATCACTTCCCACTTTACATATAGGGGGGCTACCCTAATAAAACATTTTTTTCCAATTTTTATTTTACCACTTTGTCGGTGTGATTGATATACAAATTGGTACTAAAATTCAGCTTTCTAGTGCTAACGGTCACAGAGATTAAGCGAGGACGGACAAACAGACAGACAGACAAACATGGCGAAACTATAAGGGTTCCTCGTTGACAACGGAACCCTAAAAACCAAACCACTGTTAAAAAAAATGTAACCATTTAGTTTCTTGGCGGTTTTTTTCCATAAAAGAAATGACCAATTGAGACCGTGCACTAGTTTCAGACGTTTTATAAGTGCCCATGTACAATTACCGGAACGGATCTTGAGCGCTGGCTTCAAGTTGCGCAGAAGTCAAATAGGTTTTCGGTCTCTTTAGCGGTGCGAAGTAAGACGCAGGGGCGGGGAATGTCAGTGATTGGTACACTGCGCCATCGGAAAAAATATAACGTGGCGTAAAAACTATTGGAAAGCTGAGAGTTATTGATTCTGAACAAACTATATTCAGGTTTCGCATAAATTTAAAAATAATGTTGTATAGCTTTCAGTACAGGTTATTTTTTTAAAAGACATAAGATTTGATAATTCTTACCTGTTGTGCAATTAACTTCATCATATCCATCCCAACAATCAATAGCTCCATCGCATAATTTTGTGTGTGAGAAACAAGATATAGAGTGACCGCAGCGAAACTGCTTCGTTAAATCACATTCTGTGAAAAAATGTATAGTAAAATAAATTTTAATTAGTTTTACACACAAAATCCGAGGTAATTAAATATGTGGTATAGGTACCATCAAAGACACTTCCGCCTGACCACCGCAAAGTTCATTTTTGCTTGCACTCGAAACGAAAACTCAAACGGTTTGGTTTGGCACCGCGCCGCAGGATTTAATCGATTTTTTTTTAAGTGTTCAGGCAGAAATTACCGTGATGGTACAACAGACAGCAGCATCAATTGGATACCCCTCTCTTATTAAAATATCTCATAAACGGGAATAACCAAATAACCAATTGATGACGTTGTCCTTTCTTAAACCTCTTACCACAGTATGTTTCATCAGATCGGTCGTAGCACTGAATAGAACCATCGCATCTGGCTTCTGCGGGCACACAGAGACCATTACGACACCGCCATTCATTTGCTGAGCACGTCACGAGTGTCAACAAGCGGCACACACGGACTCCTCGTGCTTTATCCACTAGTTGACAAGCTTCCGTCTCCAGGGCGCACAGTCCTCCACAACCTGAGGTACAGACACAATTTATAGCATACATAATAATATGACGAACCTTTCCAGGAAGAAAATCGTAGGCGACAGTTTTACATTTTTTCCGAAATGATATATTCTTTCTTATACTTGTACGTACTTGCGATAGTATATATATCAATAATGCAAATTCTAATAGGTCAGTAGTTCTATGAACAACAAGTCCTAACATTTTAAAACAATATATACATATAATAAATCTGTAGAAGTTTTTATTAGTGCGTGTGTTAGAAATGAAAAGGGAAATTATATTGATTTATATATTTATATACCTATAAATCGTTCTAGAATATCAAAATGGATAGCGGTTAGATACTGCCTATCAAAGTTTTTATCACTGGTATGTAGGGAAAGGGTTTTATGAAGAAAAGCACAGAAAGACAAGACTAAGTATTTATTTCATAATAGGCTTGTCAATAATCGAATAAACTACTGTTCTACTAACTACTGCTCGTACGGAAACTAGGGCCTTAAGGTGAAAAACGGCCAAGAAACACCTCGGAAGCTCAGATATAGTATTTTATAGACACACAATAGGCATCACAGACAGTCCCCTGTGCAGAGCATGCTTGGAGGGGGAGGAGACAGTTGCACATGTGCTCCTAGACTGCACAGGGATCATTGAAATACGCACACGAACCATAGGATCCCCGAATTCCCTTATAGATGTCCTGAAAAACCTGAGAGGCCTAATCTGCTTTTGGAGAGAGGTGGGCTGGTTGGAATAAGCCCACCCAAGGTTATGGCCGCTATGGCCCACGTACAATGGTCCGCATAGGACTAACTGCGGAAACCATTCTCAGACATAAGTATTTTATAGACACATCTTACAATAATATTATCTAATGTAGGCTTATCAGAATAACATCTACAAGTAATTCTATGTTCTACGTCTTGGGCCATTTCATAATTATAGTAAGGTATATATAACGTGAATATGTATTCTCTAAAGGCAATCGCAAACTAGTCGACTTGTCGCCGCGTCTTGTCGAGGCGTTGTCGTTTGCATTTGGCGTCTTGTCGCCGCGACTAGACGCGGAGCTGTCACTAGCGTAGGCGACTAGTCGTAAGACAGACGTCCGTCGTCCAGGAAGCAACGCAACGCAACGCAACGCTGTCGCGCGACTGTCGTAGTGTGTGCGCGTGTACGTCGTGACTCCGCGAGTCTGACGCCAAATGTGTGAAGAGCTTTGAACAACATTAATGAAATTGTCGGCCGCAGCCTGTCGTCGCGTCTAGTCGCCGAGCTGTCGCTGTTGCGTTTCGCCTAGTGTGCGCTTAGGGAAATACCTTAGAGCATAATAATTAGAAACAAAGCCACAGTATGACACATGCACAGAATCAATACAACTATTAGCAATAATTAAGACATCATATTAAATAATTTACACGAACTTTGGTTGTCAGTAACAGCACAGTAATAATTTCAGAAAGTAATGTGTCTCGCCCGTATTTTTGAAATAAATCCTACAGCCGCGCGGTACGTAAATATGCGATAGGGCTGCCCGTCTCCAGCATTTTAGGTACATTTGCCTACTTTGTGTTTCCATTTAATTTTCTGATTGTAAATATACTTTTTTTATACAAAACAAATAAAATACTTTGTGAATTGAATAGGAAGTTTTCAATAAAAATGCGTGTTGTTTTTTGTTCCGTTTTTTTCCATTTGCTAAAAACGGTTTTAGTGGTATATCGATATCGTACAGTGCCCTTCGCGTGCAATATAATAATGCTTTCAGGGTGTTGATGGGGCTGGGCACGCCACAATCATGGCGGTAAGTTCCTTCTTTGAGGCGTGGCTGGAAAGACCTCACGGCGTCCTTACCTTCCGCATGACGCAGGTACTCACCGGACATGGTTCGTTCGGGAGATTCCTGCACTCGATTCATGCGGAAGTGACGCCCGGGTGTCGCCACTGTGCGGAACGCCCGGAGGACACGGCCCTCGTGGGGGCGATCGGCGGCGGAGACCTCTCGCGCCGGGCCTTGGTTGAGGCCCTGGTCTGGAGCGAGGAGGAGTGGCAGGCGGTCGCCGACTTCTGCGAAGCTGTAATGCTCGCAAAGGAGGAGGCCGAACGCATCAGGCAACGGCGTTATCGCCGCCGCCGACGCCGGGATTCTGATCCCGATTTCCGGGCAACGTAGACGCGGGCTTGCGGACAGTGAGCAATGAGTAGCTCACTGTCCGGCCGTCCGGTAACTGTCCGGACCAAGCCCAAGTCGTCGACGACGCGCACTGTTTCCGCGCGCCTCAAGGAGTTGTCAGCAACAGCAGGGAACCAGCCGGGTCGAAGCCTACTGGGGCCAGGGTTATCCGAAAGGGCGCTCGAGCCCCGGTATGAAGGCTAGAAGGAACGGGGTGGGTCTTTTAGTCAGTGAGAGTCTGACACTATCTCCCGCTCCGCCCAAGGGCGGGGGATGTCAATGCATGATTTTTCCCACCATAAAAAAAAGGGTGTTGATGGGGCTGCCACGCTTCTGCTACCGTATCAGGGATGTTTGCGGAAATGCGTATTGATTGCTTCTATGCGTTAATGCGTAAAACACCGCTGGTGCGTAGGGTACGAGCCAGTCCCAGCGGCATCCTGGGCATGATTGCGAACAGGCTGGACCTGCATAGTGAATCGTTGCTCCAGTATCTCAGCTGGGATGCTGAAGCAATGATTAATTGATTCGTTTTGTTTGTTTATGGTTTTGTAAATGTATTTGTGTCACTAACATAGTCGTAAGGTTGTTTTATTATTACTAACACTCAATGAGTCTTATTGTTACTTGGAAATAAAGATTATTATTATTATATGTTCTTATATGTTTATATATATTCTTATATGTATATATATAATTCAATAAAAATACTTAATTTGAGAAAATTTCAACTATCTAGTGGCAGACAGACGGTCAAATTTATTTTTTCTAGTCTTACTCATACACACAGTACAATAAACAACTATTATTAATAATAAAATACTACTTTACTTTGAATTATACAAACTAACAAAACAAAACACACATGGCCCGGGGTTTTAACACAAGCGTACCTACCGTATCATGATTCATGAACCGCCTTTAACTACCTATTTCACTCGTGTCAATCACTTTACTATATTCACTTTATTTATTAATCCAGAAATCTTTTTTTGAGACTTATAAGGAAATATTTATCTATCAAAAAGACATACACGCCTACTAGTAAGTACCTTTCAGTTTCCAGGTAATCTAAAAACTAAAAAAAGGTATCTCTGGATGCATTATTGCAAAAAAAAAAAAAAATATTGACGAATTCATGCAACCAATAACAGCACAATATATCCTACTTGTCATATTGAATATGTACTTGAACTTATTTTTAGTGAAAATATTGCGCGGCTATTGTTAAAAAAACAACACACCGTCCAATCGTTACTGCGGCGCGTTAGTCGCGACTGTCTGCACCACGAGCGCACCGCGAGATCGAGGCGCGTAGGTATAGTTCGCGTTTCGTCCGTTTGTATGAAGATGGATTACTGTAGATATTATTACCGTGGTAACGGTCTATCGCTTGATCACAAGTGGTTCACACTGGTTCACTGTCATTAATAACCGTTATAATATACCGTCATTTTCCTTAAATCATAACTTCAACTTAATTTATGGCCCTTTCATAACAATTGCTAAATAGCCAAACAACTTTAAAACTGAATAAAATTATTCAAACAATTTTACAACACTTGATTTGTATTTCTTAGTTCTTATTTCACAACATAACTAGAGACTGACAGTAGGTACTGTACCAATCGACTCCAACAACTTAAGGTAGTAACACAAAATGCAAGACATCTTAATTATCAACAATAGTTACGTAATAATTTACAGGATTATCACCAATACGTATTTTTATAAATTTTGCGTTTAACATTTGTACACACAGTAATATTTGTCCTAGTAGGTACTTTTAAATTTGATTTAAACTTCATAAATGTTACCAATGTATAAAATAACTACCTGACTAGGGGATAAAGCAGTGTCTTTAAGTCGCGGGCGGCATGTTGAATTCCGACCGAAACGAAGGTTGCTGATTTTAATCCCGAACGACAGTGAGGGATTTATAAAATTAACTCCCGAGCATTGCGAGGGAGTTAATAAAGGAACCTGAGTGAAGTGAGGAATTTAAGCCGCCCAAGACAAAGACAGCTTTATCCCCGTGTTGCATACTCTACTTTTTACACCATCTGTGAGATAATCAAAAGATAATTTGGTCGACCAAATCATATATTAGAGAAATATAAGTAGGTATTATATTTACAAGTTCACAAACAAACAAAATTTACTACTCCAAGATTCAATAGTTCCAATTTTCTATAATGCTCCCGTGTCGTCAGTACGCACGTTTTATTCTATTCTCTTTTTTTTGTTAGTGGCCAGTTTGAATCATAGTGATTACATACTCTTTGGTTTGAATTTCGAGTCAACTTGTTCGATGCGCCTACATTTAAATTCACAATGTTGACGATTCTTGATGCTCCAAATTCAAATCTCATTATTCCCTAGGGATCGGCCATACCTACTGCATTATCTCCCTAGGCATATAATGACTTGCTTTAAGTGAGGTTTATATGACGTGTAAAACAACATTATCGAGCAGGTGGTGTAAAAAATAATTAACTACGTCATACAATGACATTCGTCATTAATCCATTATAATTATCTAAAACGTGCATCACGTAAAATGTTCGAAATCGATGTACTTAGGTAAATAACTTAAAACTGTGTGTAACTTATAATATTACATATGATTTGTTTCATCGCAATCGGTTGACTATATCATAAGATATTCATAATTATTACATTTATTGACTGTTATGCGGCCCGAAGTTCGCCGGGTCAGCTAGTATTTTCATAAATTCTTTCAAATTAGAAAAGAAAATACCTCTTTCTGCTAAAACCGCAAACTGTCGGTTACGATGTTCTTTCTGAAAGGGCGGTTCTTGATAATTTATGAATTCATGACTAAAAAAAACCGGCCAAGAGCATGTCGGGCCACGCTCAGTGTAGGGTTCCGTAGTTTCCCGTCCGTCACAAATTCACAATAAGTGTATGGGTACACATATTGTGAACACTTATGAGGTTAGAAAAATGCCTGCATATACGATTATACTACAAACTTAGTCCAGAAATTATTTTGTAGAACCCTTTTGTCTCTTTTGTGCAAAAACTGTTCTTTCCATCAAGTTCAAAATAATTTTCCTAGAAAGTCCTTATAAAGTTCTACTTTTCAGAATTTTTTCATATTTTCTAAACTCTTCGTTCAAAAGTTAGAGGGGGGGGGGGGGGGACACATTGTTTTTTGTTTTTTTTGCGATTATTTCCGAAATTATTGACATTATCAAAAAATGATTTTAGTAAACCCCTATTCATTTTTAAATACTTATCCAACAATATATCACACGTTAGGGTTTAAATTAAAAAAAAAAAATCACTTCCCACTTTACATATAGGGGGGCTACCCTAATAAAACATTTTTTTCCAATTTTTATTTGACCACTTTGTCGGCGTGATTGATATACATATTGGTACCAAATTTCAGCTTTCTAGTGCTAACGGTCCCAGAGATTAAGCGAGGACGGACAGACAGACAGACAGACATGGCGAAACTATAAGGGTTCCTAGTTGACTACGGAACCCTAATGATGGAATATTCCTTCCCTAAATCAATAATTAAAATTAAATAAATGTTTTTAAAGTGAACGTACCTGTCGGGTCATCATTATCTATCGACTCTCTACATACGGATGTGCCACTGTTTTCATCTAACATGCAGATCTCGTTTTTTTGGCACGAGCAAAATCTTTGAAATAAATCTCGGTTATTGACTTCTTTAGATTTTTCACTTTCATCTGACGTGCTTGAATGTTTAGGATACGTTCTAATATTCTTACGAATTTTTGATATAACACTAATTAATTTAGAGTTCTCAGTGCTAAAACTAGTTGCAGATTCAGACTCCACTCTAGTTGTAAAATATTCTTCTGTAGAATTTATCTCGGTCACGGGCGGCAGATCCAGATAAACATTAGTAATTGCTGCCGCTGTTTCATTCGTATCTATGTTTTTTGTTGGCACTACGGTTGTACTAATTTTATTGGTCATACCTTTAAAATTGGGTTTAGTAAAATTGACCAACATAAAACTTATTATTACAATAGCTACTATCATCACACTTATTGAGCAGGCTTGTATTTGAGTTCTCTTTTTCACTGGGCTATCAGCCGAAGCAAAATTAACTATACACCCAAACCCTCTCAGGCTTTTTCTCAGTCTGCGTCGCCTTGAATTATTTGAATCCATTTCATAAGATGTATATTTTTGTCTAAAGCTCAAATCGATCTGTTGTGATATGGAAGGAATGTGTAATAGTTTATTTTCCACATTTGTGGGCTCTGAGTCTCTCTTGTTATAGGAACAGACTGCTTGGTTTATGTTTCTATCACTAAAATGCACTCGTCGTTCATCTAAGAATGTTTCATCTCTTTCTATTGTCGTGTCCTTGTTAGGAGTGGAGTGTTTATGTGGCTTGAAAGTTTTTGGTGGCTTCAGTTCATATTTTCTTATTTTACCTTGACATGTATAACAGTATGTTATAACATTTCCTTCTTTAGCCGGTCCAGCAATAATTGCACTACGTAGGTGACTATTCCTCCAAAGATGGGAACAGTACAAAGAGTTTAAATTAATGGAGTGCTCTAGGTTACCAGAAGTGGTTATAGAGTCATCAAAGCTCCCTGATAATGTCATTATGTCCTATATGGAGAGCTTGTGTGTCATTATTTTTATATATAAACATTATTTAAATCCTGAAACAAAAAGAAAGTGTGTTATTATAATACATACTTGATAAAGATTTTGTGGTAGTGTTATTTCAAATTTCAAAAAACAAGACTCAGATATGTTTTTAATTTTATAGATAATGCAAAGTGGTGTACTACAGACTGCAAAAATACAAATACAGCAGGATACAGTATCATTAATTAGCATCTCGGCTTTGGGGAGCAGTGGTAGCTCAGGGGTAACAGCTCCGACTTAAAATAAGAGTCGGTCTTGGGTTCAAATCCAGGCAAGTATTTTAATTAATATAATTTGTTTAATTGAAAACATTGTGAGGAAAATTAAAATTCGAAGATATTATGTGACCCGCACCGGGCCTTGTTACGTCTAAATAGATGGAAATAAGGGTAATTATGTTATATGTATCTCAGTTCGTGTTTAAACTTTAAAGTTATATCGCCTACCTGTATGAATAAAAATGATCTCTTAAGGCCTATTTCGCCGTCGTAACAGAGAAAGAGAACACAGTAACTTTGAAAAAGTCGTTTCGAAAAAAAAATTTTTTACAAAAAATAACCGACTTCACTAAAAAAATAAGTACCTAGTTCTAGTTCTCGCTAGTGTTTGTTTCTTATATAACACCGACTTCCGAAATCAATGTTATTTTGATCTTTTTAGTGTAAGTAGGTACCTATTTTTTTTGTGAAGTCGGTTATTTATTTTTTGTAAAAAGTTTTCTATTTCGCACTTTTTAGTTGCGATACACTTGTAGCCAGAGTACCTTTTTCTCATAAAAATTCCAATCAACCCAAGCCCTGGTAATCCACAATGTTTTATTATGAAGTTCCCATGTTCACGTTCCACCTTCCGGCTCCATCATCAGATCAGTTCGATAGTATCTTATAGCCAAAGTGCATCTCATGACAATTCTAATAAGCCTAAATACGGCTAGGATACATTGATTAATTACGGAGTTCCGGTGCCTATCTTCCGGCTCCATCATCATCATCAGATCAGTTCAATAGTACCTTATAGCCAAAGTGCATCTCATGACAATTCTAATAAGCCCAAACACGGCTAGGTTACTATGATTAATTACGGAGTTCCGGTGCCTATCTTCCGGCTCCATCATCATCATCAGATCAGTTCAATAGTACCTTATAGCCAAAGTGCATCTCATGACAATTCTAATAAGCCCAAACACGGCTAGGTTACTATGATTAATTACGGAGTTCCGGTGCCTATCCTCCGGCTCCATCATCATCATCAGATCACTTCGATGATACCATTTTCAACATATCTATTCAGAACTATTCATTTATTTATGTTGTCATAGTCGCTAACTATATTCATTGTGATTTCTGTTTGAGTATAAAGTTCTGTTGGCCATTTCTGGTCTTATTCACCAGTTCCACTTCATCAAATGTCACTTTTTGACTGTAAATGCATAAGCCCTCAATGATAATACAAAAATAATTATATGGTTGCCTATAATTTTTCCAATGTCATGCATACCTGTTATTTGCGTGGTTACTGAAATGTCATTTTTTAGATGTAAGTTTTATTTGTACTGTAAGTGATTGTGCTGCTGGTATGCTTATTACAAATAAATAAATAAATAAATAATTAAATAAATAAATAAATAAATAAATAAATAAATAAATAATTAAATAAATAAATAAATAAATAAATAAATAAATAAATAAATAAATAAATAAATAAATAAATAAATAAATAAATAATATTTGAGGAGTTCCCTCGATTCCTCATGGATCATCAGAAATGGATTTTGAAAGAAATGGGATCAATCTGGAAGCATATTATGTGAAGGAATAAAATTTTTTGCAAATCGGTCCATAAACGACAAAGTTATCCGCAAACAAACATAAAAAAAACGTATACCTATATACAGTCGAATTGAGGACCTCCTCCTTTTATGGCGAAAAGTCCCCTCTTTGAGGCGTGGCTGGAAAGACCTCACGGCGTCCTTACCTTCCGCATGACACAGGTCCTCACCGGAAATGGCAAGTTCGGGAGGTTCCTGTTCCGAATCAAAGCGGAAGTGACGCCCGGGTGTCGCCACTGTGCGGAACGCCCGGAGGACACGGTGGAGCACACAATCGCGGTGTGCCCTGCTTGGACGGAGCATCGCCGTGCCCTCTTGGGGGTGATCGGCGGCGGAGACCTCTAGCGCCTGGCCTTGGTCGAGGCCATGGTCCGGAGCGAGGAGGAGTGGCAGGCGGTCGCCGACTTCTGCGAAGCAGTAATGCTCCCTAAGGAGGAGGCCGACCGCATCAGGCAACGGCGCTCTCGCCGCCGTCGCCGGGATTCCGATCCCGATTTCCAGCCACCGTAGGCGCGGGCTTGCGGACAGTGAGCAATGGGTAGCTCGCTGTCCGGCCGTCCGGTAACAGTCCGGACCAAGCCCAAGTCGTCGACGGCGCGCGCCTCAAGGAGTTGTCAGCAACAGCAGGGGCCCAGCCGGGTCGAAGCCTACTGGGGCCAGGGTTATCCGAAAGGGCGCTCGAGCCCCGGTATGAAGGCTTGAAGGAACGGGATGGGTTTTTTAGTCATAAGATGATTTTTCCCATCTAAAAAAAAGGACCTCCTCCTTTTTTGAAGTCGGTTAAAAAACAAGCGTAAAGCTTAGTTTGTAAAAGTTACTGTGTTTTTTAAATGACCGTATCTCTAAAAGCAGAAGCGTCGGCCAAGAGCGTGTCGGGCCACGCTCAGTGTAGGGTTCCGTAGTTTCCCGTTCGTCACAATAAGTGTACCTACCCACTTATAACTTTACATAAAGAGGGGCTACCCTAATAATTTTTTTTTTTGTAATTTTTATTTTACCAATTTATCGGCGTAATTGATATACATATTGGTACCAAATTTCAGCTTTCTAGTGCTAAAGGTCACAGAGATTAAGCGAGGACAGACAGACATGGCGAAACTATAAGGGTTCCTAGTTGACTACGGAACCCTAAAAAGTGAGAACACAGTAAGTAAAGATACTGTGTTTTTTATTACGACGGCAGTATTAGGCCTATATCTCACTAGAACACCAGTGGCAGCACGACCAAAAGCCTTGCTGACACAACCAAGAGACCTCTCCTCCCTGAATTTTACGCAACCAAGGTGAAGCACCTACTCTTCATAGAGCTGAACAGGGACTCAAACTGTAACCGTAATAAAGTGTTTTAACACTGTTTTTTAAAACAGTTTTAACAGAAAAACACTTTTAAGTGTAACAGATACCTACAATAAATGTTACCGAATGAAACTGTAACCTTTTATATGTGTTATGGAGTGCAACCGAATCAAACTGTAACCTGTTTATATGTGTTAATAAGTTTTAATATGTGTAACTGAAATAATCAGTTTTAGTATATCTTTGTAAATTGTAACTTTGGCAACGCTGCGTTTACCTGTTACACTTATTAACACTGTTAACACTTTTATATCTGTTACAGATATGTTAGGGTTACACTTTGCAGGCAAGCGGTTATGTGTTACATATTTGATTCTGTTACCAATTCAACATGTAACACTTATAATTCTGTAACCTTTATGAAGGTGTTTTCAAGTCCCTGGAGCTAAATACATTTTGTTGGTGATGCGACTGATCGTTCCGCCACTGGTGTCCTAGTGGGAAGCAGGCCTAACGCAGTTCATAGATTATTAGAACGTAATTTGAACCACGTGGCAACAAGGGAGACCTAACTTTAACAAGGGGGTTGCAAACAGGGTTCCTTTAATAAGAAGTAACATAATTCCCGCTAATGAAGTATGTAAATGATATCGTTTACTGTCAACTGAACTCAATACCTTAATTAGGGTTTCGCAGCCGGTCAAAAAGAACCCTTTATTATGGTGCGACTTTGTCTGTCTCTCACAGCTGCTTATTTTAGAAATTAAAGGTTGGGCCGCCCGAAAAGTGCGGAAAACAGTGACTTTCTGAAGACTATTCCGCAGTAACGGTCAAGTTAATAGGTTTGAAAAAAATATATCTACACTTAAAGAAGTAAAGTTTGTTTATTGTTTGTAAGAGGTAATCTCTGAAAGTATTGGTCCGATTGCTAATTTTTTTTTTACCGATAAAAAGCTGCTTCATTTCTGGGTGACATAGGCTATATTTTATGTACCTACCTACACGGGCGAAGCTAGTGTTTAATAAAGATTCATGAACAACTTTATCGACTATTGATTTATTCGTACGATTAAAACATTTGAGTAAAAAAAAAATTAGCAATTTCGCAACTTTTCCCTGAGTTTAGTCACATTTTTAGGGTTCTGTAGCCAAATGGCAAAAAACGGAACCCTTATAGATTCGTCATGTCTGTCTGTCTGTCTGTCCGTCTGTCTGTCTGTCTGTCTGTCTGTCCGTCCGTATGTCACAGCCACTTTTTCCCGAAACTATAAGAACTATACTGTTGAAACTTAGTAAGTAGATGTATTCTGTGAACCGCATTAAAATTTTCACACAAAAATAGAAGAAAAGCAATAACTTCTGGGGGTCCCCATACGTAGAACTGAAACTCAAAATTTTTTTTTCGTCAAACCCATACGTGTGGGGTATCTGTGGATAGGTCTTCAAAAATGATATTGAGGTTTCTAATATCATTTTTTCTAAGTTGAATAGTTTACGTGAGAGACACTTCCAAAGTGGTAAAATGTGTCCCCCCCTGTAACTTCTAAAATAAGAGAATGATAAAACTAAAAAAAATATATGACGTACATTACCAAGCAAACTACTAACGAAAATTGATTTGAACGAGATCTAGTAAGTAGATTTTTTTTTTAATACGTCATAAATCTAAAAAAAAACACTACTATTAAAACAAGGATCAAAGTTACAACGAACTACAAGAATTTTAATATTATGTTACTTGCTGCTACGGAACCCTCCATGGGCAAGTCCGACTCGCACTTGGCCGGTTTTATTTACACATTAAAATTGGTGGTTAAATATTCTTAAAAATGAACATATCACATTGAATAAAAATAGGTAAAAAAACTTTTTAAGTTAAACGGTTTTATGTTAAACATACATTGCAATGTTTAAGATAAATGTACTAAAAACCAAAAAATAATAAAATAGATACAGTCGTGGGAATTATAAACATATGCATAGACTAGACTAAAATAAAACCGTGGGGCACGTCAATTGTCAACAAATTATCGACTTAATGTATAGATATATGATAGACAATTGACGTGCCCCACGGTTTTATTTTAGTTAAACCCGGAACCTTTGGGTATGCAGACGACAGCACTGTTGCTGAGAGATATGTGTCTGACGCCCGAGCTAGGGATTGTCACAAATTCAGTCATTCCGAGAGGCTATGGTTGGACGCTTGAACTCGTCCTTAGAGGCAGTCTCAGAATAGGGCGATGCCAATCTGGTCAAGTTCAATGCGACGAAAACCCAGGCATGTCTTTTCATTGCTAAACAGAGCTAATTCCACCCGGCTCCATCTTTTCGGGGTATAACCGTGCCAATTACGGACCACCTTGAGCTTCTTGGGGTAACGCTATCGTTTACCCTCAATTTCGGCTCCTACATCGAGGCAAAAGCCCAACTAGCTGCCAAAAAATCGGGGATCTTAGCAAAGGTGAGACGGTATTTCACGCCAGAATAGCTGCTCAACCTCTATCAAGCACAAGTTCGATCGTGTATGGGGTACTACTCTCATCTTTGGGATGGGTCAGCCAAGTACCAGCTTGATGCACTGGAGTCGATTGAAAAGCGTGCCAAGAAGATCATAGGCGATGATGCACTTGTGAAGTCAAAACTCCAAAGTCTTGAGCATCGACGGCGAGTTGCTAGCCTGTCTGTTTTCTATCATTTACATTTCGGGGAGTGTGCACTAGAGTTACACAATTTAATTAAAAAGAAAGTCCAAGTCAAAGTCCGTTCCATCATCGGACCACAAGACGTACGGCGTTGCGCCACCGGTACATGGTGGACATCCCACCTATACATACAAAGCGTTTTGGGAACACATTCATTATACGTACAGCTATGGAATGGAATTCCCTGCCGGAGTCTGTGTTTTCTGATAGCTACAACCTATAGATCTTTAAGTCAAGAGTGAATAGATTGTTTCTAGACAAGCGTGTTTCATCGTCGACCACATCATCGCTTACCATCAGGTGAGATAGTGGTCAAGCGCGAGCCTATTCAATGTATAAAAAAAAAACTTGAAAGGCCTGTAGCCATCTGGGACCCAACTTACTTTTGTTTCGATGTTTTTAAAACAATTTTTGAGATATATCACGATATAAATGTAGGTAGGTAATACGATTATAGCACCAAAAAAGGTTTAACTATTAACAAACATTTTATAATAATAATATTCCACAACTATCACACAACGCCGTCTAGTCCCAAGCTAAGCAGAGCTTGTGTTATGGGTACTACACAACTGATAAACATACTTATATATTTCTAAATACATACATATTATAGATAAAATCTAATCTTAATATATCTCCTTTCTCTCAGTCCATCCAAAGGTTGTCTGTAAGAGATCGCCCTATGCGATAAGACCGCCCATTGTGCACTTCCTGTATTTTTGTTTATTTGGTGTACAATAAAGATTATAATAATAAATAAATAAATTACACCCAGACACAGAACAAATGATTATGCTCATCACACAAACATTTGTCCTGGGTGGGAATCGAACCCACGACCTCCAGCATAGCAGTCAGGGTCACTAAGCACTAGACCAACAGGCCAGTCAAAGTTTATGATTAGGAAAATGAGGATATCAGGGATTTCATGAAATCCCTAGCGATATCACGAAATCCCGGCAGATGTCGAATATTCTTGATTATTACGTCTTCTGACTAGAAGTGTCTAGTGAGTAGTCAAATTTATCGTCAATGATATGTTACCGTGCAGCCCGTGTGGGAACTAGAGCGGGCGAGAGTAGTATCACAACAAGTAGTTTTTTAAAAAAAAGCATAAAGATCAGTTTTATTGTAAGACCTATGGTAACAAGTGGTTCAAATTGTGGTATTGATAGCTGAATGTTTGGAGTTGGACCACTATTTACGCCACACCCTGTATATTTGGGCACGCCACAATTATGGCGATAAGTCCCCTCTTTGAGGCGTGGCTGGAAAGACCTCACGGCGTCCTTACCTTCCGCATGACACAGGTCCTCACCGGAAATGGCAAGTTCGGGAGGTTCCTGTTCCGAATCAAAGCGGAAGAGACGCCCGGGTGTCGCCCCTGTGCGGAACGCCCGGAGGACACGGTGGAGCACACAATCGTGGTGTGCCCTGCTTGGACGGAGCATCGCCGTGCCCTCGTGGGGGTGATCGGCGGCGGAGACCTCTCGCGCCGGACCTTGGTCGAGGCCATGGTCCGGAGCGAGGAGGAGTGGCAGGCGGTCGCCGACTTCTGCGAGGCAGTAATGCTCGCTAAGGAGGAGGCCGAACGCATCAGGCAACGGCGCTCTCGCCGCCGCCGCCGGGATTCCGATCCCGATTTCCAGCCACTGTAGGCGCGGGCTTGCGGACAGTGAGCAATGGGTAGCTCGCTGTCCGGCCGTCCGGTAACCGTCCGGACCAAGCCCAAGTCGTCGTCAGCGCGCGCTGTTCCCGCGCGCCTCAAGGAGTTGTCAGCAACAGCAGGGGCCCAGCCGGGTCGAAGCCTACTGGGGCCAGGGTTATCCGAAAGGGCGCTCGAGCCCCGGTATGAAGGCTTGAAGGAACGGGATGGGTTTTTTAGTCAGTAAGAGTCTGACACTATCTCCCGCTCCGCCCAAGAGCGGGGGTTGTCATAAGATGATTTTTCCCATCGAAAAAAAAAAACACCCTGTATATTTTTTTGATAGGTTGCGCTTGACCGCTATCTCACCTGATGGAAAGCGACGATATGATCGACGATGGATCGCGCTTACCTAGAAGTAACCTATTCAATCTTGACCTAAAGATTCCCAGGTTGATTTGATGATTTCCCTTCGAAACACAAAAAAGCTACTAAAGTCAATGAAGTTCTCCTGCCGTTTTTGTATCGGTTTACAGCGAAAAGTTTCACCCTTGACTGAACTGTGAACTACGAACAGGTGTTATATAATTTAAGTTGACATCGTGGTTTGTATTCTATCTACAATAGATACTCTCAAGCTTGGCAATGTTTAGGTTTTTGCTTTACTTATAGATAAGACGATTAAATATCTAATAAGTACTTACCTACGTATCTACTCCACAGGGGATTGGAAATTTAGAACCTAAGTATCATGTCTGAAAACGACAGATTTAATCATCAATAAGAAATTGTAATATTCATAGACCTATTAGTAAGGTTGCTAAATTTTTTTTTACCAAAAACACATTGCATGTTTTAGTAGGTAACAGATGGTTTAGTCATAGATATCTAGCTCACAAAACATTTTCATAGTTTCGCGTAAATAGGTAAGTACATAGGTTTTAATTTGTAATTAACCAACCTATACTATACATTTGCTGTAATCTAATTAGTTACATAAGATCTAACAAGTATTTATTTCAGTTTTATATGTAATTAATATGTGGCAACAACGTAAACAAAGAAATTCAGTTAATATTTGCAACACCGTCCTAAACATAAATCTAAATAAATTTAAAAGATAGGTAAACGGCAAGTCAACAAAAATTTCTAGGACACGCTGAGCATTACCCCACCGCGTAGACAACTCCAAGAAGCTCAGCTGATCATTGTAAACACTCAACTTAAAAACAATGCACTATACATACTATTAAGTAGGTAACACTCACCTACATGGAGTAATGCAGCTCATGCTCTGTTAAAAACACTTCTCAAATCAACTATGAATTTAAAGTATTGTCAAGTGGAAGCTATCGAGCACGTCAGGTCGGCGTGCAGCGCTGCCGTGTATAGGACTACCGTTGCCGATGACAACGAGTAACAACCTACACCAACACCAGCACCCCGAACATCGTACCAGTGTGCGAAAGGGATTAATAATACAGCTGCTCGCATTGTAGAGAGGGATGAAGCAATGGGGTCGGTGTCGCGTGGTGTAGGCACAGCGGCCAGGGTCCGTGCTCGCTCAACAGTGACACGTGCTGCGTCAAACTGAACGAACATCTGTTCTCTCAGGCTGTCAATAATGTAACGGTTAGTTCTGTTAGGTAACAGTACTCAGTTTTAAGGCACTTTGATGACTTATTATTTCTGAGATCATACAATTTTACAAGAAACCCATGTTCTACCTAGATATTATTCCCATAAACTTTTATTATGGTGCTTTGCGAATTGCGTGTCTTCATTGATAAATGCTTATAGAGGTATAAGCACGAAAATAGGAGTGAAAGTCGAACTTGATAGCATTGAAATATTAACTTACGGAATTATTTATTAAAACGGTTCCAAGCAAGTAGTCAAGTAAGGAAAATGACTTAACTAAGAGATACCTTAGGGCTCAATATAACTAAGGAAAGTAGGATTGAAGAAGTGACCAGTAAAAAGGAAGTCATTTAACATTTTAATGTGTTATTAAAAATAAGTTTCCATTTATTATCTGACTAGCGACCAGTTCCAGCTTCACACGGGTGTTAGAAAATAGAAATCTTTGAAATTCTTGACTTTTCTCTTCAGTAATTCATGTATTTATTAAACACCTAAACCTTCGTCATGAATCATTCTGGCTCTTGGTGAAAAACCGCACGAAGATCTGGTCAGTAGTTTTTGAGTTTATCGCGATCGTATAGACAGACAGACGTGTTGGTGTACTTAATTTTATAATGTAAAGGGATAGGAAGGATAAGAGTAAGAAAGAGTCTTGACCTCGACTTTGCATGAGTCAGCTTGAAGCGAGTAGTTAGGTATTTGATTCAACGCCCAAAACCCGATGGCAATACATGAAGACAAGCGAGGATAGCAACCTAGATACTGTACAGTGTTTTGTCCTGGGTGAAACATGCTGTCTGGTACATGCAATCTCAACATTTAATTTCGACTAATTAAAATCATCTTTTAATTAGGTAAACAACTTATGATATTTATGTTATTGTTTTAATATTATAAGGTTCGGTTCAGCTAGGGTTCAGGATTGAGTCTTGATTTTCAAATCTCATGAAATCTCAGGATTTTTAGAATTTTAAATAAAATACAGCATAGGTTAACTTAAAAGTTGAACAAGCTTAAACAAATTAATAAAAAATCTAAAAAAATTAAAATCGTCTTTTGGCAAAGGGGTTTCCACTGTCACTCCCACCACTTTGAGTACGATGTACGACACATGAGTTTTCAATGGAAATTGAGCTTTTTTTGTTTGATTTTTTCATCTCGTAACCCTATATTCAGCTTGATTTGCTGGTAAAAAAAAAACTAGCCAGATCAAATGTTGCGGATGGGTTCTTATACTCGTATATGAATTTCAGGATAGTATACAGAGTTTTGCACCTGTTTAGATTTGACAACCGCATCATAATTATTGCCAACCTAAAAAAATACACTATTAAAAATTAAACATCGATTAAAGTTACAAGGAACTACAAGAACTTTTTATATTATGTTACTTGCTGCATCGGTTTTTATTTTTATTATAATTTCTTTTTTTTTGTGCTATTGGGTATTTACGCTGTTCTTACATAATATCTTTTACTACTGTAATATGGAAATAGTGTATCAACAACCACTTTTTTAAAAGAGTAACCATGGGGTTTCTTGCCGGTTCTTCTGCATAGGAAACGACTAATTTGGAACCGTGCACTAGCTTCTGACGTTTTATACGTGAAAAATATTTTGAATTTTGAATTAAGTATACTTGTGATATCTAAGCAAGTCAATCTAAGCCATCAAGGTTTCTTAATTAGGGACTGAATAAATTAACTGACTCACAACTTTTTACGGTAGAACTGAGTTGCGCGCCTTGGTTTTTTTACAAGATGTGTTTTTGAATTTCTGTCTGTAGATTCTTTTATATTATGAATATACAGGAACACCGATTCATTCACTGTAAATGTAACCTTGTATAGTAATCTACATATATTATTTACATGGGATTACAAAGTTAATGCAATTGGTGTATCTAGAAAACTGTACCGAAATTGCAAAATATTTTAGTTTATCATTGATTTAACAACCAGAAAAATTGTGTCAGATGGGCAGGCTCTTTTTCGGACGAATACAGGTTGCAGTGCGGGGTGAGGCAGGGTGGTCTGACCTCACCTAAGCTCTTCAACAATCTATAATATGTATATATTTAGAAATATATAAGTATGTTTATCAGTTGTCTAGTACCCATAACACAAGCTCTGCTTAGCTTGGGACTAGACGGCGTTGTGTGATAGTTGTACTTGTGGAATATTATTATTATTATTATTAACTCATCGGTGAGCTCAGCAGTGGCAACGTCGGGTGCTATATAGACGGTGCCAACAATATCAGCTACGCAGATGACATGGTACTGCTGAGTCCATCGATAAGTGGTTTGCGAAAGTTGGTGCGATTGTGTGAGTCTTATGCGGAAGCCCATGGGCTCAGACACAACGCCCAGAAAAGTGAAATGCTAGTTTTTAAAGGGCGCGGTAAAATATATTTGACTTTACCATCAGTCACCTTGGCGGGTACCACTTTAAACAGAGTCACACAGTTTAAGTATCTGGGCTATTGGGTTTCCGAAGACCTTAGAGATAACGCAGACGTTGAGAGAGCACGTAGGGCGTTGGCTGTCCGGTGTAATATGTTGGCCCGTAGGTTCGCACATGGCAGTAATCAAGTAAAAGTTACTCTTTTTAAGTCTTACTGCCAAATACTTTACACGTGCAGTCTGTGGGTTAACTACACACTGGGAGTATACAACGCCTTACGTGTTCAATACAATAACGCGTTTAGGGTGTTGCTGGGGCTACCACGGTTCTGCAGTGCCTCCACCATGTTTGCAGAAGCGCACACTGATGGCTTTCATGCCCTTATTAGGAAGCAATGTGCGTCACTGCTCAGCCGTGGTATGGCCAGTAGCAACCATATTGTGAACGTGTTTGCGGACAGGTGGGACTCTCCACTGCTGCACCACTGGATACGCTTGCATGCTGCATGGTGAGCACTGGGCGGTTCCCCCTCACCGCACAAAATGTGTGTAGTTTTTTGTATGTTTTTATTTTGTTTCTTTTTTGTATGTGTTTCTTTTTGTTTGTGTATTGTAAACTATGTTTATTTATTTTTGTTATCGTTGTGTGTTGTATTAATATTGTATGTGTTGTTTAAATAGTGTTGTTGTACCTATGGATGGAAACGTCCGAAATAAACGTTTATTATTATTATTATTGATTTATACACTAAACACTAATTGTATTCTAAATTTGAAGATTCTATGTCGGCTAGAAGTGCCTTAGACTTTTGATGATCATTCAGTCAGTGAGTGACAAAATGAAAAAACTTTCACCAGTTATACTGGTTCAAATTTTAAATATACCATGTTTATACAATGCCTGATTGGTTCCTAAAAATTCGGACTTCTAATTTTATACACAACGAAGTTAGAAGGGATTGAAAGTGGCCTGAAATGTTTTGATTGAAGAATATGTATTACGGCACTGCCGTGCCTCCTAGGCATAAGACACTACGCATTATTAAGATATTCAGACTCGTCTTATTTTTCATTCCGAGTAAGACAGTCTGACCCTTATTACACTACGTGATATCGACTGAGACTGGTGTAATAAGCCCTTTAATTTTGTTTCGGAAGTTGTTGATAAGAAAATGACACAAAACTATACACAAGCGGTTCATTTAGGGCTGTGCCTCACTGGGGCGCTATGGTGGTCTAACCAGATTATGACGTCAAAAAAACGTTTGGAGCTTGGCGTCCCAGAGCAGCGCGGGCCTTGTTACGTTTATAGTTGCACTTTACTTACATAGACAGACCATAATAGAAATTATTTATGTTGTTTAGAATAGAATAGAATGGAAAAAAGAAACTACAAAAAAAAACCGACTTAAGTACTAAAAAAAAATACTAAAACTATCAAATAACTTTAATTACGGAAGTCGGTGTTAAATCACGAAGAGGCAAAACTATTATAGAAACACCGACTAAGTTTGTTATTTTTAATTTCGAAGACTAGTAAGGCGGTTATTTTTTTTTTTTGTAAAAAGTTTTATATTTCTCACTTTTTAGTTGCAATACACTTACAGCCAGAGTACCTTTTTCTCATGACAATTCCAATTAACTCAAACCCTACTAGGATACATTGTTTTATTATGAAGTTCCCGTGTCTACCTACCGGCTCCATCATCATCATCAGATCAGTTCGATATTACCTTATAGTGCATGCCAAAGTGCATTTCATAACAATTCCAATAAGTCCAAACACGGCTAGGATACATTGATTAATTACGGAGTTCCGGTGCCTATCTTCCGGCTCCATCATCATCATCAGGTCACATCGATTATATCATTTTCAATATACCTATTCAGAACTATTCATTTATTTGTAACTACACTTGAGAGCAAAAAAATCGCACATGGCTTGTAATTTCGTTTAATACTGTTTTTTTCTTAAAACTAAAGATATTAAGTACAAATTATTAAGCAAAATTGAAGCATATTTAGTTAGCTTTATGAAAACATAAAATTAATATCATTGGCCTTCACGTAACTCACAAAAACCAGCGATATACCCAATTCCCCAAATTCACCCATTTGCATTTCACTACTTACACCTTTACTTAGAGCTACAAAAAGGGTGCTGTTGTGGAGTTTTAATCAGTTTCCGGTTACGTGTTATCGTGTCTATTAGAAACAGACGGATTTACTGGAAAAATATGGATACCACGCCCGCAGAAGCCGTTCAAGTTATTGCCTTGCCCAAAGCAGGCCATAATCAAAATGAAGTCGCTCGACAGCTAAATTTTAGCTGCTTTCCTGTTCGTCTGGTATACCAGAGGTTTTAAGAGACCTGTAGGTATATTCGGCGACCAGGATAGCCGGTGGCGCAAAGGATCAGGGCGTGATTATCGCTTTTCTGTAACAAGTACTTTGAGAAATCGGCTACTGAACACTATTGAACTGACACAAAACTTTCAAGAAGTTTGCACTGTCATTATAAGTCAGTGGACGATTAGGTAGACGTATTAGGTAAAGACTGGGTGAAGCAGGCCTGACTACACATCACTCAGCAAATGGTACCAAATTGACCACAGCTCACCGACAAGCCCGGCAATAATTTGCCACGAAACACTTAAATTGGATGTATGCCTAATGGCAGGCTGTTGTGTTTTCTGATAAGTTCAGAATGACTTAGATGACCATGATGGATGCTGTAGGGTCTACAGAAGGTCATCAGGGTAATTTTAACAATGCTGCATAAGCGAAGAAGTGGGTTTTGGAGGCGAATTGAGGTGGTATAATGTCGGACACTAAAACTGACATTGTATTCGTTATGACATTGGATTGTCGGCTTTATGAAACATCAAAAAAATGCTTGAAGAATATGTGAAGCCACTTGTGTGGCTTATGGTAGATTTTTTTTCCTTGATGCAGAACAACACCAGATCGCACGTCTCTAGAACAGTTTGCGACTACATGTAAGACGTTGAAATAATTGCGATAGAGAGGCCAGCTCGTAGTTCTGGTCTTAATCCAATTGAGCATAATATATCTGGAATGACCTTGTAAGAAGACTTAGTGCAAAAAGCTTGGCTCTCCACGCCTCCATGAGCTTCAATTTGTCGTTGACGAGAAATGGGACGTTATTACCCTAAGATGTAATGGTAAAATTAATACGGCTGATGAAAACTCGAGTAACAGCTGTAAATAAAGCTAAGGGGAGGGAATACACTTTATTGACAAACAAAATGACCAAGAATTTTAAGTTTGACTCTCATTCTTTCTTAAGTGAAATTTGGTAATTTTTCCCATTTGTTGGATTTTGTGCTCTAAACCCTTTCAAGGATATTTTTTACAATGTATTTCATATCATTGGAAAGGTAATTAAATAGGCTTTCAATTAGTGTACAACATGTTTTCAATAACTATTCACATTCATGACAAAAACTGCTTTAACAAAAAAGTTATTATGTGCGATTTTTTTTCTCTCGAGTGATGTTCATTGGGAGATCTGTGTGGGTATGAACTTCCGTTGGCCATTTCTCACATCTTCTTCACCAGTTCCACTTCATCAAATTTTATATTTTGACTATAAATGCTTTGCTTCTTTAATGAAAATATGAAAAGAACTATATGGTTGCCTATAATATTTGAAGAGTTCCTTCGATTTCGCCAAGATTTCACCATCAGATCCTGACTTGGTGACTATGGGACCATTTGGGAAGTATACCCTTTCCAACAAAAAAATAATTTTTCAAATCGGTTGGCAAGTGACGAAGTTATGCGCGAACATACAAAAAAAAATACAAACATCCGAATTGAGAACCTCCTCCTTTTTTAGAAGTCGGTTAATAATACAGTTTATTTATTTATTAAAATTTCATGCACCAGTAAAAACCAATAAACAAAGGAGGACCTATATTAGAAAGACCATTGAGACGTGTCCGGCTATCCGGTAACTGTCTGGACCAAGCCCAAGTCGTCGTCGCGCTGTTCCCGAGTGCCTCAAGGAGTTGTCAGCAACAGCAGGGGCCCAGCCGGGTCGAAGCCTACTGGGGCCAGGGTTATCCGAAAGGGAAAGTCCATCCTGGTACGAAAATCACGAAGGAACGGGATGAGTTTTTCAGTCAGTAAGAATCTGTCACTATCTCCCGCTCCGCCCAAGAGCGGGGGTTGTCATTGGATGATTATTCCCATAGAAAAAAAAAGGAGCAACTGGGATCGCAGCAGTTATTTACCTACTCATGTAGCTGTAACGAAAGACGCAGACGAAACCGCGGGAGACTGGTGGTAAATAATTCACATTTGAATTAACTTTTTAGGGTTCCGTAGCCAAATGGCAAAAAACGGAACCCTTATAGATTCGTCATGTCTGTCTGTCTGTCTGTCCGTCCGTATGTCACAGTCACTTTTTTCCGAAACTGTAAGAGCTATACAGTTGAAAATTTGTAAGTAGACGTATTCTGTGAACCGTATTAAGATTTTTACACAAAAATAGAAATACAGCAATAAATTTTGGGGGTATACTTAGAACTGAAACTCAAATTTTTTTTTTCATCAAACCCATACGTGTGGGGTATCTATGGATACGTCTTCTAAAATGATATTGAGGTTTCAATCATTTTTTTCTAAATTGAATAATTTACGCGAGAGACACTTCCAAAGTGGTAAATTATGTGTCCCCCCCCCCCTGTAACTTCTAAAATAAGAGAATGATAAAACTAAAAAAATATATGATGTACATTACCATGTAAACTACCAACGAAAATTGCTTTGAACGAGATCTAGTAAGTAGTTTTCTTTTAATACGTAAGTAGTTCTTATTTAAAAATACACCATTATTAAAACATCGATCAAAGTTACAACGAACTACAAGAACTTATATATTATGTTACTTGCTGCTACGTGCAAGTCCGACTCGCACTTGGCCGGTTTTTATCTTAATACCCCTCACCGTAGCCAAGACAAGATATCTTTGCCATCTCTGATTAGTCTCATCTCAGGAACTTAGTTTTCCGTCTACTATTCATCTGTTACCTACCTCAGGTTGCATGATGCAGACATCGTGAAGTGAATGTGTGAAAAGTGAAAAAAAAAGTTCAATTACTTAAATAAAACTTTGAGTGTATATGACGCAACGTAACAGCTTATAACGATTAATAACAGTCAGTCTCTGTGTTTGTATCTTTCGAGCTGCTGTTCCAATTGTTCCGTTTGTATGTATCTTGTGAGAGGTTCCAAATGATATATATTACTGCTTCGGAACATTTTAGTGATTCATATGCAAATGTTCCAATCGCAATGATGACACACTTTTCTCACACGTAATCACGGTACCCTTCGTAAAGCTGGTATTAGATTTTTTGGCTTTCGTTAACGTCTGTCAAATAACTTTTTAGTGATTTAAATTATATTTTACGAAAAGTAGGTCCTGTACTAACAAATATTAAGAATTTAATGCAATTATACATAAATCTTCCCTCCTCGTTTATTGCTATTTCCATTAGTGTGCACCGCATCAAAATCAGTTGCATGGTCTAGGAGGAACTCGCGGATAAACAGAGACAAGGAAAGCGGCTTTGTTATATACTACGTAAAGACATCATTTCACGCGTTTACCTGTAAAACTTAGCTAATACCGGCTTTTAGCGGTAGTTAGGTGTTTCAGACTAAAGTTTACAAGTATCTACAGTACTGCAGTACAGTATGGTCTATACAACATTAGTTTTAGTAAATACGAAATCCGAAACACGTATCTGTCTAGTATTTTTAACCGACTTCAAACAGGAGAAGGTTCTATGTTCGGCTGAATGTATTTGTATTTTTTTATGTTTTTTCACCGATATCTCAGTCAATTGTGGACCGATTTTGAAAATTATTTTTTTGATTGAAAGGTTATGCTTCCAAGTTGGTCCCATAGTAATATTGTTATGATCCGATCATGAACTTCGAAGATATAGAACAGAACTCCTCATAGGATCACAGCAGAACTGTCGTAACAAGTAAAATTGCTTTGTTTATACG
Organism: Mythimna albipuncta; assembly: GCA_929112965.1. Classification (NCBI taxonomy): domain Eukaryota; kingdom Metazoa; phylum Arthropoda; class Insecta; order Lepidoptera; family Noctuidae; genus Mythimna; species Mythimna albipuncta. The sequence goes on along the minus strand of OV815959.1, from coordinate 21,290,888 downwards.
TGTAGTCGATGACTGAGAAAGAAAAGGGAGACTCCGGATATATCGAACTGATCTGGTGATGAAGCCGGAAGGTAAATTAATGTAATCCAATCGTGTTTGGGGTCATTAGAATCGTTATGAGATGCACTCTGGGCCTGGCTATATGATATTTAAGTTTGGCTGAGGGGTACTTTTAGTGGTGGTACCATAACTAAAAAGTGAAAAATAAAAAACTTTTAAAATAACGAAGAGGCAAAACTATCTAATATAGAAACACCGATTTCCGAAATTAAAGTTATTTTGTACTTTTCAGTGTTTTTTTACATTGAAGTCGGTTTAATTTTTTTATGCTAAGAATCTATGTGTAAAATGTCATAACAGTAAGTATCCTGTATCATGAAAATTAATTAAGTTATAAGCTTGTTATGTCAGCAAAATTACATAATCATCAGGCCATCCAGGCGTCTCAGGGGTTGTTTTGCACTTGCACCCAGCTGTTTTCTGGTTCCTAATGCCCGCTATGATGTTATACTTAGTGTCGGCGGTGTCCTTTTTAAATATTTTTGGGAAAAAAAAAACATGGTATAAAAACTATTGGAATCCATTCAGATTCATACTGATTCGAAACAAACTATATTCAGGTTTCGCTTAAACTAAAAATAATGTTGTAAGTATATCCATGTGAATGTTGTCGTTTTCGATAAAAACAATGTATCACAAATGTTTACGTTATGAACTACATAATTAAAAAAAGATAATATTCACTTGTTACAACCGGTGATGGGATCAATGACCCTTGGATGATATGAGTAGGTGGCACATTCAGCCTATAGATACGGTTAACGACAAAAATTCGTTATTATCAATTCACTAATGAAAATCGGAATAGAAGTGAAAAGCAGATTAGACACTTTGTGTCAATTTACAAGGTTTTTAAAGTAGGTAGCAGTGTTAATCGACTTTTGTCGCTGACCGTACCTGGTGTCAATAGAGAATGTGTTATGCGGATATTGTTGGCCGGTTGCTAAAATGGGTACGGGCGCAGGTACAGGTACTACGTGTAGTGGTCGCTTGCAAGGTGTCGCGGTCGGGCTGGCGGGCTGGCGGGACCGCGGTTGCGGGTGCATGTGCAGCATCTCGCGGATGGCGCGGCCTCGGCGCGCGGGGTGCCTGCGACCCGCGCCGCGCCACTGCAGCGCGGCACAACTCTCACTGCGCGCGCCGCGTGCGCCCATGTAGTGGTCACTGCCACCTCCTCGCTCGCTCGGACGTGCTGCGGCTGTGCGGCTCCGACACACACCTCAGTGCTCTGTCACACACCCACCCGTATGCGCGTTATACCGTACTGTCGCGCGGTTTCTCTCGAAAATTAATTAGTATGTGAATGCGACGTTATTTGTTCAACACGAAAACGAGTGAAATGGTGTTCGCTCTCTGATCAGCACGCATTTGCTTCGCCTTTGGACCGACTTCATGTGAGGGACTGACCACTCCTTTTCAGTTACGGTGAGTTACATACAAAAACATTTTATCATTGCAAATTATTCAGCAAGTTGCAGCAAACTTTCACAATTCACAGGAAAAACTGTTGATACCTACTAACTTGTTGCCATTTTTATTTCATTTGATAAATACGTAGAAACAGTCCAAATTGGCCGGTAATTCAAGATCCAAGAATACCGTGTGTAGGTCAGAAAGCCAGATGTCCCACTTCTCACCGAAACGACATCGTAATGGTAACTCCAAGTGACGGACTGTTATTTTGTTCGCTTATTGGATACGATTTTCGCCACTGATCTGATTTATTTATTTGTGCCGCTTGAGGTCGTTTTTTATTAATCTGACCCGTACCTTTGGGGTCATGGTATGAGTAGGTAAACAATTTTTGTTCACTCATAAATAAAGTTATAAGCATAAACAAATCCTAATCTAACGAACAGGTACCTATATCTTATCACGGGCTTAAGTTCTACACAGGTTCTTGCTACAAAAATACACCCAGTCGAACATACTTATAACCTTTTGAGAAAAGAAATAAAAAACAAAAACTGAAACAAAAAAATATGGTTCAGGAACTTTATTAGACATATCGAATCTTATTGCTGGCGGCAGAAACTGTAGTAAACAATAACAACAGATTGCGATGAAAACAATTTGCTTTGTTGCAGATCAACTATATAAAAAGACAATAATAAAAACATTTTATGTATATATACCTAAACAGAGAAAGTTGCAGATTGGGTTAAGTAGAAATTTATATTTCACTAAATTAATTATTACTATAAATGAAAAAAAAAACCTTAAAATACACTGTCGTAGTTCAAAAAACCTAGAAGACCTATTTTTTTAGCTTTGTGTAAAAAGTTATTAACCAATCTTAATAGACACTTTAAAATGCTTGTAAACCTACCCAAGATAAGAAATAACAGTTATAGACATAATTATAAATGTTTAATAATAATTTTAATCTACTTTATTATTAAGGGATAATAAACAACAATAAACAATACGTACAAACTTTATATTATGAGTAATATATACCTACAGTACAACATTACTAACGACGTTATGCACAAATTATTAAGTAGGTATACAAAATAGCAGGCTGTTAAAAATCGAAGAAAGAAAAGGATAAAAATAAACTATTATGTATCTCACTTATATATCAAAGCGAAATACCACTCACTGATTAATCACAAAATCTCAGAAACTATAACACCAACAAATTTAAAATTTGGCAGGTAGATCCTCTATAGGGTGTAGACGTCTACAAAGGAAACTCCACCCCTAAGGGGGTAAAACGGGGGTCCAAAGTTTGTGTAGAGAAATCAAATTTCACGTGAGTGAAGCCGCTGGCAGAAGCTAGCTTCTATTACTAATATACTTAGCGGAAATGGTAAAACTTTTTGGATTATCTCTGAAGAAAGCGCGACTTAGCTATTTGTCTAGCCAGCTGTTTTAACTGTAACCGTCTATCTAGCTTCGTATCGAAAAAAGTGAAATTCATTAGTTTCCAGATTCCCAACGTTTCTCACTGAGTCACGTTTGTACTCGTACTCATTCACTTATGCTGAAGTATTTGTTTGCAAATGATGGCGCTGATAAATCCAGTTATAGTTTCCCTGACTGTTCTCTGATTGTGTCGCGACGGGTTACTTATAAAGTGACTTTCTCAAGTAAACACTGTATTAACATCAGTATTATGTAAGCGTAAAAGTCAATAAGATGAATACCAAATAATAACTTAGTCATCATGCTCAGTCTCCGGTGGAAGCAAGCGTTTTTTCTTCTCAGTATTATCATTATTTTTTAAGTCTTAGGCTCTGCAAATTTTTAGCTTCGGGCGCTGACCACATTAGGTACCGGTTTCTTCATCGAGTTCGGCAGGAAAATGTACCTTAAAGCTGAGCTTGTGAATTACTTCGCTTAAATTTTATATATTTAAATGTCCTATAAATCTTCAAATATAGGCTATTAACGTGAATGATTTTCTATTACTTAGATGATATAAAAACCTACTTTAAAAAAAAGTTGGTCTTTGATTTTAGTATAATTTAAAAGACACACTTCCAAAACTAGTGTTTCTTTTTTCAGACCTTGATTAAATTATTGAAGACTAATAATGATATTATGTATTTAATCTATGACAGGTTACCTCTGTTAAAATAAAAAAGGAATTATGTAAACTGGCGCAGTCATGGAGAAATCGGTGTAGATACCACCTACATTTAAAAAACCTCGCCGAATGCATAACTGCCTCCTTTTTTTATTCGGACAAAACAACAAGTTATTCATTTTGGTGCAATCTCATTTCATATTTTAAGCGAATCATGTCATCGAAACTAAAATGTGTTTGCAACTCGAAGTTGCGAGTTCTACTTTCTTTCTGGCTAGCCAAATGAGGTTAACGGCGATCATCAATGTGTTCAGAATTAATAAGTGATATGGAACGTTTGGTAGGACCCCAACAGAATACAAACAGCCGTAACAATTCCAATGATGTACTATTTTTATTGTAATTCGATTGAGTAAACGCCACTTAAGTGCTGCAGGTTGAAACTTAAACGTGCTTGAAGCATCAATGTCCTCATTGGCGAATTTATCTAATGGATAAATTTGTTGCAACCCAGGGCAATCTAAAGAGCCTCCAGTCGCCATTGAAAACTATAAACATATGGCTTGGTTGATTCCAATACAACACTTTTCAAAAACAAATGGACTATTGGATAATTACAGGAAGCCAAAAGTCTTTATGTAGACAAAACTGCTAAATGGCAGGTCATTACAATTGTTGACGAATACATATATCCTTGGACTGTATGTGCCGTGTGTACTGATATAAGCAACAATGTATATACAAACTGGATAGAGGGTTGTCACACAGCGTTGGAAAATCGCCAGAACTGTTATTAATGTGACCCAGCCAGTACCTACACACCAGCCTGGGCCAAGGGTCCCAATCGTTAAAAAGTTTTTCTATCCTAATACGCACATTTTATCCATAGACTGTAAGAAACCAAATTGCTTGACAGAGGGAATGTCGGTCTGTGTCAGACTTTACTGACTATAATACCCACTAGTGTTCTTATCGCCAGGAATTTACGCCATTGGTGCTTAAAAAAACATCCCGCTTTTTAGGGTTCCATAGCAAAATGACAAAAAACGGAACCCTTATAGATTCGTCATGTCTTTCTGTCCGTGCAGCCACTTTTTTCACCGCATTAAGATTTTCACACAAAAATAGAAAACAAAAAAGTTTGGGAGTCATACTTAGAACTTCTTCTTCTTCCTGCCCTTATCCCATATTACTTGGGGTCGGCGCAACACGTTTTCTTCTGTCATACTTAGTAGTAGTTACTGAAACCCAAAAATTTTTTTTTCATCAAATCCATACCTGGGGTTTCTAATATATTTTTTTTTCTAAATTGAATAGTTTCCGTGAGAGACACTTCCAAAGTGGTAAAATGTGTCCCCCCCCTCTAACTTCTAAAATAAGAGAATGATAAAACTGGAAAAATATATGACGTACGTATGTATGTTATCATGCAAACTACCAACGAGAATTGGTTTGAACGAGATCTAGTAAGTAGATTTTTTTTAATACGTCATAAATCTAAAAAGTAAACTATTATTAAAACATTGATTAAAGTTACAACGAACTACAAGAACTTTTATATTATGTTGCTGCTACGGAACCCTTCATGGGCGAGTCCGACTCGCGCTTGGCCGTTTTTTTTTCACTCTATAAGATCCTAAATCCCGACTTGGCAAAAAAAAAAATCTGGCAACGCTGAGTTCTACCAAGCTGCTTTCGAAATTTATTACATGTCTTTCAAGTTACCCATAAAATATGCTGTAGGTGATTCTCGCGTAATAGAAAAATAATACTAAAAGAGAAGGGTACTGCCTAGTACCTACTGCTCTTCCACCTCTCTTCTCTCTCTCTTCTCTTGAACCTCTGGGAAAATAGAGAATCAGTTTTTGAACAAAAAAGCCCACGCAATAACAACATTATTTGAACGTAAAATCTTAACGAAAAATTAATGACAGATTACTTTGCTGTAGGTACAGTCCGTCTTTATATTCATCATCATCATCGTCATCGTCCTTTCATTATGGTAGGGTAAACTATCTTTTCAAGCTTAAAACTATTTTGTAGATATGTGTATATATAAATCATATCTTTATGTTCGACGGATATTCGAAAGAGTCACCACAGACTAGGGAATCTAACTCTGCAGGATTGAACACAACAATTCCGCTTGCCTGATGCGGGCCCAGCTGGGCCGAAGCCTACTGGGGCCATGGACCGCGGTTTCTGAAAGGAAGCTCCGGCCCCGATATGAAGGGCTTTGGGCTGGGTTTTTTTAATCAGTAAAGTCTGACACTATTTCCCGCTGAGCCCAAGTGCGGAAGTGACATCTTCCGCACTTGAACGATTTTACCCACCAAAAAAAAGACTGTAGATGCTGGATCCCACGTTTGCGGGATTGGATTCACTACTACGGGCATTGAACGCAGACAGGTTTTAGTCAGCAAAAGCAATACAATACTTCCTCTTCCTCCACCTAGAGCTGATGAAGATATTTGATGATTTTCCAACCCAAAAAGAAAATGTGTAAGCCTTTATTAACTTACATACAATACTAATGAATATAAATAATGTAACTTATTTGCGTTAAAATACGACATTTTAATCGCAACAGTGAGCTATTAATAACAAATGGAACTCCTTGCCAATTAAAAATCAATTTTCGGAAATTATTACCTACCTACATAGTTGAGGTTTCCAGTATTAGATACAAGTGATTGCTTCATTTCACAAACGACGCCCATCATTAAACAAGATAATTATAATTTATATCAGTAATAAACAATTTATACATTTTTTATACCAGGTGGTATAAAAAATGTATAAATTGCAGCTGTTCGATAATGTCGTTTTATACGTCTTACAAACCTCACATAAAGCAAGTCATTCTATCCCTAGGGAGATATTAATGCAGTACCTATGGCCGATCCCTAGGGAATAATGAGATTTGAATTTGGAACACCAAAAATCGTCAACATTGTGAATTAAAATATACGTACATCGCACAAGTTGACTCGAAATTCAAACTGGCCACTAACAAAAAAACCGGCCAAGTGCGAGTCGGACTCGCCCATGAAGGGTTCCGTAGCAGCAAGTAACATAATATAAAAGTTCTTGTAATGTGTTGTAACTTTGATCGATGTTTTAATAATAGTGTATTTTTTTCGGTTTATGACGCATTAAAAAAAAACTGCTTACTGGATTTCATTCAAACCAATTTTCGTTGGTAGTTTTTATAGTAATGTACATCATATATTTTTTTTAGTTTTATCATTCTCTTATCTTAGAAGTTAGAGGGGGGGGGACACATATTTTACTACTTTGGAAGTGTCTCTCGCGCAAACTATTCAGTTTAGAAAAAAATGATATTAGAAACCTCAGTATCATTTTGAAAGACCTATCCATAGATACCCCACAAGTATGGGTTTGATGAAAAAAAATTTTTTGAGTTTCAGTTCTATGTATCGGGACCCCCAAAATTTATTGCTTTTTTTCTATTTTCGTGTGAAAAACTTAATGCGGTTCACAGAATACATCTACTTACAAAGTTTCAATAGTATAGCTCTTATAGTTTCGGAAAAAAGTGGCTGTGACATACGGACGGACAGACAGACAGACAGACAGACAGACAGACAGACAGACAGACAGACAGACATGACGAATCTATAAGGGTTCCGTTTTTTGCCATTTGGCTACGGAACCCTAAAAACCGGCCAAGTGCGAGTCGGACTCGCCCATGAAGGGTTCCGTAGCAGCAAGTAACATAACATTAAAGTTCTTGTAATGTGTTGTAACTTTGATCGATGTTTTAATAATAGTGTATTTTTTTAGATTTAAGACGCATTAAAAAAAAAACTTCTTACTAGATTTCGTTCAAACCAATTTTCGTTGGTAGTTTTTATAGTAATTTACATCATATATTTTTTTTAGTTTTATCATTCTCTTATTTTAGAAGTTAGAGGGGGGGGGACACACATTTTACCACTTTGGAAGTGTCTCTCGCGCAAACTATTCAGTTTAGAAAAAAATGATATTAGAAACCTCAATATCATTTTTAAAGATCTATCCATAGATACCCCACACGTAAGGGTTTGATGAAAAAAAAAATTTCGAGTTTCGGTTTTAAGTATGGGGACCCCCAAAATTTATTGCTTTTTTTCTATTTTTATATGAAAATCTTAATGCGGTTTACAAAATACATCTACTTACAAAGTTTCAACAGTATAGCTCTTATAGTTTCGGAAAAAAGTGGCTGTGACATACGGACGGACGGACAGACAGACAGACAGACAGACAGACAGACATGACGAATCTATAAGGGTTCCGTTTTTTGCCATTTGGCTACGGAACCCTAAAAAGAAAATAGATTAAAACGTACTCGTACTTACTGACGGGAGCATTATAGAAAATTTAAACTGTACGTGTAGAATCTTGGAGTAGTGAATTTTGTTTGTTTGATGAACTTGTAAATAAAATACATCTCCAATTATGATTTGGTCGATCAAATTGTTTTTTAATTATCTCACAGATGGTGTAAAAAGTAGAGTATGCAACACGTGGATAAACCTGTCTTTGTCTTGGGCGGCTTGAATTTTCACTTCACTCAGGTTTCTTTATTAACTCCCTTGCGATGCTCGGGAGTTAATTTTATTAATCCCTCACTATCGTTCGGGATTAAGATCAGCAACCTACGTTTCGTTCGGAATTCAACATACCGCCCGCAACTTAAAGACATGCTTTGGTCGACCAAATTACCTTTTAATTATCTCTCAGATGGTGTAAAAAGTAGAGTATCCAACACGGGCATAAAGCTGTCTTTGTCTTGGGCGGCTACTGGCGAGAACGCAACCACATCGACATTTTGTCTGTACCACAACGCAACTACAAAAAGCTGCAGCGACTCTATTCACACGTAACCATTGCTTGGCAGCATTTTGTCGTTGCGACGTGGTGTGGTTGTGACTTGTGGTACGTGTGAAAAAGGCCTTAGAAGTTTTATTTTTTCACAGTTTCAAGGGACCACCGATCCGAGTAGATTTTATTAATCCCTCACTGCGTTCGGGATTTAACTTAGCAACCTTCGTTCCGTTCCGAATTCCACATGCCGCCCGCGTCACATAATCTACCATAATCATTTATCAAGAGGCGTTAATTAAAGCAGTTTTCCTTTTGTTTCCCATTACATTAACCATTTTATAGTACTTTTTGATATACTTTTTGACAATTGAAGAAACTTTGTTAAGTTGAGGCTAATGACCAGCAATTTGCTATGCGACTGGAAGAATGAAATGAATTAAATATGGTGTGGCTACACTAGAAACGAAAATTTGGCGATGATGTGGCCACATTGCACATATGCTTTACAACGAATTAGGTGAGTAATTCATGCGACTAAACTGTAAAAGGAGAAAGAGCGATTTCGCTGCGAATTCGCACTATTACTAATCGCGACAAGGCAACTACATAGAAGCGAACTTAGCCCGGGCCGTAGTTTATCTTAATGATAAACACTTTCACAAAATACCGCAGGAAAAAAGTATTTTTTGGTTATACTGTGATTGTTAGTAGACAAAACATCGTCGCATGTATACAAGAAGCAAGGTGACAGTTGTCAATTTCTAGATTGTGGCCAAAGGAGAAACGAGAACATCATTTCAAAATACTAGGTAATACTTGCCTGCCCGGTCTCATATAGTTGTTTGTATAAGGATGCGAATAAGTTAAGTAAGACGTTGCTTCGCTTACGTCATACATGGAAAGTAAGCTCGCCTTGGCTGTAGCAGTCAGGCTATAATAAAAGCACTCGTCTGCCTCGGTTTGGACCAGTGTCGGCAAATACCTTACCTACGTTTAAAATGTCAACATTCCTTCGATACGGTTTTATCACCCCGGTTTTGCCTTTGCCTACTTGTCTAACTGTTATGCATAACTACTATTTTTCTACCGATTAAAAAACGGTGTTTCTCGGTATTGTTATAAGTTAAAATTATTATACATATAGAAAGTTATTTTGATCGTTTTAGTGTTTTTTTTTTTTTAGAGAAGTCGGTTTATTTTTTGTAGAAAGTTTTTTATTTCACACTTTATAGTTGGGATATACTTATAGCCAGAGTACCTTTTTCTAATGACAATTCCTTAACCCAAACACTGCTATGATACATTATTTTATCATGAAGTTTGCGTGTCTACCTTCCACCCATCCTGACCACCACCTGACCCTATCATGAGAAATAGATTTTGAAATAAAAACCGGCCAAGAGCATGTCGGGCCAAGCTCAGTGTAGGGTTCCGTAGTTTCCCGTCTGTCACAATATACTACAAACTTAGTCCAGAAATGATTTTGTAGAACCCTTTTGTCTTTTTTGTACAAAAACTGTTCTTTCCATCAAGTTCAAAATAATTTCCCTAGAAAGTCCTTATAAAGTTCTACTTTTCAGATTTTTTTCATATTTTCTAAACTTATGGTTCAAAAGTTAGAGGGGGCACACTGTTTTTTACTTTTGAATTTTTGACATTATCAAAAAATGATTTTAGTAAACCCCTATTCATTTTTAAATACCTATCCAACAATATATCACACGTTAGGGTTGAAATAAAAAAAAAATCACTTTCCACTTTACATATAGGGGGGCTACCCTAATAAAACATTTTTTTCCAATTTTTATTTTACCACTTTGTCGGCGTGATTGATATACATATTAGTACCAAATTTCAGCTTTCTAGTGCTAACGGTCACAGAGATTAAGCGAGGACGGACAGACAGACAGACATGGCGAAACTATAAGGGTTCCTGGTTGACTATGGAACCCTAAAATGAGACTAACCTGGAAGCATATATCCTTTATGGAAAAAGAAATAATTGCAAATCGCTCCATAAACGACGGAGTTCTGAGGTAACAAACATAAATAAATCAGCCGAATTGAGAACGTCCTCCTTTTATTGTAAATGTGTTAAAAAATACTAATGATTACTTAAAAATATCATGATAGCCCAGTGGTTAAAACACCTGCCTCTCATGCATGAGGTTGCTAACTGCGTTCGAATTGCGTGCGGGTTCGAAACCGAACAAGTACCAATGTTACTTTTTCAATTCTTATGAGAAAAAAAAAGAATTCTTCTTTTTCTGAGTCGGTACACTCTTGCCAGAGTGATCGTGGTCATCACTGTTATTCACGATGAGTGATCTTTGAAATGTGGCGCCATTCATCGCGGACTGCAGCTTTCCGGGTACATTCATAAACCGAGCACTTAGTTGCACTACGAGACGCTCTATAGAGTCATTCATTACTACGACGTGCGCGATACATGGCCGAAGAAGGTCAAAATGCGCGTCTGCACTGTGGACGGTAGGCGCTGTCTGATGCCAAGTTCTGAATCATTCGTACGAAACTGTGTCCACGATACTCCTAGCATCCGTCTCTAGCACCACATCTCAAACGCGTTAACTTTCTTCTCGGATTCACGAAGAGTCCATGTCTTTGATTCTTATGACTAGGTACTTTCTAAGTTTATCTAGGACATCATTGACACCCCGTGCCTCGGAAAGCACGGAAAGCGATTGGTCCCGGTTGTCATTCGTAGATCTTTGGCAGTCGTTACAGGTAGAAGCCAGAAAAGTCTGGTAAATCAGTTTAAACAAGGGATCACTCTAATATCGTGTAACTCTAATGGCAGTCGTTCTATATTTAAAAAAATGATGTCATCAAAAACAAAATTTGTAGAAAAACCAAGGCATGCAACTCAGTTCTTTTACTGCAAAAAGTTGTGAGATCAATATTATAATACCAATTCGGTTAATTTATTCAGTCCGTACTTAAGGGGCCTTGATAACCTAGATTGACCTGGCAATTGGACTAAACAATTTAATTTAATAGTATATTACGTATTACTTGTGATACACACGCGATTGCCAAGGTTTTTGATGATCGGTCAGTCAGTGAATGACAAAATTAACAAACTTTGACCAGTCACAATGATTAAATTACTGGCACAAATTGAATGAAATGTACTGTACATTAATATTATAAAAAGGTAACGTTTGTTTTTTTCTTTGTAGGATAATCTCTGGAAGTACTGGTCTGATTGCTGAAATTTTTTGACCAATAGAAAGCTGCTTTATTCCTGAGTGACCTAAGCTTTAATATAGCCTATGTCACTCATATATTATATTATGTACGCGGGCGAAGCCGCAGGCAAAAGCTATTATAAATGTACCGTGTTTATATTATAAGTACAATGGCTGTTTGGTTACTGAAAATTCAGGCTTCTAGTTTTATATAGGGAATCGAAAATGGCCTGAACTGTTTCGAGAAAAGAATGTTACGGCCGTGCCACTTTTTTGCTTGCCTTGGTGGGGGCACTACCGTGCCCCGTAATGTTGAGCCATCCGGTTAGACTGGAAGCCGACCCCAGCCTAATTGGGATAAGGCTAGCTTATAGACTATAGGGACTAATGAAAACATACCTTTTTTGTGGACATTTGCAAATTTATAAAACAAGTGTAACGAGAGATAGGTACTAGGTAGATAATATAAACATCAAAATCTACCAATATGTAACAAAAATGTATTATAATTTGCCTAATTTATAATACAATCTTAAATTGATTTCGTAGTAAAAACTGTCTTTTAACATCACTCCCGGTTTTGCGACGAGTCGTATCGAAAAAAAAATAGGTCAGACAGAACGAGTCGTCCCATAAAAGGAAGGTGTGTACTGGTTACTCTGGCACTCAACGCTTCACAGTTTAGCCATTTTATGCCATTGAATTTGTGGGTGTACACACACACAGCAATGTCATTCTATAAACTATTACCCCGATAGTCCAGACCCTCTCGCTCACACAACTGCACTTGCACTGTTAGAATTGCAAAATCCAGTCAAATATAAATTAATTCAAATTAATTGTGACTTAAGAAACAGCGTACCTAATCACACACTTAGTATAAACAAAAATAGGCTTGAGGACGACGAGCAATGGGTAGCTCGCCGTCCGACCGTCCAGTAACCGTCAGGACCGAGCTCGACGCCGTGACGGCCGTAGTGTTTCACGCGCGTCTCAATGATATGTCAGCAAAACCAGCAGGGCCGAAGGCTACTGGGGTTCGCTTCCGAAAGGGAAATCCGGGCTCTTGGAACGCAAGAAGAAGGAACATAGGAATGGATTTTAGTCGGTAAAAAACTGAAACGCCTTCTCGCTCCGCCCTAGAACGGAAAAAATCGTTGCATTATTTCCCACCTAAAAAACACTAAGTCTAAAACAAAGACCGTTTTCGCGTCGGTCAGAAATCCGCGAACAGGTTTCAGTAATAGATAGAGCAGTAAGAGTGGAAGATTTATGGAAAGACAAACGATTATGTCTATCTTTTGCCTTGACAACGGCTTACTCTTGGGATAAAAATTAAGTAGCCTATGTCCTTCGCCACGGTTTTATCTATCTTAACCTATTTTTTTTTTTTTAATTAGTTCAGAAGTTTAGACGTAATAACAATATCGAATCAAACAAATAGAAAGAAAGAGTTATCTACTTTGAATTTAAGTTCTCGTAGAGCAGTGGTGGCCGAGTGGTAACCAGACTTAGCGTTGTAGGTCGCGGGTTCAAACCCAGCCAGGCGCATTAGTTTGTGTCATTTATTTCATCACTACAACTCTCAAAATGGTGAAAGAAAACATGGTGAGGAAACCGGCTTGTCCTAGAACAAAAAATTCGAAGACATGTGACATCCACCAATCCGCACTGGGCCCGCGTGGTGGATTACGGCCTATTGCCTCTCCTAGAGAGAAAGCCTGAATCCCAACAGCAGGAACATTATAAGGCCGACTATACTATGCCAATAATAAACTGTGTGGATTACTAACTTTACTTACTAACTTATAAGTAGGTTATAGATATAACAAAAGTACATACTTATGTAGGTAAATAGTAGTTCGTGATAAAACTAATTAAATGGTATGATGTGAGTCCACAGAGAGCGTCCTTGTTTCAACACAAAGGAATGAATCGACTTGGAACAAAGCATCCATCACTGTAATGATCAATGTACTAGGAACTTTATATATTTTAGTGAATCTTCTATATTTCCGCTATAATTTATATCATCTGTAAGACATTATTCTGTGCCAGAAGGAAGGAATCTAGCTCACAAGCTAGGTAACACTATTGCGTGACTTAAACAAAAAAGTAGGTACATAATGGCTGATAATGCTAACTTCAGTTAGGGTGAGTCAGGTATACAACATTATTTTTAGTTTATGCGAAACCTGAATATAGTTTGTTCAGAATCAGTAACTGAATGGATTCCAATAGTTTTTAGGGTTCCGTAGTCAACTGGAACCCTTATAGTTTCGCCATGTCTGTCTGTCCGTCCGTCCGCGGATAATCTATGTGAAATTTGGTATCAATATGTATATTAATCACGCCGACAAAGTGGTAACATAAAAATTGGAAAAAATGTTTTATTAGGGTATACACGTAAAATGGAAAGTGATTTTTTTTTTCATTTCAACCCTAACGTGTGATATATTGTTGGATAGGTATTTAAAAATGAAAAAGGGTTTACTAAAATCATTTTTTGAAATGTTAATATTTTCGGAAACAATCGCTCCAAAAGTTAAAAAACAATGTGTCCCGCCCCTCTCTAACTTTTGAACCATAACTTTAGAAAATATGAAAAAAATCTCAATAGTAGAGCTTTATAAAGACTTTCTAGGAAAATTATTTTGAACTTAAAGGGTTGAACAGTTTTTGAAAAGTTCTATAAAATAATTTCTGAACTAAGTCTGTAATTTATCCGTATAGCAAGCATTTTTTTATTTTTATAGATATTTATATTATCCTGAACGTATCTTCTTTCAATCAAAAAAAAATATATTAAAGATTCACGCAACCCAAAATTACCACTGAAAACCCAACATAATCCGTCTAGTTTGTATAAATTAGTAACCCAATTACCCGAGAGATGGCGCTGTACTTTGGGCTACTTTGCGATTTTTCCTGAGTTGATGGGGTCGGTTGGTCTCTCGTTTAAACCGTTTAAACTGTAAAAAGTTGGCCAAAAAGGTTACAAGTTGGATATCACCGACACTTAGTACAATACAAGTCATGGCAAGTCATAGCGGGCATTAGCAACCAGCAAATAGCTGGGTGCAAAACCACTCCTTATGTAACAAATTATTACTAACTATTTATTCATAGAGGAAAACAATGTTATATTTTTGAAATTACGCTTTCAACTTTATTTTCCTCATATGACATCCAGTAACTGAATATAGGCAAATATGTATGTACGTGAATTTTATTTATTAACTTCTTGTACAGTAGTGGTACATAATCGGACTTAGTGCAACAAGGCGTTCTCTACCAGCCAAAAAAGACAAAACTGTGGTACGTGTGCACAATAAATAAATAATAGATAGGATAGATACCTATATAAAATACAATGTACGAGTAGTAAGTATCAATAAATTAAGTTAGTTATAATAATAAAATACTTAAGCTAATATTATTAACTAAAAATACTTTTATAATATAAAATCATTAAGGGGCCGGCGACGGATGAATTTCCATACAAACGTAATACCACGCTCATTTGCAGTTGGAGCATATTTCCAACATGATGATGATATTCGGTTATAGACAATATTTATCTAGGTTCCTACGTCCAGAATATTAAAGAAATATTGTTATTTTTAATACAAGAAAAGCCAAATGGCATGTTTTGCCATTTACGCTATAAAAAAGTGCGCAATACAATTCGCTTAAATTTCTCTTTGTTTTTTTAAAAAGAATGACGTAGAAACCTAGATAAATATTGTCTACTAGCTGTCCGAACGCGACTTTATCCGCGTGTACTTCGGTTATCGCACTCTAAACGTCTTTCCCCGTAGGAATAAGATGTTTTTCCGGGATAAAAAGAAGCCTATGTTCTTTTCCATGTCGAAGTCTACATGCATGCCAAATTTGATCCAAATCCGTTCAGCCGTTTTTACGTGATTAAGTAACAAACATCCAAACATCCACACTTTCACATTTATCATATTAGTTAGGATAACCAAATATCATCATAACATGTTGGAAATATGCTCCAACTGCAAATGAGCGTTGTATTCCGTTCGTATGGAAATTCATCCGTCGCCGGCTCGTTAAGGCGTATAGTCCCTTGCACCATCTGGCCGAAATTATGTGAACGCAACTCTCGCACTCGCCTAGGCGGCAGTACGCAAATCTGTGCATTTATTTGCGGCCAGCAATGCCCGGAAAGCGCTTTAAATCCGTTTTCTCTGCGAGATATTGATTGATTTACATATGCAATGTTCACTTTGAAGAATATTTAACCACCGATTTTTATGTGTAAAAATGTTTCTAAAGGTCCAAGCCGTTTCGAAGGAGTAGGGAAAAGTTGCGAAAAGTTCCGAAATCGCTAAATATTTTTTTTTGACAAAAGTATTAATTGCACGAAAAAATCAAATGTTGATATTATTGTTCATGATACTATAATAAACATATATTTTTTTCAAACTTACTCCTCCGTAACGGCTAGGTCAATACCTAGCCGTTACGGAGGAGTAGGCCTCAGAAAATCACTGTTTTATGGCGCTTGGCCCTTAAGTACAACTAAGAGACCTTAAAATATAAAAATTATGATGAAGACCTAAATAAGATTTAGGCTCGGAAATAAGATTTAGGCTCGGTAATAATATCTAGGGGACTTCAAGTAGTAAGTAGCTCAAATTTTTACGCTTGAAGATAAATGTATTGTGTATTTAATGAAATTGATTCTTAACCGAATTTTAGTTTTTTTTTTTTTAAACTTACGGATAATCATCAAAAATAATAAGTTCTTTCGCTCTAGCAGGAGCGAGAGTGGGAGTCGGACTTGTAGAGTCTGTGCGGAAAGTAAACCATCGTGGGATTTGAGGGCGCTGCTGTAGATAAATATCGTTTTTGTCATGTAAGCAACATTGTGACGTCATTATAGCGCGACTGTTAAATCTTGATATTTTGAAACTATATTAGACTAGCTTCTTCCAGCGGCTTCACCCTATAATAAAAAATATCCTATTGGCTGAATTTGATCACCTAATGAAACTGCAAATTTATACCTTAAGTGCTATGTTATTGCAATGTTTATGATTAAGTTCATCTGTCTAGTAGTTTTTGCACGACACATCCGTACATACGAGTACCTCCATCCATCTTCACAAACTTTTGCATTTATAATATTAGTAGCCTATCTATTGAACTTGCTCACGTGATGAAACTTAGCAAAAATATAGGTTGTAAGCTATATTATTGCAACGTTTACCTATCATTAAATTCATCCGTTTATAAGTTTTTGCGTAATGAGTAACAAACCGTTAATTGTGGCGACACCTGGGGGATGCCTATGTCGAACAGTGGAAGTCTTTCGATTGTTATGATGATGAACATTTAAATGTAAACACGAACCGGTAAAGGAAAATAGCGCGAAGAAACTGCTGTACTGCCTATCTAGGTAGGTTCCACCAACGACCACTTACCCAGTGCCAACGAAAATGGTTCTAACACTTTGACTGGGATCGGTCTATTGTCACGGACTAGAATACTGTAGCTAACAGCAAGTTTATGTTTACCCTAGTTAAATTTAAAGGTAAAAATGGGACACACTACCACTTTCTCGTTGTCTTCCTCGGTACATTTTTCCCTTTTGCTAATCAATAAAAAATAAGAACTTAATGACTATGTAAATAAAGTACACTTCAGAATTTGTAATGTTGCTTCGTAAAAAATCTATTTAGCCTGTAAGCCCATCTCGTATAGAAGATCCTTGGGATCACTTGGTTGTCCGTCTGTTTATCTGTTAAGACCCTTTAACTCGAGAACGCTTGGAGGTATCAAGTTAAAATTAAAACCATACATTCAAATCTGCGGTCTTTTAAAGTTGTGAAAAAATCAGACTTCTGAGTTAACGAAAAAAAAAGATACGGCCGTTTATATCGCAAAAAAACATATATTTCGATACTCAAGGGAATGAGAGTTCAAAGTGGTGACGTTGACCTAGAATCCTGAAATTTGGCATAAATCAAGGTCTCATAGAACAAGTACAGAGAAAAATCTGAAAATTGTAAATTTGTAGATCCACCACAAAAAAAAAGAAAATTTTGCAATTCGGAAAAATCTTCGAAACTCAATTCGAGCATTGATTTCATAGGTAAATTTGTACAGAATCCTCAGTGCACGAATCCGACTCGCACTTGCCCTTTTTATTTTAGTTACTGTATCCTTACTCAAGCCTGAAAAAAAATATTCTAAGTTAGTCGAAATGCATTATAAATTTAAAGTATCAATACTTTTTATACAAGCCATCGAAAATATTGACCAAAACAAAATAAACAAATATCGTCATGTTTAAATGAATTTCCGTTTAATTTATTTATATTTGGAGATAACAGGGATAGGAGTTCACCTAGGAAGTATAAAAACATTAAAATAAAAGTGTTACGTACCAATAAAACAGCATACCAATTTTTCCCAAGTTCGTGACTTTGTTTTGATCAATAATGGTGTGATTTGCCATTTGTTATCTTTGGCAAAACTGTAATATATTAAATATTATTTCCCTTACAGCTCAGTGAAATTTTTTATCACATTTATGAAGATTTCAATTAAAAATCACAATAAAATAACATAATAAACAAACATTATATGACGTTTGGCATTTGACGGATGGCTGGGTTGTGTTGCTACTTAAAATCTTTAATGTTGTTTTCACTTTACGCCACGACGGTTCTTTTATCGCACAGACAATACTGACTAAACTCAAATGTCATTCTTCTGTCGAACAATCTCGCAGCTTTTCATAGAGAAAGGATGAAGGATGATGGGGGGATTTCCTTCCCGCAAATTTCCTTCGTTTAGAGCAGGGATGCACAGACTTATTAAGATTATGGGCCACTTGGGCAAATGATGTACAAATGGGGGGCCACCTGAAGAAAAAAAGCCAAAAAAAAAATATTTTCATTTTTAGTGTGGCACTGTATGTGTTCACAATATTTTTTATATTGGCCTCTTTGCTTGAAAACTACACTAAAATTGCTCCCAAACTTTCATTTACATTTGCATTTTTATTGATTTTATCTGTCATTTTCGCATGCGGCCTGCGGGCGTCGCGTCAAACAAAACCAATCTGAAAATAATTGTACACGTTACGCAGTTAATTATTGTAACTTTACTTTCATTCGACTTTGTTTACATTATGATTTACGTCTTCATCGTTATTGGTTTAATGTAATGTACTCCGTATTGGAGTCTCGGCTCTTGGGTGCCATTACTCCGACCTCAGGGTCACAATCACAAATTCACGACTCTTTGCCATGCTAACTTGCGATACTATAGCGCTAAAACAAGTGGAATAAGTGGCAACTAATTGCTGTTAACTAGTTCTTAAGGATTTTAATACCTGACGAACGCGCTACGTACCAACCGGAATATTAATTCACTGAATGGGGGTTAAATGATTGCTACTGTAACGTTCAGATGGATTGTTTATTGAATATTTTTTATCGACAATCGACAAAAAGAGTGACGTGACGGAGGCTATTTCGTCCACTCTGTCACGAAAATTAAGAAAAAAAATGTCAAGTGCGAGTCAGACTCGCGCATCGGGGATCCGTACAAATTTACCTATGGCTAATAATAGTACCAAAATAAGAGTATTTTACTAATAACTTTAAAATAAAAAATAATTGACAATATTTACATTACTTTTTCTAAGGGACAAGGTATTTTCGGTACAAAAGAAGAACGTCCCAGGTGCCAATTGTGCAGAGTGGGAAATAGTGGGCAGTTTTGACTGAATAACTTCATAACACTGTTGACTAATTAATATCTAGTGAACTATCTTCGAATTAATAAATACGACTTTAATTGACATAATATCCTAGGTTTCACTGTAGTGACTCACTTCACTGGGTCGAATGAAATTAACAAGGTATTTACTTAGCAAAACTCCCGAAAGATATTATCTTTGCCCGTTAGTCTGGACATACATATGTACTCGTACATATCAGCCAGGACAGCGTAATTGTTTGAAAGAGTTCCCATTGTATGTACTTGGGCAGCTGTGTTTTTATAGATTACTAGCTTTTACTCACAGTTTCACCTGCGTGTATAAAGTATAACCTATGTCACTCAGGAATTCAGCTTTCCATCGGTGAAAAAATTTTAGCAATCGGAGCAGTACTCCCAGATTCCTTCCAATTCCTCATACAAACAAAAAAAAACATAAAAGCAATATTTACCTCTTTATTATATTAGTGTAGATTATAACAACAAATAAAAAAATGAAGAACATTATTTCAATTAACTTAACATATTAGTGTGACCAGTGTTTTCGCGTCCTATTCACCAGGGTTGTGTTGTTTACTTGCGACTGGACTCATAGGTGACAGAAGAACTGGTGAGAAGGTGTATTTGGTTGTGGATGTGTGACAAACAGTCTTGCGTAAATAAACGCGATACATGTAGTATGACAAACAAATATACATGTACGACATAGGCAGTTAAAAGGTAAGAAGTAATCTAATTTACTTAAATTGTAAATTTTGTGTGAATTATTACAAACTTCCTATTAAAAACTAACGGTTTTCGCAATGATTCGGTAACATCTTCATTAGTTTTTAATATCTAACTAATACATTTATAGAGTTTTGCTGAATTCAGTTTTATTTATTTCATAAAAAATAAGTGGTATACAAATGGTACGACAAAGTGTCGCGTTGCCGAGATATGTACCACGGTAATGAAGTGTACCTAGGTAGGAAGCATAAATCCGTTATATGTATTTATGTACATGAGAATTTCAATGCCAAATATATCGGCAAAAGCTGAGGCAAAAGGTGCCTAATGTGCCAATCACAAAAATGTTTGTTACATACTTTCATCAATAAGCTCGAGAGAAATGAGAATAAATCAGTGCTACATGAAATATTAGATCAAAGATGTTACGGTATATTATTTGACCTAGATCTACCAACTACGTCAACTGTAGGTACTCTTTCTGCGAGAATTTAGAATTCTAAAATATCGCTAATGGGAATTTATGTAGGTAATCAGCTTTTTGAAGAATTTTAAAATAACGGTCCTAATATGTATAATTACATATGTGTGTCGTCTTTTATTTACAGTAAGAAGGTACCTACTGTAGGGAGCAGTGGTGGCCGAGTGGTAACGGCCCCGACTTACGAGTTGCAGGTCGCGGGTTCAAATCCAGTCAGGCACATTACTTTGTGTAATTTATTTCATCACCACTCCTCTCAAAACTGTGAAGGAAAACAGCGTGAGGAGACCGGCATGTCCTAGAACCAAAAATTCGAAGACATGTATGTGTAGAGAGGAACCCTGAGTCCCAGCAGTGGGAACACTATAAGGGGACAATAAGTACTGTTAATAAAAATACAATAGGTACATAAACCTATTCTGATTCTTTGACCATTTCAACAACAATATTTAGATGGAAATATTTAGGAGTCTGTGTTTCCTAATAGCTACAACTTAGGGGTCTTTAAGTCAAGAGTGAATAGGTTACTTCTAGGTGAGCGTGCTCCATCGACCACATCATCGCATACCATCAGGTGAAATAGTGGTCAAACGTAAGCCTATCAATAATAATTAAAAAGGTAAATAAAATAGATCGATAAGAAGAATCCTAAAGTTGTAGATATTTATAAAAAAAATCATTAGGTAGGTAGGTACCTACATACCTACATGTCAATGAACTATTGACACAGATAAAATATTGTTAATAAGGAAGCGACAATTCTAAAAAAAGTTAATAAGTAATGTTAATCATGAAAATACCTAGGTACTTATTTTAGCGCTGGAATTTGAATTTATTCCTACTTAGGTAAATACGATAATTTTAACGATTATTATGACTCATCAAATCTCTTTATCTTATTGTATCTAATATATAGAATTGATATTATTTGATTGATTTAATATAAAGAGGAAAGATTTGTATATATTTGTAACTACTGCTACAACCCTATTAGGTAATTTTTAAGTTCCTATTGTAATTTTATTATTGGTTTTACAATAAACAGTATATCTATCTACTGGATTAATTCCAAAAATCATCTGTAAAATGCTAATTTATCACCGAGTGACATAGGTTACATGCGCTATTATTCTAAGGTTACATTACTTACACCGTCTTACACTTAGAGTAATAAAGTATATTCTAAGGTTGCATATTTTTTACATTCACGCGAGTAAAACCGCAGGCAGAAGCTTGTACATATATATTAAAATAAAAATTATATATAATAAATAATATATTAGAATAAAAATTCGGCCTCCTCCATACAAACTGTCCAATCAAGTTTATCATTTTCTATGGTGAGGCGGATTATTTTTTTCGTTTCCTGAAAAAATTTTTTGTGGAAGTTGGTTCAGTTTCGTCTACTGAGCAAGCCCTTAAAGTTTGTGGAGGGCTGTCCCTTACACCTTGTATATACATATATAAATATAAATGCAACAGTAACTTAGTCTGTTTGTTTTAACTGTCTTTACGGAATGGACTGCCGAAATCAATTTGTGCTTTGTAGTTTCAGTTTTAAGATTTGGAAGTTGAGTATTTGTTACAGTCTGCTTGCGTAGCTTGAAAACCTAACTAACTATGGTACTAAGTAGAGATTGATACGTGCTTAGATCCAATTCGGGAACTGGTCACTATTTTCATCTGTAATAAATCACTACCATTGTACCTAAGTCCTAAACATTAAGTTTATGCACAATAACTTATAAAAAAGATGTAACGGTTCTTTTACGACATACTATTTACATACTTATCTTCTTAAAAATACTTAACTACTGAAAATACTTATAACAAATTGTTATATACTGATTATAACATCCCTGAACTTGAGTTCTACAATGGCTCTATTAGTGGGTTCCTTTTTTCAGTGGGAAATCATCAAATGTCAAATGACTTCCCGCTCAGGGTGGAGCGAAAGGGAGTGAACTACTAATTAACAGTTTTCAGATATTTTTCTAAACGTATGCTATGAGACTTTGTTTCAAGATAAATTTCAGGATTCTAGGTCAACGGGAAGTACCCCATAAATTTTGATTCTCTTGAGGGTGTCGAAACACATATTTTTTTGCAACATATGCAGTCGAATCTTTTTTTTTCGTTAACTCAGAAGTTTGATTTTTTCTCAGCTTCAACTTGAGAATATACTTTTAATTTCACCGCAATACCTCCACTCGTTATAGGGTACTTCCCGTTGACCTAGAATTGTGAAACTTGGCGTGAATCAAGGTTTCATAGTACTAATATAGGTAAAATTCTGAAAACTATTCTGGTGATTTGGAAAAATCTTCTTAACTCAATTCGGGAATTGAACTGTAACCGTCGGTGCGTGAGGCCGACTCACTTTTTTAGGGTTCCGTAGCCAAATGGCAAAAAACCGAACCCTTATAGATTCGTCATGTCTGTCTGTCTGTCCGTCCGTATGTCACAGCCAGTTTTTCTATACTGTTGAAACTTTGTAAGTAGACGTATTCTGTGAACCGCATTAAGATTTTCACACAAAAATAGAAAAAAAGCAATAAATTTTGGGGGTCCCCATACTTAGAACTGAAACTCAAAATTTTTTTTTTTTCATCAAACCCATACGTGTGGGATATTTATAGATAGGTCTTCAAAAATGATATTTAGGTTTCTAATATCATTTTTTTCAAAACTGAATAGTTTGCGCGAGAGATACTTCCAAAGAGGTAAAATGTGCCCCCCACCCCCTCTAACTTTTAAAATAAGAGAATGATAAAACTAAAAAAAATATATGATGTACATTACTATACAAACTACCAACGAAAATTGGTTTGAATGATATCTAGAGAGTAGTTTTTTTTTTAATACGTCATAAATCTAAAAAAAATACACTATTATTAAAAAATCGATCAAAGTTACAACGAACTACAAGAACTTTTATATTATGTTACTTGCTGCTACGGAACCCTTCATGGGCAAGTCCGACTCGCACTTGGCCGGTTTTTTAGTTGACTTCCTATTGTTACTTAAACAATTAATAATAAGAATCATCTTAACATTTTTTCAGTCGATTTACTTGCCTTTTTTAGGGAGAGGAGTGTAAAAAATAAAAGGACCAATATACCTGGAAACATCCAGAATCATAATCTGCATGCTTTTCTGATTCTAAAACTATTCACAGACTCCCTTTGGCGGCTGCTCTAAGAGAATAAAAACTACTTTTCCTCTCTGAAATCGAAGAACAAAAATACTCTTTCCGAGATTGGGGGATGAAAAAATATTTTTAATTTTATTCAGGCCACGAAAATATTTATAAAAAGATTTATAAATATTTATAGATTAGTTGCTTAGTTCGAGAACAATGTCATTGTTGTTATAATGAACATAACAAGCATTATCTGTTTTGGAGCATATAGTACGACGTATTAGCGCTAAGGCTACGATCGACGTAATCGCACGGGTCGAATCGACGCAAGAGGTCAGTGTTTTTATCGGAATCGTCATCCAGCGCTGGCGGTGGCGGTGGGGTCAATTGTCGTCTGATTTTCACAAGTGCTTTATTAACGCTATCGTCTTATAACAGTGAATATTTTTATGTATGTATTGTGCATCAATATTGAAAAATAGTTATAATCACTTAGTAAAACTAAAAGGAAAACAAGATATCTAACGCCCTGGGAGATAACCACAGCGATAACGTTTCCAGTTTTCCCACTAAATAAACAATTAGTATATTTGGTAAAGAATAACTTGCAGGTAAGTAGGTAATTTTTAAAAAAGTATTTTAATCTTGATGTTGTGAATTTATCTAGGTAAACTATTTGTTAACGATATTCTTACTTTTTGCACAGAAAATATGAAAACAGAGTTTGCTTGTTATGAAGGACCGGCTGTTTGTGTTAATGTTTTTGGCTGCCATTAGCGATTGACTGGATTTAAGACAATTTTAACGAACTTTAAAAAAAAAATAAAGATATATTTACTCACCCCAATGCAAAATCAGAAAACAGATAGTTACTTTTTGTTAAAACACACTAAGTTATCAATATGAATGTAATTGTTTAGAGATGCGTACACGTTTTCCGGCGTCCAGGCCGGCTACTAACACTATTTATACTCCACTATTGATAGCTGGGGCAGCGCGTCTCCGACGCTGAATAGCAAATGAGAAAAATCTGAGCGATGACCACATCGCGCCCTCAACCATCACACGACCAACTCCACTTAATTTGCATTAAATATGGTCTACGTTATACATACCTATCCGCTGCCTCACGTTAATGAATTTAAAGAATGAAAGTATAACATATCACCTCATTCAATGGTGAGAGTTGCGTGCCAAGAATTAAGAGAATTCTACCAATGAAAGTAGTTTCGGCCATTTGTTATACTTTAGGCACCATTAAGTGTGTCGGGGTGTCCCGCTATTAACATAAAGTTCTGAATAAACTCCGAGATATACGAACATTTTCATAGACATGTGAAGCGTTCAGATTTCTAGTGAGAAGCAGTATTATCAGAGATATATATTACATACTACAATAGGTATTACATGTAATACGTGGGACGTGCTAACAAATATAATTGAAGTGCATTCCGATGAGACCACGTGCTCACAATAGGTGAAAGTAAGTTCGATGAACCAAACGAAAGTTTTTACAAAGGGAATCTGGATGCTAGCCGGGACAGCGCGTGTGAACGCACTCTCCAGTAAAATGTGCAATTGTTCGTACACAATAATGCTGACGTAATAAGATTTACAGCTTACAATAAACCTACCTACAGATTATAGAATCTAACAGGTAAACCACAAGGTGAGAAGCAGCCATTTAGAGAAAGCTTATCGAGAAAGCCTGGCACTAGTCCATTACACGTAAAATGAGATAGGTATACTTACAAGAAGATGTACATAACTGTATGGAAGTAATATAATGTAATATGTGTACATATGTATTATTATCACAAAGCCTACGTAGGTACAAGTGTTTAATGTAATTCAATTTTATGATGCGGGATGGAATGCAGTTGCATAATAATAAACCCGCATGTTATTATCGTAACAAATAACATTTTTATTCAGTATTTGCTCTATTAACCTGGAATTGGCTTTTATATCGTCATTGTGACTAGAGAACATATATTTTATAGTTTTACGTAAATCAGATGATTGTAACAACTCGTCAAGATATAAGATGTAGCTAATATCACTGTTTATCTTGCTAAAGGTCGGATGCAACGATTCAGTAGGCAAGCATACTGACCGAGTCTGATCGCGGCCTCGATCACAGGGTCTTCTTATTCAGCTAATATTGATAACAAACATTGCGTGCCCTCCAAAACTAATGCTCTTAAATAGTTATATGATTTTTAATTACTTAATTTAATACTAGCTTCTGTAAGCGGCTTCACCCGCATGAAAGTAGGAAGTAAATAGCTTATGTTACTCAGTGAAAATGTAACTTTACAATGGTGAAAGAATTTTTGAAATCGGTCAAATAGTTTTTGAGTTAAATCGTAACATATTTAAACAATCAAAAAAAACAAATCTTTCCTCTTTATTATAATATTAGTTTAGATTACAAATATGTGTTGGTTTGTTACGTTTTCACACCTAAACCACTGAAGCAACTTTGAACCTTGGAATAGGATAATATAAACGTCAGTTCGATCCCTTACGATGATTCTCGACTGTCAAGCGAGTGGACTGATTTGGAAATATGTATAAGTAATTCATTATTTTAAATTCATATTTGATAGATAACCATAAATCTTTACTGTCGAAAAATATATATACACTTTAATACAAATGTACATAAAAAAAAAACTTAAATACTAAATAAACTATTTATACTAAAACCTAACTTTATACATAAATATAATACAAAATATATATATTTGTTTGAAAGGATACAATTTTATAGATATCACTTAAGTAATAATATTTTTTTTCTTCTTTCTACATGATATTTCCACATGTCTTACGAGATTTGTTCACCGCACCGTGTGGACTTCATTAATTAACCTTTGAATGCTAACTACCGAAATCTTGATAAGATTTCTGTGTTGCTAACTTTTATTAGTTATTTAATTATATTTATAGTGATTTAACTAAGACACATTAGGATGCATTTGTAAAATTAGCATAATAACCTAAATATTTTTGTAGACATCTGTAAAATATAATTAATAAGTGATAATAATAGTTAACAGGTACTGACTGAAACAGTATGTGTTCATGTACCTAACAACCGACTTTAATAAAAAAAAGTAACACTAAGTTCTTTATTCGTGATCGATGTACTAGAAGTGCAAAAACCTTACGTTCCATTTTAATGATATCGTACTGAGTATGCTGATCGAAGGCAGGAGCATGATCAGCTTTATCATGAATGACACAGATCATATCTTTTTTCTCCGTAGGGTATATTTTCACTTTACATGTTTTCCCCTATCTTAGTCAACTGACAACTAGCCCAAACAGGTTTATGAACATAAGCAAAGATACGTATCTTTGCTCACAAGGTTCTGCGACATTGGGGTCTCTTCTTGCATTATAGCTGCAGGTTTACGTAATCTTGGTAGGTTAATAAATCATGCGCTATAAGTTCATGTAAATATGTTCAACAAATTGTTATGACCCTAAAGCGGATGACACCTTGCTGCGTTATCGTGGTAATATTGTCTACCGATTTATTATGTATCCCAGGTGTTTTTCTAGTCTTTCATTGTCGTTACCAAATCTAATTTGAATTCAAATGTAAGCCATACAAAACAGTGTGCACAGCTGTGTATGTATTAATTTATTTAGCCGTTATACAATTAAACTAGGAAAGACGACAATCGTAATAGATACCTGCAGTATGCATAACCATGAGGTTGTAACAGTGATGCATCCGTGGTCAGCTAATGAATAAGTGTTTCGTAACCAAAAGGTAATAGGTGCCTATAGTTAAAGCCTACGGAAATTAATGATTATATAAGTGCAACGTTCCGTTTGCGACAGTTACGGTGAGGTGGAGTGAGTCCGTGGCAGGTGGCTGCCCGAAGTTTCGGAGGCCGTGTCCCTACCACTACCGATAGCTTCAGTAGAAAGGTGACTGGTTCTACACACATGCCTAAACAAGTAATCTAGACCCGTTTGAGAATCTAGAATATCTTAGAAAATTACAGCACATTGGTAAAAGGTTATAGAAACAGTACCTCTACCATGAGTTTAAAGCAATAGTATTTGTCGATACTCGATACCGACTACGTAAATATTTTGTATAGCAAATTTTGGTTTCGTAAGTGACCGCTAGAGGCGCTGTAAAATTTGCCATACAAAATATTTACGCAGTCGGTATCGAGTATCGACAAATACTATTGCTTTAAACTCATGGTAGAGGTACAGTATTATCTAAATTTCTATGTGCTATAATCATGATTGTACTTAACCGATTAAAGTTAAATAATAATTTAACAACTTTCTCAGCACTAAGAACTTATAATGAAGATATTTTAACTGAAATAGATCCTGTGACTCAAATACATTCACATGTAAATGTAATAAACATTAAGATTCTCTCTGTGAGCGCCCAGATGATATAAGTTACGCTCTGTCATTGGTTTGTAAAAGTTACATGGAGTGTAAGAAACTTGGAAAAGTTACTCGGAATACTGAACAACATATAACAAAGGCTCAAAAGCGTTTATTATGTAATCTCACAATATCCAAATTACAGCAGTAAAGGGAGATCACTCGGTGAGTGCAGTGAAAGTGGTCGCTCGGTGTAAGCTGTTGGCGTCGGAAGAAAGTGTCCTGGATGAATAATCCTTGAGTATTTACTGCCATCCGCGGAGAGAAAACTTTAGCAACAACACAGTTACCATTCGAAATTTAGCTTTTATTTGATTTGTCATCAGACTTGCGTTAACAAGACTTGTAATGTATGGGACTCGTCAGAACCAATCAAATTAACGGAATGAGCCCAAACTCGATGGGTTACTCGTAAGTTAAGTGGATGCATCTCGACATACATTTTCACTGTTTTTCATACAACCGCTCTTACGCGATTATGATGTTATTAGACATTTTTCATTAGATATTTTGGAAACACAGTATCTTGTGGATATTAGCTAGGTTTCTATGGAAATCAATTTATAAATTTGTGTAAAACGAATCCAGTTAAGACCTCTGAAAATCTGCTATTTTGCATGAAGTTTGACACTTCATAATTTACTCAAAAATTTAAAAAGGCAAAAAAATACAATCAATAAAATTTTATCAAGATTACTAATAATGACAATGTTTTTCGAAAACTTTTAATGGTTTAAAAAAAAAACACGTATTTCCTGGAACAAGTTTTATAAAATATTCGAACAAATCACGGAATTACCGAATGCTAACAGAGTTTTCAGGCGTTATCTCTCTTTTTTCGCGTTACCTTTTCGTCAAACATCGCGTTAGATTACGTTAGATGAAAAAACAAGCCTCTTAAGTACCTAGGTTGTTCTGTTGAGGCGTTCTTCTAATTCATTTATAAACAATTTGATGTAAAACTAAAAATTGAACAAAGCGGCGATAGAAGTGCATTGGGCACCACTCCATAACTCAAGATTTATATGTATACAGGGGTATTTGTAAAACACTGGCAACCTCTCAGGATTATGTTACTAACATCATAAACAACAACTTTTGTTCTATGACTTTTTTAAAATTTATCATATTTTTAGTTCATCAGATTTTCATACAAAAATAAAAATATTTAAATTGAATGTTGTAAATATTACGAAGTCTATGCGAAGCAAGCGATAGTACAATAGCGGAGAGGAGCTGGGAATGGGTGCCGAGGGTGCTTGATGCGCTTGTGTCGCATCATACAGACTGAAGATTACAGCTACAGACATTACGAGCATGGCAGTTGAGAGTTTGTCATGCTCACTTAAATGTCTCGCTGTTGGTGGCACGTGTTATTGGGTCGTTCAGTTCCCTTCAAAATGGTTGAGCTGAGTGGGGCTGATGCACGCGTCATGCTCGTGAACGGGTGCCATCAGATGGGACTGGTCATCTCTTAGCTGCCAGTAGCTTAATTCAGTTTCTATTTTTTAATTATTTTACATTTTTATTTCATTATCGACATTGTGCTCACATGATAGAAGCAACAAGTAATATGTAACCAAGCATTATATGTAACACATAATATGATTTAAAAGAGTGTCCATGGAGTTTCTTGCACGTTCTTCTCCATAGAGACCTACTCTTTGGAACGTGCAATTTAGCTTCACTTTTCTTGGACTGACCGACATTTGACTATTCAAAAGTGCCTGTAAATGGTCTATTTGAAATAAATGCTTTGATTTGATTTGAAATGTGTTAGATAGAACAACGAAATCTTGACGGTTTGTTTTTGGTAAATGAATTATGTTTTATAAAAGGTCATTCTTAGAAAAAAAGTTGTTATGATGTCACTCAGTACCTAATATAGTCCTGCAAGGTTGCTAGTGTTTTACAAATAACCCTGTGTACTGTACCTAGTACCTAGTGTAATTGCATGCTTTGAAGGGAAATAACAAACAGTATCTGTTACGCAGATTAAGTAAATTATTATGAAAATGTTTTTTCATTACTCATACTCTGAAAGTAAGTAGGTCTAAAGTTGCCTGAGGAGCGGGTTGAAAGTAACGCTTTTCATCCTTACGGAGTTTAAATTTCAACTGACAGCTGTCAAATTATTAAAAAAAAAACTAGTTCTATCTTCACATTTCTATTGAACCATGTTCCAACTTTTTAGACAGCCACTTAATTACAGCACGATATAAAATTGAAACAACTTAAAGATATGTAATTAAATAATATTATATTTTTATGCGACTTATTTTTTCAACTAGTTCTTTAAAATACTTTTTTTTTTAATTACAAACAATTTCTCATTTTTCAATAAAGAAAAATAAAGGCTGAGTAGCTGGCCGGCCACAGAAAAAAAAAAAGCAAAATGGCTGGAAAATGACAGTCATTGATTTTTTCGTGCTGTAGAATTTGTTTACATTTCCGTACAACAGAGATTTTTATTATATTAACACAGATTAAAATCGTGATTTAACGCCACATATCATAAGAGACGAGGCTAAAACAGTAGTGGAAAACTTTAAACGTGGTACAAAGCTTTTTATTTAATTTTTACTTTTCTTGTATTCGTAATGAAAAGCACAGTGTTTATGATAAAAGTAACTTATTTAGTCCCTCGAATTGGCGACTTCGCTACCCTCGCCCGCCATCTCCTTCACGGGACGAAATGAGTGCGCCTAGGGTAACAATGTACTATTACACAAGTATATGTTTATTAAACACTATCGGCCCGTCCCGGCTTCGAACCCTGTGTAACTTTGCAACGGTGAAAGAGTTTTTAAAAATCGGCACAGTAGTTTTTGAGTTTATTCACTAATCATTACAAACATACAAATTTTCCCTCTATATGATATTAGTGTAGATAAACCAATTGGCTATTTGATGACGAACATATTTTATTTAACAAATTAAAATATAAAAGTTCTTATTGGATAATGTTGATTTTTGGTTCAATCTTTATTTTTTGTATTTTTTAGCATAGTTAGTTATTTTTACCACCAAAGAATGGTTAGTGCTTGTTACAAATTTTGATATAGTTATTAATTGTTAGGGTAATTGCGAAAACTAGATAACTTGTTTTCCGACATATTGTTGCTTTTTACTTTTAGTTGAGTTGATAGTTTATTTATTGTAAGAAATATATTATATAAAAAAAAAGTTTTGGTATTAATAAATATTAAACGATTCAGCAACTGTTCTACGAACACCGATTCATCATTGGACTGTTCGTCGACAGGACGATTCATTATAAATTTCCGTTTCACCAGCAGAATCTTTCACCTATGGACGTTTAGCCAGCAGAAACTGTCGTCTTGGACACTTTCGCCGATAAGCTTTTTCAGCTACCGAATGTTCGACCGACAGGACGATAACTTGTTTAACTTCAGATCTTTTCATCTACGGAGAATTTGCTGTCTGTCTTAAGACAAACGACATTACAAAAAATACACATTCCTACAGATTACCAGTGTCTTATAACGTAATATGCGTTTTGTTTTTAAGGTTTAATCTTCTAATGCCACGCCTTCCGCTACGCTCTAGAGCTGGAACATTCCCAGCTCTAGAGCGTAGCGGGAGGCGTGTCAGATTTTTACTGACTAAAACCACGACCTAAGTATATCCCTTAAGTAGTTGTTTTTTAAAGGCAGGTGGTTGTCGAGGACCTACAACATTTATTAATGGAATGTGTCCAATATGAGTCCAGTAGAAATATTTTGATAAGATCTCTGGATTTGAATAGAACTGATGATGGCATGTTCCATAACATTCTATCCCAACCAAATAGTGACAATGCGAAATATTTGATCGAATTCATGGCCCATGTTTTGTGATGTGTGAATAATTGTTTAGGACACGATGGGACTGACATACGCTATGTGTAAAAGCCCCTATAAATTAATAAAGAGAGAAAAAAAATGCAGGTGTTTAAACACTGTAAATATTTTTTATTCCGGAAAAAATAACGGATTCTGTTGGACAGGAAAAATTTAGTAAAACATTAATTAGCAGTGTTGCATTGCATGCCACTAAGTAGTTCGTTTAGCGTGTGTAAACATGATAGTGATCATGATGGCATCCTCCGCCTCACACGAATGTTTCTTCCTATGTGAAAAGCATTTATTTGTTATCTTCCCCTGCAGAGCGCACCGTATACAAGACAGGGAATTTATATCAAACTAGCGGTCCCGATAGACGTTATCTTGCCCGATTGCAGCGCCACCTACCGAGTCCAGATCATATTTTCATACCATCCATGGATCCCCCACTCAAATATGCAAATAAAATTTCATTCAAATCGGCCTCCAAATATGGTCAAACGAGAATTAACATCATGACATCATCATTCATCATCATCATCATCGAAAATGAACTTAAACATGGTGAAATATAGTCCAGACAAAGTTATACATCAGGGTCGCGACTTTCAGCATTGACGACAAACGGCGGAAATAGGAGGCAGTGCGTGCACAAAGTTTCGCACCTTTTGTTATTTTTTGATAGTTTCGCGTTTGACGACCATCTCACTTGATGGTAAGCGATGATGTGGTCGACGATGGAGCACGCTTGCCTAGAAGTAACCTATTCACTCTTGACTTAAAGACTCCTAAGTTGTAGCTGTACTGATAGCATCTATACTGATGAACGTTGAAAGGAACTCCCTTTACCTAGCGCTAATCTTGGCTACTGCTTCAGGCTTACCTTATAATGCACTCTTATTGTAAATTTCTTTTTATCCGTTTCACTCCAAATAAGGTTCAGTTGAAAACCAGCGTCAGACAACTACCCGTAGTAGTCTGGCATTTCGCTGAACTGGACCTTTTTTGGCGCAAACGTATGACACACAATGTTACTTTTTATTTATTTATTTTTTGTTTGGTGTTTGTCTTAAGTTTTTGTTGTATAATATGTTTTTTTTTTTGCGCCAAAATAAATACTTTCTTTCTTTTTCTTTCATTGTCTTCAAAAATGAACCAACATGGATGTGCGGTGTGACAAGACTGGATAAAGTGAGAAATGAGTATATTAGAGGAAGTTTGAAAGTGGCGCCATCGCTAGTGACTGGACAGTTGAGTTACTAAAATAATAATGTGTACCTATAGATGGAGATGGAGAGGGAGGCCAAAGAAAAGATTGATGGATTGTGTGAGGAGTGATATGAAAGAAAAAGTAGTTAGTGATAGCGTGACTGGTCACAGGACAGAATTGAAAAAGAAAGTGTTGCGCCGACGAAACCTCTTGTCCAGTGTTATTTGAGGTTTACAGAAAGATTATGATGATATTAAAAATTTGTACTACGCGTTCCAAATGAGAATAGGAGCGCCGGCCATGTTGTGACGTTACGTCTTACTGTCAAATCGAAGAAATTGAGTAGGGTGAGCAAAAAAAGAAATTAGTTAAATTTTACTTTAATTTATTTACGAATCATGAACGAAAAATCTCTGATCAAAATCCAGTTCTTCAATTTTGCTGATCTTTACGTAACTGTGTGAAGTGTCTGAGTAGTGGCATCATCACCGTCATCATCACTGCTGCTTTCCCTTATAAAATAAAACATGGATAATCGAGGTTTTTAATATTTATATCACAACTGTTTTTTAAATCAAGATAGGCATTATTACCTGTAATTATAACAAAATTCAATCAGGATTCTCAGTTGCACGAAGAAACACCAACAACGACGATGAAATGGCAGCTGGCAATTTGGATTTTGAATTTAAAATGTAGCCAATAATGAAACTAAAAAGAAAGTACGTAGTATAATTTGTTAAATAATTGAAATAACTTTTTTATCTATTTCTTAATATGACTTGACAAAGGGTTAGTAACAAAATCATTAAAACGCAAATAAGCTTTTTTTGCAAACCGTACTTATCAATCAAAATTTGACAGATCGAGTTTATTGACTTTCCTATTCTCATTTGGAACGCATAGTAGTAAGTTGTTCTATTTCATATACATTCCTTTTAAAAAAAATTTTTTTTCACATAATACAATCTCCTGTATCGTGGATGCGTCCACAAACATATAGGTACTCATTTACAAAGGACACAGAGCCGGAACAACCATAAGGCCGTACAAATATTTGTTCCGCGAGGAAATCGGACCTGCAACACGTAGTGCAGCAAGCAAAGAGCCAATCACTCAACTACTGCACCCACCGAGTTGTCACTTTGCAGAATTTAAAACAAATGGCCTGAACTTTTTCATGAAAATTATGTTACGGCGCCGGTGCCTCTTTTTTGCTGGCCTTAGTGGGAGCACTGCCGTGTACCGTAATACGAGTATTATAAACATTGAAAGCTTGTAACTATGTGCAAGACAGAAAACTCCAGCTGGCAAACAGCTTGATCATACTTACCAAATATTATCTACTTTCTATTTCAAGATACTGTCTGTAGCTAATGCCCGTCAGACTAAAACCAGCTAAGAATAAGACGGATTGGCAAACAAAAGCTTCCTACTCAATTACGTAGTACAATGTTTTGATATGTCCAGTAGGTAAAACTTATCTACAGAAATATTAAAATACTTGTCCAATTTTGATGCCTCATAATATAAGTCCTACCTACCTAATTTGTGAAACACTTAACCGATGATTTTGCATTACGTAATCAGTTTATGATTACGCTGTATCAGACACTAGATGTAATAAGAAATAAGTAACAGAATAATTTTACATATTTTTTTATAATACAATTTTACTCAAATAATATGTTACAATAAGTAACAAGAAATATACGACTTACGCGTAGGAAGCATCAATTTGTCTCCCAAATGGGGTCATTCATATTCAATATTTGTTTATTCACGGTCCGTAACCGTATTTGTTAACTCTGTTCGACATGAATGTATTTCAACAGATTCGAAGCAATTTGGCAGTGACAGACAGACAGACACACGAGTGATCGTATAACATTTCACAACATGTTTAGCATTCGGATCGGACTTAGGTACATGCGACGTAATAATATGTAGGGGAGACCTGTACAAAACCGTATACCGGGGTAAAACAGTACATCATGTCTATTCTTGTCAATAATTCAAAGTTCCCGCGCGCAAACTGTTCATCGGTGTCGACCAATCGGAGCTATTTGTCCACAAACACTGGTCGCTGTAAGCATGCGCATTATCAAAATAATCGATTTTATTGTTTTTCGTCGTTCTTGATCTTATTTTTGTGAAGATTCAATCAATAATAGTGAAAGTTACGTTTGTAACAGGTAAGTGTGCAATCAACTATGTTAAAGTGTGTGTATTAACTCGTAATTAACAAATATTTGAGTACGTAAACTCAGTTTACGTATATAGTTGTGAGTGATATATTTAAACATTGAGTCTTAGGTCAAAACCGTACGGGGTAAAACCGACCACTATACGATTTTGACCCGCATGAATAAATATAAACTTAACTACTTGTTATTTATTTTATTTTAGGTGTTGTTAAAATACCTACTTCTAGACAAGAATGGGATCCGGATAACATGAAAAAACTCAAAATCAACATTACAAGATCGAGTAAAATATTTTAGACAGAAAAATGACGGAGCGTTCCACACCCAAAGTCTTGGGACGATTTAAATTGATTTTTTCGGCTTCCCAAGAACAGTCTAGTTGAGCAGAGCATGTCTTGATCATAGAAAAAACGACTATTTAGTATTTTTGGGGTAATATCAATAATATACGGTTTTACCCATGTATCGGGGTAAAACCGTAATTAATAATAATATAATAATAATAATAATATTATTATTATAAGTGTTGAGAATATAAATGAGTGTTATGAGATGAAAGACCTACAGCCCTAAACCCTTAGCTATACGATTTTGACCCGGTCTCCCCTATACTGGATAAGATAAAAAATTATGATTCCGGTTTTAGTAGTGTTCGTACCCTTTCGAACACTGTAGTTAGAGACACAATAGAAAGACAATGAGAAAGCAAAAACCACGTTTGCTTTGAGTTTAATGAATTAAGTACCTAACCTAATTAACTTTCAGATATTCACAAAGGAATCATCATCATTGGATTATTAGGTGTCTTCAAGGCTAAACTGTAAACTAGTGCGCTTCACCATCAACGATTGAAAAAATGTTCCTTCACCGCATACGTCGATCTACAAGTTACAACACGGTCGATGTTCCAGCGATTTGTAATCGCATTCTTTTCGTTTGATAAAATAACTATCAATTAACTGTATTCAGATATTTTCCCGTTACCTGTTACTTGGTGTCTTGCTTCTTGCCAAATACGCATAAGCCTATGCAGAGATTGCAAATATTCGATAATTTCGATTTTAGAATATTCGAATATTTTTTCAGTTCTATTCGAATATTATAAAAAAACGCTTAAAATATCAGCTTTTATTGCTTTAGGAACTATATTTTTAAAGAGATAAGTAAACCCAGCACAATACTGCCGTGCAGGCATTATAACGCACTAACAGGGCCTCAAGTCTGCTATTACTTGGGCGGAGCATCGCCGTGCCCTCGTGGGGGCGATCGGCGGCGGAGACCTCTCGCGCCGGGCCTTGGTTGAGGCCATGGTCCGGAGCGAGGAGGAGTGGCAGGCGGTCGCCGACTTCTGCGAAGCAGTAATGCTCGCAAAGGAGGAGGCCGAACGCATCAGGCAACGGCGTTATCGCCGCCGCCGCCGCAACCGGGATTCTGATCCCGATTTCCGTCCACCGTAGGCGCGGGCTTGCGGACAGTGAGCAATGGGTAGCTCACTGTCCGGCCGTCCGGTAACTTTCCGGACCAAGCCCAAGTCGTCGACGGCGCGCACTGTTCCCGCGCGACTCAAGGAGTTGTCAGCAACAGCAGGGACCCAGTCGGGTCGAAGCCTACTGGGGCCAGGGTTATCCGAAAGGGCGCTCAAGCCCCGGTATGAAGGCTAGAAGGAACGGGGTGGGTCTTTTAGTCAGTAAGAGTCTGACACTATCTCCCGCTCCGCCCAAGAGCGGGGGATGTCAATGCATGATTTTTTCCCACCATAAAAAAAAAAAGTCTGCTATTACAATAGTGTCAGAATGGTCTATCATTGATGTCATAATTGTCGATTTTGACAAGTTTGGTAATCTACTAATATAATGGCGTCATTATGACTTTCCAATGGTCAACCACTGACACTCCATTGAAAGAAGTGGCATAGAATAGTAATCTCGTAAATATTGACAAATGAATATTTGATGTTTGCGGTAATCTGCTAAAACTTTGATAGTTTATTTAATTTTTATATTTATTCTTTATTCTTTTATA
The DNA here is from genome assembly GCA_929112965.1 of Mythimna albipuncta. Classification (NCBI taxonomy): domain Eukaryota; kingdom Metazoa; phylum Arthropoda; class Insecta; order Lepidoptera; family Noctuidae; genus Mythimna; species Mythimna albipuncta. The sequence continues at coordinate 21,253,423 of OV815959.1, read as the reverse complement.
TTTCTACCATTAGAACGTTATTGTGCAGTTATTGGTTTTAATATGCTCGATATTATCATTCTATCACAACTCTATTACGATACCACTGACCGATCAATGATCGATCATTATGAATTAGCAGGTTACGAACTTTTAGCAAAATGACAATGTGATCGTATTGGAATGACAAATATATAAAAATAGCAGACTTGGGCCCCAGGTTTTTTTTACGTTTTTGGGTTAAATATTGAACCTGAACGAATTTATTGTAAGGAATACATTCGTGTAACCTAGTTTTTGATTCGGCGATTTACTTGGCAGAAAAACAAAATTTACTATTAAATAAACCTCGTATCGAAATACATTATAATACTAACTAAAATACAGTAAAATCAGTTACGTCACGCGTCGTACGAAAAAGTTTGAATTAGCTGAAATGGCATAGGTAACAAAATACATTTAAAAAATCGTATTAATTGTTTTATAAATCCCTACACAACATATTCGATTCCGTTATAGTTCGGCTAAAAAGTCAAATGACTTGGGAATTTTGTACAATCATTTACAAAATACTTATATTCGATTCTTTTTATAAGGTTCTTCTATTAGTGAACAATGATCAAGATCTCTGAATTAACCCTGATTATTGAACCAGTGTTGACTACATCAGATCTAATTTTGCCCTAATATTTACCCAAGTCGTTTGACTTTTTAGGCAGACTCTACTTACTACATGTACGATTGTACACTGCATCTTTAACCGATTAGTTGAAGATGCAAATTAAAATGCAGTAAAGAAAATCTTCAACTGCAAATTAGTCTGCAAAATAGCATATTAATAGGTGGTTTTTGCAGTGTCACGTATTTTTACCGCATTTTAAACTGTATAATGTTTCTCATTTTCCATGCAGTAACAGACATTATTTTGGAAAAATCAGTTTTGTTTTGAATTTAAATAACTAAATAATTTTAGTTTTTTTTTTTAAATTCATTCTTTGTCACCTCAATTATCTTGGCATTATTACTATAAAAAATACGACGTCAAAGTGTTTGTACGCGTTTTGGGGGCTGCACGGCAGAACAATTATATTAAAAGTACCTTCACAAAAAATTTCAATGGTCACTCAAAATTTTGTAATTAACAAATGCGATGCATTCTAATTTATAAATTGTAAATAATGTAACATAACAACACGAATATAATCAAATTTATCTGTAAACAAAATACACGCGGTGTTTAGATACCTACTTCCTAAAATAAAAAATACTATCAAATTCTTAAACATTATAGAAAACTTATGTTCTTATAAATCACACGATTATTTATACATAAAATGTTAAAACAAATATTCGCATTCGAATTCACAAGAAACATGCGAATATTTATATTTTTTTCTTGTCAAACAAAAAGGTATTTAAATATTGTTTGTTTTTAAAAAATCGCTTTTAGCGATAAGACCACCCATTGTGGCACCCTATTAATTTTAAGTTTCTTATGTAACTGCTTTATGTTTGGTGTACAATAAAGAATTTATCTATCTATCTAAATATTGTTTGAACGGATATAGAATGATAATACAACTGATATAAAGAATGTTAAATTTCAACAAATATTCACGAATTTTATTCGCCAACGCGAATATATTCGCGAACATTGATCGCGAATATTCGTCAAAATTGAAATTGTTGTTAGTACATTGTGTGTATTTACAAGTGTGTATGTCAAATAAAATAAATTCTTTTTTTTTTAACTTTTTAAGTCATAAACTCGTTATTTACAAAAAAGTATCACAAATGATTTTTTCGTGCAATTAATACTTTTGTAAAAAAAAAAAAATGCAAAGTGAACATTGCATATGTAAATCAATCAGTATCTCGCAGAGAAAATGGATTTAAAGCGCTTTCCGGGCACTGCTGGCCGCAAATAAATGCACAGATTTACGTACTGCCGCCTGAGTGCGAGAGTTGCGTTCACATAATTTCGGCCAGATGGTTCAAGGAACTATACGCCTTAAATCAGATTTATCAATAATAATTCAGAATTAAATCAGATTTACCTACTATGATATCGAAAATTACCACAATACGTAATCGTACATAATCTGATGATATCTCATCATCATCTTTTAAAGGAAAACCTCTGTTACTTTTGCGACAATTGTCGATTGTTCGTCCAGCACTAATGACCTAAACTCATAGGGGCTTATAAGCACTGAAGCTCGGAGTCTGTGTTTCCTGATACGTACGTACATCCCGCGGGGTCTTTAAGTCAAGACTCAAGAGTGAATACGTTACCACTAGGCAAGCGTAATCCGTTATCGGCCAGATTTTCGCTTACCAGTAAATGAGGTGGGTGTTCAATCGCGACTATCATACATAACCATTTGTGCCCGCGACTTAATTTGCGAGATTTTCGATTTTTTGCATAAATGCATACCAATTGCTTTTATTAGAATAAATTCAAAATAGTATTTAGATAATTACCGAGTAATTTGAAGTTGATACCTCCACTACAGATACCTCCGTGAACTCTCGTATGACGTATGGAACAAATAATTTTTGATTTTAAGTAGTATTTGCCGTAGTCTGCGGTTTATTATTGTTTTTAAGTATTGCATGTATGAGTTAATAATTTTGTGACATTTATTATTCCACCAAAAAAATACCTGTTAAAAGGGGGCCAAGTTCCTATCGGTTAATTGTTCACCTAAAAAAGGGTTGAAATCCAATCCAATGCCAAGTTTAGATGCACTTTAAAATCGATTATAATCATCTTCATTCAACAGCCTGATCCACTGGTAAACATTTGCCATTCCCAAGACTCGCCCCCACACTCGCTACCGTATTCACGTCAACGGTCCATCTGGCCGAAATTCACTGTACCATAAACCTAACTTAAAATATGGTATAGTTGTGAAAATACGTAGATACTTGGTTAAAAATATCTAAAATGATAATACTCCTAAATTTGAACTTGGCAGGTTTTCGTGCTGTACGTAACACTTGATTAATTGTATAATTAAATTTATTATTTATATAATTAAATTAATCTGCCAAGTTCTACCTCTGTACTTACACTACTAATAGACACTGAGCTACAGGGGGATCAACAGTCGGTCGAAACGGTGTGTAAATAGTGCACGGCATGCGCGCGGCCTGTTGCTAACAACAGGCCGCGCGTTGAACTTGGTCTCGTGGAACTTGGCCTGCGCACTACCGTGCGCTTAGATTATAGGTACTTACTCAATTATATTTTGTATGCCAGTAAGGCAAAACATTAGTGTGATGTGACTCAACTAAGTTTTATATAACATCTTGCATTTTATGTATATTCTTTATTGTACATAAATTCACACACCATTCACAGTAAGAAAACCGATGTACACAGGCGAGCTTAACCCAAAATTGGGTTTTCTTATAGAAAACCTTATTTTTTCTAGAAATTTTTAAAAGTGGATAACATTAGAAATGCACAACAAAAACCAAAATAATTTACATAGCACACAATACTTAGAAACATACTACATAAATACAACAAATAAAACCTATACATATATATATATATATATACACATATACACTCATGTTTTAACAAAATAAATAATCTTGAATCTAGAGAGACCGTTAACTAATGAGCACACATTAATTTTTCAAGTTGCTGAGATTTCTATTACAAGAGTAGTGTAGTCAAAGCTCGGTGATTTTACGACCATACATAATACGCAACAATGTGTTAAGATGTATGAAGCTGATTACTATAACAATAAAGTATTGAGCAATGCATTGTTGTCGGGGAGTTATGATAAGGTGAGCAAGCGCGTCGTGCGATACGGCGGCGTCACTTTCCAACAAAGTCAATGAAGCGCGGAGAAAGTGGCGAGTGGCGACCTCAACGTCCGCACACAACTGACGACTGCCGCAGGCCGCCTTTAAAATCCGCTGACTCATACAACATTCTGACATCGCATGTACCTACTACGAGGTACTTACACACGTTATTATTTTTTTAAGGATCCATACCTCCGTCAGTAACCCGTATACAACGCTTTCAAAATAAGAATAGAATCGATTGCCATGTGTGTGTGACGTCGCGTCGTAGTATAGGGTAAGCAAAGAAGAAATGTTTTAAGATTTAATTTTTTAACGAACTGTGAACGAAAAAAGTTTAATTAGAATCCTCTTCGTCAATTTTGCTCATTTTTGAGTTTTTCAATTTTGCACAATTTCTTGTAATTTGACAGTAGGTATGATGTGACATCGCAACATAGCAATCGATCCTATTCTCATTTAGAACGCATTGTAGGATCATTTTGTTTTACGTTCTGTCCGTCTATTTTTTATGGTGGGAAAAAATCATCCAATAACATCCCCTGCTCTTGGGCGGGGCGGGAGATAGTGTCACTCTTACTGACTAAAAGACCCACCCCGTTCCTTCTAGCCTTCATACCGGGGCTCGAGCGCCCTTACGAATAACCCTGGCCCCAGCAGGCCTCGACCCGGCTGGGCTCCTGCTGTTGCTGACAACTCCTTGAGGCGCGCGGGAACAGTACGTACCGTCGACGACTTGGGCTTGGTCCGGACAGTTACCGGACGGCCGGACAGCGAGCTACCCATTGCTCATTGTCCGCAAGCCTGCGCCTACGATGGCCGGAAATCGAAATCAGAATCAGCCCGGTCGTCACTTCCGCACGAATCCGGTGCAGGAAACTCCCGAACGAACCATGTCTGGTGAGGACCTGCGTCATGCGAAAGGTAAGGACGCCGTTAGGTCTTTCCAGCCACGCCTCAAAGACTTACCGCCATGATTGTGGCGTGCCCAACGTTCTGCCGTCTGTCTAGCCCCGTTTTGTCCGCAACACGTAGAAGTAAGTATTAAGTTGAAACGATACCTACCAATTACTCTAGTCTACCCCTTGAAGCAGTGAAAAAATAAAACAAGTCAATGCAATTTAAAGATAAAGCCGTTTATGCTCCGCTTTCAGCTTTTGCACTCGCAAGTAAAACATAGGGTGACCCAACCCACTACTGGCCTAGAGTCTTAAAATTTGGAAAGGTCTCATAGCACAAGCAAAAGAGAACAATCTGGAAATCGAGTACTAACAAAATACTTTCAGCGATTCGATAAAATTTTCGAAACTCAATTCAGGAATCGAATTACTTAAATATGTAAGTTTGTACGGAACTCTAGTTTATTCATCATATTAATTACACACATTACAAAACGAAAATGGAAAAAAGACAATGTACAAATTAGTGTAATGTAAAAATAAATAATGCCTTATAGTTTTTTTTTCTTACTTATATAAATTGTGCAACTTTAATAGCAACAGTATTCATAAATTATTATCAACAGTACCGAGTACCATCATCTCGCATCCATCCGGCATCTCAATTTATAAATATTTCAACCCAATACGATTGCCATGTCATGTATAAGCGGAAAGTAGGTACCTACCTAACTGCGAACGAAAGTGGTGTGGAACAGGATTTGGGATTAACAGAATCGTACGTATCACATAATAAAATAACCTACGACTACAGATGTTACACGTACTTAGTTTTTTTTTCGTTTGTAATAACTTCGATCATTGTTATAAACATGAATGAAATATTATTACGAAGATAAAAAAAATCAAGCAGCAGTGGCACAGCGGTTATTGCTCTTTTTTTGAGGTACTTACATACTTAAAAAAATACTTAACTACTGAAAATACTCCTAAGGAATTGTTTTATAGTGAAATACCATCTCTACCTAATTTACAAGAGCTCTTCAATTGGTTCCATTAGTAGGACCCCTTTTTTCAGTGGGGAATCATCAAATGGTGGGCGAGAGGGAGTGTTAGACATTTTCTGACTAAAATCCACCTGTGTTCCTCAGTTGCCCTTAGCATTCCACAACCGCGGTCTTTAGAACAATACCCGCATTCTAACGTACCCACTGCTGGGTAGTAGAAGTCACTTATTTCCCGGGCCTTGGTTCAGGCCATGGTCGGAAGCGAGGAGGAGTGGCAGGCGGTCGCCGACTTCTGCGAAGCAGTAATACTCGCAAAGGAGGAAGTCGACCGCATCAGCCAACGGCGCTCTCGCCGCCGCCAGGATTCCGATGCCGATTTCCAGCCATCGTAGCCGCAGGCTTGCGGACAGTGAGCAATGGGTAGCTCGCTTTCCGACCGTCCGGTAACTGTCCGGACCAAGCCCAAGACGTCGACGGCGCGCACTGTTCCAGCGCGCCTCAAGGAGTTGTCCGCAACAGTAGGGGCCCAGCTGGGTCGAAGCTTACCGGGGCCAGGGTTAGTTTCGAAAGACAACTCGAGCCCCGGTATGAAGGCTTGAAGAAACGAGGTGGGTTTTTAGTCAGTTAGTCTGACACTATCTCTCGCTCCGCCCGAGAGCAGGGATGGTCATTGATGATTTTCCCACCAAAAAAAAAGTCACTTATTTCTTTACTAGCTAGCACGTGAAATTAGAAAATTATCCCAAAGGAACATATTCTTGAGATAAGAATTTCATCCAAATCTGTTCAGCCGTTTGAGCGTGGAGGAATAACAAATATACATACAGACTTTCGCCTTTATAAAATTAATATGATATTGTGAAGTTCCGGGTTAGGAGATAGGTCGGTAGATAGCGACCCACTTTTTTTTTATTTGTTAAAAAAGAAACTACGATTCTACCTCATGGTAGCAGTAATTCTTTTTTCATATAAGTTTTTAACTTGGTATCTTAATATTTTATGGCTTAGAAAGATGCTTGTATTTTGATTCGAAAGTTTCTTATAAGAGTTTCCAGTTGTTCATAAGGTACATAATGGCCAGATAACGGATCTTTTTGGACGACTATTCTGGGGATATCGTATATATTTGACGACGACTATATAGAGAGAGCGCGTTTATGACTTTCACGATGGACGGTTTGTCATAAATTCGTAATCTATGCCTAGCTTACAACAAGTTCCTATCTTCGTAGATAGCACTGAATCAACCTGTTTTTTGAGATGAGAAACCATCAAATCACTCTATCTGCTCAGCGTGGAACGAGAGGTATTGTTTTTTTTTTATCAGACTTCTACTGACTAAAACACCTACCCTGTTCCTTCGTTGCCATTAATACCGGGGCCGAGCCTCCCTTTCAAAAGCAGACTCTTGGCCTCAGTAGGCTTCCGCTCTGCTGGGCCCCTAAGGCTGCTGACAACTCCTTGAGGTGCGCGGAGACAGTCCGTGCCGTCGACGACTCCTCCTGTTTCCTTCTGCCGCCAGGGTAAATCTTTCGAACAATCCCGCAGCCCTGCACCGGCCCTAACGCCTCGTCAATTATGCTGATATTTCTATGAAGCGCGGGTTGAACACGATACTCGTTGACACGGACCTGGTCATTACCGAACGGTGAACTACCCATTGCTCGCCGTCCGCAAGCCCGCATCTACGTTAACTTTTAGGGCGTCACCTGCGAGGGCTAGGATGGGAAGATTGATTGACAGACGCTTTCCACCACTTCCTTCGCTTGCATTATTGCTTCGCAAAAGGAGGTTAGACTCAATATGCCTAGTTTTCTATTTTCAAGTAACATGACTGCTTATTAAAAAAACTGGGCAAGTCTCGGACTTGTGCACCGAGGGTTCCGTACAAACTTACCTATGAAAGCAGTTCAATTCCCGAACAGAGTGACAAAGATTTTTCGGAATCACTATTCCATTTAAAAACCAAACACGCTACAGGCGAATATTTGAAGTTCGTGGCCTTGCTTTGGCGCTTAAAAATGACGCTTCTAGCGAATTGACGTCTCAAGCGTGGCGTTATTTTCGTGGCCGAGCCATGGGTTCCGTTTTTTCTCTTTGAGGTAAGGAACCCAAAAAAAAACATTTTATCGATGACGATGACATTTTTATGAGTTAATTGGAAACGATAAAATGTTTTATTGGGTAGGTACAGTGATGTGATAAAGTAAAAAACACATAACCCTCTTTCTGGCGCAGTCGGGTAACAATTAAGTAGCAAGTCTGTCGACGCTAATGTGTGGTGTGGTGATGTTATTACCGGCGCCAGAACACCGTTATACAACGATTATTTGTCAGCAAAGGTATCATAATAATACGTGCGAATGGATGCTTAGTTACGTAAATGGTAAACAGCGCTGTGATCTAGTTTGTTTTAGATTACATCATTGAAATAATGACATTATACTTGATACAGCTGACGTGCAAATCCAATACACTGTAACTCGATTTAAAGTGTCTTTCTATAATAGCGCTCATTCGACTATTTCGAAGCAGATACATATACCTACCACTATAATTATTTTTTCATTTTATAACACGTAGAAAGAGATACAAGCACATATAAAACACTGTATTTAGTACTAATTTAATTAATTCTAATTTTATAGATAGTATGGTTGTAAAATAAAATAATAAGTACATGGTTGCATAGAACGTAAAAATACTTTTTATTTGGTACCTAAAACATAATATAGCAGTACCAATGTTTTATAATATAACAGGTAAGTATTACTTAAAAATACCAAAATCCAAAAAAGTTTTAAATGCCTTTTTTGCAATAGATATTTTTGTGAGATACTTACTTACAGTGTTTTGGATTCACACGTCAGCACCATACCAAACTGTCGCATTGTGTATTGATTGGGTGATCACAACTAATTAGCGACCTTCAAGTTATTTTACTAGCCATTTTCTTACTATAAACATATGTAATATGTGTTTAGGGCAAACATTTTACCCGTTATTTAGAGTTCCGTAACTCAAAAGGAAAAAACAGAAACCTTATAGAATCACTTTTTGTACGTATATCCGCCTATGAAGACTATAGATATCCGTGATCAAGACCCTTTATCTTGGGAATGCGTGGATAATAATAATAATATTCCACAACTATCACACAACGCCGTCTAGTCCCAATCTAAGCAGAGCTTGTGTTATGGGTACTAGACAACTGATAAACATACTTATGTATTTCTAAATACATACATATTATAGATAAATTATACCCAGACACAGAACAAATTATGCTCATCACACAAACATTTGTCCTGGGTGGGAATTGAACCCACGACCTCCGGCATAACAGTCAGGGTCACTAACCACTAGACCAACAGGCCAGTCAAGATATATCAACTTGAAATTAAACACTATATATATACTCAGATCTACAGTTCCTTGAAGCTGTGTAAAAATTAACCTTTTGAATATACAAAAAAAAAAAAAATATGGCGTCAGAAATCGTATATTTCGACAATCAAGGGAATTCAAATTCATAGGGTACTTCCCGTTGACCTAGAATCCTGAAATTTAGCATGAAGAAAGGTTTTATAGCACAATTATAGGAAAAGATGAATTTGTAGTTATGTACGAAACAAAAATAAGTTTTTTGTGATTCGAAAATCTTCGTAACTAAATTAGGGAATTGAAATGTTTTCATAGGTAAGTTTGTACGGAACCCTCAGTGCGGGAGGCCGACTTGCCCGGTTTTTTTAATTATTTAACATCTGTTTTTTCAATAACTTTTTATTGTTCATAGTCTCGCGCTTGACCACTGTCTCACCTGCACTTCTAGCCAAGTTGATAAGAAAACTTAGAATGTACGAGAATGAAAGTTTCGGGAGCGTGGGCAACTCGAGGCGTTCGACGTAAGAGACACAGTTGTAACTTGGCTAGGGGCGCAGATCGTATATTCCATTGCGATTATTTGCGATAGATTAGTGTGATACGAACATGACGCAAGCAAGGACTCGCTAGCGTAAGACCAATTTCTGTACTATACACAAAGCGCTGCCGCACCAGTGAGCGGGGCACTGGTCGTTTTGACAACTATGTGGATGAATTTTATTGATGTCTATTGTCTGCTCATAAAATATTTACGCGCCCTTTCGTCAAAAATCATCATAGGGTTCGTTTATGCACTAAGTTTTTAATGTTCATCATAGTGTTTATTACAAGTTTTACTCATAAGAAATAGCATGCATTTTCACCCATCAATGAATTCGCATCTTTTTTTATTGAGGTGGGAAATTATGAAATAGTTTCTCCGAGTTTGGGTGGAGCAAGAGGGAGTGCTAACCTTTTACTAACTCGCTTTACGTTTCAGGGCCTCCGTTATCAAAAAATATATAGATAGGTATCGTAACTATTTTGAACAGTAGGTATGCGGGAATACCTACTTTTTTAAACGTATGATCAATGGGATTTTGCGTGATCCCATCTTTACATAAAGCGTATCATATGTTATGGATATTATAACCGAGATTACGCGTGAATTAGTTTCAGAGACGATTGAAATGTAAAAGAATTAATAAAAGATAAGTCATAGAATCTATCTTAAGGCAATAAAAATATTTTGCTAGACCAGACTAGACGAGAATTACCTCGACCTAGACCGTTATCAAGGTCGACAAACGAGCTATTTTTGGAGCTCTTGAAAAATGAAAGTTAGACGTATTCTACTTAGCACCATAAGACTGGCTATAGATATTTCTGGGACTGTGCAGCTAATTGATTTTGGCGGGACAAAATAGGCATAATAGTAATACCATAACAAATAAGAACCAAAAACACCCAACAGTTACCTACACCTGAAAATTTGGTTGGGTTCAACTAGTGAAACTACAAAACAGTGGTGTGACTAAATTAACTACCTCGCAATGCTCGGGAGTTAATTAACGCTTACGTTCGGGATTAAAATCAGCAACCAACATTTCGTTCGGAATTCGACATGCCGCCGTCGACTTAAAGACACTGCTTTATCCCCTAGTCAAATAATCTACTATTAAAATTATGCCACCGGAATGTTGCCGCATTGCCCCATTAAACATTTACAACAAATACATAGTTCTTGACGTGATAAGCGATAGCAAAAATTGATTTAATGAACTCGTGCGTGACTTGGTGACACATTTAAAATATATATTTTTAATTGATATAAACTAGTGCTTGACTGCCACCCCACCTGATGGTAAGCAGTGATGCAATCTCTGATGGTTGATAACTTTTTAAGTCATTGTTTGTATTGTTTCAGATACTTCCTTCTTCTACGATTCTTAGTTATGATTATAAGGATACGATGGCTCATGCAATGGATCGCCACTTTGTCTCTGGGTGCAATTATGACTTCGGGTAAGAACTTGACAGACAGAATTAACTTACAGCTCAATAATTTGATAATTAACTTATTTTTTATATTAATGGTATTAAAAAGTACCTTTATTCGAAATCGTAAACAGAAAGATTTTTTAAGTCAGTCTTCTATTAATTTAGTTAAAAAGCCTGTCAAATCTGGAGGAAGGGGAAACTGTCAACTTCTTCCGCATACCAATATTTGAATTGATATTTACTACTGTATTCAATAAATAAATGAGATTTACGATGAAAATGCAGTAGGTATTCAGCAAATGAGTTCTGTGTGTTATTTTTGTCGTGTGTTTATTATAATGTGCCCAAGCCTCACCAAGAGCAAGATCTACGTTAACTAATTGATTTCTTACCATTGCAGGTAACCCTATATTTTTACAACAATCGGGAAGAAGTAATCGACCGGTGATAAAATGGATGCCACCTAACGACGATTGGAACTGGAGACTGACGCCCCGCAACGAGGAACCATTCTTCCTTCCTTCTAATTATAATCATACCCTGCCACCATCTGCTAACGAGACTGAACTTATAGCACATATGACAGCTTTAAAACGAAATTACTCCCGTCTTCTCTGGGATAGCGATAAGAGCAGTAACCTTCCAGTATTTGTCGAAAAAGCTCTGAAACTTCTCAATTTGAAACAAGTTTATTACGAAGTAGAGCACTCTGTCATGTCCAAGGTGTCGTGCACAGCCTGCAAGGCTGGCGCCGGCTTACTACAACATTACATAAGACTCGGTAAAAGCAAAGACGAGATCAATAAGATGATATATCAATTCTGCGTTTCGTTAAAAATTCAGTCTGCGCGCGTGTGCGAAGGCATCACGAGATTGTTTGGGGTAAGAATAATTGGAGGTAACATCGACACAAAATATGTAACCAGGTTTTCTGTGATATCCTAACTTACTACACGTTTCTCATATTTCAGAGTGAAGTGGTTTACGTATTGAAACGTATTACGATAGGTCCCGATGAGATCTGTAGTTTTGTCATAGGAGACGCGTGTGGTGACGTCTACAACCCTTACCACGAGTGGGAAGTGGCGTTCCCTCCCGTACCGAAGCCTGTCCTCAGGGATCTCGAAGCCCCCGTCGATAAAGCTCCGACCTTTAAAGTTCTACAGATTTCCGACACACATTTTGACCCCTACTACGCTGAAGGTGAGCATGTACCGTATCGTATCACACAAAACTGAACTGCTTTTCAAAATCTCAACCAAGCGCTTTTTGATTTCCTCAACAGATTTATTTACTGTTGTGTTATTAAGTACACTTCTTTGTTAGTTTCAGGTTTCAGATAATAGTTTAGAAAGTCAACTTTACAAATTCTGTGGAATTTCATAAATTCCAGGTGCTAATGCTGAATGTAACGAGCCTCTTTGCTGTCGAGCGTCCAGTGGGCCAGCGCTGACACCTGGGGGAGGCGCCGGTCGCTGGGGAGACTACCGCAAATGCGACACACCAAAACGAACCATCGATCACATGTTAAAACACATAGCAGACACTCACACTGTACGTATGACCGCTACTGTTCAGTAGATACAGTAGGGCCTAGTTAATAGCCAGCATAAATTATACGTACACTCACTTGCAAAAGTCGATAAGAATTCTTAAAACTTATTCGTTTGACGTTTAGTTTGACTTACGACCTTTTATTTTCAAGTTTCGCCAACAAATGATTGAAATCCACAATTTCATCAACTTAGCATAAGTCAAGATGGCCCAGAGGTATAGGCACACAGATTGAAGCGCAAATCAGTGTGCCGCAAGTTCAAATCCCACGCAATTATTGACTTTTTGTAAGTTCTTACCCGATTGGAAGTTATGTATTTGCATTACATATATTAAATTATTCTTTAACTTGTTCACACATTTCTTAAAGTTAGAAAGGTAGATCACAAAAAAACTAAACAAAGAATTAGATTTCTGCGACGTAGACATGAGTTTTAACTTGACCGAAATGAACTGTCGTTTGGTTGTAGTTGTTGGTTAGTGACGTGTGGTTGACAGTATTGTAATATTCGCAAAATGCAGGCTAATATTAGTATTGAAGTGAGGGCGACTATCATTGGGCTGCATAAAAGTGATCTTAATAAAACACAAATATCTGAAGAAACCGGACTGAATGTGAGTTTAATAGCTATTAATGAATTGTAACTTTATTACAAATTAATCTACTAATTAAAACGTATGACATTTATGAATCCATACATCGTATCTTTATGAGGTTTAAAAGAGAAATACGTAAATCGTTGGGTTTATTGGATTGGTTATTGGATTAATAAATACAGTTTTATTTTAAAATTATATTCAATAATTATGATTATTAACATTTTATATAATGAAAATGAAGTGAAGTAGGTATAGCTGCCTAATATATTTTTTTTTATTTTAGAAAAATACTGTAAATCTTTGGCTAAAAAGATATGAGGAAGAAGGTAGCCTTGCTAGTCGAAAGAGAAGTGGGAGACCGAAGCTTATTAGCGAGGCGCAGCGACGAAATATGGTGAACGTATACGAAACGAATGGTTTCGCACCAACGAGACATTTTGCGGAATTATATGACACCTCGATGGATACTGTTCGCTGTGCACTTCACGCTGAAGGCGTGCATCACAGAAAACCTGCTAAAAAGCCGTACTTGACAGAGAGGCACAAACAAGAACGATTACGTTTCGCACTAAATGTTTAATGTTAACTAAACTAAATGGCCTACCATTTTATTTTAACATATCTGTGATTATTCGTTATCAAACACTGTATTATATTGTGTTTACTTTCGTTTAAAACAGCTATATCTTTTAACTTGTGCCATCGTCTCATCTTAAGAATGCAGTGAACTCGCTATCAATTTTGTTGACAATAATCATGAGTCTATTTCGTTTTTTATTCTTCTACCCGCACTGTTTTAACATAATACTATAGTTCAATTTATTTTTCTCATCTAATTGACGATTATCTTGTGAGAACTAAAGTTCTTTTAACAGAAATTGAGGTTTAGTTTCAATCTTCTTTTCGTCAAGAAAATGAACAATTAAGCAATGACCTCAATACATTCATTGTGACGTTACACAAAAATAACATGTTTACAAGTCCAAATCATATATCAGTTTTCAATAAATAACTGGAAATAAACAATTACCTATATTTTATTTTATTAAAATTTGAATATCCGTTCATTGTTACGTTATTCATATTATGAATGGTCTAAGTGGGTATACCTACTTCCAACAAACAATCTTACGCGTAACATAGATAACGGTTACAAGATAACTTTTTGTCTAGGTAACAATTCGACGTCACAATTCTCATAAATGTTTAATTTGTAAATATAAAGAATAAACATTTTTATTAAACACGTCTTTTTATGTCCACCTTATAACATCGAAAAGATGTAACAACTAAATAATTGCAAATTACGAATGTGATTCTTCTTGTGGTTAATAGATCACATTCGTAATTTGCAACTATTTAGTGCAAAAAATGCAATATTATTTTTCATAGAAATATAAAAAAAACAACTATATCAAAATAGATTGGGAATTTTCAAAGTAAGAAATAACTACAACGGACCGACCATGATTTGAACTCGGGTTACGTGATTTGCGAATCCAACACTTAGTTCACACGGCTACCAGCACATGACGTATATGCGCGAATTTTATCAATGATATGGTAAGAACAGAAAAATAATAATGTTTTTAGTGCGACGACAGTTCCTTAGTGTGTGTTATCTGTGGAATGTGGATACTCATACATGCGCACACATACGCACGGAAGTATCGCGCTCGCTCGGTTTGTAGCAATGTAATCTTTAGCGTTCCTATGGACTTTTGGGGCCTTACTGTACCTATATACACAATGTAAGGTACATCAATGTAAGATTAATTGATTCGAAGCACGTTCTTCGACCATTAACGGTTATTATCAAATAATAACCGTTAATGGTCGAAGCCCAACCAACATGACGCCCGGGTGTCGCCACTGTGCGGAACGCCCGGAGGACACGGTGGAGCACACAGTCGAGGTGTGCCCTGCTTGGGCGGAGCATCGCCGTGCCCTCGTGGGGGCGATCGGCGGCGGAGACCTCTCGCGCCGGGCCTTGGTTGAGGCCATGGTCCGGAGCGAGGAGGAGTGGCAGGCGGTCGCCGACTTCTGCGAAGCAGTAATGCTCGCAAAGGAGGAGGCCGAACGCATCAGGCAACGGCGTTATCGCCGCCGCCGTCGCCGGGATTCTGATCCCGATTTCCGGCCAACGTAGACGCGGGCTTGCGGACAGTGAGCAATGGGTAGCTCGCTGTCCGGCCGTCCGGTAACTGTCCGGACCAAGCCCAAATCGTCGACGGCGCGCACTGTTCCCGCGCGCCTCAAGGAGTTGTCAGCAACAGCAGGGACCCAGCCGGGTCGAAGCCTACTGGGGCCAGGGTTATCCGAAAGGGCGCTCGAGCCCCGGTATGAAGGCTAGAAGGAACGGGGTGGGTCTTTTAGTCAGTAAGAGTCTGACACTATCTCCCGCTCCGCCCAAGGGCGGGGGATGTCAATGCATGATTTTTCCCACCATAAAAAAAAAAAAAAAAAAAAAAAAAAGCCCAACCAACATTTATGGATGTCAGTCTCAAACTACCAACTGTCAAAAAAGAAAAGATCTTAAAATATTTGGAATTCTACCTTTCATGAACTAAGCTTAATTAATGTCTTCTTTATTTCTTAAGTCCCTACTTACAGGGCCCGATCTAGCTATTTATCCGCTCCGGGCAAAGATAATTTTCGCTGGCCTTTACATACCTACCTACTCAAACTCATGAGTCTTATGGCTTAAATATTTCCACTACCCAACCTGCAGTAGGTTGGAAGGTGGCACATAAAATTCTCAACTTGCCAACTTGTGTGTAGGTTAGGCTAGGGTGAAAGATAGGAATAAGTCAATTCTGCCGCACTTCATTTTTTCCGCTTTGGGCAAATGTCCAGCTTGCCCCCCCCCCCCCCCCTTCCCCTAGATCGGGCCCTGCCTACTTATAATAATTAATCTTTATAACCGTTGTATTCCAGGATATAGATTACATTTTATGGACAGGAGATCTTCCACCGCATGATGTATGGAACCAAACCAAAGAAGAGAATTTGAAGGTGCTCCAGGAGACGGTGGCACAGATGTCGGACATGTTCCCCGGTGTGCCGATATTCCCGGCGCTCGGAAACCACGAGTCATCTCCAGTCAATAGGTCAGTCTATGTAAGGTAGGCGCTAGATAAACGTGGAATAACGGTCATTGACCCTCCTACATTTGTTGACATTCTTAATTTCAAAAACGAAAATAGCTGTCTTGATTCGACACGTATCAGTGATCCTTTACATGATCTAGTAATGAAAAGCAGTTCATTGTTTGTTTTTCGGGTATCTATCTACGCAGAGATTTTAGGAAAAGGTCAATGTACTATATTCCACCGTTATCTGGCGTCTTCTATAGCTACGTAGGTATGTCACTATAACACTGCTCGTCGGTCGGGGTCAGTTTAATTACGGACAATCCCTTTCAAGATCATTTATTCCTGGAATGTACCTACGTGCGCTGCGCCATTCTATCGAGTAGGTAACACAAATATTTATTACTCAAACATTGCTTGATAAAAGGAAATATCTGTCGTTGAGCACAGACCACAACTATCTGTACTTATTTGTACCAGAAGCGTTTGCACATAGCGTCGTTGTTCCGCGTAACGAAGTCAGATTGATCTAAAGTTGGCAGCCATTTGCTTCCATCTTTTTTAAAATAGTATCTAAGTATAGTTATCTTAACTGGCATTGTTATATAATTCAATCATTTAAAATTGTCATAGGTACTTAAAAACCAATACAATTTTAATACACATATTATGTACATGTAACAATTTATTTCGTTATTATTTAGTTCAGCATAAAAATTATATATAGATTAGGAAATTATAAGCTTCTAAACTTCCATATTTTGACATTAATTTACGCATTTATGGGTGTACTCGTATATAAAAATGGCAAAATATTTACTATAATATTTAGAGATATAGATTCGAAGGCACGGTTAGCGCAGTGGTTGAGCGATTGGCTGCTGTACTGCGTATCGCGGATTCGATTCTCGCATTGGAACAAATATTTGTATGGCCTACATAGATAGTTCTTCCGAGTCTGGGTGTCTTGTACACCTAGAACTATCTATATATGATTTTACATGTTTGAACACACACGAAACAGGAGTACGTAATTCCTAATCTGGGGCAAAATTAAAAGAAAAAAACTGGGCAAGTGCGAGTCGGACTCGCGCACTGATATTTTTCCAAATCGCAAATATATTTTTTTGTGACGTAAGTAACAACCGGATATGGTATGGTAACAACAAATTTACTGTTTTCAGATTTGTCTCTATACCTATGTTATAAGCCACCTTGCTTTGTGCCAAATTTAAGGATTCCGGGTCAACGGGAAGTAACCTATGAATTTAGATCTTTGAGAGTATCAAAATATGCGTTTTTTTTGCGACATAAACGGCCTAATCTTTTTTATTCGTCAACTTAGAAGTTTGTTTTTTTTTACAGCCTAAAAGGAGCGCAGACTTAAATATATGGTTTTAATTTCAACTCGATACCTCCACGCGTTCTCGAGATTTCTTCTGAGCAGTTTCTTCACATATTTACACCCAAAAATAAATTAATGTACTAAATCTTTAACGTCTTTTTTAGGGTTCCGTAGCCAAATGGCAAAAAACGGAACCCTTATAGATTCGTCATGTCTGTCTGTCTGTCTGTCTGTCTGTCTGTCTGTCTGTCTGTCTGTCTGTCTGTCTGTCTGTCTGTCTGTCTGTCCGTCCGTCCGTATGTCACAGCCACTTTTTTCCGAAACTATGAGAGCTATACTGTTGAAACTTTGTAAGTAGATGTATTCTGTGAACCGCATTAAGATTTTCACACAAAAATAGAAAAAAAGCAATAAATTTTGGGGGTACTTAGAACTGAAACTCAAATTTTTTTTTTTCATCAAACCCATGCGTGTGGGGTATCTATGGATAGGTCTTCAAAAATGATACTGAGGTTTCTAAAATCATTTTTTTCTAAACTGAATAGTCTGCGCGAGAGACACTTCCAAAGTGGTAAAATGTGTGTCCCCCCCCTCTAATTTCTAAAATAAGAGAATGATAAAACTAAAAAAAATATATTATGTACATTACTATAAAAACTACCAACGAAAATTGGTTTAAACGAAATTTAGTAAGTAGTTTTTTTTAAATGCGTCATAAATCGAAAAACAATACACTATTATTAAAACATCGATCAAAGTTACAACACATTACAAGAACTTTTATAATATGTTACATGCTTCTACGGAACCCTTCATGGGCGAGTCCAACTCGCACTTGGCCGGTTTTTTTTTTGTTATAAATCTTCGTACCTACATAATAAATAAATGTTATGACTATGTATTCCTATGTGTACTAAGCTTCTTATTGCTCATCACATCGTTTTTACCTTTCGTACATGATGGTGGATTTAGGTTCTCTAACAGCAAACTCCAGTGGCGGACGATAGTCTTTTTAACCGACTTCTAAAAAAGGAGGAGGTTCTCAATTCGGATGTTTGTATTTTTTTTTTATGTTTGTTCGCGCATAACTTCGTCATTTGCCAACCGATTTGAAAAATTATTTTTTTTGTTGGAAAGGGTATACTTCCCAAATGGTCCCAGTCACCAAGTCGAGATCTGATGGTGGAATCTTGGCGAATCTTACAATTGTCATGAGATGCACTTTGGCTATAAGGTACTATCGAACTGATCTGATGATGGAGCCGGAAGGTAGACACGGGAACTTCATAATAAAACAATGTATCCTAGCAAGGTTTTGAGTTAATTGGAATTGTCAATTGGCCACTAAAAAGTGTGAAATAAAAATTTTTTTACAAAAAAATATAACTGACTTACTAAAAAAAAACACTAAAACCATCAAAATAACTTTAATTTCGGAAGTCGATGTTAAATAACGAAGAGGCAAAACTATTATAGAAACACCGACTTCCGAAATTAAAGTTATTTTGATGGTTTTAGTGTTTTTTTTAGTAAGTCGGTTATATTTTTTTGTAAAAAGTTTTTTATTATTATTGACTAGCTGTTCCCCGCGATTTTGTATGCGTCAATTTGTTAATTGTTACAGCAAAAGATAACGCAATTTTTCTTTTTTTTTTTAATTAAAATGTAAACCATTTGGAATCATTGGGATGCGAGGTATAAGCATTACTTTCTATATTAAATCCTCAATGCTAGTCGTTCTTTCTCCTAAGACGGTTATCACACAGCCACGCACCCCGCAGCGTAGTGCGTGAATGCGTGTCTTAACGTTGCTTGTAAGTATCTCCGTTTGTATAGAAAACACGCATAGTCCAACATACTGAAACTGCATCCACGTGCGTTCAGTCTCGTAGTACCGTGCGTGATTTTGTATGAAATGAGTGCATGTCTGCGTGAATTTACAAAATGCACCAACGCGCGTGAGAGCGTAAAAAACCTCCACGATGATGCAGATCTGCACTCCCGCAAGTACGTGCGTAGGTGCGTTTTCACGCGCTACGCAGCGTGGTGCGTGGCAGTATGATAACCGCCTAAATCGCGATCAATTTCAATTTTATTTTCAAAATAATAATAATAATATTGATTCCTCTCTAGTGGAATCGGAGGTGCCATACTACAGGTATGTGCCCGACCCAGTTCTCGATAATGGCGATATCACGTTGTACTGGGATTGGTCCATCATCACTGACAGGACTATTGTAGCCAATAAGCCTGATATAGTGGTGGTGGACCGAAGCGAGAGGCGTGCAATGATTGTTGACATATCCGTTCCGCATGACGAGAACCTCGTGAAAGCCGAAAAAGATAAACAAATCAAGTATATTGACTTGGCTCGCGAGGTTGTCGACATGTGGGAAGTGGACTCAGCGGTCATTGTACCGATAGTTGTGTCAGCCAATGGCTTAATAGCCAAGAGCCTCGACCAACACCTTAGGAGGCTCTCGTTAGGCGGCTGGATCAAGGGCTTGATTCAGAAAGCAGTTCTTCTGGACACGGCTCGTATCGTTAGGTGGTTCCTTTCTTTGGAGCCCTAACCACCGGTAGCTTGGACCCTGTTCCCGATACCGGTGGGATACTGTTTTTTATATTTTTAAATGTTTTTTTTTATAGTTTTTTAAGAAATATTTAAAAATATATTGTAACATGTTAAAAAATGAATAAAGGAAATAATAATATTCCACAACTATCACACAACGCCGTCTAGTCCCAATCTAAGCAGAGCTTGTGTTATGGGTACTAGACAACTGATAAACATACTTATATATTTCTAAATACATACAAATTATAGATAAATTACACCCAGACACAGAACAAATGATCGTGCTCATCACACAAACACTTGTCCTGGGTGGGAATCGAACCCACGACCTCCGGCATAGCAGTCAGCGTCACTAACCACTAGACCAACAGGCCTGTCAAATGAAGTACTTTCCCGTCTCCTATTAAAAGTAACTTTGAAAGAAAATTTTTACTACCTTCCTCCAAGTGTGCTCTTATATTCGTAGATAGTTGGTAGGTACCTACCTATAGGAAAATTTTGGTCACAATTAAATACCTACTCATAACCAACAACACATTTATTTGGATAAGGATTAATAATAATATTATGTTGATAAAACTCTTTAGCAAATAATTGGCAATAATGCATAATTTCGATCAAATTTGATTATCTTTTTTTTGCGGTGGAAAAATCATCTAATGACATCCCCCGCTCTTGGGCGGTGCGGGAGATAGTGTCAGACTTTTACTGACTAAAAACCCACTCCTGTTCCTTCGTTGCCTTTCGTACCGGGGCCTCGACCAAATTTGATTAAATACCTACCTTAAAAAATGTTCTATTTAGTTAATCTTAAAAGATAGACATACTGACGTGGACATTTTTTTAGATAATTTAAAGAGGAATAATTCTTTCATGCATATTTTTTGGGTAACTTGAACCGTTCTCGCAGCGCACGCAACGGAAACCAACAATAGTTTTTGCAACATTTTTCACTGCTGCTTGGCTCCTATTAGTCGCAGCGTGATGTTATATAGCCTAAAGCCTTCCTCGATAAATGGACTATACAACATAAAAAGAATAGCGCGTACAAACAAACTCTTCAGCTTTATAATATTAGTATAGATAGGCTGTTTAATCTTTATTTTATCTGAGGATAAGCAACGATGTGGCCTACGATGTACATATCAATTTGAATAAATGTTTTTCGACTTTGATAGAGAGATTTGAAAATCAGTAAGTACTTATTTGCACAATCAAAATTTTAAATAAACCATCGCCAACATAAGTGCACCCGAAGCCAAGTCGGATATGGAGTAAACTGGAGTTTTAAATGACGGATTTTTCGGACTAAAATTGCAAATGGAGCATGCAGACTGCAGGCATCCAATTCCTTAAAACCATAATAATATGAAGGGTGTGTGTGTATGTAGGTACGTTTGTTACTCCTTCACACTTAAAAGACTGAACGAATTTAGATGTTTAGTACCAGGATAGCTTAAAATCCTAGGTTAACTCATACGCAATAACTTACAATGGGGAAGTAGGTACTCCAGTCATATAATACCCTCGTTAATAATAGACTGCTTTCATCTACATGTCAATCCAATAAGACTGTGATTCTTTATGGCACTTGCAGTTTCCCGCCGCCATATATAGCGTCTTCGGAGCTGAACATCGCGTGGCTGTACGACGAGCTGGACGCGCAGTGGCGGCGCTGGCTGCCGGCCGGCGTGTCCCACACGGTGCGGCGCGGCGCCTTCTACTCCGTGCTCGTGAGGCCGGGCTTCCGCATCATTTCGCTCAATATGAACTACTGCAATAATAAAAACTGGTGAGACATTCTTTGTATATTAGAAAAACTCAAATCTTTTTTAGGGTACCGTAGTAAACTAGGAACCCTTATAGTTTCGCCATGTCTGTCTGTCCGTCTGTCTGTCTGTCTGTCCGTCCTCGCTTAATCTCTGTGACCGTTAGCACTAGAAAGCTGTTTGGTACCAATATGTATATCAATCACGCCGACAAAGTGGTAAAATAAAAATTGGAAAAAAATGTTTTATTAGGGTAGCCCCCCAATATGTAAAGTGGGAAGTGTTTTTTTTTTATTTCAAATCTGACGTGTGATATACCGTTGGATAGATATTTAAAAATGAATAGAGGTTTACTAAAATCATGTTTTGGTAATGTCAATAATTTCGGAAATAATCGCTCCAAAAAAAAAACAATGTGTGTCCCCCCTCTAGGAAAATTATTTTGAACTTGATGGAAAGAACAGTTTTTGTACAAAAAAAAAAAACAAAAAGGTTGTACAAAATAATTTCTGGACTAAGTTTGTAGCATAATCGTATATGCAAGCATTTTTTTAAACTCAAAAGTGGGTACACTTATTGTGACGGACGGGAAACTACGGAACCCTACACTGAGCGTGGCCCGACACGCTCTTGGCTAGTTTTTTTTTTTTATTATTGATAGGCTCGCGTTTACTCTAGGAGCCTCATTTATATTTGGCTTGTGCACTTCAGAGTGTGGAATGCTTCTAACTTTTCAGGTGGCTGTTAATGAACAGCACGGATCCAGCGACAGAGCTCCAATGGTTGATTTATGAGCTGCAATCCGCGGAGTTCAGCGGTGAAAAGGTCCACATCATTGGCCACATTCCGCCGGGACATTCTGATTGTTTGAAAGTATGGAGCCGAAATTTCTATGCCATAGTTAACCGATATGAATCAACTATAACGGCGCAATTTTACGGACATACGCATTTCGATGAATTTGAAGTATTTTATGATCCGGACGACCTTGGTAAGTGAACCTTGTCAATTTGATTGAACTACGTACAGATTGCATTAGTATTTTCAGCATATTACTTTAATCCAACTTACCGTCATTTATTATGATTTCCGCAGGTAGAGCCACAAGCATTGCGTACGTTGGCCCTTCAGTTACACCGTATTACGATTTGAATTTAGGATATCGAATATATTATGTTGACGGAGACCATGAAGCCACTACTCGGGTAATTAATCATTTATATTTTATCTAAACGACTTGAATACATAGGCAAGCACACGCTGATTGTAAATTGTAAAATAACATAACACATTTTTCAGCAAGTGGTCGACCACGAGACCTGGATAATGAACTTAAAAGAGGCCAATCTGTTCGGGTACCCGATCTGGTACAAGTTGTACTCGGCTCGGTCTGCCTACATGATGCCGGCGCTCCGGCCGCAGGACTGGGACAAGTTCATCGACGATATGACAACCAAAGAAGACGTTTTTAACTTATATTACAAGTAATAGTTTGATTTTTTTATACCTACATAATCCTAGAGCTTAGACATAATCAGAGAACTGGTAGACTTCGGCCCCGGGCTGCAGGCATTCCAAGGAGCTTTAGGCTATGCTCTCCGTACATATGAACCCCCGTATATGTCCGTTCGGCGTGCTTTGTACTTTTATTTACTTTGTGTATAAATGTAACCGTTGTGCTGTGTCTGTACC
The DNA here is from genome assembly GCA_929112965.1 of Mythimna albipuncta. Lineage (NCBI taxonomy): Eukaryota > Metazoa > Arthropoda > Insecta > Lepidoptera > Noctuidae > Mythimna > Mythimna albipuncta. The sequence goes on along the minus strand of OV815959.1, from coordinate 21,229,716 downwards.
GAATAAAAGTTTTTCTATTCTATTCTATTCTAATCTTATGAAGCTGGCGCTTAGTGGCGGGTCCGGCATAACTACCAAACCTTGCACTGGGCAGGCCATGCATGAAGGCAGACGGAGACGCTACGTGTTCAACCGCTAGGGTTTCACCCACGGATATCGAAGGATATGTCTTGGGGGCGTGGCACGTGGCCGCATAATATTATCAAATGCCCATAATATTCGAATGGCGGGTGTGCGATTCATTCAGTCACTTTGCAATTGTGTACAGTGTGCTACAGATGCGTAAAGAACTAAAATGCCGAGTTGTGCAGTAATTACATGTAAAAATAGGTCAATTATCATCAGCATGGCGTGTCCTATCACCGGTAAGTAAACAATTAAGTCATTGTATTTTAAATCATTTCCTAACCCACGTGATGCCACAAAATAGATAGGTAAAGAAGTCAATCTACATATAAAGCGCGCTCGAGCAACGCACACATAGACACCGCTCACGGACACGATATCTCGGTCGCGTCTCGGCTCACTCGTCGAACAGTTCCGGCTCAAACGACCGAGCGTAGGTATAAAAAGTGACGTACATATATGGGATTGTCTTCTGTACCTGTCTATTTTGTGCCTACATCCAGAGCGACACGAACTAGCCCGAACCACAGTATTAATATCATACTTACAGTACCTAAGGTGTCTCGCCCGATTTTTTAAAAATAAATGCCTACAGCCGCGCGGTACGTAAACATGCGATAGGGCTGCCCGCCTCCAGTATTTTAATTAGGTACAGTTGCCTACTTTTTTTATGATGGAAAAAAATCATCCAATGACAACCCCCGCTCTTGGGCGGAGCGGGAGATAGTGTCAGACTCTTACTGACTAAAAGACCCACCCCGTTCCTTCTAGCCTTCATAACGGGGCTCGAGCTGTCTTTCAAAACTAACCCTGGCCCAAGTAGGCTTTGACCCAGTTGATCCCTGCTGACACCTGCTGCCTACTTTGTATTTCCATTTAGTTTTGTGATTGTAAATATACTTTTTTATATAAACAAATAAAATACTTCGTGAATTGAATAGGAAGTTTTCAATAAAAATGAGTGTTGTTTTTTGTTCTGTTTTTGCCATTTGGCTACGAAACCCTAAAAACAGTTTTTAGTGGTACATACCTATATGTTCTTATAGCAGCAACAGAAATACTTAATTTGAGAAAATTTCAACTATCTAGTGGCAGACAGACGGTCAAACACATTTTATATAGTAACTACTTTGTTTTTGTTGCTGGATTATACCCCATAGAAATACATTATTTATTTATTATTATTATTATTTATTATATACTTTATTGTACATACCAAACAATATAACAAAGAAAAACTTATATCTAAAACACGTACAATGGGCGGCCTTATCGCATTCCGCGATCTCTTCCAGGCAACCTAGAATAGACAGTAATTGTCAGAACATGCATTCGTCAGGATTAGCTTCTTTTTAGGGTTCCGTAGTCAACTAGGAACCCTTATAGTTTCGCCATGTCTGTCTGTCTGTCTGTCCGTCCTCGCTTAATCTCTGTGACCGTTAGCACTAGAAAGCTGAAATTTGGTACCAATATGTATATATCAATCACGCCAACAAAGTGGTAAAATAAAAATTGGAAAAAAATGTTTTATTAGGGTAGACCCCCTATATGTAAAGCGGGAACTGATTTTTTTTAAAATTTTAACCCTAACGTGTGATATATCGTTGGATAGGTATTTAAAAATGAATAGGGGTTTACTAAAATCATTTTTTGGTAATGTCAATAATTTCGGAAATAATCGCTCCAAAAGTAAAAAACAATGTGTGTGTCCTCCTCTAACTTTTGAACCATAAGTTTAGAAAATATGAAAAAAATCTGAAAAGTAGAACTTTATAAGGACTTTCTAGGAAAATTATTTTGAACTTGATGGAAAGAACAGTTTTTGTACAAAAAAGATAAAAAGGTTCTACAAAATAATTTCTGGACTAAGTTTGTAGTATAATCGTATATGCAAGCATTTTTTTAAACTCTTAGGTGGGTAAACTTATTGTGACGGACGGGAAACTACGGAACCCTACACTGAGCGTGGCCCGACATGCTCTTGGCCAGTTTTTCATTTATATCTTATCAGAGAAACGTTGAACATATTCGGAGTGGCGCGTCTGTCCTTTTAAAATCTCATCATACGCCAGTTCATACAACAAAGTATCTCTTGGCCCACAGTCCATCTTTTTTATTCTATTTCGTGGTATATAATTATATAACAAGAACATGTCTAATAAGTAATTGCATTATTTTAAGTATCTATTTATTTTTTTACTCTGTTATTATTAGTACGGGGTTATTTCTACCATGGGGTTAATTATACGGGTAATATATATAAACCAATAAAACTAATTTAGAAAAACCTCTGATAGACACGCAATTCTTATAGTTTCCGTATTTGTTATAAATCAAAAGTTTAATAACTGTTTAATATGGCAACAACAATTACTTATCGAAAAGGCTCTGGTAGTACGAGTTATATTTAATCATATTTTATGTCAAAACTTACCTCGGCTAGCCGAAAATCAAAATTTCGCTCCAAACACGCCCATTTTACAGCACCCGCGCCGGCGACTGGGGGGCGCCTCGGGACTCAAGTAGCGCGTGTGCTGGCGCACTCACACACGCAAAATTTTGTTCAGAAGGAGAAACCCGTGTTGCTATTGTACCCGGTCTGCCCTACTTAAAAAATATAATTATTCCTATTTTATTTAATTAAAAGTAAACTCTCTTTTTGGACAGGTACAGGTATATAGGTGCAAAAGAAATCATTTAAATCAAATAAAACGAATTACTTGATTATATTACAAGAATATGCCGAAATTAAATATCGATAAAATTATTTACGATTTAAGGAGTCGAAACGCGAATATCGATTATATCGATATTCGCGTTTCGACTCCCTGATTGCATGCGTGTGCATTGAATGCTTCGTGTTTACAAGAGCATGCTTCGCCCATTCTATTTATGTGTGCAGTTAGAAATTGATTTAGTGTAGGTGCTTTTTTCTTAGTGTCCGTTTGCAAATTTTAAATGTGTGTCGTAAATACACTATTTGTGAATGTTGCATTTATTTTGGTGGGAGATAAGCGGCCTTACTAAGACTCCTTACTATTCCGCAATGAAGGCATATCTCCGGATATCTATAGCTTCACCGAAATATTGCAAACACTTGGAACACCTTACTACACCTTAAGATGTCGGTAACATCCTGAATAATCAGCTTCTGGAAATAAGGTGTTCTGGGTGGAGTGACGACCGCCATGACCCAGAAGTACCTACACCCTATGGAATAAGTACAGACCACAATACCAAGATAGATACGGACTCCTTCAGCATGGTTTATTTTAGAACGGTGCAGCAGTGCTAATATCTTCCACACATATTTATAACCGTCGTCGGACGTGGTCATGGTCTCACCAAATGTACTAATATGATTGCTTCGTCGCATTTCAGACACTACTGGAAGAACAGTCCCCGGCGCGGCACGTGCGACGGGGAGTGCCGCAAGCGGCTGGTGTGCGACGCGCGCTCGGGCCGCTCGCACGACCGGCGCGCACTGTGCGGACACATCGAGGCGCGCATCGACGGCGCTGCGCCTACGCCGCAGACGTGGCGCGCTTGGCTCTACAATGGCCTGTCTGTCTCGTGAGTTATGCTAATGCAATTTAACCACCGCTTTGTACTTACGCCTTGTAAATATTGATATTAAGTCTTGCACATACTTAAGATAATAACTAAATACTAGTCGGTGGCTAATTTAATCGATACGAGAATAGCAGTTCGCTGGGACTAGTCTAGCGCATTACTTTTTAGAGAAAAGACGTGCATTTATTAGTAACTACAATTACACCATCAGAACAACAACCAAAAATTACCTACTTACCAACAAATTTACTAGAACAATTGTTTGTACCTACCCACAATATATTGATGTCGCAGCTATATCATACAACACTCCAAAAAATACAATGCGGCTACCTCACGTTCAGCCAGTTTACAATTCAGCTGAAATAAATTGAAAAGTGGCTTGGAAAGTATCTATACATGTATGTATGTAGCTCACCCTCAAACAAATCTTCGATATACCTACCGCTTTGAAAATTGTAGTTCCAATAATCGCCGCAAATGACGCTGCAAACAAAAAACAATGTCGCTACAATCGACAACGGTGACAAAACAAAGTTTACACTTTCTCGACCCTACCCAAGCTTTTTTTGGAATAACATAACATAAACAGCCGTTTAATATTCCTACTGCTGGGACTCAAGCCTAATCCGCAATGCGAGTCCAATGCGGATTGGTGAATGTCATATGCCTTCAAATTTTTCACCCTAAACTGACAATATCGCTAAACGTTAGACGCCGCTTTATTGAGCGTATCTTCACCACACCGACTAAACCGCAAACAGACCGTAAGGTGGCCACATTACATTACAGCGAAGTTTTTCAATCCAGCGCGCCTTCTTGCAATATGGCGTGTTATACTATATGGCTGCGACGTTTATATTAAGTAATTGCTTAAAGTAACTACAAGGATGAAGGGATATAAAAGCATTTACCTACCTACAATTGTATTTTGTATCATCATGCAACCTAATTAACGGAAACTGCTTGAAAGAGCTAGGTACTAATATGAATATATGTACATGTATGTTGGAGGTAGAAACACCAAAAATTTATGCCAGTAGGTACTATACGTGTTAAAAACCTAAAAATGACACGTATATTGCCAAAATATGCAAATATTACCAGTAAGCTGGAGAAACTACAGTTTGAGCTGGGTCATTGATGTCGGCCATTTGTTCATTCTTCTTAAAGTAGAACATAGCGGTATATGAGATACCGATAAAGTTGCCGCATTCGAATGCTACTACTCGGCCACGACGACACAGCATTTTTAACCAACTTCAAAAAGGAGGAGGTTCTATGTTCGGCTGAATGTTTTTTTTTTCTACACTAAGTAGCATCATATCAAAATGTAGATTTTAATTCTTGTTTATCTTTAACCATTTTGTATGAAAGAAATATGAATAAACTGCCTCGTTACAAGTTCAGACTTTAGTTCATTAATAAGGCTTTGTGTTCGTCTGAATGGACTCAAAGTTTTGAGCTTGTATTAAATAAGAACTTCCTTGTTTCGTGAAGAAAGAGACCCTTACAAACGGCAGTCCGGCGGACGCCTCACCAGCTGATTCATACTTTTTTTTATTTAGTTACCCCATGTATCAAAGGCAAATGAATGAATGAGTATGTAAATATATTTCTTATTCTTACACCTATTCAGAGACACTCCTTCTGTACAGCAAGTATAACTGGTGGTGGAATTAGCCTTAAATTTCCTGCACAACAATACTAAGGTCAGTTTAATCTACATATATTTACCTACTATATAAATATCGGTAGCATGGTTATATTTTTTCAGATATAGGTACCAACGGAACACACGTTTTGCCGATTTTATTTTTAATATAAAGTTGTTTTCCGACGTTCCTTTTTGTTTTAGCTATAAACGGTGCTGGTATATTTATTTTTGTAGTATAAATAAATAATTTTATAATACAAAAATAAATATTTTTGATTAGATACCTAGATTTTTGAAATGTCTTTTATCTTAGGTTTATCATATAAATCACTAACAGTATAATTATATATGTTTTTTTTTTTAAATTTCAGGATGTCAATGATAATGCAAATACCTCAAGTAGCGTATCAAATACCAAAGTTCGTGATGGGACTTGGCTGAAAACCCTACGGAAATGAATGTGCAAAAGTTAGCATACCACCGGGCTCAGTCACGACGACCATGAATATTTCTACAACGATCGTCGATCGCCTCCTATTACCATAGACAGCTATTTATTTCACTTTAAAAATTAAAAGAAGTGCCTTAATCAGTTTTAATCTAGTGTTTTAAACTACCTACTCTAAGCGATCAAATATTTTCAGTGGTTCTAATACCACTAACTCACTTCTAGTACTAAATGTATTTGTAAATATTAATTTTATAATAATATTAAAATAGTTTGGCTAAGAGTCGTTTTATTTTTAAGAATGCAATGATACCTTAACCAATATTACTATGTAGGTATTTAATAAAAGAAGTTGTTTTTTTATTTTTTTTTATTACCAATCATAGACACAAACTGAAATAACACTATTTACAAGTTAAAATACATGTCATGAATTTAGAAATTAAAAAAATAATTATTCGACAATATCAGTATCTATTGATATACAGATCGCCATAATTTAAAATTAAGTCTTGAGTATTAATTACAACTTGTTGATAAAATTCATTTGTGCACACTTGGTCCCTTCATCCCTTCAACCTACAATAGGTTTTAGGCACAAATAGCTACATTAAATTTAAAACACTCGATCCCTAACAATAACATTTTATGAAAATATCAATTTCATCTTTCAGCAGATGCAACTTCTTTCTTTAACAGTAGACAGTCAACACACACATTATTTACAAAAAGCATAAAATCAAGCTAGGTTCACTCTTCTTACATAACTTATAAAACAGTTTTCATTCTTTCTTTATTTTTATAAAACATTGTCCCACACTAGAAATGTCTCCTGAAACGTAGGTGCGTTCACAAACAGGTAAATTCATACACAGGACCCGGATTTTTTTTTGTAAGCACACAAATCGATACCAGAAATATCAATTGACGTGAGGGATATATTTACGTTTTAGTAAAAAACTCTTACGTCAATCGTTGTGAGGTACATTTTTAGTTAAATGCACTTACGTCAATTCTTATTACAGGTATCGAAATATTTATTCTGAGCGGGAATCACGCCTAAGACACGCAGCGCAGCAGACAATAGCTCAAACCACTGCTCAAACCGTGCCGTCAAAGTTCGTCCATGTTGTTAATGTACTTATTTAATAAATTAATTTAATATTAATTATTCAAATGCCATCACTACAACACTAGTCAAAATAAGGCGCAATAGCAAAGATATGAGGTCCGCTTGCCACAACCGAAAGTGACGCAGTCTTTAATTAAGAATTTAGATTTGCTTGGTGTATTTTAGTGGTTGGTCACTTTTGGCCATTGCTAGTGGTCCATGAGAAGACAACCTAATTATGAGTTGAGAAATACAATATAATTTATAGAGAAAACTATTACGTGTACGTATAGGTAGGTGGGAGTTCCATTTCACTGGCTTTTAAGGCACTGAGAAGGCGGTAGGTGAATATAAACATACCATTTATTTAAATAATTTAGCCAATAAAAATATTAGCAAACTTTAAATTTTAATACGAGTATAACCATTTATTATTCGCACGTCAGTGTATAAACACTGACGTGCGAATAATAAATCCTTAATATTAAAAAAGGCTAGAGAATGTTCACAGAAACACGTACATTCAGACAACATTACACCAATTCAAGCGAAATCTAATGCTGACCATACACGGTCAAACCTATCGTCCAGTGTGTGGGAGTGGATTGGTATGACAACATGTTGGTCATACCAATCCACTCCACTCCCACAGACGGTCAAATCTGTTTGATCCAATCGGTAACGTCATACCGATTGGACGATAGGTTTAACCGTATATGGCCGGGATAAGCTATGCGGTTGGTGTCGATGTACATATTTCAACTGAACTGTACTTTTAATATTCGATGTTCAATTTATGACAAGATAAAAGGTTTACAAACCTACACGGAAAAATTAGGACTGGTTTTTACCACGCTTATATTAGCTTCACCTGTATGTTTGTAAGCAACGCCTTTGAGCTCAATTTTGACCGACTTTGGGCGATCAGATTTTCTTCAAACTTTGCACACCCATCAAAGATGTACCCATCATAGACAATTCAATAATCCGTTTTATTTTTTGGTGCAAAATTAAAAAATAGTTTTAAAAAACTAAAAAAACACGCTTTTATAGCATAACAAACTAAAAAGTGTAAAATAATTTTCAATATAGGTTCATAATAATAATAATGAACGAAAAATATAAATATCCTTTTAAAAAAGCGTGGGGTGCTCGATTTACGAAAAATATGGCACAAAGCGCCCCACGCTTTATTCAAAAGGATATTAATATTTTTCGTTCATTATTATTATGTACTACCTACCTATATTAAAAATTATTTTACACTTTTTTAGTTTGATATGCTATGAAAGCGTGTTTTTTTAGTTTTTTTAAACTATTTTTTTATATATATAATAATGGTTTTTGTAACTCTTAGTTTAAAATTAAAATATCTGCATAATATCTCCATATATCTGATCAGAATATTTTTTTTTTATATAAAATCTATTTTATAGTTGTGATGTACTAGAAACAGTCTTTTTTTTGAGTAATTACTATCGAATAATTAATATACAACCGTAAAAATATTAGTAGGTTAAAAAAAAGTTATTTTTATAATATACACTCAACACAGGCAGTCTTAGTTTTAGAAGATGAAAAAATTGGTGCAGGTTTACTAATATCGACATGTAACGAAAATACAGTACAAGTTATAATCATGTCAGCTTTAATTTACAAAATACCCTTATTTCTTTGTTTTCGCGGACTCGTTCGAGGATTAAGTACTACTATTCACGTATCGTACCATATAAACCAGTTAAAACATTTTAGTTTTTTAAATTCTAACAAGATGTTTTTCTATCCATCCCGGTTTTTTATTTGTGAACTATTTACAGTATCGTTGACTATCATTCGGTACCACTTCTACATCAAAAATCGTCAAGGTATCATTTGTCTAAGTAAATAAAAGTAGCAACATTAGGGCGCCAACTCCACGTACAAGTGAATCGTCTTGCTATCGTCTCGGGCGATCTCCATGTACGATAATTCTTCCACCATTGGATTGCCTGGGCACGCCATCATTATAACGGTAAGTTCCAGTGTGCAGCGCTAATCGCAGTGTGTGGAGATACGTTCATACTCGTAGAACCAAGTGGCCATGTCGAGGCGATTCACTCGCTCGTGGAGGTGGTGCCTAGTAGAAATTGATGTTTAAAGTGAGAAACGATAAATTAACCAGAATTCAAGTCAATGTTGTTAATTAACTGAGTGAAGTTCCCAGACTGCGTGAACGGTCTTGGGCCGAGTTTTAAGACTTGTGACTGCCCGATTAATTGTATTGATATAGCTAGCAATGAATAATATACCTAGAAACCACAAATGCCATGTGGATTTAAAAATAAGAAAACCCGTAGAGATCCTTAATTTATTTAAAATTAATGGAACCTAATTTAGAACTGCCAAACAGACTTCCTACTGACTTTGTGGTATAACTATAAATTGATTTATTGATAAAAAATAATGGCACAAAATCAGACATGGTCAGTCAGACCCTTAATCTCAAATATCATAAAATACCGATATTATTGCATATTATGCAATCAAACTATCTAATAATAAGCTAGTTGACAGGAAGCGATTCAACTCGTATGTTACTTCCATTAACTTTAGGTTCAAATAGGGAATATTACCTGGACGGTTCAATAAGTACCCGTTTTTGAAAACGAGGATATTACTGAGGGAAGTTAGTGTTATCATAGTGTGCTACCATCTATCAAACGACGCCAAAACAAATTTCAGATTGATTGATAGGTTAGTTTAGATTTGGTAGCCATTCGAGTAAGACAAGTTTCGTGATTTTCGCTAAGATGGAAAAAGAGCAGTATCGTTCGATAGGTAACTTTCACTTTTTGTTTTTGGACGGGCAAAAATGGGAGGAGATAAAAGCAAAGGTGGATGCTGTTTATGGGGACTCATGATCACAGTTAGATATTGGTTTAACGAATATAAACGTGGGCGAACATCCGTATTTGATTAGGAGCGACCAGGAGTACCAGGACGCCTGGCAGACGTGTTACCAAGGAAATTATTGAAAAACTCCACGATAGATTCTCGCTGATCGACGAACGAAAGTGCGCGAAGTAGTAAAGGCTGTAAGTGTAGCGACCTGAACAGCAATTAATATTTTAGATGATAAGTTGGCGACGATAAAATTATCAGCCCAGTGTGTATCACGATTATTCACGATGGACAACAAGCTGATGCGGCTGTTAACTTCGAAGCAGCGTTTGGTGCAATCTAAGCGAGATCCGAAGGACTTTTTGCGTCGAGTTATCACCGTTGATGAGACCTGAATTCATCGTTCATCACCATAAACTAAGCAACAATCCAAACTATCGATTTCTCTCGGTGAATCAGCTCCAAAAAAGGCGAAGACAGTCTCATCGTCCGGAAAGGTTATGGAGACGATTTATTGGGACGCGAAGAGTGTCATACTCATGTTTTTTTTTTAAGAAAAGGAAGAACGATCACTGGACAATACTACAATGAGTTATTGGACCGCTTCGACAAAAAATTGAAGTAGACACGGCCACATTTGGCGAAAAAAACAGGTATTTTTTCATCACGATAACGCACCAGCTCATTCATCTGGAGTTGTATCCGCCAAATTGCATGAATTTCGTTATGTATCGCTGCCGCAACCCCCGTATTCACCTCTGATCTGGCTCCCCGCAACTTTTTTTGTTAACTAACATGAAGAGATAGGCAAGGAAGTCGTCGCCGAGACAGAGGCGTTTTTGGAGAGTTTGGCCAATCGTATTTTTTGGAGGGGTTAAAAAAATGGCGAACGTTGGGAGAAGCGTATCTGTCTAAAATAGGTGTATGTTGAAAAAAACTGGTGTCTTAATTTCTAACACGGGTACTTATTGAACCGCCCTTTTATGTACCTTTTACCTACTCTAACCTCTGGTTGATATTGAGGTTTATTTGCAAGATGGCGCGAGCGGTTAACTTTGTTTGAATGAATGAAAGTAACCAGTCTCCATAGTAGTATGCATTCAGTTTTAACAACAAAATTGAATTGCGTAAAAATGGAAGAAATTGTTTTTCTAGTACATACATATTTGCTGAATATTCAAGTTTTGATTTCAACATACCTACCACATTCTTTCGCAAAAGCAGTCAACTAGCCTATTCTAATCTACCTACTTCAATATCTTTTTTCAATATTGGGAACAAGCAAGTAATTCAATGCTTTTTCTGAAGAAAACTGTACGAATTCAATAATGTTTTCAATCGACAAGCAGTAGCTCTTTTAGTTTTAATAAATAATTACATGCATATTCCGTATCTTCAGATACTTACTGGAATGTACTTGATGCAAAAAAAAAATCACTGGTCCGAGTTAATCAAAAAGTTGTAACAATATCACAGAAGTCTACGCAAGTTCTTCCTGCTTTTCCGTGTTCCAACTGCATAATCACATTTCTTTCTTTTCGAGGGACTTGGAGCATTCAAGTCATACTGATTACAGCTCTTACCTGGATGCCTATTGCAATTGCAAGCCCTACAAAACTGATATGAGCAGGTAGCACTTGTGCACTCCACCCAATCCTCCCCAGTAGGTTCTTCTGTGACTTTTGCTGGTTGTGAGCACCTTACACATGCCAGCTGTATCCGTGAATCCAGTGACGCCGACTGTAAATTTATAAAAAAAAAAACTATAGATATAGCATAGACATCTTGATGCTTTAACAATATGCAACCAAAGTGTCTCCAGCCCAGTAGTACCAAGTTGAAGTGGAGGCACAAGTGGTAAGAGAATGTTAAAAGAAATCATTAAGTCCACCCAAAAATGAAAGTGCCAGCCAGAAAAAAATAATATGTACTAGATTCTTAAGCGAAATACTGTCCTGAAGATTTTTTACTATTACAAGAATTGTCTACAATTAACCCCCAGGCAGCTTTTTTTGACTTTGAAAATACAAAAAAATAATTCTTTTCCTACAATATTAGTACCATTGACAAACAACCTAGCTAAGTAGCTACCTCCTATTTTTAACTGACTTCCAAAAAAGGAGGAGGTTCTCAATTCAGTTGTATTTTATTTTTGTTTGTTACCTCAGAAATCCGTCATTTATAGACCGATTTGCAATTTTTTTTTCCCTTTTATATGATATGCTTCCAGATTGGTTCCATTTTTTTCAAAATCTAGTTTTGATGATAGGATCCATGAGGAATCGAGGGAACTCCTCAAATATAGGCTTAGCTACATAGTTTTTTTTTTATATACCTATATATTTTCATCGAGGGCTTAAGCACTTACAGTCAAAAAGTGGCATTTGATGAAGAGGAACTGGTGAAGATGACTAGAATTGGAAAACGGAACTTCATACACAAACAGATATCACAATGAACATAGTTAAGAGAATATATCAATATAAATAAATGAATAGTTCTAAATAGTATATGTTGAAAAAGGTTTCATCGAACATGATCATGATGGAGCCGGAAGATAGGCACCAGAACTCCGTAATTAATCAATGTATCCTAGCCGTGTTTGCGCTTATTAGAATTGTCATTAGATGCATTTTGGCTAGGAAGTATTTACTATCATACTTATCTGATGCTGGAGCCGGAAAGTGGAAGGTCGACACGGGAACTTTATAATAAAACAATGAATTCTAGCAGGGTTTGGGTGAATTGGAATTATCATGAGAAAAAGGTACTCTGGCTACAAGTGTATTGCAACTAAAAATAAAATTACCGACTTCACTAAAAAAATACACTTACATTTTTTTTATCGTTTTTGTGTATTTTTTTAGTGAAGTCGGTTTTTTTTGTAAATAGTTTTTTTACATTATCTCGCACGCTCACACCCCCGCCCCTTCACAGCGTAACCTTTCCTCCCCGTGTCACAAGTTTAGTTATCCATGCGACTTAGTTACATCGGACAGCTCCTATTCAGTTTACTTGTGCTCTTATTTTGCTCTTTTTTTTACTGTGGGTGTGTGCTGCTCTTACACAATGTATATATGTGTATGGTATGAGCTTCGCAAGACACGAACCTCACATAAGTCCACCCACAATAGGGTTAAAAAATGTTACAATAAGGTCTAATGAAATGTATACATGTTTATCTATACTATAATCTATACTATTAATAATTAATAATAATATTATAAAGCTGCAGTGTTTGTTTGTTTGAACGCGCTAATCTCTGGAACTACTGGTCCGATTTGAATGATTCTTTCAGTGTTGGGTAGTCCATTTATCGAGGAAGGCTATAGGCTATGTTTTTTTTTCAAAATTAGGGATCCTTAATAAAATTGCTATTTTGTAACACAAGGTGTAAAATCGAAAACCTATTTTTACGTGCGCTCACAAATAGAACAAAATGATGTACTACGGTACGGTTTGTAGATCCCATTAAGACCTACAAAAAAGTCCGCGAGAACATATTTCTAGCTATCATGGTTTAATCACAATAACCGATTTAGTGTTCAAAATAATTATTAAATCGTCTGAAGAAAAAAAAAACTACGTTAAATATGTATCGTAATATTAATCTTTATCGAAATTAAGCATTATGTTATCAAGAGTATTTATGTAGAAGTAAAATACTTTTTGTTTCATCTCAATCGGATATTTCTCAATCGATTATTTAGAGTTGGTACCTATTAATGAGTTATGGGCCATAGAGTTTTTACATACTTAACATAAAATCCTGTAATAATCTTTTTCAAAATATATTTGTTGATGATTGTAAGTATAAGATCTTTGAAGAGTATAATAAATACATTTATGAACGCGATAATTTTGGGAAATACTGATCTGATATGAAAACTGTTTAAATATTCAATAGTCCATTTATTGAGGGAGGCAATTATAGGCAATATTTTATCTCGGTATTTCCACGGAAACGAGAAAAACGCGGGTGAAACCGCGGGGCACAGCTAGTATTAAATAATTATAAAAGATTCCCCCCAATTCATTTTGTAGTTATTTTTACTACCTACCTACTATGATCATACGTTAGTATGGCTTAACGCGAAAGTCTAGGTATTAGGTACAATGGGCTGTTGTCCGCAACTCCACGACTAAAGCGCGTATTTTGCGTACGGGAAGCGAAAGTCTATTATTCTACCTATGTGTAACAAGGGGGTAATCGCAGAAGTTCCTTCATTTAAAAAAATCTTATAGACAATATTTCCCGTAACATTCCAGTATTGATTTTTCACAACAACAGACAGACGTTCCTTGTAATTTGGCTTTCATTTATGGGTACGAACGAATGATCCTTTGTCAAAACAGAAAAGTATCTTTATCAACTTTTGTCTAGCTTATTTTGATGCATATTAATACTGCATGAGCTTTAGCACTGGTGCAGTTACATTTCACCCAGTTTTCTCCAGAGCACATCATAATTATGACACCAGATTTAAGGGTCTGGAGAGATCCAGGAAGTAGGTGTACACTAGCGTTTTTCGATCTGTGTAATACAGGACAATAATTTTCAAACTCAGCACAGCACTTTCAGGTGAGAGTAAAATCAAACTGAGCATAATTTTTTTTTCTATGATATTAACCCGTGTTTGTGTAACTGCGATCCCACCTGATGGTAAGCAGTGATGCAATTGTTGATGGTGAGAGTTTATTATGCAAAAAAAATTAATACCTATCATACTTTATATTAAGAGTTTAGACAGTAGTATAGTGTTGTAAAAATAAGCGCTGAGAGTCGAGCGTTGAGCGCTGAGTCGACGCTTTTGAGCGTTCAAGACTCGAGCGTTAAACGCTCGAGCGTTTAGGACTCGTGAGCGTTCAAAACTCGGGCGCTCGACGCTCGAGTCGCGCGCTCGAGCGTCGAAGTGTTAACATTTTTACTGGGGGTATATTAATAATTTTATTTGACTCGATGGTCGATCCGGTACATGAAACACTATCGATTTGTAAAGATAAAATAAAAAAATAAAGTATCTTTTTTTTTAAAAAAAAAGGTACTTTCCTCAGCCAAAATCTCGATTTCACTGTCTGACGAATCGTCAGCTTGATCAGACTAGACCTCCCTCAAGCCTCCCCCAATTGTCGCCATAATGATCGGTGCCCACTGTTGGACATAAGTCTCCCCCAAGGGTTGCCATTAGGCGCTATAATGACTGATGCCCACTGTTTGGCATAAGTCTCACCTCGCTATAATGACATATGCCCACTCTTGGACATAAGCCTCCTTCAAGTATCACCATATAGGCGCTATATTGACTGATGCCAGGCCTCCGTCACTCCATGTACTTGCGCGCTATAAGTGCCTACCGCCCAGCCGAGCGGTCTCGCTCCGCCGGCGGTTCAAATTCAGTGCGGTTTTCGCAAGCGAAGCGCGTGCACGCCGTTCAATTTTAATAGTGCTGTTCGTTCGTACGCGTATTACATGCAACAGAAAACGCCTTAACATATATATCGGATTATTTACTTTTTAAATGTATCAAAAAGCATACCTGTCCTGACTTTGTTGCTGAATTACAGAACATTCCCGATTTAAATGAATCTATGAATAGATTGTTTATCCATTTTAAAGCATTCAACAAAACATCGTCTTTTTACGGAAAGTTAAAAGTACCAACAGATGCTTTTCATAATTATGTAAAAGAACTTGAGACTATGTTCATTAAAAATTTTGAAAAAAATATGAAACAAAGACCGGGTAGTACTCTTTATGAAATTTTAAACGACATACATTTTAATTCTCCCTGCCCTTGTTTTCCAAAACAATATCTCATAAAACTTTTTATTAGATTCAGGTTTTTTTCTACACTAAAATTTAATAATCGAGAATTTAGAAAAGGTAAGAAATTTATAAAAAATTATATAAAAATAAAACACATGTAACATTAAAGATTTTTTTATTTTACCTACACACTGATGTCTATAATTATGTTTTATCTAGGTTTCTTCCACAGTCAGCACCAATGTATAAAACAAAACAAACTTACAAATATAATGAAACAAACTTTAAAAAAGAGAACCGACTTCAAAACACTAAACCGTAAGAAATAATTTCTTCTTTGATGTCGGTGCTTTTTCTATTCGTAATTACTTACCAGATGTTAGCACTAACATAAAAAAAAAATTATTTCTTACGGCTTAGTGCTTTATTTGAAGTCGGTTCTCTTTTTTTAAGGCTTTTTTTTCTTTTCTAGTGAACATCTCCGAAGATCATCATCAAACTAAGAAGTATTATACTTATTTTAAAACGTTCTCCTAAATGTAACAAATCCTTTTCTGAAAACCGCATCGATGTCGGTTTAGCCAAACGCGAGATTATCGCGCACAAACATAGGTACATACCTACAAACCATACAAGTCAAACTTCTCAGTTTGGCCTGTATGTCTGATCACCTCCTTTTTTTTAAGTTGGTTAAATATTTTATAAATGATAAAAATTTTAACTGCCACATAAAAGTCAGAGCATATTCACAGTTCTCAATAACATAGATAAAAAGTTATGTCAATTTAATTTTATCGAAGAGGCAGCCCTGTGATTACTGTGGAATCGCGCGGTGCGAAGCAATCACTTCTGTACGCTTGAGCATTTAGGCGCATTTTAGCATACAGTGGTTGTTGACGCGAGGGAGTAGGCATTTATCGTAATAGGTATTGGAAATTTTCTACTGAGTGAAGTATCTGTTACGTAGTAACTATTCAGTAATCTGTGCTGATGCCCACTGTTGGGCATAAGTCTCCCCTCACTATAATGACCTATGCCCACTGTTGGACATAAGCCTCGTCCAAGTGTCGCCATTTAGGCGCTATAATAACCGATATCCACTGTTGGGCGTAAGTCTCTCTTCGCTATAATGACCTATGCCCACTGTTAGACATAAGCCCCCAAGTGTCGCCATTTAGGCGCTATAATGACTGATGCCCACTGTTGGGTATAAGTTTCCCCCTCACTATAATGATCTATGCCCACTGCTGGACTTAACCCTCCCCCAAGTGTCGCCATTTAGGCGCTATAATGATTGATGCCCACTGTTGGACCTAGGCCTCCCCCTCGCTATAGTGACCAGTGTCCTCTATTGGACTGTCCAGTCTATATCCAACTTGGACACCCAGTGCGCCTCACCATCAGATTGCATCACTGCTTACCATCAGGTAGGATCGCAGTCAAGCGCTAGTAATATTAATTTAAAAAAAAGTACGCATTTGAAAAAATCAAACATGAAATTTTCGGTTCTTTTGATATTTTTCCGTTTTATTGGAAAAATACATGAAATTTATACTTTATAAATTTCTTGAAAGTTTCGAATGTTATAATGAATAAAACAACAGTATTGGAAAGAAACGGGAATATTGCCTGCTTTTTTCAACGCTAGTCCTAATGGAAGTGATAAAACTTTCTATAACAAATAAAAACCACGCAGATAAAACCGCGGGAATAACATAATTATACAATGAGTAGTTAGTATTAAACTGATTTGTTCTTCACCTATTTTATAAAGAGTCGTGCTCAAGCTCGAGTCGAGCGTCAAGTCGGCGCTATTTATCGAGCTTTTTTTCTAAACGCTCAAGCCAGCGCTCGAGCGTTTTCAAACCGACTCGAGTCCTGACTCGAGCGTTTTTAAACTGCTCGAGTCCGGACTCGAGCGTTTTAGCGCCGACTCGAGCGTTTTTACAACACTACAGTAGTTTCCCTTGTCTGAAATATGGAATATCCATTTTTGATGATAGCATAAGAAGAGTGACTGTAGCATATTAAGTAAAACCAGGATAGGAACTTCGGCATATTTGAAATGCTTGATGTTGAGTCGGTTGTGGCCGTGTGATTTACCTGTACTTGTGCTTAGAATCACAGAACTAACTAAACTTATGCTATTTTGCTCAGGCCATTGTTCTCTCCTACACTCAATGGTAGACCAGGCCCAGTATTCAGGTTAGGATTGGATTTACAAAATTTACTAATATTTTTGGTGACTTTTCCCAATGGTGTCCATTTTGACCTGTTCTTTGCTTTTTTGCCACCATTTCAAGCATCCCTTGAAGATTTTACATAAACTAGTGCACTTCACCATCAGAGATTGCATCACTGCTTACCATGAGGTGGGGTTGCAGTCAAGCACTAGTTTATATCATATAACCTTTCAAATACTGTATTTAGATACACAATAGAAAAATAATGAGTAAGCACCAGTGTAATCTCGGGGTTTAAAAAATAAAACAAACAAATCCTTACCTTTATGAACTTCCTGAATCTATTAGTTCTCGGTGAATACTGAGGACTGTTAGGAGTACTGCTCACAGGATTGTCACTGATCTCATTAAGTTCTCTGAGGAATCTATCATTGAACTTGGTGGCTCTTATCTTAGGCTCTTTAACACAATTCTCTCGGTTAGCTTTAGCTGACTTCAGATATTTCCTTAGCTCTTCCTTCTTTAGTTTGCTGCTATGAACATTCCAAATATCATTCCAAGCACTGCTTACAGAACAAAAGTTACAAATATCTTCATTATTTAAATAATGAAATATCTTTTTTATAGGTGGTATGGCACAGTGCTGATGTAGCAATCTTAATATATCTATGTTTTGGTCAGGTCTGGCTAGAATAGCTTGTGATAGTCCTATTTTAGTTTGTGTTACTTGTTGTGGTACTGGCAGAAGACCATGCTTCTCGCATGCTATAGAATGTATGACAAAGTCTAGCTTTCTGCCAGACTTCTTACAAGGGCTTGATCTACAGTTTCTCTTCACTGGTGTTATTGGATATGAAAATTTCTGTTCACGTATGTTTACTCTGTAAATGTATCTTGTATTTCTTCCAGTACTGTGCGAGTTCTCTGATGGTAAGGATATTGTATTGTTCTCCTTGTCTTCGTTTACTTCCAGACCCTGTATTTTACCCGCAATCCAGGTCGTAGGAGTCGGGATTGATGTGGCCTGTTTCGTAGACTCGACGCTCGAAAACGGGCGCTTGGCAGCCCGCCTTGGCGGTGGAGTGTCATTACAATTGTCATTGCGTGGTTTTAACTGGTTGCGTCTATAAGTAGTTTCTGGGGTCACATAATCTGCTTGAATTTGATCAATAAAATCCGATTTGGTAACCACTGACTGATCCAGAAATCCACTCGATAATTCCGAATGTTCTAACGAACCTGGGGTAAAAGATGTGTGATATCCACTGTCTTCGGATTTGAAATAATTTATATTCTCGTAAGATAGGTTGTACTTAGCAGTTTCAACATAATCTGAATGCACATCCATTATAATAACTGAAGTTATTTAATCATATGACTTTCATTGTCCCATGATAAATGCAATGCGCTGCTTCATCACTCCGAGTTATGAGAACATCAGAAGTATTTCCATACATAATAAAACTTCTAAACGTTGATATCATCAGTTTAATGTGTTCTAACTAGTTTTATTACGATTATAAATTCTAAACAAGCAAGCACAAAAAAACGTTTGTATGTAAAACATCATTCACATAAAGCCACAGATTACTTTTTTTTTTTCCAATTTTATGGCATGGCCTTTTGGCCTTTGTGCCATTTCTTCATTTTTATAATTTCCATCATATCCTGATAACTCTCTTCACTCGTGTAAATTTTCTTTATATTTTTCCGATGGTATTTTTAATATAGTTATATAACGGCAAAAAGCAGTCTTTATTTTGTAGCAAATCGATAAGGCGGCGGGATTCAATATTTGTTGACATTTCTTCAGATATGTCACAAAGTTCACTCGCAAGTATGAGACGTTGGAAGTTATATTCTTCACAATTGAATATAATATGCTCTGCTGTTCCTGGGAACTTTCTACAAGCTGTGCATGTTGCATCTTCAATTATGTTGAGTCTGTTCAAATGAGCGGGTGCGGTGTTATGCCCAAATCGGAGTCTATTTATTGTTGTAATGAAGTCTCTGCTAGCAGTCTTCAACTTGTAATACCAGGGTTTTCTGGGTAAGTCCATTTGTATGCTGCCATACCATTTGCCTTTCTGTTCTTGATCTTTTTTCCAAAATCTTCTCCAAACTTCATCTATTTCCATATTAATGTCAGTATAACAATCAGTAAAAGGAGTCCTAACAACAGCACTTACATCTATTGAATTAGTTCCATTATATGCAGCTTTATCAGCAATTTCATTTCCACTTATACCTCTATGTGAAGGAATCCACATGAAAAAAACTCCTTTTCCTTTAGAATTAAGATTATTTAAAATAATTTTAATTTTAAAAAGCAAATAATTTGATTTAAAGTTAATGTTTAAACCTTTTAAACTCTTTATTAAACTTAGAGAATCAGTAAGGATTAAAAAGTGTGTACATTTGTCCACAGAATCAATGTGCTTAAGTGCTTCTAAAACTGCATATGCCTCGGCAGTAAATATACTGCAACTATTATCTAAAACAAAACTTTGTACATATTTAATTTGGGGGTCATAAACAGCACTACGAACATGAGACTCTCCTTTACTCCCATCGGTATAAATTTTATAATATTCCTTATTGTGATCTATGAAATTACCTAGATCTTGATTGGTGCAAACTGAGGCATCAATAGATTTTGGAACTTTAAATAAAATTTGCAATTGTGTTGAATAGCATGGCCATAAACAATCAGAGAAAACTTTATCAAATTTACTTTTTATTTTTAGAAGTACTTGAGAGTGTTCTGGATGTTGATGGTAAAGAAGTTCCTCACCAGTTACCGTAGGAGTGCTATATTGAACAGGATAAGGTAAAATTTTGTTCATTACTAATTGATTCTTACAGGATAATAATTTTAAACAAAAGCGTTGAGCTAAGAGTAATCTGCGAAGTGTTAATGGCATTATTGCTGTTTCTACTTCCATAGCTCTAATAGGTGTAGAACACATAGCACCTGATATTATTCTAAGACCCTTATTCTGTATTATATCTAATCTATTTACAAACTTACTATTAATATTAATATATGCAAGGCAACTATAATCAAAATGACTTCGGACAATAGATTTATATAGAATTGTAAGAGTCTTAGGGTCTGCACCCCATGAAACACCAGCTAAACATCGAAGAATGTTAAGACCTTTTAAAGAATTTTGGGCAATGTATTTTAAATGATGTTCAAAAGAAAGTTTCTTATCTATGATTATACCTAAAAATTTATGCCTATCTGTATGTGGAATGATTTTATTGTTAAACTTTATATCAGTGCTAGGTAAATCCTGACCAAACACTACTACTCTACTTTTACTAGAATTGATTTTGAGTTCCAACTTATTATAGTATGTATGTAATTCCTTTAGAGCATCATTCAAAATACTTGCAGCTTGATTAATATTTCTGTTTGTACAATATAAAACAAGGTCATCAGCAAATTGCAGGATATTTACATTATGATTATTCACATATTTACAAATTGCACTACAGTAGAGATTATAGAGCAAAGGGGACAACACTGCTCCTTGCATTGTCCCTTTTGTTGCAGTTTTAGGTCCGTGTATAATATTATTATATTTGACATAAATGGTTCTGTTATGCAAAAATCTAAAAATCCATTTGCATATGAGACCAGGTATACCAATTTTCGATAAAACTTTAACTAAAATTCCTGGCTGTACACTATCAAATGCTCCTTGTACATCTAAGAAAGCACATATTGCGTTAAGTTTATTATTTCTCGCGTGTTTCAGATCGGAGACAAAGGATACAAAGCTGTCTGCACAACTTCGCCCTCGTCTGAAGCCATATTGAATGTTTGGTAAAATCCCATTATGTTCAACATACCAGTCAAGACGAGTTTTTAACATAGTTTCTAGTATTTTACCTATACAAGATGACAATGAAATAGGTCGGTATGAATCGGCGCTATCTGGAGACTTATCAGTTTTTAAAATAGGTATCACACATTGAGTCTTCCAAGATTCAGGAATAATCTGTTTAGTCCATAAATTATTAAGAATGTCTAAAAAAAGTTTTTGAACTGATTGATGAAGTTTTTTGACTAACTAAGATATAAGGAAAACCATCTAAACCAGGTGTTGTATCTCTACGTGAATTTAAAGATGCTGAAAATTCCTGAAATGTAAACTTTTCTAAGAGAAATTTCGCATTTTCGCTATCATTATGAACATTAAAATATGTTTCTAAGTTAGGGACCTCTACAGCCTTATCTGTCAATTTATCTAAAAACGAATTAATGAATACATCAGAATAAGACCTATTATTAATCTTTCCACGATTTTTAAACATTTTAATGTTATTCCAAATTTTGCTAATGGGAGTTGTCCTATTAAAACTGTTACACAAACTATTCCAACCATTTCTTTTTTCTTCAGCAATTATCTTTTTCTTTATAGCATCCAACCTCTTGTAATTGATGAAATTTTCAATAGTAGGATTTTTCCTATAGTACTTTAATGCTTCATAAGAATTGATAACGCTCTGTTTACATCTATCATTCCACCATGGTGCTGGAGGTTTACTTTTATAATGCGATGTTCGAACAAACTTAGGAACACACTCATCTTTTAAAGCATTAAGTTGATCGCAAAAAAGGTTATATGTTTGTAACGGATCTTTATCTACCACATTTACATTACTAAAAAAGTCTTTAGAAAGCTCACTATATCGACTCCAATCAGACTTACTATATAAGTATTTTTCTGTGGGAGGATTTACTCTATATTTATCTACACTCAATAATATAGAAGTAATTGTTGGAAAATGATAACTACCCATGTTATTATCGTAAACTGACCAGTCACAAAGTGGAGCAATACAGGGACTGACAAAAGTAACATCGATAGCTGATGGTTTACGATTTGGATATTGAATAGTTGTACAACTACCATCATTTAGTATACACAAATTAGAGTCATCAATAATATCATAAAGCTGCTGTCCGCGACCCTTTGTGGAGACACAGCCATATTTACTAAACCATAGAGTCCACAGAGAACTAAATAACTAAACTATTCCACACTTCCACAGACTCCATACAAACTTTTTCTTTTTATTACACTACGCGACTTAGATTAAATACTTATAGATATCGCCACCGCGCGTGGCCACACATGAGACACCACTATAACACAAAATGATGTTATTTCGTAAACTTTTCCGTAAATATTGTTACGCCACTAAACGTGAACACGCCATATCTCCGAGAAAATAGCAAATAGCACGTAATAATTAAAACGCATTGCTGTTCGAAAGGTCTAGAATAGTTTTGCTTAGACAGACTTGGAAAAATCTCGAAACATCCACAAGGTACCTACCTACCAAGGTACATGTAGTAATAGGTATCATCTAACCGTAAGGGAATTTGTACTCTCCGACGTTAACAATAGAGTCGAAATTCGCATGAACGTGACTTTTATTATTACGAGAAATAAAAATGATTTATGACTTCGAGAAGCGATTCAATTGTTCTGGAATTCTGGATAGATCCGGGGACGTCGGTATCTAGAATTTTCTTGGCTCCGCATATAAATACGGGCTCCCGGCCGGAAGCGAGTCAGTTGTGATTTCGACTGCGATCAAGAGCGAACTACCCTAGTACTCGAAGTGATTTTTATCAACGACTAAAGCGATAGTGTAACGGTACTCTAGTGTTAATTGCGATTCGGATTATTGTTGACTGGACTAATTTGTTATTGTTTGTGGTAAATAAAGTTCTCTCGTCAGTAAATCGGCATTTGATTACCCACGTACGTAACAACTGGTGTCAGAAGTGAAATGCCATTAACACCGAGGGACGACGAACAGCGACCACGAACAAGAAGGCAAATGGAGATGGATGCTGCGCGTCATCGTATGGAGGAGGAAGATCAGGCTGGTATGGTAGCAACAGAAGCTGCTGAGGCGCCAACAGGACCATCCTCGGAATTGAACCTCGCTGCGATGTTGGCCGCCATGCAAGCTAGTATGGAAGCTGCTCGCCGCGAACAGGAGGCCAACCAGCGCAAGCTTCAGGACCTAATTGCAGCGAACCAGGAAGAAGCTCGCCGCGAACAGGAAGCCGCTCGTCGCGAACAGGAAGCCGCTCGCCGCGATCAGGAGGCTAAGCAGAACCTGATCCTCGATAAAATCGACCACGGCCTCGTCACGTTGGGTGAGAAGGTAAAGAATCTCACCTTGGAGGTCAAAGAGGTTTCCGCCCGAGCTGATAGCCTCGAAACAAGAATTGATGGCCACGAAGATCGCCTGCTGGACATCAACAAAAAAATCGTCAAGCTCGAAGCACGCGAACCCGTTGTTGTCGGCTCACCATCGCACACTCCCTGTGCATCCGCGGCAAAATTTGATGTGCCGCGTTTTGATGGCACGTCTTCCTGGACGGCATTTAAATACCAATTTGAGACATTGGTCGAAACGAACCGCTGGGATGATAAGCAGTCTTTTGCGGCATTAACTTTGGCTCTACGAGGGGACGCCCTGCTGGTCCTAGAGAACCTCCCTGCGGACGGCAGGACATTGGAGCGTCTCATGGAGGGACTGGACACTCGTTATGGAGACAAGCACCTCGAGCACGTTTTCCGCGCGCAGTTACGCGAGAGAACGCAGAGGCCGAACGAGAGCCTCCAGCAATGGGGAGTCGAGGTTGAACGGCTAGTCCGGCGTGCGTACATGTCAATGACACCAGAGACGGTGGAAGTAAATCTGGTGCAAGCATTCATCGACGGTCTACGGGATACTGAAGTCAGGGCTACAGTGCGACTTGGGCACCACCAAACTCTAAAGAGTGCGATGGCTCACGCTTTGGAAGTGGAAGCCGTACGACAAGACTCACGCACGCACAGAGTTCGGGAAGTGGTGGTCTCGCCGTCAGTGCAAACACGTCAACGAGAAGTGGTAGCTGCTTCTTCGGCAAAGTCCCGCTATATTCCGACGTGTTACGGGTGCGGAGAAAAAGGGCATATTCGTACTGATTGCCCCAAGAGGAAGAGGGGGAGTGTGGACTCCGGAACTCAAGTTAACGAGGAGTCGTTAAACTAAATGTCGCCAGGGCCGCGGGGCGGGTGCTGGCTGGTCAACTGAAGGCCCCAACCATCACCATCAATCAAGTTCAGAACGGAAATAGTTTGATCATCGAAGGGACGCTGAATAATCGTGCTTGCAATTTCACCGTTGACACGGGGGCGTCACGGACTGTTATAAGACCTGAGTTGCTGAAACGCACCATCTTGTGGCAAAGAGAGTCTCCATCCTGCCGACTTCAGACAGCAACCGGCCAGCCAGTCTCCGTCCTCGGTGATACAGAAATTGAGTTCAAAATCGGTGATCAAGTGTATATCCATCCTGCGTTAATTGCGAATATTACCGACGATTGCATACTGGGTCTCGACTTCTTGCGGAATAACCAATGTATTTTAGATATCGACAGGGGAGTATTGAAATTCCCAGATCAAGAAGTCTTCCTGCGAGGAATTAACTCATGCAACCTCTACTGTTTAAAGAATACTACACTGGCTCCGAGAACAGAAACCTTAGTCGAAGTAAAGTTTCCCAAGAAAATCAGGCAAACAAGATGTGTTTTGGTAGAGGATACTGGCCGGCACCCGGAGATCATCACCGCGAGGACATTAGTTATGACGACAGGGAAATCCAAGGTCAGGATTGTGAACCTTGGGAAAGAAGAGGTCCAACTGAAGAAAAACAGTGTTGTTGGGAGATGTGAAGAAGTTCAGTATCTCCGTCAAATCAATAAATCTCCAGCAAAGCAAGACACGAACAAAGTCGAAACTAATCACATCCAGCAACTTCTGGAAAATTCTAAGAGCAACTTATCGACTTCGGAACTACAGCAAGCAAGGGAATTTCTACTACGGTTTCGAGATATCTTTGCAACGGGAAAAGACTGCGGGAGAACAGGTCTCGTCAAGCATGAGATAGATACAGGTGATGCGAGACCAATTAAACAGAGACCGCGCCGCATACCCTGGGCTAAGGAATCTGAGGTAGCAGAAATGGTAAAGGACATGGCTGATAGCGGAATAATTGAGCCTTCTACGAGTCCATGGTCTTCTCCAGTCGTTCTGGTGAAGAAGAAGGACGGCAGCACCAGATTCTGCGTGGACTACAGAATGCTGAATAATGTGACGAAGAAGGACAGTTATCCCTTACCAAGGATAGACGATACGCTGGATATGCTGAGTGGCATGAAGTGGTTTTCGACCATTGATTTGAAAAGTGGCTACTGGCAAGTGGAAATCAGCGAGAAAGATAAAGAAAAGACAGCGTTCAGTACGGGTATTGGCAGCGGCCTGTGGCAATTTAACGTCATGCCTTTTGGGTTATGCAACGCTCCAGCGACGTTTGAACGCCTCATGGAGAGAGTCATGGTGGGTCTTCTTGGTGACGTCTGCCTGGTATATTTAGATGACGTCATTATAATGGGTCGCACTTTTAAGGAAAACCTGAGGAATATGGAGAAAGTGTTTACCAGGATACGAGGGGCTAACTTAAAACTAAGCCCAAAGAAGTGTGCCCTGTTCAAGAAGGAGGTCAGCTACCTAGGACATGTTATTTCCGCCGACGGGGTGAGAACCGACCCTGAGAAGATAAAGGCAGTCCAACAGTGGCCGGTTCCAAAGAACAAAACGGAAGTACGTGCATTTCTAGGGTTGTGCACATACTACAGGCGGTTTGTCAAGAATTTTTCGGATATTGCAAAACCTTTACATCAGCTGACTGAGGATAAACGAGATTTTATCTGGGACGGGGACTGTGAGTCAGCATTCAACGCGCTAAAGCAACGGCTATGTGAAGCGCCTATACTGGGGTATCCGAGCAGAGACGGAAGATTTGTCGTTGATACCGATGCCAGCAACACGGGAATTGGTGGAGTGTTGTCACAAGTGCAGGGCGACAGACAGGTCGTAATCGCTTACTTCAGTAAGGCACTTTCAAAGCCAGAAAGGAACTACTGCGTGACTCGACGAGAACTGCTGGCTGTGGTAAAAACCTTGCAGCATTTCCACAAGTACCTCATAGGAAGACAATTTACATTGAGGACGGATCACGCTGCATTGAAATGGCTTCTACAATTTAAAAACCCTGAGGGCCAAGTTGCAAGATGGCTCGAGCAGCTGCAGGAGTTTAACTTTGTGACGGAACATCGTAGTGGAAAAGGGCATAACAATGCTGACGCCCTGTCGCGACGTCCATGTAATGATGACTGTAGACACTGCCAGCAGAATGAAGCCCGAGAACGCGTTAATTTAATTAGGGCTGAAGGCAACTTCAAGAAGTCCCAGGAAGAAGATGACGATATTCGACCTATACTGGACTGGAAGCGCAGCGGAACTAGGCCCCAGTGGAGTGAAGTATCGTCACACAGTCCCGTAACTAAGAGCTACTGGGCACAGTGGGACAGTTTAGTCCTAGAAAATGATGTGCTTTGTAGGAAATGGGAATCGAACGATGGCAAGGAGGTGACCACACAAGTGATAGTGCCACGATGTGAAGTAGTCCCCCTGCTACAGGAAATACACGATGGTGCTTCTGGAGGACACCTGGGCATCAAGAAAACTCTACTGAAAGTGAGACAGCGGTATTACTGGCTCAATTGTAGAGATGACATAGAGCAATGGTGTCGGAAATGTACAGCGTGCGCATCTGTGAAAGGACCACAGACTAGGAGCAGGGGCAGGCTTCAGCTGTACAATGTGGGAGCCCCATGGGAACGCATCGCTATCGACGTCGCTGGACCTTTTCCAGTTACAAATGACGGAAACAAGTACATAGTGGTGATCCAGGACTATTTCACAAAGTGGCCCGAAGTCTTCGCCATACCCAATCAGGAAGCGACGACAGTGGCGAAGAAGGTGGTCGAAGAAGTAGTATGTCGGTATGGCGCACCTTTGGAAATCCATTCCGATCAAGGCCGTAACTTCGAATCTGCGCTGTTCCAGGAAATGTGTACTCTTGTGGGAATTTATAAGACACGCACAACACCTGCGCACCCTCAGTCGGACGGAATGGTGGAAAGGTTTAACCAAACCCTGGAGAATCATCTGGCTAAGGTTGTCGATGACCATCAGAAGGACTGGGACCGGTATATTCCACTATTTCTGATGTCTTACCGATCGGCAGTGCATGATAGCACGGGACATACCCCGGCAAGAGTGAATTTCGGCAGAGAGATGAGACTCCCGGTCGATGCCATAACTGGCGTGCCACCTGACAAGACTAAGCCAGTTACAGATTACGTAAGTGACCTTCAAGATCAATTGGACGAAGTGCATAAACGAGTTCGTGAGAATAGCATGAACACCAGCGTAAAAATGAAAACTAGATACGACCGTAATGCCAACGCCAAGGGATTTGAGGAGGGTACACTGGTCTGGCTCCACAACCCGCTTCGACGGAAAGGGAAGTCGCCGAAACTCCAAGCTCGATGGGAGGGACCTTACACCGTGTTAAAGAGGATTAATGACGTGACCTACCGCATCAAGAAAGGGTTGAGAGGGAAACCCAAGGTTGTTCATGTGGATAGATTGGCGCCGTATCACGGATCTAATAATGCTCGGGACGAGCATGACTAAGAGGGGGGCACTGTTACGCCACTAAACGTGAACACGCCATATCTCCGAGAAAATAGCAAATAGCACGTAATAATTAAAACGCATTGCTGTTCGAAAGGTCTAGAATAGTTTTGCTTAGACAGACTTGGAAAAATCTCGAAACATCCACAAGGTACCTACCTACCAAGGTACATGTAGTAATAGGTATCATCTAACCGTAAGGGAATTTGTACTCTCCGACGTTAACAATAGAGTCGAAATTCGCATGAACGTGACTTTTATTATTACGAGAAATAAAAATGATTTATGACTTCGAGAAGCGATTCAATTGTTCTGGAATTCCGGATAGATCCGGGGACGTCGGTATCTAGAATTTTCTTGGCTCCGCATATAAATACGGGCTCCCGGCCGGAAGCGAGTCAGTTGTGATTTCGACTGCGATCAAGAGCGAACTACCCTAGTACTCGAAGTGATTTTTATCAACGACTAAAGCGATAGTGTAACGGTACTCTAGTGTTAATTGCGATTCGGATTATTGTTGACTGGACTAATTTGTTATTGTTTGTGGTAAATAAAGTTCTCTCGTCAGTAAATCGGCATTTGATTACCCACGTACGTAACAATATGACCGCAGAAATACACTTAAAACTTAACTATAGGAGTCTATTTGTCATACATACACTAAAACTAGGTATTACTTTATTTGCCGAAATTATTCTAAAGACATAAAACTCGAGTTGACCTCAAAGTGACAGTGATAGGCCTTTGTTTGGCTCACTTTTCAAAGTGAGCCAAGCAAAAAAGCGGCATGCCGAATGAGACAGAGAATGATAAGTTTCGTCTCAATTTTCTTACTAGTTTCGTATATATGCTTCTCACTTTCACACTTCCATAGATTCGCATGGCCATATCTAGATAATCTAAGTCGTCATTATTATACCAAAAGTGATTAAAAGTACTTGTAGGGATATTATCTTGAAAGTCAAACGTGTTTGTGAAGAGAAATGAGAAAATATTGGGCCTACGGTACCGTTTTCCAAAATTAGACCCATCTTTCGGTTGACCTTCATAACAAAATTTCCCTAAATATGCGTACCCGAGTGGAGTCATCAAACATTATTGAAAATTGACTGCAACTATGTGCTTAATTGAGTGACTATCATGACTAGTGATCTGCTGTTGCCGGCAATATTGCCGTGAAGTGGGAATATTGGTGGGAACATTGCCGGGAATATTGCTCAAAGTATGAATATTGGTGGCAATATTCCCATATTGCCGGCAACGGCACATCTCTAATCATGACGGTATGAATTCTGCTAACTTCCATGAAATAATAAATAGTGCCAAATCTAAAATAGAATTGTATTGTAGTAATGGATAATGCATCATATAGTCTGTCTAATAAGTCAACCGACTTGGGAATTTTGTATATATTATATACTGCGCCTCGTGGCGCTCGGAGGGCGAACGCGGGGTCGCGCGGCGCGCGCGCGGCTGGTTCGAGAGTAAGTGCGTGTATGTATATGCGTTCAGATCATTTTTGTGCTAAGAAGCGATCCCTGCGCTATACAAATTATTAACTATAATTTCCTATATTTTATTAGCGGTGTTGTAAAAATGGATTATGAAGTGTATTGCATTGTTTGTCGTGACCTCCCGACCTGCCCCTGTATTAAGTATTTATTTAACAAGAAATTATAATAATCATATCAATTCTCTGTCGATCTTTATTTCTTTCTGTACCTCAAAAGGAAAAAACGGAATCCTTATAGAATCACTTTGTTTTTCGTCCGTCTGTCTGTCAAGTCCCTTTATCTCGGGAACAAGTGCAAGTATCAAGTTGAAATTTAAACCGAATACTCAAGACTGCAGTCCCTTAAAGCTGTGTAAAAGTAAAAACTTCTAAGTTAACGAATAAATAAGATACCGGCCATTTACGTCGCAAAAAAAAATATATTTCGACACTCTAGGGCATCATAAAGGTACTTCCCGTTGACCTAGAACCCTGAAATTTGGCATGAAGCAAGATTTATAGCATAAGTATAGGAATAATTGCCGCTGGCAAAAGCTAGATATTTATTTTATTTAAGTTAGTTGAAACGGAACCCTCAGTGTGCGAGTCCGACTCGCCCTTACCCAGTTTCTTTTTGAGGCGCATACTTAAAACTCCGCATTTTTTATACTAATATTTTTCTTGTTCCTACCTTACCCGATACCGTAGAATAATCAACGCTGTCACATGGTTTATAGTTCTAAAGACAACCGAAATACAACTAATTTATTTGAAACTAGCTGTGCCCGCGGATTTGTTCGCGTGCACTACAGAATTTTGATTTTTTTTTCTAAAATAAAAGTAGCTCATGTTACTCCTTATTACATCAGCTACTTGCCAAAAAAGTCCCGTCAAAATCAGTCCAACTCCAGCCATATCAGACATTAGCCCGGACAAACAGAGAGACAGACAAAAATTGCAAAACATGTTATGTTGGTGTAGACTCTGACTAACGAAAGATGGCAAAACGAAAAGAAGGCCGTATTAAAAAAAATTAAGCTGTTCACCCTAGCTGTACGCGACTTAAACGGAGTTGATACGTTTAATTATTCATGAAAATAATAAAGGTACGATTCCGAACCACGCTGCACGCAGCAGTGCTGCCGCGACACTACTGGTCCCCGTACAATTTCTATTGGCTTATATGAGATTACATTCCGAGCTAGGCAGCAATGTCGCGGCAGCACTGTAGCGGCAGCACTGCTGCGCGTCAGTGTCGCCCTACCGCCGCGACAGACCAGTAGTGACGCGTATGCCGCCGCAGCAAGAGTACCTACTTGAATGTTGACACGTAAATTGACAACAAAAGGATGAATTTCTCTGATTCAGAAGAGGAACAGTTAATTAACTATGTGACTTTATATCCAGCCCTTTACGATAGCAGTCATACTAATTATCGTAATAATTTAATAAAAGAAAATATATGGAAGGATATATCATCATCATCACTTATTAAATGGTTTTTAATCAGCGTCTTGTAACATCCTTCCCGTTGTCTGCTTTTATAAAACGAGTCTGTTGCTTTTCTTTTACTATTGACATAAAGCAACAACAAATCATCGTCATCTTCTTCCTCTTCCAACAGTATAAATAAAAGTTGGTCATCAATCGACATCTTGTCAACTCAAAGTAAACTAACGAATAGACAACAACGCATCACCACGAACAGAGCGACAATGCCGCGTTGCTCGGAATCAGCGCGGCAGGCAGCACTGCTGGGCAGCACCTTAGTGGCAGCACTGCTGCGGCAGCACTGCTGCGTGCAGCGTGGTTCGGAATCATACCTTTAGTATGCGATATATATATGATGCATGTTTACTTAACAATTAAACATGTGCTGCTTATTTAGCCGCGATATTTAATGCCGCCAAAACTCAAGCATGTCCGTTCATTGCCAAAAGCAGCCTGATCACTAACAAGACACACCAATGATACATTCTAAAAAGCAGGAGCCAATCCTGCTTTTTAGAATGTATCATTGGAGTGTATCGACCGCCTTCAGCTCTTGGGAGTTGAAATTTCCTTAAACTTTGGGCAGTTCATTGAGCACAAAGCTACGGTAGCTGCTAGGAAACTCGACATTCATGCAAAGGTTAGATGGCACTCAGTGGCGGATTAGCCATGTAGCAAATGTTACAGACCCGCCCATTTTGCGTTCAGGGATCCCACATTTTTGAACATAAAAAAAAAAACTAGTCAAAATATTGGTACTGCGTGAAACCTAAATACCGCTGATTTTTTTCGATGTGATGAGATGAGTCACTTTACTTCAGACTATCCTGCAAGCAAACTACAGAATAGAAGATCTCTTAGAATTCATCCCATCATCGTACTTTTTACGCAAGTGATCTTAAATCCACGGAATTATTGGTGAATAAAAAGCCTTGTTCAAGCTTATTTTAGAAAGGGTAGCTTTAGACAGCAGCTAAAACCACTTAATTTTAATATGTGTAGGTTAAGCTCAATCATAATAAAAAAAATTGTATTCACTAAATGATTTTATGAATGACCCTATTTGTGACATTCCAATGTTATAATATTATTGACATTTTTATTATTTTTTAATATCTAATTTTATGTTTTATTTGACTTATTAATATAGTAATCATTGTCTTTATTATTAATTTGAATATTTTACTCAATCTCATACTATGACATTTGTTAAATTTTGCATGCCAAAACTAGGGCAGAATATATCTGGCTCACTATATTTCATAACATATTTATCTATAATACCTACATTCAAGGCAAATAAACGATTTGATTTGATTTGATTAATAACCCTACTAAGAATAGGCTTAAACTAGGTTTTTAGGGAATTACATATTTTGTGTGTCTATGTGAAAATTACATTGCCTGTGCGGCTCTGAAACGTGGTCGTTCATAATGCGCCTCATCAGATGGTTTTAAGTAACACAAAGAGCAATGGAGAGAAAGATCAAGGGCGGATCCAGGGGGGGGTGGGGTCATGGGGCTCATGACCCCCCCCCCCCCTGGGCTAGGTCCAGGACGTAGGTGGACCACTAATTAAAATTGTTAAACATAATGTTTTTATATATTTTTTGGCACAATATAGATTTTATGTACTTACTTTTCACCTGTATTTATATAATAATAAATACAGGTTATTTATTATTAAACTCGTAAAAATTAAATAATTACTTCATGTGACTTGACCGCGACTATGTGATGGGGCTGTTCTCAAGCAGCTCCTGCCCAAACTTGGGAGTTCAGACGCCTCTTGCCGGAGGCTCTAAGCGGGAATTGTTCGGTTCATGGTCCTATATGGGACGCCAGTGTGGGTGCCGTCGCTGCGTCAGCAACCGAAGGCCCAGCTGAACGCATGCCAGAGGGTCATGACAATACGGATGGTGTGGGGATACCGCACAGTTTTCCACGAAGCGGCGAGCCTCCTTGCTGGCCTGCCACCTTAAAATTTGGTGGCAACAGTCCTTGCACACATGCACGATTTGCGCATGGAGATGCTACGCCGGGGCGAAAGGCCGCTGCCGTGACAAGTCATCAGATCTCATGGTGAAATGGCGTCAGCGACTATCGCAACCCAGTGCTGGGCAAGTTACAATTATAGCGGTGAGTCCCCTCTTTGAAGCGTGGCTGGAAAGATTTCATGGCGTCCTCACCTTCCGCATGACGCAGGTTCCGGACATGGCATGTTCGGGAGGTTCCTGCACCGGATTCGTGCGGAAATGACGCAGTGGCAGGCTGTCACCTTCTGCGATGGAGTAATGCCAGCAAAAGAGGAGGCCGACCGCATCAGGCAACAGCGTTCCAGCCGCCGCCGGGAATCCGATCCCGATTTCCGGCCACCGTAGGCGCGGGCTTGCGGACTGCGAGCAATGCGTAGCTCGCTGTCCAACCGTCCGGTAACTGTCCGGACCGAGCCCAAGTCGTCGACGACGCTCTCTGTTCCAGCGCGCCTCAAAAAGTTGTCAGCTACAGCATGGGCCCAGCGGGTCGAAGCCTACTGGGGCTAGGGTTTTCCGAAAGGAAAGCTCGGCCCCAGCACGAAAGGCAAGAAGGAACAGGGTGTGTTTTTTAGTCAGTAAGATCTGACACTATCTCCCGCTCCGCTCAAGGGCGGGGGACGTCATTTGGAGGATTTTACTCATAAAAAAAAAACGACTACGTGACCAATGGCGCCAAAGCTGGATCCGCCCTTGAGGAAGATAAGCTTAAGTGGCAGTAAGCTGGGTACATTGCTCGCAGAACAGATGATCGATGGGGCTGAAAGGTTCTGGAATGGCGACCTGAAACCTGAAGACGTAACGTTGAAAGGTCTCACAACAAGGGTACCGATACCTTTTATTTAGTAAGGTTCACATGAATTAAATGGAGGCGTGATAAACTGGACTGGCCGTTGTGGTAACATAGGGAAAACCTATGTCTAGCAATGGAAGCCTTTCAGCTGAAATGATGATGACTATCGATGTTGGCATGTTGATGAGATCAATCTCTCAGAAAAATTACTCCAAATCTGACTAATTCAAAGAAAAATAAATGTTGCATCCTATTAGAATCATAACTGTACAGCTTTTCTGTATAAATTCACAAAGGCTTCGCCATCAGCATCGAAAAGACTCCTTAATTCTGTATTACTTGTCAGAAGAAAACCTAAAACGTCCTGAGCAAAATTCTAATCATTCGGGATATGCAAAAAACGATCATCATAAGTATAGGTTTTCCAAAAGTACTAAATTAATTAGTACTTTACTACTAAATAAATTGATTAGTAGTAGGTAGCCTCTTGGTAGAATAAGCAATAGACTCCGCGTCGGTTTAATCCGGCACTGACGGCGCTTCATACCAGGACAACATCGAATGTTATACAAAATACAGGTCCAACCATTTGTGGAGCCAGTGGGTCTTTCAATAAACACTTCCCTGGAATTTGTGTGTTATCGATTTTTTTTCTCTTTGAATGTCGTAATTAGAGACACAATAGAAAGATAATTACCTTATGTCGGACTGTGTAACATAAGACATTCGAAAGGTTAATTTGGATGGCCGATTGATGTCATTATGTATGGAATATAATATCGTTCAAATGTCCGCCGCTACTTTGCTAGATAGCGCGCATACGAAATATACAACTTTCCATGTCCTTTACTGTTTTCATTATTAGGAGTTTCGTCTACTCATTGCCGAAACTTCCAGAAAAGTATAATACACCGTGTGAGTAATATTACAATTGTTAAATAGTCAAAAAGTATCAAGTTTTTATAATAGTAATTAAAATACTAACCTAGAAATGATATTATTGTATCCAACGTCTTCGTCGTTTTTGCGTCTTTAAATTTGTCCATTATATTAGTAGTGTTTATGGCATTATTTTAAGCAAAATGAGTATAATAAAATGCAGGAAAACAATTAACACAATTCTTAATTTTTTTTAATGCTGCCATACATAACGTTTCGTTGTCTTCTTTCGATGGTCAAACTCTATGTACGGTAAATATGTATGCATGTAGTAAAAAGCAGTTACTTCAATATTACAAACAGATACTCCAATTTTATTTATATGTATGTATAGAAGATAAATAAAGGACATGCTTGCAGGACACTCTCGTTTTTTTTTTTGTTGAAACATAGACGGTTTTTTTAACTGTTTTTTTTTTTTATAAATACAAAATTAGGTTTCTTTACTAATACTTACTAATAGAGCATTTGCAATCAGAAAGTACTCCTTCCTCGTAAAATACATCCCACAACACTCCTAAGTAATGACTACGCTTATCTCTTCTTGTCAGTTTATTATTCCGTGTCGCGCGCTTGTCAGTTTATTACTAGAGTCCGTCTAATGAAAGCGTGACCTGAGAAAAGGAGGTTACAACCAAAAATTTTGAATGTGGTATTATTGAAATAGTAGGAGAAAAAAGTTTTGATACTAGAGTATTTTTTGTATTTATGACAATTTTAGAATAGTTGTACAAGAACTTAAATCCTAGTCAAAAACATGTGTGTAGACTTATTTGGTGGGTGTATGGTAAATGTCAATAACACACAAAATGTTAGATAGTATTCCAAATTATTTTATTTTATCTGATCTCTCAAATGTCGCTAATGTCGCTATATAATATTTAAAAAATATTCTTTATTTTCCATTTGGCGTTCTGGCAAGAATACCAAGTGCACAACACCGTGATAGTAAAATAAAATAGTTAACATGATTTCAACTTCATCACGTCTCGCCAACACTATTAATGTGTTTCAAGATTGTTGGGTTGGAATCGATTCATTTTAGCATAGAGAAAATTTAGATCTTTTGGGATTAGTCAAGTGGGAACATGTTTTATACTCCAGTGATTGTTTCAAATGATACGGATCGACTCGTGAGACACAAAAAGTTCAGCAGCTGCTGCAGCAGCATCTCTCTCAAACTTGAACTAGGATTTTCGCGATTTTAACTTCAGTTGCAGACTTTCATGCACCACCAGACAGAGTGAGGCAAATCTTTCATTACATCTCAACTGCTTTTGAACGCATTCTACCACTCACTAGCATGTGTTTTTGATTAAGTCGATTCACCAAAAGCTTTCTTTGTTTGATGTTTTTGTCCATTATGAAATTTGCAATATGTCAGATTATCTAAAAATATAAGAAAAAAAAATATCATTATATCCTTATAACTATCTAATAATATTAGTCGACAAGGATCAAGATTATAACGTCATACTAACTTAAAAATCAGAAATCGTATGTAAACAATGTTGGTTTTCATTGAAAACACCTTCTTTCTCTTCTTGTTTTTGCTTGAATTTATTAACCATAGTGTGTGCAGTTTTTGCACGTTACTGTTTATTGTTTTTCCCACAATTAAGCAATTATTCTTGAAAAATAAATATCAGTTTCCAAAAACTGACAATGGCAACCATAGACTTTGACGTGTTTTTTTTCGGCAAAACAATGTTGACAATTTAATTTAAAAAAAAAACTCCAGGTTACGCCTTCAGTAGACGCACTCTATCCATGGCGTAATAGTTCTTTGGCAATTAAGACAACACTAGAAAAACCGGCCAAGTGCGAGTCGGACTCGCCCATGAAGGGTTCCGTAGCAGCAAGTAACATAATATAAAAGTTCTTGTAATGTGTCGTGACTTTAATCGATGTTTTAATAATAGTGTATTTTTTTTCATTTTATGACGCATTAAAAAAAAACTACTTACTAGATTTCGTTCAAACCAATTTTCGTTGGTAGTTTTTATAATAATGTACATCATATATTTTTTTTAGTTTTACATTCTCTTATTTTAGAAGTTAGAGGGGGACACACACACATTTTACCACTTTGGAAGTGTCTCTCGCGCAAACTATTAGGTTTAGAAAAAAATGACATTAGAAACCTCAGTATCATTTTTAAAGACCTATCCATAGATACCCCACACGCATGGGTTTGATGAAAAAAAAATTTTGAGTTTCAGTTCTAAGTATGGGGGACCCCCAAAATTTATTGCTTTTTTTCTATTTTTGTATGAAAATCTTAATGCGGTTCACAGAATACATCTTCTTACAAAGTTTCAACAGTATAGCTCTTATAGTTTCGGAAAAAAGTAGCTGTGACATACGGACGGACAGACAGACAGACCGACAGACAGACAGACAGACAGACAGACAGACATGACGAATCTATAAGGGTTCCGTTTTTTTTCCATTTGGCTACGGAACCCTAAAAACGTATGTTCCTTAAAAAAATGCTAATTTTTATAGGGTGCAAAAATAAAGGAAACCAAATTATGTAATTGTGATTATTTTCAAAACTACTTAAATTTCCCCCGAAGTACAGAGGCAAAAAAACGTGAAAAACTAATTTCCATACGTCGCACTGGGGTGCAAAATCAATCATGTATGTGGGCGCAAAACCACTATTTGAATATTTTGATGAGGATTTAATTCGATCACTTCCTGCTATTCTAATTTCTTTTAAATATTGTAACATCCTGTTGAATTTATAGAAGGATTTCATTTGATAACTTCCTTTCGAATTATTTTAAATTATTTTTGAATTTATAACAAATTAAATGACAACTTCCTTTCTAGAAAATATTAAACATCTGGTCGACTTTGTGAGGATTTAACTTGACCACTTAATTTTTATTTCTTTAAAAATATCAGAGCATCCGGTTACTTATTTAACTTATTTAAATAAGAATTTACTGTGACAATTTCCGTTGTATTAATTTATTTACTGTATTTTTCTACCTTCACAGTCACGTCACGCCGCGCGCGCGCAAGCAATCGGTTGTTTATTGTGCGTGACGGTGTGCATCGGGGATTTAAAAAATGTCCTCAGTGGTTAAATGTGCTAACTGCATTGTGGTGATTAAAGAAGTTTTAGCCTTCGTCCATAACAAAATATCTGTGATGGACGATGACAGTATAAGCAGAATCTGTACGAGCGCTTTCTCTGAAAGTGATATTGTAACGGCGAAGAAGTTGCTGTTCGAATCCCTACCGACAACGAAACGTAAGATAACGCGGAGGAAGGCGGGGAAAAATGTTCGTGATATTGACGACATCATCTGTCTGATCCGCGATACCGACTTCGAG
Source organism: Mythimna albipuncta (assembly GCA_929112965.1). Classification (NCBI taxonomy): domain Eukaryota; kingdom Metazoa; phylum Arthropoda; class Insecta; order Lepidoptera; family Noctuidae; genus Mythimna; species Mythimna albipuncta. Next base: position 21,191,250 of record OV815959.1, on the reverse strand, counting down.
GAGATCCCAGTCTTCGTGGCCCGCGACCTCGAGAAGCTACCCCCTGTTCTGTTCGACCATGTCGATGTGACGAGGCTACTGAAAGACATAGTTAAGTTACGGCAAGATCTGGACATGATGAAAGAGGATTATGCTACTGTTAAGCAGGTAGACCAGTTGAAAAGTGAAGTGCAGCATCTTTCATCAGGGTGGTGCAACGTAAACCTCAGAAGAGGTGCATATCCCGCAAGACTCACAAGCTATGAGTGCGATAGTGGTCCCATGGGATTGCCACTACAGTGCAATGAGCAAACATCCTTAGAATCTACGCTAAAATCCAGCATTCAAAATATCTTGGAGCATCGGATATTAGAGGGTAGTAGTGAATCAGCGACGCAAAATAAGCAATGCGATCCGACCGTTGAACTTCCGAGACGCGGCTGCGATGACTCACGTCGGGGTCAGCTGATCGAGTCTCTCTCGGCTCTTCCCGTGCAGCCGACGGGGCTTTGCCACCGACGTCCCACGTGACGACCGGCGACCGTGGTCCCCTGCCCCATGACCAGCTGCCACTGCTATCTGCTCCGACCACTTGTACTGCACCGCTACCATCATCACCCGACTCGGCCGTCGTACACACGGTCAACAAAACTGGATCCAGCCCTACGCAGAAATCGTTGGCGGAGATTGTCCGAGAAGGGAAATGGAAGACACAGGCCCCAAGTGACCAATGGATTCGTGTCCAAACTTTTTTCTTTTCTTTTGATTCTATGTGTTGCAATAAAAGTCATAAAATCCTGTTAGATAACATGTATGACGAGATTATTTGTGTACTATCGGAGGCTGCAATAAGTAGTTATAATGTCACCGAAAAGCGTAGAGGTAATTATATTGCCATAGTGGAACAAGCACGTCCGCGACGCTCACGAGAGGGCTCGGCTATGTTTTCAGACTTGGTTGTATGGGGGTAAGCCCGTGGCTGGCCGTCTTTATAGTGATATGTGTGAAACCAGGCGCGTTTTTAAATCAAAGTTAAAGTGGTGTCAGAATAATCAACAACAGATAAAAATGGATATTTTAGCTGAACATCACTCAAACAAGAAATTCGGTCAGTTCTGGAAAAACACTAATAAAATGAATCATAAGCCAAGCCTTCCCGTCAGCCTGGCGGGATTGCACGAGCCTAGTGAGATCGCCACTATGTTTTCTCACCATTTCAGGGTGGAATCTCCTCTGGGGCGAGCGCGGCAGAGGCCCGATGCTGAGGAGGGTAGTGAGCGTAGTGTTTGTTTTACAACGAAGGAAGTGAGTGCGGTGATCAGAGGTATGGTGAGGGGTAAATCCCCGGGTCACGACAGCCTTAGCATCGAGCATCTGCAGCACGCAGGTGTACATCTGCCTAGAGTTCATTCTATGTTTTTTACCGTGTCTGGGCCACTCCCATCTGCCCGATAAACTAATGCGTACTATAGTTGTACCTATCATCAAAAATAAAACTGGTGATACATCAGATGTAAACAATTATAGACCGATTTCCCTAGCCACAGTGGTGGCCAAAGTGCTGGACAGTCTGCTTGGTCAGTACCTGGATAAACACGTCTCGCTAAACGACGCGCAGTTCGGCTTCAGGCCCGGCCTTTCCACCGAGAGTGCTATCCTGTGCCTCAAGCGGACTATTCAGTACTACACTAGTAGAAGGACTCCAGTATATGCTTGCTACCTTGATTTATCGAAAGCTTTTGATCTTGTATCGTACGATATACTTTGGGGTAAATTAAGGGATGAAACCTGTATACCTAGAGAGATTGTGCTATTATTAATGAATTGGTATAACAATCAGAGGAACTGTGTGAGATGGGCAGGCTCTCTCTCGGGGGAGTACGGGTTGGAATGTGGGGTGAGGCAGGGGGGGCTGACCTCTCCTACGCTTTTCAACCTGTACGTCAACCGACTGATCGAGGAGCTCAGCAGCACTGGCATCGGGTGTCATATAGATGGAGTATGCGTCAATAACATCAGCTACGCAGACGATATAGTGTTGCTGAGTCCATCGATTGGTGCCTTACGAAGGCTGCTCAAAATTTGTGAATCCTATGCGGTGGCTCATGGGCTCAAATACAACGTGAAAAAAAGTGAAATAATGATTTTCAGGCCGGACAACAAGAGATACACATTCGTTCCGAATTTCACTTTATGTGGTACAGCTCTAGACAAAGTCGAAAAGTTTAAATATTTGGGCCACTGGGTCACCGAGGACCTTAAAGACCGTGTAGATATTGAAAGGGAGCGCAGAGCGCTGTCTGTCCGATGCAATATGTTGGCCCGCAGGTTTTCACAGTGTACGGAGACTGTCAAAGTTGCGCTTTTTAAAGCGTACTGTCAGTCTTTTTACACCTGTAGCCTGTGGGTTGACTATACGCAGCGGGCATACAGCGATCTGCGCGTACAATACAATAACGCGTTCCGGGTGCTGATGAGGCTGCCGCGCCACTGCAGCGCCTTCGCGATATTCGCGGCGGCTGACACAGACGGCTTCGCGGCCATCATGCGCAAACGGTGCGCTTCTATCATGCGCCGCACGCGCGACAGTCCCAACACCATTCTGCGCGCGCTGGCAGACCGGTGGGACTCTCCGATGCTGGCTCGCTGGATACGACTGCACACAGTCGTATAATGATTTGCCACCATAGTCGGGGAGTCCACCTGGACCTGCCACTAGATTGTGTGATTGTCAATTTATTACTAACACTAGTTTATAAGCTTGCAAATGCACTAACACATATGGATGTAGATGAGTCTGAAATAAAATATTATTATTTCCTTTATTATCCATTTTAACAAATTTATTACATTTTTAAATATTCCTTAAAAAATATATTAAAAAAAAACATTTAAAATTATAAAAATTATTTCTGGGTGTTCTCATCACCGTGGGTGATGCATATAATATTATTATTATCTCCTTTATTTTTCATTTGAACATATTATTTTACATTTTTAAACATTTCTTAAAAAAAAAATTAAAAAAAAAAAACATTTAAAAATAGTTATCCGCCGGTGTCGGGAGCAGGGTCCAAGCTACCGGTGGTTAGGGCTCCAGAGACAGGAACCTCCTCACAATACGAGCCGTATCGAGGAGTACTGCCTTCTGTATCAGGCCCTTGATCCATCCGCGCAACGCCAGCTTCGACAGATGGTCGTCGAAGCTTTTGGCTATAAGGCCATTGACGCTCACGACAATCGGCACAATGACAGCCGAGTCCACATTCCACAAGTCGACAACCTCGTGTGCTAAGTCGAGATATTTGATTTTTTTCTCTTTCTCAGCTTTCACGAGATTCTCGTCATGTGGGATGGTGACATCGACTAACATTGCGCGGCGCGCTAATCGGTCTATCACTACTATATCCGGCTTATTGGCTATAATAGTCCGATCAGTAATGATAGACCGATCCCAGTACAACGTGACATGGTCATTTTCGAGAACTGGGTCGGGCACATACCTGTAATACGGTACCTCTGATTCCATAAGTTTGTATTTCAAAGCAAGTTGCTGGTGAATAATCCTGGCCACTTGGTTGTGTCTGTGCAAGTACTCGCCGTTAGCTAGACGAGAACAACCAGAGATAATATGTCTAATGGACTCTCCAGGTCGATGGCATGCCCGACACACGTCCACCGTCCCTTTCACCGTTCATTATATATCTCCGGTAGTTATTCGTCAAGATGACTTCGTCCATAATTGCACAGACAAAACCTTCAGTTTCCCCAAAGAGGTTGCTGAAACGTAGCCAGGCGACGGACGCTCCAAAATCTACATCAGGCTCATGAAGAGCCCGATAAAAGCGCCCGTGTAGCTCCTTGTTTTTCCATACTTCCCTACGGTCATCAGTTGTAAGTACCACAGGTTTGCGCCAGTTCTCTTTAGCCATGGACAACGGGGTGAGTCCTTTGTCCACTGCGACCACATCTCGGTGCATACCCACATCGGTTTTTTGAAAGTATTCTCTGAGGCTGCACACCTCGCGGTTGTGTAGGGTCTTCGCGTTTAGAAAACCTCGACCTCTACACTTCCGCGGGATGTACAGTCTCATAACCGACGATCGTGGGTGATGCATCCGATTTACGGTCAGCAGTGAACGGACCCGCCTATCCAGAGCGTCTAGCTCGGTCTGAGTCCATTTGAGTATGCCGAAAGAGTACATTAAGACCGGCATGACCCAACCGTTGAAGGCGCGCACCTTATTACCTCCTGATAGAAGGCTGTTTAATACCTTCTTCAGGCGGCCAAAGAAGCGCTCCTTCAACGATTGCTTCATGTCAGTAACGTTAATGCCCAACGCTTCCGACATACCCAAATACTTGTAGGTTTCGGTCGAGGAGAGTGATCTAAGGTGTATGGAATCCGAGAGTTGAATCCTCTCAGATTCCATAATCTCCCCTCGCTTTACATGCATGACTGCACATTTATCCACACCAAATTCCATCCTGATGGCACTACTGAAAGTTTCCGTTACCTTCAGTAGTTCCATCAGTTGCAACTTGTTGGGGGCAATGAGTTTCAGATCATCCATGTAAAGAAGGTGAGATAGAACCTGACCTCCTCTTCTTAACCGATAGCCTAAGCCTGAATCCTCCAGCAATGTGCTTAGAGGATTCAGGGCTAAACAGAACCAAAGTGGACTCAGACTGTCGCCCTGGAATATTCCCCGTTTAATCCATATAGGCTCATCGTCCCCCCGGATCGATCGACACCCTGGATAGCGAAGGACTGTGTTCCATTCCCCCATACATGACTCAAGGAAGGTGCGTAGAGTTGCATCTATTTTATACAACTCCAACACCTTCATGAGCCATGTATGAGGAACAGAATCATAGGCCTTTTTATAATCTATCCAGCATGTCGACAAATCCTTGCGGGATCGACGAACCTGTTGACTTATGGCCATGTCAATGAGGAGTAGCTCCTTAGTACCGCGTGACCCGTTCCTACATCCATTCTGAGAGGCAGACATAATTGAGTTATTTTCAATGTGGTTGTTAATTTTAGTTCTCAGAATGGATGTAAGAAGTTTATAGACCGTAGACAAGCATGTTATCGGTCTATAATTCTTGGGTTCCGCAGTACTACCTGTTTTATGGAGCAGATGGGTAACGCCAGTTGTTAGAAACTGAGGTAGCGACCCAGACTCTAAAGATGACTGGAATTGAGATGCTAAGAGCGCGTGTGAGCTACTATACCACTTTAACCAGAAGTTTTGCAGTCCGTCCGGTCCTGGAGACTTCCAATTCGGTAACGGACGGACTGCTCTGGCTACATCTATTGGGCTAATGAATACTTTTTTCATTTCTGGTATAGCGTCGCACACGCGCTCGATATCACGCATCCAGCCACCCTCAGTGTGACAGACGGGCACCGACCAAATGCTGCGCCAGAATTCATTCGTGGCGGCAACATCCGGGTGGAGCACGTCCGTCACACTTTGTTCAGGTCGCTCCCAATCTCTGTAAACCCATCTCTCATCGCTCTGGAACTTGCGATTCTGCGAGTACCGGTCCACTCGTCACTTATACCGTCGAATACGGTTAGCCCATGCACAAACTTTCTGCTTCAGGAAGTCGATGCGCTCCGTGACGTGAGCTAAGTATTCTCGAGGGCTAACTCCAGTCCCCGAGAACGCTCGCCTCACGTAGCGCATCACACGTGGTCGTGTATTGCCTTCCCTGAAGCAGTATAGTTTACCAATGAGTGCTCTGGCCCCATCAATACGCCTCTCAATCCTACATTGCCAGGCAGGGACGGCAGGCTTTGGTCGAGTAGCTCCGTCACAACTTGGTAGTTTAACGTTGGCTAAACGACATGCCGCAATAGCCCCGCAATAGAGGATCGAGTGCGTATCAACGAGGTTTACGCTGCTCTCGAACACATTCTCAAGCAGCGAGTCCAGAGTACACACTAGCGCCCCATTTTTTTTGTGCATAGGTAACCGGGGTAAACGAGGTCTAAGATCGATTGGAGTCGATCTGTACTCGCGGAGTGCATCCTCCAGCGCGCTCCTCAGTTGATCGTTGCACTGGCTACTTACTGTGACAACCCTATCATCTGCTTCATCATCACCACGATTGGGCCGCGGCATGACTGCATCCGTAGCCCGTGGTGCCGCAGTCTGTGTCTGTATTGGAGTCGAGATGATACGGTTGCTCAGTACCTCTGAGCGCAGCCTATCAAGTGCGGCGTCGTCCAATCTGTGATTCCGTTGGATAACCCGCACCTGATCCGACAATCGTTGGGTCGTGACGTTGACGGATGGTTCTAGTTCCTGAAAAAGAGACAGCATCCTAACATGGTACGCAGTGAGGTTAGTTCCCCCCTCTGTAGCCCTGTAATATGCGCGCATGACGTTCTCATTGATAGATTGAGTCCATTTCATGCGCTGCACACAACCACCGGCAGCGGGGACCCGGCTCGGGGCCGGTTGGCCCCTAGGTCCTAAGCCGTTCGGTGGTCGGCCTCTCCCCGGCCGACGTACAGGTGTTGGCGACGTCGGCGGAGAGAAATACTCGTCACTCGAGCTCGACGCAACTGCAGCCACCGGTGACACTGGTGATCCGGGGTCCGGCGGCGGCGAGGCGGAGCTGAGCGACGAGCCCGTGGGTGGATGGCGTGCGCTTCGTGTTGCTGATCTCGTCAACATAGTGTTTTCATTCCGAATTTATTCCATTTCATATTATGTTTTCTCGATGATGACATGTGTCATCTGTCCGGTAGGTAGGCATTTTTTCTTCTTGATGGTTTTGATTTATTGGTTTCGGTAAGTTTTTATTATATAATCTATTTTTTGTTACTATTGCAGCAAAAATATAAAAAAATGGGTCCAGAAATGAATATATAAAGGAATAATATTTGTGAATGAAACAAATACAACTTTGATGACATTTGGTGTTGCCAGCTTATTATTATTATTATTCCATTTATTATATATATATACATAGAGTCTGTCTAATAAGTTAAACGACTTGGGTAATTATTAGGATTTAATGAAATCTGATGTAGTCAACACTGGTTCAATAATCAAGGTTAATTAAGAGATAGAGATCATTGTTTACTAACAGAAGAACCATATAAAAAGTACCGAATATAAGTATTTTTTTAATGATTAAATATTTTACTAAATTCCCAAGTCGGTTGACTTATTAGACAGACTATATTATTTACATTTTTAAATATTTCTTAAAAAGTACATAAAAAAAAACATTTAAAAATATAAAAAATAGTAGCCCACCGGCATCGGAAACAGGGTCCAAGCTGCCGGTGGTCTGGGCTCCTGAGAGAGGAATCTCCTAACTATACGCGCCGTGTCCAGGAGTACTGCTTTCTGGATCAGGCCCTTGATCCAACTGCCTAACGAGAGCCTCCGCAGATGTTGGTCGAGGCTCTTGCCAATTAAGCCATTGGCCGTCACGACTATCGGCACAATGATTGCTCTATCCACTTTCCACATGTCGACAACCTCGCGAGCCAAGTCAAGATATTTAGTTTGTTTATCTTTCTCGGCTTTCACGAGGTTCTCGTCATGAGGGACCGCTATATCAACAATCATTGTGCGACGCTCTAGTCGATCTATCACCACTATGTCAGGCTTATTGGCAACAATAGTCCTGTCAGTGATGATAGATCGATCCCAATATAACGTGATACTGCCATTGTCGAGAACTGGGTCGGGCACATACCTGTAGTACGGTACTTCTGATTCTACAAGATTGTATTTAAGAGCAAGTTGCTGGTGAATAATCCTGGCTACGAGGTTGTGTCTATGCAAATAGTCTCCGTTAGCCAGACGAGAACACCCAGAAATAATGTGTCGGATTGATTCTCCGGGCCGGTGGCATGCCCGACAGATGTCAACCGTATCATCCTTCACAATGTATTTCCGGTAATTATTCGTCATCATAACTTCGTCCATAATTGCAAAGACAAAACCTTCGGTTTCCCCGAAGAGGTCACCGAAACGTAGCCAAGATACGGACGCTAATAGGTCTACATCGGGCCCATGTAAGGCCCGGTAAAAGCGTCCGTGAAGCTCCTTGCCCTGCCATACTTCCCTGCGGTCATTAGTATCCAGTACTAAAGGTTTGCGCCAGTTCTCGTTAGCTAAGGAGAGCGGGGTGAGGCCCTTGTCCACCGCCACCACATCTCGGTGCATACCCACGTCGACGGCTAGGAAATATTCCCTGAGACTGCATACCTCGCGGTTGTGCAGGGACTTAGCATTTAAGAAGCCACGACCCCCACACTTCCGCGGGATATACAGTCTCATCACCGATGACCGTGGGTGATGCATCCGATTTGCGGTAATTAGTGTACGGACTACGGACCCTCCTATCCAGGGCGTCAAGTTCTGTCTGAGTCCATTTGAGTATGCCGAAAGAATACATCAATACTGGCATGACCCAACCGTTGAAAGCGCGCACCTTGTTTCCGCCTGACAAAAGACTATTCAGTACTTTATTCAGGCGGCTAAAGAAGCGCTCCCTCAACGATTGTTTCACGTCATCAGTATTGATGCCTAACGCTTCCGACATACCCAAATACTTGTATGTTTCGGTTGAACTGAGGGATCTAAGGTGTATGGAATCCGAGAGTTGAATTCCCTCGGATTCCATAATCTCTCCTTGCTTTACATGTATGACTGCACATTTGTCCACACCAAAGTCCATCCTGATGGCACTACTGAAGGTTTCAGTTACCTTCAGTAGCTCCATCAGTTGCAAGTTGTTGGGGGCAAAGAGTTTCAGATCATCCATGTAAAGAAGGTGAGATATGACCTGACCGCCTCTTTTCAACCGGTAACCTAAGCCAGAACCCTCCAGCAGTGTGCTGAGAGGGTTCAAAGCCAGGCAAAACCACAGTGGACTCAAACTGTCACCCTGGAATATGCCACGCTCAATCCTTATCGGTTCGCTGTTCTCCCAAATCTGTCGACATCCCAGATAGTGAAGGACTGTTCTCCACTGCCCCATACATGACATCAGGAAGGTGCGCAAAGTTGCATCAAGTTTATACAGTTCTAACACCCTCATGAGCCATGTATGAGGAACAGAGTCATAGGCCTTCTTATAATCTATCCAGCATGCCGACAGATTCTTTCGAGAACGTCGAACCTGTTGGCTAATGGCAATATCGATGAGGAGCAGCTCCTTAGTACCGCGGGACCCGTTCCTACATCCATTCTGAGAGACAGACATGATAGAATTTGTTTCAATATGACTATTGATTTTAGCTCTCAGAGTGGATGTAAGAACTTTATACACCGTCGGCAAACACGTAATCGGTCTATAATTTTTTGCGACCCTTGAAACCATTTGAGCCAGAAATTGTGCAGCCCGTCCGGCCCTGGAGATTTCCAGTTCGGTAACGGACGAACTGCACGGGCTACATCTTGGGGGCTGATGGTTATTGCCCCCATTTCTAGTAAAAGATCGCATGCGCGCTCGACCTCTCGAATCCAATCACCCTCGGTGTGACTGACAGGCGCCGACCAAATGCTGCGCCAAAATGAACACATGGCGTCATCATCCGGCAGGCGCGTATCAGTCACACCTTGGTCCGGTCGCTCCCAAGCCCTGTAAACCCACCTTTCGTTGCTTTGGAATGTACGATTCTGAGTGTACCGCTCCACTCGTCGCTTGTACCTACGAATACGGTTTGCCCATGCATAGATCTTCTGCTTCAGGAAGTCGATACGCACTGTGACGCAGGGCAGATAATCTCGAGGACTAATATCAGTCCCCGAGAATGCCCGCTTCACAAAACGCATCACCCTAGGGCGAGTGTTGCCCTCCCTGAAGCAGATAAGCTTGCCGATGAGTGCTCTAGCCTCACCGATACGCCGCTCTATCCTGCACTGCCAAGCAGGCACAGCTGGTCGTGTAGCTCTGTTACAATTAGGAAATTTAACGTGAGGTACACGACATGCTGCTACAGCCGCACAGTACAAGATCGAGTGGGTATCAGCGAGGTCTTCGCTGCTATCAAAACAAATTGATAGCTGCGAATCTAAAGCACACACCAGCGCCCTATTTTTCTTGTGCATGGGCAAACGAGGTAGGCGAGGTCTAAGCTCCGGCGGTATGGAGCGGTATTCCCGAAATGCGTCTTCCAAAGCGCCCCTCAATCGTTCATTACATTGGGTACTCACAGATATTGCCGCGTCATCATCGGCGTCACCAACGTGGTCGGGTCGCGGTGCAGCACTGCGTTGACGTTGCGCCGCGGCCGATGGTGTAGCAGCTGAAACACGGCAACTCTGTGATTCCAGGCGCAGTCTATCAAGTACGGCGTCATCCAACATACGATTACGCTGGATGACCCGCACCTGATCCGATAGTCGTTGGACCGAAACGTTGACAGCTGGCTCAAGCACCTGAAACAGAGAGAGCATCCGACCACGGTACGCAGTCAGGTTAATTCCCCCCTCTGTAGCCCCAAAGTATGACCGCATGACATTTTCATTGATGGATGATGTCCATCGCATGCGCTGCACACTTCCACCAACAGCGAGAACCCTGTTAGAGGCCGGCGGGCCTCGAGGTCCCAAGCTGGCCGGAGGTCGGCCTCTTCCCCGCCGACGCGCAGGTGGTGGTGTCGTCGGCGGCGAGAAGTATTCGTCGCTCGAACTCGACGCAACTGCAGCTTCCGGAATCACTGGACTCACGGCTGGCGTTGGTCCCGGCGGCTGCGAGGCGGAGTTGAGCGACGAACCCGAAGTTGTTGGGTGTGTTTCAAGTCTTCGTGCCCGGCTTCTTGTCAGCATTTGTCAAATTTATTTCATCGCCATGTCGTTGTTTATTCACTTTTGTTGTAGGTATTATATGTGTAGGGCCGTGACGTAATGTTTTTCTTATTTTTTCCTGGTAGTTTTCCGGTGATTAGACATTTTTTTTATAGTATTATTTAATTAAATTGAGGTAAAAATATTGACGAGAAAAAATTTGCTGTCAGTCAATTTGACAGCCGAGCCACAGATTATTATTATATTCCTTTATTATCTATTTTAACATATTAATTACATTTTTAAATATTCCTTAAATAAAAAAAATATTAAAAAAAAATATATTATATTTATTATTATTTCCTTTATTTAAAATTTACACATATTTATCATATTTTTAAATATTCCTTAAAAAAATAAATAAAAAAAAACATTTAAAAATATAAAAAATAGTGTCCCACCGGTATCGGGAATAGGGTCCAAGCTACCGGCGGTCAGGGCTCCAGAGAAAGGAACCTCCTGACTATACGAGCCGTGTCCAGAAGTACCGCTTTCTGAATCAAGCCCTTGGGCTTGGCCTTGGGCTTCTGGATCTCTGGATCAAGGATCCAGTCGCCTAATTTATTATTATTATTATTATAGTGAATTTTTATGCTTGTCAATTTCTGAGTATAAAAACTGTTGGATGGTTGTAATGTGATTAGAAAGGCACTTTTTGACCGACCATAGAATAAACAACTTGATCTGAAATGTATTTCTTTATTATTACCTACTCGAAATCATTTCCTGATATCACTGTGACTGTGAATTTTGTGTGACGTCAACTCCGACGGCGACCATGCGCCGACAGCAGCGGTGGGATACAGCCCGCTCCTACTGAAGTCATCTGGATTCCGGTTTAAGTGCCGTGACTGCAACACGCTTCGCTACCCCTGCGCCTTCACGAGGTCGTGGCAATTCTTACCTATTGCCTTTCGATCCCAGATCCCAAGGTGCGCCCTCACACCAGGAACCGAAGACCTGGGCTAAAACGTGGACTCTGCAATACCCCTCATGGGAGCAGGACCTTTTCCAGACGTTTGGCGGAGAGTTCTGGTGTGCTGACGACGTCCAGTAGTGACGTGACTGCATGTCGGAGCAAGCGAGCAGCCACGTGAATTACGCAACCGAAGCATGGACGCTCTTCAAGTGAGTGCAGCCAAAAGCAACGGATGGTGAGGTTATTGATTCTATAATCACTGGTTTTTATCCTGATTTTATGAAATGTGTATTGTAGTGTAAAACTCCCGACTTTTTGCCCAAACTAGTCTCCATTTTCAAAACTTTTCGTAAATCTGACCAATCAGAAATGGACGGTACAAACATAAATTATTCAAACCAAAAACTTTCGTTGTAGCTGACATTGTCGTTTTTTTTAGCTGTCATTGTAGTTTTTAGGAGCTGTCATTGTAGTTTTTAGGAGCTGTCATTGTAGTTTTTAGGAGCCGTCATTGTCGTTTTTAGGAGTTGCGGCCGTATTATGACATCTTAAAACCATCATGTTTTCTGTGTGAGAAAAGGATAGTGCTATTCGTCCTGTATAGCTCCGTCTCTTTTTCACACCGAAAACATGATGGTTTTAAGAGGTCTTAATACGGCCCCTGTCATTGTCGTTTTTAGGAGCTGTCATTGTCGTTTTTAGAAGCTGTCATTGTCATTTTAGGAGCTGTCACTATCGTTTCTAGAAGCTGTCACTGTCGTTTTTAGAAGTTGTCAATTTACCCGAAACAGCAAGGAAAAATCGTCAAAACATATTTCCGCAAACGATTTCCGAAGAAGGCTCCGAAAAACCGCAAGCAAGTAGTGTCAAAAAGTTCATTTAAAAAAAATCCTGTTGCAATTATAGAATGAAATAAACGGTCAAAAAGTGAAATGTTGAGTTTTGTTTTTGTGAAATTTTCAATACCTGTCAAAATTAAAATGATTTCAATTCTATACAGATTAATTTTTTAAGTACTGGTTTTGATAGTTAGATTCAAACATTGCGGGTTGCTAGTAAAATTTAATATTTTTAAGAACGCAGTGCAGGAAAAAAATAGTTATCGTGTTGTGTGTTTTGGTTAGGTTAGCAACCAAAAGTGACCAGTGTCACGACGCGCGGTCTATCGGGATGCTAATAAAAAAATAAACAAATACCCACTAAACGAAGTGTTTGCATTATCTGCCTTGATGTTTTCTAAATGGTTCCTCTAGTCTGGTAACCATGAAACAATTGGAGAGATAGAACAATTTAGCGAATTAAAATATTGTTTTGGATCGATTATTTAATCGATTACTGGGACGATTTTTTGGATCAATTGGAAAATCGGCGAGGCGTTTGTTTGTCGATTGGCAAGGCGTTTAGTCAATCGGCGAGGCGTTTATTAGTTGATTGGCGAGGCGATTGTTAGTCGATTGGCGAGGCAGTTGTTTATCGATTGGCGAGGCGTTTGTTGATCGATTTTTGGGTCGATCTCCAATCGATTGTTAATTGGACTGATAGTTGATCGATGGTTAGATCGATTCTTGAATCTATGTTCTTGTTTACAAACGAAATAATATTAAGAAAAGAACGAAAAACCATGCAGATGAACAGTAATCGCTTAATCGAATTGTTAGCAATGCTGGTCGGGCAAACTGTCAGGTTGACATTTGTAGAGCTTTATAAGCAGTGGGAATTAAAGATTTGAACTTTTGCCACTGTTTTAAGCTTTTATGTAAATTGAGGATGGACGAGCGATAATTTCGAGACAGGTTAAGATTTGACACAAGCGATATCATTTAACCTTTTGAGAAAAGGATGTCTTAATGTATCAGCATGAAAGACAATGTTAAAACTTGATCAAAGATGTAGAAGTTTCTATTAAAATTTTACACGTACTGCCAAATGGCGGTATAAAGTGAAGCATGGTTGGAACCATTATTTAAGATGTTTCGAAAAAATCGCTGTTCACGATTTAGTTTATGATAATGAGCCGACCGTATGGGCGGAGAATTTGTGAATTAGATTTATCGCAGTAACTAGTCCCTTTCCCACCTATTACGCTGACTGATCACCAGTGTATCCTTTTTCCCTGTCCAGAGCTGATCCTAGGTGGGTGATGCCATGAAGGAATATGGCTAGATCCAAGGCGGGTGATGCCGTAGATTAGATAGTTTTAATGTGAATTGGCTTATTGCTTTAAAACAAATTATATTGATTTCTTGTTCGGACCTATTCAAGCCATTAATCATTTTTCAAGCGCGATATTAAGATTCATTAGATTAATCAGTCCCCTTCCCACCTATTACGCTGGCTGGGCACCATGCGCATCCTTTTTCCCTGTCCAGAGCTGATCCAAGGCGGGTGATGCCATGTGGTATGGCTAGATCCAGGGCGGGTGATGCTAGTTAGGGGGCTATATCCAAGGCGGGTGATGCCATTTGGTATGGCTAGATCCTAGGCGGGTGATGCCAAGTTAGGACTAGAAGGCGAATGATGCCGTGTAATACCAATCAGCCAATTCACACCAAATATTTGATACTGTGTAAGTTTGGCTAACCCTATGTGGGTGACGCCGATAGAATGTTTGATTTTGGGCTAACCCTATGAGGGTGACGCCGATAAACTGTTTGATTTTGGGCTAACCCTATGTGGGTGACGCCGATAAACTGTTTGATTTTGGGCTAACCCTATGTGGGTGACGCCAATAAAATATTTGTTATTGAGTTTTTTGGGCTAAACCTATGTTGGTGACGCCGATAAACTGTTTGATTTTGGGCTAACCTTATGTGGGTGACGCCAATAAAATGTTTCATAATGTGTAATTATAGGCAAACCCTATAAGGGTGACGCCGATAAAATGTTTGATGCTGTGTAATTTTGGGCTAACCCAGTGTGGGTAACGATAAAGTGTAATTGATTAGTTTGGGAACTTTTATTTTTGTAATTTAAAGACGTAGTTGAAGCTTGTGATCATTTATTAGTTTTGCATTGTATAATGTAGAAGTACTTTTTTCAATTTTGTAAATGTGCGGTACCATGGAGTATTTTTATTGTTACAACATTTGTGACTTTACGAGCATGGCAGTTGGGTTTGTCATTGAGTCATTCAACTACATGGTGCTCACATAATAGAAGCAACAAAGAATATGTAACCAAGATAATATGTAACTCATAATATGATTTAAAAGAGTGTCCATGGAGTTTCTTGCACGTTCTTCTCCATAGAGACCTACGCTTTGGAACGTGCGACTTTGCTTCACTTTTTTGGACTGACCGACATTTGACTATTCAAAAATGCCTGTTAATGATCTCTTTAAAATAAATGCATTGATTTTTTTAAATTTTAATGTAAAGTTCTGTACAGCGCAGAGAGCGCGCTGAAATCAGAATGGCCGTGTGGGCGCAAAACCACTGCTGCTAATTTCTTTTAAAAATTGCATCATCCTGTTGAATTTATAGAAGGATTTCATTTGATAACTTCCTTTCGAATTATTTTAAATTATTTTTGAATTTATAACAAATTAAATGACAACTACCTTTCTAGAAAATATTAAACATCTGGTTGAATTTGTGAGGATTTAACTTGACCACTTAATTTTTATTTCTTTAAAACTATCAGAGCATTCGGTCTTATATAAGAATTTACGGTGACAATTTCCGTTGTATTAATTTATTTAAAGTATTTTTCTACCTACATAGTGAATTTTTACGCTTGTCAATTTCTGAGTATAAAAACCGTTGTAATGTGATTAGAAAGGCACTTTTTGACCGACCATAGAATAAACAACTTGAACTGAAGCAATGTATTTCTTTATTATTAGATTACTCGAAATCATTTCCTCATATCACCGACTGTGAATTTTGTGTGACGTCAACTCCGACGGCGACCATGCGCCGACATGTACATAGGTCGAAATGTATAACACTTTCCTCAGTTTACAAAACTACACAATTTTCCCCAATGCCGCAATGGCCAAAAATAACATTTTTATTTTTTTCTAATGCTGCGTTAGTCTAATTAAAATGTAATAATGTAGGTTGAGGTTTAATATACCATAGAAAAAAAAATGGTGAGTACACCTATATTCTCTGGTTAGTTATGAGCAATAAACAGTTTTCACCCCTTTCCGGAGGGGTGCTAAATGATTTTTTTTTTATACTCTATTTTTCACTCATACAATACCATCAGAAACGTTTTTGCCTCTCCAGAGAATTTAATAAAATCTTTATTAATAAAAAAAAAACCGGCCAAGAGCGTGTCGGGCCACGCTCAGTGTAGGGTTCCGTAGTTTCCCGTCCGTCAAAATAAGTTAACCCTAATGAGTTTAAAAAATGTTTGCATATATGATTATACTACAAACTTAGTCCAGAAATTATTTTGTACAACCTCTTTGTCTTTTTTGTACAAAAACTGTTCTTTCCATCAAGTTCAAAATAATTTTCCTAGAAAGTCCTTATAAAGTTCTACTTTTCAGATTTTTTTCATATTTTCTAAACTTATGGTTCAAAAGTTAGAGGGGGGGGGGGACACATTGTTTTTTGTTGCGATTATTTCCGAAATTATTGACATTATCAAAAAATGATTTTTGTAAACCCCTGTTCATTTTTAAATACCTGTCCATCGATATATCACACGTTAGGGTTGAAATAAAAAAAAAAATCACTTCCTACTTTACATATAGGGGGGCTGGCTACCCTAATAAAACATTTTTTTTTTCAATTTTTATTTTACCACTTTGTCGGCGTGATTGATATACATATTGGTACCAAATTTCAACTTTCTAGTGCTAACGGTCCCAGAGATTAAGCGAGGACGGACAGACAGACATGGCGAAACTATAAGGGTTCCTAGTGGACTACGGAACCCTAATGACCTAATTTGACTAGACTATATATGGTGCTTCTGTTAGAAAACAATGATTTCTATCTCTTTATCAACCTTGATTATTGAACCCGTGTTGACTACATTCAATTTCATTACTTAAATCCTAATAATTACCAAGTCGTTTAACTTAGACAGACTACCACTGTACATAAATAAACAAAGGCCCTACAAGAGACAAAACAAAAGCGCTACTGTAATGCCAGAAGAATGACAATGTATATCTACAAGAAAATATTTTTTAAATCTGATAGGTTAATGAATTTCAAAATGAATAAATTAACAATGGACTCATCCCCGACTCTTTTGATAAAGACTAGCGTGGAATTCTGGTGCTAATTAATTTATTAAGATATTCAATAAAGAAATTACAAAGTTTTCACGTTCTTTTTCAATAATGAAGGTAATAATTTAATAAATAAATTCTTTAAATTACACTCGTGTTATGAAAGAGCGTTTTTAATCAAATTAAGTAAAATAGATTTGTTAGGCTGGCTACATTAAGTACGCCCCCAGCTACGCGCCAATAGTCTAAGCCGATAATAAATTAGTATTAATTATTATTATAAATAAAGGGTGGCGAAAATTATCTTAGCCCGGAGCGGCTAAATAGCTAGATCGGGCCTTGAGTCTCTTGGGCGTAGCGAGGGCGAGTTAGACTTGCTGATTAAAACAAACCCCCGTTTCTTCTTTGAGTTCGTCCCAGGGCCCCGGGGTTCTCTTTCGCACAACCCATGACTCCAGTGAGTTTCGACCCTGCTATTCCCAAAGGTTTCGTTAAATCTCTTAAATGGCCAACGCTGCATTAAACGAGCGGTGACGTCTCGCGTGCTTCGTGTGCGGCAGTGTGCATGCACTTTTGTATGGGACCGCGTAATGCAATATCTGCCCTCAGGCCTACGCGCCGTCGCGTTGCATTGACGACTCGAACTTGATGGCGAGACGGCGTGCTACCCGTTGCTCGCTGTCCGCAAGCTTACTCTTACGATGGCTTGGGCACGCCGTAATCGCGGCGGTAAGTCCCCTCTTTGAAGAGTGGCTGGAGCGGCAACACGGTGGAGCACACGGTAGAGGTGTGCCCCACTTGGGCAAAACACCGCCGTGTCCTCGTAGAGACAATCGGCGGCAACGACCTATCGCGCCGGGCCCTGGTTTAGGCTATGGTCCGGAGCGAGAAGGAATGGCAGGCGGTCGCTTCCTTTTGCGAAGCAGTAATGCTAGCGAAGGAGAAGGCGGCACGCGTGAGGGAACGAAGGTCGCCGATATTCCGACCCCGACTACCAGCCACGGTAAACGCGGGCTTGCGGACGGCGAGTAGTGGGTAGCCCGCCATTCAACTATCCGGAAATCAACCGGACCGGGCCCAGTCAACAGCGCGTAGTGATCCACGCGCTCCCCAAAGAGATGTCGGCAAACCGTAGGGGCCCGGCAGGGCCGATGCCTGCTATCTATTGTAGGACTGCGGGGAATTTCTGAAAAAGAAACCTGTAGTCTTAGAACGCGAAGGGCCAACGAAGGCCATAGGTTTGGTTTTAGTCAGTAAGTCTGACACGCCCTCGCGCTCTACCCAGAGCGGGAGAAGTTATTGGATGATTTCCACCCTTAAAAAAAAACCACGATTGCTGGAAACGGGTTCTGGGCCCCGGGGCGGTTGGGGCGTGAGTACACAGTGACACAGTTCAGGCTAATAAATGAAATGTAAATAAATTAATGCCAAAATGAATGAATGACAAAACATTTAAGGTGATTGTTCCGCTGGCCTGTTCATACATTTAATCGTTTGGAGATACTCCGTACATAGACACTTTTTTCTCAAAACGAATCACTTTATCACTTTTCTACAATAAAACGGTGATGCATTCGACTTTTTGGTAAATAATTTGCGTTATATATTGAGAAAAACAGTCATGAAAACCGGGCAAAATTTGACATTGTGTTTACTAGTGTGAGTGCGATTAGACAACCAAATTTCCAAACCATACCGCCATGATTGCGATAGGTTAACGCTAGATGGCGTGCAACCGATAATATAAATTTGAAAAATCATTACTAAATTTATAATAATGGATTTCATTTAAAAAAAAAACATTATAATAACGTAAAACTAACTATCCTAGACGAAAACATAAAACATTGTTGTTATCAAAAAATTGTTAGCATTAGTTATGATTATTGTTCCTGGCAACGTGTTATATTCATCATACGTAAAACGCGACGCGCGATGTTGCCGTTCTTCTTACGTGACCCTTTGACCTTAGATGTTCCGTCGGAATTTCTAAGAAAACGCGTTGCCAGACTTATTTCAATTTGATCATTCATTCGATTGACATGATTTTTGAAACTAGGCTAGCTAATGCAGTGATAGGTTTTACGCGCGGAATTGCTTGTATATTTTAAATTGTATGCATTTTCATTGATTTGAAATAATATTATTTTCTTGTATGTATTTCATTACAATTTAATATAATAATTGCAAGGTATTGTAGTATAGATTGCTTAGCAATTTTATTTTAAAATAAAAGTAGTCTTTCGGTGGTGTTAGCAAGACGGCCCGTGAGTTTAGCTGGCTATTACAAACTAAAATCTTCTCATAATAGATAGAAATTACCGATTGATATTGTTCAGTTATAATAATATCAAGTAAACAAAATTTTATTTACTAAATAATAATATTATTATGTATCATTCGTAAACAAAATTTTTAAGTCGCTATACATATATATATATATATTCGATGGTCATAGGTTGACAGCACGTAACTGTAATGTATAGAATTTTACAGGAGAGGGAAAAAACTGTATAATTTCGAAATTAAATTTAAAAAAAAAATGAAATAAAAAAGTAGTTGGTAGAAAATCAAGTTATCTATTGATATATTTAAAAAAAATGAAATACCCACATAGATTTTTTATTAATTATTCAATATACAAACAATTGCGAGGAAAGAATATTAAAAAATCCTCACTTCTGACGAGTTACGAGCAGTCAACGTACACTTGCGAGGTGTCAATTTAAATAAACACTATTTTATTAAATTGAAACAATTAAATTTGCGACTAATTATCGTAAATAAGAGTAATAATCAGTAGGTAGTACAGTTTTAGGAGCTTGCAAGTCATTAAAATTTTATAAAGTTTATGCGAGTTCTTAAAATGTTGCTCGTAGGTTGTTACCGGAAAATTTATATTTCTTGGCCTCATCATCATCATTATTTCAACCAAATCATCGTCGTTCACTCTTGGAAATAAGCCTCCCCCAAGTGTCGCAATAACGGCCAATCATGTGCGTCTCGCATCCCTCGGATTTCCGCAACCCTCACCAGGTCATCGGTTGTGAAAGGCCTACGGAGGAGCTCAGTATAATGCTCGGTGACCTCAGTAGAGCTTCCGAAAGAGTGGGATATAAAATGAACATGGACAAAACCAAAGTCATGGTAAACATCCATGTAGCACCCACTCCTATCAAGATCGGAGACTACACTCGAAGTTTTGGACTATACGTTTACCTGAGACAGACTGTTCAGTTAGGTAGGTCTAACTTCTAGAAAGAGAACAATCGTCTAATCCGACTCGGCTGGGCAGCTTTTGGGAAACTGCGCGGTATCTTCTTGTTCAATATACCAGTGTCTCAAGATGAAAGTCCATGACTGTGTATGTGTGTGTTGCCAGTGACAATGTACCTCATCAGTAGGTTTAAAGTCAACCAAAGGGCTATGGAAAGGATTATGCTTGAAGTTTCCTTGCGTGATTACATCGGAAATGAAGATATCCGCAGGAGAACCAAGATTTCTTGGCCTGCTTGGCAACAAAGAATAGTTTTGTTGCTATCTGGTTTGTACAATAAAACTTTCAAGATCTGTGACAGCAGGACCTCCTGTTTTTGATAAATTTGTCGTATGGATCTTATCGTGATATCCAAGTTATGTCTGCATATTGGTGATAGATGGAACATAAAAAGCGTCATATTTTTTTATGCCACGTTCGATAGCAGCATGATGCTATCCACTTTCATCTGCTTATGCTCAGGTTTTAGACATTAGTGGTAAATAACCACATTATTCACAGCAGCAAAGTTGGCTAGAGCATTTAGCTACTAATCATCATCACCAGCCTTTTTAATGTTCCCACTGTTGGGACTCAAGCCTCCTCTCTAAGAGAGGGAATGGGCCGTAATTCACCACGCGGGCCCAGTGCGTGTTGGTGAATGTCACATGTCTTCGAATTTGTGGTTCTGGGACATGCCGGTTTCCTGACGATGTTTTCCTTCACCGTTTTGAGAGAAGTGGTGATGAAATAAATTACACAAAGTAATGCGCCTGGCTGGGTTCGAACCCGCAATCTACAACTCGTAAGTCGGGGCCGTTACCACTCGGCCACCACTGCATTCTATTTTGATAGGTGCACAACCGTCACTCTAAGTAATGATAGTTTTTGTTACAAATTCGCCATCAGAACTGGAAATCATATCATAAAGCTAATCTAATATGCATCTAACAAAAACTGATGCCTGACCTTGTCTGAGTATCAGAGTTGACTTCGGAAAAGCTTGCTCCTATAATAATGACATATTTTCACAGAACATACAAGATGCATTTTCCTTCATCTGCCTCTTATTTAATTGTTTTTCCTCAGCTGATGATATTTTTATTGCTGTTCCGATATTTGTTTAGTATGGTAGCCTAATCTTATTCTGTTATTGCGAACTGCATTTTGCGTTGACACCTTGTAACTCGCGTACTAGTGAGCTCAGGTTGATACTTTTTCTTTGTGGGTTGTCAACTGTAGAACAAATTGTTCGAGTGACATTTTTTGTTTATTACGAGTTATCAATAGGAAGATTCGGCGCTTAATTTAAAAATTTTTGATGTGCTTAACTCATTTTTCGAAAAAATGTGGGTTACGAGTTGTCAACCTATGACCATCGTATATATATATTGTATTTCCTGTCATATTACTTTTTCACATTAGTAATACAAATAGTTATCGATGGACAATTAATATTAGACGAACAAACAAACATTAGTTTACTGCAATCTCGTTTCTTTGGAATGGTTGCGTGCATTCCGTTACTTTTACATCAAAATGTATAATTATGTAATATGATTTATTATTTATGAAATTCTGTTTTATATTTAGATTAATCCCTGCAGAATAATCGTCAGGGATTTGTTGAGTAGATATTATTTTTTTGATTGTCAATCAATATGATATCAAAATTATTTAGGTAAGTAAAATCTTACAGCTATATTTTTCTAAAAATGCTAATGTAATCTCGACCGTAATTTGGAACGTCTCAGTTTGTAATATTCTGTATCCAAACTAATATTATAAATGCGAAAGTAACTCTGTCTGTCTGTCTTTGCTTCACGCCTAAACTACTGAACCGATTTGTGTGAAATTTGGTACAGACATAGTTTGGAACTTGAGAAAGGACATAGGATAGTTTTTATTGCAAAAAATAAAATAAAAAATAAAATTTATTCCGGACATACAGCGCCATCTATTGGTCAAGAGTCGGCATCAATTCAGTACTGAAATTTCCGGAAGTCACTATTCCATGCGAACGAAGTCGCGGGCAAAAGCTAGTTATCTATATCTATGAATTTAGGGACTCAGGACCACACTCAGGACTTGCATTGCATTCAACTGCAACTGCATTTCGAAGCGATTTGATCTGGTTGTTTTATGATTACATTCAATTTTATTCGAATTCCGAGTTTATAAAAGTAACTATTGTCTTGTATATCATTTGATTTTGTGTATTTCAGATTCGGTTTACGTCTAGAAGCTATGTGTGTGTGTTGGCTACGAAAAACTAGCGTATCAAACCGATATTCAGGCGTCCGTAAATCGTCTAAACAATCGAAAAGTGCATAGAAACGACTACATGGACCTTAGACATGTTATTGAGTGGGCCTTCCGTATGGAAAGACACCGAAATATCTGTGAATCTTCACAAATTGAATTTGTCAGTGAAAGACGTGATGGATTTCGAAGTGCAGTATGTGTCGAAAATCGTGGGAACACTGCACAGAGAGCAAAGACAAAGTAAATACTGCATTTGCTCATATCACAAGTCTGATGGATATTCCAACAATGTCACCTAATAAATTTCAGCGTGTTGAAAAAAAGTTAGGCAATGTTTGGTTAGAACATTTGACAGAGGAAATTAAGCTGGTGAACAAGAAAGAATAATTAAAAAGGTCATGTGTCTTCAGACGGTGTTCCATTTATTACTATATATGTGGATGGAGGATGGTTGAAGAGATCATACGGGAATAACTTTGATTCATCATCTGGCATGGTAAGATAAATTATTACTAAACACAAATTGTATTTATTGTCAAAACAATGTAGGTATAACCAACAATTATGCAATGTTGAATTTTGAGTGGTTGAGCTATTGACTGCTGCGCTGCATATCGCAGGTTCAAACCCCCAAGGAACAAATTTTTGTATGTCTTGTGTATGTGAATTTACATGTTTGTGAACACAAAATTATGGAATCATATTCTATATTTATAATTGTACACTTTCAGATTTTGGCCAACACTAGGCTTCCACTTTGTGGGAGAAAGATTTTGAAACCAAAAGTAATGAAACTTCCCTTAGTGGCATAGAAAATCATAATGTATAGCAGTGATAACTGTTATGGCTGCAGATTTGAGAAATGGCCCACTTCATGTACATGGAAACTGCAAGGACTACTACTGCTGACTACTACTGGAAGTGAAAAGGAGGAAGAAAACCTCGTAGAAGATCTAAAAATGCTCCAGTGTGGGCTCTGATTTATGCCGCCAATGAAAAATTGTATTGAAGGCAGGTCGTTTGTCGAATGAGACAACAAATGTGGCAGAAAACTTTGAGCATAATAAATAAATTCACCTGCGGAAAACAAATTAGTTTAGGTAAAGGGGGATCATATCAGCGACGTGTTCATGTGGCAGGTAAACAGTACAAACATTTAATTTTCTAGTAGATTGGAACCAAAAATAAATGTATCAGAACTGTTTCTTTATATTTATATTGTACATAACATATAATTTCTACATATTTTTTAAGATTTTCTAGTAAAATTATATTTTGTTTTCAGGGCTATCGCTTGCTACTGGACACAAATGGCATGAGACTGCATGGAAAAAGCAGACCACACAGAGCCCAGGAACACATTTCCAAAAAAATGCGAAATGTATGGATATGAAAGGTACACTAAATTATTACTACAGCGTAAATGAAGGCTCCAAAGCCGCCAAACACAGAGATCGCGAGACAGGCGGTGGTGCGGGACTCGACCGAGACATGACCACAGTCACTCTGTCAAGAGTGTACGACTAAGAAGATTTACTTCATATTTTCCATTTTTTCTTGTAGGAAATTGTTTTTCAACATCCACATCAAAAGTTACACACTAAATACATATAGTTATTTTCTTTCGCAGCAGCTGTGTAGCGGTGGTTTCTGGACAAGAAAATCAAGAACATCAGAAAAGAAAGAAAAGGAAAAGTGAAAACAACACATCAAATGATTTTTGTTTCAATTGTACTTTTATAGTAGTTTGTTTAGAATCTACATTATCAATGTTTGCAATCATATTTGGTTACCAGAAACCTGAAATGGTGTGCTCATCGTGATGAACATAATGTTCGTAATGTGATGAATACATTGACCCTTTTTTCAGGTTTCTGAAAAACCAAAAAAGAACTCTTGCTTTTTTTATTTCCTTTACAATCAAAACAATACAGATATGTATAACCATTTGTTAGTTATATGTGATTATGGATGCTCAGATACTATCAAATATTTTCCACCTTCCTGGTTGCAATCTCTCATTCTAATTTGTGTTTTAAATTTGTTGTCTTGTTATGATTTATAATTTCTTGCGCTTGTCTTGTATTGGTGTGGAATTATTGTAAATAAATATACCTTGAATTACTTCAAACTTACATTGGGACTAAATATTTTGAAAAAGATTGTTTTTTAGTAAACAGTTGTGTATCAAGCAAGACATAATTGTCACTATAAGTATCTTGTAATTATTGTTAGTTAGTACATATGCTTTTTTTTTATTTAAATAATGTATAAGGTACATAATATAATAAAACTATCTTATATTGCATTCTTGACATTCATTTGATTCCTAAAATAATAAATCAATTAAATAGTTAACACCAGAAATAGGTACCACCTTTTATTATATAATCATAATTCCTTTTATTTCATAATATAATTGTAACGGGTGGCGTTAGAATAAACTTACCCCCCAGACAATTTTAATTTCTACTAGAGTCCAGCCTAATAACTTTTAAATTTACGCCATCTAGTGGTTAATTTTGCTGAATGCTTTTGATTTTAAAGTAGTCGCTCATGTCTATGTGTGTGTAAACGATACTATAAGCAGAGTTGGATAATAACATTTAGAAATTTGACGAATCCAATGGGTTTTGAGGCTTTAATTTGACGAATTTCGGTGAAGTGGAATGTCCGATTGGTGCACTACTATTTCTGTGACATAATATTGTTCCAATTACGCTCAAAACTAAATAAAACTGAAAATGTTGACTTCAGCACCATCTAACGGGAAAATGGCCACGAACAACCCGTAGCAATCACCTTAAGTAAAATATACATTTTTGTTACGGTTTCACAGAAGTTAATTCATAGTAGCCCAGGACAATGTTTACGATTTTGATGCGGTTTTCACTAATAGAAAGAGCAACCAACAGTGCGAAGCCGGGGCAGATCACTAGTACTAGACGAAGTCATTTTGTTAGTCATATTCACAGGTTTATTAAGTGAGGCAACATTATTTTGTCGTAGATAGAAGAGAAACAGCATGCATTGAAAAAACAAGGCACATTTATTATTTCCGTTAATTTTGTAACTGAACCTTTTCAAGTATTTTTACACTTTATTGAAGGCAGCAATGTCAACACTTTGAACCTGTAACAAGTAAGTCATATGAATAACCTCATCAAAGAATGAATACTACAATATTTTAATATTCAGCCTAACTACAGTCACGAATCCTTAGATACAGGTCAGCGTACCTTTTTTAGGAGCTCGGGAATTCGACAGCAATTTTGACTAATCTGTTCAACCTACCTATTTCTCTATGCTATATTCTGTGCTGTTATGTACAAATAAAACATTTTTTAACTGCAAAGGCGGGTGCGGGGCGGGTGTGGCGCGGAAAACTCAAACATAAGAACTTCTTTGGGGTGTCCATAGTGGGCACGTGAGCGCGGGATGCTCGACGCGGGACTTGCGCGGCGTACAACTCACGCCATAGCTCGTTCACAGCGCGTGGACGCAGCGTGTGCGTGGGCGGCTAGCTGCAGCTGCGCAGGAGCAGGCATCTTATACTAGTTCGAGCTAACCATGTGCGTTGTGCGACTGCGGACACGCAAAATGAGCGTGTTCCCGCAACGCGCACCGCGCTGCCAGTCTGGCTGAGCACTTATGATAATGTTTAGCTAGAAAAAGCAGTAGCAAAATATAAAACTATTCAACTTACAAAGTCTTCATTTTTCTCAATTTCTTCAGTTAACCAATCTACTGAAACTTTGTCATCTTCAACAACACAAGATATCTGAAGCTTGTGAATTCCATAGGCCAGTGGCACAAGTTTACCAGCACCCCACAAAAGACCATCAGTTGTAATATCTCTTACTGCCTTCTCCAAAGCTGCCATGTCTGTTTCATCATCCCATGGTTTAACATCCAAAATGATGTTAGATTTAGCTATGAGGACTGGCTCTTAAAATAAAAAATTAAATTTATGTTAATAGAAAGATTCATAATAACTGATTAGCATTCATCATAATTTACCAAGATTGACTAATAAACACATTTTGTAGACATTGTTTATTAGTCAATCTTTGATTATTTGAGAATTTTTTATTAAGAAAAATATTCCATCTGTTCAATGATTTTTGAGCTTTTCCTAAGAAATACTTTCTAATATATTAAGTTTAGATAGGACATACGGCCAGATTAGAACTTGAGAATTTGAAAAAAGGAAAATATTAAATCTACTTTTTGTGCCAAACTTTAATAGGTTTCTAGCCAAAGATTTGACAAAAGAGTCATCATTAAATCGTGGGAATTCAGAAACTGAGGGTTACAATTACTTATTAACTCTACTAACTTTTGGATTTCTTGGCATTATAAGCTGCTAGGCGCTCTTCTCTTATTCTTGCAGCTTCTGCACTCTCTTCTTCATCATCAGAACCAAAAAGGTCAACACCATCATCATCATCATCATCTTGAGCTTTAGCAGCTGGTGCCTTGGGCGCTGCTGCTGAGGCCTAATAAATAAAAAAAATGTTCATATGTTTATCAGTTTTTTAATCTTGTAATATGGATCTGCATTGATTGGAATTAGAAATTTATTTTTGCAGCTTACTACCATTTTTCAAACTCTGTGAATAATTGTACATATAGTTAAGGATGTATTCACCTATTTCGACAAATATCACGGTTTTTCGGGAACAATTATGATGCTCTAGGAATCATAATTATGAGTATGTCTTGGTATCAAATAAAAGACAATATATTTGTCTCCAGGATGGCATAAAAAAAATATTACGGTCTCATATAAAATTTTCATATAAATACGATTTTACCAACGCACTAATACAAGAAAATTACGAAACACAGAGTCTGAGTAGGAACCCGTAACTTAAATCCAGTAAACATTTTTACTTTAAAAAACATAAAATAATACAGCTTATATAGTCTTCAACACCTATAGCTAATTATTTTGAACCTACTTTACCTTTATGATTTATGACCAAAATAAAACCACTCTCATTATTTCTTCATACATTTTTCATTGAACGCGCGATGTCTAGCGTCAGTCCGCGCCAGTGGGTCGACAGTGTCGACACTGCCTTAGACCAGAATTTGAATAGTGACAATGTGCGCAAAAAGCTACTTTATTTATTATATTATAAGGTTTAAATTTAAATGAGTACATATTTCAAGAAATGTATCCAAATCATTGCCAACCGACAGATAGGTACTAAATTTTTTACTATTCATTTGGTACAACTGCAATGGAGTAAAAATCCAATCTGTGGTAAAAATGGCTGACTGACATCCAGCCAATTTTATTCTGACTTTTTCGTTCGTTTGAATTATCTATCGTTTCTGCGAGCAAAATAAATATCAAAACCACTTAAAATTCTGCATTTAAGTGAAAAAGTGATATTGTCGCTTATTGAACGGTGTTTTAGCACCCGCGTTATCTCTGTAGTGATATATTAGCGAATTGAAAACGAAATCATTTTCTCTAGCGTACATAGTGATCAAGTTTTTGTTAAAACTAATTTCAAGTCACTAGGAACATGGAAAATTGTCGCTACAGGAAGTGTGTTATTTGTGGCATACGTAAGTTGCCCAAATCTAGCATACTTCTAGGAAGTATTTCTTTACACCTTGACCGGTAAGTGCCACAATTAGCAGCCACTACGTTTTCTGTGTTAATTTTATCATAAGAAATAACTTTATAATAATGGAATATTTTCCAGGTGCCGATTATGGGTCAAAGCATCAGGAATTGAAGATCTGAAGAATTGAATTGAAGAACATGTACCAACTGAGAGAGAAAGTTGCATCAAATGAAATACGTTTGCGGATCTCATTTTGCCCCTGAATGCTTAAATGCGAAACCGTTTACTGACTTCTGAGTGCCAACTTTGAGACTCAATAGGCCATTTCTGTCTGATGACCTTTTCGCTGAGTTTCCTTTGCATGTCAAATCTTACTATACAAAATTTTAAAAAGGTAAGATACTATGTAACTTTATATAAAGTATGTGTTGTATCTTCTGTCAACTTTAATTACAATAACATGTTAATTAATTTTTTCAGATGAATCGTCTAAACATAGACAGACAGAGATTTTGCCAGTTCAAACAATCACTAAAGTCTCTAAAGACAGTGATGATCAAGCACTGAATTTATCAGGTATTTAAACTTCATATTCAATTTATTGATTGGTTCCGTCTATTCCAACTTAACACATACTCTGTACTGATTATAGCATAGTGCTTACTACTAATATAACTTTGAAATTTCAGATAAAAAGGTGATTGCAACAGTAAATAAGCCATCTGGTAGTGATGATTTTATACCAATTCTATCGACATCAAAGTCTCCCATGCATCTGATATTCAAAAGAAAAGAAGGTAAACTAATTTGTATTTGTCACAAACTAAATCCCTTTGATGGTAAGTATATTAAGTGTTATACTTACTGTTTATTAAAGTTCTGTGAATAAAAGGACAGAAAAATAATCTCCGTGGAACAATCTGACTGTTCGCTGGGTACAGCAATGAAAATTTAAAAACAACCGTTTGCTATTTGTATAATATAAATGTACGTATGAAATAATATAAAGCTGGCGACGCCTGCAATAGTCATGATTCTGAACCTGAGAATTTAAAAAAGGTGGTGAATAAATGAAAATAACACGGTACAAATAATCTGATTGCCATCTACATATTTCATAATGCCTAATCATAAAGTATATGAATTTAACAATTATGATATCAAACACGGCAGCAATAATAAAAATCTTCTATCTTGATTGTTAGAAGAGTTTATTTTGCCGAACATTCTATAATGTCTGTTTAAAAAAAAAAAATTTTTTTCTTAAAATGTTGTCTTTAAGTTTCTGACAATGTATCTGATGCCGTGGGTAAGGCAAGGTACTGATTTATTTAAGTCTCTATCCCATCAGATATGCTAATTAATCTGCTCTCCAAACTACGACCTATAAACTTGCCTCTATACACGACGGATATTTCTATTTTCAGGTTAAGTTATGTACGTTTTCTAAAAAAACTAGGAAATGCGGGTTTTGATTCCAAAATAGCAATTGTAGATGGTTATTTGGTTATACACGACGGATATTTCTATTTTGAGGTTAAGTAACGTTTTCTAAAAAAACTTGGAAATGCGGGGTTTGATTCCAAAATAGCAATTGTAGATGGTCATTTGGTTAATTTATAAACAATTTAAAACAACTTTGGAATTGACGCAACTCTGTTGTCCGTGGTCCATATTGTCGTGGTCATTCTCCTTTAGCTCTGAAGCTACAAAACTTCTAGAAAAAGACATGCAACTGGTAAGTTCAATTTTATATCAAAATATTATTCATAGAATAAAAAATGTGCATCAATAGCTAGATACAGATTTCAAAGAAGTATGTAATAATTAAGAATTAAATTTTTTAACATCCATATTAGGTAAATTGTACTATTGTTCAACGTCTGTCTGGCTAGATAGCTATCTATATTTTACTTAGGTCTGTAGCCATAACAATGGTATTTTAAGCATTGTTGTGTTCCGGTAGATCTTCAGACATAATTAACCCTCTGCAACTGACATGCAGTTTTTGTTTCCACTCTACTAAGGGGCACAAATAATAATAATGAAGTAAGGTTTGACGACCTCCTTGTCCGAGTGGTGTACGCACCTGTTTTCAAGGTGCTGCTATCTCTAGAGGTCTCAGTTGTTAATCCCACCTACAAAATTAAAATGCGCGTTAAATTTGCAGCTCACGCGTTAAGCAACACGATGGCCGCAATTCTGAAGTTGATGGCGGCGCCAAGTAACAGCAACGCAGAAGACTACAACAATGCTTTCGGTGTAGAAGAAATGGACAAACTTTTTAATTGAACCAATGGACCAGCATCATCGAAAGATACCTCGAAAACGGGAAAATGTATCATAAAAAACGAATCACCAGGAATCTTGGAACAATTATTTAAAACACATTGATTCAATACAATTTTTGAAGTCAGACTCGTTATAAGTCATATAAAATTAAAAATAACGACTTTGCAGTCTGAAGTTGATGAAGCAGACAAAATAAAGATTTGTAAAATATTTTGCATTTATCATTTAAAATGTTATGTAGAAATATCATTCATGGCCTAATTAATATTATATTTTCCTATTTTATTAAATGTGTTTTACAATAGCCATGATTGGTAATTCTATGTAACATATTGCTGAAGAAATATAAAATCAAACAAAACAAAAACAAAACAAAAACAAAATATAAAACAGCTATCCCTCTTCCTAACATCAAACTCGATTATATCTCCATTTCAATCAGGTTTTCGCTCGGGTCACAGTACTGTTACTGCGCTTTTAAAAGTAACTGACGATATCCGCTGGGCTATGGAGAACAAGTCTCTTACTGTGCTTGTATTACTGGACTTCAGTAGCGCCTTTAATTCGGTGGATTTCGACATCTTACTTGGTATTCTTAAATCTATTAATCTCTCTTCTTCCGCTTTAACCTGGTTCAATTCTTATCTCCGGGGACGCTCTCAGCGTGTCCGCCTTGAAGAGTCGTTCTCTGATTGGTGTAGTCTCACTGAGGGTGTTCCTCAGGGTAGCGTTCTCTCTCCTCTTCTCTTTTCGATTTTTATTAACTTTGTTACCAGAGTAATATCTTCCAGTTTCCATCTCTACGCGGATGACTTGCAGCTTTACCGACACTTTACTGTTGCTGACGCAAATTCTGCTATTGCTGCTATGAATCATGACCTGGATTGTGTCAGTGCTTGGGCTAAGTCATTTGGTTTGCAGATCAACCCAACAAAATCACAGGCTATGATCATAGGCAGTAGATTCGTTCGCAATGCGGCTGTGGTTTCTTCATTACCGCCGTTATTTCTTGATGGCGTTCGCATTGAATACTCCGAAACTGCCAAGGATTTGGGTGTTATTATTGACTCCAATCTATCGTGGCACGCGCAGGTTAATGAGGTAAGTCGAAAAGTAAATTTTTCTTTTCACTCGCTTAAGTGTCTCCAGAGTCTATTGCCTTTGAAAACAAAAATCAGTTTAGCCCAAACACTTATTCAGCCGATTATAGATTATGCCGACGCCTGCTACCTGGATGCTACTGAGGAGCTATTAAACAAGCTTGAGCGATTACAAAACTTATGCATTCGGTTTGTTTTTGGATTACGAAAATATGACCATGTCTCTCATTTTCGCAAGGAACTCAAGTGGCTCCCTATTCGTCTTCGCAGGAATACTCGGATTTTATGTCTTCTTTTTAATATCTTACACAACCCATCTTATCCCTCCTACCTTCGTGATCGTTTTTCCTACGCTCGTCCTAGTGACGCGCCCTGCAGATCACACCTCAGATCCCTTCTTAAATCCCCTCCCCATAAATCCAGTTACTACTCCTATTCTTTCTGTGTCCATGCCGTGAGGTTGTGGAACTCACTTCCACCTAGCATTCGAGTTTTAAAATCGATCTCGCTTTTTAAAAATCGATTAAAAGAGCACTATCTTTCCTCTCAATTCTGATATTTATTTATATATTGTATGTATTATGTATAGTATATATTTATAGCTGTAGGTATATATTATTTTTAGGTATATATAATTATATATGACTTTGGATTAAGACTTCACACATTCTTCTTTTGCTTCCTACACACTATGGTCTACATTTCTTTTTGATTTCTCCTTTCGCAGGTCTGCTGGAAGAAATTTCTTTGGAAATAAGCAGTACCTTTGTACTAACGTCTCTTATGTATTAAGTGTCTGTTTCTGTTATTTTTGTGTGTACATAAATTGTGAAATAAATAAAATAAAAAATGAAATCATAGTTCAGCTGAGTTCATCGATAATGAGTACATCACTGTCATCGACACACTTTGGATACAGTTGATAAACATACACAACACTAGAGCAATCAAAATACTGTTAAGTTGACAGCATTGACTGAGCGATAAAAATTGTTCTTAGGTTGCTCATAAAAACGATACATTTCTTTTTGATGTGTGCGTGAGCTCAACCCAATGTTCTATAGTGCCGTCTCTTAGAACGTAGTGATTATATACTCTTTGGGTTGCTCATAAAACGATACATTTCTTTTTGATGTGTGCGTGAGCTCAACCCAATGTTCTATAGTGCCGTCTCTTAGAACGTAGTGATTATATACTCTTTGGGTTGCTCATAAAACGATACATTTCTTTTTGATGTGTGCGTGAGCTCAACCCAATGTTCTATAGTGACGTCTCTTAGAACGTAGTGATAATATACTCTTTGGTCCGCGCTCAGAAGCGCTTGTGAACGGATGTCTGTATCGCTCTCTCTTACAAAAAATAAATACGTCTAAAATGTGTGCCGACTTGTATACTGCGACTGCAAAGACGTGCTACTTTTTTGGACCGAAATAAAAGTACAAATATCATACTTATTTTTAAAATTGTTATTATGGAGTAATAATGGACTTACTTTTTTTTTTTTTTTTATCTGTTATAAACTAGTACTTGACTGCGATCCCGCCTGATGGTAAGCAGTGATGCAATCGTTGATGGTGAGGCGCACTAGTTTATTAAGAGCCTATTCACTCTAGCCTTGAAGACACCCAAATTATAATTAGACGGGAAGACCGCAGCAGGCAAACTGTTCCAGTCCTTTGATGTACGCGGTATAAATGACGAGGCGAAACGCTTAGTCCGGACTGTAGGTGTTTCAACAACGTAAGGGTGGATACCTGCCGTGCGTCGGCTTGTCCGATGGTAGAATTGAGATGGCGGAATCAAGTCATGCAATTCCTGCGCACACTCTCCAAAATGCAATCTGTAAAAAACCGAAAGGCTGGCTACCCTACGCCTGTGCTCAAGGCTTTGAAGATTGGACTTGACTAAATCTGGATCACCAATCAGCCTCTTCGCACGCCTTTCCATCGAGTCCAAAGCTGCCAGGTGGCACTTTGCAGCACCAGCCCATATGTGGCTGCAGTACTCCACACACGATCGGACCTGTGCTTTGTATAACACTAAAAGCTGTCCCGGTGTGAAGTACCGCCGGACTTTTGCAAGAACGCCTAGTTTCCTAGCAGCTACTTTGGCTTTGGACTCAATGAACCGCCCAAAATTGAGGTCGGAGGAAATTTCAATACCCAAGAGTTGAAGGCGGTCGGTACAATCCAATGATACATTCTGAAAAGTAGGAGCCGAGGTGAACGGGCTCCTTTTGGCGGTGAACAGACACGCCTGTGTTTTGGCGGCGTTGAATCCCACCAGATTGGTTTTGCCCCACTTGGAGACTGCCTGAAGTGAGATATTCGTACGCTCTACCATAGCCTCTCGTTCAGACCGGATTTGCTCTTTACTAGCCCGACCACCTGGCAGGTATCTCTCCACAACTGTGCTATCACTTTACTGATACAGAATGAGTTTTATTCTAAAACAAAGACCAGAAATGGCCAACGGAACTTCATCCTTACATAGATATCACAATGTAGATAGTTAAGCGACTATGACAATAAAAATAAATAAATGTTTCTGAATAGTTATGTTAAAAATGGTACCGTCGAAGTCACCTGATGATGATGATGGAGCCGGAAGATAGGCACCGGAACTCCGTAGTTAATCAATGTGTCCTAGCCATGTTTGGGCTTATTAGAATTGTCATGAGATGCACTTTGGCTGTAAGGTACTATGGAACTGATTTGATGATGATGATGGAACCGGAAGTTAGGCACCGGAACTCTGTAGTTAATCAATGTATCCTAGCCGTGTTGGGGCTTTTTAGAATTGTCATGAGATGCACTTTGGCTATAAGGTACTATCAAACTGATCTGATGATAATGATGATGAAGCTAGAAGACTGGCACCGGGACTCCGTAATTAATCAATGTATCCTACCCGTGTTTGGGCTATTTAGAATTATCATGAGATGCGCCGCACTTTGGCTATAAGGTACTATCAAACTGATCTGATGATGATGGATAACCCTATAGTAATCCAATCGGGCGTTGAATTTTGTCATGAACCTTGAAACTCAATAAAAATAATTTGTTCGAGCTTAGAATATAGGTTATAATGACACGTATGACATCGTAGTGCAATTCGAGTATAGTACAAAATAAAACAATTATTTTTTTTTAATATAATGCACTTTGGCTATAAGGTACTATCAAACTGATCTGATGATAATGATGATGAAGCTAGAAGACTGGCACCGGGACTCCGTAATTAATCAATGTATCCTACCCGTGTTTGGGCTATTTAGAATTATCATGAGATGCGCCGCACTTTGGCTATAAGGTACTATCAAACTGATCTGATGATGATGGATAACCCTATAGTAATCCAATCGGGCGTTGAATTTTGTCATGAACCTTGAAACTCAATAAAAATAATTTGTTCGAGCTTAGAATATAGGTTATAATGACACGTATGACATCGTAGTGCAATTCGAGTATAGTACAAAATAAAACAATTTTTTTTTTAAATATAATGTATAGGCTCGCGTTTGACCACAATCTCACCTGATGGTAAGCGATGATGTGGCCGACGATAGAGCACGCTTGCCTATATCTTCGAGTACCAAGATAAATTAGGACACTTTTCACTACATATTATAAAAAAGTCTGTCTGTTCGCGATAAACTCAAAATTTACTGCACCGATTTTCAAGCAGTTTTCACCACTCGATAGCGTGATTTTTGAGGAAGCTTTTAGTATATAATTTGTTAAGTTTTTGTATGTATTTTTGTGTACATTAACGTTATTTGTTGAAGATGTCGGGAAAAAATAAGCCGTCTGGGAGCTTTTGACGCAAACGCTGCCTAAACCCTTTGAGATATAACAAAATAATGTATCGTGGAATTGTGTATTTTATATAGGTCTACAGAAAAGTCCGTGGTGGCATATGTCTATCTCTTAAGGTTAACATAATATATCCATTTACTACTTTTAAAAATTGGCATTCATGAAGCATTTATTGGAAAGCTATTTACATAATTACGGTATTAATTCTTTTCATAATAAGTTACTTCGCGTTCAAGAATAAATCAGTATCTGTAAATTACTTCTTGAATCATTTAAATCGGATGTACCATTAGAACGATTTCATAAATTTAATAATTCTCTAAATTAACCTTTCGAATGTCTTAAGTTACACTGTCCGACATAAGGTAATTGTTCTTCTATTGTGTCTCTAATTACGACATTCAAAGAGTTAAATTCACGAGTTCCGCTCTTCAGTAGCTACGCATGACGCGGTCACCGATCCTCCCGCCACACTGTTTTGCCTACTGTTTCTTTAGCTAATAAGCCGAACGACAACAACGCACGACTGATAACTGTGTTTTCCTTTGGAAATTGTTGAAAAGTTATAATTGTATTTTTGTTTTGTGTTTGTTTTCTTAACTAACACAACACCAACAATGGTAGTATATGTGAATTAAGGTAGTTAAGAACTACGCTGCTCACGCGTGTGAAATGGAGGTCCAAAATGTATGGGAAATAACATTAGGTTACGCCATGCGGGCGAAGCCGCGGGCAAAAGCTA
Organism: Mythimna albipuncta; assembly: GCA_929112965.1. Taxonomy (NCBI): domain Eukaryota; kingdom Metazoa; phylum Arthropoda; class Insecta; order Lepidoptera; family Noctuidae; genus Mythimna; species Mythimna albipuncta. The sequence continues at coordinate 21,155,270 of OV815959.1, read as the reverse complement.
GTGTATTTATAAATCAATTTTTCCTGTTACAATTATTCAGTCCCATACAATCTTTTCACACAAATACAATACAGAAATTGGCTATGCTACAAATAGGGTCTGGATAGTACACAACTGCTAAATCCGTTGTATATTTTACCTTATAATTATAAAAAAAAAAAACTTTTTCCAAAAAAGATATAACCGATTTTACTAGTCGGTGTTAAATAAGGAACAACCAATATCGAGAAAAACCGAAATTAAAATTATTTTGATGGTTATAGTGTTTTTTTTTATTGAAGTCTGTTATATTGTTTTTGGAAAAAGTTTTTTATTTCACACTTTTTAGGTGTAATACACTTACTTACAGCCAGAGTACCTTTTTCTCATGACAATTCCAATGAACTCAAACCCTGCTAGGATAAATTCATTGTTTTATTATGAAGCTTCCGTGTCTACCTTGCGGCTCCATCATCATCATCAGATCAGTTTGATAGTACCTTATAGCCAAAGTGCGGCGCATCTCATGATAATTCCAAATAGCCCAAACACAGGTAGGATTAATTTGTATTAGCATTGATTAATTACGGAGTCCCGGTGCCTATCTTCTAGCTTCATCATCATTATCATCAGATCAGTTTGATAGTACCTTATTGCCAAAGAGCATCTCATGACAATTCTAATAAACCCAAACACGGCTAGGATACATTGATTAATTACGGCGTTCCGGTGCTTATCTTCCGGCTCCATCATCATCATCAGGTCACTTCGATGATACCATTTTCAACATACCTATCCAGAACCATTCATTTATTTGTATTATCGTTGTCGCATAACTATGTTCATTGTGATATTTGTGTGAGTATGAACTTCCACTGGCCATTTCTGGTCTTCGTCACTAGTTCCACTTCATAAAATGTAATTTTTTGAGTGTAAATGCTAAGTCTTTGATGAAAATACCAAAAGAACTACACGGTTGCTTTTGGTATTTGTGGAGTTCCCTCGAATTCGCCAAGATTCCATTATCATATCCCGACTTGTTGACTATGGGACCATTTGGAAAGTATACACTTTCCAACAAAAAAATAATTTTTCAAATTGGTCGGCAAGCAACGAAGTTATGTGCGAACATACATAAAAAATAAATTCAAACATCCGAATTGAGAACCTCCTCCCTTTTTTAGAAGTCGGTTAAAAATACATAAGTATTCATAGTTTTAACTTTATTTTACGATTAGATCGAATATTAAATTGGAAATACCTACTTGCTTCAGACATCGTACGAGTATATAAATCTTCAAACTCATTATGAGTTTAAAGATTGTACCTAATTGTCTGATAAAATTATTCTCAAATACCCATTTGATTTTGTTAAATATAATATTTTTAAAGAAATAAGCCTGGGATGGGAAATCGTAGGTTTACAAAGAAATTGGTCGTTATTACCCGTAACGATATGGCAACTACTTATTTTTGCTACACGAGTAGTACTCGAAACTGGATAAGCAGGCAGATAACATATTGCCATATAGTAATACTGATATTAAAAATCAAACAAGCTTGATTCAATTAATACTTACTAAGAAAAATAAAATAATACCTCAAATATCAAGACATGTTCGGTTAAAGTATAAAATTGAGCAAACAATGGGCTCTACGTGTGCGTGCGCGTAAGGTCGATGTATTGCGACCAAGATACCTAAATACCTAAATTCCTGAAGCTACAAAGCAATATTTGTGTACAAATTATACACAACACTACAGAAAAAAAAATCGTCTTTGTCCTAAAGTTTATTTTGTGATTTTTCTATATGTACCTATTTTTTTGGTTAAATTATCGATAAATCTATCGATATTTCATAATCTCTTATCAAAGACAAAATTGTGTTGTCTTGTTGTTATAGATGTGCGAACAAGAACTTGCACATGGATTATAGCTTTGGTTCGAAGAGAGAGAGATGGGATTGTCTCTTGGTATTATGTAGAGTTGATTCGACTGGCCTGTTGACCTAGTGGTTAGTAGTCCTGACTGCTATGCCGGAGGTCGTGGGTTCGGTTCCCACCCAGGACAAATGTTTGTGTGATGAGCATAAGCATTTGTTCTGTCTGGGTGTAAATTTATTTAAAATATGTATGTAATTAGAAATATATAAGTATGTTTATCAGTTGTCTAGTATTCATAACACAAGCTCTGCTTAGCTTGAGACTAGACGGCGCTGTGTGATAGTTGCGGAATATTATTATTATTCAAAGTAAGTACTATCAATCTACTACAGCAGGTCACCTGCTCAGGCTCACTGACATAGTCCTAGGGTTTATACCAAGGGCCAGCTTTAAGTCTTTACCAGAGTGTTTTGTAGCAGGATTTTTAAAGTAGTAAAATTCAACTTGCTTCACACCTACGCTGTTACCTATGTAAGGACGAAATTACAGTATTAGTGGTCAGTATTGCCATGGCAGAATACTGGGTGAGGCAAGGAATTTAACCAGTTTTGCCATCAACATGTTAAGAAGAAGTAAAGTTCATTGACTTTTCTAATTATTTGTAAATTTAATCCTAATGGATATTGTGATGTAAAATTGGTGCTGCTTGTATCACATGTAACCAGCACACAGCCGAACAATAAGTGGAATCATTGAAACAGGCTCAATCTCAGTAAAATGGAGCTGAGAATTTGATTGTTGTATTGACTACCTCACTGCAGTTTTCCAAGAAGGCTGGCTTGACACATTATGCTGCCAAATTCTACAAAGAATCAGATTGTGTCTACATTTCTTAAACAACATGCATAACTAAAACGAAAAAATCCTTCTTTTTTCTAGAAACTACTATATACCTTGGGGAACATTATACCTACTCACTGCTGCTAACTTTCAAGTTATTGTATATGATTCAGTCAGACCTCTGTATGACACTACAACTCAGAGTAATTTATATACTTACTACCCCACTACAGTAGTAGTAGCAGTGCTTTTCAGTAATGATTAAAGTGGGAAACTCACTTTGAAAGGTTCAGTCTTGGCACCACCACCTGACGATTCCAGAGATTCTACTCGAGCTTGAAGGCTAATGACCAAATTACGCAAGTCATTTATAGCTTTCTTCAAATCTCCATTCTCTTGCTCTAGTACTTTGACTTTGTTAGCGAGTTCTGTGTTAGGAACCCCTGCCAAGGTTGCAACACTGTCCATCTGGAAACATTCAGAAAGAAATAATGAGTTTTTCAAATACCAAGCTTCTTTTTCAATTAAAAAGCATAAACTTCAACTCAAATCAATATAAACAATACTTTTTTGTATTTAAATTCCATGAACTAATAGAGTTAAAAAAGTATTTAAAAATATAATGACTTATATAACAGCAAGACAAAATAATATTTAATACAATGTGTGAATATTAATCAAATTTTAATAGTTACTCACACATTCTAAAGAATCTTTGATATGTTGTCTAGCCTTAGCAACTTCACGGGCCAAAGAAGTGCGAGCTACTGAAAACGGAGTAGCATGGACCTACAAAGTTTTAACATAAAAATGTTTGATCAACTTTGAAAATGTAAATAATGTTATACATAGTTTCCTAAGTTTAGGGTTTTAAAATTTATATTATAGATTATATATATACATATTTAAATACTGATAGCATAATACAAACCTTTGATAGTGATTCGTAATATTTGCGTTCAGCATCACCATAGACATTTTTATCCAGCCAAATTTTTTCATGTACTAGGGCAGACATTCTGAAAATTATGATTTTAACATAAAAAACGTTAATTACAATGTTTGAAAGTATGTCAATTGGACTTAGTTTGTCATTTCGGTCATTTTCTCTGCTTTTTTTGACGAGGTTATGAATGATGAAAATTGTTATACTGTATAAAACTACAAAATATTTATTTTAACTTAAATGTACACATACTCAGTAAGTTCCAAACAATGTTTAGATTATAATCATATAAAGAGCTGGCGCATTCAATGCGCCAGCTCTTTATATAAGAAAGATGAAACTTTCAAAATTTAGACGGCCACATAGGTTATTCTTATTTGAACTTACTTAAATCTTCTTTAGGTAATGAACGTTTTCAAATTAAATGTTATAAAGAATTATTGAACTAAAAGTAACACGGCAAAACAGAAATGGAAAAAAATTGGAAACAGCACTCGTAGTCGTCCTCATCGGTTTATTGGTGGGTACAAAAGAAAGAGACAAGAGAGAACACATGTGACAGCGCCTATTACACCACAGATTCAAAATGTACAATGACCCTCCACGTTGACAGCGTTGGTTAGTTGACAACTAGACACTGAGCAATTTTTTTTTTTTATGTTTTTATGACCTGGTCACTTGGGGACTCTGACCAACGAAAAATGGTAGAGTCCATTTCACGAAAGAAGTCTGTCCCGCAGACGCAGCGCTGTATTCGCGCGACATAATGTTGCCACGGTTAAATATGGGGAAATCAGGGGAAATAATTTATAACAATGCACTATAGAATGGTTTATTTTTTTATTATTTCCCTCTGGTAACTAAACTTGGACTTACCTCTTCCTGCCAACGCAGCGTCATGTACAATGTAGAGATGGCAGCGCGCTAAGTTTAAAATTAGCGGCCGACCTGTCTGTTATAGCTTTAGTTTATCGGAGCTTAATAACTACATCATATTAAAATACCTATGGCTATGTTTTATGTGTGACTGATTTAGTCCAACAACAACCCACCATAGTGAAAAGATAAATATTTTTTCCGCACATACATAATGATTTCCTAAACGATGTTTTGTTATCTTTTGCCTGCGGCTTCACCCGCGGACATAAATATCCCACAAATAGCCTGTAACACACAGGAATAGAGCAGCTTATTCTATCGGTGAAAAAATTTAAGCAATCGGACCAGAAGTTTCAGATATAACCTCCTACAAAAAAAAAAAATACAAACTATAGGTACCTCTTTATAATATTAGCGTAGATTTCCAAGGTAAAGTCCATTTCACGAAATAATTCCCGCAGACGCAGCGCTGTATTCGCGCGACATAATGTTGGCACGGTTAAATATGGGGAAATCAGGGGAAATAATTTATAGTTCATTTACTTTCATTTTATTAACTAGGTACCTACTCGAATAGTTAGATAAGAAAAAAATGTTTTTAATAGAATGTATTTTTAATATAATAGGTACCATTTGATGTCCATACTGCTAAGGTCAGATTAATGAAAAATAAATCTTCCTGTAATTTCTAAGATATAAAATGTAGATGTTCGACCAACTTTAAATTAGAAAAATAAAATAACATTTAAAACTTTTATTCAAATTTTTATTGAATAATAATTATGATCGGTCATACTATGATCACTGTCAGAAGAGTGAATAGAAACAGAATCAGATTCTGTTACACTATCACTAGCCGTGGATATAATAAATCGATCCATTGCTTCATCCATAAGACCATCATTTTTTAAATATTCTTCCTCCAAATGCTGTACATGTTTACATTGAACTGCCCAATCTTCCGCTGTAGCAGTCTCAAAAGCCTCTTCTGTTAGGCATACAATTTCTTTTGGATCTTGGCCCACGTTTTTATCCGCTACCCGTCTCTTTACAAGGCTCCACATTTTTTGGATCGGATTGAGATCGCAGTGGTAAGGCGGCAATCTTAGCAATTCATGATTGTGAGATTTTAATAATGCCTCCACGGCATATGTAGGTGGACCTTTGTTTTGTTTATTTAAATCAAATAATACAGCTTTTGTCCAAGTATCTTCAAAATATACTCCCTTTTCTCGCAGCCATTCCTGCATGTCACGTTTAATACTTGACATTGTAGGTGCTTTATCTATTTGAGTGCAGTGATACGGAGCGTTGTCCATTACCACAAGTGACCTTTCAGGTAGGTTAGGAATGACTTTTTCACTCATCCATTTCAAAAATTTAGTTGAGTTCATGTCATCGTGGTAATCTGAGCATTTGGATTGGGATTTGAACATTTAAGAACCATTAAGAAAACCATTTTCAGTTCCCGCATGAGCAATTATCCAACGACTCCCTGATGACTCTGACACGAACATCCCAGGCTCCTCCTCACTTTGCCAGCAACTTTTGGCATGATAAGTGTTGTGTATGGGATACCTACGTCAGTGCGAAAGCCGTATCATCGAAGTTTGTTTGCGGCGGAGACCTCTTGCGCCGGGCCTTGGTTGAGGCCATGGTCTGGAGCGAGGAGGAGTGGCAGGCGGTCGCCGACATCTGCGAAGCAGTAATGCTCGCTAAGGAGGAGGCCGACCGCATCAGGCAACGGCTCTCTCGCCGCCGCCGGGATGCCGATCCCGATTTCCAGCCACCGTAGGCGCGGGCTTGCGGACAGTGAGCAATGGGTAGCTCGCTGTCCAGCCGTCCAGACCAAGCCCATGTCGTCGACGGCGTGCACTGTTCCCGCGCGCCTCAAGGTGTTGTCAGCAACACCAGGGGCCCAGCCGGGTCGAAGCCTACTGGGGCCAGGATTATCCGAAAGGGCGCTCGAGCCCCGGTATGAAGGCTTGAAGGAATGGGATGGGTTTTTTAGTCAGTAAGAGTCTGACACTATCTCCCACTCCGCCCAAGAGCGGGGGTTGTCACTGGATGATTTTTTCCATCGAAAAAAAAAGTTATAAACATATATATGTAAAATATTCTAAAAATCAACGTTAGGTGTTGAAAATCGTAACGAAATTCCTGTGTGTAGTAACAAGACTTCCATTGCACAAGGCTTCGCAGTATGATGTTTTCGCTGTAAAATCGTTCGCAGTAAAGTTTTTCGATGTAACGAACCATCGCAATAACAAAAAGTCGACTTAACAAGGCGTCGCTGTATAGAGATATCGTTGAAAAGTTTTCGAAGAAACAAACTTCGATGATACGGCTTTCGCACTGACGTAGGTATCCCGTTGTGTATATAGGTCTCGTCTAAATATACTACAGGTTTTTTCTCCACATTGCGACTTCTTCGGATTCTCTCCAAATATCTTGGACGCCATGCAGTAATATCATAACGTTCCATTAGTAATTTACGTTTCGATTGGCATCGCTTAAACTTGAAACCGATGCTATGCAATATACGGTGCAATGTTGTGATGCTTCCTTAATAATTTATGTCTTCTCTCAAAGCTGCACGTAATTTAATCAATGTAGCTCCTTCTTCACAACATAAAAACTGTGAATTTTTTGCACCTTCTTTTGTAACTTTCTTTACAGTTTTCTCTGAAACACCTGCAATAAAATGAACAATAAAAAAAAATCAAACAAAGATTATTTTCGTATTTAATTACATTATTGTTGAATATAACTTTACAAATTTTTGTTGTGTTGTGTTAATTCCTTTTCAAATTTTCCTTAATAAAAATCGTGCATTAATTAATTCCAATCTGTAAATCAATCGGGAAAAAATCTGTGTATGGCAGCCCCAAAATTCGATCGATACAGTCTGTCAAGAAAGTCATGAAAAGAATGTTTTGGGAACTACTGTTTTTGCTAATACTAGCAACACTGAATAATTGTTAAGCTGAGTACCTGAACTGTCACGTCGTATCTCTGTGGTTGATTTTTTATAATATTTCGGTGCTATTTCGAGTTTTTTAATCGTGTAAGCGTTAAGATACAAAAATTGAATCGAAATGTTTATAAGAGCGGTGCGAGACAAATTATATTTAAAGTTTTTCAAGGGTGTATGGCCGAAATTCAAGGTGGGAATGCTGGGACGAACAAAGACGATGTTTGTGGTCGAACAGCAAAGTTAACCGGTACGTAAATTTATTCTAAAGTTTAACACATTAACGGAAATATAATGTTTTAAAAATCTTCTGTTTTTAAGTACAATTTATCTATCTTTAACATTGTTTATGTCTTGCTAAGGTTTTGAAATTTACCTACGATTTATTGTACTACTACTTGACGGTTTTGATATTTTGGTGTTTTTTATTTAGGTATGATAAATGTATTTGTATATTTAACATAATTATCTTTATTGACTTCAGGTGTTTCCGAAAGTACAGTCCAGCCCATTGTGGACTAAGGCATGAAGAATGGAGGTAAATTTTCAACGCTTGGAAAACACAGGAAAGGCCGACCTACGAAACAAACTACGAGTCAGATGTTGGCCGGTTTTTGAAGAAGTTTCAGGCAACATTTCTGGAGTTGAATACCTCGACTCTGATTATTTGGATTCGGATTAATAAAGATTTATTTCATAAACTTTTTATTTTTGCAATGAGCTCATTCCTATCGATACTCAGCGCCATGCTGACGGCAGTGCAGAGAGGCAAAACATCGTGATTTGCACTTTGTTACACAGCTACACAGTTTACACAGCTGAAAGGACGAAAACAAGGGTTGATCAAACCAGACATTCTTATGAATATAAAACCAGATATTCAGAAGAATGTCTGTTTTGATAAACTCTTACGTGTAGGTACGTAGGATAAACATATAATTATCCTAATAAGCAAATAGAGAAGTCTGGTTTCGTCGCAATGTTTATAAAACAAAATTTAGACTGGTAGAGAATGCCTAAGGCATTAACTCCGCCTTTGTACTTTTGTGTTGGATGAAGTTTTAATAAATAAATGAGAACTACTATAACTATTATCAGTTAAAATTAAACGTCACTTGAATGAAAATTAGTTCTAATAAAAATGTTGTTCGCCACTACGACAGAGTTAGTACTTTTATTTATAGGGAGCCACTACCAATGAAAGTCAAAACTCGTTTGCAAGCATGTATTAAATAGACGAGTGTCAGATAGATCGGTAAAATAATGTACCTACACGGCAGTAAAGGGACCGTAAATCGGTAATTATTATTTTATAAATAAAAGTATCAATATCTTTTAGTCGAAATTTATTGGGATACCATGTTTAATGATAGTGGCGCCCTCCCTTCTTTTCATGACTTTCTTGACAGACTGTACATCGACAAACGACAACATGGCCGATCTCCCCATCTGTCAAATTTAGTTCCACAATTGTCCGCGGGACTTCTTTCGTGAAATGGACTTTAGTGAATTATTTATTAAAGTCCATATATGGCAGCATTAAAAAAAAAATTATGCCCTGTCAAAAATGTATCGTTGACATTTCAAACTTCAGTCATCTTGTGTTTACGTGCATTTTATTTTCGTTTATTTTATAATAAAAAAATAAGACGGGTTGCACTCCGGGAGTGCCGGCAGAAGTGAAAACTTGATTATTAACGTTGAAATATATATAATATATCTATATACGTTGAAATATATATATATATATATATCTATATATTTGAAACAGTAGGCCCAGGCATACATTTTCGCCGCGCCGTAGAGAGGGGATAGCTGTCTACTCTCCATCCGTCTTACGCTTTTTCGATCAGGTCACGTGTCCTGACGCGAGTTTAAGATTTTATACCCATTACAGAAAAAGTGCTCAACGCCGCTAAAGAAGTTTTCACTTCAATAATGCTCTAAACAATAAATAATTCGACAAGGAGGCTTCTCTTCAAGATAATTGATAAAGTTAAAACAAAAAAAATAAGATTAATGGGAAATCTGTACAGAAAATGCGACGGCTTGATACTATACGTTCATATTATAGGTTAGTGTTTTGAATATCTAGTGAAATAGCTTGATACCTACTTTTCGATCATTTATATCAAATTGCAATGAGTAATATTTTAATATACTTTTTACGAGATATAGACAATGAGCAGGTGAAACTTTAAATTACCAGAACGGCAAAGGCATGGAAAACTTTTGAAGAAATTGAAATATCGACTTGTAACTACTACATTACGTACTAATTACACTATTCGCAAGGTTAAACGCACATTATGCAGGTAAGCAAAATACAAGTTCAGTTCTGTTGACAGTTATAAGTTGAAGATAAAAATGCTTAACTGCTGGTCTAGCTCCACTACCACTAGGGCGCACAAATTGTTGGTTTGAAATTTGAAATCACTGGTAGTGGCACGTGTGTTGGATCATTGGGAAACAAATGATCCAACACACGCGCCAGTTCAAGATTTTTGAATCTTTAAATTTATTAATCATCTTGATCTTTGCCTTTTGCCTTTTCGTCGATTATGATGATATGGCATCGATAAGTCTCTCAAACAAATAAAAAATGTCGATGAAATCTCACACACAATTTGTTTTATTTAAATTTTAAAGGTAAGAAACGCTTTATTTCATAAATATATTTACTAATATAATATTAGTTATTCATGAATTGTTCAATAAAACTTGCATATTATTTTCGTAAATAATTTATATCAAAAGTATCAACTATGTTTAAGCAGCGTAGAGTCAGGGTGAACATTTACAGATTTTTTTAATTCGACCTTTTTACTGTTTTGCCATCTTTCGCTGGTCAAACTCTACTATTGTGTCCTTCGGCCTCATTCGGTGTCGCCGAGCCGAGATTTTCAGGAATCTAGGCATTCTTGTAGTGGTTTTTTTTCGACGATTATGTTCAAGTAGCACAGGACAGGGTGACATTTATAAAACACGTCAAAATTGTTTACCAAATCCTGAGCCGGTTGAGTTGGCTGGTAAACAGGGAGAAGTCGATTCTAGTCCCTCAACAACAACAACTCCCTGGGTTTGATAGGTATGGAGTCCCTGGACAAATCAAAAAGGTTTACCAGAAAACAAGATTCGAAACATCTATATATATAAAAGAAAGTCGTGTTAGTTACACCACTTATAACTCAAGAACGGCTGAACCGATTTGGCTGAAAATTGGTGGGGAGGTAGCTTAAAACCAGGAGACGGACATAGGATACTTTTTTTTTTTTTTTTTTTTTTTTTTAGGGTAGAGTAGAGTAGAGTAGGGTAGGGTAGGGTAGAGTAGGGTAGGGTAGAGTAGGGTATAGTAGGGTAGAGTAGGGTAGGGTAGAGTAGAGTAGAGTAGGGTAGGGTAGAGTAGGGTAGAGTAGGGTAGGGTAGAGTAGGGTAGAGTAGGGTAGAGTAGGGTAGAGTAGGTAGAGTAGGGTAGAGTAAGGTAGAGTAGAGTAGAGTGTGGTTGGGTAGAGTAGGGTAGAGTAGGGTAGGGTAGAGTAGGGTATAGTAGGGTAGAGTAGGTAGAGTAGGGTAGAGAAGAGTAGAGTGTGGTTGGGTAGAGTAGGGTAGAGTAGGGTAGAGTAGGGTATAGTAGGGTAGAGTAGGGTAGAGTAGGGTAGAGTAGGGTAGAGTAGGATAGAGTAGGGTAGAGTAGAGTAGAGTAGGGTAGGGTAGAGTAGGGTAGAGTAGGGTATAGTAGGGTAGAGTAGGATAGAGTAGGGTAGAGTAGAGTAGAGTAGGGTAGGGTAGAGTAGGGTAGAGTAGGGTATAGTAGGGTAGAGTAGGGTATAGTAGGCTGAAGTAGGGAAGAGCGGGAGCGAAGCCGCGGGCAAAAGCTAGTAGATTTATAAGAACATCCAGATGCCTAGTACGCGCTGTCTAAATGCTTCGAATTCAAAGAAACCAAAATAGTGTCTTCGTCCGTTAGCCCCGCCCACAGGCCGCCATTACGCGACAGTCGTTCAAAGCGCGTCTACGTTTTAACGCTGTTAAATATATTAGAAAAAATGACTGTTTGTGCGGTAAAATCCTGTAAAAACTACACTCCCAAAAAAAAGACAAGGACACGGACATTACTTTTCACAGGTAAGTTTGCAATTTTATGATGAATTTCAACGTATTTCTTTGAAAATATTACGAAAACTAAATAAAAACAAAACGACTCCATAATATTTGAGTATTGCCAAGTTACAGTATGAAATATTTTTACCCCTTTTTTGTGCTGCGATATTTTAATATTGTAAAATGTTACGAAATTAACATTATCACTATCACTACATAGTATAAAACAAAGTCGCTTTCTCTGTCCCTATGTCCCTTTGTATGCTTAAATCTTTGAAACTACGCAACGGATTTTGATGCGGTTTTTTTTAGTAGATAGAGTGATTCAAGAGGAAGGTTTATATGTATAATAACATACATTTAATAGTGGAGAAGTACTGTTATTTTTGAGGTTTCTAATGTGATGTCGTAAATAATTACATATTTTCCGCTTACATTGCAAACGCAGGCTGAACACTACGAGTTTTATCAAAATAATGTACTAAGTATTGTACACATTGAAAAGGTCTACAGAAAAGTCCGTGATAGTATATGTCTATCTCTTATGGATAACCCACAATAACTTTTTTTTGTCATTTATTTTTTACGACAAATAATGACTAATTTTCGAATCGATTTTAACCAATACAGCATTAATCTTTAACCGATTAAATACCTTGAATACATTATTCATTTAATATAGATCTATATGGCCCTTTACACCGTATGATTTAAGTGAATATTTTTGAAGATATTATAGATTTAAAAATTGCGGGACGTAGCGTTTGCGGCGGTACCGGCCGGCCGCCCGATGCGGCAAGAGCGTGCCTCTTCATGGTATAGGGAAAGGGGGATTGTTTTACTCCAAATTTAACGCGTGCGGGCCACGGGCAGTAATGAATAAATCAAAACTACTGAATCGATTTTAATCACATAGGCTATATATTTTATACCCGTGCGAAGCCGGAGCGGGCCGCTATGTTTTTATATACAACGTTCACAGTTTTTCTGTAGTGTATTTAGTATCAGCATTGCACCCGTGCGAAGCCGGGGCGGGTCGCTAGTTATTAACAAAAAAAAGAAAAAGAAATGATATCCATGGTTGCCAAGGGTATGAAATACTTTTACCATCTCTTAAAATACTGTGATATTATTGAGTCAACAAACGGATTTGGAGCAAAACAATATTTCAGGTATGTTTGTTACGTTAACGTCCGTATGTTCGTGTAGTGATAACTCTCAAAGCAGTACGTACAGTACGCGGCAAATAAGTTGAACCATCATGACGGTCGATGTGCAGTAACCGATTTTCGTGTTTCAATCGAAGTCCCGGCCACATGAGTAGATAAACCGTACAGAGGGAAAGCTTACTAAGAACGTGTAATATTGTTACCTATTTTGGTAGGGTTGTCACAATAGGTGAAAACAAATTAAATGAAACATTTGTTAAATAGTTTTATTATTCAGAAGGTTCAAAATAGGATAAGTAACTAATAAGATTCCGATAAGAATTAATAAGAAATTGCGAATTTATTTTAGCGAAAATGTAAAGTTGTTTGTTAACTATTTTGAAAGATATTTTATCTACGTTATCGGTGTATGTTTTATGTAGCTGATTAGTGTTTTTGAGTCTAATACACATATAGTTTACGTTTTTTGTTAGGGTTCCGTAGCCAAATGGCAAAAAACGGAACCCTTATAGATTCGTCATGTCTGTCTGTCTGTCTGTCTGTCTGTCTGTCTGTCTGTCTGTCCGTCCGTATGTCACAGCCACTTTTTTCCGAAACTATAAGAGCTATACTGTTGAAACTTTGTAAGTACATGTATTCTGTGAACCGCATTAAGGTTTCCACACAAAAATAGAAAAAAAGGAATAAATTTTGGGGGTCCCCATACATAGAACTGAAACCCAAAAATTTTTTTTTCATCAAACCCATGCGTGTGGGGTATCTATGGATAGGTCTTCAAAAATGATACTGAGGTTTCTAATATCATTTTTTTCTAAACTGAATAGTTTGCGCGAGAGACACTTCCAAAGTGGTAAAATGTGTGTCCCCCTCCCTCTAACTTCTAAGATAAGAGAATGATAAAACTAAAAAAAATATATGATGTACATTACTATAAAAACTACCAACGAAAATTGGTTTGAACGAAATCTAGTAAGTATTTTTTTTTTAATGCGTCATAAATCGCACACTATTATTAAAACATCGATCAAAGTTACAACACATTACAAGAACTTTTATATTATGTTACTTGCTGCTACGGAACCCTACATGGGCGAGTCCGACTCGCACTTGGCCGGTTTTTTTGTATTAAATACTCACCACAACTTTATTTTTAGTTGAGACTTACCATTTTTGTTTTATAAAGTTTATTATGTGTAAAGTTATAGTTTTATATAAAAGTAGACATACGCATTCAGGGGTGCGTGGTGGTGTACGAGACCAGCGCGACACGCAACATACGCCAATCGGGTTGAACTGTCCCGAGGGCTCGGTAGCCAAAGGGTACTGACTGCTACCGTCACCGCCTCCTAACGGAGATTAATCCACCACAAATTGTGTTATACTATTAGAACAAACATACACAGACACACGCACACACACCACTCACAAACTTTCTTCTTTATAATGTTAGTATGAAATTAAAAGTTTTTTGTTCATTCACACGTGTTTACGAAAACCATGTTATAAAATAAAATTATAACAATCTCCAAAAACTATCATAATAGGCACTCGGTATGAATGTAAAAGGCGGGTTTCATTTTGTACACATATATTAACTACATAATTACTTATGTCAATATGAATAAGAAAACTACCCGAATTTTCCCATATTTTGGGGTAATCATTTTGCGCTGGTATTAGAAAAGTCACGCACACAAACGCAGAAACGATAATAATACACTTGCGGTGGGCGGTCCGCACGCACACGCGCATTACAAAATGCATTCAATTTGAACGTTGCGTTTTGTACGGTACACTCAATCTGGTTCTTATAAATCTATGATTCGAAATATACAAATAGTGTAGGCGAAGTTGCTTCGACGACAGAAGGCGTCTCTTCGAGAAATGCAGAGTATTATAGGCGTTCTGAATTTTACTCGACTTCCAATGGGTCGCTTACATGTTCGTCATCTCCTGGCTTATTGCAACCTAGTCCTGAAAATGCCAAATCAGTCGACTTATCTCTTGCCTGCGGAGGTGCTAACACAACTGAGATGGTGGAAGGTTCACTGTGTGGAGAAGTCCAGGCTTCATCCTCTACAAGCAAAATCTTTTTAAGCACAGACGCAGCAGGTACAGGTTGGGGGCGGAGTTGAACGGTCTGCACATTTCAGGCACCTAGACAGAAGAAGAAGAGCGGCTTCACTTGAATCACAAAGAGATGTTAACTTTTCTGAAATGTTTGTTAGAATTCGCTCCGTCTCTGAGTCAACACTTCGCTTCTTTTACAGTGCGACAACAAGGCGGTAGTAGCGTACTTGAGGAAGGAGGGGGGAACAAGTCGCAGACCTTAATGAAGTTAATATATCAAATCTTTCAAATTCGTTAAGAGTATGATATTCATGTAGTTCCCAATCACATTCCAGGCAGGTGTGGCGGACAGTCTGTCGCGTCATTCGAGGTTACAGGAATGGCATCTGCTACCCGAGTTCGCCAGCATTGTCTTTGCGAAGTGGGGTGTTTCCCAGATAGATCTGTTTACGTTCAGCACAGCTCACGTAGTACCTTGTTACGTAACTCTAGATCAAAGGGATCAGCGAGCATGGAGGCACAACGCGGTCGCATTCAAATGGGATTTTCGTCTAGCTTGGGTCTTTCCTCCTCCGAGTGTAATACCTCGTGTACTGATATATCTAAATCAGGTTCGAGGTGTATTTCTGATAGTCGCACCGAGGTGGTATCGAGCATTCTGGAGAGCAGATTTGAAGACGAGAGCGATAGCACCTCCATTCACAATTCACAGGTTATCGAAGGTACTCGTAGACACGAGTACCGGGCAGCCACCATCACGAGCGAAGGAACTGTATCTGGAAGTATGGAAATGTGGTGGTGGTCTGAATCCTTCGGATTAGGAGACTGGTCTGAATAAAAAAAGTCTTTACTCAAAGAAGGTTGGAGGGCGTCTACTTTGAATACATATAGACCAGCATGGCAGAGATGGTTGGTGTTCCAGGTTTGGTGTAAATTTTTTAGATCCTACTATACAGGTATCTTCACAGAATTGGCTCGATATATGGCAGATTTAAATATAAATGAAAAATTGTCTTATCGTACAATCCTTCTTCATAAATCTGTTGTATCTACTTTGTGTACAAAAAGCGAGGCCCGTTTAAGTTCAAATATTTTGGTAAAACAAATGATTAAAGCTATAGCATTGCATCAACCTAAGAAGTGTCCACCCTCTGTCTGGGATCCTCAATCTTTGATAGGTTGGTTGGGTAGTAAGTCTCTTCAAAGTTAAAGTCTATTCGAAATTTCAAGGGTTTGTGCAGTACTACTGTTGTTGTGTTCAGGGCGAAGGGTACACGACTTAACATTACTTAGCGTGTCCCCAGATAGATCTATAATAAGTGAGAATAGTATTATGTTTTGACCGCACTTTGGTTCGAAGACTGATTCCGAAACACATGTAGGTACAGTTAGGTTTGAAGCTATTAGGTAATATTGAAAGGGCGGCTGTTAATCCAGTGTTCTGGCTTAAAAAACTTATAGACACTGGAAAACAGCATCGGTTACTTTACTTTGTTCTAGTGATAGATTATTTATTACTGCACGTGGAAAACCTAAACCAGCTACTATAACTATTTTGGCAGGTTGGGTTAAATCTATTTTGAAAGAAGCAGGAATTGAAGCTACTCCAGGTAGTTTCCGTTCAGCAGTAGCTTCACGAAGCTGGTTGGATAATGAGCCTCTTGATCGATAATGGCACGGGCTAATTGGAAATCTAGTAATACTTTTAAAAAACATTATAGGACAGAGGTGATCCCACCACAAGGTAGCTCCTTGATCTATCTTTTTCAGCCAATCAATTAATA
Source organism: Mythimna albipuncta (assembly GCA_929112965.1). NCBI lineage: Eukaryota > Metazoa > Arthropoda > Insecta > Lepidoptera > Noctuidae > Mythimna > Mythimna albipuncta. The sequence goes on along the minus strand of OV815959.1, from coordinate 21,138,644 downwards.
TTTGAGATAAAATAAAATAAATCTAATATATAAAATTCTCGTGTCACAGTTTTCGTTGCCATACTCCTCCGAAACGGCTTGACCGATTCTCATGAAATTTTGTGAGCATATTGAGTAGGTCTGAGAATCGGCCAACATCTATTTTTCATAATAAAAAAAAAAAAATAGGCGGTACGAAGTTCGCGGGCACAGCTTGTTTAAAATAATATGAAGATTATGGCAAGTTAATTCAAATGCAATTAGAATTATTAAGGATATTTTATATGGTATTTATGAATGTTTTTGTTTATTTTGTAATCAAGGGTTAATATTGTAATTATCTTGTAATTATTATTTTGCGTTAAAATATAAGTGTTATAATCTACATTGATGTCTTGTATACTTATTCCATAAAGGTTTATTCATCTAATTTAACTTGTATCATTTGCAACACATTGGCGTCCTGTTCACCATGCGATAACAAACAAAGCCTTAAATATTGTTTATATGACCCCGAATGAGGCCGAAGGACACAACAGCAGCGTTTAACCTTCAAATAAAACGCATGTTGTGTCCGGAGACTCATTCGGGGTGGCAGTAGTGGAAAACCTTTTCCCGCCTATATCAGAAGAAAGATACCTATCTAAAATTATAGGTATAACGACTCAGATTTTACAAACTTTTAATTTTATTTTTACTTTCCTTGTATTCGTGATGAAAAGCACAGTGCTTACCTCGAGGTGAAAGTAAGTATAACAATGTACTATTAATATATTACAGTTTTGCCAAAGATAACAAATGGCAAATCACACCATTATTGATCAAAACAAAGTCACGAACTTGGGAAATATTGGTATGCTGTTTTATTGGTACGTAACTCTTTTATTTTAATTTTTTTAGACTTCCTAGGTAAACTCCTGTCCCTGTTATCTCCAGATAAATTAAAACGGAAATTCATTTAAACATGACGATATTTGTTTATTTTGTTTTGGTCAATATTTTCGATGGCTAGTATGAGATAGCATTTTGACTAACTTAGAATATTTCTTTTCAGGCTTGAGTAAGGATACAGTAACAAAAATAAAAAAGGGCAAGTGCGAGTCTGACTCACGCGCTGAGGATTCCGTACATATTTACCTATGAAATCAATTCCCGAATTGAATTATGCGGAGGTTCGGATCTACAAATTTACAGCCGCTGCCCAAAATCTGTGTTTTAACTCCCTCTTTAGATAGGGCAGAGATCACACTATAATATAATATAATAATTATCAAATTCTTTTGAATTTTGCTGCCATATGCTTTTAGTTAAGATGGGGTCTTCAGCCAATATTTGCAAAACTCAAGTCTGGATCTAATTCGAGAACGTTTTGGTGAGGAGTAGGAGCCTCCAGTCCACTCGCCCTCTTTAGAGGTACGCGAGGTACTTACGCAGCAGTAGTACCATGGCAGCAGGGGAGCTCGGCGGCAGCAGGGCCGGTTTATGCATGTCGGGGCCCCTAGGCAGTGCACGTCTCGGGGCCCCCTACCCTCTTCTAACTTCTTAATATATTTTGTGTCTAACACAAATTTATTCATAATTACGTTGTTTTTAGGGTTTCGTAGTCAACTAGGAACCCTTATAGTTTAGCCAAGTCTGTCGGTCTGTCCGCCCGTCCGCGAATAATCTCAGTGACCATTAGCACTAGAAAGCTGGTAGTATCCGACCGGATGTTCGGTTTCAGTTTCGGTTTAGGTCGAGTTTCGGCAAAAAAAAACGAGAAACTAAACCGAAAAGTTTAGTTTCGGTTTCGGTGGCAAACTTGCCGAAACTACGACCGAAACTGCACTCGGAAGTTCTCGTGCTGTGATCGGTCATGTTCAGCGCGTTAAATTCCTTCCAAGGGTAAAGCAACGAAGACATTTTGCCGTGTCCAGGTGCCTCATCATTTCGTCACTGGCTTGTGTTTGCAGTTCGTTTTACCTACTTCCAAACTAAAATCGAGTGCAGTAAAATTCATGATAGTCAACGAATATAAATACCTGATAAATACATTAAAAAAATAGGGACTGGCTGATTATAGTAATGTTTTCTTTATTTTTCCCTCAAAACATGATCCTTGAAAAGTTGTAAGGAAGTTTCGGTTGCCAAAATTCGGTTTCGTTTTCGGTTTCAGTTGAAAAACCAGTTTCGTTTGGACACTAGAAATTTGGTACCGATATGTATACGAGTATCAATCACGTCAACCAAGTGCTAAAACATAAAGTGGAAAAATATGTTTTATTAGGTTATACCTCCTACACGTAAAGTAGGGAGTGATTTATTTTTTGATTTCAATGCTAACGTGTGATATATTTTTAGATAGGTATTTAAAAATGAATAGGGGTTTACTTTTTTATAATGGATAGGCTCGCGTTTGACCACAATCTCACCTGATGGTAAGCGATGATGTGGCCGACGATAGAGCACGCTTGCCTAGAAGCAACCTATTCACTCTTGACTTAAAGACCTCTAGGTTATAGCTATCAGGAAACACAGACTCCGGCAGGGAATTCCATTCCTTAGCTGTACGCATAATGAATGTACTCCCAAAACGCTTTGGCTTCACAAAATCATCATTGCCTATGATCTTTTTGGCACACTTTACAAATGACTCTAGTGCATGCAGCTGGTATTTGGCTGACCCATACCAAAGATGAGAGCAGTACTCCGTACACGATCGAACTTGCGTTTTATAGAGGTTGAGCAGCTGTTCCGGCGTGAAATACCGTCTCACTTTTACTCAAATAATTTTTTGATAATGTCATTATTTTCGAAAATAATCAATACAAAAGTAAAAAACAATGTGTATCCCCCCCCACTAACTTTTGAACCATAAGTTTAGAAAATATGAAAAAAATCTGAAAAGAACTTTATAAGGACTTTCTAGGAAAATCATTTTGAACTTGATGAAAAGAACAGTTTGTGTACAAAAAAGACAAAAAGGTACAACCTTTATAATAATTTCTGGACTAAGTTTTTAGTATAATCATATATGCCTGTGTCCCGCTTCAACTTTTGATCCATAAGTTTAGAAAATATGAAAAAATCTCAAAAGTAGAAGAAAAGTTGTTTTGAACTTGAAGGCTTGAAAAGTTGTACAAAATAATTTCTGACCTAAGTTTATAATTTAACCGTACACGTTTACATATTTTATTATTCTGAACGTATCTTTTTTCAAATAAAAAAAAGAATCGGTGAATCAGTTCACGCAATCCAAAATTACCACTGAAAACTCAACCTACATAACCCGCTAATGAAAGATTGTGTTTTATTAATTCTATTTGTTGACCGCTTTTCGCATAATCTAATGCTAGGATTGCTAGTTAAATGTCATGTCATCAAAATAACAAACCATTTTTTTTACTGTTTATGAAACAGTAAATTTTTTTTCCTGAGCGCGGGGCCCCTGAACCTGGCGGGGCCCCTAGGCAGTTTCCTACATTGCCTTATGGATAAAACGGCCCTGGGCGGCAGTATAATTATGTACTTGTGCTATAGTGTTGTCGGTGGCAGGCGACTGTGTGATACACTTTATTCCACTAGAGTTGGTGGTAAACCTGTGTCATCATGATATGTGGCACAATCGCCATCGGTTGTGAATATTTATATGGTGTGAAGTGAGACTCCTTGTGAGAAACACGCAATCTCAATAAGTGGTTACTTATTTATTTAGGAATAACGTATGCACATGCTGCAGAAAAACTCCACATGTAGATTCGAACAGCAAATCTTTATTTAGGAATTGGAAGGCCCCCAAAGGACAATCCGATTTTCTGTGTAAAAACCTTATAGGTAGATCTATGCGAGCAGCTAGTAATTTATTTATTTAGGAATTGGAAGGCCCCCAAAAGACAATCCGATTTTCCGTATTAGAAACCTCAAGTAGATCCGAGCAGCGAGTACTTTATTTATAGTACAGGATACGGTTAAGAACGACCTTCACCGGTTTGTTTAATGGATGAAACCTATTTTATGATAAATTTAGTATATTAAATAATATAACGCGGGTGGGTTGGCTGAGAAATTCCTGGCCAAACAATTTTTTTTTTTCTAGAGTGCATCGGTGTGTTTAACGTATAAATTTAATACTAACCGACAGAGTGAAGCTTTTAGAACATAAAAATGTTGGGTTGCCTATTTGTTTCCTGGCATAGCTATGGGTTGCCAGGTATAAACAGGTATGCATAAACAGGTGTGTTTTTTTTGTATACAACAAATTCTAAATCAAAATAAACGCTGTTTCATTACGAATACGATGTTATACCTAGTGTTGTCAGGAATTTCTCAGGCAACCCACCCGCATTATATTATTTATTACACTAAATTTATCATAAAATAGGTTTCATCCATTAAACAGACCGGTGAAGGTCGTTCTTAATCGGATCTTAGACTATTATTTAGGAATTGGAAGGCTCCTAGAGGACAATCCGATTTTCCATATTAAATACCTCACAGGTAGATCCGAGAAGCAAGTAGGTACTTTATTTATTTAGGCAGTGGAAGGAAAAAATTACCATCCGATGACGATGCGTCGCTCACGTTATATTGAATTTCTAAGTTTTTTACTTAAATAACTATAATTCTTGCGAAACACTCTTTCTTTTTAGTAAAAGCGGTTAAGCTATTGCATAGCATTTTTTATCAATTTATGCAATAGACCTCGCCAACAGCTGCTTAACCCCACCCATCCAAAACCAGACTTACCAACAGCTTCTTTACCTCTTCCATCCAAAACCAGACCTCGCCAACAGCTTCTTAACCTCTTCTATCTAAAACCAGACCTCGCCAACAGCTGCTTAACCTCTTCCATCAAAAACCAGACCTCGCTAACAGCTGCTTAACCCTACCCATCCAAAACGCCGATAGCTGCTTAATCCCACCCATCCAAACACAGACCTCACCAACAGCTGCTTAATCCCACTCATCTAAAACCTGACCTCGCCAACAGCCGCTTAACCCCACCCATCCAAAATCAGACCATGCCAACAGCTGCTTATCCCCACCCATCCAATACCAGACTTTGCGAACAGCTGCTTAACCTATTCAATCCAAAACCAGACATCGCCAACAGCTGCTTAACCTCTTCCATCAAAAACCAGACCTCGCTAATAGCTGCTTAACCCCACCCATCCAAAACACCGACAGCTGCTTTCACTCATTTGTTTTCTTATCGGTCACCACGCTCAAAAAACAAATGAGTGGGGGGGTGTTAGGTTATTTTCGTTACGGAATTTCTGGATTCAGTCTCTACGCTCAAGGCCCGCGATAGAAGCTATGCAATAGCTTAAAAAAAACAAAAAGATGATGCGAAACAGTGAAGCACTGAAACGTTAATGAGTTGGCTAGGTGAAAATGTCACTGACAAGAACAAAATTTTAAATCTACCTTATATTATATTTCTAGATTAATATTTATAGTTTTATCTCCTAAAATCAGTGCGAAATGGCGAGTCTGTAAGTGAAACTACATGTGTGTAAGCTAATATCGAGAACAAAGCTTAAGAGTAATTTCACTGACCAATATCCGTCTTTGAATGGCAAACGTTTCACATTCAAATATAATGTGGTTTAGATCAGCATTCTCTTGTGAACAATGTGCACATTTGTCTTTCGCGATGATCTTCATTCTGTAAAGATGTGCTGGAACTAAGCAATGGCCAGACCGCAAACGATTTATGCAAGTTATAAATTTTCGGTTTATGTGTTTAAATCCATTGTACCACGGCTTTGTCGGTAAGTTTGATTGGAATTGTGCGTACCATTTTCCTTTTTACCACGCTTATATTAGCTTCACCTGTATGTTTGTAACCAACGCCTTTGAGCTCGATTTTGATCACTTTGGGCGATCAGATTTTCTTCAAATTTTGTACACCCATCAAAAACTGATGACAATACAATAATCTGTTTTTTTTTTAGTGAAAAATAAAAATATAGTTTAAAAAAACTAAAAAAACACGCTTTCATAGCATATCAAACTAAAAAGTGTAAAATAATTTTCAATATAGGTAGAAAATAATAATAATGAACGAAAAATATTAATATCATTGTGAAAAAAGCGTGGGGTGCTCGATTTACGAAAAATATGGCACAAAGCGCCACACCCTTTTTTCACAATGATATTAAAGTTAGTTTTTTAAAACAATATTTTTTTCCCTATTGTAGTGTTCCAATATTCTTTCCACATTCTCTTTGAAGACATTTTAATTAGATGATAGTAATCGGTAAAGGGTAGGTACTTCAAATGAATCATTTAAATCTTCGTCATGGTTGTCGTCAGTTACTTTAATGACGAATATCTGAACATAACATACCTATATTTGAAGCCTAGGTACGATAATGATTGTGATCTGACCGCCGTACCTATTTAGGTAAATTGCACTGTTCACACGTGTGGCACACGTGTGAACACATACACGCCGATCTGGGCGCCTACATTTTATATGGAAACCAGACCTGCAGAGTCACACCTGATCCGCGCCACGCGATGGCGTTCTACGGACAAATCAGGCGCGTCAAACGCATGCATCGGTCTAATAAAGATAGTTCTAAATTGAATAACCGTTACTGAATTATCATCGAAATGATATCGGGGCATCACCCCAAAGTGGCCTCCTACCTCCCCTTATAGCCACCCCGAGCCTCGCAACTGACTGCTCTGATTTGGTATCATTGTTGATGTCTAGTCACTATAAAACAATAAGTGTGTGTACACGTCGACAACATTGAAATGCAATATAGGTACACTGAATATTGGTCAATTGGAATATTGGTACACACATGCTCTGGTAAATAAAAGTTCGCTCACCGATTTACTGCCAACTCCGATCCTCAGGCCCAAATACCGCCGGAACGCGTGCTCGCTGACCACTACCGCGCGCTACCCCCTCTTCTCTCACATCACGCCACATTTTACTAATTATTTATTATCTGTAGACTACCTGTATAGGCTAAATTATGACTTCGCATTCGCGACACTCCCACCCAAAGGAAGAGATAATTAAAAAACCTGAGCTATAGAAATAACGGTTTAATCAAAATCACAATAATATTACAACTTCACTGATTTCAGGAGTGGGGACAAATTATATTATGGACATGACAGTTTCAATTACCACCATTAATGACATCAACTGATTCCAACCGATTACAACTGACTGTTGTTAGATGAATTTGAATCAACTCTGATTATACAGGGTGGCCCAGAAAGAAATGCACTTTTGAAAATTCAAGGAAAAAATACCTGTATGATTTTGAAGAACTTTTTGTGGAGACTTGCGCATTTCATTTACAAATTTCAATCTCGATTCGAAGAGTAATGCCTTTAGTTCCTGCACCAACCGTATCTTATATGGATGTTATTTCAAATCAGGAAGTAAAATTCGCTGCAATGTCGATGTTAACAATCACAAAGTTGATGAACTTTGCGCTCCGGCATTCGCGCGTACAAATTCACGAACTCGCTAAATGTTTTCGTCGGCCCGTGATACTCTTTGACGACCGCGAGGCTGCATTTTTTGCGTCGATCTTGTTCTTTCAAATCATTCAATCCATTGCTTAATTAAATAAAAAAAATATTGCTTGGACATTCATTGATGCGCCGCAATTTGAATTATGCACAGTAGAGTCGTCGAAAAGTCACATAAGATCGAGCATTCTCATAAAATGCACGGATACAAAAAACGCGCAGCGCTATAGTGTAATAACCTATGGTAACAAAAATTATAAATTTCGCGCTTTGTATTGAAACAACTCCCGCACGCCACCATTTTGTTGTTTAAAAATGCGCGCAAAATCAAAAGTGCATTTCTCTCTGGGCCACCCTGTATATCACTGATGTTATTGAAACAATCTGCTCATCAACTGGGATTTCCACTGTTTAACTCTTTCTTTTGCCTTGGCTGCTGATGCTCTGATTGGTCGTCTACTGGTGTCTGGTACTGGCTGAACTATGGGTGTATCATTGATAACTGATTCATCATTTTGAGTACTTCGAGACTCTGGATCAAAACTGACTGGATGGTCGTTACGTACGGATTGTTCATTCTGAAAATCTTCAGAGGGTGTATTGATTCTAACCGGCGAAACATTCTGCTCTGGGAACGGTTGTATATTTTGGTCATCCATCTCCAACGGGAACAGATGTCCTACTGAACGGGTTAGTGATTCTCCTGATGATAACTTAACTTTGGCTACTGTAATCTGCCCATCCGATCCTCTAAGCAATTCTGTTATCTTTCCAATTTTTCAATGTGTCCTATTACTGCCCGACTTAATTTGAACCGTCTCTGCTAACATTGGTAGCCTATTAACAACGACTCTAGGTTGTTTATGTTTGTCACTTCGTTCGCGGAGGCTGGTCAAGTATTGATTAATGAACATTTTGGTAAATTCTTTGATGATGATTTGACCACGTTTCCATCCGTCTATCAAATTCGTCTTAGTTACTGTAGCTGGTTCTAGGAAGTCTTGATCTGCAACTTCAGTGGTCAAAGTTTCGCCAACACGTAGGAAATCTGAAGGTGTCAATATATGCTCTAATTTCGCACCTACAGCAGTCAGTGGCCTCGTATTAATTACAGCCTCAAGTTTCTTCATTACTGTGCATAACTGGTTATGGTTAATGAGATGGTTGTCTAAAGTTCTCTTCATACTGTTACGCCATTAAACGTGAACACGCCATATCTCTGAGAAAATAACGAGTAGCACTTAATAATTAAAAGGCATTGCTGTTCGAAAGATCTAGAATGGTTGTGCGTAGCCGGGCTTAAAAAAATCTCGAAACATCCACAAAGTACCTACAAGTAGTAGTTAGGTATTTATCTACCGATAAGGGAAATGGTACTCTCCGACGTTAACAATAGAGTCGAAATTCGCATGAAAGTGACTCTTATTACCACGAGTAATAAAAATGATTTATGACTTCGAGAAGCGATTCAATGGTTCTGGAATTCTGGATCGATCGCGGGACGTCGGTATCTAGAATTTTCTTTGCTCCGCATATAAATACGAGCCCCCGGCCGGAAGCGAGTTAGTTGTGATTTCGACTGCAATCAAGAGCGAACTACCCTAGTACTTGAAGTGGTTTTACTTAACGACCTAAGCGATAGTGTAACGGTACTCTAGTGTTAATTGCGATTCGGATTATTGTTGATTGGACTAATTTGTTATTGTTTGTGGTGAATAAAGTTGTCTGTTAGTAAATCGGCATTTGATTACCCACGTACGTAACAATACTATGTTTGACTAAACCTATAAGTCGTTCATAAAGTCCTCAGAACCATGGAGCCAATTCTGGGATAAATTTCCACCGCAACGTATTTTGAATGCAATAGTCTGAAGTTAACACTTCTGCGGTAAGCTTAAATTGCGTAGCATTTTCTGACAGGAATAATTAATAATAATATTAATAATATACCACAACTATCACACAGCACCGTCTAATCCCAAGCTAAGCAGAGCTTGTGTTATGGGTACTAGACCACTGATAAACATACTTATATATTTCTAAATACATACATATTTATAGATAAATTACACCCAGACACAAAACAAAAGATCGTACTCATCACACAAACATTTGTCCTGGGTGGGAATCGAACCCACGACCTCCGGCATAGCAGTCAGCGTCACTAACCACTATAACTAGACCAACAGGCCTGTCAATTGAGGTAAACCTCTTATATCGATGAATCTCCTAATGGCTAGTAAACATTCTTCAGCCGTTAAATCTTTATCAACCTCCAAATGTATTGCTCTAATTGTTAGAAATCAGAAATCAGAAATGTTTATTTCAAATAGACCAGTTACAGGCACTTTTGAATAGTCAAATGTCGGTCAGTCCAAGAAAAGTGAAGCTAAATTGCACGTTCCAAAGAGTAGGTCTCTATGGAGAAGAACGTGCAAGAAACTCCATGGACACTCTTTTAAATCGTATTGAGTTACATGAATCTTCGATTACATATTTCTTTTTTTGCTTCTATTATGTGAACACAATGAAGATAAGTAATAAAAATTAAATATAATGGTAACAATAAAAAAAGAAATTGAATAAGTCACTGGCAGCTAAGAGATGACCAGTCTCAACTGACGGCGCCCGTTCACGAGCATGACGCGTGCATCAGCCCCACTCAGCTCAACCATTTTGAAGGGAGCCAAATGACCCAATAACACGTGCCACCATCAGCGAGACATTTTAGTGAGCATGACAATCTCTCAACTGCCATGCTTGTAGTGTCAAACAACTTGTAACCAAATAAAAATGCTCCATGGTACTTCACATTCACAAAATTGAAAAAAAAAGTGCTTCTACATTATACAATGCTATTATTTCCAAATGTAACACGTAATAAATCATAAGTTCTATTGAAATAAACAAATAAAATTTAAAAAAAAAAATCCGAAAACAACAATAGGAAAAGGCCAGCAACCTCTCTTCCAATATTTATAATTAAAATTTAAAGAAAATAAGAAATACGACTAATTCGTAGCTAATGACTGTGACTGTGGAGCAGGACCGGCATTCAGCCAAGCATTTTTATCGAGTAGATAATCTTCCAATTTATAATATGCTTGCCTACATAGCGTGCGTTTAATGCATGTTTTAAATTTTGACTCGTTTAATTGGAGAATTTCAAGTGGAATTTTATTATAAAATTTTACACAGTACCCCATAAAAGAACTAGATACTTTAGCCAATCTGAATCGAGGTTGATCTAACTTGTCTTTATTTCTAGTATTAAAATTGTGCCTGTCACTTATTTTAGTAAAAAGATGAATATTTTTCCTGACATACATAATATTTTCATAAATGTATTGACAAGAAACCGTCATGATGTTTATATTTTTAAATAGTTCCCTAAGAGAATCGCGCCTGCGAAGATTGTATATGGCTCTGATAGCTCTTTTCTGCAGAATAAAAATAGACTCAATGTCTGCAGCCCGTCCCCATAGCAGAATACCGTAAGACATGATACTGTGAAAATAACTAAAATAAACCAGTCTCGCGGTATGTATATCAGTAAATTGACGGATTTTTCTGACAGCATATGCTGCTGAGCTAAGCCGTCCTGCCAGAGATGTTAAATGAGGACCCCATTGTAGCCTCGAGTCGAGCGTGATTCCCAGGAAAACCGTGTTTTCTACGAATTCAAGTTTCTCCCTGTTCAATACTATTTCCAAATCATTACTTTTAACATTCGGTAACGCAAATCTTATGCACTTTGTTTTTTCCCGTTTAATACTAAATTATTGACAGTAAACCAGTTTTGGACCTGCTGCAGAATGTAGTTTACGTCATCAAGATGTGTGGAGCGTCTATTTATCTTAAATATTAAGGAAGTATCGTCAGCAAACAATACTACATGTGGTTGTTTTTTCAATAAATGCGGTAGATCATTAATATACACTAGAAAGAGGAAAGGACCCAATATAGAGCCTTGTGGTACACCCATTTTGACTTCTAAGCCCTGTGAATTGACACCATTTATTTGAACTTGCTGTTGCCTGTCATTTAAATAGGTTTACACTAAGCTTAGTGCAAGTTTACCTAATCCGTAATGTTCTAGCTTTAAAAGTAAGGTTTCATGATTGACACAATCAAAAGCCTTTGAGAGGTCACAGAAAATTCCAATAGCATCTTGGGCTTCCTCCCATTCTGCAAATATGTGTTTCAATAAGGTGACACCAGCGTCAGTCGTACAACGTCCTTTGGTGAAACCATACTGCTGTTCGTGTAAGATCTTATTGATGTTAAAATTAATAAGCATTTGATTGAGCATAACTTTTTCAAAGACCTTACTGAAAACCGGCAACACAGATACAGGTCTATAATTATTGGTGTCATTATGGTCGCCGGATTTAAATAGAGGTATAACTTTACTGAATTTCATTAAATCTGGAAAGACTCCTTGGTCCACACACAAATTAAAAATTAACGCCAAGTATGGTGCCACGGTCTCGATTATAGACGCACAAACTTTAACAGACATTCCCCATAGGTCCTCGGTTAATTTTATTTTTATTTGCCGGAAAGCCTTTATGACTGTCATAGGGTTTATATGTTTGAATTGAAATTCAACCGGACAGCCTGGCACGTTTTCCTTCAATAATGTAATTGAGGCCTCTGGCGACGAGTTTAAAGCTTCCGTTGTCTTAAGAGGTATGTTGGTGAAAAAATTCACAAACTCTTGGGCTACTTCTATGTTAGAACTTATGGGACCATTGGCAGTCTCCAATAAAAAATCCGAGTTTCGTTCCTTATTTCTACCAGTCTCACTATTAATAATTTTCCAAACGGTCTTTATTTTATTGTCAGCCAATTTGATTTTTTTGCTAATGAAAAGGGCCTTCGCTACTTTGCAAATTTTTCTAAAGAGTTTAGAATATTTATTTACATACTTGTTAAAGCTTTCAGAGTTAAAAAATGGTTTAAGGCCATATAGCTCATATAGTTTTTCCCTACTTATCCTTATACCTTTAGTCGCCCAGTCACTAAATACAAACTTAGGGAAAATATTTTTCGACTTCTTTTCAAAACTTTTATTAAATTCATTGATTATTACTGAAAAGAGTTAGGCATGTAAACAGGCAAACCCAGCGTTTCTATTTACTACCCTCGTCCACATGCAGTGGACCAAAATAGTCCAGGCTTGTAAAGGCGAACTGAAGACTAAGGTTAACTCTTTCTGCTGGTAGATCAGGCATTGGTGGTAATTTGAATGGGCCACCACCGTATTTTATACACTGTGGACACTTTCTGATGACTCTTTGAACTATTGACCGTCCATATGGCACCAAACACTTTTGTCTTAATAGAGCTAAATTATGGGAAACACCTACATGATAGTGTTTCTGATGTAGCTCTGATATAATTTTGTGCGTAAAACCTGAATCTTTTGGGAGAAGTATAGGTTCTTTTTGATTAATTATTTGATAGATTTGAGTATCTGAATCTACTTACACCTAAGAAGTCCTTTCTCTTCTTTATACTTAATGATCTCGATTAGGGAGTGCAAAAACCGCTAAAATTAGAAACGGGTTTTTTTTTCGGTTTTCCTAAAATATAAACCGGTTATCCGGGTAACCGGTTTTAAATTAGTTTTTTTGAAATTTATTTTTAAGCGAAAATTTTAATTTTTTTTGCTTGTGAAATTCTAAATAAATATTTTTAAACTTATCTTGTATTAAAATAGTAGTTTATGTGACTAGGGGATAAAGCAGTGTCTTTAAGTCGCGGGCGACATGTTGAATTCCGAACGAAACAAAGGTTGCTGATATTAATCCCGAACGACAGTGAGGGATTTATAAAATTAACTCCCGAGCATCGCGAGGGAGTTAATAAAGAAACTTGAGTGAAGTGAGGAATTCAAGCCGCCCAAGACAAAGACAGCTTTATCCCCGTGTTGCATACTCTACTTTTTACACCATCTGTGAGATAATTAAAAGACAATTTGGTCGACCAAATCATATACTAGAGAAATATAAGTATTAAAGTTTGTCTAATAAGTTAAACGACTTTGGTAATTATCAGGATTTAATTAAATCTGATGTAGTCAACACGGGTTCAATAATCAAGGTTAATTAAGAGATAGAGATCATTGTTTACTAACAGAAGAATCTTATGAAAAGTATCGAATATAAGTATTTTTTAAATGTTATACAAAATTCCCGAGTCGGATGACTTATTAGACAGACTTAATACGAGTATTTACAAGTTCATCAAACAAACAAGATTCACTACTCCAAGATTCTATAGTTTCAATTCTCTATAACGCTCCCGTCAGTACGCACGTTTTATTCTATTTTCTTTTTTTTTTGTTAGTGGCCAGTTTTAATCATAGTGATTACATACTCTTTGGTTTGAATTTCAAGTCAACTTGTTTGATGCGCCTACATTTTAATTCACAATGTTGACGATTTTTAATGTTCCAAATTCAAATCTCATTATTCCCTAGGGATCGGCCATACTGCATTATCTCCCTAGGGATAGAATGACTTGCTTTAAGTGAGGTTTGTATGACGTATAAAACGACATTATCGAGCAGGTGGTGTAAAAAATATATTGTGTACCTAATATGAATCCTGTTAAAAATAAAAAAAAAGTCTCATCTTCATAAAAACGAATGTCTCAGAATGATGTCTGAGAATCTAAGCTAGAAGTTAATATATACTTCTACTCAAAATATTCGCCACTAGCTTTTGCCCGCGGCTTCGCCCACATACATAAAATATAGCCTTTGCCATTCAGGAACAAAGCAGATTTCTATCGGTGAAAAAATTTTAGCAATCGGACCAGTACTTCCAGAGGCTACCTCATAAAAACCAAAAATACATATAAACAAGCTTTACCTCTTTATTATACAAGTATTAGTATTAGTGTAGATTAGCCCTATCACAGGCTTTTAAGCGTTCAGGCCACGCGTCATCTGTTTACCCACGGTGATCATTGGAAAGTTGTCCACTGCTGATCGTAAAGAATTTTTAAGGATTTTGAATTATTGTTACAAGCAGCCCAGGCTCTCTAATAAAGATCTCAATTTGCAGTTTACGGGTTGAGGTCTGGGCTAGCCAAAGGTCAAAAAAAAAAAAAAAAAAAAAATTATCAAAAAGAGAGATTGGTTTAAGAGGCTTTGCTATGGCGTGTAGGCTAGTGTCTTGATACTCTTTAGCTTAAATTAGAGTAGCCCATTTTCACGAAATTGAAACTTGGTCATTCCGTGATGCCCTCACCAAACCATTACTGATGCCGCATGATGATCGTTCAGGACTCTGATAACGTGTTGAGAGTTTTCTTTGGACTAAAAAGCTTACACATCATCATCATTTCAGCCGATAGACGTCCACTGTTGGACATAGACCTGCCCCAAGTGTCGCCACAATGATCGATCCTGTGCGTCCCGCATTCATCGGATTCCCGCAACCTTCACCAGGTCATCGGTCCATCTTGTAGGAGGCCTTCCGACGCTACCGTCGCCACTCCAGAACCTTTCGGCCTCAACGGCTATCTGTTCTGCGAGCAATTGCCACTTGAGTTTGGCGATTCTTTGTGCTATGTCGGCAACCTTGGTTCCCATCTTCATTTCTGATTCGATCACGCAAGGAACCTCCGAGCATAGCCCTTTCCATTGCTCTTTGGGTGATTTTAAGCCTTCTGATGAGGCCCATTGTGAGCGACCACGTTTCGGCACCATATGTCATCACTGGCAATACGCACTGGTCATAGAATTTCGTCTTGAGACACTGTGGTATATTGGACGAGAAGATACCGCGTAGCTTCCCGAACGCTGCCCAGGCGAGTCGGATTCGACGGTTCGGTTCGGTGACCTCTTTCTCGAAATTAGATCTACCACCCAACTGTATTGTCTGTCCGAGGTGACTTAATCGTACACAACTTCGAGTATAGAGTCTCCGGTCTTGGTAGGAGTGGGTTGGTTGTCATGACTTTAGTTTTGATCATGTTCATTTTAAGACCCACTCTTTCGGAAAGAGCTTCCGAAAGAGTGGGTCTTAAAATGAGGTCATTGCGATCTATAGAGGTGAGCATTGTGCTGAGCTCTTCCGTAATCTCAGCCATGACTACTATGTCTTCGGCAAACCGAAGGTGGGTGATGTACTCGCCATTGACATTTAGAAGCAGTTACAAGCTAACATCCGATAATTTTGCTTGTTGCAATATTCCTTGATTGTGAAAATTTTGTCATCGGTAGCAAGAATATCCCTGAGTTTTTCATCAGTGTAACGAACAAGCAAAGATTTTGATCTTTTCACTCTCTCTTCTATAAAAACGACTCGTTTAAGCTGATGATGTTATGATGAGTAACAACGGTGGGTATTCTATCTGCGAATAAGAATTTTGGTGTCCTTACGAGATATTAATTCTGGCCCTGACAGTATTCACTGCCTGTTCTCACAACACACGATTGGCCTGGATTTTTAGTGCTCGTAAACAGAAGAACTGCACAATTGGCGTAGCTATCACTATGGTACATAAATGTTAATAAACAAACCTACGACTGATATCAAGCCTCAATAGCGTTTTAACTCTACAAAGTAGATTTACCAGGATGGAATGAGACACCCAACTGAGCAGTGTCCCTCCAAGC
Source organism: Mythimna albipuncta (assembly GCA_929112965.1). Taxonomy (NCBI): domain Eukaryota; kingdom Metazoa; phylum Arthropoda; class Insecta; order Lepidoptera; family Noctuidae; genus Mythimna; species Mythimna albipuncta. Next base: position 21,122,545 of record OV815959.1, on the reverse strand, counting down.
TAAAAACCATAAGCAGATAAATAATATATCGGACAAACTAGTGGCTTATTGTTTTGTACAACAGATTGCCGTGACGCAGAAAAAAAAAAAAAAAAATAGCGTTTTAAAACAATGTTTGCTAAAAATAGTGTCATTTGAAAGTTTTGTGTGCGTGTATTGTAGTGTCCTTGGAAGTGTGTACGGAGAGAAATTAAATCACTATTAGTTTTGATATTTGTTTACTTTGGAAACGAATTACATTACAGATTGTACTTATACGTAAGCGCGTCTATAGGTGGTCGTTGCTACGGGCAGACTGAAGCCCGGGCACTGCGCACTCTACATGGGACATTAATTGCTGCGTCAGCGCCGCTACAAAAGTAATAAAAAAAAAACTAGAAAATACTCGGTTACTCAAAAAAAAAATCGGCTTTTTTAATCATTAAAAATATGCCAAAAAACCCGTTTTTCGGTTTTCGAGTTAACCGGCTTGCATTCCCTAATCTCGATACGTTGGTTGTGATACCCTCAAGTTCTTTAGGAAAATGTTTAATTTGAATTCCTATTAATTTACTATCTTTTTTGGCTGAATCGTCTACTATCATCGGTTTGGGAATATCTATTAAGTTTGGTCTATTATCCTCTAAATGTATTGTATTCGAAAGACCCCAGCAAATGAAATTTGAGTGTCTATATTATCATGAACTGTGGGCCATTGATTTGAGTTACTTGTTAAAAAACCGGCCAAGTGCGAGTCGGACTCGCCCATGAAGGGTTCCGTAGCAGCAAGTAACACAATATAAAAGTTCTTGTAATGTGTTGTAACTTTGATCGATGTTTTAATAATAGTGTATTTTTTTCGGTTTATGACGCATTAAAAAAAAACTACCTACTGGATTTCGTTCAAACCAATTTTCGTTGGTAGTTTTTATAGTAATGTATATCATATATTTTTTTTACTTTTATCATTCTCTTATCTTAGAAGTTAGAGGGGGGGGGGACACACATTTTACCACTTTGGAAGTGTCTCTCGCGCAAACTATTCAGTTTAGAAAAAAATGATATTAGAAACTTCAGTATCATTTTTGAAGACCTATTCATAGATACCCCACACGCATGGGTTTGATGAAAAAAAAATTTTTGAGTTTCAGTTCTATGTATGGGGACCCCCAAAATTTATTGTTTTTTTTCTATTTTTGTGTGAAATTCTTAATGCGGTTCACAGAATACATCTACTTACAAAGTTTCAACAGTATAGCTCTTATAGTTTCGGAAAAAAATGGCTGTGACATACGGACGGACGGACAGACAGACAGACAGACAGACAGACAGACAGACAGACATGACGAATCTATAAGGGTTCCGTTTTTTGCCATTTGGCTACGGAACCCTAAAAATCAGGTCCTATGAGCCATCTATTGTAACAATCTACCCTTTCCGTCATGTGAAGCTTTTTGGCTAATTGAGATCAAGTATTTACTATTCATTAATATTCTGTATCTTATCATTAAACGGTAAAATCACCAAAGCTTGAAACACAAGGGAATGTTTTTTAAATAATTTTTATTCACGACGTCACTCGCCGCCGCCGCCAGTTTGTGGATACTCACAAATTTCATCCACTTTGATTGGGATCACTTACACGTCTAGTTTTTTAGGGTTCCGTAGTCAACTAGGAACCCTTATAGTTTCGCCATGTCTGTCTGTCTGTCCGTCTGTCCGTCCTCGCTTAAACTCTGTGACCGTTAGCACTAGAAAGTTGAAATTTGGTACCAATATGTATATCAATCACGCCGACAAAGTGGTAAAATAAAAATTGGAAAAAAATGTTTTGTTAGGGTAGCCCCCATATATGTAAAGTGGGAAGTGATTTTTTTTTAATTTCAACCCTAACTGTGATATATCGTTGGATAGGTATTTAAAAATGAATAGGGATTTACTCAAATCATTTTTTGATAATGTCAATAATTTCGGAAATAATCGCTCCAAAAGTAAAAAACAATGTGTCCCCCCTCTAACTTTTGAACTATAAGTTTAGAAAATATGAAATAAATCTGAAAAGTAGAACTTTATAAGGACTTTCTAGGAAAATCATTTTGAACTTGATGGAAAGAAAAGTTTTTGTACAAAAAGACAAAAAGTTTCTACAAAATCATTTCTGGACTAAGTTTGTAGTATAATCGTATATGCAAGCATTTTTTTAAACTCATAAGTGGGTACACTTATTGTGACGGACGGGAAACTACGGAACCCTACACTGAGCGTGGCCCGACACGCTCTTGGCCGGTTTTTTTTAGCGGCGATGGGCAAATCATCTTATGACATCCCCCTCTCAGGGGCGGTGCGGGAAATGGTGTCAGACTTTTACGGACTAAAAACCCACTCTTGTTCCTTCGTTTCCTTTCGTACCGATGCTTGCTCTTTTGAATTAACCCTGGCCTCAGTAGACTTCGACTTAGCTGGGCCCCTGCTGTTGCTGACAACTCCTTGAGGCGCGCGGGAACAGTGCGCGCCGCACGATTCCCACGTAGAGCCTCCGGCAAGAGGCGTCTGGACCCCCAAGGTTGGGCAGGAGCCGCTCGAGAGCAGCCCCAGTCCGGTTTAGTTTAGGAGCCCAGGTACTTCATCGTCAACCCGACGCAGATGTGAACTCCTCCTACCGTTACTTGGGAACCCGATGGCGGCGCGTTCCGAGGGCCATAGAAACACATAGCCTCGGACTTGTGCAGCCCCACCTCGAGTCCCAACTGCAGGATCCTGTCAACGACTATCGCAACCCCGCGCGTCGCTAGATTGGCCACCGTCTGGTACGACTCTCCCTGCGCTAAAAATCAGCGTTTGCATAGCAGGCCACGCTGACCCCATCAGGGAAGTCACCGGGCAGCACATAGTCGTACCCGATGTTCCACAAGGGTGGTCATAGTACCGATCCCTGCGGAAGACCGCACAATATCTCTTGGCGTCTCCACTCTCCCTGGTGACCTGGGTAGACTGTACCTGTACGAGAGGTAACACGACTAGTTGATCGTGTCGCGTAGACCCCTGTGGCCCGCGCCGATTTAAATTGGCAGCGTCGACGGCGGCGCGCCGGCGTGGCGCACATGTCTACTATTTGACTATCAGCCCACAAGATTTGTGCTTTGGTTTTCAATCGTAAAATGTTTGTTACATAACGTAAAAATCCGATAAGAACTCCCCTAATCTTGGAATTTGTAAGTCACTTTGGTCCTTTAATGGCACTAATCTAGACTTGCCAATAACAAAACTGACAATATTATTAGTGCGCAAAGTACCGCGTAGATAAATTACTGCTGCATAGGCGTGTTTAGATGAATCCGTAAAACAATGTAGCTCGTATTCTATTTGCTCCGTGTCTTGGGTTTTATTTAAGCCGTGCATTAAATAACGAGCAACATGAATATTATTTACTAATGCTCAACTATTGCTATTCTAAACTATTGCTCAATTTGATATCCCATTTAAATTTTTCTTTCCATAGTTTCTGAAAGAACAGTTTTTCTGGAAGAACTAGCGGAACTGCGAGACCACACGGATCATAAATTGATGCAATAACCCTTAACACGTCTCGCTTTGACTGAACTGTGCATGTTTCTGTATTGAAGTTAGATTTCAAATTTCCTGTAATCTTTGTATAAATGATAAATATATACATATATATACATATAACTGGTCATTGTGTATATTCCATATTAAACCGAGAACTTTTATGTTTTCACAGTCTCTCTAAACATATGGAAGAAACTAATTCTTTTGAATTTGAAGTTCACTCATGCAAATTCATGGACAAGCTATGAAATGATTCTTTAGCAGCACAGTACAGTTTATTTGCGTCTTGGACTGTCTGTGCGCCAGTTACAATATTGTCTATTATAGTTGGGAGCCCCCATAGTCTAAGAAAGCTAGATGGACTAGCCGTACCACCCGTAATCTTCAACAATACGGTGATCCCGTTCGGCTCTAAGGTCAGGGATCTCGGTCTGTATGTTGATGCTTGTCTGGATTGCCGGAAGTAGATCATTAATGTCAGTCAAAAAGTCACTGGAACGTTACGGTCTCTCTATCGTCTGAATCTTCTCCCAGCTCACATAATGGCAATGCCTGTGCATCGACTATGCTGATGTGTGCTACTATAACCTGAATGCAGATCTCCTCAATAAACTTGTCCGTCTTCTAAATAACTGCATTTGATTTGTCTTCAACCTCCGTAAGTACGATCATATATCCGAGCATCGTTTGCTTATAGAATGGTTACCCATTCGTCAGCGCAGAGCGCTAAGGGCCTTGGCTACCCTGTTCTCTTTTCTAGATCTCCCCCTCTTTCTTCCCCTTATTCTGATTTCAGAACTTCAATTTCTTTGCTTTGGGCACAATAAAAATCTTCGGTCTACTAATAATCGTCTTCTACGATGTCCCTCACACCGCTCTGGGCTTATCCACTCTTCCTTTTTCGTCCAGGCGATATCTCTTTGGAATGCGCTCTCTCTGAATATCAGGATAGCAACAAGCCGATTTCCTTTTAAGGTGGCACGTGAGCATATTCGCAAGATGTTGGTAGAATCATCACCGCGCTTATTGGTTGGATTGAGAGTACACTTGAGAGCAAAAAAATCGCACATGGTTTGTAATTTCGTTTAGTACTGTTTTTTTCTCGAATCTCAAGATATTGAGTACAAATTAGTAAGCAAAATTGAAGCATACAAAGTTAGCTTTATAAAAATACAAAATTAAGATCATTGACCTTCACGTAACTCCCAAAAACCGGCGGTATACCCAATTCCCCAAATTCACCCATTTGCATTTCACTACTTGCACCTTTACCTGGAGCTACAAAAAGGGTGCTGTTGTGTGAGTTTTAATCAGATTCCATTAACGTGATAACGTCTCTATCAGAAACAGACGAATTTACTGGAAAAATATGGATACCACGGCCGCAGAAGCAGTCCAAGTTATTGCCTTGCCCAGAGCAGGCCATAATCAAAATTAAGTTGCTCGACAGCTAAATTTTAGCCGATTTTCTGTCGTCTAGTAGACCAGAGGTTTCAAGAGACCCGTGGGTATATTTGGCAACCAGGACATGGTCATTGGTGCATAGGATCAGGGCGTGATTATCGCTTTTCTGTAACAAGTACTTTGAGAAATCGGCTACTGAACACGATTGAACTGACCCAAAAGGTTCAAGAAGTTTGCAATGTCAGTATAAATCCGTGGGCGTTTAGAAAAAGACTAGGTGAAGCAGGCCTGACTGCACATCACTTAGCAAATGGTACCAATTTGACAACAGCTCACCGACAAGTCCGGCTATAATTTACCACGAAACACTTAAATTGGATGTATGCGTAATGGCAGGCTGTTGTGTTTTCGGATAAGTGCAGAATGACTTAGATGACCATAATGGATGGTGTAGGGTCTACAGAAGGTCATCAGGGCAAATTTAACAATGCTGCATAAGCAAACAAGTGGGTTTTGGAGGCGTTTTGTTGTGGCATAATGTTGGACACTAAAACCGACATTGTATTCATCACTGGGCCATTACTGGCCTTATATCGAGAGGGTTGACGGCTTTATGATACATCAAATAATTGCTCGAAGAATATGTGAAGCCATTTGTGTGGCTTATGGTAGATTTTTTTTCCTTAATGCAGAAAAACACCAGATCGCACTTCGCTAGAACAGTTTGCGACTACATGTAAGACGTTGGAATCATTGCGATAGAGAGTCCAGGGGTGCTATTCTCTAAGAAAGCGCAGCGCTGGCACAGCGACGAGTCGTCAGCGCAGTACATTGAATTAACAACCCAATGTCCCTTTACATTGGATTGTTAATTCAATGTATTGCGCTCACGATTCGTCGCTGTGCCAGCGCTGCGCTTTCTTTGAGAATAGCACCCCTGCTCGTAGTTCTGATCTTAATCCAATTAAACATATCTAGAATGGCCTTGAAAGAAGACTTAGTGCAAAAAGCCTGGCTCTCCACGCCTCCAAGAGCTTCAATTTGTTTTTGACGAGGAGTGGGACGTTATGCCCTAAGATTTCATGGTAAAATTAATGCGGTTGATAAAAATCGAGTCAACAGTTGTAAATAAGGCTGAGGGAGGGAATACACTTTTTTGACAAACAGGATGACCAAACAACTTTAAGTTTGACTCTCATTCTTTCTTAAGTGAGATTTGGTAATTTTTCACATTTGTTGGATTTGGTGCTATAAACCCTTTCAAGGATATTTTTTTACACTGTATTTCATGTCATTAGAAAGTTAATTAAATAGGCTTTCAATTAGTTTATGAAATTTATTCAATATCTATCTATACACATTCACGACAAAAACTGCCTGAACAAAAAGAGTTATGATGTGCGATTTTTTTGCACTCGAGTGTATTTACTATTGTATATATTTGTATAGTTTTTTTGTGCATGAAGCTTTTAATAAATAAATAAACTTCTTCCTCCCCTGCGGCCCTGTCTGTCTACAGAAAAAAGAAGAGTTGGCTACTCTACCAAAATTTTTGCCCGAAATGCGAAACGAAATCGATTTTAACGGTAGTTGCAACACTTTTTACACGATTGCCAAAAAAAAGGAGTGTTATGATTTCAAAGTTCATGTATGTGACTTTCTTTATTCCAGCATAACTTATAAATGACTGAAACGATTTACATGTATAGGGTATCGTTAGAATCCTTGTATTACCCCGAGTAACATAGGCATAATAACATATTGAAAAAATATAGATATACAATGTGGTGGGTATGATAAATAAATGAACACCCAACCAAATATTTTTTTTTTATTTCAATCTGTTAATGCATATTATTATCGTCTAGAGTGAAATCCAAAAATATAAATATGTTACACTTCTAATCGAAACTGTTGAGTAATAAAAAAAGGCAGTTGATTTGTTGACAACAATACAAAGCACGCCATCTAGTAGCAACTAAAAGAACTAGAGTTGACGCATTTTGTTTTTTTTTTTTAATATACATAATTACGTCCACGTTATGGTCCCAAAGTCATTATGTGCGCCAAATTAAACCATAATCGGCTCAATAGGTAGTTTCGAAGCAGATAGACAGTTAAGTACAGTTATCATTTATGGCACGAAATTCTTAAAAAGTTCCGTTTTCATTCGGACGTACGGAGCCCTAAGGAAAAAAAAACAGGTGCAGTAGGTACAGTGCCATTACCAAACATAAAATATAACATCACACAATGGATAACATAGACTACAACATAAAAAATATCTACAGAATGTTTGTTTGAATCGATTGTTGTTCATCTACTCAATAGATGGCGCTGTGCTAATGACGTCATTTTCTGGATTGCGATGTTAAGAAAATCCGTCTAATGAAAGCGTGACCTGAGAAAAGGAGGTTACAACCAAAAATTTTGAATGTGGTATTATTGAAATAGTAGGAGAAAAAAGTTTTGATACTAGAGTATTTTTTGTATTTATGACAATTTTAGAATAGTTGTACAAGAATTTAAATCCTAGTCAAAAACATGTGTGTAGACTTAATTATTTGGTGGGTGTATGGTAAATGTCAATTACACACAAAATGTTAGATATTATTCCAAAGTATTTTATTTTATCTGATCTCTCAAATGTCGCTATATAATATTCAAAAAATATTCTTTATTTTCCATTTGGCGTTCTGGCAAGAATACCAAGTGCACAACACCGTGATAGTCAAATAAAATAGTCAACATGATTTCAACTTCATGACGTCTCGCCAACACCATTAATGTGTTTCAAGATTGTTGAGTTGGAATCGATTCGTTTTTGCATAGAGAAAATTCAGATCTTTTGGGATTAGTCAAGTGGGAACATGTTTTATACTCCAGTGATTGTTTCAAATGATACGGATCGACTCGTGAGACACAAAAAGTTCAGCAGCTGCTGCAGCAGCATCTCTCTCAAACTTGAACTAGGATTTTCGCGATTTTAACTTCAGTTGCAGACTTTCATGCACCACCAGACAGAGTGAGGCAAATCTTTCATTACATCTCAACTGCTTTTGAACGCATTCTACCACTCACTAGCATGTGTTTTTGATTAAGTCGATTCACCAAAAGCCTTCTTTGTCTGATGTTTTTGTGTATTATGAAATTCGCAATATGTCAAATTATCTAAAAATATAAGAAAAAAAAAATCATTATATCCTTATAACTATCTAATAATATTAGTCGACAAGGATCAAGATTATAACGTCATACTAACTTAAAAATCAGAAATCGTATGTAAACAATGTTGGTTTTCATTGAAAACGCCTTCTTTCTCTTCTTGTTTTTGCTTGAATTTATTAACCATAGTGTGTAGCAGTTTTTGCACGTTACTGTTTATTGTTTTTCCACAATTAAGCAATTATTCTTGAAAAATAAATATCAGTTTCCAAAAACTGACAATGGCAACCATAGACTTTGACGTGTTTTTTTCGGCAAAACAATGTTGCCAATTTAATTTAAAAAAAAAACTCCAGGTTACGCTTTCAGTAGACGCACTCTAAAACTAACGCACAATTTAAACTAATTTTGTCAAATGCTATCTATGTTTTCATTGGTTCGTTAGTTCGTTCTGATTGGCTTGATCGTTCGTTTTCGTTTCAATTTCTTTGGAGGTGTTAATATTTTACTTTTTGGTGATCTGATGCAGCTTCCACCAGTAACAAAAGCTACGGGTGGAGCATATTGCTTTAAGCAACCATCACATTGAGATGCTGAAATAAATTTATGAGCACTGTTTAGCTTTTGTGAACTGTCGAATTAGCAACCTCGCTTCGCTCGGCCGCCAACTCCTTCTCGGGACGAAATGAGTTACTTTCACCCCTAGTGTAACAATGTACTATTACTATTTTAGAGCAAAATTGTCCTGTGACATGTAGCTAGTGTATGGACACACTAGTAGAACGAGATGAAAGGACTCTTTGTAACTTTTCTTTTTGGGGACACTTTTGAGGTCGGCCATTGCTAGGGTTGTGCCGACCAAGGATTTAACGAGTATCGATACTATTTAATAATAGGTTCTACGTACAAATTTTACTAGATACTACGTACGGAATATGACATTTGACAAGGTGTTCGAAATTAGGTCACAGTAATAATAATTATAAATTAGGTATTCTTATCCTAAATTCTACATAGAATCAATAATGACATTATTAGCTTCACTGGTAACAATGGTTTAAAATAAGAAACAATTTTAACATTTTTTTTACTTTCTGATTTATCTGACTAATATTATAAATGCGAAACTTTGGATGGATGTGTGTGACTCAATTACGGGGAGACAACTGAACGATTCAGAATAAAATTTGACAGAGATAGATCTGGAATTACACCTTTTATACCCATATTACATTCTTATAGGATAATTTTCGCGGGCGAAGCTAATATTCGTATAAGATCGAGATTTACGGGATGTTCGCAAGAGTTACCACGAGCAATATCGGTAGGTTTCAATTAATAAAAATCTTTTTCACCCTACCATTTTACCCAGATCGGGAGGAGTCATTGGAGTCAAACGAAAATCTTCAGTGACTTCTAGTATACTACCCGAGATGGAGACCGTAATAATATAATACCTTCGTTACTTACCCTTATAGATAGTGCTCATTAACGAAGGTCTTATTTTTAAATGGGAAATCATCTAATGACATCTCTGCCCTTGGGCGAGACGGGTGTCAGACTTTTTCTGACTAAAATCCACTCCTGTTCCTTTTTTGCCTTCGTTCCAGGGCCTCGGGGTTCTCTTTAACATCAGTCACGGCCCCAATAGGCTTCGACCCTACTGGGCCCCTGCGAGTACCGAAGGTCTGTTGATGGAACCCGGGGGTAGTTCTTTTCATTGGCTACCGAATTTCTCAGGTCGATCGGTTTAGATTCATAAAATTTCTATAAAAGCGTCTTTTTGAAAAAAAAAAAATAAATCTACATTTATGACCTGCGTTTGAGGGAATAATGGTGGAATAGAAAAAGGTAGTATTTATTAAATGTTTAATGAGCAAAAAAATCCAATTAAGTACATAATCAACTTTTTTTTAAACTGTTACACTTTTTCAGATGTTCTTCGTCCGTGATGTCTAAATATTATATGTAAAAATGTAATGAAAATGGATTTAATAAGCAGTTTTTGGTGTCACAATTTTTTCGTCGAAAGTATTGCACAATATCTGCCAAATTGGCTATCTTTTTATTTCGTTTTCGAATAATCTCGTTGAGACGTTTAATCTTTTTTTTTTGCTGCTTGACACATTAGTTTTCCAACGCCTTCACTTTTTCATCGTGTACAACCTGAAAAAATATATTATTCTAAATTATATTATTATACAAGTATGTCTTCATCAATCTACCCCTTCATGACATTACTCAAGAGGTTCCTTTAACTGAAAGAACTTTTCGAGTAATGATCCTTCTCTTGAGTTGTCCTCCCGTGTTGCCATGGCAAATGAGACGAACGGAGTTGCTTTAAATTGGCTTGGAATATAGGCCTTTTTCTCTTTTACAGTAATCAATCTTAATAAAAATCTCGGGACAGTGTAGTGTGACGACCACAGAGGTCACATATTAATTGAAGTAGAAACTTTATTGTAATGGACCTTTTAAGGTTTATGTATTAGGAAGATAGATTCGAAATTGACATATGATTGTCAACAAGAAAAATATGGAATTAATTTTATATAATAATATAATTTAAGGCTTGAGTCAATATAATTTAGTACAATTGAAACATAAAGCCTTTCATTGGCGTCTCCCCACGTCACATATGGTGGCGGCGCCCGCCGGGTATTCTCCGTAAGGCCTTGACTGTTTTTTCAGGTTTACGAGACCCCGATAGTTGAGGAAGGCAACTGTTGCGACCCGTAAGGTCCCATAAACCTCTCGCAAAGCAAATTAAGTGAGAACAGCAGCTACAGCAGGCGAGGACAACGCCTGAAAATTTAAAAGCTGAGTGAATTTTATATTATTTAATATTTTATAAAAGAAGAGATGATGTACTTCTCAGGCATAGACGAGGTCTGCCTCGAGGAATTTATCGACAATTTTAAGTTGACTGCCAGGTCTAACGAATGGCGGGAGAGTGATTACGCACTCATTTTGGGAGCATATCTTCATGGAGCAGCCCAACACTTTTATAGATACACTTATCATTACGACATGGATTTCGAAACGATATGCCAGGAATTAAGAAACGAATTTCCGTGTAGATGTTTTAGTTGTAAGCAGCGTCAGCACGTTACAGCAGTGCAGCCATTGGAACCATGTGTTTTAGAGGAGGAAACTGCAGATTTACTTGAAGAAGGCGGACCGTTAAATGTTTTGTATGAAGATGATAATGCAGGTTTATGTTCTAGCATGATGATGGACGGTCCACAAACAATTGTTGAGCAGACTGATGAGAATAATGAGCCGGATTATGACGATGTAAGCAGTGGAGTCGATGACGAGACGGGATTGGAGTGTACGGATGAAGATAACCTGGTTGTGTCCAATCCAATTATTATTTCATCCAATTTTATTTCAGAGAACCTAGAGATGTTTTCAATAGAATCTCAATGTGATCTGGATGTCGAATTTAATCAAAACCAAAACGACGATGATCACGTCTTTGAAAATAAAAATAACAAAATTAGACAAAGTGTTTTCCAGGGTGAAACAGAGGAGATGGCCCAGTTTATTGCTAAAAAAGATGATGTTCATTCTCCAGAAATAATAGACAAAGTTAATGGGTTTGATTTTATTAATTTATGTAACAAATATTTTTATCGTGCCCCATTTAGAACTAAAAAGTGCATGGCACGAAAGGGCATGGTAGGAAGAAAGTCCTCCCATCACTTTCATTGTAAAATAAATTCAAAAATAAAAACTAAACATTCTTATATTAAATTTAACAATAAGTCTTTTCTATTTAGATATAAATTTTGGAAGTTTTATAAAAAGAAATTAAATTTTGTTGTTAGGAATTATAAAATTAGAAAACGATTAATTTTAAGAATTGTGTAAATATTTTGGCTTTTGTTTTTGTTATCATGTCACTGCATTATTTTTGTGAGATCAGCAGGGCATGATTAGTATTAATCATTTGTTTTTGTTTCATATTCATTTTCAATGTGGGACACCGCCATCGAAAAAAGAAGAAAGAAGCAACTGTGCGTTAAATAGTGTTTTCTCTTCGTTAATATTTTTTATTATTATTATTCAAATTGGTGAATTTGAGCCAGTGAACTTGCAGTAGTTTAATTATTTTTGGAAACTGTGGTCTTATTAATGAGAACAAATATAAATTAAGGCTTTTTTTTTTTTTTTTTTTTTTTTTATGGTGGGAAAAATCATCCTATAACAACCCCCGCCCTTGGGCGGAGCGGGAGATAGTGTCAGACTCTTACTGCCTAAAAAACCCATCTCGTTCCTTCAAGCCTTCATACCGGGGCTCGAGCGACCTTTCGGAAAATTCAATAGGCTTCGACCCAGCTGGGCCCCTGCTGTTGCTGACAACTCCTTGAAGCGCGCGGGAACAGTGCGCACCGTTGACGACTTGAGCTTGGTCCGGACAGTTACCGGACGGCCGGACAGCGATCTACCCATTGCTCACTGTCCGCAAGCCCGCGCCTACGGTGGCCGGAAATCAGGATCAGTATCCCGGCGCTGGCGGCGGCGGCGATAACGCCGTTGCCTGATGCTCGGAGCGAGAGGTCTCCGCCGCCGATCGCCCCCACGAGGGCACGGCGATGATCCGCCCAAGCGGAGCACACCTCGACTGTGTGCTCTACCGTGTCCTCCGGGCGTTCCGCACAGTGGCGACACCCGGGCGTCACTTCCGCATGAAACCGGTGTAGGAAACTCCCGAACGAACCATGTCCGGTGAGGACCTGCGTCATGCGGAAGGTAAGGACGCCGTGAGGCCTTTCCAGCCACGCCTCAAAGAGGGGACTTACCGCCATGATTGTGGCGTGCCCAAAATATAAATTAAGGCTGATACTGACTTTGCAGATAAGGCATAGCCTTCGCAAAGGGTGTCTAGTTGACACCATTGGTTTAGCTGATATAAAAAAAAAACCACAGTTCAGTCAAAATGGACTGATTACATAAATATGCCATGATTTTTTTGTAAGAGTTTTGATACTGGCACATTTTCAATTTTTTAGCGATGATAGGAACTTGCACAGTTCTGTCTTTTTCTTCTCTGACACGATGAGCGTCCGATGAGGTTAAAGTCATAACCTTAAGAGTTGTAGTTTACTTTATGTTAGACTCCTTCTGAGTAGATGTCAGTTATGGCAAGGGTGCAGCACCGTGGCTTTTTTGAAGGTTTTGCTACGGTGGGGTTTAAGCATGACAACGTTGAATGATAAGTGCAAAGTTAACGCATAGTAAGTTAGTAAATAGATTTTGAATTTTCTTTATTGTTCGTCATGACTTAGGCTCGCTCCTAAAGAGACGACCACCACCATGTAAATTTATTTCCTTCATAGGTAGGAACATCTGTGTTAGGTATAGGCAGGTTATACCTAAACCTTAAAAGTATTTTTTTTGAATAGAAATGCTTTGCCATTATGGATTGGAAGTGCTTTGCCATCCTCAGCATTTCCATTCGTAAGGGCGTAGCTCATGTGACGACCACAGAGGTCACATATTAATTGAAGTAGAAACTTTATTGTAATGGACCTTTTAAGGTTTATGTATTAGGAAGATAGATTCGAAATTGACATATGATTGACAACAAGAAAAATATGGAATTAATTTTATATAATAATATAATTTAAGGCTTGAGTCAATATAATTTAGTACAATTAAAACATAAAGCCTTTCATTGGCGTCTCCCCGCGTCACAGTAGCGAGTAACACGAGACGCGGAGACTTATTTAACTTCCAAGAATCTTTTAAAAGAGCGGTGAAAGCGACACAAAACAAGAGCGTGATACATTATGGACATCGGTCAGGGTAGATGCAGCACCATTTTATGAATGTTCGATAGTTTTAGTAGTGCTCGACTGCGATCCCACCTGATGATAAGCAGTGATGCAATCTCTGATGGTGGGGCGTGCTAGTTTATTAAGAGCCTATAGATTCACTCTAGCCTTGATAATAGTATAATAATGAATTGGTGACATACTATTATCAATAACATATTGCTTTTTTGGTACCGATAATCCGATGCCCAACATGTCAAACATAGGTACTCGTAACTCAACTATCATAAGATTTATCTATGTTAATGTTAGTCTACACTTTTTTGTTTTTTTTATTTTTTTGTTTACAGGAATAGGTAATCTGTGGAAATACTGGTCTGATTGTTAAATTTTTTTCACCAATAGAAAGCTGCTTTGTTCCTGAGTAATATAGACTGTATATTTTTAGGGTTCCGTAGTCAACTAGGAACCCTTATAGTTTCGCCATGTCTGTCTGTCCGTCTGTCTGTCTGTCTGTCCGTCCTCGCTTAATCTCTGTGACCGTTAGCACTAGAAAGCTGAAATTTGGTAGCAATATATATATCAATCACGCCGACAAAGTGGTAAAATAAAAATTGGAAAAAAATGTTTTATTAGGGTAGCCCCCCTATATGTAAAGTGGGAAGTGATTTTTTTTTTAATTTCAACCCTAACGTGTGATATATCGTTGGATAGGTATTTAAAAATGAATAGGGGTTTACTCAAATCATTTTTTGATAATGTCAATAATTTCGGAAATAATCGCTCCAAAAGTAAAAAACAATGCGTCCCCCTCTAATTTTTGAACCATAAGTTTAGAAAATATGAAAAAAATCTGAAAAGTAGAACTTTATAAGGACTTTCTAGGAAAATTATTTTGAACTTGATGGAAAGAACAGTTTTTGTACAAAAAGACAAAAAGGTTCTACAAAATAATTTCTGGACTAAGTTTGTTGTATAGTCGTATAGGCAGGCATTTTTTTAAACTCATAAGTCGGTACACTTATTGTGACGGATGGAAAACTACGGAACCCTACACTGAGCGTGGCCCGACACGCTCTTGGCCGGTTTTTAGGGTTCCGTAGCCAAATGGCAAAAAACGGAACCCTTATAGATTCGTCATGTCTGTCTGTCTGTCTGTCTGTCCGTCCGTATGTCACAGCCACTTTTTTCCGAAACTATAAGAGCTATACTGTTGAAACTTTGTAAGTAGATGTATTCTGTGAACCGCATTAAGATTATCACATAAAAATAGAAAAAACGCAATAAATTTTGGGGGTCCCCATACTTAAAACTGAAACTCGAAAAAATTTTTTTCATCAAACCCATACGTGTGGGGTATCTATGGATAGGTCTTTAAAATGATACTGAGGTTTCTAATATCATTTTTTTCTAAACTGAATAGTTTGCGCGAGAGACACATCCAAAGTGGTAAAATGTGTGTCCCCCCCCCCTCTAACTTCTAAAATAAGAGAATGATAAAACTAAAAAAAATATATGATGTACATTACTATAAAAACTACCAACGAAAATTGGTTTGAACGAAATCTAGTAAGTAGTTTTTTTTTAATGCGTCATGAATCGAAAAAAATACACCATTATTAAAACATCGATCAAAGTTACAACATATTACAAGAACTTTAAAATTATGTTACTTGCTGCTACGGAACCCTTCATGGGCGAGTCTGACTCGCACTTGGCCGGTTTTTTATGTATGTGACCTAGTCTTTCATAAAGACTGATATGGCAAACAAAGATAGTCATAAGTTACTGTAGAACACTAAGGGCCATTTTTCAGTCGCCAGATATTATTTATTTAAAGAATATGTTTTACGTTTTCACAGCTTTTGTATAGATAATATGTCAAACCTCCTCAGATAGAAGTTAACCGTATGATTGAAAAATCGGCCCTTAGTCGTAAGAAAAAAATCAGACGACCGTCTCTGTTTTTGAAAGTCGGTTAATTTCATTTTGCAAAATTTAATAATAATAAAAATAGGGCGTTGGTGTGTGCTCTAGATTCGCAGCTATCAAATTTTTTTGATAGAGTGCGTCTACTGAAAGCGTAACCTGGAGTTTTTTTTTTTAAATTAAATTGGCAACATTGTTTTGCCGAAAAAAATCACGTCAAAGTCTATGATCGCAATTGTCAGTTTTGTAAACAGATATTTATTTTTCAAGAATAATTGCTTTATTATGGGAAAAACAATAAACAGTAACGTGCGAAAACTGCTACACACTATGGTTAATAAGTTCAAACAAAAACAAGAAGAGAAAGAAAGTGTTTTCAATGAAAACCAACAATGTTTACATACGATTTCAGAATTTTTAAGTTAGTATGACGTTATAATCTTGATCCTTGTCGACTAATATTATTAGATAGTTATATTTAGGATATAATGATAATTTGTTTTTCTTATATTTTTAGATAATCTGACATATTGCGAATTTCATAATGGACAAAAACATCAAACAAAGAAGGCTTTTGGTGAATCGACTTAATCAAAAATACATGCTAGTGAGTGGTAGTATGCTTTCAAAAGCAGTTGAGATGTAATGAAAGATTTGCCTCACTTTGTCTGATAGAGCATCAAAATCTTCAACTGAAGTTAAAATTGCGAAAGTGAAGGAAATAGTGACAGAAATCCTAGTTCAAGTTTGAGAGCTGTTGAACTTTTTGTGTCTCACGAGTCGATCCGTATCATTTGAAACAATCATTGGAGTATAAAACATGTTCCCACTTGACTAATTCCAAAAGATCTGAATTTTCTCTATGCTAAAACGAATCGATTCCAACCCAACAACCTTGAAACACATTAGTGTTGGCGAGACGTGATGAAGTTGAAATCATGTTGACCATTTTATTTGACTATCGCGGTGTTGTGCACTTGGTATTCTTGCCAGAAGGCCAAATGGTAAATAAAGAATATTATTTGAATATTATATAGCGCCATTTTTTTT
Source organism: Mythimna albipuncta (assembly GCA_929112965.1). Classification (NCBI taxonomy): domain Eukaryota; kingdom Metazoa; phylum Arthropoda; class Insecta; order Lepidoptera; family Noctuidae; genus Mythimna; species Mythimna albipuncta. The sequence continues at coordinate 21,105,668 of OV815959.1, read as the reverse complement.
TCCGATTTGAAAAATCATCCTATAACAACCCCCGCTCTTAGGCGGAGCGGGAGATAGTGTCAGACTCTTACTGCCTAAAAAACCCATCTCGTTCCTTCAAGCCTTCATACCGGGGCTCGAGCGACCTTTCGGAAAATTCAATAGGCTTCGACCCAGCTGGGCCCCTGCTGTTGCTGACAACTCCTTGAAGCGCGCGGGAACAGTGCGCACCGTTGACGACTTGAGCTTGGTCCGGACAGTTACCGGACGGCCGGACAGCGATCTACCCATTGCTCACTGTCCGCAAGCCCGCGCCTACGGTGGCCGGAAATCAGGATCAGTATCCCGGCGCTGGCGGCGGCGGCGATAACGCCGTTGCCTGATGCTCGGAGCGAGAGGTCTCCGCCGCCGATCGCCCCCACGAGGGCACGGCGATGATCCGCCCAAGCGGAGCACACCTCGACTGTGTGCTCCACCGTGTCCTCCGGGCATTCCGCACAATGGCGACACCCAGGCGTCACTTCCGCATGAATCCGGTGTAGGTACCTCCCGAAAGAACCATGTCCGGTGAGGACATACGTCATGCGGAAGGTAAGAACGCCGTGAGGTCTTACCAGCCACGCCATATTACACATACATTTGAGAGATGAGATAAATTAAAATAATTTGGGATAATAACCAACATTTGGTGTGTTATTGACCTTTACCATACACCCACCAAATAATTAAGTCTACACACATGTTTTTGACTAGGATTAACTATTATACAATTGTTATAAATACAAAAAATACTCTAGTATCAAAACTTTTTTCTCCTACTATTTCAATAATACCACATTCAAAATTTTTGGTCGTGACCTCCTTTTCTCAGGTCACGCTTTCATTAGACGGACTTTATAGCAGCGAAGACCTTACCGATACCCACTCGATCTTATACTGTGCGGCTGCAGCGGCGTGCCGTGTAGCTCACGTCAAAATTCCAAATAGTGACAGAGCTACACGACCAGCTAAACCAGCTTGGCAGTGCAGGATCGAGGGTCGTATCGGTGAGGCTAGAGCACTCATCGGCAAACTTATCTGCTTCAGGGAGGGCAATACTCGCCCTAGAGTGATGCGCTTTGTGAGACGGGCGTTCTCGGGGACAGATATTAGACCACGAGATTATCTACCCCGTATCACAGAGCGTATCGACTTCCTGAGGCAGAAAGTCTATGCATGGGCAAACCGTATACGACGGTACAAGCGGCGAGTGGAGCGGTACACCCAGAATCGCGCGTTCCAAAGCAACGAAAGGTGGGTTTACAGAGCTTGGGAGCGACCGGACCAAAGTGTGATTGATACGCGCCTACCGGATGATGATGCCATGTATTCATTTTGGCGCAGGATTTGGTCGGTGCCTGTCAATCACACTGAGGGTGATTGGACTCGGGAGGTCGAGCGAGAGTGCGAACTTATACCAGAAATGGGGGCAGTTACCATCAGCCCCCAAGATGTAGCTCGTGCAGTCCGTCCGTTACCAAACTGGAAATCTCCAGGACCGGACGGGCTGCACAACTTTTGGCTTAAATGGTTTAAAAGTTCGCACGCTCGCTTGGCGTCCCAATTCCAATCTACCTTAGAGTCAGGGTCGCTGCCCCAGTTCCTGACGACAGGAATAACCCACCTACTCCATAAATCGGGTAGTACTACGGAACCCAAAAATTATAGACCGATTACGTGTTTACCGACAGTCTATAAAGTTCTTACATCCATCCTGAGAGCTAAAATTAATAATCATATTGAGATAAATTCCATCATGTCAGCTTCTCAGAATGGATGTAGGAACGGGTCCCGTGGTACTAAGGAGCTGCTCCTCATTGATGTTGCCATTAGCCAACAGGTTCGTCGTTCTCGAAGAGATATGTCGACATGCTGGATAGATTATAAGAAGGCCTATGATTCAGTGCCGCATACATGGCTCATGAGGGTGCTAGAGCTATATAAAATTGATGTAACTCTGCGCACCTTTCTGATGTCATGTATGGGGCAGTGGAGGACGGTCCTTCACTATCCAGGGTGTCGACGGGTTTTGGAGAACAGCGAACCGTTAAGGATCGAGCGTGGCATATTCCAGGGTGACAGTTTGAGTCCACTGTGGTTTTGCCTAGCCTTGAACCCTCCCAGCACACTGCTGGAGGGTTCGGGTATAGGCTACCGGTTGAGAAGAGAGGGTCAGGTCATATCTCACCTTCTTTACATGGATGATCTGAAACTTTTTGCTTCCAACAACTTGCAACTGATGGAGCTACTGAAGGTAACTGAAACCTTCAGTAGTGCCATCAGGATGGAATTTGGTTTGGACAAATGTGCAGTCATGCATGTAAAGCGAGGGGAGATTATGGAATCCGTGAGAACCCAACTCTCGGATTCTATACACCTTAGATCCCTCTGCTCAACCGAAACTTACAAGTATTTGGGTATGTCGGAAGCGTTGGGCATCAATGCTGCTGAAGTGAAACAATCGTTGAAGGAGCGCTTCTTTGGCCGCCTGAATAAAGTACTGAAAAGTCTTTTATCAGGCGGGAACAAGGTGTGCGCCTTCAACGGTTGGGTCATGCCGGTTTTGATGTACTCTTTCGGCATACTCAAATGGACTCAGACGGAACTCGACGCCCTGGACAGGAGGGTCCGCACTCTGCTTACCGCAAATCGGATGCATCACCCACGATCATCGGTGATGAGGCTGTATATCCCACGGAAGTGTGGGTCGTGGCTTCTTAAATGCCAAGACTCTGCACAACCGTGAGGTATGCAGTCTCAGGGAATACTTCCTGGAAACCGACGTGGGGATGCACCGAGATGAAGTGGCGGTGGACAAAGGCCTCACCCCGCTCTCCTTGGCCAACGAGAACTGGCGCAAACCTATAGTAATGGATACTAATGAACGCAAGGAAGTATGTAAGGGCAAGGAGCTTCACGGGCGCTTTTACCGGGCCTTACATAGGCCCGATGTAGATCTTTTAGCGTCCGTATCCTGGCTACGCTTTGGTTATCTCTTTGGAGAAACCGAAGGTTTTGTCTTTGCAATTATGGACGAAGTTATGATGACGAACAACTACCGGAAATATATTGTGAAGGACGGTACGTTTGACATCTGTCGGGCATGCCACCGGCCCGGAGAATCAATCCGACACATTATTTCTGGGTGTTCTCATTTAGCTAACGGAGACTATTTGCACAGACACAACCTTGTAGCCAGGATTATCCATCAGCAACTTGCTCTTAAATACAATCTTGTTGAATCAGAAGTACCGTACTATAGGTATGTGCCCGACCCAGTTCTCGAGAATGGCAGCGTCACATTGTATTGGGACCGATCTATCATCACTGACAGGACTATTGTTGCCAATAAGCCTGACATAGTGGTGATAGATCGACTGGAGCGTCGCACAATGATTATTGATATAGCGGTCCCTCATGACGAGAACCTCGTGAAAGCTGAGAAAGATAAACAAACTAAATATCTTGACTTGGCTCGCGAGGTTGTCGACATGTGGAAAGTGGATAGAGCAATCATTGTGCCGATAGTCGTGACGGCCAATGGCTTAATAGCCAAGAGCCTCGACCAACATCTGCGGAGGCTCTCGTTAGGCAGTTGGATCAAGGGCTTGATCCAGAAGGCAGTACTCCTAGACACGGCGCGTATTGTCCGGAGGTTCCTCTCTCAGGAGCCCTGACCGCCGGCAGCTTGGACCCTGTTCCCGATGCCGGTGGGCTACTATTTTTTATATTTTTAAATGTTTTTTTTTATTTATTTTTTTAAGGAATATTTAAAAATATGATAAATATGTGTAAATTTTAAATAAAGGAAATAATAATAATAATAAAGCTTTATTCATTCCACACAATTAAAAATTAGATTATCAATTATAAAACTCGTAGCCTTAAATCATACAGATCACATTCAATAAAAAAATAAATATCTCAATAAATACAAAATCAACTGAATTAAAATTAAAATAAATAAAAACGGTTAAGAAAAAATATAATTTCAATTGATTAAAATGGTATAGTCTAGATAATGATAATTGAATTGATCAAAATAATATTAATTTACACTACAATTGATTAGAAATTAAAATTATTTGCATAGTAAAATTATTGACTAGCATTAAAAGAAAAAACAATTTATAGTAAAATAACAATTCATTAAGATTAATAGAAAATGTAGTAGTTAAGAATTATCGTTTAAATTGCTTATTTGAAGTGTGGACCCCCTTCGGGTAAAAGCCTCCTCCAAAGAATTCAATGCTTCTCTATCTAAAGCTGTAACAGTCCAGTCTTGACCAGCACTCTCTACAATCTCGTCTTGCCAACGAGCGCACGGCCGACCTTTGCATCTGGATCCTTTTGGACCTTTCCATTTAGTTGTCCGTATTGTCCAGCGATCATCAGTATACCTGGCAATGTATCCGGCCCACCTCCATTTCAAGCTTTGTGAGAATGTGAGAGCATCAGTAACATTAGTTTTAAGGCGAATGTCAGTGTTTCTTATTCTATCACTTAACTTGATATGTAAGCAGCTTCTCTCCATTGCTCTTTGTGTTGTTTGAATTTTATGTCTTGCCCTGGAATCAAATATCCAGGTCTGACAGCTATAAGTGAGACATGGTAAGATTGCTGTGTCTAGTACTGATTTTTTAATTTCAATAGGAAGTTTTGATTTAAAGATTTCTTTATGCGCCCAATATTTTTTCCACCTTATAGCTATCCTTCGCTCTATTTCTTCCATATTCCTGGTTTTCTTAAATGATATTTGTTTACCGAAATAGATATAATCTTTGACATATTCGAGCGGCGTATCATTAACTGAGATAGGCGTCATCTTACCATTGGTCATCATTTTGTTTTACTGAGATTCATCTCTAAGCCTACATACTCGCTCACTGCTTGTAAATCGTTGACCATAACATTGAGTTTCTCGGCGTTTTCTGCTAGTATGACAATTTCGTCGGCAAACCGTAAGTGGCTAAGATGTTTTCCATCAATATTAATGCCCTGCTTTGCCCAAGGAAGGTCTGCCATAATATTTTGTAACACAGCAATAAATAATTTGGGAGAGATAGGGTCACCTTGCCGGACTCCTCTGTTAATATTAATTTTGTCACCAACTCTGTCTAGCCTGACCCGACTTGTACTATTTGAATAAATGTTTTTGATGATATTTATATATTTTGCATTGATATTTTGTTCATCTAATGCTTCCCAGATGCTGTTATGAGAGATAGAGTCAAAAGCTTTTTTGAAATCAATAAAAGCTATATAGAGCGGCTTTCGATATTCCAGATATTTTTGAATAACTTGATCCAAAGCATGAATATGATCAGTAGTGCTAAAACCCTTTCTGAAACCCGCCTGTTCCATCGGCTGAAATGAATCGATTTCTGAAGATATCCTGTCGAGTAAGCACGATGCAAATAACTTATAAAAACCAGCCAAGTGCGAGTCGGACTCGCCCATGAAGGGTTCCGTAGCAGCAAGTAACATAATATATAAGTCCTTGTAATGTGTTGTAACTTTGATCGATGTTTTAATAATAGTGTATTTTTTTCGATTTATGACGCATTAAAAAAAAACTACTTACTAGATTTCGTTCAAACCAATTTTCGTTGGTAGTTTTTATAGTATAATAGTAATATACATCATATGTTTTTTTTTAAGTTTTATCATTCTCTTATTTTAGAAGTTAGAGGGGGGGACACACATTTTACCACTTTGGAAGTGTCTCTCGCTCAAACTATTCAGTTTAGAAAAAAATGATATTAGAAACCTCAGTATCATTTTTAAAGACTTATCTTTTTTTTGAGTTTCGGTTCTATGTATGGGGACCCCCAAAATTTATTGCTTTTTTTCTATTTTTGTATGAAAATCTTAATGCGGTTCACAGAATACATCTACTTACAAAGTTTCAACAGTATAGCTCTTATAGTTTCGGAAAAAAGTGGCTGTGACATACGGACGGACAGACAGACGGACAGACAGACAGACAGACAGACAGACAGACAGACATGACGAATCTATAAGGGTTCCGTTTTTTGCCATTTGGCTACGTAACCCTAAAAACAAGGCATAAGACTAATTGGGCGGTAGTTACCTATATCTGCTGGATCACCTTTTTTGTATAGTAAAATTATTTCAGATTCTGTCCATTGCTGGGGCACTATTTCTTCGTCTAAGATCTTGTTGAACAAGAGTGTAAGTGGAGACAATAATAGAGCTTTGGCGTGTATGATACATTCGCTCACGATTCCATCTGGTCCAGGACTTTTCTCTGTTTTCGATTTTACTATTTGCCTGAAAATTTCAGGTTCAACAAATAGTTCTACCGTAGACGTATTCCTTGATTGGTTGACCCCTATGTCTTGTGTTGAGTCGGGTTGACTATATAAATTCGTATAGAAATCGGTCGCTATGCTTATAATATTACCACGAGATTTACTAGTTGTTTGGCCGTGTTGCAGTGATGGGATCCAAGTTTTAGTCCTGTCTATTTCTCTGAATGCCTTTTTAGCCGACCTTGACGTCACAATGTGCTTTTTGAATGTCACCATTCTATGTGACTCATAACATTGTTTTATTTCTTTGTTTGTTGGTTTGTATAATTTTTTTAAGTCTTCTTTACCTTTTTTATCGAGATGGGGTTTGTTTTGTAGGGTGCTTCTTTTCTTCATTAAATCTATAGCCTTTTCCGTTAATATGGATCGTTTTTTTGGACTTGTTTTATTTTTTAGACTTGACTTTATTGCAGACTCTATCATCCCATAGTATTCGTTGGCTGTGTACTTATCGTGTGTTTCTAGCAATTCAGGAATGCGCTCGCTTAGACTTTTTATATACATATCTCGTTCTTCCAGGTTTTTCAGTGTGGATGTGTTGCCGGTGAAATTTCGTCTGCTCTTTTTAGTGGTTTTCAAGTTAAGTGTCGCTCTAAGTAGCCTATGATCTGTTCCAAAATGAAAAAAACTCAATACCTCAAATTTTGAAAACAAATGTGGCTTGGTAGTTGTGATGTAATCAATTTCATTCCTCGTCTTTTTATCTGGCGATATCCATGTCCATCTGTTTTCTTCATTTGTTTTGAACATAGTATTTATAATTTTAAGATTATGTTCATACGCGTACTGTATGAGTCTGTCACCTCTTTGGCTTCTCTTACCGTAGCCATATTGGCCTAACACTTTATGCTCGTTGGTCTTTGGTTTTCCAATTTGTGCGTTGAAGTCACCCATTGATATAATATACGGTGTAGAGACAGTTTTATGGGCTGTTTCAAGGTCTCTATAAAATAACTCTATATCGGCTTGTGAGGAAGATTCAGTAGGGGCGTATATTTGAATAATCGCAAAGTGCAAATTTTCTAGTTTTATTTCTAGCAAACAGACTCTCTCAGATATTGCAAAATTTACTATACTAAATTTACAACTAAATCTCAAAAATATGAGGACCTCGCCATTGTGACGACCACGAAGGTCACATATTAATTGAAGTAGAAACTTTGTTGTAATGGACCTTTTAAGGTTTATGGTGAATTATGAATGTAGATTTAAAATATGACAGATGATTGTCAACAAGAAAAATAGGAATTTAATTTTTAATATTATAATAAGATAATTAAAAGGCTTGAATAATATATAATTTAGTTAAATCAAAGCTAAAAGCCTTTCATTGGCGTCTCCCCGCGTCACATATGGTGGCGGCGCCCGCCGGGTATTCTCCGTAAGACCTTGACTGTTTTTTCAGATTTACGAGACCCCGATAGTTGAGGAAGGCAACTGTTGCGACCCGTAAGGTCCCATAAACCTCTCGCAAAGCAAATTAAGTGAGAACAGCAGCTACAGCAGGCGAGGACAACGCCTGAAAATTTAAAAGCTGAGTGAATTTTATATTATTTAATATTTTATAAAAGAAGAGATGATGTACTTCTCAGGCATAGACGAGGTCTGCCTCGAGGAATTTATCGACGATTTTAAGTTGACTGCCAGGTCTAACGAATGGCGAGAGAGTGATTACGCACTCATTTTGGGAGCATATCTTCATGGAGCAGCCCAACACTTTTATAGATACACTTATCATTACGACATGGATTTCGAAACGATATGCCAGGAATTAAGAAACGAATTCCCGTGCAGATGTTTTAGTTGTAAGCAGCGTCAGCACGTTACAGCAGTGCAGCCACTGGAACTATGTGTTGTAGAGGAGGAAACTGCAGATTTACTTGAAGAAGGCGGACCGTTAAATGTTTCGTATGAAGATGATAATGCAGGTTTATGTTCTAGCATGATGATGGACGGTCCACAAACAATTGTTGAGCAGACTGATGAGAATAATGAGCCGGATTATGACGATGTAAGCAGTGGAGTCGATGACGAGACGGGATTGGAGTGTACGGATGAAGATAACCTGGTTGTGTCCAATCCAATTATTATTTCATCCAATTTCATTTCAGAGAACCTAGAGATGTTTTCAATAGAATCTCAATGTGATCTGGATGTCGAATTTAATCAAAACCAAAACGACGATGATCACATCTTTGAAAATAAAAATAACAAAAGTGTTTTCCAGGGTGAAACAGAGGAGATGGCCCAGTTTATTGCTATACAATATGATGTTCATTCTCCAGAAATATTAGACAAAGTTAATGGGTTCGATTTTATTAATTTATGTAACAAATATTTTCATCGTGCCCCATTTAGAACTAAAAAGTGCATGGCACGAAAGGGCATGGTAGGAAGAAAGTCCTCCCATCACTTTCATTGTAAAATAAATTCAAAAATAAAAACTAAACATTCTTATATTAAATTTAACAATAAGTCTTTTCTATTTAGATATAAATTTTGGAAGTTTTATAAAAAGAAATTAAATTTTGTTGTTAGGAATTATAAAATTAGAAAACGATTAATTTTAAGAATTGTGTAAATATTTTGGCTTTTGTTTTTGTTATCATGTCACTGCATTATTTTTGTGAGATCAGCAGGGCATGAATAGTATTAATCATTTGTTTTTGTTTCATATTCATTTTCAATGAGGGACGCCGCCATCGAAAAAAGAAGAAAGAAGCAACTGTGCGTTAAATAGTGTTTTCTCTTCGTTAATATTTTTTATTATTATTATTCAAATTGGTGAATTTGGGCCAGTGAACTTGCGGTAATTTAATTATTTTTGGAAACTGTGGTCCTATTAATGAGGACAAATATCAATTAAGGCTGATACCGACTTTGCAGATAAGGCATAGCCTTCGCAAAGGGTGTCTAGTTGACACCATTGGTTTAGCTGATATAAAAAAAAAACCACAGTTCAGTCAAAATGGACTGATTACATAAATATTCCATGATTTTTTGTAAGAGTTTTGATACTGGCACATTTTCAATTTTTTAGCGTTGATAGGAACTTGCACAGTTCTGTCTTTTTCTTCTCTGACACGATGAGCGTCCGATGAGGTTAAAGTCATAACCTTAAGAGTTGTAGTTTACTTTATGTTAGACTCCTTTTGAGTAGATGTCAGTTATGACAAGGGTGCAGCACCGTGGCTTTTTTTAAGGTTTTGCTGCGGTGGGGTTTAAGCATGACAACGTTGAATGATAAGCGCAAAGTTAACGCTTAGTAAGTTAGTAAATAGATTTTGAATTTTGTTTATCGTTCGTCATGACTTAGGCTCGCTCCTAAAGAGACGACCACCACCATGTAAATTTATTTCCTTCATAGGTAGGGACATCTGTGTTAGGTATAGGCAGGTCATACCTAAACCTTAAAAATTTTTTTTTTTTTTTGTATAGAAATGCTTTGCCATTATGGATTGGAAGTGCTTTGCCATCCTCAGCATTTCCATTCGTAAGGGCGTAGCTCATGTGACGACCACGAAGGTCACATATTAATTGAAGTAGAAACTTTGTTGTAATGGACCTTTTAAGGTTTATGGTGAATTAAGAATGTAGATTTAAAATATGACAGATGATTGTCAACAAGAAAAATAGGAATTTAATTTTTAATATTATAATAAGATAATTAAAAGGCTTGAATAATATATAATTTAGTTAAATCAAAGCTAAAAGCCTTTCATTGGCGTCTCCCCGCGTCACACCATTATGTTCTTATATTTTTAACCGACTTCGAAAAGGAGGAGGTTCTATGTTTGGCTGAATGTATGTTTTTTTTTTATGTATGTTCACCGATGTCTCGGTCAATTGTGAACCGATTTTTTTTTTTAAAACTATCACTTAACGCCGTCTAGTCTCAAGCTAAGCAGAGCTTGTGTTATGAGTACTAGACAACTGATAAACATACTTATAAGTTTTTTAAGTGACTTATTTGTTCAACTATTTCTTTAAAATACTTTATTTTTAAAAGATTATAATTAATTTCTAATTTTTCATTCATGAGGCTGAATAGCTGGCCGACCATAGAAAAAAAAAAAACAAAATCTCGGGAAAGTGGCAACCAGTCGTCGGTTTTTTCGAGTTTTGTTTACATTTCTGTACAGCGGAGATTTGTATTATTATATATATTTGTACACAATAAGTTCATCATATTAAAATAGTGATTTAACGCCTAGTTTCATAAGAGAAGAGGCTAAAGCAGTAGTGGAACCTTTTACGGGTGTTTCGCATAGTTCGTGCAAATTCGAAGCAATCCTACATTTTATATTTATTGTCGAATTATTTTGTTTTTTCTTACTAATATCGTTAATATATGGATAATCTTTGAACATTTTGTCGTTTCTACTTGCTTTTTATCAGTAACTTTGAATTTGATAATATTTCTAAAATCGAACTGAGACTTTAATGAGAACGATAGGGAAGGAAATGATATTGAAGCCTTTAAGGCCCAAGCGCCCGAAAAGTGCCATAAAACAGTGACTTTCTGAAGCCTACTCCTCTGTAACGGCCAGGTTAATAGGTTTGAAAAAAATATATGTTTGTAATAGATTCATGAACAACATTATCAACATTTGATTTTTTCGTGCAATTAATACTTTTGTCTAAAAAAAATATTTAGCAATTTCGCAACTTTTCGCAACTTTTCCCTACTCCTTCGAAACGGCTTGGATTTTTAGAAACATTTTTACACATAAAAATTGGTGGTTAAATATTCTTCAAAGTGAACGTAGCATATGTAAATCAATTAATATTTAGCAAAGAAAATGGATTGGCCCTGCTGGCCGCAAATAAATGCACAGATATGCGTACTGCCGCCTAGGCGGGTGCGAGAGTTGCATCCATTTAATTTCGGCCAGATGGTTCAAGGGACTATAAGACTTAATAAAAGAAAAGGTGTGCGAAGGTAATGAAAAAAAAAACAGAAGGCAATGCTGTTAAATTATCGAAACGACGGTAAACGAACGGAATGAGGAAGAAGCTAGTGAGGTTTAAATCCTTTATTCAGTTTTTATTCAAAAATATCAAAATTACAAACCTAATACCTATTCCAAACTTCGAAGGGAATCATTGAAATTGATAATAAGCTAAGTCCTTAACAAAATCATATATACTCACGTTATAATACGGACGATAGGAAAGAGAACGATTCCAGAATAATCACCTCCCGCGACACTTAACACGAAAATATCTTTTTTCACAAGCAAGGATGCACCTGTTACGATGTTCAATGGCATACTGAGATGTGCGTGGGGCTTGACATCGCAGTAGAGTAGCATTTATGGTCAAGCGCAAACTATAGTGTGGATTTCTTTTCATAACGACGGTAATCAGGAAAAATAAAAAATAAATATTCATCAAATCTGTACCAGTAATTGAAGAGACTAACATTGAGATAAAAAAATCCGTAGAATTTCTCAGCTCTCAATATGATGACCTACGAAACGAAATCAAGCGACTGCAACAAGAAAGCATAGAATTCAAGAAGTACTCTGAGTCATTGGAATTGGCTGTCAGAGACCTTCAATATAAGTCCTGATCATCTAGCAGGTCCGCAACATACCTACCCAGGAAAAGGAATCGTCAGCAGATCTGTCAAAAATTGTAACGGACATAGCCAACTTAGTGAACCTACCGCTAAATGTTTCTCACTTCCGAGATATATATCGCGCATCAGGGAACCGAGGCACCAACAAACTTATAATTGCTGAATTCACTAACGTCCAAACAAAGTTCGATCTAATCTCCCGAATACGAACCTTTAACAATAAAAAAACGAATAAAGAAGACAAATTGAATACGGAATTACTCGGAATACCGGGACAAAAACTGGCGGTATATGTTGACGAACATTTATCTAATACGAACAAAAAGCTCTTCTATCAGGCAAGAGAATTTGCACGTCTAAGGAAATATGCATTCTGCTGGACTTCAAATGGCAACATTTTTATTCGAAAGCAAGCCGGAGACAAACAAATTCTCATCAAATCTGACACAACACTAAAAGAGCTCCAGGAATGACTATACCACAGTTCATCATTAGTAAGCACTACCTTTCTCGTTTACATTGCTTTAATGCTTGCTGTAGATAATTTATGCTATACTTTTTTTGCTGATAGCTTGTTTTATACTTCGATTTTGCTATTTAATTTAAGTAAAGTGACTCATGATAAACTACATTTTTTATACATAAACCACCACATCAAACACATACACACAAATTCATTTACATATCTGACTATAAAAGTGCGTCTACTGAAAGCGTAACCTGGAGTTTTTTTTTTAAATTAAATTGGCAACATTGTTTTGCCGAAAAAAATCACGTCAAAGTCTATGGTCGCAATTGTCAGTTTTGTAAACAGAAATTTATTTTTCAAAAATAATTGCTTCAATATGGGAAAAACAATAAACAGTAACGTGCGAAAACTGCTACACACTATGGTTAATAAGTTCAAACAAAAACAAGAAGAGAAAGAAGGTGTTTTCAATGAAAATCAACAATGTTTACATACGATTTCAGGATTTTTAAGTTAGTATGACGTTATAATCTTGATCCTTGTCGACTAATATTACTAGATAGTTATATTAAGAATATAATGATAATTGGTTTTTCTTATATTTTTAGATAATCTGACATATTGCGAATTTCATAATGGACAAAAACATCAAACAAACAAGGCTTTTGGTGAATCGATTTAATCAAAAACACATGCTAGTGAGTGGTAGAATGCGTTCAAAAGCAGTTGAGATGTAATGAAAGATTTGCCTCACTTTGTCTGATATAGCATCAAAATCTTCAACTGAAGTTAAAATTGTGAAAGTGAAGGAAATAGTGAATGAAATCCTAGTTCAAGTTTGAGAGCTGTTGAACTTTTTGTGTCTCACGAGTCGATCCGTATCATTTGAAACAATCATTGGAGTATAAAACATGTTCCCACTTGACTAATACCAAAAGATCTGAATTTTCTCTATGCTAAAACAAATCGATTCCAACTCAACAACCTTGAAACACATTAGTGTTGGTGAGACGTAATGAAATTGAAATCATGTTGACCATTTTATTTGACTATCGTGGTGTTGTGCACTTGGTATTCTTGCCAGAAGGCCAAATGGTAAATAAAGAATATTATTTGAATATTATGTAGCGTAATTTTTTTTCCGATTTGAAAAATCATCCTATGACAACCCCCGCTCTTGGGCGGAGCGGGAGATAGTGTCAGACTCTTACTGACTAAAAAACCCATCCCGTTTCTTCAAGCCTTCATACCGGGGCTCGAGCGCCCTTTCAGATAACCCTGGCCCCAGTAGGCTTCGACCCGGCTGGGCCACTGCTGTTGCTGACAACTCCTTGAGGTGCGCGGGAACAGTGTGGGCCGTTGACGACTTGGGCTTGGTCCGGACAGTTACCGGATGGCCGGACAGCGAGCTACCCATTGCTCACTGTCCGCAAGCTCGTGCTTACGGTGGCCGGAAATCGGGATGAGTATCCCGGCGCTGGCGGCGGCAGCGATAACGCCATTGCCTAATGCTCGGAGCTAGAGGTCTCCGCCGCCGATCGCCCTTACGAGGGCACGGCGATGATCTGCCCAAGCGGAGCACACCTCGACTGTGTGCACCACCGTGTCCTCTGGGCATTCCGCACAGTGGCGACACCCAGGCGTCACTTCCGCATGAATCCGGTAGGTACCTCCCGAACGAACCATGTCCGGTGAGGACCTGCGTCATGCGGAAGGTAAGAACGCCGGCCGTGAGGTCTTTCCAGCCACGCCATATAGCGACATTTGAGAGATCAGATAAAATAAAATAATTTGGGATAATAACTAACATTTTGTGTGTTATTGACCTTTACCATACACCCACCAAATAATTAAGTTTACACACATGTTTTTGACTAGGATTAACTATTATACAATTGTTATAAATACAAAAAATACTCTAGTATCAAAACTTTTTTCTCCTACTATTTCAATAATACCACATTCAAAATTTTTGGTTGTAACCTCCTTTTCTCAGGTCACGCTTTCATTAGACGGACTATACCTTATTTAACTAACCAAAACAATAATAATTGTTGTCCTATATTGCACTACACTAGTTTCTATTACCTGACTATAGTACATATGCCAAGCGCTCCGGAGCCCTATATCGTATCATATTTTTATAAATCGTTTTTTACAAATGGCTAATACTCTCCAATCTATTATTGCAGCAGACTTAGACAAATTCGAAGTTGCAAAAGCATATAAATGCCCACCGTCAGATTGCTCAAACTACCTAGTAGGAACAAACCATCATATCAAAATATTCCATATAAATATAAGAAGCATAAATAAAAATTTTGATGAACTATTAGTATTGATAAACTTACTCAATGTTAGCTGTGATGTATTGGTGCTCACTGAGTGCTGGCTGAGTAAAGTGGTAAATCTCCCAGTACTAAACGGTTATGCCTCATATTATACACAACGGACGGCCAACCAGAATGACGGCATTGTTATTTACATAAAAGATAACATTAGTTGCACTATTAAAGAACCCAATTTTCTAAATGAAAATTGCCTAACATGTGAAATTACAAATAAACTCGCATTTGCGGCTGTATATCGTTCCCCATCATATAATACCAGGCCTGAGTTCGACAACTTTTTGAATAGCGTAGACAATATCCTCCTATCCTTAAAAAATTACAAAAATATCTGTTTAATTGGGGACATAAATATAGACATCCGACCTATTGGTTTGGAGGAACGTGCTACCGAATACTTAACTCTAAATGCCACACCCGGCCTTTTACCCGCCCACCGAATACCTACAAGAATTAACAGCTGCTTGGACCATGTCATGCTCAAAACGGACAAATCAGCCACTTTACTTGTGATTGAGTCACATGTTACTGACCACCTCCCAATACTATTAACTATTAATAACACACAGCTCTCCAGTTGTTCGTTGCCGGCCTCCAAAATGCCAAAAATAGACTACACTGGTTTAACAACCCATATCGAATCTCAGGATTTATCGGAAGTACTGCAAACTAATGATCTTAACTTAGCATCTGACACATTCAGTGAAATTTTGCACACCGCTATAATTAGCCACACAAAAATAGTAAACATCCCTAAAAAAGACAGACATATCCGACCTTGGATTACCCCTGGTTTGCTACGGTGCATTCGCCACCGTGATAAACTTCACAAAAAGGCAAGAAAAACACCTGACAACCACATAATCCAAACATTTTATAAACGTTATAGAAACTACTGTAATAGTCTACTCAGAAAACTTAAAAGGTTATACGAGCAAAATGAGTTACGCAAAGCAAAAAACGACCCTAAAAAACTGTGGAACAAAATCAAAGAAATAACATACACCAATAGACAAAGTAACCCTCCCTATGAGTTATTGAGTACAGTCTCTGATAAACGCGATGCAGCCAATCTCATCTGTAACTACTTTGCGAATATCGGGCAAAAGTTGGCATCTACGATAAATAACGCAGCCCTCCCCTCACTACCACACTCCACTTCAAGCATGTCCCCACCTAGCTCATTTGTGCTTCTCGAAGTGGATAATACAGAAGTGGACTCTATTATCTCAGGCCTGAAACAAGACTGTGCCACTGGCTGGGACGGTGTTCCTGTCAAAGTTATAAAACTATGTCGTCATGTCCTCATACCAATTATTACTCACATAGTAAATTGTTCTTTTACAACAGGTATATTCCCTAATACGTGTAAAAAAGCCGTTATACATCCAATTTATAAGAGTGGGAATAGAGATTGTATAAATAATTACAGACCCATTGCTGTACTTCCGGTTATGTCGAAAATAATGGAGAAAATTATTAACAAACAACTTTTAAACTACCTTAATAAATACAACATAATAGCAAAAAATCAGTACGGCTTCAAAAAAGGTGTATCTACAGAAGACGCAGTGCTAGACCTATCTGCACTTGTAGCCAGGAAACTTGACAGTCAACAAAAATGCCTGGGTCTGTTTCTTAATTTAACTAAAGCTTTTGATACGGTCTCTGTTCCAACTCTTCTATTCGAGTTATATAGCATCGGCATACGAGGTGTTGTTCACGATCTATTCAAAAGTTACTTGATAGACCGGAAAATCTGTGTGAAGATAGGAGCACAAACCAGTGCAGATGAGATAATATCATACGGAGTTCCGCAGGGCAGTGTCCTCGGCCCAACACTCTTCCTTATCTACATTAATGATTTGTGCACCCTCAGTCTACCATCTGCTAATATCTTTACTTATGCCAACGACACAGCCATTGTAGTACATGGTAGGAGCTGGGCTGAGGTGAAAAACAATGCTGAAAAATCACTGCGAAGTGTCATACAATGGCTAAGCAAAAATCTGCTAACACTGAACCTACAAAAAACAAATTACATTCCGTTTTCTATACAGTCTAGTACGAAATCTCCAAACACATACTCAATTAGAGCTCACAGTCATACCTGTCTGAACACCTCCATCTGCTCCTGCCTGCAGCTCCCCTCACAAACATCTGTGAAATATTTGGGCGTGATGATCGATGATGGATTGAAATGGGACAAGCATATAGAGTCTACTTCCAGTAAAGTCAGGAAAACAATTCACCTCTTCAAGTCATTGCGGAACTCTGCTGACTTGGAGACTTTAAAAATGGTCTACTCTGCACTTTGCCAGTCCATCATCGGTTATTGTATTTTGGCTTGGGGTGGATCGGCCAAAACTAAATTCCTTGAGTTGGAGCGTGCACAAAGGGCAGTACTTAAGGTTATGCTTCAAAAACCCTTTCGCTATCCGACTCATCAGCTGTACACCGAGCTCAAACTTTTAACTGTTAGACAGCTATTTTTGCTTAAAACCACTCTCTGGAAGCATAACCAGGTACCACTCCCAGATTCAAATAAACGGGGTCAGAGAATAATTTGCCCAACTCCGACTCATAGAACCACCTTTGCCAGAAGACAGCTGTATGTGTTGAGTTCTCTGGTCTACAGAAATATTAATAAGATCACACAAATAGTGAGGTTATGCAAGCGTGAAGTAAAAACTAAGGTGCAGAACATGTTGCATCTCAGGAGATGCAACATGTTCTGCACCTTAGTTGAGTGTAGTGAGGGACTGATTAGTAGTTTCTCATAATTTCCAACATTACCCACATCACGCGTAACTCAATCATGAGTCACCGATATCTTTAGTCTGGTGGAAGACACTTGGCTTATTCCCACTTAAACACACTCTTTCAAAACCACCACATTCAAACCCACACACCCTTATACCCACACACACTCACACATCACAAACACGATTCTCAATCACACACACCTATGCAACTCAACAGTCATTTTACTTTTATTTAAATTTTATTTTTCTTTAATTCTTTTTAATATGTACTTTCATTAGTCCAATATCACCTTACCAACTCAATAAAATCTTTTAAAAGGGTTTATAGTGTCCAAATAGCAGTAGAATACTGACTCCTAAGTCACAGGTATTCCTAGTTTAGGAGTCAGGGTGTCAACTTTTGTGCGCCTTTATTTATTGTAACTCACTGATATTTATCATGTTGTAAGGATTTGTGTCAATAAAGTATTATTATTTCCTTTATTGTCCATTTTAACATATTTATTACATTTTTAAATATTCCTTAAAAAATATATTAAAAAAACATTTAAAAATATAAAAATTAGTAGCCCACCGGTATCGGGAACAGGGTCCAAGCTACCGGCGGTCAGGGCTCCAGAGAAAGGAACCTCCTGACTATGCGAGCCGTGTCCAGCAATACTGCTTTCTGAATCAAGCCCTTGATCCAGTCGCCTAACGAGAGCCTCCTAAGATGTTGGTCGAGGCTCTTGGCTATTAAACCAAGCTATTATTATTATTAATCATATTTTAATATATTGTGAAGATAGCATTATTTAATTTAGGTGTAAACGTTGGGTTTTTAATATACTTAATTAATATAATTTATTTTGTTTCTATTTACTCCGATTTAGTTGATTAAAAAATAAATTTATTAAGGATAGTAGTAAATGGACACCGAAGGAAATGAGAATAAGTAGAGTTTTTTATTTATAATTAATTATTTATGCTAATTACTACTGTAAATATTACATGCATGCACGCATAACTGTATTACATTTGGTATCCGTTGGAAAGAATTTAGATATTTATGGAATAAATTGATGTTATTTTACTGGACGCATAATATGCACGAAAAAAAATAAACAGCCTTACCGGCTAAATCAGAAGAATAGAATCATAGGTACGACGACTCAGGTTTTACAAACTTTTTATTTTAAGCTATTGCATAGCTTCTATCGCGGGCCTTGAGCGTGAAGACCGAATCCAGAAATTCCGTAACGAAAATAACCTAACACCCCCCACTCATTTGTTTTTTGAGCGTGGTGACCGATAAGAAAACAAATGAGTGAACAATCAATCAAAATTCAATTCAATGTGTGAAAGTGTAACATCAATTAATATCAAAGAAAAAAAAACATAAGAAAAAAAATACTGCATAAATAAAATAAATAAAAAATTATAATTGCATAAGTTGATAAAAATGCTATGCAATAGCTTTACCGCGGCAGTCCCCGAGTGCCACACGTCTTTTTAGGGTTCCGTAGTCAACTAGGAACCCCATGTTATTATAGTTTCGCCATGTCTGTCTGTCCGTCTGTCCGTCCTCGCTTAATCTCTGTGACCGTTAGCACTAGAAAGCTGAAATTTGGTACCAATATGTATATCAATCACGCCGACAAAGTGGTAAAATAAAAATTGGAAAAAAATGTTTAATTATGGTAGCCCCCCTATATGAAAAGTGGGAAGTGATTTTTTTTTTTAATTTCAACCCTAACGTGTGATATATTGTTGGATAGGTATTTAAAAATGAATAGGGGTTTACTAAAATCATTTTTTATGTCAATGAATTCGGAAATAATCGCTCCAAAAGTAAAAAACAATGAGTTCTTTTCCCTCTAACTTTTGAACCATAAGTTTAGAAAATATGAAAAAAATCTGAAAAGTAGAACTTTATAAACACTTTTTAGGAAAATTATTTTGAACTTGATGGAAAGAACAGTTTGTGTCAAATAATTTCTGGACTAAGTTTGTAGTATAATCGTATATGCAAGCATTTTTTAAAACTCATAAGTGGGTACACTTATTGTGACGGACGGGAAACATTCTAGTGCTAATGGTCACAGAGATTAAGCGAGGACGGACAGACAGATAGACAGACATGGCGAAACTATAAGGGTTCCTAGTTGACTACGGAACCCTAAAAAATGGTAAAGTTAAAAATTAAATATGAATTGTTGATAAAAAAAAATATTGAATACTTAAAAGTTACTTTTCTGCCTACCTGACTGTCTGTCAAGACCCTTTATATCGGGAACGAGTGGAGGTATTGGGGTTAAATTAAAAGTCTATTCTCTAGTCTATGGTCCCTTGAAGCTGAGAAAAAATCAATCTTCTGGGTTATCGAAAAAAAAAGATAGAGTCCGTCTAGTGAAAGCGTGACCTGAGAAAAGGAGGTTACAACCAAAAATTTTGAATGTGGTATTATTGAAATTGTAGGGAAAAAAGTTTTGATACTAGAGTATTTTTTGTATTTATAACAATTGCATAATAGTTAATCCTAGTCAAAAACATGTGTGTAGACTTAATTATTTGGTGGGTATATGGTAAAGGTCTGTTGGAGATAAAACCTTCTTGCAAGCTTCCTAAATTATATGAAAAAATATGACACTTCTATTTGTCACTTGTCTTCACTTGTTTTTTGTAAAATATATTGTTCACACCGAAAATTATTAAAAACTAATTTGCATTGAGCATCCAGTCATTGATTTTCATCAGAATACCCATAATTCTCGCACATGGTCCTTCGAGCCGGATGAAATATAATTAAGAAGATCAGCGATTATTTTCAAGAAAAAGAATAGAGACTGACTTCCACGCTGAATGGAGGTTCATGAGTTCACTGCTGGAGAACTGGATTGATTTCAAGCAAGTTAGTTAGTGGTGTACAGTTATAATTACGCTAATATCGTCACCCAACACTCAGGTAGTATATATAAGTAGTCATACTAAGGTCAGTACTATTTTATTAAATTACCAATTATATTGTGTTTGAGTAAAATCATTAGGTACTTTGTTGCATTGTGATTAGTATTTTATTCAACAGCAATGTTAAGTTTAAACTCATACTTTTAACAGTATAGTTAGCTATTTTGCTACATTATTAAACTTACATTATATTAAGCTGTAACTAATTACATAACTACTTAACAGTGGTATTAATTTTTAACAAGTATCTTGACATAATAAAAATATTTGAGTGTTAGATATTAGTACAAGTCATTGTTATAAATTATAGTTAGCAGTCAGAAAGGGCATAGACTACAGCTAGGCGTATAATTATTGAAATTATATTGTTGTTTTAATTTTTATATTCCTGTATCAATGCCAGGTTGACAACACTTGTCTCCCAGAATGTCTGAGGAAAAGGATTTAATTAAGAAGCGAGGCAGCTTCAAAGGTCGCTTGACTAGTTTCCTCAATTTTCTGGACTCATTCAAGGACAAGGAGCTATCTAGCTGTGATGTGTCCGAGTTGCAGTTGCGCATGGGCAAGATAGAGGCGTTGTATGAGCAGTATGATGAGGTACAGTTACGTCTAGAATGCATTGTTGACGACATCAACTTACAATATTCTCAGCGTTCCGAGTTTGAGTCTATTTATTATAAAACCTTATCTAGAGCCCAGAATATTCTGACTGACTACAATAAAGATAATAAATCGATGGAAAGTTGTAAAAGTACTCGTGTTAGCATAAAGCAGCCGGTTAAATTGCCAACGATTCAGTTACCAAAGTTTAGCGGATTATATTGTAATTGGCTTGAATTCCGCGACACCTTTACTAGCCTAATTCATTGTAATAATGACATAGACGCAATCAATAAGTTTCACTACTTGCGAGCATCACTTGAGGGAACAGCTGCTATAGTTATCAAATCCATTGAGTTTTCTTCAAGTAATTACTCTGTGGCATGGTCATTGTTATGTGATCGGTTTGACAACAAAAGATTACTGGTTCAGAATCATATAAGTTCATTATTTACTATTGAATCAATTACAAAAGAATCTTCTGTTGCCATTAAGAATTTGATCGATCAGTTAAATAAAGACTTGCGAGCTTTAGAGTCATTAGGGGAGCCTGTGAAACACTGGGATACACTTTTAATCTACATTGTCACACGAAAACTTGATCAAAAAACCTATCGTGAGTGGGAGGAGTGCAAAGGTAGGATAGACAAGGATGGCTTAATCACGTTTAACGCATTTATGCAATTCTTACGCAATCGAGCCGACCTCATCGAGACCCTGGAACTCCCCCGCAATCATTATTCGCAATCACCAGGTAAATCAGGTCCTAAGATCAAGTCAATGGTAGCACAATCTCCTATCAATTCTAGCACTGACTTAGCTTCTAAACCTTGTCCTAAATGTAATAACAACGATCACACATTAAATAATTGTCCACAGTTTCTCGCATTGAGTAACGATGACCGTCTCAAATCATTACCTAGTTATAAGGTATGTTTTAACTGTTTTCGTTCCGGACACTATGCTAACAAATGTAAAAAACCAGGCTGCAAACTATGCAAACGTAGGCACAACACATTAGTTCACGTACATTCTAATGGCACTGTATCGAATACACCTAGTGGTAATTCGATGAATAACTTGTCTGCTACGACTGAAACGAATAACGTAGCTTTATCCGCAAACATTGCATCTCCGTGTGGTCATACGCAACGAGATGTGTTGTTATCAACCGCTTTGATCAGATTAAGAGACCACAATGGGTGTGTGCATCTCGCTCGCGCGGTGCTCGATAGTGGTAGCACGTCTTCACTCATAGCAGATAGGTTGTGCAATAAACTTAACTTAAAAACTAGCCAGGTAGATAGATCAATCCTTGGAATCAATAACGTCACTTCGCACGTAGGTAAAATATGTCGGGTTAAGGGTACGCCATTAGATGATACCTTTGTATTCGAACTAAATTGTTTTGTTCTTCCGTTCATTACGAGTAGTGTTCCGTGTCGTCAGATAAATATTTCTGATTTCGACTTACCCTCGAATATTACTTTAGCTGATCCTACTTTTTATAACCCTGCCGATGTTGATATTTTAATCGGCGCTGATCTTTTTTGGGATTTGTTAGGATCTCAAAGACTAAAGTTAGGTACCGGGAAACCAATATTATGTGAAACCCGTCTAGGATGGATAGTTTCCGGTCCAATTACTCAGAATACTATCTCACTGCTGACGAATGACGTAAAGTGCAATATGTCTAAAATGGTTGCCGACAGCGATGGTGACTGGGAAAACCTCAAGTCAGAATTGACAAAGTTTTGGCAATTAGAGGAGGTGAATGCGAAGTCTTCCAATTCTTATATGCCTGAAGAGAAATTGTGTGAAGACAATTTCGTTACAAATACGACACGATTGTCTGATGGTCGTTTTTGTGTTCGCATCCCCCTTAAGAAAGATCCTTCAATTTTAGGAAATTCTTTTAATAAAGCCACACATTGTTTACATTCTTTAGAGCGTAAATTAAAGGTTAAGACGAACTTTAGTAGAATGTATCATGACTTTTTGTCAGAATACGAGTTACTTGGTCATATGACAAAAATTAATAAACCTAATTTATGTTTGGGTTATTTTATTCCACATATGGGAGTTTTACGCGAGTCGAGTACCACGACCAAACTTCGTGTTGTTTTCAACGCTAGTGCTTCTACTTCGACGGGAGTGTCCTCTAATGACCTACAGATGGTTGGGCCAACCGTACAGGACGGTCTATTGTCTATACTTCTTCGCTTTAGAGTCCACAAGTATGTTTTATCTGCGGATGTGGAGAAGATGTATAGACAAATAGTCGTCCACCCGTCGGACAGATATTTACAACAGATTGTTTGGCGTGATAATGTTAGTGATCCTATTAATGTTTATCAATTAAACACCGTCACGTACGGTACGGCCAGTGCGCCATTCCTTGCGACACGATGCCTTAAACAAGTAGGACTCGACTGTAGGAACCCTAAGATATCGGAAATCATCCAACATGACTTCTATGTCGACGACTTGCTGACCGGAGGGGATGACTTAGATGAAGTAAAGTTCATTCGCACTGAAGTCACCAAAGCGCTTGCGTCGGCATGTATGCCATTGAGAAAGTGGAAGTCAAATGATTCTCAATTATTGTCGAATGCTGTCCCTGCGTCATACGATTTGAACATTGGACAAAATGAGCCAGAAAAGTTGCTTGGTCTCTGTTGGCATATCGGCACTGATGAGATAGGGTTTCCTATAGGTCTGACTAAATCTTCGACTAGGTACACAAAGCGTGACTTGTTATCCGTTATTGCGCGAATCTTTGATCCCTTAGGTCTGTTAGGTCCTATTGTTATTACTATGAAGATCTTGCTACAGAAAATGTGGTTAGATAAATTATCATGGGATCAACCATTACCTAATGAGATTTGTAAACAATGGGAGATTATTATTAAATCTTTACCTCTTTTAAATCATGTTCGCATTCCGCGACTTGTAGTCTGCAATTCATTTACGGAGTTAGAACTCCATATTTTCACAGACGCGTCTGAGTCCGCGTACGGTGCTTGCGTCTACATTCGCAGTGTTAATGCTAAGGGTGAGTACATGGCTCGCTTGTTAATGGCAAAGAGTCGAGTTGCTCCCATCAAGCCTACGACAATTCCGCGACTGGAGTTATGTGGTGCGGTAGTCGGTTCTCGTCTTCACGAGAAGGTGATGAGCTCACTTCGAGTGAAGATCAGTCGGGTTTATTGTTGGACTGATTCAACCATTGTCTTGGGATGGTTACAGATGATGCCTACCAGACTTCAGCCTTTTGTGCGCAACCGCGTTGCTGAGGTTTTGGATAAGTCGGGTAACTGTACTTGGAGGCACGTCCCAACAGATCAAAATCCAGCAGACCTAATATCTCGTGGCATGGATATTAGTGATCTGCAGGAGTCAGATCTGTGGTGGAAAGGACCAGATTTTTTAAAACTAGATTCGTCTGAATGGCCTTCTCAAATTACGAGCCCAGGACTACAATCGTTACCGGAGACTCGACCTAAAATCATATTACATGTTGTAAACGATTCGAAACCTGAAGTTTTAATTGATTTTAGGCGTTATTCCAATTACACACGGCTCGTACGATCTGTTGCCTACGTATTACGATTTATTAAGTCATGTAGAAAGCATTACCCTAAAACCAAATACTTGTCACATGATGAGGTACAAGATGCACTAACTCTTGTCATTATTAAGAGTCAGATTCAGTCATTTTCTGAATACCAATTATTTTTGAACAAAAAGAGTTTACCTAAAAAGAGCGCCCTTCTAAAGTTTAATGTTTATTTAGACGATAATAATGTAATGCGAGTAGGAGGACGTCTCGATAACTCTAATTTTGCTTATAGTAAGAAACACCCTATTTTATTACAGTCCACTCATGATTTCACTAAACTATTATTTAATTTTGAGCATAAAAGGCTGATGCATGCTGGCCCACAATTATTATTAGCTTCCATTAGGGAAACTTATTGGCCAATAGGAGGTCGCAAGTTGGCAAAAGCCTGTTATCATAAGTGTGTTTTGTGTCACCGTATGAAGGGTAAGGTTGTAGCTCCCTTAATGGGTAACTTACCACGAGAACGCCTTCGTCCAGGTTATCCCTTTGAAAGCACAGGCGTTGATTACGCTGGCCCTATTATGTGTGCTAGTCGCCAGGGCCGTGGATGTAGGTTAGTAAAGGTGTATGTCGCTATTTTTATTTGTTTCACAACCAAGGCCATTCATTTGGAGCTCGTTGGTGATTTAACTAGCAATAGTTATTTACTGGCTTTGTATCGGTTTATTTCTCGGAGAGGTAAACCTGCTGATATTTTTTCCGATAACGGTACCTCATTTGTCGGTGCATACAACGACCTTTCCAAATTTTTAAAATTAAATAGTTTGTCCTTGGGTGAAAGTGCAGCAAACGACGGAATAAGGTTCCATTTTATTCCCGCCTACACCCCACATTTCGGTGGACTCTGGGAGGCGGGTGTCAAGTCAGCAAAGTATCACCTTCAGAGAGTGTTGGGAAATTGTAACTTGACTTTTGAGGAGCTGTACACCACACTAACCAAGATTGAAGCCATCTTGAACTCTCGTCCATTGACGCCGTTGTCTTCAGATCCTGCAGATTATACTCCGCTCACGCCAGGACATTTTCTTGTGGGACGGCCACTTACTTCTTTGTCGCAACCTGATTACCAGGATAGCTCTGCCAATTATCTGTCTCGTTACCAGAGGATCGAGCAGCTTCGCCAGCATTTCTGGAGCAGATGGAGCAAGGAGTATGTTGCAGAATTGCAACAACGCTCCAAATGGCGTTCCTGCAAGGATGGCTTGATGCTGAACTCCTTGGTGGTGATCAAGGAAGACGATCTTCCTCCGTTGAAGTGGAGACTTGGACGGATCGTGGCTGTTCATCCAGGAACGGATGGTATCGCCCGTGTAGCTGACATTCGGACGTCTACTGGAGTCGTTCGACGGGCATTCAACCGAATCTGCCCTTTGCCTGTGTCTTCAGAATCTGGTTGAAACCATTGGTTTCAACGCCCGGGGAAATGTTGGAGATAAAACCTTCTTGCAAGCTTCCTAAATTATATGAAAAAATATGACACTTCTATTTGTCACTTGTCTTCACTTGTTTTTTGTAAAATATATTGTTCACACCGAAAATTATTAAAAACTAATTTGCATTGAGCATCCAGTCATTGATTTTCATCAGAATACCCATAATTCTCGCACAAGGTCAATAACACACAAAATGTTAGTTATTATCCCAAATTATTTTATTTTATCTGATCTCTCAAATGTCGCTATATGACGTGGCTGGAAAGACCTCACGGCATTCTTACCTATCGCATGACGCAGGTCCTCACCGGACATGGTTCGTTCGGGAGGTACCTACAACGGATTCATGCGGAAGTGACGCTTGGGTGTCGCCACTGTGCGGAATGCCCGGAGGACACGGTGGAGCACACAGTTGAGGTGTGCTCCGCTTGGGCGGATCATCGCCGTGCCTTCGTGGGGGCGATCGGCGGCGGAGACCTCTCGCTCCGAGCATTGGTTGAGGCCATGGTCCGGAGCGAGGACGAGTGGTAGGCGGTCGCCGACTTCTACGAAGCAGTAGTGCTCGCAAAGGAGGAGGCCGAACGCATCAGGCAACGGCGTTATCGCCGCCGCCGCTGGCGCCGGGATACTGATCCCTATATCTTGCAACGGTAGGCACGGGCTTTCGGACAGTGAGCAATGGGTAGCTCGCTGTCCGACCGTCCGGTAACTGTCCGGACCAAGCCCAAGTCGTCAACGGCGCGCACTGTTCCCGTGCGCCTCAACGAGTTGTCAGCAACAGCAGGGGCCCAGCTGGGTCGAAGCCTACTGGGGCCAGGGTTATCCGACAGGGCGCTCGAGCCCCGGTATGAAGTTGTTAAAGGAACGGGATGGGTTTTTTAGTCAGTAAGAGTCTGATACTATCTCCCGCTCCACCCAAGAGCGGGGTTTGTCATAGGATGATTTTTCAAATCGGAAAAAAAATGGCGCTATATAATATTCCAATAAATTTTTTTATTTACCATTTGGCCTTCTGGCAAGAATACCAAGTGCACAACACCGCGATAGTCAAATAAAATGGTCTACATGATTTCAACTTCATCACGTCTTGCCAACACTAAAATGTGTTTCAAGGTTGTCACGATTCGTTTTAGCATAGAGAAAATTCAGATCTTTTGGGATTAGTCAAGTGGGAACATGTGAAAGGGCGCTCGAGCCCCGGTATGAAGGCTTGAAGGAACGGGATGGGTTTTTTAGTCAGTAAGAGTCTGACACTATCTCCCGCTCCGCCCAAGAGCGGGGGTTGTCATAAGATGATTTTTCCCATCGAAAAAAAAAAAAAAAAAAAAAAAAAAAAAAAAAAAAAAAAAAAAAAAAAAAAAAAAAAAGTGGGAACATGTTTTATACTCCAATGATTGTTTCAAATGATACGGATCGACTCGTGAGACACAAAAAGTTCAACAGCTCTCAAACTTGAACTAGGATTTCAGTCACTATTTCCTTCACTTTTATAACTTTAACTTCAGTTGAAGGTTTTGATGCTCTATCAAAGTGAGGCAAATCTTTCATTACATCTCAACTGCTTTTGACCGCATTCTACCACTCACTAGCATGTGTTTTTGATTAAGTCGATTCACCAAAAGCTTTCTTTGTTTGATGTTTTTGTCCCTTATGAAATTTGCAATATGTCAGATTATCTAAAAATATAAGAAAAAAAAAATTAAGGATCAAGATTATAACGTCATACTAACTTAAAAATTCTGAAATCGTATGTAAACATTGTTGGTTTTCATTGAAAACACCTTCTTTCTCTTCTTGTTTTTGTTTGAACTTATTAACCATAGTGTGTAGCAGTTTTCGCACGTTACTGTTTATTGTTTTTCCCATTATTAAGCAATTATTCTTGAAAAATAAATATCTGTGTCCGTGTGTTTTATTTGTTTTTTTTTTCCTTGTATTATAATATATTTTTTTAATTGATATAAACTAGTGCTTGACTGCGATCCCACCTGATGGCACTAGTTTATTATGAGACTATTCACTCTTACCTCAAAGACACCTAAATTATAATCAGACGGTAAGACCGCAGCAGGCAAATTGTTCCAGTCCCTCGATGTACGTGGCACATATAACGGGGCAAAACGCTTGGTCCGGACCGTAGAGGTTTCAACAACATAAGAAAAGAAAAGAAAGAAAACATGTTTATACTGCCCGTATAGACACACAAATAATTACAAAAAAGAAAATAAAAATAAGGGTGAAATGTGGCTGCAGTTCTTACTTCACACACGAACGGACCTGTGCAAAAACGCCTAGTATAAAATAAATTATTCGTATAAAAAGCACAATGTTTACCTTGGGTATTTTTTTTTATTTTTTTCGTCTTTTTAAATATTTCATGTAAATTGATTTTCATTAAACCAGATGAGGCAGCTCTATGTTACAGTTTTTCTCGATGATGACTTTTTATTTGAATAAAATTGTATTTATTTATTTATCATTTATTTATTAAAGTATGTTTTATTACGTTTATCTTTTTTTTTGTATCTGTTTCATTAACTATTTGAGACAAGTAAATTAAAATGTACTGAAACGCAATGATAACGTGGAGATTTGCCACTGCAGAACTCAGATCCATAACGCCCTTGCCTGTAGGGCTCGGGTGAATTACGCCTCTGTTTCAATGACAAACTTTTTCCACTTGTATCAAAATGTACTATTTCAACACATATGTACATTCATAGAAAAAAAGAGAGGGTTGCGTGCATAAAATTGGTAGGTTTATGTCTTATTCAGACCCTTCTGAATACCATCTAGAGCCGGATAACTATTTGTGTCAAGTTTCAAATCTATGCTACTAAAATTTGAGTGATGAGACCTGGCTGAACCCGGGTTGTGTCTTATGATGGTGACACAGAAAAACATCTATAATTAGAGTTACCCGTCTAGCATCCACCATACCATTATGATATATCAAGCTGGTCTTTTAGGAAGACGGATGCTGGCCATAACAACTCTTGAAATACGTAATCTCGTGTTTGGAGTGATATGTAAAAGCGAAAAGTTATTCTATATTCTTTATTGCACATAAATTACAAATTATAAAAACAGTAAGAAAGCCGATGTACACAGGCGAGCTTAACCTTAAACTGTGTTTTCTTACAGCAAACCTTAATATATCTACAAGAAATTATATAATAAGTCGATTACTGAAACAAATGCACCACAAACACCAAGTTAATATAGAAGAATTGAAACTTACAAACTAAATAATAAAAGTTATTCTATTTCTCTATTTTATTTTCGCGTTTTTATAGATTAACCGATTTTGATGAAACTTGGCACACGATTAGTTCATCTCTTGAATTACGATGCTCGTAGTATGTATGATACGTACTCTAGTTTTTATCCCGAGAGCTTGATTTTATGCCAGACTTTGATACGGGGGAACCCAACTTGCGAGCAACCAAATCGATACAATGTACAATTGAACTCTTGTGGAGGTTTTCTCCAAAAAATACTGAATTGTTTTTAAAAAACGATACACCTTTGAAAAGCCTGAAACTTTAGCTTTAAATTGGTATCATTAGGTATTATAGAAAATTAATTCAGTACTTTTCTTAACAATTTATTAAATTGGACGCTGATAAGGAAATGTGCTCACTACGGTACCTACGAGCTAGGGCACAAATTTCCCTATAAAAACTCCAACCGCTTCACCTTATTCGTCGCTTATCAGAAGTTAACCTGTACTCTTCACCGCAAATACGATTCATTTTTGTGGGGGAAATTATGGATACAACGTCAGAAAAAGTTGTTCAAGTATTTGCTCAACTGCAATAGAATCTTAAAAAGTTGCTGATCAACTCAAATTGAGCCAGTCTACTCTATCAATAGTTTAAAGATGATATCAAAAGATCAATGGCTTTAATCAGAGACCAAGAACAATTCGTCATTGATCCACCTCGGAGAGAGACAACCGTTTTGTCGTAATGATTTAGCTGCGAAATCGTCACCTGACCGGTGTTGATGTACAACCGGAACGGAGATGAGTTCGAGAAGTGACTGTCAGCGAGCGGACAGCATGAAGATGGTTAAGTGAAGGTAGCAACATGCCGCTTGAATTTAGGCCGTGTTTACCTCGTTTGCCCATGCGTAATAAGAATAAAGCGCTGGTGGCTGCTCTGGATTCGCAGTTGCCAAACTATTTTGATGACTACGAAGCTCTCACCGATACACACTCGATCATGTACTGCGCGGTCGTAGCGGCATGTCGTGTAGCTCATGTCGAATTTCCAAACACTGACGTAGCTACATGACCAAAACCAGCTGTGCCGGCCTGGCAGTCCAGGATCGAGCATCGTATTGGTGGGGCCAGAGCACTCATCGGCAAACTAATCTGCTTCAGGGAGGGCAACACTCGCCCACGAGTCTTCGGGGACTGACATCAGCCCCCGAGACTATATGTCCCGTGTCACAGAGCGCATCGACTTCTTGAAGCAGAAGGTGAATGCATGGGCAAACCGTTTACGAAGGTATAAGCGGCGGGTTGAACGATACATCCAGAATGGCACATTCCGGAGTAATGAAAGGTGGGTATACAGGGCTTGGGAGCGACCGGACCAAGGTGTGACTGACACGCGCCTTCCGGATGATGACGCCATGTGTTCGTTTTGGCGCAACATCTGGTCGGTGCCTGTCAGTCGTGCTGAAGGTGGTTGAACTCGAGAGGTCGAACGAGCGTGCGAACCGATAACAGAAATGGGGGCAATCACAA
The DNA here is from genome assembly GCA_929112965.1 of Mythimna albipuncta. Lineage (NCBI taxonomy): Eukaryota > Metazoa > Arthropoda > Insecta > Lepidoptera > Noctuidae > Mythimna > Mythimna albipuncta. Next base: position 21,074,789 of record OV815959.1, on the reverse strand, counting down.
TCAGCCCCCAAGATGTGGCCCGTGCAGTCCGTCCGTTGCCTAATTGGAAATCTCCAGGGCCGGACGGACTGCACAACTTTTGGATAAAATGGTTGCAAAGGTCGCACGCTCTTTTGGCATCTCAGTATCAGGCCGCTTTAGAGTCTGGCTCGCTTCCCGAGTTTCTTACAACAGGAGTTACCCACCTGCTCCACAAATTCGGTAGCACCGAGGAACCCAAAAACTATCGGCCTGCCGACAGTTTATAAGGTTCTTACATCCATTTTGAGAGCAAAGTTTAACCACCACGTCGATAATAACGCTATCATGTCTGCCTCTCAAAATGAATGTAGGAATGGGTCCCGCGGTACGAAGGAGCTATTCCTCATCGATATGGCCATTAGCCAACAGGTTCGGCGTTTCCAAAAGGATCTGTCGACATGTTGAATAGACTAAAAGAGGCCTACGAGTCAGTTTATCATACATGGCTTATGAGGGTGTTGCAGTTGTATAAAGTTGATGCAACTCTTTGCACCTTTCTGATGTCATGTATGAGGGAATGGAGGACAGTCCTTCGCTATCCAGGATGTCGAAATATCCAGAGGAATAGCGAACCGGTAAGGATCGAGCGAGGTATTCTCCAGGGTGACAGTTTGAGTCCGCTTTGGTTCTGCCTAGCCTTGAATCCTTTGAGCACACTGCTGGAGAATTCAGGCCTATGCTGTCGGTTAAAGAGAGGTGCTCAGGTTATATCACCTCCTTTATATGGATAACTTGAAGCTCTTTGCCCCCAACAATTTGCAACTGAAGGTAACAGAAACCTTCAGTAGTGCCATCAGGATGGTGTGGACAAATGTGCGGTCATGCCTATAAAGCGAGGGGAGATTGTGGAATTCGTGGGTTCCCAACTCGCGGATTCCATACACCTGAGATCTCTCTCTCCAACCGAAACCTACAAGTATTTGGGTATGTCGGAAGCGTTAGGCATCAATACCACTGACATGAAGCAATCTTTGAAGGAGCGCTTCTTTGGCCGCCTGAAGAAGGTACTAAACAGCCTTCTGTTAGGTGGAAACAAGGTGCGTGCCTTCAACGGTTGGGTCATGCCAGTATTGATGTACGCTTTCGGTGTATAGTCTAGTCAAATTAGGTCATTTTTTAATAAAGATTGGAATAAATTCTCTGGAGAGGCAAAAACGTTTCTGACGTGACGCATGGAAATTAGTTTTTCACGTTTTTTTTGCTTCTGTACTTCGGGGGAAATTTAAGTAGTTTTGAAAATAATCACAATTACATTAATTTGGTTTCCTTTATATTTGCAACCTATAAAAAATTATATTTTTTTAAGGATCATACGTTTTTCTAGTGTTGTCTTAATTGCCAAAGAACTATTACGTCATGGAAGTGACAAGCGCGCGACACGGAATAATAAATTGACAAGAAGAGATAAGCGTAGTCAATACCTAGGAGTGTTTATGTTTATGGGATGTATTTTAGGAGGAAGGAGTAATTTCTGATTGTAAATGCTCTGTTAGTAAGTGTAAGTAAAGAAACCTAATTTTGATTTTATAAAAAAAAAACAGTTAAAAAAACCGTCTATGTTTAAAAAAAAAAGAGAGTGTCCTGCAAGCATGTCCTTTATTTATCTTCTATACATACATATAAATAAAATTGGAGTATCTGTTTGTAATATTGAAGTAACTGCTTTTTACTACATGCATACATATTTACCGTACATAGAGTTTGACCATCGAAAGAAGACAACGAATTATTAATGAAACGTTATGTATGGCAGCATTTAAAAAAAATAAGAATTGCCAAATTGTTTTCCTGCATTTTATTATACTCATTTTGCTTAAAATAATGCCATAAAAAATACTAATATAATGAACAAATTTAAAGACGCAAAAACGACAAAGACGTTGGTGGATACAATTATATCATTTCTAGGTTAGTATTTTAATTACTATTATAAAAACTTGATACTTTTTGACTATTTAATAATTGTAATATTACTCACACGGTGTATTATACTTTTCAGGAGGTTTTGGCAATGAGTAGACGAAACTCCTAATAATGAAAACAGTAAAGGACATGGAAAGTTGTATATTTCGTATGCGCGCTATCTAGCAAAGTAGCGGCGGACATTTGAAAGATATTATATTCCATACATAATGACATCAATCGGTCATCCAAATTAAAAAAAAAATCATAAAAAAATTCGATTACACACAATTTGTTTTATTCAAATTTAAAGATTCCAGGGAAGTGTTTATTGAAAGGCCCACTGGCTCCATAAATGATTGGACCTGTGCTTTGTATAACATTCGATGTTGTCCTGGTATGAAGCGCCGTCAGTGCCGGATTAAACCGACACGCGGAGTCTATTGCTAATTCGACCAAGGGTAGCGTTGAAAATTCCGGAAAGAAACAATTGTTTCTTTCAATAAAAAAACAAATTGTTTTTTTCTGTTTTAATCACATGTTGCATTGAAATTTTGCGGAAAAAATCGTTTGGGAACAAAATAGAAATCTTTCTAATGTTTTATTCATTGTTTCGGTTAAGCCTCCCCCAAGTGTCACCATAATGATCGGTGCCCACTGTTGGACACAAGCCTCTCCCAAGTATCGCCATTAAGGGCTTTAATGACTGCTGTCCACTGTTGGACATAGGCCTCCCCCTCGCTATAATGACCCATGCCCACTGTTGGACATAAGCCTACCCGAGTGTCGCCATTAGGCGCTAAAATGACTGATGCCCATTGTTGGACATAAGTCTCCTCCCGCGATAATGACCTATGCCCACTATTGGGCATAAGCCTGCCCCAAGTGTCACCATCTAGGCGTTATAATAATTGATGCCCACTGTTGGACATAGGCCTCCTCTCGCGATAATGAACTATGCCCACTGTTGGGCATAAGCTACCCCCAAGTGTCACCGCCTAGGCCCTATAATGATTGATGCCCACTGTTGGACATAGGTCTCCTCTTGCTATAATGACCTATGCCCACTGTTGGGCATAAACCTCCCCAAGAGTCGTCATTTTGGCACTATAATGATTGATGCCCACTGTTGGGCATAGGCCTCCCCTTACTATAATGAGCTAGGCCCACAGTTGGGCATAAGACTCCCCAAGTGTCGCCATTTAGGTGCTATAAAAAAAGACGGGTTGCACTCCGGGAGTGCCACCAGAAGTGAAAACTTGATTATTAACGTTGAAATATATATATATATATATACTAGCTGCTGCCCGCGACGTCGTCTGCGTGAAGCACTAAAAATACCTAAGGTGCCAGTGTCGCTATAGCATTATAAATAAACAACTTTTAAAATAGCATTATAATATAAGTTTTCTTTGCAAACGAAGAAAGTGAAGAGAGTTATATGAGAATCCTACTGAGTTCAGTTATAAGATGTGACTGAAGGAAACACAAAAGAGTAAAAATACGTACAAAGGTATCATACCTTACAAGACTTCCCTATAAACTACGTTGGTAGTTATACTGCCAGGAGCCAAAATATGAAGAGAGTCAGGACTGGTGGCGCGGGAGCAAGCGACGTACAGTTGCCCGTGTGAGAAGCAACTCATCCTGAGGTCGACACCCGCTGCCCTCAGTGTCTGCCCCTGCGACTTATTGATGGTCGTCGCGAAGCAAACACACACGGGGAACTGTAGGCGCTTGAACTGGAACGGGAAGTTATGGGGTATGAGGGGAATGCGTGTTATAAATACTGCCTCGCTGACGCCACAACCCGTAAGAATTTCCGCCTCAATGGTGTGTCTGTGTGGAGCGAGATGACTTTAAGGCGGGTCCCGTCACAACTTCGAAGCATAATCGGGACACCGACCTTCAGCTTGATGGTATGCGCCGGAAGTCCACTTGCTGACAGGGAGTTCAGAAATTCCACGGAATAACGTGTGGCATCATCTAGCTCGACAACAGTGTTTATCGAGGTGAAGACCACTTCATTCTTCTCAATTTCCGAGAGAATGCATTCGTTAATTGCCTAATAATTTTTGGGCGTCAAAATGCGCGCTCACACACCCTAGAATTTTGCTGGTGCGGTATACGACTGATGTCCCCGTACACACAGTGAATGGGTTTTTCTAAGCTGGATACCACTCTACCGAGAGACTCTGGAAGCACCACCTGTCCACCTCTCTCTTCTGGTAGAGTGCCTTCGCCAAGACTTAGAAAGACATCGGAGAATTCTTGAGCACGTGCATTGCCGCTGAGCCGAGCTCTCATATTAATGGTCAAGCGCAGTGTACGAACTCGTGACCACAATGAAGATCGTTTCGACGAAGCATTCACCTCGTCAGCCCTCGATCCCCGCGTCACCTCGGGAAGTGTTTGCCGGAAATCGCCACTGAACAGAACTGTGACACCATCCATCAAATGTTAGTTCCTGCGGATGTCCTGCAGGGTTCTGTCCACGACCTCAACTGCCTTCCTATTGGCCATCGTACACTCATCATCAGAGAGCAATCTTTGAGTACGTGTCCCTTATCGCTGTTACGTGACACACCACAAACAGGCGTTTTGGCGCTCTCTAAATCGATGGGAATTTTTAACATGGCATGTGCTATCTTGCCTTCCGGAAGCAGTGTGGCAGCGATTCCCGACGACGCTACAGCAATAGCAATTTTGCCTTGGCTCCTGACCTCTGCAAGTATGCCAGTGGTAACAAATGTTTTTCCTGTTCCACCAGGAGCATCCAAGAAAAACATTTTACCCTGGTTTTGCCCAACGCTTTCAAGGACGGTGTCATAAATTTGTTTTTGCTCTCAAGAGAACAAAGCGACATGGTCATTTCGTATGGTGGTTATTTCGCCCGGATCGTAATTTGTCTCAGCGTTATACTCCCGATTTCCATGGTCTTGATGTGGTCATGATTGGAGAGCTGGTAACCCATATTCGATCAGTGGATTGCCGCCGATAGAAATGACCACATCTTAAAGTGAACTGAGACAGGTGTTCAGTACGCGTTCATCAGTTACTTCGACTTTGTCTTTAGTAGCACGCCTCAAAGCTCGTAGAAAATCTTCAGACAGATGATGGCGATACTTCTCCCACAAAGCTACCGCGTTCGCGACTCCACAAAACACCAAGATGACGGCAAGCAGATGACGCATGTGGCTGGGACTGTCATAGACGCTTGCCTCCGCGAGGGTGTCATCCCAATTAGGCAAAAGGCTGCGCGGTAAGTGGGATACTCCACGCCATCGAATGTCCTCAGAAAAAACCAAGACGTTGGGCCTGGGACAGTGTAATGCAGTGTGAACCGCAGAAAGTAGCATTCGCCACTATTCGGGTGCACAGTATAAACCCTACCCAATGCGGTGTCCTTGAAAATTCCCGGAAAACCTTTCACAGCACCTCCTCGTCGATGTCGGTTGAATACACCCCTTTGCTTGTCGTACGTGTAATATGAAGGCACCTCGTCATACGTAAGGGATCTCGCAAACTGGTCGACTTCACAGAGTCTGAGAAATGCCACCATGTAACACCTTTTTTTTTAAATTGTCTTCCTCAACTCAGCTCAAGATTTTGAAGGTTTTGTTGGAACTTGAATTTGTCAAAACGAACTATAATATGAAGAAAATGCACATTACCATCTATGAATTTTAAGAATAACTAACTACTAACCTCGCCAACATGATCAAATTTAAATGATTAATTTCCAAAAACTGTTAACATATAACTTGATTTGATTTTGATAAAATCTCATAGATGGCGCTGCTTTAAAATTGTGTTTATACTACTAAAATTCATTAAACTATGTTTCTCTGCCTAAGTTACTTTAATGGCGTAGTTTTTATAGTGTAAAGCTAGACAATAGCATGACTTACTCAAACACAACATTTAAATATGCGTCCTTATATTACACGCTGTCACAGAATGCGTAAGAAAAATAAAGATTCACAGCTCCTCCCCCGTAGGTGATAGCGTGATAATATGTAGCCTATATGTTGACCCGACCTCTTAGTAATATTCATGCAAAATTTGAAGTAAATCCATGCAGTACTTTTTGAGTTTATCCCGGACATACATACAGAAAAACAGACAAAAATTCTAAAAACTATATTTTTGGCTTCGGTATCGATTGTAGATCACGCCCCAAGTATTCTTTTAAAAAAATATTCAATGTAAAGTTTTGACTTTTCTACGATTTTATTATATGTATATAGATATATATAAATAATATATATATATAAATAAATATATATATATATAATATATCTTTATACGTTGATATATATATATATATTTATATATATCTATATATTTGAAACAGTAGGCCCAGGCATACATTTTCGCCGCGCCGTAGAGAGGGGATAGCTGTCTACTCTCCATCCGTCTTACGCTTTTTCGATCAGGTCACGTGTCCTGACGCGAGTTTAAGATTTTATACCCATTACAGAAAAAGTGCTCAACGCCGCTAAAGAAGTTTTCACTTCAATAATCGATGCCCACTGTTGAACATAAGCCTCCCCCAAATATCAAAACAACAGTATTTGAAAGAAACGGGAATATTCCCTGTTTCGTTCAACGCTAACCAAGGGGCCCCCTACCACTAATCAATTAATTTAGTAGTAAGATACTAATTAATTTAGTACTTTTGGAAAACCTAGATGATGATCGTTTTTTGCGTACCCCGAATGATTAGAATTTTGCTCACGACGTTTTAGGTTTTCTTCTGACAAGTAATATAGAATTAAGGAGTCTTTTCGTTGTTGATGGCGAAGCCTTTGTGAATTTATACACAAAAGCTGTACAGTTAAGATTTACTTAGGACTAGCTGTGCCCCGCGGTTTCACCCGCGTTTTTCTCGTTTCCGTGGTACCAACTCTTAACATCTTACACACGTGATAACTTTTAAACGAAATATCCGATTGAGATGAAACAAAAAGTATTTTACTTCTACTTAAATACTCTTGATAACATAATGCTTAATTTTGATAAAGATTAATATTACGATACATATTTAACGTAGTTTTTTTTTCTTCAGACAATTTAATAATTATTTTGAACACAAAATCGGTTATTGTGATTAAACCATGATAGGTAGATATATGTTCTCGCGGCCTTTTTTGTAGGTCTTAATAGGATCTACAAACCCGTAGTACATCATTTTGTTCTATTGTCAATAGTTTTTGCAGCGCACGCAAAAATAGGTTTTCGATTTTACACCTTGTGTTACAAAATAGCAATTTTATTACGGATCCCTAATTTTGAAAAAAAAAACATAGCCTTCCTCGATAAATGGACTACCCAACACTGAAAGAATCATTCAAATCGGACCAGTAGTTCCAGAGATTACCGCGTTCAAACAAACAAACAAACAAACTCTTCAGCTTTATAATATTATTTAAATATAAATTATAATATTAAATAATATAGTATACCTAGAATGCAACACTTATTTTCCTTTGAAGTAGTCTGATTTAGCAAGTTTTTAAGTGGTGGTTCTTTCTGAGTGATTTTCCTCATTAACACGCTAACATCGGTAGTCATCATCATTTCAGCTGAAAGGCTTACATTGTTATATAATGGTTTTTCCTATGTCACCACAACGGCCGGTCCAGTTTATCACGCTTCCATCGAATTCACGTGAACCTTACTAAATAAAAGGTTATTCTTACCCTTGTTGTGAGACCTTTCAACGTTACGCCTTCAGGTATCCGGTCACCATTCCAGAACCTTTTGGCCCCATCGATCATCTGTTCTGCGAGCAATGTACCCAGTTTACTGCCTCTTAAGCTTATCTTCCTCTCCATTGCTCTTTGTGTTACTTAAAACCATCTGATGAGGCGCATTGTGAACGACCACTTTTCAAAGCCAAATGTCACTACGCACAGGCAATGTAATATTCACATTGACTATTTATGTAATTATGTCTAGATATGCAATTCCCTAAAAACCTTGTTTAAGCTTACACATATTAAAATTAGTGGTTTTAGCTAGCCCTGCTAGAAGCTGCTGGCTAAAGCTACCCTTTCTAAAATAAGCTTGAACAAGGCTTTTATTTACCAATGATTCCGTGGATTTTAAGATCACTTGCGTAAAAAGTACGATGATGGGATAAATTCTAAGAGATATTCTATTCTGTAGTTTGCTTGCAGGATAGTCTGAAGTAAAGTGACTATCTCATCACATCCAAAAAAATCAGCTGTATTTAGGTTTCACGCAGTACCAATATTTTGACTAGTTTTTTTATGTTCAAAAATGCGGGATCCTTGAACGCGCGGGGCCCCAAAACGGGGGGGTCTGTAACATTTGCTACATGGCTAATCCGCCACTGAGTGCCATCTAACCTTTGCATGAATGTCGAGTTTCCTAGCAGCTACCATAGCTTTGTGCTCAATGAACTGCCCAAAGTATAAGGAAATTTCAACTCCCAAGAGCTGAAGGCGGTCGATACACTCCAAGGATACATTCTAAAAAGCAGGTGCTAAGGTGATCAGGCTGCTTTTGGCAGTGAACGGACATGCTTGAGTTTTGGCGGCATTAAATATCGCAGCTAAATAAGCAGCACATGTTTTATTGTTTAATAAACATGCATCATATATATATCGCATACTTATTATTTTCATGAATAATCAAACGTATCAACTCTGTTTAAGTGGCGTACAGCTAGGGTGAAGAGCTTCAATTTTTTTTAATACGGCCTCTTTTTTGTTTTGCCATCTTTCGTTGGTCAGAGTCTACACCAAAATAACATTTTTTGCAATTTTTGTCTCTTTGTCTGTCTGTTTGTCCGGGATCTCTGATATGGCTGGACTGATTTTGACGGGACTTTTTTTGGCAAGTAGCTGATGTAATAAGGAGTAACATGAGCTACTTTTATTTTAGTAAAAATAAATTCAAAATCCTGTAGTCCACGCGAATAAATTCGCGGGCACAGCTAGTTTCAAATAAATTAGTTGTATTTCGGTTGTCTTTAGAACTATAAACCGTCTGACAGAGCTGATTATTCTACGGCATCGGGTAAGGTAGGAACAATAAAATATTAGTATAAAAGATATGGAGTTTTAAGTATGCGCCTCAAAAAGAAACTGGGTAAGGGCGAATCGGACTCGCACACTGAGGGTTCAGTATCAACTAACTTAAATAAAATAAATATCCAGCTTTTGCCAGCAGCAATTATTCCTATACTTATGCTATAAGACTTGCTTCGTGCCAAATTTCAGGGCTCTAGGTCAACGGGAAGTACCTTTATGATTCCCTAGAGTGTCGAGATATATTTTTTTTTGCGACGTAAATGCCGGTTCTTTTTTATTCGTTAACTTAGAAGTTTTTACTTTTACACAGCTTTAAGGGACCGCAGTCTTGAGTATACGGTTTAAATTTCAACTTGATACTTGCACTTGTTCCCGAGATAAAGGGACTTGACAGACAGAGGCACGAACAACAAAGTGATTCTATAAGGATTCCGTTTTTTCCTTTTGAGGTACAGAAAGAAATAAAGATCGACAGAGAATTGGTATGATTATCATAATTTTTTTGTTAAATAAATACTAAATGCAGGGGCAGGTCGGGAGGTCACGACAAACAATGCAATACACTCCATAATCCATTTTCACAACACAGCTAATAAAATAGAGGAAATTATAGTTATTAATTTGTATAGCGCAGGGATCGCTTCTTGCCACAAAAATGATCTAAACGCACATACATGCACGCACTTACTTACTCTCGAAACCGGCGCGCGCGCTCCGCGCGACCCCACATTCGCCCTCCGAGTGCCACGAGTCGCAGTATGTATTCTCGTTAACTCTACATAAACTTCCAGTTATATATTTCTTATTTTTATAACGTGCGAATGTTTTATATATAGAATACATTATATATTAAAAAATCCATGACTACACTAATTTGCCCCGAAGTACAATCTACAAATATTGTAAAATGCTGTTTTCCTAGGGGTGCAAAAGGGTGCAAAAATAACTGGGTGTATAGGATGCTTTAAAAAGCTTATTATGAGTTTGCACCTACTGGCTAAATTTCCCTTGAGCCGCAAAATAAAAATAATGATTTGTTAGTGTTTCATACACTTCACACTTTTTTTGTGAAAAGTAATTATATATCAAAGGGGTATCTACATATATCTAAACTTACCACAACTAAATACTTATGAAATTTTTAAATTTTGGGACTTTAATGTTAAAACCTAATATTAAACCATGTTCCGTACATAACAGGAATGGTGCAAACTCAGAGAAGACTTATATTCATATTTTCTAATGATTCCACAAAAAATTACAACTACACGAATTAGGTCCAATCTTTTTGCTAATTTGACTAGACTAGTACTCAAATGGACTCAAACGGAACTAGACGCCCTGGATAGGAAGGTTCGTTCACTGCTGACTACATATCGAATGCATAACCCTCGGTCGTCGGTAATGAGGCTGTATATAATAATAATAATATTCCACAATTAGTACACAACGCCGTCTAGTCTCAAGCTAAGCAGAGCTTGTGTTATGAGTACTAGACAACTGATAAACATACTTATATATTTTTAAATACATACATATTATAGATAAATTACACCCAGACACAGAACAAAATGATCATGCTCATCACATAAACATTTGTCCTGGGTGGGAATCGAACCCACGACCTGTGGCATAGCAGTCAGGGTCACTAACCACTAGACCAACAGGCCAGTCATATCCTGCGGAAGTGTGGGAGTCGAGGCTTTTCAAATGCTAAGATCCTGCACAATCGCGAATATTTCCTAGCCGCCGACGTGGGTCTGCATCGTGATGTAGTAGCAGTGGACAAGGGACTCATTCCGCTATCCTTGGCTAACGAGAACTGGCGCAAACCTGTAGTGCTTGACACTAACGTACACAAGGAAGTATGGCAGAGTAAGGAACTTCACGGACACTTTTTTCGGGCCCTTCATGGATCCAATGTAGACCAACTAGCGTCCGAAGCCTGGCTGCGCGTCGGTGACCTCTTTGGGGAAACCGAACGTTTTGTCTGTGCAATTATGGACGAAGTCATCATGACGAATAACTGCCAGAGATTTATTGTGAAGGACGGCACGGTTGACATCTGTCGGGCATGTCACCGACCGGGTGAATCAATCCGCCACATTATCTCTGGTTGTTCTCGTCTAGCTAACGGGGAATACTTGCATAGACAAACGGGAAGTACCCTATAAGTTTTGATTCCCTTAGGGGTGTCGAAATACACGCTTTTTTGCGACATAAACGGCCGTATCTTTTTTTTTTGTTAACTTAGAAACTTGATTTTTTCACAGCTTTGAAGATATGATTTTATTTTCCACGCGATCCTATGAAAATTGTTCAATTCCCGAATTGATTTACGAAGATTTATCCAAATCGCAAAGAAAGGTTTTTTTTGTGACGTAACTACAAATTTACAGTTTTCAGTGTTTTTCTATATTTGTGCTATAAGACCTTGCTTCATACTAAATTTCAAGATTCTAGGCCAACGAGAAGTACCCTATGGATTTTGATTTCTTTAAGGGTGTCAAAAAACAGGTTGTTTCACAACATAAACGGCCGAATCTTTTTTTTTTCGTTAACCCAGAAGTTTAATTTTTTCTCAGCAAGGGATCATAGATTTGAGAATAGACTTTTAATTTCACTGCAATACCTCCACTCATTCCCGAGATAAAGGGTCTTGACAGACAGACAGGCAGGCATAAAAGTAACTTCTAATTATTCAATATATTTTTTATCGACGATTCATCTTTTATTTTTAATTTTACCATTTTCTTAGGTTTCCGTACCTCAAAAGGCAAAAACGGAACCCTTATAGGATCACTTTATTGTCCGTCCGTCTTAAATAAAGGGTCTTAACAAACAGACAGGCAGACAGATGGACAACAAAGTGATTCTATAAGTGGACAGCTTTTTCCTTTTGCGCTAAAGGGTGTCGAGTGTGCAAAATATGAGGACCACCTTCTGTAAATAGTTTTGGACTCAAAAAAGCATGAAGATTACGATTCTGGATGTTGCCAGGAGGTATATTGGTCCATTTTTTTTTACACCCCTCTCCCTGAAACAGCAAGTAAATTGACTGAACAAATGCTAAGAATCATTTTATTAATTGTTTAAGTAACAATATGTAATTATTTTTTATGATTAAATATATCTATAGGAAGTCAACCAAAAAAAAAGTGAGTCAGACTTTGCGCACTGAGGGTTCAGTACAAATTACACATGAAAACAGTTTAATTCCTGAATTGAGTTACGAAGATTTTTCCGAATCACAAGAATTTTTTTTTTCTTTTGGGACGTAATGAAAAATTTACAGTTTTTAGAATTTTATCTATATTAGCGCTATAAGACCTTGCTTCATGCCAAATTTCAGAATTCTAGGTTAACAGGAAATACCCTATAAATTTTGATTCCCCTGGAGGTGTCGAACAACACGCTTTTTTGCGACATAAACGGCCGTATCTTTTTATTTCGGTAACTTAGAAGCTTGCTTTTTCTCAGCTCAAGGGACCATAGACTTAAGAATATACTTTTAATTTAATCGCAATACCTCTACTCGTTCCCAAGATAAAGAGTCTTGACAGACAGAAAGGCAGGCAGAAAAGTAACTTTTAAGTTTTCAATATTTTTTTTTAACAGCAATGCATGTTTTATTTTTAACATGCCGTTTTTAGGGTTCCGTAGCCAAATGGCAAAAAACGGAACCCTTATAGATTCGTCATGTCTGTCTGTCTGTCTGTCTGTCTGTCTGTCTGTCTGTCTGTCTGTCTGTCTGTCTGTCTGTCCGTCCGTATGTCACAGCTACTTCCGAAACTATAAGAGCTATACTGTTGAAACTTTGTAAGTAGATGTATTCTGTGAACGGCATTAAGATTTTCACACAAAAATAGAAAAAAAGCAATAAATTTTGGGGGTCCCCATACATAGAACTGAATCTCAAAATTTTTTTTTTCATCAAACCCTTGCGTGTGGGGTATCTATGGATAGGTCTTCAAAAATCATACTGAAGTTTCTAATATCATTTTTTTCTAAACGGAATAGTTTGCGCGAGAGACACATCCAAAGTGGTAAAATGTGTGTCCCCCCCCTCTAACTTCTAAAATAAGAGAATGATAAAACTAAAAGAAATATATGATGTACATTACTATAAAAACTACCAACGAAAATTGGTTTGAACGAAATCTAGTAAGTAGTTTTTTTTTTAATGCATCATAAATCGAAAAAAATACACTATTATTAAAACATCGATCAAAGTTACAACACATTACAAGAACTTTTATATTATGTTACTTGCTGCTACGGAACCCTTCATGGGCGAGTCCGACTCGCACTTGGCCGGTTTTTTATGGTTCCGTAACCCAAAAGGAAAAAACGGAACCCTTGTAGGATCACTTTGTTGTTCGTCTGTCTTAAATAAAGGGTTTTGATAGACAGACAGGCATTTATTAGATACAAAATCATACAAAAATAGTACATTGTCACACTAGGGGTTTTTTTTTTTTTTCGATGGGAAAAATCATCTTATGACAACCCCCGCTCTTGGGCGGAGCGGGAGATAGTGTCAGACTCTTACTGACTAAAAAACCCATCCCGTTCCTTCAAGCCTTCATACCGGGGATCGAGCGCCCTTTCGGCTAACCCTGGCCCCAGTAGGCTTCGACCCGGCTGGGTCCCTGCTGTTGCTGACAACTCCTTGAGGCGCGCGGGAACAGCGCGCGCCGTCGACGACTTGGGCTTGGTCCGGACAGTTACCGGACGGCCGGACTGCGAGCTACCCATTGCTCACTGTCCGCAAGCCCGCGCCTACGGTGGCTGGAAATCGGGATCGGAATCCCGGCGGCGGCGAGAGCGCCGTTGCCTGATGCGGTCGGCCTCCTCCTTAGCGAGCATTACTGCTTCGCAGAAGTCGGCGACCGCCTGCCACTCCTCCTCGCTCCGGACCATAGCCTCGACCAAGGCCCGGCGCGAGAGGTCTCCGCCGCCGATCACCCCCACGGGGGCACGGCGATGCTCCACCCAAGCAGGGCACACCGCGATTGTGTGCTCCACGTCACACTAGGGGTGAAAGTGACTAATTTCATCCCGAGAAGGAGTTGGTGGGCGAGCGCAGCGAGGTCGCTAATTCGAGGGGTTAAATGAGTTACTTTCACCCCGAGGTAAACATAGTGCTTTTCATTACGAATATGAGGAAACAAAAAATAAAATAAAAAGTTTGTGAAACCTGAGTCTCGTTCCTATGGTTTTAAGTGGGTATCTTTCTTCTGATTTAGGCGGTAAAAGGTATTCCAGCTCAGCGCATATATTCAATTTTTTTATTTTATTTTTAGCTATGTTTTCCGGTTGTGTTAAACTTCTGGGTTAACGAAAAAAAAAAGATTCGGCCGTTTATGTTGTGAAACAACCTGTTTTTTGACACCCTTAAAGAAATCAAAATCCATAGGGTACTTCTCGTTGGCCTAGAATCTTGAAATTTAGTATGAAGCAAGGTCTTATAGCACAAATATAGAAAAACACTGAAAACTGTAAATTTGTAGTTACGTCACAAAAAAAACCTTTCTTTGCGATTTGGATAAATCTTCGTAAATCAATTCGGGAATTGAACAATTTTCATAGGATCGCGTGGAAAATAAAATCATATCTTCAAAGCTGTGAAAAAATCAAGTTTCTAAGTTAACAAAAAAAAAGATACGGCCGTTTATGTCGCAAAAAAGCGTGTATTTCGACACCCCTAAGGGAATCAAAACTTATAGGGTACTTCCCGTTGAGCTAGAATTTTGAAATTTGGTATGAAGCAAGGTCTCATAGCACTAATACAGGTAAAATTCCGACAACTGTAAATTTGTTATTATGTCACAAAAAAAAAAACTATTCTTGTGATTCGGAAAAATCTTCATAACTCAATTTGGGAATTGAACTGTTTTCATGTGTAATTTTGTACGGAACCCTCAGTGCGCGAGTCCAACTTACTTTTTTTTAGTTGACTTCCTATATCTATATTTAAGCAGGGGTCGGTACTAGGGCCACCCTTGTGGAACATCGGGTACGACTACGTGCTGCGCGGCGACTTCCCTGACGGGGTCAGCGTGGTTTGCTACGCAGACGACACGCTGGTTCTAGCGCAAGGAGAGTCGTACCAGTCGGCGGTCGCTCTAGCGACACGCGGGGTTGCGATAGTCGTTGATAGGATCCAGGAGTTGGGACTCGAGGTGGCGCTTCACAAATCCGAGGCTATGTGTTTCCACGGTCGCCGCCCTCGGAACGCGCCGCCATTGAGTTCCCAACTAACGGTAGGAGGAGTTCACATCGGTGTCGGGTCAACGATGAAGTACCTGGGACTCGTCCTCGACAGCCGGTGGAATTTCGTGGAGCATTTCCGACGTCTGGCTCCCAATCTCAACCGGGCTGGGGCTGCACTCAAGCGGCTCCTGCTCAACCTTGGGGGTCCAGATGCCTCCTGCCGGAGGCTCTACGCGGGGATCGTTCGGTCCATGGCCCTCTACGGGGCGCCGGTGTGGGCGCCGTCGCTGAAAAAGCAACCGGCGGCCATACTGAACGCCTGCCAGAGGGTCATGGCAATAAGGATGGTGCGGGGATCCCACGCACGGTCACGGTCTCCCGCGAAGCGGCGAGCCTTCTGGCTGGCCTACCACCGTGGGATCTGGAGGCAACAGTCCTTGCACACATGCACGATATGCGCGTGGAGATGCAACGCCGGGTTGAAAGTCCACTGCCGCGACAGGTCACGGCATGGCGGACAGAGCTCCGGCGGGATCTCATGGTGAAATGGCGTCAACGACTATCGCAACCCAGTGCTGGGCACGCCACAATCATGGCGGTAAGTCCCCTCTTTGAGGCGTGGCTGGAAAGACCTCACGGCGTCCTTACCTTCCGCATGACGCAGGTCCTCACCGGACATGGTTCGTTCGGGAGTTTCCTGCACCGAATTCATGCTGAAGTGACGCCCGGGTGTCGCCACTGTGCGGAACGCCCGGAGGACATGGTGGAGCACACAGTCGAGGTGTGCCCTGCTTGGGCGGAGCATCGCCGTGCCCTCGTGGGGGCGATCGGCGGCGGAGACCTCTCGCGCCGGGCCTTGGTTGAGGCCATGGTCCGGAGCGAGGAGGAGTGGCAGGCGGTCGCCGACTTCTGCGAAGCAGTAATGCTCGCAAAGGAGGAGGCCGAACGCATCAGGCAACGGCGTTATCGCCGCCGCCGCCGCAACCGGGATTCTGATCCCGATTTCCGGCCACCGTAGGCGCGGGCTTGCGGACAGTGAGCAATGGGTAGCCCACTGTCCGGCCGTCCGGTAACTTTCCGGACCAAGCCCAAGTCGTCGACGGCGCGCACTGTTCCCGCGCGCCTCAAGGAGTTGTCAGCAACAGCAGGGACCCAGCCGGGTCGAAGCCGACTGGGGCCAGGGTTATCCGAAAGGGCGCTCAAGCCCCGGTATGAAGGCTAGAAGGAACGGAGTGGGTTTTTAGTCAGTAAGAGTCTGACACTATCTCCCGCTTCGCCCAAGAGCGGGGGATGTCAATGCATGATTTTTTCCCACAATAAAAAAAAAATATAAGAAACTATTAGATATTGTTACTTAAACAATTAATAAAATAATTCATAGCATTTGTTCAGTCAATTTACTTGCTGCTTCAGAGAGAGGGCTATACAAAAAATGGCCAATACGTCTTTTGGCAACATTCAGAATCATAATCTGCATGTTTTTCTGAGTCCGAAACCACTCGCACAAGGCGGTCCTCATATTTTGTATACTTAACTTCCTTTGGCGCCTCCTCTACTGGGCTTTTTCGATTGTTTAGGTGTCTGAATACCCAATATAATTTCCATCAGGGAGAAGTCATTCATTTCGGTTTCATCTTTTAGCACCTGTGAAACTCTATCTATTGGTACTTCTTCAGAGTGTCTCTTTTTATTTAATTTTCTATAAAAAATTGTAGCCTACAAAACATGTCTATTCAGTGTTTATACCCCGTAAAATTTTGATCATTTTAATCCCGTGGAGGGTCGATCCGGTACGTGAAACACTATCGATTTGTAAAGATAAAATAAAAAAATAAAACACATTTTTTCCAAAACTCGTATTAATTTACGCACGTTTTCTTTAAAGAAATTAATTTCGTAAAAATTTATTTCTTTTAAGAAAACGTCAGCTAAGCGAGTCAAACGACCTGTATATAGTTTATACGCAACACTGACTACTATCTAAAGATCATTGGACCCGCTCAGCTGACGTTTTCTTAAACATTAATACGAGTTTTGAAAAAAAGGTATTTAAAAATTTTAATTTTATCGATAGTGTTTCATTTATTTATTTATTTATTAAGGGTTTTACTTTAACAAAAACGGCTATTCGCCAATTACATTAGTTAAAGACAATATACAAAAAAATTCACACACTCATCTCACAAAACTCCAGACACATTGACATGATCGTCTTCCATTCGTCCGCGAACACATCACAGTCAGGGTGCGTGTCCAAAAGAGTGTTGAGCGCAGAAAGAGTGCGAGGGACAGGAGACTGGGCTCGCGCAACAGTGTGACTCGCAGGCACAGCGAACAAGCTGTGTCTCCTGATGCGGCTGTACTTGACTGGGGCACATAGTTGAGACAGTTCGGCATGCAGCTCTGGAGCATCAGTTTTCCCATGAAGGATTTTACACATGGTAATTATTTGCTCATGTTTTCTTCTGACCTCTAGCGAATTATACCCTACACAACCTAAAAGAAACTTAGTAGGGTACATAAAGGGATAGTGTCCACAGATACGCTTGTAAATATATGTGAGGTAAGCTTTTTGCACTTTCTCTAATATCAAAGCATATTTTTTCTCATGTGGGTTCCAGACGCACGCACTAGACTCAAGCTTACTTCGAACAAGCACGTTAAAAACCGACTTGATTGCGCTTGTGTTCTTGAAATCTCTAGCATTTCTCAAAATGAAACCCAAACGCCTAAATGCATCTTTTGCAACTGCTAAAATATGATCATGGAAGTTTAATGTATGATTAAATGTGACACCTAGATCCTTTACAGCAACGGTTCTTGTAATTGTGCTGTCATTGATTTTATAATTAAATGAGACTGGGTAACGGGCTCTGGTAAAACTTACGACGTAGCATTTTGACGAATTGAACTCCATTTTGTTATTTACACTCCACTCGTATATAGCGTTAATGTCGCGTTGCAGTGCCAGGCAATCAGTCTCAGAGTTGATTTTAAGAAACAATTTCAAGTCATCTGCATATAATACCTAGTCTAGTTCATGTACCGCATCGACCCTCCATGGGATTAAAACGATCAAAATTTAGCGGTGTATGACTACATAGAATCAAGTATAATAGAGAGTCTGAAACAAGCAAGAAGCAATCAGATATTAAAAAAGTTCTTTAAATAATCAATTGACACCAGAGAAGTAATTAAGAAAAGGCATAAATTACAACTTAAAAGTAGTAGAAGTAGTATGTAGAAGTAAGGAAGAAAAAACTGAGTTAAAAAATTTATACAAAACCATAAAAAGTAGTAGTGAGTAGTAATCATTCAAATAATAAACAAATTGTATTATCTCAGGAAAATTGTACAAATACATACAAAACATTGACTATCTATCATCAAAATTTATGTGGAGTAAATAGTAAGAAGGATGACCTTGAAATATATTTAGACGAATTGAACAATAGACTTTATTTGTATTAGTGAACATTTTTTAAATCAATCATTAGCAGCCCAGTTTAGTTTAATTAATTATAGTTTGAGTTCCTACAACACTAGATTAAATAAAAAACGTGGAGGTACATTGATCTTGACATTAAACGACAAAACGATTGAAGAACTACAAATTTGTAAAAAACTTTACAAAATTAACTGTTTTGAGGTTTGCGGTGTCAGGGATCTGGAGACAAATACTTATATTATTTGTTGCTACAGAATACCTGAGAATAGTAACATAGATAGTTTTATGCAGAGGCTTGAACAGTTGTTACAACATTTTATCAATAAACAATGTATAATTTGTGGTGATTTTAATATTAATTTGTCAAAGGATGACTCAAAGCGAAGTTCCTTTCTGTCACTCTTGGCGTGTTACAACTTCCGACATTTAATTAATTCAGATACGTTTAGGCGCAATAACTCAAGTTCGTGTATAGATAATATTCTGACTAATATTGATGAGACATTTATTAAAAGCATAGACGTAGACCATAACGGTTTATCCGATGGACATGCGGGTCTCTTTTGTGCGGTATCATTAGAAAAAGTAGCGTCCAGGAAAGAGCAAAGTTTTATGTACATAGAAAGAAGACTATATAATGAAGTAAACAGTTCTTGTTTTAGGCAAAAATTGTTGCAGGAAAAATGGTGCGAAAGCACATTTATTGACAAACTCAGTGAACTACATTGTAAAACATTTAATAAAAAGAAAATAAAAATCAATACAAAAAATAGCAACAAATCTAAATGGTTAACGACAGGAATAAGAGTCGCTAGTAAAATGAAACGGTTTCTAAATTTTGTTGACAAAGAAAATTGTGACGATTCAATAGTAAAATACCGTAGTAATTATCTAAGGATATATAAAAAAGTAGTTCGATATGCGAAACGTTTAGTAGTTAGAAAGGAAATAAATGTAGCTCGGAGTTCTAGTAAAATTATTTGGAAAATTATAAATAGTAAGAGAAATCCAAAAAAAAAACAAAAATGACAATTTGATGCTTAAGGACAATAATAAAATGGTGCATAATTCTACAGAAGTGGCTAATATTCTGTTGAAAAAGTTCTGCAATAAGTCGAATTTAATCATGAGTGACGTTAATAAAGCAAAAGAGTCTTTAAAAAATCATGGGACAAGAGTAGAGGAGGACATGGTCTTTGAACCTGTTACTCCAATAGAAGTTTTTAAAATTGTTAAGAGTATGGAGAGTAAAAAGTCTTTTGACCACGATGAAATTCCTATGACTGTCATAAAGGAAAACATTGATCTATTAGCTCGCCCTTTGGCTGATTTCATAAATGAAAATATAAATGAAGGAGTTTTTCCTGATGAGTTTAAATTAGCTAAAATACTACCTATACATAAGAAAGGCTCTAAAACTGATCCCGGGAATTATAGGCCTATCTCTCTTTTGCCAGTATGTTCTAAAATATTTGAAAAAAATATGAAAATAAGGCTTGTTTGTCATTTAAATAAACATAAAATTATAACTGAACAACAATTCGGATATCAGAATAATGTTGGTACTATAGATGCTATTGATATGCTAATTGATGATATAGTATGTAAGTTGAATGCTAAACTAAAAGTAGCAGGTCTTTTTCTCGACCTGAGTTCTGCGTTCGATACAGTCGATCATAGTGTTCTTCTGGATAAGTTGGAATTCTATGGCATTCGAGGAAATGTGCTGAATCTATTTCGATCTTACCTACATAATAGAACGCAATATGTCGAAATTAAAACGGTTCAGGAAGATGGGCAGGAACAGATATACAAATCAGACATAGTTGTTATAAATAAAGGTGTGCCACAGGGATCTGTTCTAGGTCCTGTTTTCTTTATAATATTTATAAACGATCTCATAGCTTACATGAAAAATATTTCAGAGGACACTAAACTTGTAGTTTTTGCTGACGACACAAGTGCTATTATAGCTAGCGACAGTATAAAAAACCTAGAAAGGAAAATTGATTTTGTTTTAAATGCTCTAGAGAAATGGTTCACTATGAATGATTTGAAACTAAATCTAAAAAAGACGCAATGTTTATTATTTAAATCGACCGCAAAGAACAATGATACCGTCAACATACATTTCTTGGGAAATAAATTGGATACTGTAGACAATGTTAAATTTTTGGGGGTACAAATAGATGCAGTTTTAAATTGGAAGAAGGAATTGGAAGTGGTCACCAACACTATGAGTAGTGCTTGCTATGCTCTCAGGAGTCTTAGAGATGAATTAACCATTGCACACCTCAGAATGGTATATTTTGCTTTAATAGAGTCTAGACTAAGGTATAGCATAAAGTTCTGGGGCAACAGCTATCAATACAACATTAATGCTGCTTTCATTATGCAAAAAAGAGCCTTGAGAACTATGCTTCGAATTGAACAAACTGAATCTTGTAGAGAACACTTCAAAAAACTGCACATTCTTACAGTACCGTGCATTTATATTCTGGCCCTACTTAGTCATTTTGTTAAAAATATTTGTAAATTTGAGACTGAAGAACAGAGGCAAATCAGAATTAAAACGCGAAGGAAGGATCTACATAATCTCATACAGCCTAAACTCAATGTCGTTAAACATGCCTCAAGAGTACAGTCAGTAAATTTATACAATAAGCTACCCCTAGAATTTAAAAACGCTATGAGTTCAAACGAATTCAAGAGAAAGTTAAAGGCATTGTTGTTGGAAAAATGTTATTACAGCATAGAAGAGTTTCTCAAAGATTGTACCAAGTGATAGTTAACCTAATTCTGAACGTTACTAAATTCTTATTAAATTCAATTAAGTGTATTTACTTATATTCGACTTTTTGTCATGACATTGCATCATAGTGGATTTTATTGAAATAACATTTCTAATTTTATTGACATTATATTATTGTTACTATTTTCCTTTTTGACATTTACATTTATTGACGTTATTCTCATTTTATTGACATTTAGTTTTTTTTTTTTTGAGATAACATTTCTAATTTTATTGACATTATATTATTGTTATTTTTTTCCTTTTTGACATTTACATTTATTGACGTTATTCTCATTTTATTGACATTTAGTTTTCATTTATTGTTTATTGTAATTAAATTATGATTTTGATGTGGTGACGACTAATGTGGATTGTGGAATGTAATTTTATTTCTTTACCAGATCAATTACTGTACCTACCAACATTTCTCTAAAGATTGATGTTTTAATTTTAATTTTAAGTATTGTCTTTTTTTTTTTTTGTTGTGTTGTTTATATATTGTAAAAATTTTTTCAAGCATTCGACACAAATGTAAATTTGTTGATGAAATGAATAAATAAATAAAAAAAAATATACATAAGGAATACGAAAACTACAAACTAGATATCCACGAAAGTTTGTTACGGATAAAAGGTAGCGTAAAGTCGGCGAATAAGTCTACGTCAATATAAAATGTGGATACCAAAAATTAACACCTCAGAAGGTAGTTCAGAAAACAAAAAAAGTTTTGACGTAATAATATCTATTAATTAGACTTATTAATCACTAGCTTTTGCCCGCGGCTTCGCTCCCGCTCTTCCCTACTTCAGCCTACTATACCCTACTCTACCCTACTCTACCCTACCCTACTCTACTCTACTCTACCCTACTCTATCCTACTCTACCCTACTCTACCCTACTCTACCCTACTCTACCCTACTCTACCCTACTCTACCCTACTCTACCCTACTCTACCCTACTCTACCCTACTCTACCCTACTCTACCCTACTCTACCCTACTCTACCCTACTCTACCCTACTCTACCCTACTCTACCCTACTCTACCCTACTCTACCCTACTCTACCCTACTCTACCCTACTCTACCCTACTCTACCCATCCACACTCTACTCTACTCTACCCTACTCTACCTACTCTACCCTACTCTACCCTACTCTACCCTACTCTACCCTACTCTACCCTACCCTACCCTACTCTACCCTACCCTACTCTACCCTACCCTACTCTACCCTACTATACCCTACTCTACCCTACCCTACTCTACCCTACTCTACCCTACCCTACTCTACTCTACTCTACCCTAAAAAAAAAAAAAAATTAAAAAAAAGTATCCTATGTCCGTCTCCTGGTTTTAAGCTACCTCCCCACCAATTTTCAGCCACATCGGTTCAGCCGTTCTTGAGTTATAAGTGGTGTAACTAACACGACTTTCTTTTATATATATAGATTATAACAGCAGCATTTATTATATATATGTTGCATTTATGTCAAGTTTCCTTCTCGTAAAGTGCACTATTGTACACGGAGTATTTGTTTATAAATTACTTTATATAGGTATTGTGCCCACCGTAGTCCTTCTACTTATGCAATTTCGAGTCATGATATCAATGGTTACAAAACTTTTGATATTACACAAAAAACACGTAGCCGATATATCGTTGAATGTTCCATAAGGGAAATTGTGTAAAGTTGGGCAATCACAATGTTGCACATTTTGTAACGGCTGCGACAGAAGTGGCCGCTGCGTCAGCATCAGCGCCGAGACGCGGTGCAGGCCCTAGCCGCGGGGCTCGGCGCAGCCGCCGCTGGGTCCACCCTGCAGCCACCGCGCTGCCGCACGCCAGTTAAATATTGTTCAAAGTAACTAAAGAATGAAACATCTTCTGACTTGTGTTCTCAATTGCTCATGTGTCGATATAAAATATCGAAGTAAGTTTCGGTCAGGCAGGCACCCTGGGCAACGTCCTCGAGAGGCAGCGCCAGCAGGCACGGAAGATAAATTCGTCGTTTTGGTGCGTGCGAGAGCGGAGCGGGCGGCGCGGGGCGGCGGGGGCGGCGGCGCCGGCGCGCGGAGGCTGCTGCGCTCAGAGCACCTGCGCCCGCGCTCCGTAGCGCCGCTCGCCGCGTGCTCAGTACCCGCGCCGCGCACGGCCCGCGCCGTTCCAGCGTCGTGACGCCACCCACGGTACGTGAGACGCCGGTGGCGCGTCGGGGTCGGGCGGCAGCGCGTCCGCCACTGCGCTGCGCCGCTTGCTGGCGCAGTCGGTTGCGCCGCCCGGCCGGTTTTGTAATTTCGCCTGGCGGGCCGTGACGTCACGAGACTAGTTTGACGCGCGTGCGTGACGGCCTGTGTCAGGACGCCTGCGCCGCTGCCGCCCCCGACCTTAGCACCAGTGCAATGACGTGCCCGCTTGTCTCCTCCGATAGAGTTGGTAGTGATAAAAATAGTGCATCTGTATTCAATACGCCTTGCATCAATGGTTTGTAGAGAAGTCCCCACTTTTCAATTGTCTGCCGGTTGTTGTGTATAAGTGGCTAAATACAAGATAATCCAAAGCTAATTCGTTAAATGCAAATGTCTCTCAAATTGTATACTTAATTAAAATGTTTTCTAGATACATGTGTCTGTAGACAAGGCAAGTGTGTGTGTTAGTATACCACACGCCCGCTTACACTCATGTCATACCTCACTTGTGCTTGTGTGTGCGTGCGTGTTGCTGCCAGGCTTCGCTGTGCATGTGTGCGCGCACACTATGATCACTGAGCTCAGCGGCAGAGCCTTTTATAATTTTATTTTTCCTGCTTCAGTTCAGCGATGTCGGTAATGCTCCTCGCAAACAAACTTTTCGATTGGATAAAGATGGTGACTTTATATAAAGTGTTAAGTTTAAGAATCCTAATAAATGTAAATAAATAACCTAGTAGGTATCTACAACTACTTAATGGTATAATACCTATTAGTGAAATATTGTTTTTATAGCAGTTTCTAACTGGAATTTTGCCCTATAATATAAACGCTGGAGTTATGTGAGGGTACTTCTAAGGTTTTTTGACATATGTATTTTAATTAAACATGTGTGGGTTGATTACAAGAAAAAGAAAGGCTTTATACCTACTATCGAATATTTTCAGAAATAGAACTATATTTATCATATTATTCATAAGAACATTTCAATAGTAGATAATGTGAATGATTGCCGAGTTAATTCAAACACAATGTTCGCTCATTTCATCTGTATTTTACATGAATGTATTTTTGTAATAAAGTCACATCTTAAAGAGACAAAGAGTAAAGTTTTATATCGTGAAAAATTCCTTAATGCACACACAGATACGTATTATATGTATAGCAGTCCGATGTTGGTCACTTTCGAGCTTACGTGTTGGTGGTATCTCTGTCTCGCTCGGCCGCGCGCCGCAGCCTCCACTGCAATGCACCGAGAGCTCAGTATCCCTCTCAGTACAGCTTCTGAACCAATACGATTCTTTTTGTCTTTTTACAAAATGAGAACGAAAGCTAGGTTTGGTGTATCCAGAAGTTACGTGCACGTTTGATGTTGGTATCATGTCTGTGTTTTGTGTTTTCATTATTTCGTTGAAAACAATAATAAATGTTTTCTTTGTACCTGTCTCATGTTTCAAAGAACATTTTGCGAAACAGTTAAGAGACTGGCAGTTTTGTCCTTATAACTGACTGATTTGTTAGTAAATAATTGTTTACTGACGAGTTTGACAAGCACGTGGATACAATAGTTACCAGTTTGTACCGTTGGGTGGTGCGTCTGGTTTGGAGCCGGGCCGGGGCAGCCGCGGCAGCCGGGGCAGGGGGCTGCTGAACACGTTCGGGCGCTTCTCGCCGCCGCCGATCAGGTGCCACTTGATACTCGTTCTTTTCTAACTGGATCGAATCAGCTGTTGCTTACTGCTTGCCCTTGGCGTCTTAGATACGCACTCTTCCCGAACAACCTATTTAGAATAATACCTTGATGCTTGAGTTATGATACCGTTGCCAATGGTAGTTTTTAGTTTAACTGGTCTATTTTGAATAGTTTTTGATACTAAATGGTTTGTGAAAACTTATACCTATCTGAGATAAGCGAACGTTCTGCACTGGATTTTACGTCTTACATACTGCCGCAGGACTGACAAAGGGGTTATTTTTCAGAAATTCAAGTCAGGGGAGTCTTGTGTTGAGCGGGGTGCTCCAGCTCGGAGCCTCCGCCCTCACGAAGACGTCGCCGATCGTGTCTCGCTACGGCGGCATGTCCGCGTCGGCGTCGCCGTCGCCGTGCGAGGAGCGCGCGCGCTCGCCTCGCGGCGGCGCGTCGCCTGCGCCCGCGTCGCGCTCGCCGGCGCCCGCGCACGCCGTGCTCGCCACCATGACCCCCGTGCAGCCGGCGCACGACTACTACCCGCACAAGGTCGAGATGGACTCCGATGACGGTTATCCCCCGGAAGCGCACTCCTACCGCCACTCGCCGCACGAGCTGGCAGCGTACGCCACCGATAGCAAAGTGCCCGTGCAGCCGGACGTCTACGACCAGGGGATGGAGTCTATGGACGAGAAGACTCCGATAGACTTAATATATGAAGATGAGAAGCAGACTGTCATATACACGACGACTCCGGATCAGAAGCGTGTGGAAATGATCAGCGGCCAGCTGGACGATGGGCAACTGGTGGAGGGCGGCGTGTCGGTGGTGGTGGGCGCGCCCGGCCAGCCCACCGTACTCGTGCTGGCCGACCACGTCGTCGACGAGCTGGGCCAGGTCATCACCATTCCCAGGTAACGCAGCTTATTTAATTACATTTCGTAGCAGTGCTTTTCCCCGATATTAACATTTTATATCAATGGCTATTTCTATATCATCAATGTAATATATCGCATTTTGTATATCTTTGAGTTTATAAAATGAGATGGAAATATCGCGCTCCAACTGTTGCCAGGTGTCTTTGATAGTGGGAAATTCCACTACAGCCATATATAGAAATTTCGTCAACGTGTAAAATACGATCTTTATTATACTAGTATTTTTGTGTTACTATTGAAAAATAATTTTATATACGTCTATACAGTTTTTTTAGAATACTTCTGATAATTTAAGCATATTAAATATCTAAATTATGTTGAGTATTAGCGTAGATAAATAAATTAATATTTTACATCATATAATGGGCGTTAATAGCGTATGCGTTCGTCAGCGTCACAACGAGTTCGTCGAATTGATTACATAAACGTGTTAACACTTTATCGAGAAGATTTGGCTAGTTAGAAACAATTGAGTGGTGTTTGCTTTGAAGAATGAGGTATTTGTGTCGGAGGTCCAGTGTGGCCGTGTCGGGTGTAACGGTTGTGCGCTAGGCGCGCGTGGGCGGAGCGACGCGCTCGCCTTGAACTTGCCGCGCCGTGCGCCCGCGCCGCCGCCGCCGCACTCCTCCGAGCCGTGCGCTGCGATGCTGCGATCTTGCCAATTGTATCGACAATACAACCCTAGAGGACCCAGCTTTGTTTCAGTTTCATCATTTCACACGTTATTTGTTAGTGTTTGATTAGTAGATTCGCAAAAATATATTGTTTAATATCCGGCTATTTGCTAAAAATGTCAGCTTTTAACGTCGTACGGTGAGTGGTAGCCTGGTTTAGTTTAACTAATGTTCTACCACCTACGATCCACTATAATATATAGGTGTATTTGGTGTGCTCCAAATATCCGAGTCCAAATATTAACAGTTCATTTTGACGTATTTCATGTTCTTGGGTAGTGTTTATTTCTTAGCTATTGTTTCTCAGCATTATTTTTGTCAAAAAGGGGAAAATTAAATTAATGTTGTCTGTCTCACAAAGTATTTGTTTTCTTAAGCTTCGTTCATCTTAATGCTAGTTGTGTCCCACGTAACTGAAATCTTTCCCTAGGTTTTTAAGAACGCTTCAGTTGGAATGCTTTGAATTGTTATAATAGAATTTATATATAGTACGTTGGGGTAAGATCGGCATTGGGGTAAGACCGTATAAATATAAATTATACCACTTATTTAGCTTTATTTTTAATGCTAGTCATATTGCGTGCCGCGTCATTATCTTCCACCTAGCCCAGCAATGTAACTGGCATTTCATCCTTTCAATCGTGGAAATCACAGACACAATAGAAAGACAATAGGTGCGCGAACGCGTTTGCTTGGGGATTAATGAATTAAAAATAAAGCTAAATAAGTGGAATATTGATTTATCCCGGCCGGTCTTCCCCCAACCCACCTTAATAGGCGTTTTATTACCAAAATTTTGATTTTGAAATTATTTCTTCAATACACTTGCTCAGAAAGTGACTCTTATTGCTCTACACTTAGGTACACAATGGCCCTTGTTACCAAACTGTTATTTTGATTACCATTACCCACTAGTGCTATAAAATAGTTAAAACCTTATTGTTCAACCTCTCCCCCGCCATAATTATATTACATGTATCGTATCAGGATGGGCGCAGGTCGTCCCCCACGAGTCGCCGGTCAACCCGCGTTTATTCATTTCAGTGAGTGTCCTGAAAGGAAAATAAAAAAAAAATATGGGCGCGCATATGAAAACAGATTTTAACCGCCAAAAAAGTTTACTAGTTTTATAGTTATTTTCTTCACAAATATATTGAAAAACGTCGTATGATACACGTGAGTAATTAATGATTACCGTTCTCGGCTTTCTTAAGATCCTCGACACGGCTCGGGTCTAAATACCGCCTCGTCGTAATCACTAACATTACACACTTATATCATAATGTACTATTAGGACACTAGGTTTTCGTATATTGGTAATAAAACGTCTTCTTTCGAGATGAATTTAATCCATCGCCACCGACTCAAATTTCAACTTTAAGATTGTAGGCTTTAGGTTGATTTTTAAGAGACCATTTATATTAAGAAGGCCCTATTGTATCTTTATTAATTTAATGTTTAATGAATTAAATAAAAAAAGGGTGGCTTGTGATGGGATTTATAAGTATAGATATGAGTTTATTGATTCAAAATTCAAATATAGGTAAGTAAGGGAGGCATGACTGGCGAGATGCGACTCGGCCTCTGAGTAGTAAAGACTTGAACGTAACCGTCACAAAAACCGTCCGCCATGTGCTTGCATGTCATTCATATCGCATGACGGCATGGCGCTCGTCTACATCTCGATCTCGCGGGCTCGCGGCGCATGTACTCAAATTAGTTACGTCTGTTTGTGCTCAGACGAGTTTCTTAAGCGGCACCTGTGTATTAGTTTATTGTAATGTAGAAATAATCTGCGAGCGGCGTAACACGCTAACGGGGAAACTATGCGCGCGTGCTTCTGATCAAACATTCGTCAAGGAAACTGATATTAATTGCGATTAAATGATTCTAATACTTGCTACCATGCAGCAAAATTAACATACATGGATGTTCAATTCCAATCACATACAGTTCAAGATTATATGAAATGTTTATTTATCCTTAAAACGGCTGGCAAAGTCGGATTAAAGTTACATATAAACCTAGTAAACGCTTACGTAACGTTAGACTCGGGCTACGTCTCGTCACCCGCACTATTTCAACACTGTAAGGCATTCGACCGGCTGTCCGCTCCGTAACTATCTCCCAACTAAAATCACTTACCATAATCAACTCTTCCACTAGTTAATCTATAAATTATAGATATGTTATCTCTTTCTACAACCTGTTTTCGGAATATATTAAGAAAATGGACTTAAAAATAGGAGGGAATCTATTTCATGTTCATGAGATATCCGGTGCGTGAGGATGGCGTATGGAATTGATCAGAAATTAAGTTTTGTTTCATTTTTGTTTTTAAATAAAGTTTGATAGAGTTCAGTTTTATTAAAAACTAGCTGTGCCCCCGACTTTGTTCACGTGGACTACAGGATTTTGAATTTATTTTAACTAAACTAAAAGTAGCCTATGTTACTCCTTATTACATCAGCTAACTGCCAAAAAAGTCCCGTTAAAATTGGTCCAATGATTTCAGAGATTAGCCCGGACAAACAGATAGACAGACAAAAATTTAAAAAAATGTTATTTTGGTGTATGTACCGTGTATATATTCATATGCATGTAGTAAAAAGCCAAAGCTCCAATTTTATTTATATGTATAGATGTACAGACTAGCTTTTGCACGCGGCTTCGCCCGCGTGCATAAAATATAGCCTATGTCAAACAAAAAACAAACTTAACCTCTTTATTATATTACTGTAGACAACATTCATGATGTCTTTGTTACCTGCTTAGAAAATAATATGGTATTCGCATTTATAATAAAAGTGTGTGCCTTTTTCGAATTATAATTATTCATAAAAAAATAGGCAGACATTTTTTCGATATGTTCTGTATCGAATTTCTAAAAGACATATCGGATGTCAATCTTTTTATTTCTTGATTATATATTTTCGAGAGTATTCATACTGATAAGGGAATTTAAAACGGGAGAGCTCTTAGTAAAAATGAATAAATAAGCTCGATATGGATTGGTAAGTGATAAAAACTCGGCTGAATCGTTTAGGACGGACGAGAGGCTGCGAGTCTCGCCCGCCGCCGCCGCCACCGCCGCCGCGCCTCCAACACTTTAATGATGACTTTTGTTGCTTCACGGTACGAGCCAAAGGCGGCACGCGGTTCGGTAACAGTATGACGAGTTACGATTTTAACGCTTTTGCCAGTTCCCATTAACTGTTTTAGAAAATATTAATGTTTCACTTAAAAACGCTTGGCTTTTGGTAGATAATTCAAAATATCATGGTTGTAATCAAACAATAGTTTAGTTTAATATCATATCTAATAACTGTTTCATCGATTGTATTGCTAAACTCTCTTACGTATAATATTTGCACAAAAGTTACAATACAGTGTTCATGTAATGAAATTTTCAGCGTTAGTTTTTTTTAGTATCGCGACATGTCCTGGCTTGGACGTGCGCAAGGCGACAGGCTGCGCCCGCGCACCCCACCCCGCGCTCTGCCCACCCCCCCCGCTCTTCCACAGCCTTATTTTATAGCCTCGCTCGCTCGTTGCGGCGAGCCCTCGAGATGAGCTTACCATCGCTCG
Source organism: Mythimna albipuncta (assembly GCA_929112965.1). NCBI lineage: Eukaryota > Metazoa > Arthropoda > Insecta > Lepidoptera > Noctuidae > Mythimna > Mythimna albipuncta. The sequence goes on along the minus strand of OV815959.1, from coordinate 21,044,273 downwards.
CGTTCTCGCCCTCCAATCATTATTTAATGTAATTATTTGACCGGTATATTGCTTTTTTTTTGGAAATCATAACCGTTATGTATACTCTTTATTGGGCGGCATCGGCTTAAGTTGGTTTCACGCAAGTTGCCACATCGTGAATCGTGAGCATCACGAAATCACAACGCAAATATAATTTGTTTTTAACGTTATCATTGCCATTACTTGCATATTTTTACTTTTAAAAATAAGCAACTAAGCAGGGTCCCAAGTCTGCTATTTTTATAAATTAATCATTCAAACACGATCACATTGTCATTTTGCTAAAAGTTCGTAGTCTGCTCATTCATAATGATCGATCATTGATCGGTCAGTGGTATCGTAATAGAGTTATGGTAGAATGATAATATCGAGAATTTTAAAACCAATAACTGCACAATAACGTTCTAATGATAGAACACTGATCAAATAAACTGTCAAAGTTTTAGCAGATTACCTGATACATGAAATATTCATTTGTCAATATGTACGAGATTACTATTCTATGCCACTGCTTTCAATGGAGTGTCAGTGGTTCACCATTGGAAAGTCATAATGACGGCATTTTATTAGTAGGTTACCAAACTTGTCAAAATCGACAATTATGGCATAAAAAAAAACATACATTCAGCCGAATATAGAACCTCCTCCTTTTCGAAGTCGGTTAATGATAGATCATTCAGACACTATTGTAATGGCAGATTTGAGGCCCGTAGTGTACGACTTGGAAGACTAAAATCATAAAAATGCAATGGGAATTGCAAACATTATCATTTTAGGCGAAAGATATCCACCGCTAGACAAATGCTTCCCCTAAGTGCCACAATAATCGGCCTCGTGCTGCGTGCATCCAGCTGATTCACGTAGCCTTCGTTCACCAGGTCATCAGTCCATCTTGTTAGAGGCCTTCCAACACAGTGCCTTCCACTACGCGGTTGCCATTTTAGAATTTTGCTGTCCAACAAATGGCCATTCTGTGAGCAATGTACTCAGCCCACTGTTAATTTGTACTACTATTTTTAGGGTTCCGTACCTCAAAAGGAACAAAACGGAACCCTTATGTGATCACTTTGTTGTCAGTTCGTCTGTCTGTCTGTCAATTCCCCTTTATCTCGAGAACGCATGGAGGTGTCGAGTTGAAATTAAAACCAAATCTGCGTTTCCTTCAAGCTGTAAAAAAATCAAATTTCTAAGTTAATGACCAAAAAAGATATGGCCGTTTATGTCGCATCAAAACACATATTTTGATTAAAGATCGAAATTCATAGGGTACTTCCCGTTGAGCCAGAATCCTGAAAATTTGGCACAAAGCAAGGTCTTATAGCAAAGGTGTAGAAAAAAAAAACTGATAACAGTTTTGTTGTAACAAGAGTCGCAAAAAAAACAAAATTGCAATTTGGAAAAATCTTCGTGACTCCATTCGGGGATTGTAGTTTGCACGAAACCCTCAGTGCGCGAGTCCGACTCGCACTTGCCCAGTTTTTTGAGTTCTATTTTGCTAGTAAGTTTGGTTCATTTGGTTTCTGGTTCGATTACGAAAGGGAATTGTAAGCATAGTCCTCTTCATTGTTCTTTTGATGACTTTAAGCCATCTGATGAGGCCCATTGTGAGTGACTAAATTTAATTGCCATAGTCGGCCTTAAAGTGTTCCCACTGTTGAGACTCAGGTTTCCTCTCTAGGAGAGGAATTGTACCGTAATCTACCACGCGGGCCCAGTGTAGGTTGGTGGATGTCACATGTCTTCGAATTTTTGTTTCTAGGACATGCCGGTTTCTTCACAATTTTTCCTTCACCGTTTTGAGAGCAATGGTAAAGAAATAAATTACACAAAGTAATGCGCCTGGCTTTGAACGAATATCAACCAGCGACCTACTCCTCGTAAATCGGGGCCCCTTCCACTCGGCTGGGGTTTGGGAATTCCCGACAATTTAAAAGTCCCGGGACAGGAAACAGTCTTTAATCAAAGTCCCGGGATTTCACGGGACTTCGAGACACAAGATTTTTTTTTCTTAAACGTTGCACCGTCACCACATGGTTAACATCCTACCCGCACGTAGGTATGTACCCAAAACGCTTTGTACAAAGCGTTTTACACATTTATTATACACACAGCAAAAAAGTAGAATTCTCTACAGGAGTGTTTCCTGATAGCTATAACCTAGGGTTCTGTAAGTCAATAGTGAATAGTTTATTTCTAGACAAGTGTGCTCCATCGCGGGCCACGTCATCACTTCCTATCAGGTGGGATAGTGGTCCAACGTGAGCTTATACATAACAAAAAGAATAAATTATAAAATGAATTGAGTTTAAAATCATACTAATTCTTAATAACTATACTGTTATCTAGTAATTTTAGTACCAAAGGACGTTGTACAACTGACGCTGGTGTTTCCTTACTAAAACACATTTTAATGCGTGGGAAGAGGCACATGATGCTATAGGCAACTTCTGTAACCTATCTATGATTTTGTAGTTAATGAAACATTGCTTCTAAAACTCAAGAATTACGGATTAGGCAAAGCAGAGTTAAGCTTATTAAAATCTTATTTAAATGATAGACAGCAATTAGTGCAAATAAACGGTGTTCAATTCGTCAGGATTGAATGTAAAAATGGGGGTGCCCCAAGGTTCAAATTCAGGTCCTTTTTTATTTTTAGTTTATAATAATGATTTACCCAATTTTTGCAAAATAACGAAGTGTCGAAAAAATCAAAGAAGGACTAATAATCTTAACGACGAAAATAATGTCCTACTGCAAGTTCAAAACTGGTTGACTGCTAATAATCTAGTTCTAAATGGAAAAAAAACTAAATGCATAAGATTTTCTTACCGAATGTCAAAAGTAGTGATTGTGACTTTGTATTAACTCTTTGAATGCCGTAATTAGAGACACAATAGAAAGACAATCGCTTATGTCAAACTGTGTAACATAAGACATTCAAAAGGTTAAATAATGAAAAACTAGAGTTGTTGATAAAACGGTTTTCTTGGGGATTACGCTTGACTCAAGGCTACAATGGGGTCCTCATTTAACATCTTTTGCAGGACGGCTTAGTTCAGTGATACCGCTAGACTAGTCTATTTTAGTTATTTTGATAGCTTCATGTCGTATGGTACCTACCTTACTATGGGGACGGGCTGCAGACATCGAGTCAATCTTTATTTTACAGAAAAGAGCCATCAGAGCTATTTACAACCTCGGCCGGTGCGATTCTCTAAGGGAACTGTTTAAACATATTAACATAATGACGGTACCTTGTCCATATATCTATGAAAACATCATACGTATGTTAGAAAAAATCTTTATCTTTTTAGCAAAAGAGGCGATAGACATAATTATGTTACAAGAAATAGGGACGAATTAGTTCAACTAGGTTTCAGACTGGCTAAAGTGGCCTCTTTTTTCATGGGGTACTGTTTGAAATGTTATAATAAAATACCTCCCCACATATTAGAACTTAATGAAACGAAATTTAAATCTTGTATTAAATGCACACTATGCAGACAAGCATATTATAAGTTGGAAGATTATATTCAAGTTAAAAATGCTTGGCTCAATGCTGGTCCAGCTCCACTACCGCTAGGGTGTACTAATTAATTGATTAGTTTGGAAACTAATTTTATTTTTTGTAATTTGAAAGACACAATGGCATTGTATAATGTAGAAGCACTTTTTTCAAATTTGTAAATGTGGAGTACCTTTTTTTACTAGGTTACAACTTATTTTTATTTTATTTTTTTTGACGTTTGAGAGTTTGTCATGCTCACTCAAATGTCTCGCTGTTGGTGGCACGTGTTATTGGGTCATTCAGTTCCCTTCAAAATGGTTGAGCTGAGTGGGGCTGATGCACGCGTCATGCTCGTGAACGGATGGCATCAGATGAGACTGGTCATCTTTTATCTGGCAGTGGCTTAATTCAGTTTCTATCTTTTAATTATTTTACATTTTTACTTTTTTATCTACATTGTGCTCACATAATAGAAGCAACAAGTAATATGTAACCAAGCATTATATGTAACACATAATATGATTTAAAAGAGTGTCCATGGAGTTTCTTGCACGTTCTTCTCCATAGAGATCTACGCTTTGAAACGTGAATTTAGCTTCACTTTTCTTGGACTGACCGATTTTTGACTATCCAAAAGTGCCTTCAAATGGTCTATTCGAAATAAATGCGTTGACTTTTTTCACAACTTTGAATCATTAACAATTTCGATAATCTTGTCTCGTCTACACACATAAGTCCCGGGACTCGAGACAGCTAAAATTTCGAGATGTTCCGGGACGTTCGAGATACGGGATGTCCCGGGATCCAAACTCTAAACTCGGCCACCACTGCTCTCATATGCCATAATATGTAATCACAGGTAACACGCACTATGTGTGAGACGAATATATGCTCCGCAGCGTCCTGTAGCCTAATTCACGTAAAATCAAAGAAGCCAAACATCGTTGAAGTTTTATGGTCGTTCGATCGAAGTCCTATCCAAAAGCGGTATTCACGACATATCGACTTATTTCCAGTTACGTTAATAATTATTGTAGCAGGATAATGTAATACTGATTTTTTTTTTTACTTTAAAATCGGTGTCGTGCAAACTCGATTGATGGATGTGAATACGGAAATGGTCTAAACGACTAAATCGCTACGATATCGTTACGGTTTTGATTACGTGAATCGGGCTACAGAACATAGGCTGGACCAGCTGAGTCGGACTTGTTTTGACGATTAACTTTTTCTTAAAGTTAGACATATTTAACTAGCCAGGGCTAATCTAATCTCGGATCGGATCAGGCTAAGCTAATCTCGGATGAGATTACTCCGAAGGATTACTTGGCTCTGGAACTCAACGGGCAACTGAAAAAACGGTGGGTTTGTGGTCAGTAAAAACTTTGGCACTCCTTCTAGCCGAGTGAGAGCAGACATTTAATGATTTTTCAACGAAAAAATAACGCGATTAATTAGACAGTACCCTGTTTGCTTGTTTGGTAAATAACTTCGAGTACCTATAGCGACATGATGGGAGTGAGTTCTACATGGGCATTGAAAAGGACAGTTGTTCAGAAATAAATAAACAAAAACCATCCGATCTACTTTTATTAATATGTTCATCACGTTAAAAATTGCACTATTTTCCTCGACGAATAATGTCCACATCTCTTGTGATGCGGTAATGCCAGTAAATACTTAATGTGCGTAGGATTATATTAATTATTTTTGTATAGTTACTCTTACTCAAACAGATACAAATTTAATGTAAAATATAATAAATTATAACAATGTTCGTTTCAAAGAATGGTGCGACGGCTACGAGAAGTCAACAAACTCGTAGAAGCGCGAAGTATCGAAGCTCTTAGCAAAAGACATCAACGAGCCCTCCGGCACCGCGTGCTCCCGCAGCGCGACTCGCGGCTCGCTCCCTCGCACTTGCTGAAAACTTGCATTTTCCCCGCCTATTTAATAATAATTTTACATTACTGTTCTATTTTTAAAGATATCAAAATATCGTATTTAAAAAAAATACCGTTTAATAACTTCGATGAAAGTATAATTAAACTTTTTTCAAATTAATGAATCCAGAGTAGAATTACGTTTGTTATAAAACTGTAAGTAAAGTGTTATTTCACTTTCAGTTTACTACACATCATATTGTATCGTCACTGTTTTTTTAAACTCAAAGTTCAGTGTGTCCTTTAAAAATTAACGAACATCCTTTCTACCTGATGCCGCTGTCCGAGTGCAAATAAAAAACGGTTTCCCCGCGTAAAGGGTTCACTTCCCATCACGAGAAGGTTGAAGGTACCCGCGCACACACGGACACACAGATGAACACATTCACACGTTGCTATGTAACTTTAGGCATCGACGAGCCAGCGTCCGACAGAAATCTCAACGGGGGATAAAATTTCTTTAGAACTAAAGAACACTGTGGATCGATTGATTGAAAATAATATTTTGTTTATTTGCTGTTTTGTTCGACAGACTTTAGATTTTTTTACTTAGATTTATATTAAGAGACAGTAATTGGATTATTTTAGTAACCGTTTAGTTACTTTGATAAATATAGAGACATCAGAGATAGATTCAATAATTTCTTTTTTCTTCATGCACACCGTAAGAGAAACGAGCTGGAATAGTTTTGAAATGACATGACTAGATCAAGGGGGATTACCCCACTTAACTCTTTGAATATCGTAATTAGAAACACAATAGAAAGACAATTACCTTAAGTCGGACAGTGTAACTTAAGACATTCGAAAGGTTAATCTAGTCACCGATTTTGGAATTGATTCAATATCATTTGAATATTATAAATAATTTCATTTATGTTGGGTTTTTTAAACATAATTCTTGAGAGAGACACACCAAAAAGATAGAAGGAATTCCAAAACGTATTATATTCCTTTTTTTGGAAATTTTACGAAGATGGTAAATAAAGTCTGGAACAGTAAGTTTAATTTCAAGAGTTAATGGACGTATAAACGTATAAACATAATAATGTAGGTCTAATTTTCAGAAGTGATTTTCCAAAGGGCCAATCACATCCACACCCAGAAGTAGATAAATGTTTCATTTTTTTTTGTAACCACGAATACCACAACAGCAAATCCATTATAGGATTTTATTATCTTACATCAAGGTTTGGAATCGAACATCAGCGAAGTGTGGGGGGACAGCGACGAATGATAATAACATTTATGAGTGTGGAGCTTACGGTTGAAAATAAATCGACGGGTGGGAAGGGAAGTTAAAATATTCATAGAGATACGCAAGCTTTTTTTGTAAGTGCGCTCTGTGGTTCGGGGATTCCTTTGTCCTCCTCTCAGTCGCTCACGGTCAAATTCTGTCCCGTTGTTTACCCTCTGTACTAATTATAAGTACCCGTAAAAAGTGGTGTTATCCAAAACTTATCAATTAATACTAAAGTCCTTTTTATATACATTCCATATAAGGGACGTTGTTTTATTTTTATCGTAGCTAATTTAAAACCAGTTTGTTTGTAACAATCTCACTTTAACATCTGAAGAGATTATGGTCATTTCTGTAGTCTTAGTTGTGTGTGATAAAATAAGAATCAGAGGTGACTGTAAGACTGTTCTTGCTTTTATGTTACAGCTCTCATAATCATAAGAGTTCAATTACGGGTCGTGCTTGAATTAATTTTCTAAAGGAACTCTTCTATTATTTCATCCATCGCGCATGGCATATTCATAATGTGATGGCCGTTATTATTTTTGCTCAGTCATGATTTAGGTATGCTAAAGCTGTGGGCCTCCTGTAGTGCGAACAAAATACGCATTTACCTTCGAGATCGACGATCGGCCGTAACAATTTTATTTTAACATCAAAATTCTCAGATAATACGAGGAGTGGCTCACTACTAATTAGAACGTTTCTGTAAATTGCCGCGCGACTATTTCTGTTTGATTGCGATTGTAAATCAACAATGTGGATGTATTGTAAGATCACCCGATATAATTATTTCGCGAGGTCATTGTAATAGTTTATTATTGCTGTCTTTGTTCAGTTTAAACCAATGTTACTGTCTTCGCAGTTAAGCTGTAGAACCTTTAGTGTATCCACTGACAATAGTAATGTAGATAATTGTCTAATTGTTGCGTCAATTTATAGACTGTTTTATTTTTTTAACTCTTTCTCAAGACCACTTAACTATTTCAAAATCATTAACCAACTTTGCATAGATAGGTATCTATAATCATTGAGTCGTAAAATCGGAGAAACTGTTTATTCATCACATTGACATCGTATCGTGTACGCACACAATGATACATGGCGGATGAGTGCGGGAGGCTGCGCGTGTATTGTAGCTTATTAGTGCGATAAGGATGGAGTATACCGTCCACCTGTGAGACAGACAGAGACAGACGTCAACAAGGCTAGCTTTGCCTTATAAGTAGGTATATGAAGGTACGTTTTTATTAACTTGATTCGTTATACGGCTTGCCATTATAATAATATATGGGTACATATAATCACAATTCAATCCAATTTTAAGAGTAACGTTATAAGAAAAAATAAAAAAAATATAAAAGCATATAATTTTTTGGCTGTCGTTTTAAACAAAAGATATAAAATATCAACAAGGAGGTATAAGGAAAAAAATGTGTTTTTATACAGTATTGTAACTAACCAAATTGAATAAGATTTTTGGTGGTCTCTAGAGGAATATTTTATCGAGGCCCATAAATGTCAAGTAGAATATCTATACTGTCAGTTACTACCCTTACTTACAAACTGTCAGTGTATTCACGAATTTTCTTCTAAAGTTAGTCTATCGGGAAAAATTCAATTCAAGTCAAGAGTCAATAACTTGTCTCTCACAAAGATGAACTTTTCTTGTATTCATTTTTCGGACAATGTGGTTAACCAATCTTTGGATTTTTCTTTACAGTTTTGGATTACTTTGACCCAGGAGCTCAACTTTTTTTCAAGTTTATTAACCAATACGAACACGGGATACAGTGCTTACTGTGTTTCTATTTGTTGCCAAAGTATTCCGACTTTACGGTATTCTACAACACAGGACTGCGCTCACCGATCACAGTGACTGTAATAAAATATCACTATCTCTCTTAAGGCTCTTATGATATTTCATTACCGTAGTTTGTTATGAGGCCAATGTTCTATACTGGATGTTTATGGGCCAATAATATGACATCACGCAACAGTATTACATACCTTACTTATACGTTGAGTTTTCTTCGCTGCAAATATCTACTAGTGTAACACACTTAATATTGTTTTAGTTACTCATCAGTTCACCACTAAGTTGCAGGAACTACACATGCATTAAGGCCCAAGCGCCCGAAAAGTACCATATAACAGTGACCTTTTTAAAGCTTACTCCTCAGTAACGGCTAGGTTAATAGGTTTGAAAAAAATATATGTTTATTACAGATTCATGAACGACATTATCAACATTTGATTTTTTCGTGCTATTAATACTTTTGTCTAAAAAATATTTAGCAATTTCGTAACTTTTCACAACTTTTCCCTACTTCGTCGAAACGGCTTGGATCTTTAGGAACATTTTTATACATAAAAATTGGTGGTTAAATATTCTTCAAAGTGAACATAGCGTATATAAATCAATTAATATTTCGCAAAGAAAATGGATTTAAAGGTCAGCCGCACGATTTCCGGGCACTGTTGGCCGCAAATAACTTCGCAGATTTGTGTACTTCCGCCTAGGCGGGTGCGAGAGGTGCTTCCACATAATTTCGGCCAGATGGTTCAGGGGACTACAAGCCTCAAGTTTGACCGGAAAGGAATTTATTAGTTACTAGCGACCCGGCCCAGTTTCGCACGAGTGTTAGAAATTCTTGGGTTTTTTCTACTATAATACGCATGTTTATTTATTTATTTAGGATCGCAAACATTACAGGCACTGGGAATTTATATAATCATTTTATATAACTATTCAAGTGCTGCAACACTTACAGACAATCACTACATTAATAAAGAACATTAGATTTTAAAACACATAAACATATAAAATCAGTAAATAAGTTCATTTTCAATTGTAAAATATATCAAGGAGAAAAATAATAATTAATAAAAATAAAAATTAAGTCAGCAATAATAATAACACAAAAACACAGAACAAGAAGTATAAATGGGAATTGATAATTAGGTACATTACAATAGATAAATACATGAATATCAAATTGGATTAATAATTGAATTTTTAAATGAATGATTTAAATCATTTAAATAATTGAACTATTGAGTGTTAGAGTTAAATTAGGTTAGTACCATTAAATAAAATAGGAATACAAAAAAAAAATAAAAAATATCAGATCAATCAAATGTCATTAACTTTTACATGTTTGGGATTGATAGGCCATAGTTTTCTTATACTTTTGTTTCTTGCCATGTAGAATGTCAACAGGGCAGGCTTTAGCAATTACATTGTACTCGGCCGTTAATCTGTTTAGAGGGGAGTATTTGCCCAGATTGGTTTTGCTTTGTCGCGAGCGAAACAGGTTGTACTTGCTAGGCCGAGGGTTCTTTGCGGGGACATTTATTAATATTTTAGACACCAACTCTGAACAATCAATCTCTCCATTAACTAATTTATACAAGAACATTTGGTCAAGAAGTTGCCGCCTATCGCAAAAGGAAATCAATTCAAAATTCTGAAGTCGATCTGAGTATCTCGGAATTTTTCTAGCTAAATAGCAGCTATACGAAAAGTGCCAGAGAAAGCGTTTTTGAATCTTTTCTATATTTTTCTTGCAAATGTCATATCAGGGGTTCCATATTGAGCTGCAGTACTCTACTCCACTCCTGACAAGGGTTTGGATCAGTATTATTTTTGTTGAGGGTTTTTTAAAAACTTTGCAATTTCTAATGATGAACCCAAGTGTTTTAAATTGTTTCGTTATCATTCTGTCAATGTGTAAGTGAAATTTTAAGGCCCGGTCAAAAATCACTCCCAGATCCTTTATTTCATCAACTTTGATGAGAAAATTATTATTTAATTTATACTTGGTGTGTAATACATATTTATTTCTATAGAATTTTATGTGGAAGCATTTCACGATATTAAGTGTCATTTCATTTTTACCACACCAAACGGATAGTCTGTCAAGATCTTCTTGCAACAGAACTGAGTCAAGTGGTGAGTTGATTGCTCTGACTATTTTAAGGTCATCGGCATATAAGAAAAACTCGGAGTGCCTAAAACGGGTGCCGATATCATTCTCAAATATATTAAAAAGAATGGGACCTAAGTGGGAGCCTTGTGGGACTCCGGAGTTGGCTGTAAAGGGTTGTGAAGAATGTCCATTAATCACCTCTATCGAAGCACAATCGGTGAGATACGAGGAAAACCATTTAAGCATATTGCCCCCTATGCCAATATTGGACAGTTTCCCGATAAGACGCGCATGATTAACTTTATCAAAGGCTTTACAGAAGTCCGTATACATGGCATCGACAGGGACACGAGAATCTAACATTTGGGTCAAATAATTGTAGTATAGCACCAGATTGCTAACGGTAGACCTAGCCTTCATAAAACCGTGCTGTTGTGGTATAATAATTTGTTTAACGTGGGCATAAAAGTGCCTCGAATATTTTAGCGAATACTGGGAGAATTTAAATTGGCCTTTAATTTTTTATAAAGTTTTCGTCATTTTTTTTGTGTATTGGGATTATAAGTGCTTGCTTCCACATTTTTGGGAATACACCAGTTTTCAATGATTGATTGTAAATTATTGTGAGAGGCTCTGATAAAGCCTCTGCACATATTTTCCCAAAAATGGAAGGAAGGCCATCGGAACCAGCACCCTTAAAAGAATCAAGTCTTTTCAAAGCATGAAAGACCTGTATCTTTGTGACAGATAGTGAGCACATGCTTAATGAATTGCTATTATTACACATGTCAGTAGAGGTGTCTATAGGAAGACTGTCCGTATATACAGATGAAACATTTTTTGCGAAAAGATTACAGATCCCGTGTAAGCAGTGTCATTATCCAAGCTCATTGGAGTTAGATAAGACCCATAATCTTTCTTTAGATGCTTAATGTGGGACCAAAACAGTTTCGGATTTGATTTTAGGGACGATTCTAATATAGTCAAGTAGGACTGGTACTTGCAGCGGCTTACAGTATTACTTCTTTTTCGAAGCATTTCATAAGTTAGCTGCAGCAAACTTCTTAAATCTTTTTCTGTATTTGTTTTTCTCACTTAGTATTCGTATGAGGCGTCTATCAAACCATACGGGATAGTTATCGTTGAAGGTTCTTTTTTTGGGGATGTATTCGTGTATGATTCTTCTTAAGGTCTGATAAAATGTGCCGAGCATAGTATTGACCTCATTACTCGCACCAAATAATTCATGCCAATCTACTTTACTAAGTTCTTTGTCGGTGGCAGTATGGTCGGCTTTGAAAAAGTTGAGCTGTTGGCTGTGATTTGATGTTACATATTTGCATATGCAGCAAGACAAAGTTATCTCTAAGGGTGGATGAAGTGCATCAAGAGCTGATAAAAGTGTGCCACTGGTTACAACCCTATTTACGCAGCTGTCACTAAGCACAAGATCAAGAATTTTACCTTTATTATTTACGCTTGCATTAAATTGATGAAGATTATTAAAGGCCATGAAGTTAAGTAGCGATCGTTTTATATAATTAAACCTACCTCACAAATCTCACTGTCTATAGATGAAAACTGCATGAATATTTGTTCTGTAGTATTTGAGATTATCGCGAACAAACAGATAGACGTGGTAGGATCTTCGTGTTTTATAATATGTATGAAGAGATTATTATTATATTGTATTTATCCTGTAAGGGCTCCACTGCTTGGTGAATGAAGACCTTCCTCCATTCCTTACATTGTTCTTGGCTCTGAGCCACTTTTGGCCAATTCTTAAGGAAGACATAGTCATTCCGTCATCTCCTTAACGCTGCTTGAATGCGATTTCACGGTGCTTATTTTGTGTTTTACTACTCAGGATTTTACCTTTTAGGCCCTCCACAATCAAGGATTAAAAATAATTAGCAAAGGGAGTCGGACGAGCAGCTAAGTAAATTAAAATTTATATATTTCGTAACTATTATCACCTTGAAACAATGTTTTGAAAAATGAAATAACGTGTAAGTCACTTAAAATGCCACAAAATGATCGGTGCATTTACAAAGTAATTAAGTCATATTAGCATTTCGGCGCTGTTAATTTCATATTGATGTAAATCACCATTTGTAAAAACTATTTCATAATTTAAATAATAGATTATGTTTCCAATGGATGACCTTAAATTGCCTTTTCAAACTAAACAATTTAAATGAAACTTTAAGAAAATATTCGCTTGCTATGAGTTATTGCTTCCATAAATAACTTAGTATAATTGGGTTCGATTAAATAGGAATCAGACGGCGACTTAGGCTCATTAAAATTATTAATCGGTTCGTGCAAATATGTAAAGTTCTGTAATTTGTTAAAGTACAGACTCTTTTCGCTGCAATACTTATAATTTTTTTTATTTATTTATTTAACAATTTATGTACACACAATAATAAAAGAACAGAAGAAGGAAACAGAAGAATAGTACAAAGGTGATGCTTATTTATAAAGAAATCTCTTCCAGCATACTTGCGAAAGGAAAATTAGAGAAAAAAAGACATGTAGACACTGTATATGAATATGTAAAAGTAAATGGAAAATGAGCACACACAAAAAATATAATTAACAATGAAGTAATAAAACATGCAAAAAAAAGATATACTAATATAATGATATACACATATAGTAAAATAAATATCACAAAAATAACTAAATAATATAATAAAATAATACATACTAATATGCAACTATGACGAAATGGATAGGTAGTGTTCTTTCACTCTTCTTTTAAAAACTACAAGAGCTTGGCAACCCCTAACGTCAGGCGGCAGCGAATTCCACAACCATACTGCGTGCGAAGTGAAAGAGTAGGAATAGAAATCGGTGGAGTGAGGAGGGGATTTAAGGAGATTCTTCAGGTGCGACCTGCAAGGAGCAACAGAAGGACGTGGGTAGGAAAAGCGTTCTCGCAGATGAGAGGAATTTTAGGGTTGTGAAGGATGTTAAATAGCAGACATAATACCCGAGAATTCCTGCGAAGTCGAATAGGGAGCCACTTGAGTATCTTGCGAAAGCCTGAGATATGATCATACTTTTTAAGATTGAAAACAAAACGGATACAAATATTTTGCAAACGCTCAAGTTTATATTTTCTTAGGTATGAGACAGCGCTTATATTTAGAAAATATGTAGTTTTATAAAGTACTATCTTCTGCCAGTGGCTTCGCCCGCGTAAAAGTGAAAAATATATGTCTATGTCACTTAGTAATAAAGTAGTATGCTACTTGTGAAAACCTTTTAAAATCATTACAGTAGTTTTTGAGTTTATTTTGAAACAGGATAGTACGAGTATTGTTCATGTTCGTCACAAATAGATGAGTTTTCCAAAATACGAGTACCGACATCAGCTTCCACTTGAGGATCTACATTTTCTTTTGTTTTACCGATTTTTTTTAATGTAAATACAGAAAAAGTCAAGTCATTAAACTTAATGTCAATAGAAAAATGCGTTCCATTGGGTCTATATCGTTTATCAAATCACTGTAAAAGATACAGTTACAAAAAAAAAAGTAACATACAATGTAGGTAATAAAAATAACATAAAACTCTCGGGCCTGCATCTCGAATGAAAACGTCTTTAATAAGCGTAAATTGTGCTTATCTGAAGAAGATAGCACTGTTAATTAGGAATGAGCCGTATAAACATATTCCCAATTTGACATCCGCATCGTAAAATCTATTGTGCTTCTGAATGCAACTTAAGCCGTTGGTCTCGAGAATGCAAGAATGTTCTAAAGATTGATTGTAATATAATATTCCACAACTATTACACAACGTCGTCTAGTCTCAAGCTAAGCAGAGCTAGTGTTATGAGTACTAGACAACTGATAAACATACTTACATATTTCTAAATACATACATATTATGGATAAATTACACCCAGACAAAGAACAAAAATGATCGTTCTCATCTCACAAACATTTGTCCTGGGTGGGAATCGAACCCACGACCTCCGGCGTAGCATTCAGGGCCACTAACCACTAGACCCACAGATCTTTCAAATTATAATTATCATTAATCCACATCCTTGGAACACAAAATGCAAATGAAAGAACACATGTGGGTTTCAGTCAGTTAAAGTTTGACACGCCCTTCCACCTCACCCTGAGAGAAAGAAAGGGACCACGGGAAAAGTTATTTGGTGATTTCCTTACCAAAAATAACAAAAATGTCGTTGGTCCTCGATGTCACTTGTACATTAATATTTATCAGTCATTCATTGCCAAACCAGTTTGCCTAAGGGTACCGTGCTTCATAGCTGATGGTTTTTCTTTATGGTGGGAAAAAATCATGCATTGACATGATTCGGCTAACCCTGGCTCCAGTAGGCTTCGACCCGGCTGGGTCCCTGCTGTTGCTGACAAGTCCTTGAGGCGCGCGGGAACAGTGTGTGCCGTCGACGACTTGGGCTTGGTCCGGACAGTTACCGGACGGCCGGACAGCGAGCTACCCATTGCTCACTGCTCGCGCCTACGGTGGCCGGAAATCGGGATCAGAATCCCGGCGGCGGCGGCGGCGGTGAAAACGCCGTTGCCTGATGCGTTCGGCCTCCTCCTTTGCTAGTATTACTGCTTCGCAGAAGTCGGCGTCCACCTGCCACTCCTCCTCGCTCCGGACCATGGCCTCAACCAAGGTCCGGCGCGAGAGGTCCCCGCCGCCGATCGCCCCTCGAGGGCACGGCGATGCTCCGTCCAAGCAGGGCACACCTCGACTGTGTGCTCCACCGTGTCCTCCGGGAATTCCGCACAGTGGTGTCACCCGGGCGTCACTTCCGCACGAATCCGGTGCAGGAAACTCCCGAACAAACCATGTCCGGTGAGGACCTGCGTCATGCGGAAGGTAAGGACGCCGTGAGGTCTTTCCAGCCACGCCTCAAAGAGGGAGCAGATGGGTTGTGAGTTGGGGAGATGTACAGTCGCTACATAAACAATGCTGGTAGGTACTTAGTTGCATTCAGTTAGACTGAATGTCTGAAGCTGACCCCAATATAGCCGGGAAAAGGTCATAAAAATATTAATAATCAGATGAAATTAAAAAAAAAAATGCTCTTGGTTAGTTTTTCCCTTCTTATACCTGTTCAAAGTAGGATCACCAAACGGTAGGTAGATTAATGATTAATTATTGTTATTCCGAATTAACCGATTGTTTACACAAATGACTTTTTTTGAGGTGGAAAATCGTCATATAACTTCTTTTGTTCTGGGTGAAAGAAAGAAAACACGTTTATTTGGACAAAAAAAAAGAAATATCATTTATAGAGACTTTGTGGGTTTTAGTCAGTAAGTCTTACTCTCCCTCTTTAAGACTTTTACTGACTAAAACCCATCTGTATTGCTTCTGTTGCCCTTTGCTTTTTAGGGCCACTGTAATTCTAAGTAATAAAAATGTAAATGGAAATGTATTACTTTATTAATTTGCAGTACACCGCAGACTACTCCTTTTTTATTTTAAGTTCTTACAGTTCATCCTAAGATTGGTAGATAACGCTGTCAGCGATAAAACCGCCGTTGTACCCATAGGTTTAAGTAAGTGTAAAATATTTGTTACTACTCGTATTTTGGTGTACATACAGTCTATTCCAATCTGTTCTATTCTAACTCTTTCAAACTATACCGTACACTATGCTGCATACAAATGATCCAGCTAGTGTATTTCATCAGAAACAGAATGAAAATATGACACCGTAAACTGTGGGATACACTTAACTATTCCCATTTCCTGTAGCACGTGTTATGCTAAATTTAAGCTGTAAATTGATGTTAATGTAATGCATTTCTGATACCGATTCATAATTATTGCATTTGTATCTATTTTACAATTCCCGTGGACAGCTAACATAAACTATTCGTTATCTGTGTAATTGGAACTCGATAAAGGCGGCAAAAATATATGTAAATTGTTGGCGCAGGTAAATTGTTGGGTTAAATGACTTTATACTTCAACTGAGCTTTTACGATTCCACCTGGAATAATACATAGTCGACAATGTTGACAAAAAAACATTTAGGATACGTTTTTAATAGTAGGGCCGTAAATGTATTGCCTTGGAACATGACAAATAACAATAATTTGTATGTCAAGTTATGAGATATTATCGCTTTCTTGGAAACCCCTGAGGTCGTTATGAATTTTATAATAAGTTAACATCAAATAAATTTTGGAAAATATGTAATCAATTTCTCTTGTCTCGTTTAACATGCATGCAAGATTATTTGATTTTCGAGGGAAGCAAAAATATTTAAAGATTGTTAGTTGAGACGGTTGAACGTTTCAAGGTACAGCAATAGCAATGAACCTTATCGAACATAAGCGTAGGCGATTGTAGGTATAATGTAATTATATCTATAAACGAACTAATGGATACCGTGGTCGAGCCGTGGTCAATTTAATGGTTGATCGATGTCTGCTAATTGTATACAGTAGGAATATTTTTATAATATGTGCCGTCTAACTAGAGAAGCTTAGATTTATAATTTGTGATGATGTGAGATTTGCGTCGGATAGTCAGAAGATATGGGTAAAAGATAGTTCTTAAGCATCAGATAAGCTACTGACTTGTGATAAACAACCTTTTATCAGCAGCTTTATCTGAAAAACTTATAATATGTAAAAAATGTATATTGTTTTCACATTCAGGAGTACTCCAGCTTCAACATTAGTGAAAAAATTTTCAGAATTGGTCCACTAGTTTCAGAGACTAACCCGTACTTACAAATTATACAATATTAGTTTAGTACAGATTTATGTACATCTATACTATATTATTGTGAAAGTAACGTAGATATTTAGTGGATCACACCTCTGTTTCACACTTAGCTCATACGATCGAGAGGCGAATTTGCCAAAAATAGAATATATAAATGTCAGATTCAATGTATAGTTTTAACGTCGGGTTTGAGGCAGGACTTTAAGGTTATACATTCTCTCAGATGTCCGGCCTCGAGCGCGGGGTGCTCGCCCGGGGCCGAACTTACGCTGACATTGTGGCAAGGACCGAGGCAAGGGCGCGCCTCTCACTCGCCGATATACGTCACACGAACACTTTTCGGATACGACATTGCCAAAGTTGCGAAGAATATATGACTTCCAAGCTTATATTAATCGGAATGTTTTTGAGTTCTATTCTCTTATTTATCTTATTCTTCATTTATTTATTTACAATCTGTCACGCTATGGCTGAAACTAGCTATTAACTGTTTTTTATTACTTAAGATCTAAATTATGTTGCACTGACACTTGACATTTGCTTCCTTATACTTAAATACAGTAATTAACCACATTTTTAAATAGAACTACTTCAATTCAAAATATGTTTTAGTATATGACGGAAACACGTGCCAGACTAATACCAGCCTTAGAGCCTGGATCCGTTTTTGTATCCTATATTTTCTTATTATCTTGTGATGGTATCATAGTATAGCTCTTTGAACAAGTAAGGACTTTTAAGTCATTGAAAATAAATCTATTGTTCCCTTCATCTTGTTGAGTTCAGCGAACATAAATGTACTGAAGAGCATTTTTTTTGGTATTATTTCTAAGCTAAATTTCGAAACACCGCATTGTTTATATTCATGAGTACAATTTCGAAAGATCGCTAATGAATTAAGATATCGAAGTCTGCTGCTCAGCATGTCACTGGTTCGATTTCCGCATGGAACAAATATTTGTATGGCCCACAGATAGTTGTGGCGGATCTGGATGTCTTGTGTAAGTGAGTTAAGCCAGGTACTCATCTACGAGCCGTAACTGTAACCGTTGTAGATACAGTAACCAAATTTTATAAGTGAGTACGTAGTTCGCAAGTCGCAGCGCGCCGTTTGTTGTTTTTTTTTTCCGCGAATACAAAGGAGCTCGCAGTGTGTTCTGTTACCACGAGTAAACGTCTACACGTGAACTATGTTGTTGTATGTACCAAACCTACAACAGTAACGGCTTGTCGGTGAGTACTTAGCTTTCCATGTTTTGGAACGAACCCACGATACAGAATTTATTACTAGTACGGGGCAACGTTCTTAAAAAAAAAACGAAAAATGTTGAACTAGGTAGTTATTCCAACTTAGTAACCCATACGAAGTTCATTAGATACGGGTTTAATCTTTATGAGTTCGGCAGTAAGAAAAGACATTATCATTTCTCAGTTGGCTAGAAAATTATAAATTAAATGCGTTTTGTTAGGATAACCAATAACTGTGGCATAAAGTGGGCTCGCAGTACATTTATTGTTATGTTAGTGGTATATTTCAAAATAAACTACGGATTGTGAGTACTATCTATAGCCATCGTTAGTTCTTTTGTCCATTACTTAGATTACGTATTATTTAAATAATAACCTTTGATATATTCCTGCTACTTTAATTTTTTTTTCGAACACATTGTGGGCACAGCTAAGGAGTGGAATATTCACCTAGAGTTTTTAACTCAAGAGTAAGTGTTTCGTGTCTGGGTATCTTGTATTGGTAAGTTTAAATGTTGGTGAATGCACCCACGATAAAGGAAAACATTCGACTGCAACACAGACGACCTTATCATCGTTTACTATCAGGTGGGATAGTAGTCAAACCTATCAATAACAATAATAAAAAATATTTTTTCTATACCTACCTGTATTAAGTTTTTGTACATTCGTTATGTAGTTACAATTCAATCGCCCACAATACGTTTAATCGACCGTTAATCTTAATATATATAAATCTCGTGTCACAATGTTTGTCCTCAATGGACTCCTAAACCACTTAACCGATTATAATAAAATTCGCACACCATGTGCAGTTCGATCCAACTTGAGAGATAGGATAGTTTAAATCTCAAATTATAGTCACAATTTTAATTTATTGCTAATTACACTACTTTACAAGGTTTTTTACCCATAGATGAAACTAATGTGAATCGGTAGAGTAGTAAACCTTAAATTAGATACTGAAGTGGAAAAAGAGTAGGACGTCAAGTTTTTTAAATATTTACTATATTTGTTTTTAACAATTTTTTATGTGTGACTTATAAAAAAATAAAAAATGACACAAACCACTTCTTCTTTTATACTGATTAGCATCAGTTTCTCTTAATATAGACCAGCAGTAATCACCTAACATATTCTTATCCCAAAAGCCTTGGTACCTCTCTTCATAAATCTTCAAATCTTGATGAAAACGTTCACCATGTTCATCGCCTACGTTTCCCAGGTTCTCAGGAAAAAAATCCAGGTGCGAATGTAAAAAATGAATTTTTAATGACATATTCACCCCCATCTTATGGTAATTCTTCAACAAATTGGAAACAATTTCTTCATAATCTTCTGATTTATGTTTGCCCAAGAAATTTTTTAACGTAGTTAGTTTAGCTAGGTTTACCATAACATTGGGACGCCAAATTGCAAGTTTTTTTTTTTCCTGCAGATCAGTTCAATAATATACTTCTACAATTTTCACATATCACTCGAGGAACCCAATTTTTATCAAGATTTGTCACCGAGATTTGGAAATATTGGAAATAGGCTCGTTTTACGGCTTCAGTAATATATCTCTTGTTTTTTGATAGAATAATTTGACCACAAACATAGCAAAACTTAATTGGATCTAATTTACACTGTCTTGAGGCCATTTTAAAACTGTTTCATTCAAATCAAAATGTTTAATTATGAGATTAATACAACAAAAGCGAATATTATCTCAGCACCAGTAACAAGTTAGCGAAATAACTTAATGAGGGTGTCTTAAAAAAACTTGACGTGATAAAAATATAAGACATATATTTTTGTAATAAACGGGTAGGTAAAAACCACATTCAGTATTAATTATCTTTGGGTAAAAGAATTTTTTTTTTTTGTAAAGTAGTGTTATTTGTCTGTTATTATTTGACAGTCACAATTATCTGTTAACTCCAAATGATTCTAACAGATGTCGATACCTTTCGACTGGGTTGAGTAAGTAATCAATAGATGGCGCTGCTATGTTTAGCCACAGCAACGCGTGGCCGGTCAGCTAGTTGTTAAATAAATAACGATGTTTTTATGAACGTCTGTACGAAAGAATTTTTAAAGTTTTTATCGGCTACCTACTTGGTCAAGATAAAGTTTATCTTTTAAATTGAATACAATCTATGGATGGACGTTGTGTTGGATCATTAAGCGAATACTTGAAGTACATTAAAAAAAGAAAGCCTGGAGGAGCAATATGGAAGGTTTTTTGTGTGGCGCAGTGGGTTCCGTACGCGCTGCCGCACATACAAGGAGTTGCGATCCTCCGCGTCCGCCGCGTGCAATGTAAATGATCCCCTTGAATAATGTATCCCTTTCCCGGCCATCTCTCTTCTACCACCAACGTATAAGGCTCTCGACAATCAACCGTTACTTCTAACTGCCCTCCTTCTTTGTTTATCTTTGCTTATCGTGAAATAAGCAAATTGCTGACTACTTTAGTTTTTTTTTTTTTTTAATATTACTATTTCACTTGTTTGCATCTGCTGGGTAATCAAAGTTTTTACCGTCGATAGGCAAATGAATTGTAAAATACTGAGCTAATTCTCGCATCGCTAGACAACAGTTAGTTTATAATCTAACTAGCTTTTGCCCGCAGCTTCGCCCGCGTACATAAAATATAGCCTATGTCACTCAGGAATAAAGCAGCTTTCTATCAGTGAAAAAATTTTCCCAATCAGACTAGTGCTTTCAGATATTACCTACTACAAACAAACAACAAACATCACCTCTTTATTATATGAATGTAGATTTAAATATGTATTCGTGCCAAGTTTTAAGTAGGAATAAGATTCTCCTATACAAACTTTAACACCCCGTAAATCTTGCACTGGGGGTAGTGCTGAAAAAATAAATATTGTGTCTAACTTTAAAACTAATTTAGGCTAATATTTGTACAAGGTTTTGAGTGTTGATTGGCTAGCGAAAAAATAAATTTCACACACATCCCCCTTTTTACCCCCCTTAGAGGCTGAATTTTGGAAAATCCTTTCTTAGTGCTCGCCTACGTCACAAAAGGAAGCCTTGTGCAAAATTTAACGTTCCTAGTCCCAGTAGTTTCGGCTGTGCGTTGTTATGTCAGTCAGTTTCTCCTTTTATATATATAGATTATTTTATTATTATTAATAGGCTCCCTTTTGTCCACTATCTGATCAAAGCAATGATGTTGTCGACGATGGAGCAACCTTGCATAGAAGTAACCTATTCACTCTTGGCTTGAAGACCCCTAGGTGGTAGTTTTAAGGAAACGGAGACTCTTTTGCTGTGTTAAGTACGTGTACACCAGTATTTCTTAATCTGTGGATCACGATCTCATGTGAAACTTTTGCTTAAGGGGTCGCGGTCGCGAATCAGGTAAAGTGACAAGTGAGGATTACTCAGACTAATCCTATGCTAGCAAAAAATATAACAATTTAGTAATAACGTCGTGCCTTTTTGTTTCAATACTTTAACTGATCTTTGCACTATATTTGACACGAAAATTGTGTGTAATTTAAAACAAATGTGACTTAATAAATTATATATATAATAAATTCAAAAAGCAGTCACAAGAGCTCAGTGAGTTTACACTGGTCTACACGGTAAACAGACTTACCTACATTGCTCAGACTTTTCCATTGCGCCGACATATTGTCTGCACTGCTGTTTGCATAGAAAAAAAATCATGTTCCTGCTCTTGTCCCATTTTACTTGGGGTCGGCGCAGCACATTTCTTTCTTTAATTCTGTCCTCACAACAGTCACGTTATCTCTCACTTCTTTTTATTTCATATCACTCCTCACCCGTAATATAAGTACCCTTCCCTCCCTCTCCCTCTCCATCCATCCACATGTTGCACAGACAAAAATCATCAGAAATTTATGTGAGTCTGTACTGCGCGGTTGCGCCATTATGTACGTTGTTGGTTCCGAGTTCTTATTTTTTTTAAATTGATATAAACTAGTGCTTGACTGCGATTCCACCTGATGGTAAGTAGTGATGCAATCTCTGATGGTCAGGCGCACTTTTATTAAGAGCCTATTCACTCTAGTCTTGAAGACACTCAAATTATAATCAGACGGGAAGACCGCAGCAGGCAAACTGTTCCAGTCCTTCGACGTACGCGGTATAAATGACGAGGCGAAGCGCTTAGTCCGAACCGTAGAGATTTCAACAACGTAAGGGTGGAGTATTCGTCGTACGTCGGGTTGTCCGATGGTAGAATTGTGATGGCGGAATCAAATCATGCAATTCCTGCGCACACTCTCCAAGGTGCATCCTGTAAAACACCGAAAGGCTGGCTACCCTACGCCTGTGCTCAAGGCTTTGAAGGTTGGACTTAACTTAATCGGAATCACCAATTAGCCTCCTTTCCACCGAGTCCAAAGCTGCCACCGAGTCCAATGCCACCTGGCGGCATTTTGCAGCACCAACCCATATGTGACTGCAGTACTCCACACACAAACGGACCTGTGCTTTGTATAACATTAAAAGCTGTCCCGGTGTGAAGTACTGCCAGACACCCAGTTCATCCCCAGTTTTTTAGCAGCCACCTTGGCTTTGGACTCAATGAACGGCCAAAGTTCAGGTCTGAGGGAATTTCAACTCCCAAAAGCTGAAGACGGTCGGTACATTCCAGGGACATTCCGGAAAGTAGGAGCTAAGGTGAACGGGCTCCTTTTGGCGCCGAACAGACACACTTGCGTTTTAGCGGCGTTGAATCCCGCCAGATTGGCTTCACCCCACTTGGAGACTGCCTGAAGTGAGATATTCGTACATTCTACCATAGCCTCTTTTTCGGACTAAATTAACTCCTTACTAGCCCGAGCACTGAGCAGGTATATCTCTCTACGACTGTGCTGTCATCTGCATACGCAGTTCATAGCCTTCGAAAGAATTCTAAAGTTCTAAAGTAAATACAACTATGTATTGCATGCATTGTGTATCTTTTAAATCACACATTAATGTTAAGTTTACTTTTATTCCGGTTTTCGAATCAATGAAAAATAAAAACTGCCGTCATGCTACGTTATTTATTTATTTTGCTATAAGGTTCAATGATACGCGTTTTGATTATAAAGCTTTGTTTTAGGTAGTTAATTGACAAGTCACAGTGAGGTTTATTTTGGGTGTGCTTAAATCAATTAATTAAGTACAATAATGTCCGCTGGAGTGAGAGACTGCGGCTCTAGAACGCAAAGGTAAAAAAAAACCCTCTTGACGAATTAGTGATATAGATAAGTATCTCAAACGTTGTTTGTTTATAACATAGAATGTATGAATCTTATAAATATTCTAACAAGCTCTAGCAATATAGGTTATTATGAAACTTGCAAATAAAACCGTCTATGATCTCAGCGAGCCGCTATTTGGTGTAGGTTCGCACTGACTCATTTTTGGTTGCGGAAAACGAATTCGTTATTTTACTAAAGCGAACAAGCACGCAGTACTTATTATGTTAATTATAGGAAGAACTATAACTTAATTGCAGCGTCTGCCTAGAATTACGTATTGTTCTTATAGTAAAAATGGAGACCCTAGATACATGCGGTAGGCCGCACGTCAGAGGTAGTGAACGAGTATGAGCTGGCCTCGCATTTTATTGTAGCTTCGAACTACGTTAGGCCAGATCAAGGTCAAAATGGTTACTATTCTCGTGGTCACAATTCCATCGATTATAAGTTTCATCCCTTTTCACAATTCGGAATGGAACGTTCAATCTTGTCGTGAATGTTAAATGAAATATTTATAATAGTAAATGAATAGCCACGACTTGAATTGATACATGTATGGCGCACGCAGTTGCCCTTAGAAAAGCATCCAGATTGTCTAGAATTAAGAGGCGATTATACATATATCCTAGGACCGGGTCGGAATACCGCCGGTGTCGCATTAGAAAAAGCCGAGAGACATTGTATTGAGATTTGGTACAAATGATTGTGTACTCTATTGTTATTTTCATTGATACGAAAATTGCGGTGTAGTGTTAGAGCGGCGCGCGAGCGGGTCACGACTGGCGCGCTCCTGACCTTGCGCGCGCCTCGCAGAGGTCACACTCTGTGTTGATGCCGATGCACACCGCACACTACCACACCACGCTTTCCAAATTTTCAAGCGCATCTTTTAACAACTTTCAAGCAATCTTTTGGAGATGATTTTCATGTTATTACACCATATTTAGATATTTGCGCCTTAGTCAGCGTGATGCAAAGCATGACAGAGTTTTCATAATAATAATAATTATAATCTAAAGTCTATCACTACACCATTGTTTGCAAATTAATGCTGTATAAGTTAAGCTTAATAAACGATTATTATTTTATTTTATTGTGTTGTCTGAACACCTTCTTAATTGCCGAACCTTTGTTTGTAGTAGTTTCAATTAGTTTAATAGTTGGTACTCCACAGTTCCGGGTCGATTACCTACATTGTTAGGTTCGTATCTGTAGTGCCTATCGAATGGTGCTATTGAAGTACTGATATATGTTTAACTTGCATTATAAGAAATTATAGCGGTACTTGCAATACCGAAGTGACATATTTTACGCGAATAATAGGAGAAAAGGCACTGGCGGAGGAATGAGAAATGCCGCCATAACAGGGCCTGCGCACTTTCTCCAGCGAGGCTCTCGCTCGGCGGCGGCGAGTCGGTGCACCCTTCACAGAGTAGCTACAGTTAGCGTGAGGACTTCTCAACAATTAATTAAATTGGCTGTATAATTTATAAGCTTTTTAAGTGGATTTAAAAAACAAGGATATAAATATCAGATTACCAACTCCACAAATAACGAAATAAAATGGCAGAGAGGAAAATATTTAAAATTAATGCCTTTTGTTACAACTGATTTTTCTTGAGTACGTGTACCTACTGAGTGAATCATCGTCGATTAGTTAACATATTATTGCTGTTAGACGGGACTGAAAGTACCGTAGTAGGTGGCTATGATGAGTAATTTATTCTGAGGACTTACGTCGAATAGAAAAACCTAACTATAAAAAATTTAGAAGAAAAAAAATAAACAGCGGCTTATTTTGTTGATAACAAATTACTACAAATTACTTAATTGATTGCGGAAATACGTCGTTAGCGGTGGATGTCATCTTTCGCTAAATAAGAACCTGCTTAAGGCCGTGTCATGACCTACAGCGCGGTCACTGTCTCTGTCTGCACAGACAGAGGCGCGCGATGGCACAATGCATGCAATGTATTTATTTGTACTGTATGGACAATAGTGGTCTTTGGATAAAAAAGACACTGGTGAGAGAGAGACTATATTGTACACACAGATATATTATTATGTACTCTGACTAGGTTCTTATAATAACAAAATACATATATAATGCTAAAATAATAAATATGAGAGCAATATAATTAAGATAACTTAAAATAAAATAATAATTATATCGAAGACAAAACTAAAATTAAAAGGGCTTTAAGTGGCAGTTCCAATAGTCATGCACCCATCTACATAAAAATAAGCTCATTCCAGTGCTTTACGAAAGAAAAAATGTAAGAATTAGAACCCAGTGCAAAATATGATGCATTTTAGAAATTTACTCAAACATTTTAATTATTGAGCTATAGTTATTGAAAGTTTTGCATTAAAATAGGATTCATTATGGTTATTAATTAATTTATTTTAATTAAGGCTAGTACATGCGGGAATTTAATTTAAAACTCCTTTAGAGTTCATTTTGCGGTTTTTTAATGTTAGTATCTATTAGGATACTTTTTTCAAAAGTGAGTCAAAATATGAAGTAATCTAAGAATTCGTGGAGTCTACAGTGTTCTTCCATTTACATTATAAAAAGAGGCCATATAAAAAAAAAGGTAGAAAAAATAATAATAATTACAACTGTCAGTAAATGAGATGTTAACAAACAAAAAATAAGAAAAACTAACGAATTTAATGTGGTTGGAGTCAGATAATCCTAAATTTCCTAAATTATCCTTTAAACGTAAAATTCGGAACTACTACTTGAAGTCCTCTCAACCTTAGTTCGGTCTTCGTTCAGTATTGTTATTAAGTTCTCATAGTGATTTCATATTTTTCATAGTATTTATTAGTTTATTATTTTAGCATATGTATGTATTTTATTATTATAAATAACTTATTTTATATTTTTCCATTTGAACTATTTGTTATTATGTATTTGTTTATTGTGCAAACCTACCACAGTGTTGTCTTTTTTAACCCAAAGGTTGACTGGTAGAGAATGCCTTGTGGCATTAAGTCCGCCTTTGTACCACTATTGTACATGAAGTTTAAATAAATAAATAAATAAATAATATTTAAAAAAAAAAAAATTGCAAAGCAATGTGTTAGAGAAAAGAAAAAAATATGTTACATCAAAGATGGAGCAGTTAATAGATACATTCGCACAATATTATGAGTTACCAGGGGGCCACAAGTGCAGAGGCAGTCATTGCCAAACAAGCGTGTCTTCGACATAGTCTTTAACCTTGTAATATGCTTTTTTGGTTAAGACACGCTTAATATGGGTTTTGAACTTTCCTTCGCTAAGTTCAGTCACCGCTTTTGGTAGCTTGTTATAAAAGCGTATGCTATTTACTAAAAATGACTTACTGGTCTTGGCTAATCTCCATTTGGGCAATATAATTTCGTGTTTACTACGAGTATTTATGTTATGGAAATCGCTTCTAATTTTGAAAAGTCCTAGGTTTTTACGGACATACAAAATACTTTCTAAGATATAAAGAGAAGGCAGTGTCAATATATCGATTTCTTTGAATTTATTTCTGAGGGACTCGCGAGGACCCATTTTATAAATAGCCCTGATTGCTCTCTTTTGCAATACGAAAATCGAGTCTACATCAGCTGCTGATCCCCACAGTAAAATGCCATAAGACATAATACTATGGAAATAGGCATAGTAAACTAACCTAGCTGTGGTGACATCTGTCAACTGCCTTATTTTTCTTACTGCATATGCCGCTGAGCTTAATCTACCTGAGAGAGTTATAATATGAGTGCCCCACTGCAGTTTGGAATCGACAGTTATACCTAAGAACACAGTTTCTGTAATTACATCAAGTTTTTTGCTATCAAGCATTAGATTGACGCCAACTTGAGGGACATTCGGTAATGAAAACTTTATACATTTAGTTTTATTTGCATTTAGTAAAAGATTATTAGCTGCGAACCATTTCAAAAGAACAGCCAGACTTTCGTTAACGCGCAAGACATCTCGCATCTTTTCTATCCACTTTAAAAATAAGAGAAGTGTCGTCAGCAAATAGAATTATATCTGATAAATTAGCCATCATGTAAGGAAGGTCATTAATATTAACCAAAAAAAGGAAAGGGCCAAGAATTGAACCCTGGGGCACGCCCATCCTTACTAAAGACCCCGAGGACGTCACCCCATTTATGGATACTTTTTGCTGCCTGTAAAATAAATAGGAAAATACAAGATCAGCAGCTCGTCCACGAATTCCGTAATGTAATTTACAGATCAGAGTATTATGGTCAACACAGTCAAATGCTTTTGAGAGGTCACAGAATACGCCAATAGCATCCTGGGACTTCTCCCAGGATTCTAAAATGTGACCGATGAGTTTCACTCCTGCATCCGTCGTTGACCTTCCTTTCGTGAAGCCAAACTGATGACTATGTAAAATCCTATTTGAATAAAAGTGAGACAACATCTGGTCGAGCATGATTTTTTCATAGATTTTACTCAATGCTGGAAGCACAGATATTGGTCTATAATTAGAGGGATCACTCTTACTACCTGATTTGAAAATTGGTACTACTTATTATGTTTCATTAAATCAGGGAATGTACCGCTGTCTAGACATTGATTAAATATGCTTGTTAGGACAGGAGCAATTGTATCAATTATATCTCCAAGAACCTTAACGGATATACCCCATAAGTCCTCAGTGTTTTTTATATTAAGACTTTTGAATGTATTTTTAATTAAATCGACAGAGATACGCTTAAATTCAAAGGTTGGTATATCCTTTGTGAAATTTTCTTTTAAAAAAGATTCAGCTAACAAAGACAAAGAAGGGAGAGATTTCGTAACTTCTATTGGGATGTTGGTGAAGAAGTTTTCTAGCTTCTCAGCCACTTCAGTCCTGTCTGAAATGATTTTATTATCAATTTTTAGGGACAATTCATTTCGATCTCGCTGGTTTGTTTTTCCAGTTTCCTTGTTTATCACCTTCCAGACAGCTTTTATTTTATTGTTAGAATTTTTAATTTTCTTACTTATTGACTTAGATTTAGCTTGGGCGCAGACTCTTTTGAATATCTTTGAATACATTCTAACATGGTTATGCAAGTTAAGATCAGACGATAATGATTTTTCCTGGTATAGCTGATATAAAGTATCTCTGCTTTTTCTAATTCCAGTAGTAGCCCATTAATTAAATTTGGATTTATTAACTGGACAAGCCTTATTAAATTCCTGACACACTGTAGAGAATAATGTACCATAATTTACATTGGGGTCTTGTGAATTAAAATTGGCTGTTGAGAGACTATTAAGAACATTTTTATTAAAATAATTTAATTTATTTTTAGTAAGCGGTCTAAACTCTGCAGTTGAATCTAATTGCAATTTTTTGACTAACTCAAAAGATACGAGTTGACCCGTATGGTCAGACCTCACTCCACTAATCAGGGATGACTCTTTTATATCACAATTAGTAAAAATATTATCTATGCATGAAGCTGAAGTAGGAGTTATTCTTGTAGCTTCATTAAAAATACATTTTAAATTAAACGAATTAAACAATGAGAGAAGTTTACATTTTTCTGGTGAATTTATGTGTAAATCAATATTTAAGTCCCCACAAACGAAAACTAATTTGTTATCTCTAATAAGTTTATTTAATATTTCTTCTAATATAATCAAAAAAGATGTCAAGATGCAGGTGGTCTGTAATCACATAAGATAGTTCGGCCTTCAACCTCTGCACATGCTACCTCACATAAGCGATCAACAGAGCAAGCAGTGATATCTTTCCTTTCCTTGTATCTTAAAGAATTATTACATAATATCAAGGTACCACACCCAATTGATGATCTGTTGTACGCACTGGCAACTGAAAAATTATTTACATTAAACAGCATTCTATCTGGTTTTAACCAGGTTTCACAAAAACATAAGATGTCCATATTATATCTATCTATTAACATTTCCACATCTAGAATTTTGCCAGAGAAGCGATTTATATTCTGATGGTATAGTAAAATGTTATTAATAGGCTTCCCTTTTGTCGTTGCTAAAAGCTTAAAGAGTCTATGTCAATATTATTAGGTATACTAGATAATACTGATTCGTCACTTAACCTAATTTCAGTTAAATCATCAATAACTGCGTGTATATTGTATGCTAACAAAGTAGCCAACAAATGTCGACTTTTTTTGGGAAGAAACATACTTGTATGTTCCCGAATCAAAATAAAATCTCTAACAAAATTGTTAGTGTCAAAATATAATATACGGGCACTATGACGACATGACAAAATGTGCATCAAGTTATTTAGGCTATAAATGTAATTGTTATCATATTCACATAAACTGTTGGAATAGGGCAATGCACACAAAATTAATCTTCCTAACTTCAATTTCAGCAGCGTTTCAATACCACTAACTAAGTCCCTTTTAGTTAAACTAAGACTTTTTCCAATCAAAAGTACCACTGTGGTCTGCTTATTCATTTGTGTATTTTTTATTTTATGAACAAGCTCGTTAAAATGCAGGTTATGGTAACAATGACTCATAATGGTATGTTTGCAACGGTTATTTAATAAAGACCCAAAACCTGTCCCTAATCTATCTGAATATACCAAAATGTTACTTTGACAAGGGTTTATTGATTCAGAATTATTATTATGTACAACATTGGAAGGCATAGGATTTTCATACCGAGACATGGGAGGTGGCGGAGCGAGAGCACAACTACAGGTGATATTGTTAGTCAATGACTCGTACCTCTCTGCGTTGAACTTCACCAAGTCCATCAACTCACAAGCCTCCTGCATGCGCTCACTCAACATTTGTTGGCAAGACTCATATTTACAAAATATTTCCTTTATAGTATTTTCCCTACTCAATAATTCCCTTTGAAGGTTCTGTATATCAATATCGTATAAGATTTTGCTTTTTTCCAAATTATAATTACATTCATTTAATTGCCTATGTAAGTTATTACGCTGCTTTCTAAGATTTATATTACATTTATAAACATTCTGTGTCTTTAAGAGTTTCTTGTACTTTTTAATGTTTTTGGTGATTTTAATATACTTCTTAATTTTATTATGATTACTTAGAATTGGACCTTTAGTTATGGTATCATCCCTGGTTAAGTCTATGATAACAGTAGGTTTCTCACACTCCAGTCCAGTTACACTTCCCACCAGCTTGTCGAAGAGGTTATTCGTGTTGGTAACCTGTTCACTAGTTTTCAAAGTATCTACAGCAGAAATTGTGTTGCGAGCTTTGCATAATTCCGCTTCAAGGCCTGATATACGACTCAGTGCCTGGTCATGAGTGTCTCTGCATTCCTGAAACTCGGACACAAGTTGACGGAGATGGTCATGCTGCTCAAGTATGTCCATATGCTGGGTGTGCAGCTCTACAAGCTGTCTCTTGAGTTGAGTGTTTTTGTCTATTAACTTCCCAACTTCCACCTCGCTCTCCTCTCTTTCCCGCAGCAGGTCATTGCAAGTCTTTCTTGAAACCTCCAGCTCCTTCAGTGCTGCACTCAGTTTTACTTGCATGTCACGAACTGTAGCTCCACGGGTCATCATATTATAAACTTCCCCGAGTGGCTCCTGGAATGTTACAATAAATGGCTAAGTATTTGATGAGATGCTTATTGAGTAAAGAACTTGAGATAGTTAGAGGCAGACAAATAGTTAAAAAGAAATAAAGAAACAAAAAAGAAGATTGAAATTTAGAATTTATAATATTAACTAGTAGTGTAGGCAGAAGAGAAAAAAAAAATAAAAAAGAGAGGAGGGAGATAATACAAAGGGAAAAAAAACTACTTATTTATTGATTGATTAATTCGACAGACCATTATTGCTAAGCCAATATTGTTATATTTGCTATCTAACATTTCAATTGTGATAATTACAGACACAATTGAAAGACAATAGGTGCGCGAACGCCGGCGTTCGCTTGGGGTTTAATGAATTAATTAGTGCTAAAAATGCTAAATTATAAAATTAATTAGAGGTGACATTAATTTGATAATGGAGACAGTTATTAATCTAGGAAGTTAAGGTAAAGCAGATTGAAAATGCTAAAATAATGTGAAGTAAGTAATGTAGTGTATGTTTTGTCTGGGGCTTATGTTTTAGTCGTCGATTTTACTTCCACAGTTTGTCAAGTAAAAGGAGACATAAACGGTGCCAATGTGTTTTGGACGTAGCTCAGAACCCTGAGCAGAGTTAACAGGTGTTGAATAGTGTGTAAATATAATTTTAATAAGCTATAAAATAAAACAAAGTACTCCCCGGGTTTGATGAATTCAAATCTGCAATCCAAACAATTCGAATTTTGACAGCTGGTCGACGAAGATATATTTATTGATGAAATATAACGACCAAACACGGTACAAACACTGTGTGTCGCACTTCACACTAAGATTCTAAATTTTATAATAGAATTTACACAAAATATACTTAAATAATTAATTTTTAAAGATAATTTGTCTAAGAGGTCGTTTTTTCACGATCTGTCACTAGGGTTGGACCTGTCACTAATAAACACAACACCACTATTGATGAGCGCCTATTTGCTAATGAATAAATTACATCACAACGCCGTTTGTTATCCTATCACTTACCAGTATTACATTTAATGATGTTTAATGAGATGTTTTTGAGAGAATTAATGGGAAATTATTGTAATTTATGCTTTATTCCTTAATAAAGCATAAATTACAATAATTTCCCTTTAATTCTCTTGAAATAATTACAAATAGTATTAAACAATACGTACGTAAATATTGATTCGATGACTGTACTATTCTAGATTTCGGTCAAGACAGAGTAACACAATTAAAAAAAACCGGCCAAGAGCATGTCGGGCCACGCTCAGTGTAGGGTTCCGTAGTTTCCCGTCCGTCACAAATTCACAATAAGTGTACCCACTTATGAGGTTAGAAAAATGCCTGCATATACGATTATACTACAAACTTAGTCCAGAAATTATTTTGTAGAACCCTTTTGTCTTTTTTGTACAAAAACTGTTCTTTCCATCAAGTTCAAAATAATTTTCCTAGAAAGTCCATATAAAGTTCTACATTTCAGAATTTTTTCATATTTTCTAAACTCTTGGTTCAAAAGTTAGAGGGGGGAGGGGACACATTGTTTTTTGTTTTTTTTTTGCGATTATTTCCGAAATTATTGACATTATCAAAAAATGATTTTAGTAAACCCCTATTCATTTTTAAATACCAATCCAACAATATATCACACGTTAGGGTTGAAATTAAAAAAAAAAACACATTCTACTTTACATATAGGGGGGCTACCCTAATAAAACATTTTTTTCCAATTTTTATTTGACCACTTTGTCGGCGTGATTGATTTACATATTGGTACCAAATTTCAGCTTTTTAGTGCTAACGGTCCCAGAGATTAAGCGAGGACGGACAGACAGACAGACAGACATGGCGAAACTATAAGGGTTCCTAGTTGACTACGGAACCCTAAAAATTGGGGAACTTGTGGAATTTTTCGATGGCCCTGTAAGGGCGGGTACTGTAACCGTTGTAGTATCAAGAAAACGTTCTTATGTCTTAGATTAATTACAAAAGTTAGAAAAGTACAGTCATCAAGGAAATTGGTAATTTACCAAAAAGCTCTTTTTGCCCAATTATTTTGCGGCAAAAGGGAGGAAACGAAGTTTTTGGACCAACTGAGGTTTAAGGGAGTACCGTTAATTCCACAAAATGCGAAAAAGGTTTCCCATATATATTACATTTAATACTGTGACTGTTATATACTCATACTTGTATACTGTATAGTATTTCAATGAACCATTTACCTGTTGCTTCAATTTCTTAAACTACTAATTATAATTCGCGGGTGCGGGTAAATACGCCCAGATTTTTTGCACATTTTTAACTCTATAATAATATAAATATATTTTTAACTCTATAATAATATAATAAAGAAGAAAAATTAATGTTTTCGTTGGTGATGAATAAACTCAAACACTACAGGCCAGATTTTACCGTATACCAGTAAAATGCTACTTTATAACTTACTAGCTTCTGCCAGCGGCTTCGCCCGCTTAAAAGTAGGTTTCTCTTAATAAACTTTGGACATCCATTTCATTCCCTTTGGGGGTTAATAATAGGAAATCCTCTCTTAGTGCTCGCTTAGATTGTAAAAGGAAACCTTGAACTAAATTTCACACACCTAGTCTCCGTAGTTTCGGCTGTACGTTAATATGTCATTCACTCAGTTTTTCCTTTTATGAGTATATATATTATATAGACATTGGCTATATAATATTTTTTTTACACCACCTGCTCGATAATGTCGTTTTATACGTCATACAAACCTCACTTAAAGCAAGTCCATACTAAATTGTCTGCCTAGGGATAGAATTCCCTAGGGAGACAATGTAGTATGGCTGATCCCTAGGGAATAATGAGATTTACACATGGAAGATCAAAAATCGTCAACATTGTGAATTAAAATGTACTTGCATCGAACAAAATAGAATAAATCGTGCTTACTGACGGGAGCGATAAAGAAAATTGAAACTAGAATCTTGGACTAGTGAATTTTGTTTGTTTGATGAACTTGTAAATATAATATAATACTTATATTTCTCTAATATATGATTTGGTCGACCAAATTGTCTTTTAATTATCTCACAGATGGTGAGTGTGCAACATGGGGATAAAGCTGTTTTTGTCTTGGCCGGCTTGAATTCCTCATTTCACTCAGGTTTCTTTATTAACTCCTCGGCAATGCTCGGGAGTTAAGTTTATAAATCCCTCACTATCGTTCGGGATTAAAATCAGCAACCTTCATTTCGTTCGGAATTCAACATGCCGCCCGCGACTTAAAGACACTGCTTTATCCGTCTGGGTTAGGATGACTGGACCAATAGAGATTTTTGAAGTTTGAGCAATACCAAGTTTTAGTGCCTATTTGGTACTATTTGGTACCAGACATCAAATAATTGGTACCTCGCTATAGAGGGAAAACTATTACGAGGAAAGTGGCCAGCCATTCTGACAAAAGAATGGCTGGACCAAGTCGACTTCACCTAGTTGCAGGTTTTATAACTAGTTCATCTTTTCATTAAAATTTAGTACCTCATTGGTACCTCAACATATGTTTTTCTTAATTTTTTTCGATAAGCTAAAAAAAAGTTACACCTAGAAGGAATTTTGCATGAAATCTGGAGCACGTTGATTTCACCTAGTTGTAGGCGTTATAATTAGTTTATCTTTTCATTAGAATGAAATTTATGCGCATGGGGGCCCTTGCAAATTTCATCAGAATAGGGTAGTGTCCAGGGTCAAAATAATTACATTTTATTAAGTCCGTATTTTAGATTATAAAAAATACGTGTCCCTTATTTTTGAATAATCTAAAAGACGGACTAATTACATTTTTTATGGCCACTAGCCTATTCGTTCAGAGAATTGAGCGTGAAGGAGTCAAAAAATATGCGCACATAAAGACAGAGATACAAACTTTCTCCTGTAAGTATAATAATATCTAGAGTGACTTGAACTGTGTAAATGTAAAAATGAGCGACGAGCACACAAAACATTTAAGTTATGATATTCAATGTCTTATTTTACATCTACACCTTGATGTACTTATTCAATTAAAATTTTCAAAAATTGAGAGCTCACTTTACACACTCATTTTCATTTTTAAAAGTTGTAACGTTAAGGTACGCTATGGATTGAGTGTTAATGAGAGATCAGTAAATAAACAGGATTTGTCCTTGAGAGTTAATTTAATTTAGGGAATTTTGTGACACGTGAGTAGGAAGACTGGCAGCACGCAGGCAGGTAGTTGAAGACTGGCAGCTCGCAGGCAGGTTTTGAAGACTGACAGCTCGTAGGTAGGTAGCCGCAGACGGCAGACTAACTCACGCGGACCTTGAGGGTGGTCCGCAGGGTCAAAAACGGTGTAGCTTGGTGGTGTATGTTCTTGCCATGTAGAGGAGTACGGCCCCCAGAGGCCCGGAGCACATACAACGTTCTGTTTCTTCGTCAGCAAGGAGCAGGAGCAGGTTCCTCAACTGGCGGCAGACCCACCAGCAACAAATATGCACGAGTAGGATTCCAATCAACCCGCAAAGTACATTATATAAGAAACACTGTACTCTAATCTACCAATCAAAACGCTGCTTTTTAGGGTTCCGTAGCCAAATGGCAAAAGACGGAACCCTTATAGATTCGTCATGTCTGTCTGTCTGTCTGTCTGTCCGTCCGTCCGTATGTCACAGCCACTTTTTTCCTAAACTATAAGAGCTATACTGTTAAAACTTTGTAAGTAGATGTATTTTGTGAACCGCATTAAGATTTTCACACAAAAATAGAAAAAAAGCAATAAATTTTGGGGGTCCCTCCTGGG
Organism: Mythimna albipuncta; assembly: GCA_929112965.1. Classification (NCBI taxonomy): domain Eukaryota; kingdom Metazoa; phylum Arthropoda; class Insecta; order Lepidoptera; family Noctuidae; genus Mythimna; species Mythimna albipuncta. The sequence continues at coordinate 21,008,041 of OV815959.1, read as the reverse complement.
GGTATACATAGAACTGAAACACAAAATTTTTTTTTTCATCAAAACCATGCGTGTGGGGTATCTATGGATAGATCTTCAATAATGATACTGAGGTTTCTAATATCATTTTTTTCTAAACTGAATAGTTTGCGCGAGAGACACTTCCAAAGTGGTAAAATGTGTGTCCCCCCCCTCTAACTTATAAAATAAGAGAATGATGAAACTAAAAAAAATATACGATGTACATTACTATAAAAACTACCAACGAAAATTGGTTTGAACGAAATCTAGTAAGTAGTTTTTAAAATACACTATTATTAAAACATCGATCAAAGTTAGAACACATTACAAGAACTTTTATATTATGTTACTTGCTGCTACGGAACCCTTCATGGGCGAGTCCGACTCGCACTTGGCCGGTTTTTCTTTTCTCGCTCCCCTCCACATCATAGTTCTGACAATCTCCTCCGTGTTCCTTCTTTTTCCAATTTTAAAAGTGAAGCTTGATGTAAGAACCAGCCAGTATTATTGTCTCACAAAAGAAATATTATAAAAATTATATTTATGAACATGAATGTAAGAATAATAACAATTAATACTTAACTAAAAACATATGATTAATTTATATTAATTCATCATGTTTACTTATGAATACAATATTCGCTAACATACTCTTTGTTTACCATAGCTAACATTCAGTTGAAAAGAACTTAATTATTGACAACGTCATCTCATACAGAAAGTAAACAAGACATGAAATACAAAAATTTACAAGAACTAAATAATATAAGCTATCAGAAGACATAATTACATTAAAAAGGAAGTGAACAACGATAAGAAATGATTAAGAAATAATTTATAATGTGAGTATAAAATAAAAAAAATTACAAAGTCTCCTATTTCTGCAAAAAAAAATCTAAAGTAAACCTAATCTATGCGAGGTGAGGATGTACAATTTTCAAGCTTGTTCTTGCATTTTACACATACACGTCTCAAGCTTTCTGTATACTGGGGCCGGTGCGGGGTCCCAAATTGCGGCCGCCCCGGGTCTCCGACAGGATCTTAGTCTACCGATGGTTAAACAATTGGGATGAATTTCAATTACAAGTCTAATGTTATTTCTTGCCAATATGTATAGTATATTGTCATTGATGTACTTTTGTAGTCAACTTAGAGGGTCTTGATACCTCGACCTACCATAGTAAAAGTTCAATTATAGCTTCCTCATTTTACTGTCAAACCACGCGCGATTACTATTTCTACTGTAAAATTGTAAACCTGGAAATAAAGATTTGATTATTATTTTATTCATATTACCTAAGTACGTTTTAATCTTTTAAATATTTCTTATATAAAACTGATTAAAAAAACATTAAAGTTTATGAGTTGGAATATCTCAGAACGTTGGGGTCCTTAACTATTGGAAAGCGTAGGTACGATGAGCTGAAACCAACTCGCAGAGGCCTCTTAGACAATATTGATGCTACGTGGTACTAGCTGGCAATTATCCCTGTTCGCACTACGCAAGTGCATCCAAGGGCAATCCCCGATTGGTGAGAAACTATTGCGAGACTGTGAAACAAAGTTTGGAACTATGATTTTGAGTAGCTGAAGGTAGTGTTGTAATAGAACTCTGCTTCCGCTTTCACTTCTGCAGAAGTTCCGCAACTTTTTTTACTTCCGTTTCCGTTTCTGGTTCCGTAAACTTTATAACAGAACTCGTAACAGAAGAATAAAACGAGGAGCACGGGTGTGCGTGGGCGTGCGTAGACGGCTGGACACGACGGGAAAGGCGTGAAGGGAGGAGATTGCGGTACACAAACGTCTCGTAGCGATTTTCTATGGTTAAAATAATAAATTATTATTTTCTTTAGTTCATTTTGTGCATCACCACACTTCGTGAATCGAACGCGTAAATCTTCTTTTGTTTTTTCTTATGCTTGTGGTTTTTTTTAAGCTATTGCATAGCTTCTATCGCGGGCCTTGAGCGTGGAGACCGAATCCAGAAATTCCGTAACGAAAATAACCTAACACCCCCCACTCATTTGAATTTTGAGCGTGGTGACCGATAAGAAAACAAATGAGTGAACCATGAATAGCAGCTGTTGGCGAGGTCTGGTTTTGGATAGGTGGGGTTAAGCAGCTGTTGGCGAGGTCTGGTTTTGGATAGGTGGGGTTAAGCAGCTGTTGGCGCGGTCTGGTTTTGGATAGGTGGGGTTAAGCAGCTGTTGGCGAGGTCTGTGTTTGGATGGGTGGGGTTAAGCAGCTGTTGGCGAGGTATCGTTTTGGATGGGTGGGGTTAAGCAGCTGTTGGCGAGGTCTGGTTTTAGATAGATGGGGTTAAGCAGCTGTTGGTGAGTTCTGGTTTTGGATGGGTGGGGTTAAGCAGCTGTTGGCGAGGTCTGATTTTAGATGGGTGGGGTTAAGCAGCTGTTAGCGAGGTCTGGTTTTTGATGGAAGAGGTTAAGCAGCTGTTGGCGAGGTCTGGTTTTGGATGGGTGGGGTTAAGCAGCTGTTGGCGAGGTCTGGTTTTGGATGGGTGGGGTTAAGCAGCTATTGGCGAGGTCTGGTTTTGGATAGGTGGGGTTAAGCAGCTGTTTTATATCAACTCATGCCTATTGCATGAGTTGATATAAAATGCTGTGTAATAGCTTTACCGCGGCAGTCCCCGAGTGCCACACTTTTTTTTTTGTTCTTCTGTTGCCAATAGTTGGTAAATAATATTATCATCCCCCTTCTCCTTCCAGATGTGTAGCCAGTAGCAATTATTTAGCAGAACTGGTTTAATAGTTTAATTCATTAACCAAGCGAAGCCGGCGTTTGCGCACCGATTGTCTTACTATTGTGTCTGTAATTACCAAGATTGAAAGGTTAATACTTAAATGAAGACCTTTGAGTGTTTTCGTAGTATTAACACTTCCGCTTCCAGTTTCGGTTCCGCTTCCGCTAAGATTTTTTTATTTCTGTTAAGACACTTCCGTTGCATCACTAGCTAAAGTGGGCTGGTTAATAAGAACTATGTAAAGACTGGCCCCTGTCTAAAAAGGTCATTAATATACGAGTTTGATACATTGATAAAAAGCAGAGGGTGACTTGCACACTCAATCACAATGATTTTTATTATCATTGTTGTTATAAACGATATTTATTATTCACTGACATATTGATAGGTATTCAATCGTATTTAGTTACAGACAAACATAAATATTTAAGCAAAAACAGAGCAAAACATAAATACTGTATGTCGAAATACTTTTGCAAATGAGTTTTGTAAATCATGAAAGAAAAGCGCTCACCGTTATTGCCGTACTTGGTCAAAAGTTGTAATGAGTGCCACAAATGGTATTGGTGCTCGAGCTGGCAGCGAGGAGCGAGCCGCGTGCACAGCCTGCACACGCTAATGTGCCTCATTAAATACTGGAACATCAATTTGTATCTGCACCACGTAGAAGAACACCGATGCCATCCATTTTTATTGCGCTGTTCCATCGGGACATTCGCAGACACCGATTTAAAAGTATCCCATCTCCTCTTATCTGATGTTATTCATATAAACGTATTTTATGCAAATCCGTTTATTATTATTCTTGATTAATGACGAACTCCATGACTTCTGCAAATTATCAAGAGTTCAAGGGCATTAGTATCATGAATTTACTGCAGAGAGGCTGTTAAGACAAATGTTATGTTTTCTAGCAACTGCTAGCTGAAGCTTAAAAAACAATTTGGTATAATTAAAATAACATCCGCGATGTTTGATGCATGTATGTAAGTTGACTCGATTGGGCGCATCTAACTAGCAACAGGTTTCGATACGATAATAAAGTCGATAATTTTTCCGATGCACCCCACGAGATGTGAGTATTCCGGTTAGTTCCGTTAAGTCTTCAACTAAAGTGGAATGTCCACTTATTACTTTACGTTCATATAAAATGTGTGTTTCGCCCTTTAGTAAGAGCTTGCATAAAATTCTTGGGAAGCTACAATCGAATACGATTAAAGAGGTTAATAGAGTTTGTGATGTGTTATATTCTTCATTGTATAATACATAAAAAAACACATTTTTAAAACAAGTGTAAAATGAGTGGTTTTATCGCATAGGGCAATCTCTTACAGAGAGCCTATGGATGGATGGACCGAAAAAAGAATCTCATAATCGAGTTATGCTCGCCTTTGTATATGGATTGTAAAATCACTGCGTGCTATGTCAAGTTTTTGTGTAAAATAAAGAATTAAGGTAAATATTGTTTTGCGTTAATAATAATAATAATATAATTTTATTTCAAGTATCAATGACTCGTAAAAATAATACAACACAGAATTCACAATTAAAATTAACATTCGAATAAATAATTAAAAAATAAGTCCAATTAATGAATTAAATAAATTAAAATAATAATTAATTAAGGGAAATTATTGTAAAATCTGTCAAAAATACTAAAAAAGCTTCAATTTAGTATTTTTGTTAGGTTTTGCAATAAATTCCCCTAACATTAATATAGCACGACACAGAATAACTAATTAAGCTGGCGCCGCGGGAGGTGTGTTTATGTTCCTGCCTGCCTGAATATAATTGATGCTAGTTAAAGCTATGTGTTAATAAATAATATAAGTATTCGGGAAATGTTTACGATACCTATTTTAAAGCTGTTAAATATTAGTACTACTGAGCTATAATTTTATACAAACACGTTGTAAGCTGACGTAGTAAGAAAACGTTTTTATGTCGGATTCTGTTTTTGAATATTAGACAAATGTCGTTGTCTGGTATAGTTTTTGCTCAATAATTCTGTGTATTGTGAGGGTAAAAATGACTTAATAGGTAACATTGTTAATTTGATCATTGATATTGTTTTATGAAACCGTAATTGATGGTTTAACAATGTTTTTAACGTATCAAGCTTCAAATGGGTTTGTTGATATACTCATCGGTCACCTATACAGTTGAATGATTTTGTTTAAATACAGCTCTTGATTGAGATACATTAAGGACAGCAATCTAATCCTTCATTTTTCGAAAACAATCTCGTTGTACTAAGAACTGTACCTACAGGGATTATATAATTATGTCGCAGGAAAATGAGGATATCAGGGATTTCGTGAAATCCCTAGGGATATCAGAAAACCCTTGTCGATGTCAAATATTCTTGTCTATTACGTCTTCTTACTAAAAGTATCTAGTGATGTGACAAAATACCAATTTATGTCGTTTCACTAAACTAAATCTAGTAAAATTTCAGAAAAGCAGATATTGCCGAATAAAAATTAGCTACGCATTTCCCTTTTCTCGCTCTAGTACCCACACGGGCACTAGTGGGAGCGAAACAAATGCGTCGCTCGAGCTGGCGCGTTGGTAAGCCTCTGGAAGGTGAACTGATGACCTGGTTAAGGTTGCGGGAAACCGATGGATGCAAGACGTACAGGATCGTTCATTGTAGCGACAATTGGGGGAGGCCAACAGTGGACGTATATCGGCTGAAATGATGATTAGAGAAAGTACAGGACCGCTCGTTGTGGGGAAGCTTGGGGGAGGCCTATGTCTAACAGTGTACGTCTCCCGGCTGATATGATGATTATGATGATTGGAGACAAAAAATGGTCTTTATAAAGTTACGTTTTCAGCTGGTATATTAAAGGATTGGTTACCCCGAAACTCAAACTCTAAAAGTAGATTCACAGATTCAGTTTATTCCACAAATTAAACCCACACGAGCCGCGCTAGTTCGAGCGACGCATTTGTTTCGCTCCCACCAGTGCCCCACTTGATCGAGCGACAGAAATGCATTTTAGACTTTTATTCGGCAATATCTACTTTTTTGACATTTTAATAGATTTAGTTTAGTGAAACGACATATCACTGACGATCAATTGGTGTTTTGTCATTTAACTATTTATGTACACACAAAAATGACAAAAAAAGATAATACATAAGAAACATTAGTACAAAGGTACTGCTTATTTCCAAAGAAATTTCTTCCAGCAGACCTGCGAAAGGAGAAATCAAAAAGAAATGTAGACAATAGTGTGTAAGAAGCAAAAGAAGAATGTGTGAAGTCTTAATCCAAAGTATCCTATAATTAAATATAAAAATACTATATAACTTCTACTATAAATATGTATCAAACATAATACATACAATATATAAATAAATATCACAGTTGAGAGGAAAGATAGTGCTCTTTTACTCGATTTTTAAAAAGTGAGGTCAATATTAAATCTCGAAAGCTACGCGGAAGTGAGTTCCACAAAAGTTACGTAGGGATGTAAGGTGAGATCTCCACGGACTCTCATATCACTAGATACTTTTAGTAAGAAGACGTAATAAACAAATTGACATCTACCGGGATTTCGCGAAATCCCTGATATCCTCATTTCGCTGCGACACATATATGTAAATATATATATTTATCATAGATTTATAAGAACATCCAGATGCCTAGTACGCGCTGTCCAAATACTTCGAATTCCAAGACACCAAAATAGCGTCTTCGTTCGTTAGCCCCGCCCACAGGCCGCCATTACGCGACAGACGTTCAAAGCGCGTCTACGTTTTAACGCTGTTAAATATAATTGAAAAAATGGCTGTTTATGCGGTGAAATCGTGTAAAAACTACACTCCAAAAAAAGACAAGGATACGAACATTACTTTTCACAGGTAAGTTTGCAATTTTGTGATGAATTTCTGCGTATTTCTTTGAAAATATTACGAAAACTAAATAAAAACAAAACGACTCCATAATATTTGAGTATTGCCAAGGTACAGTATGAAATATTTTTACCCATTTTTTGTGCTGCGATATTTTAATGTTATAAAATGTTACGAAATCAACATTATTATTAACAAAAAAAAAAAAAATGATGTCGATGGTTGCCAAGGATATGAAATACTTTTACCATCTCTTAAAATACTGCGATAATATTGAGTCAACAAACGGATTTGGAGCAAAACAATATTTTAGGTACGTTTGTTACGTTAACGTAGTACGTATGTTTGTATAGTGGTAACTCTCAAAGCAGTACAATACGCGGCAAATAAGTTGAACCATCATGACGGTCGACTTTGAATGCGCAGTAACCGATTTTCGTGTTTCAATTGAAGTCCCGGCCACATGAGTAGATAAACCGTACAGAGGGAAAGCTTACTAAGAACGTGTAATATTGTTACCTATTTTGGTAGGGTTGTCACAATAGGTCAAAACAAATTAAATGAAAAATTTGTTAAATATTTTTATTATTCAGAAGGTTCAAAATAGGATAAGTAACTAATAAGATTCCAATAAGAATTAATAAGAAATTGCGGATTTATTTTAGTGAAAATGTAAATTTGTTTGTTAACTATTTTGAAAGATATTTTATCTATGTTATCGGTGTATGTTTTATGTAGCTGATTGGTGTTTTTGAGTCTAATATAGTATATCAGGAACAATAGACTTAAGATAGCATAGTTGTCGAAGTTCATAATATTCACGATCTCGATTACGTACTTAATTGTAAACTGATGTTTACCTTTTTTGTTTTGTGTCAAATACTCACCATAACTTTATTTTTAGTTGAGACTTACCATTTTTGTTTTATAAAGTTTTTTATGTATAAAGTTATAGTTTTATATAAAAGTAGATATACGCATTCAGGGGTGCGTGGTGGTGTACGAGACCGGCGCGACAATCAACATACGCCAATCGGGTTGAACTGTCCCGAGAGCTCGATAGCCGAAGGGTACTGACTGCTACCGTCACCGTCTCCTAACGGAGGTTAATCCGCCACAAATTGTGTCATACTATTAAAACAAACATACACAGACACACGCACACACACCACTCACAAACTTTCTTCTTTATAATGTTAGTATGATATTAAAAGTTTTTTGTTCATTCACACATGGTTACGAAAACCGTGTTATAAAATAAAATTATAACAATCTCCAAAAACTATCATAATAGGCAATCGGTATGAATGTAAAAGGCGGGTTTCATTTTGTACAAATATATTAACTACATAATTACCTATGTCAATATGAATAAGAAAACTACCCGATTTTTCCCATATTTTGGGGTAGTCATTTTGCGCTGGTATTAGAAAACGTCACGCACACAAATGATATTTATATATTATATTTATACTAGCTGACTCGGCCACGCGTTGCTGTGGAGCAATAAATTAAAATTGTGACTATAATTTGAGATTTAAACTATCCTATCTCTCAAGTTGGATCGAACTGCACATGGTGTGCGAATTTTATTATAATCGGTTAAGTGGTTTAGGAGTCCATTGAGGACAAACATTGTGACACGAGATTTATATATATTAAGATAATTATGGGTGTTATCGTTTCCCAACAATGAGTCAGCATCCTTATCATTCAAACAGAAACATGAGATTGTAGGCTGTGGAAGTTTTTACGAATATGACCTTTTGCCAAGTGTCGGTTTATTGACGTGTTTTGCTATAAACAAATAAAATTATTTGTTATTTCCGATGCTCTGTGAGAATGTTGGCTTCACGGAGCGCAATGGCAGTAGCTGATGGAGATTAGAGTCGCAGTAGTCGCCACGAATGACATCCTGCGTCATTTAAGTACACCCTTTTAAGCAGAACTCACTCCAAGTAAGCAGATAAAATTTATTTTTAAACTGCATACATAGATGTAAAGCTAACAGGTTCTGTACTTATTTATACTTGATACAACTTCTAACAAATGCAATCTGCAATCTTAGTACCCACGTAGGTAATGGGTTTGAGTATAGCGTCAAGTAAAATCATCAATTAGGTATCACATTATACTACTTGAAGTGAAAGTAACTATAAAACAATTCAGTCATTCTGCTAAATTGATTGATTCGATGACAGACAACTCAGAGCCAATTCTGCTGGGACTACCTGGATTCAAATTTTATTTGTGTTTTCTGTCGAGTACATTATGCACTTTTAGAGTTCCTAATCGAAGGCGACTACTTTTTTTTATGGATGGATGACATATGGATTTCAGGATTTTTTTATATTTTCCTATTATGAGGTTGAATAAGTAATGACAGTTTTAATGGAAGGGCATTTTTTTTAATCTACTAATCCTTGCTTGACGTGAAAGTCTACTAATCCCTCAGGACTCGTAGGTGCTCGTCCAGGTCGTGTTACGAATTTCATACAAATCCGTTTAGCTGTTGCTGCGTCATTGATAAACAAACATCCAAAAACTTCAACATACTATATACAGGGTTATTTGTAAAACACTAACAACCTTGCAGGACTGTATTACTAACATCATTAACAACTTTTGTTCTATGACTTTTGAAAATTGCACCTTGGCAAAGAGACAGAAAGCCAGTGTTTTACAAATACCCTGTATAACAGAAGAATACATTAAAATGTAATCATTTTTAGCATTTTACTAGCTGACCCTGCGAACTTCGTACCGCCTAATAGTTATGTTGTGATACCTTTTAGCTAAGCTGTCAACTCTAACCTACTCTAACCTGATCTACCCTACTCTACCTTACTCCACCCTACTCTACCTTAGTCTAACCTACTCTACCTACTCTACCCTGATTAGGGTTTGGGAATTCCCGACAATTTCAAAGTCCCGGGACACGAGACAGCCTACAATCAGTTCCTGGAATTCCCGGGTCTACGAGACTTAAGATTTTTCTTTTTTTTCTTTTCTCACGTCTTAAGAAAAATAAGAAAAAGTTTTTTTGACGAATTTTAATTGAGTTAATTTCTGTTGAAATGTACTAAAAAGAGACTTTAGTAAAAGTCAACATTTATGAAACTAAAATTTAAATCCTAACTTTAACTTTAATTTTAGTCTTGCTTAATTGCTTAGTTTAATCAAATCAAACTAAGACTAAAATTAACGTTAAAGTTATGGTTAAACAAGCTTATAAGCTACTAGATCAATAACTTTATTAGTAAACGTCAGCCATTTTTTTAAGATTCAGTTTTTCTCTTTTTCTTGAGAAAATAAGTCAAACATGAATTTAAGTGATTGGAAACGATTGAAAAGAAGTGGTGGTTACAGGAGAAAAAGTAAATTTAGTTAATACTGAACTAAGATAACGCGCCGCCGTTTAAAAATTAATTACCGATCCCTTGAAATATGCTTGCTAATGCAAATTAATTTTTAAACGGCGGCGCGTTATCTGGACTGATACTCTTATAAGTACTTATTTACCTATATTGGATCATAAAGTACTTGATGAAAAGCAATTTCAAAATATGGCGAATATTCATAAGAATTGATGAAATATTTTATTTTCAACAATATATTAATGTCTTATTTTTGGAGGGAGATTGTGAAACTAACTAAATTGAAGTACAACTAACTAAATTGAGTTCATACATTATATTTACAATATAAATTAGTATCGAATGAATGTGCTACCATAATAGTAATATAAATATATATTTTTTCTAATTTATTTTTCACAAAAACAACCGGAATCACCATCCAAGATAACTTCTATTAAAGTATACTTATAACTAACTAGCTGACCCGGCGAACTCCGTACCGTCTAATAGTTATGTTGTGATACCTTTTAGCTAAGCTGTCAGCTCTACCCTACTCTACCCCACTCTACCCCATTCTATCCTACTCTACTATACCCTACTTTACCCTTCTTTACCCCACTCTACTCTACCCTACTCTATCCTACTCTACCCAAGACTACCCTAATTTTCATTTTTATTTTATTGATTTGTTTTCCTTAAGAACCTCACAAACACAACAAAAAATAAAATGGCAAAATAGGTTCAACTGTTCTCGACATTTGCGCTTAGCAACACATTTAGCGATTCGTTTTTATTATTTTTTATATTATAGACCGGCAAACTTCAAATCCTTTTAGCTAAGCTGTCACAGGATAACGCCATCTACAGGCATTACTAGAACCAGCATACTTCTTTTTAAAATGACATTTCAATTAGAGATGGCGTAGTATTTTTTTTTATCGTGTTGTTTTCCAGATTTTCTCACCCTTTAAACCTTCCCAGGACTTCCACGAACATTTCAAGACTAAAATTAGCCAAATCGGTTCATCCGTTCTCGAGATTAAGCGAGACTAATAGAATTGCAATTTTATTTATATACTAGACTAGATAGAAGATAACTAAGTACATTACTAGTGCATTATAAACAAGACTGCTATAGTAAGATACTAATGTCAGATACTAACAGAAACATTTGTGCTTGTAATTGTGTTGTCCCATATCGTTATAGATGCTATTGCGCTTTGCCAAGTTTATTACAGGACATTTTAAAAGTTGATTATAAGATAGTTATAGAAATAAAGTCTCCTAAAACTGCGCCCAAATCCAGCTTTGTAGCATGATATAAGCTTCTTATAAGTGAAAATAAAAGTAGTCTTATAACAATCTATGAGTACCGATTTTGTTAGTTGAGGCTTTGACATGGCTAAATTTGATACCAATGATCTCAAGTTATTGTACAGTTTTCGGTGGTTTAGTTGAACGCAGTTAGTTTTTAATTTGCTTTTCATTGCAGTTTTTTTAGTTGCGAATACCTATAGGTGTATGCTGCCTGACCTAAGTTTGATCGATCACGTCGTTTTGATAATCTGAAGAGGAGTAAAAAACTTTAGTAGGTAAAATTGTAAATTTACCTCGTCATTGTATTCTAAATAAATTTCGGTAGATACCTGATTAAACGGCTTGTTGTTTTAGTACGATTTTTTGTTAAAAAAAATTACACCGCTTATTAGAACCGCAAGAACAAAAAACATTTCATGTTAGGGTTCTGTAGCCAAATACCAAAAAGATTTTTTGCTCGTCTTTCTGTACCTGCGTAGACTCTTGAAGACTATTGGCAGTATGTATACTTACCTGTCATATCAATTCTATGTTTTTTTAATTCTAAACAATTATCAAGTAATTAAATTATTACAATTAATTTAAAACCACCCATTGTGCACTTATTCTTTAAAATGTTTGTCCTGTATTTTTGTTTATTTGGTGTACAATAAAGATTATAATAAATAATAATAATAAATAATAACATTTTAATGTAATTGCGGGATGGTCGTTATGGAGCCCAAACTGCAATAATAAACTGTATTTTTCAACAATGAATATTTTGTTACCACCATAACGGATATTTTACATTTTTACGCTTAGTTTTATTTTTGTTAGTAATGCTGGTTATCTGCCAGCCTGTGATATAAATATCCTGTACATTCACACCCGAGACAATTTAATAGTTGGTTAGAAAAAGTTACAACTTTAAGAATACATATTTCATAATTTCTTTAAGAAATAAGTAGTTACATTCCTTTTTATTTGCAGTAAAAAAATAAATATAGGTACTGTGATATAATTTATTTTTAAATATTCATATCGACTACGGAACTTTTAACTTGGTCCAACGTGCCCTCAGTTTGGCCGGATATTTTAAACATCAAAGGTTTATGATTATTATTCTTTTTGGCGAAAAGGGTAATGCGATAACAAATAATGATTGGAGGACTCGACAACCTTTTAATATAGACTTTAATAAATTATTAATCAGTGTATCAAATACAGCTAATATAAGATAGGACAAACAAAAACAAACCTTACTGTTTATGTGTTTTAATACCACCACTCTTTTAATAATTTAATTTAATGTACGAACCCATACCATTGATTTGAATTTAGTACAGTCAGCTCAAGTCAGACCTAATAAAATTTTGGTTTCCTAATGTTTTTATACGATAATATACAAAAAATTTCATTTTTTTTAGATATATCTGAGGAAGCTATAATCAACCCTCAACAACTTGGGGGAAAACAAAAACCTTGACTTGTACAAAAAAATGGTGGCTTGTTATTTAGAGCAACTTTGCAGTACACAATATATTATTAAACTAGACATTTGTTAAATAAATACGTTTTTTGGATTTTATTTTAATTAAAGATCCTATACAAAGCATTTTGGCTGACTGTACTTTAGATCCTTGAATTTCTTTTAGTATTAGTTGGAGCAATGGTATCCATTCGGAATAGACAATTAACACGGGTTCAAACAAATACCAGTGGTATTAGATGAGTGGTATTAAAACGGAACAAGTCGTTAATGTGTCATGTGTGCGATGGATCATGAAAACTACATAACAGTGCATCGCTTTGACCGTCGAAGTAAGTTTGTTTTCTAGTTAAACGGTTAAGACAGTTTTTTTAATAATCTAACTACCAGCTTTACTATTATAGAAGAACTATAAATCACATTATATGCGCAAAATAGTCGGCCGGAAGTACTCACATGTAACAGTATGATTAAGATTGAATGTTTAATAATGTTGTACGTCGATGAACCATGTGATGATTAATCGAAATTGTATTTTTAGGGTTACGTACTTAAATACGAAAAACGGAAAATCTGTGTGTCAATACGCGTTTTCTTAAGAACGGGTGAAGATATTAATATCAAACGCAAAGGTCTAAGGTTCCTTGGAGTTATAAAAATAAAACTTTAAATACGAGGATAAAAAAATACGACCATTTATGCTATATAATTCTGATATTTACTGCTTAATTCCCGTTGATCTAGAATTATGAAATTTGGCAAAACGACGGTAGCAAGTTCTTAAATAGTTTATTAATGTAGATTTTTTGCTTTTAAAAAGTCATATATTTGTAGTTGGAGAATAGACCCTGACGTATATCGATTGTATACTACAAAGTATGCCTTTTAATCCTACTTATTTTTTATATGAACTTCATTTTCCCATGGCCAATTGATAAATTATCTAATACCGATTTTTATATCTAATTAAATAGATCATACATTCGGGTGCTTTTCAAATAACAATTTATTGTCATAGTAAAATGTTGAAATATAAACCTAGTTATTACTTTTAAGTGTAGTTTTAAACTTTTTAATATCTGAAAATCTTATTATAGTTTGTTTAACCTTTCAGTCGTGGAAATTACAGACACAAAGAAAGACAATAGGTGCGCGAACGCCGGCGTTCGCTTGGGGTTTAATGAATAAAAATAAAAATAGCAAAACGGAAGCGTGAATAAAGAAAAAAATGGGCATAGGCGGCTATTGACTAGATAAACGATAGAACAATAGGAACTGGAGATTAATAGGCTCAGAAAGAGATTGTTTGCCAAGTTACACACCTGCTACAAGTGGCAAGATTTAATTAAGGACAGAGAAAAATGGAGTGGGACATAACGGGCATATAATAACAAAAAATACAAAATTATTTATGACATAAAAATTATCTGCGCTGTGCCACCCTAAGAATTCATTCCTGTGTCGCGGTTGGGTTCAACATGTAAGCTCACATACACAAAACACCCAAACCTGAAACAACTATCTGTAGGTTATAGAAATACTTGTTTCATGCCGTCTAAATACTGTATTTTGCCAATATTATACTGCTGACTCTTCTAAAACAATATAAGAAGAAAGGGCATCAATCTGTCAGATATTTCTATCTTTGCCGATACGTCATGTAATATTATCGCACATATGTAATAAGTTTTAGGTACCCAGAATATCCTTTTAAAAATTGCTGAACATAGATTATGTCTATATTAGTGGTTTTTAGAAATCTGTGAAACCGTAGGACTTAAATCTTAAAAACTTGTACACACTACGTACTGATCCTCTATAGTTTACATTTTACGATTCCTTACTACAAAACAGTTTAAAAAAAATACAGAAACTTTTGCAACATCAGCAATGCTCGTCTGTCTGATTGCGCATTGTCAGTCGGACAATATATTTTTTTTTTATAAATAAATATTATTTTTAAATATAAAAATTATTATAAATTCTTTATCTTATTCTATTAGTCTCAATCCTTCCTTATACGTTAAGATTTGATCTAAGAATTACCATAATAGGAGTAGGTGGAGTATATTGATTGAATGCATTTTTATCTGATCGATCGCAAGAAGCGTATGTATGCGCCACGTCTTTATAAGGATAATGGATTCTAGCAAAATCTTGTCATTTCCTTAGCATAATGAACAATATTAAGAGGCCCGCTAAGTGTAATTGGGGCTCGAGCAGCAAAGTGCTCGGTTTATGCGGCCGCATATAATTACATATAATAGGGCAGTTTCGCAACGCACGCGCATTCAGAATGTTTAACTCCCCTGAGACAGAACTTTTGAAACACTGGCTAATTATAAGTTACATGGTGAATATTATGCGATTAACTTAAATGTTGCATTTTTGTTTACCGGTTCGTTTAAAACTATTGAATCGATTTTTAATAAAACCTTTGCGCTGTTACCTTAAATCTAAAGAATACAATCGGCCTCTAACCATCAGCGAGTAAGACAGATTTGTCCCATACTAAATTTTTTGATTCATTGTTATCTTCGACTATTTTTTTTCTACGTAAAAAAAAATACATCGTCAATTTATAAGATAGTCGTTACAGTATTTCGTTCTGTTACGAAACTTTAGAGTACCTACTCTTTTTTAAATAAAACCTGTGATCCGTATTATTCATTCAAAATTCGAAGTAACTAGGGGAAGTATGTAATGAGTACAAGAAAACAAAGAATAAAGGTATAATAGCCATTACACCATATCATTGTTTAGCGCAAGTACTCAATATTTGATTAGCTTTTTTTGCTGGTACTGATTTTTTTTTGCATGTAAATTGACATAGTTTATTTGTAATATGCTTTTTTCAACTCCTACCCTCAGAAAATCTGTGCAGCTCTAATTGTTTTGTAATTAAATAATTCGTTAGGTGTATCTTTTCGTTGATGACGTATTAGAAAATACTGTGTGAAGATTTTTATTTGTTATTTTTATGTGAATATGTGTATTTTTATTTTTGTGATACGAGCATTTCAATTTACACATCAAAATAATGTTTGCTAGATACATATATGGAAAATAAGTATGAGTTTACTTAGAATCTGTAAAAGGGTTTTGAATAAAAAAGACTAGTCTTGCTTACCTATATTTAGTTTGTAAATAATTGTGTCGTGAATATTTAAGATTATGAAAAGGCGGCAAAAGGAGTGGCTTTAAATTCGGAACAGCAACCATTTGACGAGAACTACTAAATCATCTCGCCCACTTTTATAGCGTCAACATAATAGGCATATACCCTAGAAAAGCAGTTAAATGGTAGTAGGTAGTACTTACTTAGGGTAAGTTCTACTTGTGTTTTGCATCCAAGGCAAATTTTACCGGACTTTTCAGTTCCTGAAAATATTACTGATGTCCTGAACATATAATGGAAATTTTTAACAACCCCAAAATATGGCAACTTACAAATGATGCCTAATTAAAACAGCTTTCGTCTATGTGATGTAAAATTTTGTACACTAACTATACGTGGACAGTTTTCGACAAACTACTAGGTCTGAGCGAAAAACAGAGTGACTAAGTTATCAGTGATTAAACATATTTCTTTCTTTCTTTCAGGGTTTTAGGATATAAAATAATATGATATGTGACTATTGTTAAACCCTGACACGCCATTATCTCCACTTAACAAGAACTTTATAACACAGCTTTTTAGAACTAATTGATTGATTAATATTTTGATAATATTTTTCTTAGTGCAAGCATGTGTTATTTCTGTTTTGACCTTAAACTCAACAACTAGAACTGATCAAAAAATTACTTATGTATCTGAAGTTAGCATACCATACGCAGCATAAGTAGCGATGGCAAAAAAATCCCTTAATTGTAATGTAAACTGTTGTTATCAATGAATGTTTCTATAGCACTAGTCGTGTTAGGAATACTGACGGTTTAAGATAATATGGGCGCTGGGCTTACTCCTTTTGCTAGGTAAGGTATACTTTAGAAATCGTTTTAAAATCATAGTCAACGGGCATTTGTGTAATGCATATCTCTAAACGAAATAACTTAATGCTATCTCAATACCAGACTAGCTTCATAGACAGGGAATTTATTCAACACTTGAATGTTATAATTATAACGCTCTCTTCTTTGCTTTATGCTGAATATTAAGAAGTTAATCAACAATACTTTACGGCTATCATAACCTGTCCGTTGATTAAATTAATTTCTTCTGTATTAATTAAATTTATTTAGTATGATTAACTTTCTGGAAAATCGTGGACGATTGGGCACTATCATTAGTTCTAAATACACTTCTTTTTCGAAGTTTAAAACTAACTACTAGAGTCACCAGTTTACTAAATATTTGCTTGCTAATACTTAACAAAACATATTTGCTCATATTTGTACATTTTTACCACCTTTTATACCGTGTTTTTTTAAGCAAATAAATATATTATTATAATTAACTATTAGGATACTTTGCTTGTATACTTTGCTGGTTATACTTTGCTTGTATAAAATACGCTGGTATTTGTACACGCTGTAGGTAGATGTACTATTGACTGATTGCCAGATTGATAAAAAAGCGCAGCTCCATCAAGAATGAAGACACCGGTTCCGAAGGCTCTGCTCTCGCGATAATTAATTTTGTCGCCTTGTTCGGATCATTGTTTTTGCCCGCATATTGTATCGAGGCCAGTACTAATCGGGATACAATTACGAGGAACTACGTCAGTATTTCATACATTTCGTTAAGTTCCAGTAACATAAATCGAACTATTTATCTCTAGAATTAATGGGTATGTGTATTCCTCGAAATATTCATAGTGGTTTAGTGGCATCGCCATCCCTATTACGGATACTAGTTCTCCAGTAAGCAAAAAATAACTGAATGTCGATGAACTTTGAACTGAGAATCGATTGCAGAGAATCATGTAGAGTGGTCTCAACAGTACAAAAATTGAAAATTAACGATTTCTTCTTTCTTGTGCTATATGGATAGATAACTGTTGAATTACCACTTATATTTCCTTGTCTCGTTTAAGTTTAAGTCTTTGATTAGGAACGTCAGTTTAAAGCGATGGCTACAAATACTGAATGAGGACACGTACAACCGTAGGGGTTAAACGAGATGGTGGTGTCCGTCAATGCATTCGTTTTTGTATTTACAGATAGCATTTTATTTAAAACAATAGTGGACGTGGTCAGCATATATACGGCGGCGAGCGCGATGGACTTGCCTCATTCCGCCAATCAATGGCCGGCTGAACAATCCTTGTGGGTTTTATTTTTATGTACTAAGAGGATATAAGCCTCCATAATTAACTACCTTGTAGTAGGCATTTACTCAATAAGCGATCAAACTGAACCGCTGATTGATTGATACAGTCATTAGGAAAAAAAAATTGAGGACATTTTCCTCATTAAAGGGTCAGCTTTTTTTAGTTACTTCTGTAGGTACGGTTGTTGTACTCTATCTTTATATTACGAGTTAATAATCGTATCGTACAATATATAATAATAGATTATACTTATCCTAATAGATTCTATATTAGAAACTATTAGGATATAATCTATTATTGATTAAACAATAGCGAAATCTATATTCAGATGTATATCAGATAATAAAATCAATCCCTAAACAAGATTAAACAATATATATTAGTGATATTTTTTTCTAGAATCCAATTATGAATTTAAGGTTCTCTATGGGTAGTAGAGAATGTAACCAAACATGGAATACCATTTTATTTTCATGATTTATTAATATAAAAGTTTTATAAATTAAATAATGTATTTGACATTACAATCTGCCATACATTTGCGCTTAATTCAGCTTAACAGTCTGGTATTTTTTATTAATTTAATTATTATTATTTTTTAACTAAATCAACAAAAGGGATTTAATTATAAAACAGATACCAAATATGGAAAACGGCAAATATTAAATTTGTGTTAAAATTTAAAAAGTCATGTTAACCTGTTTGCAAAAATCATAACTCCAGCTATATTTATAGGTTATCGTGTAGGTATATAAAGCCGACATATAAGACGACTGATCCATGTTTCATAACGAGCATCTTAAAAACTATTTTTACATAGTTTTAAACTTCGAAAGAGAAGTGTATTTAGAACTAATGATAGTGCCCAATCGTCCACGATTTTCCAGAAAGTTAATCATACTAAATAAATTTAATTAATACAGAAGAAATTAATTTAATCAACGGACAGGTTATGATAGCCGTAAAGTATTGTTGATTAACTTCTTAATATTCAGCATAAAGCAAAGAAGAGAGCGTTATAATTATAACATTCAAGTGTTGAATAAATTCCCTGTCTATGAAGCTAGTCTGGTATTGAGATAGCATTAAGTTATTTCGTTTAGAGATATGCATTACACAAATGCCCGTTGACTATGATTTTAAAACGATTTCTAAAGTATACCTTACCTAGCAAAAGGAGTAAGCCCAGCGCCCATATTATCTTAAACCGTCAGTATTCCTAACACGACTAGTGCTATAGAAACATTCATTGATAACAACAGTTTACATTACAATTAAGGGATTTTTTTGCCATCGCTACTTATGCTGCGTATGGTATGCTAACTTCAGATACATAAGTAATTTTTTGATCAGTTCTAGTTGTTGAGTTTAAGGTCAAAACAGAAATAACACATGCTTGCACTAAGAAAAATATTATCAAAATATTAATCAATCAATTAGTTCTAAAAAGCTGTGTTATAAAGTTCTTGTTAAGTGGAGATAATGGCGTGTCAGGGTTTAACAATAGTCACATATCATATTATTTTATATCCTAAAACCCTGAAAGAAAGAAAGAAATATGTTTAATCACTGATAACTTAGTCACTCTGTTTTTCGCTCAGACCTAGTAGTTTGTCGAAAACTGTCCACGTATAGTTAGTGTACAAAATTTTACATCACATAGACGAAAGCTGTTTTAATTAGGCATCATTTGTAAGTTGCCATATTTTGGGGTTGTTAAAAATTTCCATTATATGTTCAGGACATCAGTAATATTTTCAGGAACTGAAAAGTCCGGTAAAATTTGCCTTGGATGCAAAACACAAGTAGAACTTACCCTAAGTAAGTACTACCTACTACCATTTAACTGCTTTTCTAGGGTATATGCCTATTATGTTGACGCTATAAAAGTGGGCGAGATGATTTAGTAGTTCTCGTCAAATGGTTGCTGTTCCGAATTTAAAGCCACTCCTTTTGCCGCCTTTTCATAATCTTAAATATTCACGACACAATTATTTACAAACTAAATATAGGTAAGCAAGACTAGTCTTTTTTATTCAAAACCCTTTTACAGATTCTAAGTAAACTCATACATATTTTCCATATATGTATCTAGCAAACATTATTTTGATGTGTAAATTGAAATGCTCGTATCACAAAAATAAAAATACACATATTCACATAAAAATAACAAATAAAAATCTTCACACAGTAATTTCTAATACGTCATCAACGAAAAGATACACCTAACGAATTATTTAATTACAAAACAATTAGAGCTGCACAGATTTTCTGAGGGTAGGAGTTGAAAAAAGCATATTACAAATAAACTATGTCAATTTACATGCAAAAAAAAATCAGTACCAGCAAAAAAAGCTAATCAAATATTGAGTACTTGCGCTAAACAATGATATGGTGTAATGGCTATTATACCTTTATTCTTTGTTTTCTTGTACTCATTACATACTTCCCCTAGTTACTTCGAATTTTGAATGAATAATACGGATCATAGGTTTTATTTAAAAAGAGTAGGTACTCTAAAGTTTCGTAACAGAACGAAATACTGTAACGACATCTTATAAATTGACGATGTATTTTTTTTTACGTAGGAAAAAAATAGTCGAAGATAACAATGAATCAAAAAATTTAGTATGGGACAAATCTGTCTTACTCGCTGATGGTTAGAGGCCGATTGTATTCTTTAGATTTAAGGTAACAGCGCAAAGGTTTTATTAAAAATCGATTCAAGCCGACATATAAGACGACTGATCCATGTTTCATAACGAGCATCTTAAAAACTATTTTTACATAGTTTTTAAGATGCTCGTTATGAAACATGGATCAGCAATTCTTCTTGCAAAGAAAAATCTACCCTCTCTCACCACCACTCATTCAACTGCCTAGATAAAAGAGTACCGTTTTGTGCGGCTAGAAGTATTAATTTGCAAGAAATGGCGGCGTTCCATATTGAGATGCTATTCCATTTTTGGTTATTTTCCTACTCAATTATATTTTATTTTTAGGTTAAAATAAGATAAACGACGCTTCGCCACGCCTTTAATTCGACATTTGACCTTTCTGTCGTTCCTAGAGAACAACATGTTTATTGCTCCAAAACTTTTGGTTCAGTAAAGCGTTAAAGTCTTACATGCTTAAAGTTACAAGCTTTTATAAAACCACTCGTATCATATTAGTGTGGTCACGTATTACAAACATGTTTATATAAGTTTCACCCAAGTCATCATAGAGGTCTCTCACGAACTTGGATATCGTTGTAGTTCTCTTAGACGACCACAGGTGGCGCTACCTGTAGCATTTTAAACATCGATTGGTGAAAACAAGAAAACGTGGATTTCAATTTGGAAAAGAGTTGCATAGATTTTTCGGTAATAAAAATACTCATACCATATACTTACTTTGATTTTTTTATTGTTTAAATCGTGGTTTGTATAAATAAATATAAAAAATATCATTAAATGATTCTAATTCGCTTTAGTAGGTATTATCTTGGGGATACTGATCATATAAAAGCATAAGTATAATTAGATTTGTAATGATCCATTTTGACTGGAATTCGGGTATCCTCCCTAGGACGGGCCGTAATTCATCAAATGGGTGCACTGCAGGTTAATGAATTATATGTATGCTAATATAATACTAAATGCGAATACTAATTACTAGCCTAAGTTTCTCCAAACTTACGCAAGTAAATTTACAAAAATGTGCTTGGCGTAGGTATGTTAGTTTAATTCTAATTTAACATTGGCAAACCCCGGCAGACCTTACCCGAGGAACGACACAATGTGATAGAATTGCATTGAATTATTTATAAAATAAATATCGATAGAAACCTATTAAGTATGCTTAATTCATTCGTAATAGTTCGAGATATTATTAGACTATTAAATTGCAACGGAAACTCTGTAATTGGTGTCCATTATAACTTTATAAGTGAGTAAGTACCTACGATAGTTAATCGTATTCGTAGGTATGTACATAGAGCGCATATCGCGCCGACACCTCAGCCACGCGCAAATTGAAAAAGCATGCACAAAGCCTATCGCAGTAAGCCGTGCTTTACGTTTTCTTAGTAGTAATCATATCCATCGCGTTATTGACCTTAATCTTTACAATTTATGGTCATTCAGTACACACTACCATAAACGTTTTATTGACAGTCGTTATTTGAACCCGTGGCTAAGACAGTTTTATAGTGATTCGCTGTTCGTATTTTATTCAGTGGCGCAGCTCTATCAGTACGCGCATGCGCATACGGCATGTAGTACATACGCTCCAAATGTGTCTCGCATTTCGCATACATGTTCGCGAAAGTTCTTGAAACCAATCAAATTGCATAACACCCAAACTTAATTTATGTACGGTTAAGATTACAGTTCTTATTGAGGTGAGTTAAAAAATAAAAAGGCCAGCGCACGGTTCTGCAAGAGTCAAAAACAAAAAATGTGAAAACTGACTTTAGGTAAAATCAATACAAACAAAGGACATTACCAATCTTATACGATGCAATACAAATGAATCATTGACTGCTAAAGTTATGTTGATATACTTTTCGCAGATAACGATGTAGGTAATATTATGCGGTATTTCGGCAATCGAGTCCGAAGTTAAGGCTGTAAACAGAGTTAATGTGACGGTTGGTTTAGTGCCTGCCGCATTACGACTATAGCCGATATTTTATTTAAATTCCGAAAGAGAATATCGAGTTTCAAGAGTTGTTTTAATATTATATATTTATACGTTTGTGGTAGGTAGGTATTACCATATAGAATGAAGAGAATGTACATTACATTTGCGTGTCATTCTCATTGTTCAGTCAATGTTATAAACGGAAGGCTATGTACCTTCGTATGAACCACAGCTAGTGGCCACCGCGGAGGACACAGTAGTAATAATACATTGGCGAGATCGCCAGTACAGTCACGTTTCCATTGTTCGTGGTCGGCAGACAAAAAGTTCACAGAGAACTAATAATTAGTTTCTGGATTGAGAGTGAGCTCGAGAAACAAGAAGCTTAATTAACACTCATAAAATAAATCGAAAGGGCAGAGCCAAATGTAGGGGCGCTCCTCTTGACTGACCACGTACCGGTGACCAATAGTCTGCAATTTCGGAACATTCGGAATCTATAGTCCGTCTAACGAAAGCGTGACCTGAGAAAAGGAGGTTAAAACCAAAAGTTTTGAATGTGGTATTATTGAAATAGTGGGAGAAAAAAATTTTGATACTTGAGTATTTTTTGTATTTATGGCAATTGTATAATAGTCGTATAGGAACTTAAATAGTCAAAAACGTGTCTGTAGACTTAAATATTTGGTGGGTGTATGGTAAATGTCAATAACGGGTTCCTTCTATTTGGCAGAATCTTGATACTCCGATTTTTATTTGGCATAACTCACATGGCATAATCTTATTTAATCGAATATTTTTAAGGCATAAAAATTATTTAGCATAACTTTTGTTTGGCAGAATATTTACGTGTCCGAATTTACAATGGCATACTTTTATCTTGGCAGAATTTTGTTTCGCATAATTACCTTTGCCATAATTAATATTATGCATAATTTTGTTTAGCATAACATTTATTTAGAGATACGATTATTGGTATGGGTGCATATTTGAACATCAAAAATTAAAATAGATGATGTATCTTCTTGTAAAAATTAGTGTTCAAAACATAAAAATTAGTTTTCAAAACATCAAAAACTTATAATATATGGAATAAAACTGATAATTTAAATAAAGTAAGTTTATGCTGTCGAATGGTTAGATAACCTACGTGCAATGTATTTAAAATCGAATGGTCTGCAAAAGTGACATAGAATGTTCTAAATATAGCATGTATTGGTAGCATTTTCAATATTAAATTAAATTTGTGTCATAAAAAGTCAATACAGAAACGAATCGCTGCGAAACCGACTTTACGCAGTCTTGTCTGCCCTACCCCTAGAGTGTAATTTAAACCCGCGTAGGCGCGGAGGGGTAGGGCGGCCCGCGAGCTGAGGAGCAGGTGGTTTGAAGGCCCGCCAGCCGGCCAGCAAGCCGAAGCTGCGGTGGTGAGCGTTAAAACCATCTGTGACGATAAGCTTGCGTGGCGCCGCCTAAACCCCGCAGCGCCGGAGCCGTGACAGAAACAATGCTTGCTGCATGTTGCATGCCTGCTTGCATGCTGCATACCTGCTGCATGTTGCATGCCTGCTTGCATGCTGCATGCATGCTGCATGTTGCATGCCTGCTTGCATGCTACATGCATGCTGCATGCATGCTGCATGCATGCTGCATGTTGCATGCCTGATTGCATGTTGTATGCCTGTTTGCATGCTACATGCATCCAAGCCGACAATATTTTTGTAATTAGCATTTAGGTTAGCGTTTTGATATTAGTAGTAATATCATGGTGTATTCTTGTTTGCATGTTTGAATGCTTCTTACAAGGAACTAAAAACAACTTATTTCTTCTCTGCCTTTTAATGACTATCGATATAAAATGTATGCCAAAAGACGATTCTGACTGTGAATTTTCTGCGATATGATGGTTCTGCTTTTTAATTATTATGGATATAAACATTATGCCTAAAGATGATTCTGACTAACAAAATTATGAGTTTTGAATGTATGACAACTGAGTGTATGCGAAATGATTTTCTGCGAAATGAAGTTTATGCTATCCGTTGTTATGCAAAACAATATTATGACGTAAAAAGTTCTGCTATAAAAGGTAGACCCGTCAATAACACACATAATGTTAGATAGTATTCCAAATTATTTTATTTTATCTGATCTCTCAAATGTCGCTATATAATATTTAAATAATATTCTTTATTTTCCATTTGGCGTTCTGGCAAGAATACCAAGTGCAAAACACCGTGATAGTCAAATAAAATAGTTAACATGATTTCAACTTCATCACGTCTCGCTAACACTGTTAATGTGTTTCAAGATTGTTGGGTTGGAATCGATTCGTTTTAGCATATAGAAAATTCAGATCTTTTGGGATTAGTCAAATGGGAACATGTTTTATACTCCAGTGATTGTTTCAAATGATACGGATCGACTCGTGAGACACAAAAAGTTCAGCAGCTGCTGCAGCAGCATCTCTCTCAAACTTGAACGAGGATTTTCGCGATTTTAACGTCAGTTGCAGACTTTCATGCACTACCAGACAGTGAGGCAAATCTTTCATTACATCTCAACTGCTTTTGAACGCATTCTACCACTCACTAGCATGTGTTTTTGATTAAGTCGATTTACCAAAAGCCTTCGTTGTTCGATGTTTTTGTCCATTATGAAATTCGCAATATGTCAGATTATCTAAAAATATAAGAAAAAAAAATATCATTACATCCTTAATATAACTATCTAATAATATTAGTCGACAAGGATCAAGATTATAACGTCATACTAACTTAAAAATCAAAAATCGTATGTAAACAATGTTGGTTTTCATTGAAAACACCTTGTTTCTCTTCTTGTTTTTGTTTGAACTTATTAACCATAGTGTGTAGCAGTTTTTGCACGTTACTGTTTATTGTTTTTCTCACAATTAAGCAATTATTCTTGAAAAATAAATATCAGTTTCCAAAAACTGACAATTGCAACCATAGACTTTGACGTGATTTTTTTTGGCAAAACAATGTTGCCAATTTAATTAAAAAAAAAACTACAGGTTACGCTTTCAGTAGACGCACTCTATACATACTGATCATATAGCATAATCACTCTTATAATGTCCCTACTTCTGGGAGGCTCTCTCTAAGAATCGGCCGTAATTCACCACGCTAGCCCAGGGCATGGATTGGTGGATGTTATAGTCTGTCTAATAAGTCAACCGACTTGGGAATTTTGTATAATATTTAATCATTTAAAAACTATTCATATTCGATACTTTTTTTAAGGTTCTTCTGTTAGTTAACAATGATCTCTATCTCTTAATCAACCTTGATTATTGAATTCGTGTTGAATACATCAGATTTTATTAAATCCTAATAATTACCCAAGTCGTTTAACTTACTAGACAGACTCTACATGTTTTTTTACCTGCAAGAACTAGTGTCTTTGTAATCCTAACGTACTTATATTATATTATAAAACAATCAATATAATTAATTATTAAATATTTGTAAAGGACGATGCATCTCTCTTACATCGACAGATTTTAAATGTACATATCGCCATCGAAAAATCTTTGTAAGGTTAGGATTTTTTTTCTGTGGCGACATCTCAAGTCCGGGGTTTACCGAGAAAATTCTATTTAAATATTATTATTTTCTCTCATCATTTAATTCGTGGGGCACTCATTTCTCAAGTTTTTTTAGCTTGCCAATTCGACGCAAATGGACCAATGTTGTTTTGATATTAACATCGAAAGCTGCTGCTAATACAGCTGTAGGTCGAGAATCATCAGTTTCTACAATCGCCTTTAATTCGTTATTGTCGACTATATTTTTCGGTCGACTATAGCGGTCATTTCTTAGGTCGTTTCCAGAACAGAAGTGGACTTTTTCCTTCTTTTGTTTTTCTGCTGTAAACTTTTGCTGGGCCCATTCAATTCTGGTCAAGGTGGTCGGGTTCCCATACCCATTACAAAACATACATTTTTTTAAAGTGGCACAGAGTACAGTGGCGGCCCAGTAAGTGGTAACGTCTCCGAATTACGGGTCTCAGGTCGCGGGATCAAACTCTGGCAAACGTTTTACTTTGTATAATTTATTTTCTTACTAATGCTCACAAAACGGTAAAGGAAAACATCTTGACGAATCAGGTACATCCTAGAACCATCAATTTAAAGACATGTGACATTCACACTGGATTCTCGTGTTACACCACCCATTTCCTACATCACAACAGTGGGAACGTTATAAGGCTGATTAAGTTATTCTTGTGTTTTAAAAATATCATTTACTCCTTTATAACTTACAGTCGTTAAAGAGTGAGTCTCTTGACGAATTATTTTAAATTGGATAAGAAATTAACGCACTTAATGTATCTAAACAATAATTTATCTACTTGGTTTATTACCTGGTCCTTATCATATTATGCTATAATGGGATAAGATTAGATAATTTGGGTGGATAAGCGAGTAAATTATGTTCAATAAAATACATGTCACATGGATTATTCAATTTGTTATCAAACATTGGAAACTTTTTTTGTGTTTATACTCACCATTACCCATTGTGGTCGCTCACAAAGAGGCCTGATCAGAAGGCCTAAATTCACCCAAAAGGCAATGGAACGGGCTATGTTCGGGGGTTCCTTGCGTGATCAAATAAAAAATTGAGATATCCGCAGGAGAACTAAGGTTGCCGACACAGCACGAAGAATCGCCAAACTTAAGTGGCAATGGGCAGGGCACATTGCTCGCAGAACAGATGGCCATTGGGGCCGAAAGGTTCTGGAATGGTGACCGCGTACAGGAAGACGGAGCGTTGCTAGGCCTACTACTAGGTGGACCGATGACCTGGTGAAGGTTGCGGGAAACCGATGGTTGCGAGACGCACAGGATCGTTCATTGTGGTGACACTTGGGGGAGGCCTATCTCCATCAGTGGACGATATCGACTGAAATGATGATAATGATGATAACAACTCGAAGAAGGCATTAGTTGTAAGCGTGTCAGATGTGTATTAGTCCTAAATACAATATTGGCTCCAATTGTGTGACATTGTGGGGGGTGCTATTTGTAATGGCGAGCAAAGAGCAAGCGCGAGCGCACGTCGTATGAAGCAGATGGTTGTAGTGATAGGTCACACGAGCACGTGAGCACGCGGCTGTCTCGTCTACGAGCACGGCACTACACTCGTCTGCTCGAGTCCGCTCCGCCCTTCGCGCTAATTTACTCCTCGCATAAATCTCCGAAGATCGAGTGCTGCGTGTTGTCACCATTCGTCACCGTTACACGCTCGTGGACTGAAAACCGAACTTGATTCGGTTATTACAAAGCTCTAAACGAACCACTTTGAAGACTCATTAAATAAATTGACTCCATTCGATACGATTGCAAGTTAGCCTTTAGACGATGTTTGATGAATACGTTTCGTGGCGGCGACAGTATTTTGAGTAAACTCATTAAATGTAAACATTTACGTAAGCATTTCTACGCAACTATTTAGATCTTGTCTAGTCCCTGTTAATTATATGTAAATTATCTAATGTGTAGTAGAACTAGAGCAATGATGGCTCAGTGGTAACGACTCCGATTTATTAATTGGATGTCGTGAGTTTAAATCCAGGCAGGGGCTTTACTTTGTGTAATTAATTTTACTACCACTGTTCTCAATACAGTAAAGGAAAATATAGTGCGGAAACTAGTAGGTATATTCTAGAACCAGTCGAAGACATGACATCCTTTCATCAAAGATGGCCCGCAAGGCAGATTACGGCCCATTCCTTCCAGAGGAGGCCCAAGTTCCAACAGTTGGAAAATTGTAAGCCTAATTATACTGTGCTATGTAATAGAACAGAATACTTCAGGTCAGATGTTCGGCGCACGTTAGAGTCTGCCTGGAATAATTGCGTGACTAAAGTCTCAAGACGTTAGGTTCTATATCAGCTCGCGGGTCGCAACTCATTCATGTCGACGCGGCTCTATAATTAATGAGACAATATATTAGAAATGAATTCGTTTTGGATCGATAACTAATGTTAAAATATATCTTTACGTTTTCTAAAGATTGTATGCAATGAGTGAATTAAACGACACTAAGTTATTGCAGACAACTTTGAGAACAATATGAGTAAAGAAGGTATTAGACTGTGCAGCTAGAATTAAATGCTTGTAACTAATAACGCTTTGCCCGAAACTCGCCGCCGTGTTTGGATTTTGATTAGATTTACGGATATAAAAGCTCATTCCTCATCTGATTGACAGTTATAGCCCAACATATTATATATTTTATTTGCTTGAAATCCAATCGATCTTGCTAACCTGATGGTAATTTTTGAGAATATTAATAAGCATGTAGATACTTCTCGGGAGAATCGTCAAATAAACCATATTTTATAAAAACGCTCGAAACTCTCATCATTATTTTCATACCTTTATAAAACTTCGTTTCTATTAGAGGTTTAAAATCTTGTACCTACTTAATGCTTTTATTGTTTTAATTTTAATATGTTAAATAGATGCAACGGCCATCATAGATCGTATTTTACGGAGGGCATGGCACTAACTACTGCGGGGGTTTCCGTGAGCCGCGCAGCGTCCGTGATAAGCAGCTTGACCGCGCGGCGGCGGCGGCCGGGTCACTATTAATATTGCTGTGTTGAGTCCCGTTTAAATTCTCCATTGACTGGACATGCGCCTCATTAATACTTTGGCACCTATAACTTTCATACAAACATAGGTATTCGTCTATCTTCAAACAAATATCGACTTCTTCAACGGTTCCGGGCAGATTTGAAATTGAATAGACTATTTGTGTTAGTTAAGTAATATTGATGCTAATTATAGTGCAGTAGGTACCTACACATCAAATTGCTTCTCCAGAAGTTTTATCACTCTCTCACGATCAGACTATTCTAACGGACATCACATTTTTTTAATTAGCTTCCAAAATAGAGCCCTCATAAATTTTATAGCAACACAGAGGTGTAGCATGCGTCGGGCAGGTCCGCTGCGCCCGCGCCGCGCTCCCGCCTGCCGCCACCGCCTCGCCGCCGGCGTTCATTTGGGTATCACAGTTTTACGATAGCATATATGATTGATTAATCAGTGATCCCAAAGTTGATCGCTTCCGCACTTATTCTTCTGATTGCAAAACGTTTTATTTCGTCTACGTCTAAGAATGATTGTAATTTGTCTGTTTATGAGCATGATATTGACATCGTAAAATTAAAACTATCGTTTGATCAGATTATTATTCAGCGATTTCATATGATATTGTCTAGTCAACGGTATCTTATAGAAGAGGGCGGGAGCACTATATTGAGACTCGTTGCTTGAAGTAAGGCCAAGCGCTATTGTTCTGCTATTGTGTCTCATAAACGGCAAATCGAGTTTTCGTTACGTAAGATTAATGGCTTGTATTTACAATACATTTGTTAGACGAAAATTGACTTATAATTCAACTTTGTTCTACTTTTGAATCATTTCCATTCAGTAGGTAACTAGTCTTATTCATTTAGATTGTTTGAGCTTACGTCGAGATACTGGCTTTCGTAATGCGACTGTCATACGTGGAGGTAAGTCATAAATAATTGAGGTCAAACATAGCTTCCGAGATAAGTATCTGCTGCACAGAATATAGGTCCGAGTGGAGATTAATACTCGTGCTCAGCGGCTGCTCTCGAGTGAGTGGCGGCTGCCGAGTACCGAGGGATACGCGTGGAGGAGATAACAAAGCTGCACTCAGCTCTAGTCTTATCGGATGAAATTCCAGTAGTCAACCGTGGATACCGAAGCCTATTTATTCAAAATCTTTATTTCACTGACAGCCTGGACCACTGGGCCTCAAAGCTTGAACTATCGCATAAGTGTTCCTTTAATGTCGAAGATGAGAGGTAAGAAAGCGTGTTGAACAATATGTTAGAACGTTTTCATTTACTAAATTAAACGAGTACCGCTATTGACCAGATTTCAGTCACTTCGACAGCGTCAGAGTTGGCCTGTTGAAGTTCGTTCATGTATTTTTGCGCATGCGCAGAGAGAGCACATCAAGAGGAAAGGCATTCAAGTTCATAGCATGAAGGGTTCAGATAGTCAGTGGAAAATATTCACACAATGAACGTTCAGTTTGCTTTCTTAAGTGAAACTTAAGCAGAATTCTAACGGCATAATAACTATCACAGGATTTTTATATTTAACGATAAAAAACAAAATACTTTAAAAACGGCAGGTCTCGTCAGTACAAAATAATGTCCTCATTTTCTGAGAAAACTAAGATGTTTGATAAGCGGCAAATGTTAGACATCATGAGATGTACCCTCTACAATTTTCTTTGACCTTGTGTATGGTATCTTCTGAGGACAAAAATTATACAGTAGAGAATACGTTGATATCAGCCGGGCATCTGACCGTATAATATTGCAATAGCCATTACGGACACACCGTAGCATCTTCAAAGTGCCTCGTAAACGCGCTACACGGCTACTAGAAATGTAATTTAGCGGTACTGAGAAAGAAACGATGGCTATCTCCAGATGAATGAAGCAGTGTTAGTGCACCGTCACACTTTTTTACTGCTTAAGGTGTTCTGGAAACTTATCTCTCAATCACTTGCCGTAACTGTACGTTATAAACTTATTTTTCAGATCTGCCCGCCTTGTTCTCGCTCCATAATACTTTCGCAACTTGTAACACATACGACTCGTACGCAATGCGCTGCGCATGCGCATGCCACGCTACTACCAGCTAAACATTATTATTACCTTTTTTTATGGTGGGAAAAATCATGCATTGACATCCCCCGCCCTTGGGCGGAGCGGGAGATAGTGTCAGACTCTTACTGACTAAAAGACCCACCCCGTTCCTTCTAGCCTTCAGACCGGGGCTCGAACGCCCTTTCGGATAACCCTGGCCCCAGTAGGCTTCGACCCGGCTGGGTCCCTGCTGTTGCTGAGAACTCCTTGAGGCGCGCGGGAACAGTGCGCGCCGTCGACGACTTGGGCTTGGTCCGGACAGTTACCGGACGGCCGGACAGCGAGCTACCCATTGCTCACTGTCCGCAAGCCCGCGTCTACGGTGGCCGGAAATCGGGATCAGAATCCCGGCGACGGCGGCGGCGATAACGCCGTTGCCTGATGCGTTCGGCCTCCTCCTTTGCGAGCATTACTGCTTCGCAGAAGTCGGCGACCGCCTGCCACTCCTCCTCGCTCCGGACCATGGCCTCAACCAAGGCCCGGCGCGAGAGGTCTCCGCCGCCGATCGCCCCCACGAGGGCACGGCGATGCCACCTCGACTGTGTGCTCCACCGTGTCCTCTGGGCGTTCCGCACAGTGGCGACACCCGGGCGTCACTTGCGCATGAATCGAGTGCAGGAATCTCCCGAACGAACCATGTCCGGTGAGTAGGTACCTGCGTCATGCGGAAGGTAAGGACGCCGTGAGGTCTTTCCAGCCACGCCTGAAAGAGGGGACTTATCGCCATGATTGTGGCATGCCCAGCACTGGGTTGCGATAGTCGTTGTCGCCATTTCACCATGAGATCCCACCGGAGCTCTGTCCGCCATGCCGTGACCTGTCGTGGCAGCAGACTTTCACCCCGGCGTTGTATCTCCACGCGCATATCGTGCATGTGTCCAAGGACTGTTGCCTCCAGATCCCACGGTGGTAGGCCAGCCAGAAAGCTCGCCGCTTCGCGGGAGACCGTGCAGTATCCCCGCACCATCCTTATCGCCATGACTCTCTGGCAGGCGTTCAGTATGGCCGCCGGTTGCTTTTTCAGCGACGGCGCCCACACTGGCGCCCCGTAGAGGGCCATGGACCGAACGATCCCCGAATAGAGCCTCCGGCAGGAGGCGTCTGGACCCCCAAGGTTGGGCAGGAGCCGCTTGAGCGCAGCCCCAGCCCAGCATGCTCCACGAAATTCCACCGGCTGTCGAAGACGAGTCCCAGGTACTTCATCGTCGACCCGACACCGATGTGAACGCCTCCTACTGTTAGTTGGGAACTCAATGGCGGGGCGTTCCGAGACCGGCGACCGTGGAAACACATCGCCTTGGATTTGTGAAGCGCCACCTCGAGTCCCAACTCCTGGATCCGATCAACGACCATCGCAACCCCGCGTGTCGCTAGAGCGACCGCCGCCTGGCACGACTCTCCCTGCGCTAGGACCAGCGTGTTGTCTGCGTAGCAAACCACGCTGACCCCGTCAGGGAAGTCGCCGCGCAGCACGTAGTCGTGCCCGATGTTCCACAAGGGTGGCCCTAGTACCGAACCCTGCGGAACACCGCACGACATCTCTCGACGTTTTCAGTCTCCCTGGTGACCGGGGTAGACTATAAATCTATCCGAAAGATAGGCCTCGACCACTCGAGAGAGGTATTCGGGCACCCGGTGGTACCGGAGTGCCCTCCGGATCGTACTCCAGGGCAGGGAATCGAAGGCGTTGGCAATGTCCAAGGACACAGCCACGACACACCTGCCCCGTGACACCGCATCCCCCGTCGTGAGGGCTCGCACGCGCATGATGGCGTCCACCGTAGAGCGCATCCTGCGAAAGCCGAACTGTCCGTCCGAAAGGTCCGGCCTCACCCGTGTTAGGCGCCCGACGAGGCGGTTTGCAATAACTCTCTCAAAGAGCTTGCCCACCTCGTCGAGCACCACAATGGGCCGGTACGCGGGCAGAGAGTCCGCAGGGCGCCCCGGCTTCGCTATGAGGACTAGTTTCCCCGTCTTCCAGCAAAGTGGGAACTGGCCCCTCTCCATACATGCGCTGAAGAGCCCTCTCCGTCGAGGCCCGAGAGCCTCCATGGCCAGGACCCAGGCCTTTCCTGGCAAGCCGCCGGGTCCTGGGGCGGTGTTTTTGGCACTCAGCATTCGCACCGCCACTCTCATCTCTACCTCGGTCACCTCTGGAGCATTGTCGTCGTCATTGCTGTTGCGGTCCGCGTCAGACACCGCTGGCAGTGGAGGCGGAGCCATGGGCGGGGGGGGAGTGTTCCCCCCGCGCAGGGAACAGAGCGTTCACCACACCCTCTTAGATCTGGGGCCGGAGACTCTGAGTCAGTGGGGGAGCCCAGGAACGGAGCTTTTCCCGTACCATATTGTACGGGCGCCCCCATGGGTCCGCGTTCAGAGACCCCAGCCACACGTTGCGGGCCTCCAGTTTGGCCCACTTGATCTCCGTTCGGAGGGTGCGTTTTGCCGCTCTCTATCCCTCATACAGCTCCGCCTCTCTGGCCTTCGCATCTGGCGGGCGGATGCGGCGCCTGCAGTGTCTGGCGTACCGGCGCCGCGCGTGACTGCATGCGTTGTGCAGTGCAGCAATCTCCGGTGACCACCAGCACACCTGGCGCTTAGCTCGCCCTGGACGGACTCGGGGCAGTGCCGCGTCGCAGATTTGCGACATGGCCTCCCGGAACCACTCCGCCTCGACGTCTATGTCGACAGGCCTGTCCGGTGCTTGCACACAGGCCTATACCGTCGCGGCTTCCAGGAGGAGCTCCCGGTCCATCTGCTTAAGCGCCCACCGCGGACCGCAAGGGCTCTGTCGGACCGGCGCGGCCGAGGTTTCGGCGGAGACCTCCAACCGGATGTACCGGTGGTCGGAGTACGTCTCCACCTCCTCCATAACGCATCAGTCGACGACACGCGGCAACAGAGCGGGGCTGGCGAACGAGATGTCCACCACTGATTCACCCCGCATCCGCGCCAACGTGGGGACAGAACCCCGGTTCAGGACGACCAGGCCCAGCTCCAAAGCCCAGTCCTCCACCATCTGACCCCGTGGGTTCGTGTACCGGGAACCCCAAGCCGTATTCCAGGCGTTGAAGTCCCCGCAAACGACCACGGGGAGGTTACCGAACCCAGCGACGACGACATTTAGCTCCATAAGGGAGACCTGGAGTTCGTCGAGAGATCTGCTCGGGGACAAGTAGACGCCTACCACTGCAATGTCCCCGAACCGTGCTGCCACGCAGCCCCGTCCCCTCGCAACGGCCTCGAGAGGCGGGCTACCGGCGGCGGCCGACGAGATTAACGTCACCGAGCCGTCTAGGTCCTGAACCCAGTCTCCACGGGGATGGACGTAGTACGGCTCGGAGACGACGGCGACATTTATCGATCACTGCGCCATGCTCTGGAGCAACAGATCCTGAGCGGGGGCGCAGTGGTTGATATTCGCCTGGAGGAGACGGGATGGGGCCGTTATTGGCAGTCCATCGTCTCCTCCCGAGCCCTTCTAGGGGGCACTGCCGCGGCGGGTGCGGCGGCGACTGCGGTGGGTGCGGCGGCGAGAGCGGCGGGTGCGGCGGCGATAGCGGCGGCGGCCAAGGAGGTGGCCGCGGCGGTGAGGACGTCGGCGGGGATGGGCCTACGGGCCTTGCCCTTGTCTTTGGCGGAGGGGTCGCAGGACCTGCCCCCAGCCCGGTGGTTGGCCGGCTTGCCTGCTGCCGCAAATGCGTAACAGTGCGGCGGAGCACGACATTCTGCAGCCTTGTGACCGGGCTGGCCACACTGGTGGCAGCGGTCGCTGCGGTCCACCTCCGCGGCACAGTAGGCGCCAACGTGGTGCCCCACTTGGCACCGGAAGCACCGCAGAGGTCCGGGCTCCAGCAGTTTAACCTGCGCGGAGACCCAGCCCACCAACAGCCGTCGGCCCTCCCCGGTGATGGTCTTGGCCGCCGCCACGGGGCAGCTAACTGTTACCGCTCGCTTGCCCGTGCCGTCAGCGCGGATGGTGCCCGCCCGGACCTGATCGGTCGTGCATCCGCCCGCCCTGACGATGGCGGCCACCACCTCGTCCACCTTGACGGAGTCGTCCAAGCCCATGATGCGCATATCTATGCACTTGGTGGGCCTGGACACTCGGGCCTCTTCCGCGTTGAGGGTCGCCCTGATCCTTGCGGCCAGGGCATCCGCTGCAGGGCCGCTGGCCGCACCGGGAACCTCGAGGATTCGGGCCCCCGCGAGCCCCTGGGGGCTTCCGCATGAGGCGTACTCATGCGGAAGCCCCCAGTGGCTCCAAGCTCGCCAAGGTGGGGCAACACCGCCTGCTTCGCCTTTGCCATGACGTCGTCGTACGTCACGCCCTTCTTTTCCGCCTCAGGCTGCAGCGTAATGACTACAGCCTCGGAATTCGGGGTGCGAAGTCTCGCCGCCATGGCCCGCTTCTTGCGCTCTTTGCGCCTCGCGCGTTTTTTTGGCCGACCTGGCCGCCTTGCCCGCCTTCTTCGCAGCACCGACAACCGTCAATGCGGCTCCGGGTTCCTCAGGTGGAGCAGGCGTGAGACGAGGCCTAGCCGCTGCTGCGGCAGGTGGTCCCGCCTATTTAGGCGCCGCCCCACCCTTCGAGGGAGGAGCCGCTGGCTTCCCCCGCCGCCGCTGCTGCGCAGCCGTCGGGGTTGGTCTCGCAGGCTCTGACGCCGCAGCCTCACGCCCTGCTTGCCCCGACGGGCCTGCCTTAGGTACAGAAGCCGTGGTCGCAGCAGCGGCGTAAGACGACGCCTTTCGCTGGCCGGAGGTCGCGAGCGGGGGGCGCAGCACAGTCCCCTCCAGCACGGACAGCTGTTGTTGCATCCGTAGCTGGAACTGCTCCTGCTGCTGCTGCTGCTGTTGCCGGAAGGCAGCCAGCTCCTGCCGCACCAGCACCAGCAGCTGGCTCTCCGGCTCGGGCTGGGTCTGGGGCTGGCTTTGCCCCTTGCTTAGGCCGCCCTTCCGTCGGCTCCTGTGAGCCCGCTCTCGCGAGTTCCGCCTGGATCTCGGCCCGGAGCTCAGCCTGGAGCTCGCTCCGGAGCCTCTCCACCCTCTTTTTGAGGGATGCGTCAAACGCCTCCTTGAGAGACTTGGCATGGCGCCGCACCGTACTCTTTTCCCTTTTGCGGCTTATATCCTGCAAAAGGGTGACGGTCAGCTCTTGGAAGGACCTGCCCGACTCCCCGTCCGAATCCGCCTCGGCACGCCTCTTGCTGCCAGACGGCTCCGAGAGGTCCCTCCCAAGGGCGGCCGTTCCGGGGTGACGCCCCTCCGCGGCAAGCCTGACGGCTCGCTGAGCGGAGTCTTTGGCCGCCAAGCCTCTCCCCTGGCCACGGGCCCGGCCCACGCCGTGGCTGCTTGTGGGGACTTTCGGCGCCGAACGGCTCTCTCCCACCGTGTCGGAGGAAAACCTGTCCCTCGGCATAGAGCGCCGCTTTCGGGAGAGATGAGAGACTCTAACAGTGTCTCCACCGGGGTCTCCACCAGGGCCTCCACTGGGTTCACCACCGGGGTCTCCCCCAGCCTCCTCTGTCTCCGAGCCCTCCCGGCTCCCTCTGGATGCCGCGTCGGACTCCGACCGTGCATCGCTCTCATTGGGTTTCTTATAGAACTTTGATTTTAAATTTTCCATATTTGTTCCCACTTTGGGTACTTGCTCAAACACGTGGTTCGCACTAGTGACTAATTTAGCTACCCATTAGTCAAGCTAACAACCTCCCTCACGGTGCGCCGCCGCTTGGAGGTTTGGGGTAATTTTTTATAGAGGTTGTCTTTCTCGCGGCCCGGGCGGTTAAGCCAAGACCCTCGTCCCCCGTCAAAAGTCAGAAACATGACCTTGGACAATCTCTGGGGCTACGAGAATAACGGTGGCAGAAGGAGGAGCAAGCCTTCTGCCTGCCCGGCGGCAGTGTGAGTGCACACCGAGCCCGCTCTTACTTCGCCACTGTGCCCTCTGCTATAGCAGAGGGACACGCGTTGAAGTGTTCCGACAGACAGAACATTCGCAGACGGCCATCGAGGCCCCCGAGGGGTGCACCGTCCCGCAGACTGGCCTTCGCTCCGGACGTATCCGCAAGGGAACTACAGCACGAGTGCGCGCAACTCGTGGAGGTTTTCTGTCGTGGCACCCCCATTATTATTATCTTGTTGTTCGTTGTGTGACAATATTTATCTATTTCCTCTTTATTAAATATCCGTACCCAAAGTCAAAACAGAGCTTGGTTTGGTGTACCAAATAAAAAAAAATGATCCATCTTTGACGTATTGATGTTTTGGAAAATCTTGATTTCAGGTTTTTTTGCAATAGCTGTTTGTGACAAATCTAATTACTGGTACAATTATACTTGAATAAAGTTGTACTCGTAATATTATAGTTGCTATTATGTACTCGTAAATACTTAATACATTATACTGAGTACCAACAGTACCAAAAGCGGTCTGCGTTCTGTATGTGCGTTAACGTTCATCACGCGGCGCTACAATGTCAAGATAAAAAAATATACTGTACATATTACAAATATTTCGAACACAAACAACGAACAACGCGACAAACACTAGCGATACTTTAATTTTATTTTAATTGGTCCGAGCGAGAGTGACATTGGACGCTGTCAGATTTAAGTCGTGTTCAAGGTGATAGTCTCTTTCGCGTCGAACTAAAATGGCGACCGGCTTGGCATTTAAATGCCATGCATTTTTAAATTCATTCGACGTTCGCAATTAACAATTCGACTTCGATTACTTTGTCATGAACGTGCGCGTGTGTATCGACGGGGCCCGTTAGGAAGCTGTTTAAGAATTCATGACACTATTAATGGAGAATTAACTTTATGATTTCTCTGAATATCGAAAACATTATCAACAAAGTTTACGAGAAAGATATTAGTCTTTTGCATTCTTTGTGCATAGCAAAGCCTGCATAACTAGTGTGCTTACTTAGAACGAGGGGCGAGTTCAATAACATAGGATCAATATAACATTTATGTTTAGTTGAGTACGTACACACCTACAAATAATTTAGCTTTACACTTTATTATTCTTGGTGAATAGTATACGCGCTGAACTCTCAATAATTATGATTATTACGTGCTTTAGAGCTTGTAAAAGTGGCTGAATTAAAGTAAATATTGTCTGATATTGTTATGAATGTTGAAATACAAACACGCTGAATGAAAACTTCACAGATCGAGTCACGTAGTTGTTTTTAATCTGAACCTGCCATGTTTATATGCCAAATAAAATAAAAATGAATCGCAAAATGTGTTGGTAAGCGCATAACTCAACAACGCCTGGACTGATTTCGCTAATTTTTTTTTGTTGTGTTCGTTATTATGAGGAGAAGGTTCTTATGGAAAAAAAAATGAAAATTAGGGTAGTGTAGGGTAGAGTAGGGTAGTGTAGGGTAGAGTAGGGTAGTGTAGGGTAGAGTAAGGTAAAGGAGGGTAGAGTAGGGTAGAGAAGAATAGGGTAGGGTAGAGTAGAGTAGAGTAGGGTAGAGTAGGGTAGAGTAGGGTAGAGTAGGGTAGAGTAAGGTAGAGTAGGGTAGAGTAGGGTATAGTAGGGTAGGGTAGGGTAGAGTAGGGTAGAGTAGGGTAGAGTAGGGTAGGGTAGAGTAGGGTAGAGTAGGGCAGAGTAGGGTATAGTAGGCTGAAGTAGGGAAGAGCGGGAGCGAAGCCGCGCGGGCAAAAGCTAGTTAATTATATAAATAACATTAACTAAAACTTAAAATACTTAATCGATAACATTTGTGGTATAATAATGTTAATTTAAAGGAGAGTTGTATTTTAGGACACCAGGGTCCTCTATGCAGGGTAAGCAGTAATCAAAACATTATATCATCTGTGGAGATAAATATTAGATATTGTTCGTATGCACGTCGACCGTGTGCTAGTTGATGATAATCGTATAATATGGGTTGTTCACTCCTAGCACACGTGTACTTACATAGTCAACTAAGTAATCTAAGCTTGCTGAGTTTTACCCACTCATAGCCAATACTCTGATGCTAAGAACCTGGAGGTCAATTCACCTCGCAATGATACAATGATCTATGTTTTCAATACCTACACTTGCTCAGAAAGTGACTCTTATTGCACTACGCTTAGGTATATATAGGCACTTATTAGCAAACTGTGACATTTTGATTACCATTACGCACTAGTGCTATAATGTAGTTAAAACCTTTTTGTTCAACTTCTTTGTTTGCAAAACAAATTTTGATAAAATTAAATACTACAAAATCATTAAAAAATGTTGCATGCGTATTCCAATGTCACTACGAAAGACATTATAGTAAACATTTTTCAAGCAAAAAACACAAACGTTGAATGATCAAAATACCTCAGCCTTCCCCTAGGGATAAATAAAAAATTACCTATGCGCGCGCATATGAACACAGATTTTTAACGCCATGGCACAAAAAAATACTAGTTTTACTGTTATTTTCTTCACAAGAGCATTGAAAAATGTCGTATGATACACGTGAGTAATTAATGATTACCGTTCTCGGCTCTCTTAAGATCCTCGCCACGGCTCGGGTCTAAATACCACCTCGACTGTAGTCGCTAACATTACACACTTACATCATAATGTACTATTATCAACAATCTATTTTTGATTCTGCTTCAAAGTATAAATAAAACTCGTCTCGGATAATTGTATCGCGGATGCTTTTAATCGTCACAGGCCGAGCAAGCTCCAGGTATTTACCACACTGCTGTATACTATTTCCATCTTAATCAGTTTTATACAATTCCAACGAAGCCACTTACTGTTACTTAAAATAATAAGTTTCCACTAAAACATTTTTATTACAAGCTGTATAGTCCAAAGATCTCAAAGACGATGGGATTATTGCGTTCAATAGTTCCTATGGCCACTATCCAACTCCATAATCAGACAAGTTTCATGGTATCGTATTAATACATTGTCTTCCAAATAATTCTGGTCTATTTTTCAGCTCAATCGGTTAGAGCTGTTTCAAAATACATTTGCAAGATTTTCTCTAAATAAACATACATGTAACCATAGCAATTTAATAAATAAAATTAAAATAAAAGCTAGCAATGAATGTCAAGCGTCGACGGCAAGTTTTTTTTAATTTACAAAAAGAGAAGATACTAGATTTTATGTTAATTTATCATTAATGCTATGAAGGTAAATGTGATCCATTCGTCTAGTATCTTAAATACTTATGACTGATCAAATGATAATAAA
Organism: Mythimna albipuncta; assembly: GCA_929112965.1. Taxonomy (NCBI): domain Eukaryota; kingdom Metazoa; phylum Arthropoda; class Insecta; order Lepidoptera; family Noctuidae; genus Mythimna; species Mythimna albipuncta. The sequence continues at coordinate 20,967,430 of OV815959.1, read as the reverse complement.
TAACGGGTTAATTAACGTTAATGGCAATCTGTAGTACTATGAGGGGCTCGTTGCTAAGTTATAAACAAGCTTTTAATCATTCTTTCACAGCAAGCTTTTATATCTCGGTATACCTATATAATTAACACTCGTCAAGACGAATCATACGAGCCTAAACTCAATGGGGTTGTGTCGTTTAACTGCCAAGTTCCTATAGCCACCTTCCGGTTCCATCATCAGATCAGCTCCATGTCATCATAATATGCATTGTCACGCACTTTACTTTTTCCTGTACTTGTACTATGAGACCCACAGTGCAAGTACCCTATGAATTTTGATTCTTTTGAGAGTGTCGAAATATATATTTTTTGTGACATAAACGGCCATGTCTTTTTTAGGGTTCAACTAGGAACCCTTATAGTTTCGCCATGTCTGTCTGTCCGTCCTCGCTTAATCTCTGTGACCGTTACCACTAGAAAGCTGAAATTTGGTACCAATATGTATATCAATCACGCCGACAAAGTGGTAAAATAAAAATTGGAAAAAAATGTTTTATTAGAGTAGCCCCCTATATATAAAGTGGGAAATGATTTTTTTTTTAAATTTCAGCCCTAACGTGTGATATATTGTTGGATAGGTATTTAAAAATGAATAGGGGTTTACTACAATCATTTTTTGATAATGTTAATAATTTCGGAAATAAACGCTCCTAAAGTAAAAAACAATGTGTCCCCCCCCCTCTAACTTTTGAACTATAAGTTTAGAAAATCTGAAAAGAAGAACTTTATAAGGACTTTCTAGGAAAATTATTTTGAACTTGATGGAAAGAACAGTTTTTGTACAAAAAAAGACAAAAGGGTTCTACAAAATAATTTCTGGACTAAGTTTGTAGTATAATCGTATTTGCAAGCGTTTTTTTAAACTCATAAGTGGGTACACTTATTTTGACGGACGGGAAACTACGGAACCCTCTACTGAGCGTGGCCCGACACGCTCTTGGCCGCTTTTTTTTTTCGTTATCTCGACAGTTTGAGTTTTAATTTTAACTCGTTACTTCCACGTGTTCCCGAAATAAAGAGTTTTGACAAACACTCGGACAACAATGTGATCATCTAAGGTTTCCGTTTTTTCTTTTTGAGGTACGGAAACCTAAAAATGAGTAGCTGTTCCAGGGAAATTTTAAACGGTGGCAGGGAATGCTTTTTAGATGCACGCATAATGAATGGTTATCCCAAAACGTTTAGTGTGGATGGATGAGATGTCCACCATATACCGGACACATCGCCGTCCTTCTAGTTTACAGATGATGGAACGGGCTGGGCAAAAATTCTTGTTATTCAGTGTTACAGTGACTTAATTTAGTGTCAGCCTCTTGGCGCGATCGGCTATTTATGTATTTACACAAATAGCCGAGCCGAGCGGGGAACAACTTGTGACCCCCGGATGCCCCTCAAGTTGAAGGGTAAAATTTACAAGTCCGTGATAAAGAATGTTGCGCTGTGAAAAAGATGGATGAAAAAACCGGCCAAGTGCGAGTCGGACTCGCCCATGAAGGGTTCCGTAGCAGCAAGTAACATAATATAAAAGTTCTTGTTATGTGTTGTAACTTTGATCGATGTTTTAATAATAGTGGATTTTTTTCGGTTTATGACGCATTAAAAAAAAACTACTTACTGGATTTCGTTCAAACCAATTTTCGTTGGTAGTTTTTATAGTAATGTATATCATATATTTTTTTTAGTTTTATCATTCTCTTATCTTAGAAGTTAGAGGGGGGGGGACACACATTTTACCACTTTGGAAGTGTCTCTCGCGTAAACTATTCAGTTTAGAAAAAAATGATTTTAGAAACCTCAGTATCATTTTTGAAGACCTATCCATAGATACCCCACACGCATGGGTTTGATGAAAAAAAAATTTTTGAGTTTCGGTTCTATGTATGGGGACCCCCAAAATTTATTGCTTTTTTTCTATTTTTGTATGAAAATCTTAATGCGGTTCACAGAATACATCTACTTACAAAGTTTCAACAGTATAGCTCTTATAGTTTCGGAAAAAAGTGGCTGTGACATACGGACGGACGGACAGACAGACAGACAGACAGACAGACAGACAGACATGACAAATCTATAAGGGTTCCGTTTTTTGCCATTTGGCTACGGAACCCTAAAAAGATTACATGTAGCAGAGATGAGAATATTGAGATGGATTTGTGGTGTGACGAGAATGGATAAAGTAAGGATTAGTATATTAGAGTAAGTTTGAATATGGCGCGAGCGATTGAAAAGTTGTAAGGCGATCATTTGTCTTGGTGTGGTCATGTAAAGAAGAGGAATGAAAAGTATGTTACTAAAAAAGTTCTGAGTATACATAATACATATAGATGGATGTAGAGGGAGGCCAAAGAAAAGATGGATGGATTGTGTGAGGGATGATATGAAAGAAACGGGAGTTAGTGATAGTGTCACGGGTGAGAGGATAGAATTGAAGAAAAAGCTTGTTGCACCGGCCCTAAGTAATACGAGATAAGGGTAGGAAGAAGCAGAGAGGAGATTTTGATTTTTGTATTTGCTAAATAAAATCATTATTCCAAATAATCATAAGATTAGCAAGTTTATTTAAGGCCGTTTGTCGTGGAAGCTCATTGGAAGGCGCGGATGGCGAGGCTGCAACAATTATGCTAAGTCTGTTTATCATTTGTGTCTGAGTCACTGCAGCGTGTCCTTTTATGGTGAACACAATTAATTTAGTATTTTAGTAATTTATTATACGAATGGCTCCGAACAGGCGACATTAATAGTACTAACATACAACATTGACACAGACCATGTATTAGCACTTACTCGCGGTTGTAACGAGTCTTATCAGAAAGAAGATCGTTACAGACAGTTTACGTTTTTTATAGGAAGGGGTATTTCCGTTTGTAACATGAGAGTATTTATGATAGAATGGTATTTCTAAAACTTGAAAGACTTGTTATTCATAAAATTACTGATCTGTTAGAATAAGTAAGTACTATTGGTATATCGACCCTTTACTGAGAACATCGGAAGTGACAGTTTGCATTTATGTAAAAAGGATGTTTTTTCTTTTCTAATTTTTTTTTATCATATAAGTTAGAACCAACATTACAATTTACAATCTATTTGATTACACAAAGGAAACGTTCTCGATGAACTCTGGCACCCAATGTAAGATTTAACTTGTGTTTAGGGTGCCATCGTCCTCGCCTATCAATGGACATTTATAATAATGATTGAAAGGTTCATTTACTTATTTACCGTTTTGTGTGTTATGTGTGAAAATTCATGAGATTGAGTATATTTAGGTGTGTATGGGTGTGTGTGTGTCGTGTGTGAATGAGAGAGAGCAAAACCATGATGCAAAATCTGCGCTTAAAAGATTGAATTTATAAGTGTTTTTGTTTTAAATAAAAAATATGACTTGTTATTCATACAACTACTAATAATCTATAAGAATAGTATAACCATATTGTGACAAATACTTCTTCGTGGCTTAATACGTTTTTCCTGAAAAGACTTGATAATGTGTAGACAATACTTACACATTGGCTACAGTCAAACTCGGCGGATGGTCACAAGTCCGCGACACATCCCGTCCGCGCCGACAATCAATTATTCACAATCCATAATCACGAACAATTATTTTTTTCTCGATGCAGTTAATAGGACTGCGCTTTCGTCGGTTATTTTCTCGATAAGGGTCAAATTGATCCGCCCGCGGCCTATGTGAACAAAACAAGTAATTTACGGCACTCAATACATTACGCTTTTTATTATTTTTCTACTCTGTTGCTTATCTTGCTGTAGCGGGTTCCTCACCGTAATAACAGTGCGCGTCTCACACTGTCGGCGTTCTCGGATGCTAAGTAGCGTTTTAGCTGCTGAGAGTCAGCCGACTTAGTCCTAAAGGGCTTCCCAGTACAGTTCTCGTATAGTTAAACAGTTAAAGTTAAACGCTGTAAGTAAAACGCTGTTGAACAATACACAAACAGTGACCGTTTGAGCCGCTTGTATTATTTCTCGAGAGAACATAGATCGTCATGAGTAGGGCTTTCAATACCGGTATTACGGGATCCCGTAATACCGTGATCACGGATATATTTTGGTCATTTTTCAATCACGGTATTGGCGAGCCAATACCGTGATTACGGTATTATAATCTTTAATATATATTATTGTGTTTTGTTGTAATAAGTAGCAAGAAGTTGTATTATATAATATAAATTACGATGTAATATTATTCTCACACTTATATTAAGCGCCAATCGCGATACGTCGAACCATAGACTAAAATGGTCTGAAAACGCGTAGTGTAATAGGCCCTATACGACGTTATTGTTTTGTTAGTCAGTATCGCAAAGGCGCCCGGGTAACATGTGCATGTGAACTTGGTCATTGTGTATTTTTTATAAGTGTGTAATGTTGACGAGCAACATGGTACATGATATTAATACTTGTATTTTATGGGGTTTGTCTCAATTCTCAACGAATCACGCGATCGTATTTTTTTTTGTGAACTAATGACGAATTACGAATTAACAACAAATTGAAGCATCTAGAATTGTGTCATTTTCCACTTTGTTTAATATCATTTTTACTTTAATGAATCACGTTATCCGTTAGATCTACAATTAAAAAGTACAAATTGAATATTTGAGCGCTTTGGATGTGGCTTTCTTTTTTAACTTCAAATATAAGTAATTTTGCCTAATTAGTACTTATTCGTAGTTTGTTACAACAAGTACATGTGAAATATTCATATAATAATAAGTAAGACACGAGTCTTGACGCTTGCTGACCTCTAAGGGCAGTATAGGTACACATCGAATGTATCAGGCAGTAAACTATAGGTACGGCAGCGCCATGCTTACTTGAACCTGAGAACTGCGTTTTAACCTTATTAGAAATGTCGTAAAAAAGTTACAGCGTCAAATAAACCTAAACCTTACGCAGATTTATGGTTTTATTAAACCTTATTTGCTAATCCCCGGTAAACAATCAGTACGGCAGCGCCATGCTTACTAAAACCTTATTAGAACGGTTAAGAGTGAATAAACACTGATTCGAAAACAAAAATACGTATTTAAATGGTTTTATTAATTTCCTAATTAAAGTTCCTATGAGACGGGGTTACAGTCACTAGCACTAGTGACAGAACTAGTAAAAAAAAAATGAGTTCAATACCGTGATCACGTGATCCCGGTATTGAATATTCTAATACCGGTATTGATACCGGTATTGAAAAAGTCCGGTATTTGAAAGCCCTAGTCATGAGTACACAAAGAGGGTCTTTTTAAAAAAAATCACTGATAAGAAACAAAGGGCGCATAAATTTATCGTCGGCTGGTGGCTTATCATGATCACGTTGACTTTCTCCGAGTGTCGATACAGCGCAGGGTGCAGCAGTGTCGATGACGTCACACGCGGTCCCTCCCCCCCTCCGCCTCCGCGCCATCTCCTCACTCCGTACATCGGCAACAGAAAGCTATATTGATCTCGGAGTATCTATACAACCATACCATGTCTGTCAGCGGCTTGAACTTATACCTTTACCCCCAACCTGTAATTTCAAGTCAGATTAATAGCCTATTCTCTCTTGTGAGAATTGCGACGGAAATTCTTATTGGATATAAAAGTTTAGAATTAAGTTAAATTTTTCGTTTGTCAGCTGTTCAGTTCATTAACACCTTTTCAGTGACATAATCTCGTTATTTGTTTTAATTATTTATTTTCCTGTAATAACTGAGTTTTGATGAAACTATCATGAAATATGCAAACCTAATATGTTCATTCGTTAAAAAAAGTATTGAACCGTTTCTACCGCCGTTACCCATCGGTTCAAATTGAAAAATAATTCATCGTAATGTTACACCGAGGGTCTACCTGCGTACTCACAGTTGAATAGCAGCCGTTTGCGCAATCAAAAAGGGTGTCGCACGACAAAATATGTCTAGCAGATCTTCAAAAGATCCATTCACAATGAAAAGGGTTGTTTTTTACAGGGGAGACAATGTGTAGACAAAGCATTCGATGACCACCGATGACCGGTGACCAGTACCCGTGAGTGACCAGTGTGGGAAGTTTCGTTTATTTCGCTGAGAAAGTTTGACCCTTCCTTTGTGTCACTAATTATAGATAAATATGATAGCGCAAAAGCAAAGGGTCAGTTCAACTGCGATTGTTTATTTTTTGCACGGCTTAAAACGGTTAAGTGAATTAATAAGAGAGATAAAAAATCTCGTCGAAACTTCCCATGCTTGTATTTTTCCACCTATAATTACGTGAACTCGGAATGGACTCCTCGAGATATTTTCGTGCGCACGACGCGAAGGGCTTGCACAATCACTGTTCAGGCGTTTCGGAGAACAGCAATGTGATAAATCTGACCCACCAATTATTATTGCATTCGGTGCCGAAACTGCTCACTGTACTTATGGAGATTATTAACCAAATCGGTTCATGTTCTCGTTACGCCAATCATACTGGACACCTATGTATAGCTCTATACATAGATGTCCAGTATGATTGGCGTATTATTTTGATATAATTACGTGTAACATGCGTATATAATTAATGACTAAATGAAGAAAACAGACCAAAACGTAGATAATATATTATCATGTGTGTGTATCATATAAAGATAACATTATATCTTGCATATCTCATGTATACGTAATGATCTAGGATTGTAAAGGTTGGAATGACTAAGAAATTCTAATTAAAAAACAAATTAGACTCATAATTATAAATTAAATCATTGGATACAATAAAAACCGAACTACTCTATTCGATAAGCCTCGATTGTAGTTCGTTTACTTATCCAAATAATAGTTCATCATACAATGGTGTGGGCAGTTTGTATACTCGATCTATTAAGAATCATATCGGTCGAGCCATTAGCCGGCCAGCTTCACGAGTGAGTGTTATTTGGCTACTTAAAGATGGGACATGGCACATTATCCCAGGCAATCCATCTCATCGAGAGCTCTTCTAATTCTGTTATTCGCCGCTTGCGAGTGGGCGCGGCGGCTGTTGGCTGACCGGTACACATACGTATACTCATAAATATTATAATTTTGTAATTATGTAAAGCGGTAAAAAACCAAGTCTAAATCGTTTGCTATCTGTAACGCAATATAAATTAATGGCCGTTATAATAAAATACATAGACGGCAAATGTTTGAAGCAGTTTTCGGTTCCAATCAATTTATTGATGTAAGTGTTCTACTTAAATCATTTAATTAAAATTAGAGGATATATATTTGACTCGTTAAACGTAATTATAAGTCGTGATGGAAGCTGCAGTTTTACTGTTTTACACACTGATCACGTTAAATTAGTCGCTAAGCAGCCAGAATATTAAACAGCATCTAATGAGATACGATCACTCATTAATCATATTTTATGCGGACTACTAAAACACAATCTAGTTTGCAATGAGTTTATAACAACATATTATTGGTATATTATTACTTTTAATTTTATTTAACTACATTCTCTCGGTTATGTTAATGGTTCATAAAATCCGAGGTTTTATTTGAAATCGCTAAAAATGTATGCACGAGTCAAGCCGGAAGGAGACATTCCAAACTCCCAAGGACTTGTGGCTTCGTAGCGAAACGCGGCGGAGTGCGGACGATAACTGTAGATCTTTTATTGTTTTGTGTTGATAACCCTAAGTACATGCGGCGTGACGGCTCACGTGGTCTCGTCAATTAGGTGCCCATTAGCATCTGTAGATGTGGAGGATTGTGCAGTGGCGCTATACTATAATAGCAGATATAATTAAAGCAACGCTGCGCCCGCGCAGGTGACTTCCGTGTCGCAGACCCTCGGCTTCACTCAAATTTGACTTCTAATTACTCAAGTTTCGACCACTACCGACATTTTATGTTTCCTTAGCCCATAACTTTAATTAATTCTTACGTCGTCCGAGCTTTTCTCACGCTGTATTATCGTAATTAAATTGTAGTGTTAAAGTTCCTTCTATTTCATTATATCTACAAAATATTATAATTTAATTTCTTGGGTTAATCTTAGCAGTTTAATATTTGATTTATTAAAAATTTGTAGATACATTCATTTTAGAGTTTTTGCCATATTCTACAACTCACAACGCGTTACACTAGTTAAGCGTATAAACTTGTGGGGGTAAATAATAGGATAACTATTGATTGTTCATTGGACCATTACAGACGTGCTACGACTACGACACGCTACGAAACTACGCATTCGCGTAGACTCGTAGCAAACAAAGCAAATAACTATAAATATTTAAGTGTATGCTTTGATCTAAGGAAATGACCAGCTTTGAAATAATCATAATTTTTAATCCAAACTTTGGCATGTGCTCGTACCTAGGTACCAAGCCAGCGTATTGACTACGGAGCAAGATTTATATGCCTGCCAATGGAGATAGGTGGTAGTTTTGTTAACTTCCTTCCTGTCAGTAGGTAGCTCAATAAAAAAGAAAGTTCTTGTGTCACTAGAATGACTTACGACTGTCATTTAAGTAATCGACCTCGATACAATGTAGTGCGGCACCTAACGCGCGCTCGTTGAACTCTAATGTATCGAGATCTGGACTAAACTCTTGGATATTGATTATGACGATTCGTAGATTTGAAAAATTAATTTTGATGTACAATAAATTATAAATAACTAGCTTCTTAAAAGTAGGATCTCTATCCAAACAAGCTGTGAACCCCCGTTTCATGCCCCTAAAGGGAGTATTTTGGAAAATTCTCTCCTAGTACTCGCTTACGTCATAAAAGAAAACCTTGTGCAAAATTTCACGCTCCTAGTCTCAGTAGTTGATAAATCAGTCAGTCAGTTTCAACTTTTATATATTTATATCGATTATTTAATAAAATGTAAAAGGCCGGGCGTTCTACTGTTTCGTTAATGGTTGTCGGCTAAGACTATATTAGACATCATAAAAAAGCTTCTGTTCAAACAATCGGCAACCCTTTATCAGCGAACAAAGAGGAAGAGTTGCGATGTCACCCTTCTCCGGCCGGAGTCGGGCGGGCTCGAGCGTGCGGCGCGCGACGCAGCAGTAGCGAGCGACGCCGCCGCCTGACCGCACCGCCGACCGCGCACTGAGCAGTGAGCATTCGCGCCGACCCTAACCCGCTCCCGAATCGAACCCCGGCCGACGCAGCGGGCAGGGTGGACCGGACACTATTGTGCACAAGTGACCCTATTGGACACCACTACTGACCGGTACCTGACCGCGTCATGCAAAACGCCCTCGGACATTGATGCGGGGTTGCCCAGCTGCCTCCTCGGCGACCAGTTCTCGACTTGTTCCACAGGTATTTTCGATTATTGTTGTCGTGACCTGTTCTTCTTGACCACTGCTAGAAATGCTCGAGCAACGTATTGAATCATTATGATAACACTGCGAGCCGTAACGTACCGGTGCGCGATATCGGACGCGCACAATTACTATTTATTTGACATTTATTTCCCGCAACCTGCTACTAAGTGTAACGTGTACTACCGACTGATTGTTATCTGGTGTACCGAAATGCAAACGAGTCTTTGTATAAAAACAAATATTATTTAATGTAACACCACTTTAATTGAATCTGATCAATGCGATTATATGTTTCGCGAGATAATGTCACATTATTTTAAAATTACCAAAATCTCGATCATTGAACCACTTTTAATAAAACCGGCTTTAATTAAACGTATACCTAATTTTATGTTATTCTACAGACAATAATTAATTTAAATTATATTAATAATCATGACTTTACATGCCTTATGTTTATGTACTGTCTACGTGGTGAATAATTTTTGTGAGTTTTCTTTGACCTAGAAATAAAATGATAATAAAATCTAACGGGGGTATCTGTATTAGTTTTCTAAGTTAGTGAAGCTTCAATGATTTAAAATTACGACTAAAAAGATACTGAATATGTTAGTGGCTTTTGTAAAGTCAATTTTTAGGGTTCCGTAGCCAAATGGCAAAAAACGGAACCCTTATAGATTCGTCATGTCTGTCTGTCTGTTTGTCTGTCCGTCCGTCCGTATGTCACAGCCACTTTTTTCCGAAACTATAAGAGCTGTACTGTTGAAACTTTGTAAGTAGATGTATTCTGTGAACCGCATTAAGATTTTCACACAAAAATAGAAAAAAAGCAATAAATTTTGGGGTCCCCATAGATAGAACTGAAACTCAAAAATTTTTTTTTTCACCAGTCCCTTGCGTGTGGGGTATCTATGGATAGGTCTTCAAAAATGATACTGAGGTTTCTAATATAATTTTTTTCTAAACTGAATAGTTTGCGCGAGAGACACTTCCAATGTGTGTGTCCCCCTCTCTAACTTCTAAAATAAGAGAATGATAAAACTAAAAAAAAAAAATAATGTACATTACTATAAAAACTACCAACGAAAATTGGTTTGAACGAAATCTAGTAAGTAGTTTTTTTTTAATGCGTAATAAATCGAAAAAAATACACTATTATTAAAACATCGATCATAGTTACAACACATTACAAGAATTTTTATATTATATTGCTTGCTGCTACGGAACCCTTCATGGGCGAGTCCGACTCGCACTTGGCCGGTTTTTTTAGTAATGAGGTGTATTATTTTTTCTTAGAATATTTACTTATAAAACAGAGAATCGAATCTGAAACATCATTACGAGTCCTTACCCTAATCCCTAGTCCTAGTATTTTTGAAATCGAATCGTTTATCTTTGAAATAGAAAATTATGTTTACTTATTGTAAATAACTTAATATGTAGATGTCATAAATCTCCAATGGCTGCTGTGATATATATTTTTTTTACAATATCTATTGATATTTTTTGTTAGGTACGTATAAACGAAAACATAATCTTAATTTTTTGTGGTATACTGTTCGGTTTGGGTCTTTAGAACAGGAAAACACATACAGAAATCAGTTACTTATGATAATATTGTTTTTTTCGGAAACGAAACGGTGTAGATACACGCTCACTTAGCGGAAAAGTAATAATAGAACACAGAACTGAGATAAATAAATTGCTAAGGAGATAAACAAATTTTCACCTGAATGGCGTGGCAGTGTACTAATAAATTGTGAGTTGATAACTGCCGTATATCTACCACAGGCACCAGCGATTCACAGCTAAAAATTGTCAGCTCATGGTTCTTTGTGTAAGACTGTCTGTATTTTTGGTTTGTAGTGTTTTCACCACAAACGTTATTTCTATAAACGCTATTATTATATTATTATCTTCTAATCTATAATTCGCCTAATTATTAACTTAACAAAAAAACATGCTCAAGATCAGGATATATATATAATACAATAAGATGCTGTTCTGTAGAGAAGAATATTAACTGTACTTCCAAGATTGTCCAGGGGTGCTATTCTCTAAGAAAACAGCCTTGAGCACAGCGCTGGCACAGCGACGAGTCGTGAGCGCAGTACATTGAATTAACAACCTATTATCCCGTTACATTGGATTGTTAATTCAATGTACTGCGCTCACGACTCGTCGCTGTGCCGGCGCTGAGTTCAAGGCTGTTTTCTTAGAGAATAGCACCCCTGATAGCCATGGTACACCTCTTCACTCTTCACGCACGTTAGTATATGCCTCCTTGTTACTATGTCAATTTGCGCTGTGTGAATGTTTTTGGGGGTCCGTTTATTAAATTATGCAAGTCACTTTCTGCCTTTTTTATCGCTGTATTTTGCATGGTTCAGGCAGGGGCCTTCCAAAACTATAGCCAAATCTTTATATTCTAAATGTCACAATAGGTTCCTACAGGAGGTTGTCCTTGGGTGCACTTGCATTGCACGTACAGGTATAGTCGTCGTTTACCACCCCAGATGTTGTCTCATTTTAATTTAAATGGGATTCTGCATAGTCATCAGTTTGGTTTCACGAAAGGAAGGTCAACAACAGATGCAGGAGTGAAACTCATCAGTCACATTTTGGAATCCTGGGAGAAGTCCCAAGATGCTATTGGCATATTCTGTGACCTCTCTAAAGCATTTGACTGTGTTGACCATAATACTCTGATCTGTAAATTACATCATTACGGAATTCGTGGACGAGCTGCTGATCTTGTTTTTTCCTATTTATCTTACAGGCAGCAAAAAGTATCCATTAATGGGGTGACGTCCTCGGGGTCTTTAGTAAAGATGGGCGTGCCTCAAGGTTCAATTCTAGGCCCTTTCCTTATTTTAGTTTATATTAATGACCTTCCCTTCATGATGGCTAATTTATCCGATATAATTCTATTTGCTGATGACACCTCTTAAAGTAGACAGAAAAGATGGGGATGTCTTGCATGTCAACGAGAGTCTGGCTGTCCTTTCGAAATGGTTTGCAGCTAATAATCTCTTATTAAATGCAACTAAAACTAAATGTATAAAGTTTTCATTGCCAAATGTCCCTCAAGTTGACGTCAATCTAATTCTTGACAGCAAAAAACTAGATGTTATTACAGAAACAGTGTTTTTGGGTATAACTATCGATTCTAAACTGCAGTGGGGTACTCATATTAGAACTCTCTCGGGAAGACTAAGCTCAGCTGCATATGCAGTAAGAAAAATAAGGCAATTGACAGATGTAGCCACAGCTAGGTTAGTTTACTATGCTTATTTCCACAGTATTATGTCTTATGGCATTTTATTGTGGGGACCTGCAGCTGACGTAGACTCAATCTTCATATTACAAAAGAAAGCAATCCGGGCTATTTATAAAATGGGCCCTCGCGAGTCCCTCAGAAATAAATTCAAAGAAATCGATATACTTACTCTGCCTTCTCTTTACATCTTGGAAAGCATTTTGTATGTACGTAAAAACTTAGGACTCTTTAAAATCAGAAGCGATTTTCACAACAAAAATACACGTAGTAAACACGAAATTGTCTTACCCAAATGGAGACTAGCTAAGACTAGCAAGTCATTCTTAGTTAACAGCATTCGCTTTTATAATAAGCTGCCAAAGGCGGTAACAGAACTTAGTGAGGGAAAATTCAAAAGTCATATCAAGCGTGTCCTAACCGAAAAAGCATATTACAAGGTTAAAGACTACGTCGAGGACACGCTTGTTTGGCAATGACTACCTCTGCACATGTGGCCCCCTGGTAAATCATCAATATTTTGTCTATTAACTGCTCCACCTTTGTTTTAATAATTATATACACATTTTTTTTTCTCTGACACATTGCTTTTGCAATATTTTTATTTTTATTTCAACTGTCATAAATTTGTTAGTAATTTATTTTGTTAATATTTTATTGATAGTTGTAATTATTATATTATTCCTGTTTTTTTTTTTTATATGTAGCCTCTTTTTGTATTGTAAATGTGAGAACACTGTATACTCCACGAACTCTTAGACTACTTCCTATTACGTCTTACTTTGTTTTTTACTGAGAAAATTTTGATTGTGCTTTTGTGTACAATATTTGACTGGTCTACACTGTTCTTACATAACATTTATCAATATTGTAAAACAACCACTTTTTTAAAAGAGTAACCATGGAGTTTCTTGCCGGTTCTTCTCCATAGGAAACGACCAATTTGGAACCGTGCACTAACTTCTGACGTTTTATAAGTGCACATAGGCCTACTATGTGAAATAAAAATATTTTTGATTTTGATTTTGATTTTGATTTTACCTGTGTGAGTTGGATTCAGCCTACCGTAAGACTTTCAAAGGTCTGGGACTCCAGGATCCCGAGATATCTGAAAAATATGTCGTCCTTGATGTACTTAATATGGTCCTTGATGTAAATCATTTGTTTATTTGTATTGTATGACCAGTATCTGTATAATGAAATTGCGGAAAACGTTTTTTACTTAAACTCCGAACGATTCTGTGTGATTAGCAAGATTACTGCGTGTCAGGAGTAACAAAAACACGTGTATCTATGTAGTAGTGACGCATAATTCGAAATATATTCAGATTCTCGGTTGTGGCAGATAATTAGGTGGTAATATCGCGGCAAGACTTCCGCGTCGCAGCGCTGGCCGCGGCCGCTCGCCGCTCGTCAACAGATTTATAGCAAGTTTGACCGTGAGACCTCAAGCGTAGCCGTTTTTTGCCTAATGCGTTATTTATTAAAATTTGATTATAAAACAACCGACGTTAATACTATAAGTTGGACTCGTGTCAAATCTTAGAATATTATACATAAATATCGTCAACTATTGGGTGCTTAATGAATAATGTATGTGCAATGTTAATATATTTGTTTATTCACAACAAGAGACCTCAATTTAGCTAATTACGATATCAGATGTGAATAAGAATGAAGGTTGATCAATGTAATTGCCAATGTCTAGGCTTATATGTAGTTTTGCCCATGTTTTTTTTTATGTCGGTAGTAAAATTAATCACGAGTTCAGTAAAAAATCCCCAATACAATTAGGAAGACAATTTCGGCATAATACCTGTCTTTGTCTTGTGTGTAATTGTGCCTACTCAGCATGAGTGTTGCCAGGCGATTGATGTTTTAACGTTAAAATGTCACGTAATATTATTACAAAGAGCAAAAGAGCCGCTAAAGAGCTGATGCCCCGAGTGGTGCCATGTACCACGACATACATTAGAATAGTATTTTCGAATATCAAATATTGGTTTTGGCGGCGGTCGTTGTGCAAACAATTAATGTTTATTTCTCTAAAAACATCGGCGCGCGACCGCTCACATTTTTGTTTAGATAATAATTGATTTTTTATTTACTCCTTGAGTGTTGCCGCACCAAGACAACGGCAAATAGCGTCAGGCACATTTTCTCACGGAACGCGGATAAGCAGTATACTGTCCATGTCCGTTATAGTTTTCTTGCGAAAAGCTCTCGGCGCTTGCACTGCGTGCGCGCGCGGCGTCGCTCGTCGCGCTGACCGAGCGCGTTCGTGTCTCATGTGTCATACGTCAGATCAAATACACGAGATAAAACTCAAACTAATGTACACTCTACTCAAAGCTTTTCACAATCACCGGTGAGGGCAATAAATAAAGCTTCGCCGAAGAACGGGAGCAATTAATATGGGTGCGCCCGACCGCGTGAAAGTAGCAGTCGCGGAGCACATGTGTGCGAGGAGACGGCCGCGCCTGCCAGCCTGGCACACACGACACACGCGCCCGCGCGAGTAGGTGGAGCTCATGCATCGCGAGGTATATCATATTTGTAATAATATGTTAATCCGCTGATAGAATACATTGCATATAATGTGGGGGTGTTACATTTCTAGCACTTAAGAAATAAATGACATATTTTATTAGTAAGCAGAGTCGTAATGTCTTCCAAATACGTATAGCGCTCCAGTGCAAACAGTGTAACAAACATGACAAAAATGAAACAAAAATGAAAATGTAACAAAAATGAAACACTTAACAAAAAATAACAAAAATGAAATATTAGGGCTCGTCTACCATGCACATTATAGTCTGACTGTAATTTATTTTATTCATTTCTGTGTAAGGTGTTCTGCAATAAACCACTTTATATTTCTTTTATCATTTAGTCGTAGTTATCAGTTGTATTAATTAATCTACACTAATTTAAGAAACAGGTAAAGTTTGGGATTTAAGGAAATCTCTGAAAGTACTGGTCCGATTGCTAAAATATTTTCACCGACATAAAGCTGCTTTATTCCTGAGTGACAAAAGCCCGCGGGCAAAAGCTAGTTAATTATAGAAAATAAACTTATAAGAATTTTTTTCACCGACAGTGAACATAACAAACAGAAAGAGAAACGGGTCATTGGATGGTTGCGATGTAATATATTATCATTAAAAGAAAGTATCATATGTAATGTAATAAAACATTTTGAAAATGTAGTTTTAGGTGTAAACATTCAGCGCAAACTGCAGTCAACTCTGTGCAGTTTTGCAGACAGATCACAGCTGATAGCTCTCCGATCAACTCAAGTCATAAGGAAGCTATAACTACACGCCGCCATGATATGAACTATAAGTACTCGGTATGCATTGGAAGCATTTATCTTTCTAAATTGCGACTAATGAAGAATAAATCATAAAGTGGTATAATAACAGAGTATGGTGCAGTAAAACATAAATGGGCATAGGTGTACAATTACTTCCTCATCCAATTACTTTGTTGAGCTGATATTCGGCTGACCTACATTGGCAACATTTTGCGATAGTGCCTCCTACGCATATGAGCGACATGTCGATATTGGCATATGATTTCGATATGGCGTGGAGCCCGGCCGAGGCTCGAGTGCATGCTAATACGAGCCGCGGGCGGCGCGAGCGCGGCAGGGCGCGACGTATATACGTGTATGAAACAGTGTAGACAAGCTATGCAATTACCATTTTATTAGTTGGTTAGCTGCCTTCACTTGTTGGAATTTCACTATTACTATAATAATAATAATAAAAAAGTAGGTATGTCAAATTACGTTCGTTCGGGGCGGGAATTGATGTATTAACCTTGAAAACATATTTTTGACGTTAGTTTTGAAAAAGTTTTTAAGAACAGTTAAGGACCTAATTACAGAAAATTAAGGTTTAGTCGAGTTTAAAAAAGGAGGAAGTTCTCAATACGATTGTATTTTTTTATATTCATTAGGTACCTCAGAACTCCGTCATTCATAGACCGATTTAGAAAATCACTTTTTGTTTGAAAGGAAATCTAAATTGGTTCTATTTCAAAATCCAGTTGATATGATGGATCCCCATGAAGAATTGAGGTAAATCCTAAAATATAATGAATTAATATTGGCCTTTGCATTCAAAGAGTACCACTTTATGAAATGTAACTGTTATAGAGACCCAGATGGCTAACGGAAGTTTACAAAGACAAATATATCTATCGATTAAGATAGCTAAGCACTTTGTAAAGAGTGCTAATGAAAATGACATCATAACTTCGTAATAAAACAATTTTTTAAGATAAATTGTTTACATTACAGAATTGTGTTTTAAATAACGAAAAAACAAAACCAGAAATACCAACTTCTGAAATTGAAGGAATTTTATATTAGCAATATTGATGCCTATAGTTGTATTTTTTATGGAGAAAGATTTTATAATATATTATAATTTATTGAGGTAATATCATCTCAGTGGTCGAAGCTGGCCGCTAGACGCTACGTTATAAGTTAATAACCTCCACAATTCTAGTCCAAGTAGTGTCGTGTAAACGTCACAATATACAAAGGCTAATAAAGAAGGGATATGTAATTACGTGGGTGTCCATTGTATCCTAACATAGCGTGGTGTTTTTGTGTTTATTTAGCGTGTTCTCGAGAATTCCACGAGCGCTTTGTAAGCTGTTTTTCTAGGTACGATGCGTGAATGCGGCCCACAGGGCACAAGACTGCGCGCGCTCTCTTGGGCACATTCAAGGGTAGGCAATAGGGCTAGGTATGGTGGGCTTCAGAGCTCTCTAGAAACTGTTTATTGAGTGGACTGATGTTTATACATATTATGTTGCAACGAAGATAAATGATAATGATAAATGATATTTATTTTGTAAATAGGTTTAAAAAACACTTTTACACGTCAATTTTTTTTTCGTCAGTTTATGCTAGATGAGGCCGGTGTTTCCTATCTGGCTACCCTGAGAAGAAACACCGAAACAAACTCAGGGGTCAAAGTCTCTTTTAAAGTCCATACAGTAAATATGTAATGGTCAAATCACATGAGAACCATGCAGATTTGTCTGAGATGGTCTTTTGAAGAAAGAACCATACAGATTTGAGTGGACCTGTCCAATCAGTGTAAGCATTTGTCAGTATTCGAAAAGCTCAACTTAGGACTACCAAGGAGCTCTACGACTTGACGAACAATACCAAAGAAAGGACATTTGGGTAGGTCGCTGAAAACATTCAAATCGCCAGACATACGTTAAAATTACTGAAAAGGAAAGAAAAAACAATCAACATAGTCCTCACATTTACAATAATATAAGCAAATTGTTAGTTTACAAATTATTTAGAGAAGTAAATATTTATGTCAAAGAGAAAAAAAAATACTTTAAGTACTTAAAATGTATACATGTCATTTTGTAAAATAAAAATAATCTCCAATATCAAATTGTTTAAAAAAATATAAATAAAATACACAGGAAAAGCATATTTGAAAATAAAAATAATTAAAAAATACAAAAGAAGAAAAATAAAAATGACAACAGTTGTATTAGGTACTGGAGCAGGTCAATCCCAAGCCTTTTCGTCCTGAATATAGTCTTTTACAGAGTAAAAAGCCTTTTGACAAAGTTTACGTTTTACAAATGATTTGAACTTATTAAGGCTTAGTTGTTGAATACGGATAGGAAGTTTATTATAGAAGTGTATACATTGGCATCTAAATGAGCCCCCTATTTTTTTGAGCCTGGTTGCAGGAACTACAAATTTATGTTTGTTTCTTGTATTAAAATTATGAATATCACTGTATTTTTTAAACATGTCTATATTTTTATGGGCATACAAAATATTCTCGTAAATATACTGTGAAGGCACAGTCATTACATTTATTTCTTTAAATTTATCTCTGAGGGAGTATCTGGGACTTAATTTATAAATTGATCGAATAGCCCTTTTCTGTAAAACGAAAATTGTCTGTATATCGGCGGCATTTCCCCATAATAGAATACCGTACGACATGACACTATGAAAATAGCTAAAGTAAACTAAACGGGCTGTCTCTAAATCAGTTAAATTTCGAATTTGTCTTACAGCATATGCTGCTGAACTAAGTTTTTTCGACAATTTGTCTATATGTGGGCCCCACTGAAGCTTAGCGTCTAGAGTAATGCCCAAGAACACTGTAGCATCTTCAGGACTCAACTCTTTACCTTTTATTAGCACACTGGTTTCTACTTGCCTAACATGAGGCATGGTAAACTTAATGCATTTGGTTTTTTTTCATTAAGGAGCAGGTTATTTACATTAAACCAGTGTACTATTTTTGAAAGAGCTATATTTATATCGTCAGTAACCTGCTGCTGACGTTTAAGTTTAAACAAAAGTGAAGTGTCGTCTGCAAACAACACTATATTATGATTATATTAGAACCGTAGCTTCGCAAAAACTGATACAATTAGAAATAAAAAAAGAAAAGTCGCGTATTTTTTTATTTTTTTTTTTAAATTGTGAAGCCGTAGTATTTTTTGTAAACATCGCAAAATTTTTACGGTTACAAAGATTCGCTGGTAACGCAACGCCCGCACGCTGACACACGCTACACGAACAGTCGCGGCGCGCCGGCTGCGGCTGCGGGCTACGCGCCGTAGATCATAATCGGACGAGTATTTATTGGTGCGCGCTTTCTAAAGCCCTGCGCCTGCGCTGTGCGCCTTCCCGCGACTGTAAAGCTACTCACGAATGTCAAGTGACACGCCATATTACATCGAATGTGTTTTATTGCAACTTCGTATCGTCAACATTATCGGCGTCTAAACGTGAATAAGTCTGAGTGGCAGGTGTACGTTTGGATTTATTACAAACTTCCTTTTTAGTAAAACGTTTGGTGGCAGTTATTGTTGGACATTATTTATATATCGAACGTAATTAAAAATAATCGACAACCATGGGTTACGGTCCAAGTGAATTTCATTATCACTCGTTGAGTAACTTTAAAGCTAAATAAGAAAACTTTCAAAAGGTCGTGTTGGTAAAATCATTTGAATAGCTATCATTGCCTCGTTGATAGCTGTAGTTATTCACACAAGAAGTCATTTGTAACAATTAATTTTAAAGTAATAGATAATTTTAATACTGTAGAGGTAGGTACGATGCGGCTTTTACAACGGAACTTTAAAATTTATTGCCTTCTTTTACTTAACGACTTTCAATCTCTTAAGATTCCGCATGTCGACTTTAAATGGGACGAGGCATTTAAAATCATTATATTAATAAATAGATGTTCATTGTTATCCTATTAGCCAAGAGTGTGTCTCATAATTATGGACACGTGACAATATATATTTCTTTTAAAGCAGAAGTAACTGTAAAATTGCAAGTTATCAATATGTAGGTGTACGAAGTATGTAAGGAATTAGTCACTTGTACACCAAATGGTTTTAGTATGAAAATTATTATATTGTTTATGACATATCATAATTGTTTGGTATTTGAAATCGAGAGAGAGCAAATGAATTTAAAAAAAATATATTTATATGTATGTAAATAAACAATGAAAAAAAAAAAACAATAAAATATTTGTAACATTACTGAAGTCTACAAATAGATTTTTGGGTTCTGTACCTAAGTTGGCAAAAATGGTACCCTTATAGGATCACTACACATAAATTGTTATCACGAGTCTCGAATTTTTTTCTAAATCACAGTAATTTTTGGTTCGTGGCGACGGAGATCTCTCGCGCCGGGCTAGAGGTTGCAATAAAATATTCGAATTATTCGAATATTCTTTCCAAATTAATATTCAAATAGTAAATAAATACATATTCGAATACTACCAAAAAATACTAATCTAAAGTCTATGTTGGTAAAATTACGTACTATGGTAATTTTCGATATTATAGTAAGTAAATCTGGTTTAATTCTTAATTATTATTGATGAATCTGATTTAATAATGTAATATTGCATATAAAAATGCTGCTGCAATGTTTTTACAACATCTTGCATTTGTGATCTTATTATTAACGAGTAAAGTCTTTACTTCAGAAGTTTGAGAATTTTATCATTGTTTTAATATTTCATGTATAATGAAATGTATAATACCGACGAACTTCATACTTAAAAATAACCGAACATAGGACAACATGGCGAAATTAGTCCAAAAGAAAGTTATTTGTCGAGGTCACGACCCTCAGCATTGAGGATAAGCGATGCAAGGAGAAGGAGACTTCTTAATTAGTAATAATAATAATAATATTTCACAACTATCACACAGCGCCGTCTAGTCCCAAGCTAAGCAGAGCTTGTGTTATGGGTACTAGACAACTGATAAACATACTTATATATTTCTAAATACATACATATTATAGATAAATTACACCCAGACACAGAACAAATGATCGTGCTCATCATACAAACATTTGTCCTGGGTGGGAATCGAACCCACGAACTCAGCAGTCAGGGTCACTAACCACTAGACCAACAGGCCTGTGTGTGTGTGTTAGTATATAATTATTTCAAATTTTGATGAATCTACACTTATTATTATTTTTAATATTATAAACAGATAGTTTGTTTTTTTTTGTTTGTAGGAGCTTATCTCTGAAAGTACTAGTCCGTTTACTAAAATTTTTTCACTAATAGAAAGCTACTTTATTCCTGACATAGGCTATATTTTATGTACGCGGGCAAAAAAGGCAAAGGCAACCCATAGTTATGCCAGGTAACAAATAGGCAACCCAACATTTTTATGTTCTAAAGGCTTCACTCTTCCGGTTAGTATTAAATTTATTAATTAAACTCAGCAGTGCATTTTGCAAAAAAAATAAAAAATTGTTTGGCCAGGAATTTTTCAGGCAACCCGCGTTATATTATTAAATATACTAAATTTATCATAAAATACGTTTCATCCATTAAACAAACCGGTAAAGGTCGTTCTTAACCGTATCCTCTACTAATAATTAGGTTAGGCGCCGGGCCTTGGTTGAGGCCATGGTCTGGAGTGAGGAGGAGTGGCAGGCGGTCGCCAACTTCTGCGAAGCAGTAGTGCTCGCAAAGGAGGAGGCCGAACGCATCAGGTAATTGCGTTCTCGCCGTCGCCGCCGGGAATCTGATCCTGATTTCCGGCCACCGTAGGCGCGGGCTTGCGGACAGTGAGCAATGGGTAGCTCGCTGCCCGGCCGTCCGGTAACTGTCCGGACTAATTCCAAGCCGTCGACGACGCGCACTGTTTCCGCGCGCCTCAAGGAGTTGTCAGCAACAGAAGGGGCTCAGCTGGGTCGAAACCGATTGGGGCAGTGTTATCCGAAAGGAAACTCGAGCCCCGGTTCGAAGGCTAGAAGGAACGGGGTGGGCTTTTAGTCAGTAAGAAGAGTCTGACAGTATCTCCCGCTCCGCCCAAGAGCGGGGGTTGTCATTAAATAATTTTTCCCACCATAAAAATAAAGTAATTTTTGGTTTCATAAATTTGTCCGGAAACCTCGGTGCACTAGTCCAATTCGCACATGTCCGGTATTTTATTATTGATAATGAACAGGCTTTAGGATGAATTCCCTTATCCCATTCCGTCCCAAAAACCTCATATCAAAACCGCACAGCACCGCCTCTGACGGTGGAAGAAAAAAACCTACGATTCGAATCCTACGCGCCGGCCGGCCAACATATCTGACGCGCGCGCGATTAACAACCTCTGAAAATATCGTGAAATATCATCTGAAAGTGTTTTCAAGATGATCCTGGATCCCAGCACCCAGTGAGTACCTGACTTCCAATTTTGTACCATTCTTTAGCCTGTTTTTTTAGAAACTTTTATATCGCGTCACCCAACGTTGACGTATTCATACCTATTCAGATAAGATACTTAGGGCTTGACTACTATCTCACCTGATGGTAAGCATTGATGAGCTTACTTTACAAGGCGAGCACGCTTAGACACCTAGAAGTAACTTATTTACTCTTGGCTTAAAGATTCCTAGGTTGTATCTTTCACGGAACATATTAGACTCCGGCAGGGAATTTGATGTATTGTCGACGCGCACCTAGTCCACCAACTTCTGGACGTAAGAAAGTAGGTAGCCTAATACCTACTCGTATTGTCAACTATTACTGAAGGGCCAAAGTACGATAAATTTGAACAAATCGCCAATTTGCATTCAATTTTATAACATTAGTGCGCAACTAATAATAATCGTATTATTAGCAATCACGATGTATGAACAATGTTATTGCGAGTCCATCAAAATACTGCGCCCAACCAAACTTGATGCTTGTATTTTGAAAGTTCCTCAGAATAATGAGAACTGATGACTTTGAATAAAAAATAATATATTCAAGTGACAAATTGTGTTAAGTTGATATGTAAAAAATATTAACATTATACTTAGTCATGCTAAGTGCAGTATGTGCCCACTAGTTCTTTTGTCCTCCTTCCGACTGACATCGTAGAAGTTGAAAGGACTCTTCAACTATTGAAAAGCGACTGCTCACCTGGTTGGGACCAGATCAGTGCTGATGTATTAAAAAAAATATCTGTTACTATAACACCTGTGCTTACAAACTTAATAAATCGCTGTTTTCTGTCTGGAATATTTCCCCTCGCATTAAAAAGAGCTGTGGTGCACCCTATTCATAAGGCGGGGGACAGAGGCAACGTCAGTAACTATAGGCCGATTGCGATTCTAACAACTTTATCCAAGATATTTGAACGCATAATCAACAGCAGTTTAACAAAATACCTTGAACAATATAACTTGTTTTCTGACGCGCAATACGGATTTAGAGCAAACCGTTCAACTGACAATGCAGTACTTGATCTTGTGAACTTTTTAGTTCATAAATTAGATAATAAAGACAAATGCTTGACCATATTTCTCGACCTAGCAAAAGCCTTTGATACTGTCTCTGTTCCACGCCTTGTGCAAAAACTAGAAGATTTGGGTGTTAGAGGTGTTCCACTAGCGCTATTATCTGATTACTTCAACAACAGAACGCAATCAGTAAAGATTGGAGAACACATTAGTGACGAACATCCAGTTGATTTTGGTGTGCCCCAGGGTAGTATATTGGGTCCTACTCTTTTTCTCTGCTACATAAATGAGCTATGTTCCCTTAAAATAAAAAAGTGTCGCATCTCCGCTTATGCTGATGACACCGCCTTAACTTTTTTCGCAGACTCGTGGCATGAACTTTTTGACCTCGCTCAGAAAGGTTTTGATACAGTGTGTCACTGGCTATCATCAAATTTTCTCACTATGAACGATGATAAAACTAAATATATTTTATTTTCTATACGAAATCAAAAGGAAGTCTCTAACCTTGCTAATTATAATATCCGTGCACATAAATGTAACTTTCCTCCTACTCCAAACTGTAACTGTCCCAGTATTAATCCCGTTAAATGTCTAAAGTATCTTGGAATTCACATCGACGCAAATTTAACTTTTGGGAACCACATAGACTTCTTGTCTAAAAGAATACGAAAGCTCACATACATTTTTAAAGAACTACGGGGTGTAGCAGAGAAACAAATGATGAGAATGGTATATGAAACCCTGGTGCAATCAATCATTAGCTACTGCATCACTACTTGGGGTGGAGCATGTAAATCTAAACTGATGATCGTTGAAAGAGCCCAAAGGATGATATTGAAAGTCAGCTTAAACAAACCGCGTCTTTTCTCCACCACAACACTTTACGAAGAAGCCCAAGTGCTAACTGTTCGCCAACTTTACGTATTGCTTACTATACTTCTTCAACACTCCAACTTACCCGAAGAACTCACAACACTCCAGAAGAAACTATGCAATATGTAGGACGACTGCGGTTAATACTTCATTCGCGCAAAAATATTTCCCTTTTCGTGGTGGCGAATTGTACAATAAATTAAACAAAATTATTAATATAACCAACTGTCGTAAAAACGAATACAAAAATAAACTGATCAAATTATTACTAACTTTAAATTATAAGGATACTGAAAAATTACTCGATGTAGCAAAGTAGTACCTAGAATTATCTATATTTATCTATGTACTGTATAAGTTCATATTTTAATATATATTAATAACATATATATAATATACCCTATTTATGTATTTATGTATATACACATTATATTTATGTGCACACACCCATGCACACACACGCATGTTGACTATTTTCAATTTGTGTTGTAATGGGGGGGCTGGAGCTCTAAAATACAGGCCTTGGCTTAGTTTGGACTCCAGATCTCCCACAAATTACCTTCTGTCTTTTGTCAAACTACCTGTCAACTTAACTGTGCTGTAATTTGTTGGGGATAAATAAACGTTTTTATTATTATTATTATTTTTTTATTTATTACTAGAATAATCATAATATATTAATTAATGAATCCTGTTCTATATACCCGACTAAATAAAAAAAATCTAATATTTTCGATTCACTAAAAATTAAGGTTAATTTTAGTAGCTAAAATCCTAAAAATTGATTCTCTTAACTCAATTCATTATAATAATATGTACATATAATTTAAGAAAACGCACGCCCTATGAAAATGTTTTTTTTTTTTTTGTAAAATTGATTTTTAATGCCATCTATTGCCTTTTTGATTTATGTATTGAATTCAGTAATCAAAATTGGGCAAAAACATCGCAGTCGGTTCTAATAGCAAATAGTGTATTATGTTTTGTTTATCTAACGTAAAAATCATGAATATATCCGCTCTGTCAATTAGAAAAATGGCACGAGCGCGTTTAAAAAGCAGAATTGTCTTAAACCTTAAATTTTTGAATTTTTTCTATAATGCAGAATTTTTGGCATTTATGCAAGGTTGAAAAAATCTGCTGTTTCTTATATGTTTTTAGGACAAATATATGAAATACGTCTCTTATAGCGTAGAAAGTGTGAAGTGTCTAAACGTGTAGGTCGCGGTAGAGCTGTAGCGCTCGGTGGTGGCACTGGCAGCTCGCAGGGCGCGCCCGCGGTGCGCAGGTACCTGCGGAGAGCGTGTGAAGTCCGGCCGGCAGGGGTGCCTCACAAAGGAATATTCAAATGCGCTCCTGGACGCGGCTCGCATGAACGTGCATTACCCTATGACCGTATTATTTTTAACATCCAAAGATAATGGCTCATCGGGGCGATTCTTAATTTTTTGTCGCTTTCTTATGCGCGACCCTTTATTAGGGTCCGCAACGCTTTAGGGCTTTTGTGCAACCGACGAATGTTGTCATTAAAGCGAAAATAATTAATTATTTACTCGCACCGTTTACATGTCTTTAAACTGAACCTTTGAATTATGTCAAATATAGCTAAGTTATAATAAAATGGTATTACTGTATAACATCAGGCATATCTATAATAAATCATATAAGAACCCATTTGAAATAGCATTTAGCCCACCATAACACCAAATTATTAATAAATAACAAGTTTTTTTTTAGCTACATAAATATGTTTAATTTTATCCACTAAGCAGATTAATTATCGCTGTTTGCGGTCATTAGCTTTTGCGCATGATTAAATCCCGCGTTAGATGAAGTACAGATGTGGTAAACAACAATAATGAATTAAACAGTGTCCCGTGGGTCCAGCACCGGTACTTATGACACTTTACCCTGTAATTTGGCAATCATGGAGCTGGGCGCGCGGCGCGGCGCTGCGGCCGCCGAGCTATTGTGGTGCGCGGCGCGCCGCTGACGTCAGGAGCCTGTAATTTGCGGTTACTTGCAGGTGTTTATTACATTATAGCTGTGACGTGAGATTAAGTGAAACGAATAAACTCTACACGTCACGGATATATCGGTTAGGCTTTCCGAATGTCGTTCTTCTTTCAACTAACTACTAAGACTCCTACCTACCGCGCGACATGCTAAGTATTTATTTTATAATCGGACAGGTCAGCTTGATGGCTTATAAGTACCTAATATATGAACTTATGAACTTGAATTTAATTAAACCGTCGCAGAATTGTATAATTTCAACAACTATTAATCAACTTTATTATACGTGATCGTGACAAAGCTCGCATAAGCTTAACTTGTAGAAAAAGCGTATTAATTTATTCCGTTACGTTATAAGGCCATCTTGCATATTTTAAATAGTGTTCACTGATTTCACACGGTGAGCGGTGCGCTGACCATTGTCTCCCTGTCATTAAAAAGAAAATTGCACATCCAACAATGGCGCGGGCCATTGTTGGATGTGCAACCCTTTGCCCTGTGTCCATGAGCGCACAGAGCGTTACGGGGCGGCCCGAGGTAATATCTCACAGTTTTGACAATCGCCCGTTGCGCGTTGGGGAGAGTGGAGAGACACTCATTGTTTCGCAGCATCCGAGGGTCCCGCAGAGAATTTATGCTCGCCTGTCATAACACAACGAATTTACGCTTTGTGAATCAATACAGTGATTTCATCAATAGACAGCCTTTGTTTCTGGGTGTCGAGCTTACGTAATGTATTAGGATATGTCAGCAAACAGTAATGTGTAAGTGGATACTTTAGCTGAGACAATGGCCACTCATTTATATTGTGCCAATATATGATAATAAATCCGGACAGCTATAAAAAGCTTTGCGACGGACACTACGCGGAGTTGAATAGTGTTTGTATCAGAAGCAGTCAAGCAGGTCTATTAGACTGTCTTAAAATAAGTAACGCATTTATAGTGTTAGGTATTGAGGAAAAATTAAATATATTATATCGAATGAACTTAGTATATCGTATCTTGTGACTGTAGAGATTTGCTAGGTTAAAAGCTATATATTTTTAACTGACTTCGAAAAGGAGGAGGTTCTATGTTCGGCTGAATGTATTTTTTTATGTATATTCACCGTTATCTCGGTCAATGGTGAACCGATTTTGAAAATTATTGAAGTGAAAACTTCTTTAGCGGCGTTGAGCACTTTTTCTGTAATGGGTATAAAATCTTAAACTCGCGTCAGGACACGTGACCTGATCGAAAAAGCGTAAGACGGATGGAGAGTAGACAGCTATCCCCTCTCTACGGCGCGGCGAAAATGTATGCCTGGGCCTACTGTTTCAAATATATAGATATATATAAATATATATATATATATATTATAATGTTATTAATACTTACGTTTACTTTACTTAACAATAATCACATCTCTTTATAATATTTCTTATAATATATATTTAGTTATTTTATTTTCTTTGATCACTGTCATCTGTCATGTCACTACTATTTTCTTCTATGGTTTTGATTAGGTATCAACAAAGAGTATTTTTATAGTCTTAGGTTTTATTCTTTTACTCATAATATTATTTATTTTGTAAACATATAATTTGCTAGAGTGCGTCTACTGAAAGCGTAACCTGGAGTTTTTTTTTTAAATTAAATTGGCAACATTGTTTTGCCGAAAAAAATCACGTCAAAGTCTATGGTTGCAATTGTCAGTTTTTGGAAACTGATATTTATTTTTCAAGAATAATTGCTTAATTGTGGGAAAAACAATAAACAGTAACGTGCAAAAACTGCTACACACTATGGTTAATAAGTTCAAACAAAAACAAGAAGAGAAAGAAGGTGTTTTCAATGAAAACCAACATTGTTTACATACGATTTCTGATTTTTAAGTTAGTATGACGTTATAATCTTGATCCTTGTCGACTAATATTATTAGATAGTTATATTAAGGATATAATGATATTTTTTTTCTTATATTTTTAGGTAATCTGACATATTGCGAATTTCATAATGGACAAAATCATCGAACAAAGATTTTGGTGAATTGACTTAATCAAAAACACATGCTAGTGAGTGGTAGAATGCGTTCAAAAGCAGTTGAGATGTAAAGAAAGATTTGCCTCACTCTGTCTGGTAGTGCATGAAAGTCTGCAACTGAAGTTAAAATCGCGAAAATCCTAGTTCAAGTTTGATAAAGATGCTGCTGCAGCAGCTGCTGAACTTTTTGTGTCTCACGAGTCGATCCGTATCATTTGAAACAATCACTGGAGTATAAAACATGTTCCCACTTGACTAATCCCAAAAGATCTGGATTTTCTCTATGCTAAAACGAATCGATTCCAACCCAACAATCTTGAAACACATTAATAGTGTTGGCAAGACGTGATGAAGTTGAAATCATGTTGACTATTTTATTTGACTATCACGGTGTTGTGCACTTGGTATTCTTGCCAGAACGCCAAATGGAAAATAAAGAATATTATTTAAATATTATATAGCGACATTTGAGAGATCAGATAAAATAAAATAATTTGAAATACTATCTAACATTTTGTATGTTATTGACATTTACCATACACCCATCAAATAATTAAGTCTACACACATGTTTTTGACTAGGATTTAAGTTAGTAATTTAAGTACAACTATTCTAAAATTGTCATAAATACAAAAAATACTCTAGTATCAAAACTTTTTTCTCCTACTATTTCAATAATACCACATTCAAAATTTTTGGTTGTTACCTCCTTTTCTCAGGTCACGCTATTAGACGGACTCTATCAAATTATATGTTCTCTTATCTGAAATCATTCTTTAAAATTAAATTGTAATTTATATCTTTCTTGTGAAACAGCAATGCTGGCTGTAACCTGTTTTCAAATTTTAAATTATTGATTGACAGCCAGCATAGCCGTCAAAATTGATAAAAAACCATGTTTGTGAGTTTCTTGGTCAGTTTTCGGTCAGACTCTTAGTGCAGCTACATGTTCAGTTCCTGGTGTCAGTTTTTCTTGGTTCAGCTACATGTGATAGTTTCTTGGCTCAGCTCCTGATGTCTGTTTTTCCTGATTGAGCTCCTTGGACCATGAAGACCTCCTCCGTGAAGGAACTGAGGACCTCCTCTCTACCTCTGCCGGCCCTGACGGCAGAGGACTGTTCAGAACTCATGGACCTGGCCTCTGAGGGCCTCCTCTGTACCTCTGCCGGCCCTTGCGCTGGAGGGCTGTGTCGCCTACCACTATCTGTTGCTACCTGCGGCTGCGTAGCCTTCGCCGTCCCTCGTACGGCTGAGGGCTACGCCTACACCAGCTGCTGTGCTCCGCCGTGACGCCGTTTGAGCTGACTTTTTATAACTTTATATCTTTTTATATTCCTATTGTTTTTATATGCTTTTATTTGTAATATAACCTCACAAGGATTCATATCTATATATATTATTTCTCCCTCCATACTTTCCTCCCACCTCTCACTACTCACCACACGTGCCTTGCCAGGGCTACTCCCTGGAGGCACTTACTCACTACACTCCCTCTTGCACTCGCATAACACTCTTCCTCTCCTCTTACTATCCACTTACTCTTCTTACTCTCACTCTTCCTCTACACTCCTATACACTCCTCACTCCCATACTCCTCCTCCTTACCCTCTCATGTAACTGTTACACTCCTTTGTGTACACATTACGTTACAATATTTCAACGTATATAGATATAGTATATATATATATACATATATATATATACGTATATATATTTATATTTATTTATATATATATATATTTCAACGTTAATAATCAAGTTTTCACTTCTGCCGGCACTCCCGGAGTGCAACCCGTCTTTTTTTTTTTTGATTGAATGGTTATGCTTCCAAATTAGTCCCAAATAAATATTGTTATGATTTGATCATGAACTTCAAAGATATGGCACAGAACTTCTCATAGGGTCACAGCAGAACTGTCGTAACAAGTAAAATTGCTTTGTTTATACATACGGTAACTAACAGATAAAAATAAGAAAGAAAAAGGGGTGACGATGTATCGAACTGATCTGATGATGAAACCAGAAGTGAAATTAATGTAATTTATCCGGGTTTGGGATTATTACAATCGTTATGAGATGCACTCTGGGTATAAGGTATTTAAGTTTGGCTGAGGGGTACTTTTAAGTGGTGGTCCAAGTTCATAATTAAAAAGGGTAAAATAAAAAAACTTTTTACAAAAACAAATACATACCCGACTTCAATGTTATCTTATCACTGAAAGTACAAAACTGACTTTAATTTTGTAAGTCGGTGTTCAATAACGAAGAGAAAAAACTATTATAGAAACAGCGACTTCCGAAATTAAAGTTACATATTTTGTACTTTTCAGTGTTAACATTGAAGTCGGTTATATTTTTTTTTGTAAAAAGTTAAAAAAAAGTGATTATGATGAATCGTGATGCAGACAATATATACAAGAGATACCTACTTAGATATTTTCTTTCGTTTTTAAACATTATCCTAAACTAGAATTTACTCCTATACCGTGAGTAGGTATATTCACAAACATGTAAACTTATATATACAAGAAAATCAGACAACACCAACTTTATGTAAGCCATACAAATATTTGTTCCGTATGGGAATCCGTGACACGCAGCACGGCATCGAATTGCTTAACCTCTGCACCAATGTCCGTTTGGATTGAGGAGCCACTTCATGATTTTAAAAGGAAACTCACCCCTTATTTAGTAGTAAAGAAAATAATTTTGTAGGCCAAACCCCGAAATTTGTAGTAAAACATATCCAAAGTTATATCAATTTTAAAGTGGCTCCTCAATCCAAATGTCTGAACTGAGGAGCCAGTTGGAACACGGAAAGTATTCAATGAATATTTTTGAAAATTTTGTATCATTTAGTAGTAATTGTGTATAGTACCTACTAAAAATCTGAGTCTAATACTGTTGATATTCAAGAACATACAATACTTTTAATGTGGCTCCTCGATCTATACACAAGAACGTGAATTTACATGAAAGTAATTGGTCAATTTATAATTCCACTGCAAAAAACATTTAGTAGTAAGTATGTTTCAATTTGTAGCCTATAGAGAAAGTAGTAAAACTGATTAAATTTATTAAATAAATGCATTTTATTTGGATCCTCAGTCCTGACGTTTTACATAATAAATAATTGATTGTATGGGCCTGATATCACAATGAAATCAAAAACCAAAAACACTAACATTTAGTATAAATGTCTACTAAACGCCGAGTACAAAAATCAAGCCCATTGTTATCAACAGGATTATATAAAACTTTTGTACAACAATCTCCTTATTATAGGTATACAATTACAGGCAAGTAGAATTTGTGCAGTAGAATGTGACTCAATGTTTTTGGGTAATAAATTATGTACGCAGAACATTTATAATTTATTGGACATAGAGTTACAGTCATATGTGCAGGTAGGTGCAATTTATTGCGCGTGTTCGTACGGTTTGCCTCTCAACAATTCTTGTTTACACTCAATACTGTAATTTCATAATTCAAGCGTTTAAATGCATAGCTTTTCGTGAGCGAATGTAAAAAAGCGCAGAGGCTCGCTGGCACAGCGATTACGGCCCTTAAAATAACATCGTACGTTTAAGTTAATGACAGACACACCGATAAAATGCACTTATAATTGCTTTTACAAAGAGTTTTGGTGAAAAATTATCATGCATTATGGTATTACGATGGGGTTCTCCCACGGGAGGGAGAGGAAGTGCTTTAGCTAGTAGGTACACACGTATGTGAAAACTAATTTTGACAGGCCTGTTGGTCTAGTAGTAAGTAACCCTGACTGCTATGCCGTAGGTCGTGGGTTCTATTCCGACACAGGACAAATTTTTGTGTGATGAGCATGATCATTTGTTTTGTCTGGGTGTTATTTATTTATAATATGTATTTAGAAATATATAAATATATTAACATTGTATAAATGTATAATCAGTTGTCTAGTACTCAAGTATAGTACGAAGGTAGCTACTATAGCAATGTATGTTTTGTGTTGAAATAATGTATCGGATTTACAGATTCCAATCGTGCACAAGTACTAACTAATATTAATTTATTTATTTACACTGCATTAATAAATAAACATATATATCTGTTATGAGCCAAGGGCGCCGTCTGCTTTGCCACATTAAATACCAATGTGACACTCGGCCTGTATATTCACTAGATTTGTAGTCACGGGAAATATCGATTAGAAACTTAGATGAATATTAAAACTTAACAAAACAGTTAAATATTTCTTATTAGCTTACTTAGCTTCTGCTCACTTCTTCACCCTTGTGAAAGAAGTTTTCTCCATACAAATTTTGGACTCCTCATTCATCCCCAAAAGAGTAATTTTGGAAAAAAATTAGCACATCCCTACATCATTATGTGTGCGGTGAAATCTGTGCGGTGGTTTGAACTATGTGATCGTGGGATCTAGATCCATAAGGATTGCCTTTTATAATATACTAGCTTTTGCCCCCGACTTCGTCCGCGTGGAATAATGACTTCCAGCAGAATTTGGGTTTTTCGCTTAGTTATCGCCTTTTCCATGGTCTATCGATTACGTGTGTAAATAAACATTTATAAAATCAAATTGTCTCTCTTTACACATACAGATTTAGAAAAGGTAAAAAAAAACAAGATTTTGCTTCTTTTTTAGACTATGATTATAGTCTAAAAAAACCGGCCAAGTGCGAGTCGGACTCGCCCATGAAGGGTTCCGTAGCAGCAAGTAACATAATATAAAAGTTCTTGTAATGTGTTGTAACTTTGATCGATGTTTTAATAATAGTGTATTTTTTTCGATTTATGACGCATTAAAAAAAAACTACTTACTAGATTTCGTTCAAACCAATTTTCGTTGGTAGTTTTTATAGTAATGTACATCATATATTTTTTTTAGTTTTATGATTCTCTTAATTTAGAAGTTAGAGGGGGGGGGGGACACACATTTTACCACTTTGGAAGTGTCTCTCGCTCAAACTATTCAGTTTAGAAAAAAATGATATTAGAAACCTCAGTATCATTTTTGAAGACCTATCCATAGATACCCCACACGTATGGGTTTGATGGAAAAAAAATTTTTGAGTTTCAGTTCTAAGTATGGGGACCCCCAAAATTTATTGCTTTTTTTCTATTTTTGTGTGAAAATCTTAATGCGGTTCACAGAATACATCTACTTACAAAGTTTCAACAGTATAGCTCTTATAGTTTCGGAAAAAAGTGGCTGTGACATACGGACGGACAGACAGACAGACAGACAGACAGACATGACGAATCTATAAGGGTTCCGTTTTTTGCCATTTGGCTACGGAACCCTAAAAAGAAGAAAATAATAATGAGAAAACAGGACGAAGAGGACACTCTTCGTCCTGTATAAATTCGACGGTCGGACGGTCTAGTGAAAGTCGCTGGAACCTGAACCACAGGACTGGCCATCGTGGAGATGTCTTTGGCGAGGCCTATGTCCACTATGGTTTTACAGGATTTCCTTGTAAACAATATTGAAAAAGAAGAAAGAAGAAACAATGGATTTGCTTCTTTCTTCTTTT
The DNA here is from genome assembly GCA_929112965.1 of Mythimna albipuncta. Classification (NCBI taxonomy): domain Eukaryota; kingdom Metazoa; phylum Arthropoda; class Insecta; order Lepidoptera; family Noctuidae; genus Mythimna; species Mythimna albipuncta. The sequence goes on along the minus strand of OV815959.1, from coordinate 20,933,593 downwards.
TATTTGCGTTGTGTTGTCTGACTTACATATGTGTAGTTGTTATAATCTGTGTGTTTAACAGTGATAAAGAAAAAAAACAAAATTGAAAACGGCTTCAAAATAAAAAAAAACCGGCCAAGTGCGAGTCAGACTCGCAAACGAAAGGTTTCGTACCGTTATATGTATAAAAACATGTTTTTGTATGAGAGCCCCCTAATTATTTATTTTATTCTGTTTTTGGGTATTAATTGTTGTTATACGCGTCGTGGTGGCCTGGAGGTTAAAGCCCGCCTCTCGTGCATGAAGGTGCGGATTCTAAACCTGGCAAGTACCAATGTGATTTTTTCCGAGTTATATGTATTTCCTAAGAGTATTTAGACACCACTGACAGGCGGTGAAGGAACACATCGTGAGGAAACCTTATAATTTTAAATTATAAGTTTGAAATCGCCAATCCGCCTTGAGCAAGCGTGGTGACTAATGCTCTAACCTTCTCCATGTGAGAAGAGGCCTTTGCTCAGCAGTGGGCACCAATAGGTTGATGATGTTGTTATAGCGGCAACAGAAATAAATCATCTGTAAAAAATTCAACTATCTGACTATTATGGTTCATGAGATAGTCTGGTGACAGAAAAAATCCAAAAATCCTCTCTTAGTGCTCACTTGCTTCACTGGTGGAACCTATATACAAAGTTTCAAGTGAATCTATAAAGAAATAAAAAATTTCAATTTACGGGGGGCAAATGATTTTTCTCCCCCTAGGGGGGAAATTTACAAAAATCTTTTCTTATTGCGCACTTGCTTCACTGGTGGAATCATACAAAGTTTCAAGTGAATCCATTAAGAATTAATAATTTTCAATTTACCCCCCTTTTCTCCCCCTAGGGGAGATATTTCCAAAAATCCTCTCTTAGTGCTCTCTTGCTTCACTGGTGGAACCTACATACAAAGTTTTAAGTGAATCTGTTAAGAAATAAAACAAAACAGTTTATCCCCCTTATTCCCCCTTGGGGGGAATCTTAGTGATAGCTTACTCCTCCCAACAAACACACATGCCAAATTTCAGCTCTCTACTGCCAGTAGTTTCGTTTCGTTCTGTGCGTTGTCTGTCAGTCACTCAGTAACGGAAGAGTTTTATAAAACTCGTAGATAGAAGATAGATAGATAGATAAATCTATATCTAGGTACATATACTTTACCTCTTTATTTTTATGTGTCTTTGTTTGTAGAAGGATGTCTGAAAGTTTTTAAAAACATTTTTTCACCGATAGAAAGCTGCTTTATTCATGAGTGGCATCTATACACTTGTACACACGAGTATATAAAACATGAAACCCTATTTCCTTGGTTACGACATCACGCGTGAACGGCTGGACCGATTTCGCTAATTCTTTTTTTGCTGTGTTCGTTATTGTGAGGAGAAGGTTTTTTATAGAAAAAAAATGAAAATTAGGGTAGTGTAGGGTAGAGTAGATTAGGGTAGAGTAGGGTAGAGTAGGGTAGAGTAGGGTAGAGTAGGGTAGAGTAGGGTAGAGTAGGGTAGAGTAGGGTAGAGTAGGGTAGAGTAGGGTAGAGTAGGGTAGAGTAGGGTAGAGTAGGGTAGAGTAGGGTAGAGTAGGGTAGAGTAGGGTAGAGTAGGGTAGAGTAGGGTAGAGTAGGGTAGAGTAGGGTAGAGTAGGGTAGAGTAGGGTAGAGTAGGGTAGAGTAGGGTAGAGTAGGGTAGAGTAGGGTAGAGTAGGGTAGAGTAGGGTAGAGTAGGGTAGAGTAGGGTAGAGTAGGGTAGAGTAGGGTAGAGTAGGGTAGAGTAGGGTAGAGTAGGGTAGAGTAGGGTAGGGTTTTTTTTTTGTGTGGCAGTAGTTGGAAATCTATCATGGACGCCAAGACTACCCTACAGGAAAGCAGTATGGGCAGTGCCGGACTCCTACCGGCTAAAAACCACTTGTGCCATGCGAAAGGCCCTGTCGTCACGTTACGCAGGGTTTGTTTGAAGGGCTGTAAGTTTCTGTTTTTGTTTCCAGTTTTGGTTTATTACTGGGTAATGATAAATATATACTATAGTCATATATGAAATATAATAATAAATAATAAAATAAATAAAAACATCAAAATCCCCATTCAATTTAATTTATCCATTGTTACAATTTTGTCATTAAATTCATTATAAAATAATTTGAAATACGTCAAGATTATTAATCGTTTCCATAAAATAGTGAAGACCTTGGTAAAATCAGATTGTAGAAAGAACGATGGTCAAATCTGAATGAGACCCGTCCCCCCTATCCAACAGATTTGAAACAGGTGTCATTCGAAGCATCTAGTTAGACAGACATTTTTTAATATGGTGACATATCTCAAAAGTATGGGGTTTAGGTTTTACAAGACATTTTTATTTTAACCTAACCTAACCTAAGTATTTTTATGAAGAAAAACCACAAAGCAAATATTTGTAATATTCACATGTTTTTTACGGTCGCAAATGTCTGTTTCAATAACTTGAAAAAAAAAAAAAACGGTAGTAAATTGCAATTTAAATAACGTACGAATATTTTGCGGTCAGTCTGAAATCTGCGCGCATTTCTTGCTTTAAAGTTTAAAGGCATGTTTTAAAATGGAAGCTTCAGTTGAGTAGACGGAAAAAATCGTTGTCGATAGAAACGTTAATAGCCTGATTAACAGCAATACATTCTAAAGATATATCAAAACCCACTTTAAAAATGTTCAAAACAAGACAAAATCATTTCGGTGGACAACTGTAATTAATTATGTGAAGAATTAGAATGCTGACAGCTACACATACAGGTGTCGACAAACAAAACTTAAAATGTTGCCATTATATAATGTCACGGAGATATTTAATGTTGGAAACATTGGATAAGCAATTAGCAGCAGCGACTAAGAGTCGCAGACATACATCAGCTACAGTAGCTGTGGGTAGCCGCTCCGGCGATAAATTCCCGCAACTAGCCGGTGGTTACTAGCCAATAATCGACGTTGCATATTTACATAATTGTACCCGCTAAGTGTCTGTATCTACATAAAATTGCGTCTTTTTCATGACTCCTCTATATTTAACCATGATGAAAATCGCTTCGATCAAAATATTTCCTCTGAACCTCAAGCCTCTTAATTAATAATTTATTTTGAATAACTTTGGCCAACGATCACCTTATAATGACGGAATGATTTTGATATTATCATTAGTCATTATACATATTATTATGTTTAACATGTATCATAAAACTTTAACTTTATTAAGTATTTCTGTGAATATCTAGTAACAGATAGGAATCTAATTAATTATTACGTCCTTCCATTTGATTCTTAACTAAGTCTTATGCGAACGATGCTGGCTTTACTAATAGCTTTTCTTATTGGTCCCATTGAACTGTGAACGACAACTAATTAGACTGTCGGAAGTCAGTAATAACCATTGATATTAAAACCAATAATAAAACAGAACATTGATACAAAGTTAAAGGGCCTGGAGTTGGAAGGTTTATGGTAATAACGTTCGTGTGTTAGCTCCGCACGCATGTCGATTGTGGCGTTGTTGATGTAAGCAGGGTGCAAATGAATATTTATCAATTTATAATAGCCTGAATTGAGAGAGTTGAGGCACATTAACAAACTTTTCGAGTTTTACTTTATGATTGTTGAGAATGAACAGTTTAGAAACCATTAAAGTATAAATACCAGTCATTAAAAGTATCGAGAAAAGTTACACTTTACGACTTTTTATAAATTGCAACATACAATATTATGCTGCATTATTAGTTATAGATTATGTGTTCAATGACATCATGACACGACATGCGGTAAACGAGAACGGAAGATAGAAAAAAAGTGTAACAGAAAACAATTTTATTACAGAGACATTTCCGTTCGGCTCGATCGGAGATAATATTTAATCTTGGGACCTGAACACAGCTAATCTAATTAGATTCCAACTAGTGGAACGGGTCGATAAAAACGGTTATGAAGTTGGAATGGACGCCGCTACTGAGCGACAATTATGTGTGGATATCTGATTGCAAGTGAACACAGCTTTTATGATTCGATACTAAAAGAAGTGCACAGATAATACCGCCTATTACGCTTGCTGATTTGTAAACATAAAACAACATCAGTATATGTACCTACAATATGTTGCATCTGCCGATATGACTTAGATTGTTTACACATAAATAAAATATAAGTGTTTATATCAAACTTAAAGAAACGTCAATAAAGCAATACGATTGATATGACGTAAGAAGTTGTAAAGAGATGTATTGCAACGAGGTATTTGTTAAATGTTGACGCGGCTACGGTAATGGATACAGTCTCTGGATACCAGTGCCAACGTCCGTTTGAGCTTGTACTACACTAATGATAAATGATTCTGGGGATTGCGTTTCCTTAAGCACCTTTTGCATTTAGGTTCACTTCAAGGCTCTTTAGAACAGACATAATTCTATCGTTGCTATTAGTTTAACTAATAACTGTTGCAAATACATTTAAACATGCTAGTAAATAAATGGACTTCACTAATGCTGCTTAGTTTTGTGCAGGCTCTTGTTAATACATACTTCATAGTATCTTTTTTGTATCGTATCGTATTTGAAGACCTATGGTTATCTGTGTTTGGAGCACACGTAATTCCTCTGAACCTAATTATAGTTCATGTAATTTGTGTTGGCATAATTGCATTGTGTAATGGTATGATAGTGTAGTGGTGTCGGTGGCGTGGTGCGTCGCACGGCGCGCCCGAGGGCGATTCCAAGGATAACGGAGCGCGCCCGAGAAGCTGATTTATCGTGGACATCCACCGAACCTATCCGATTTGCATTTAGATAGCGTGGCTGAGTGCCGGTGCTGCGGTGCGGCGGTGCGGCGGTGCGGGCGGGGCCGCGCCGTTTTACTCTATCGCACGTAAATTAACTATTAAATTATCTTTCTGCTAAAAAACGACAAAGGCTATTCATCCCACTAATAAAATTTAAACGTACTCCGTCGATGCTCTATCATCAAGATTTGTACCTCTAATAGCGTAGTTGATGATGTTAGATTTTCCTTATACATTTGAGGAAAGTTGCTGTCCCAGCTCATTAAGTCATAAATCAATATGGGTATCTTGACTAAGGGTGCTTTATGTAAATTGATTACCGAATATAATTTGGACCACGATGTTTGTTTGTGGAACATCGTGGTCCATCGTGGTCCAGGTCGATCGTGTAGTAAAATTTAATAATTATATAGAGTGGCACATTCCTCGAGAGCCGTTAGTTACGTAGTGGTGACGGAAAGCTGACGATGACGGCGCTGGTAGTTCAGACTCAGCTGCTCGTAATTTTTCTACCTCCGCAATTAGTAGGCGCCGATTTGGCGCATTAAGTAAACCTTTCCTTCAGCAGCAAGCAGATATCAAATCAATCGTTAAGTCTATGTAACTCTTAATCAAAAAAAAATCGTTAAGTCTATGTAACTCTTAATAACATTTTCTTAATACACATTAACAGATTTTATTGACACTTAACTATATATATGTCTAGGAATTTATGAAGGTAAATTCCTAGATAAATACATACATAGTTAAGTTAGTAAGTTAGTGGAGTGTCAATAAAACCAGTTAACGTTTTCAATATTCAAGCAATTAACAATCATATCTATATCTTTTTGGATTAATCATATTTTTTTTCATGACCATGAAACATTATGAACAAAAAAATTCCAGTAAGTAACACCTTCCATCGAAACTAAAAGATGCTCTACATAATATTCATGGATAGTATGCTCACTTTAATGAAATATATTAACCAAATTAAATAAACCTCAGATTCTATAAAATTGTCTAACTAAAGTCGTGTAAACAAGACAGCAATGAAACGCTAAACATTCCAATATACGCATAATAACTTATTTTAGATTTGCACGCTACTTTATAAAATGCAAATCATATTCTATACAGAAGTAGGTGCGTATTAATCGAAACTCGGCGTATAAAATATGGTGTCAGTGGACGTTGCTAAATGTTTTACAAAATGGAAATCGCGATTCAGCCGGCTCGCATGTGTGGTGCAGCTTATTGCAAATTTTCTTCGCGAGAACATTTAATCTTTCCGTCAAACAGATGTTATCCATTGCAACGAAGCAACCACTCTGAGGCGTAAAAGGAAGAAGCACACGCCCCTAATTGCGATATATCCCGGAGTATCTCCTACAATATGTAAATAGGCGTTGGAGGTAATTAAAAGCTTATCTCTCGGTCTGCCATCGTGGCCTCGCTGATTGCTTCGTAAAATGATTGACATGCTATTTTAACAGTGTACCGATAATGAAAACGTTCCTGCACAATTTAATTCATACTTTATTTATTGTTGACAATTACTATTTGCACAGGATAATTGATCGCGTTCTCACAATTGTCAGGCTGCTGACGAGTTGTTTGCGATTTTTTTGAGTGTGCGTAGCCGCGAGGCGCCCCCGCCGCCGCCGCGCGCTGCTAGCCGTCCACACACCGCCACTTACAGCGACTACACTACTTTTTATTATTTGTGTCACTTTTTTATACAGAATTCTCGATAAATTATCTTAATACGATAAATATTTACATTCGTTTTACAAAGCTTATTGACTTGTCTATATGTAAGTACAGGTATTTCTTAATCGTTTTCAAGAAGATTTTTTAGTCAGTGTTTAGAACGGTTTTACGTATTAACTGCTAAACGACGGTATTTACTTAGCGGTCCGGATGATCGTTCCGAGCTAAGAATGGAATTTGTAAATAGCTTTAAGTGTCTGGCTGGTAATACCTATAGTAAGACATCAACAATAATCGTGTTTCAGCTGACTAATAGTTGCTCAATCCTACAGCCTTGCCAGATCATCTAAGTAAAACAATGCGATATCAAATCTGAATGCATTAAATCTGCATTGCCATATTTCCGTGGGCAGTGTCGCAGAACTTGTAGATCTTTGGGGAATAATGGCTTCGCGGTTTAATTATAGTCGCAGGAGTATAACATAATCGGGCATAAATCACTGTATATAGATACCTGGCAGGGCAACCTGTTCGGAGTGGCGCGCACAATGCGAGCTGCGCCGCCGCTAATTTATACCTTCATGGTGATTTAACGACAGCAGCCGAATCTATCCAAGAATACGTATCAAAGTTTTTCCTATTGATGCTTTAAAGAATAAAATTCATTCGTAGTGTCATTTATAGGTTTTTTATTCGTGTGGTTCGCATCATGAAATTTATAGATATGGTCTCTTTGTTCAGTTGGTCGTTCGGTGAGTACCACGTTTAGCACACAATCGAGAGCATTAACATTTCCATTGAAACGTGCAGACTTTAATCAGCCGATACGATTCGCTCAGCCGCTCAGACGCTCAGGCCAAACATGACGAGTGACAGAACCGCACCGCGGCCTCAGCTTCCCTTGAGAATATTGTTCTTCATTTGTGTCTCCGCCGCGAGATAACGACGCAACCGTCCCCACTTATTACTTTACGAAACCATTTAAGTTATTATAAGTTTACACAATTTATATTGTTTACAGATTTATACCAGTCGTAGGTCTGATTTATAATAAAGGCTCTACATGCTATTAAGTAACGCCTTCTCGAGGAACATGGACCACACACAGCATTCAAATTAGAAAAGTCAGACAAAACGGAAACGATGCATTTATTTTGGGTTTAGAGAGGTCGCGGACGCCGCGGGCGTTCCTTCTTCTAAGCTCGTAACTCTTCTAATAGGACACGTGACGCGAGCTTAACTAGGGCTTAATGCGAGCAACCTCGATTGTATATTATATATCATTTTGATTTGTAGTGAAACCGAAACATTTGTGCGTCTTGTGTCGACCGTTAAGACGATTAGTGTAATATTTTTATGTGGCCGTTCGGGATAAAACATACTCAATTTACTTCTTCATAATTCTCAGATATCATAATAATATTAACCTCGCAGCTACGCTTTTTAAAACGGGATGTTTATTTATTGTTAAATGGTTGTTAAAGATAATTCGTTTCAAAATGATCGATGATAAGTGCTTATTCAGTTTTTGTCGTGTTCACGCGGTGTTATAATTGCGAGCATATTCTTGTGCATTGCGTTTCCACATTCGCAGGCGCAGGCGCAGCGCAGGCGGCCTTCAGGTGCCGTCTCTTCCGCACGTCCCCTCACCGCTAATGACACAAACTGTCTTTTACATGCATGCCAAATGTTCATTGTTTTGTACTTTAAACGAATAGTGTCGATATAGGGTTTTGCAATGTAGATTATTCGTGTAGCGTCTATTAAAGTACGAATAAATGAACACGTAGGTAGTAACATTATTGGTTTAAAAAAATCACAGCATTAAAGTGGAATGCAACACATGAATACATACTTAAGTACGAAGTTACAAAGTATTCTAAAACATAATTTTGAACTGACAATCAGCGGTAGATAAGTATAAACTTGAATAGTGACGATAATTCAATTAGAACAATTTATTATTCTCGTTTGTAAATAAAGTGCGTATTGATCGTGATGTCTGTGAAGGCGCCGGCGAGCGCGCTGCCGGGCAGGCGCAGGCGCACACGCACAATACAAAGAGCACTTCTTTCTTACAATCGCGAGTTAGCGGCGCATTCAACCGCCGTGTCAACCTACTGAGCGTTGTCACTCAACGGTCACTCAACGGTTTTCAAAAGAATTACGAATAACAATTTTACGAGCTCTGAATTAAATTTTATTTTCTGCCAAATGTCACAGTTTAAATAAAATTCTATGAGTGACTCTATAAAGAGCCGTCAATACGGTCAACTTATTAAAAAAAGAAATCCGCATTCTTATTATTTAGTAGCGATTGGAGAAATAACGGTTTTAATATTTGAATAGAATATAAACAATGATATCAACTTGACAACACAATGTATATTTATGGCTTTCGTTATTAAAGAAAGAACCCTAACAAAACAGTATCAATGCGTCAATATCACCCCTTTTATTTATGATATTTCGTTAATTTAAATCGGGAATTGGATAGGGCGCACCGAATGATAATTCAAAGATACCGAAATTGTCAATGCGTGTAGGCAGACGTGGCCTATTGCCGCTTGTTTAGTGCCAGTAATTGTAAGCTTCAGCGCGTAATTATAGAGCCACGTTAAACTTTCAGAGTTGAATGCTACTAGTTTCGCAGACAGGAGACATGACTTATTTAGTGCCCATGTTGCGTTTCCATCTTTAATCTGCGTGGGCGCATATTTCTGAGAAAACATTTCTTGTTGACCGTACATAATGCTGCCAAGAAAACAGAAGTAATAATGTTGGCCATACTTGTACGGTGAAGAAGTCCGTAAATGAATCATCGCATATGCGTTCCTCGTCAGCGCGCAAAAAGAGGTTTGTCGAAAATGCTCCTCGTTTAGTTTAGCTCGGCGAGGCTGCGCTCGCTCATGCTCCCCGCACTCATCCCTTATTTATTTATACTGGTATGAAGAATGTTCATTTTTTGTTCTGCCATAACAGTGTGCGTCCAGCGCAGCGACAGTCCAAGCCAGCGAATTCTTTAATTGACAAAATGCAGCGAAGTTACATTCCGCCTCGAATCGTTTGCTTTAATGTGGGAACACTAAATGGATTATTAATGACACATTTTCACTTTTACGCTAATTCGAAAAATTAATTATTTAAGGTCAAGTTTTATCTACATTATATTGATAAATTGGTAAGGCATTTGCAATAAATATCTATTGAAAAAAATACTAATAAAAAAAATGTGATTTTTGGAACTTCCTGAATATTTTAAGATGTAAGAATATTATTGAGTTATTAATTCATTAAACCCCAAGCGAACGCCGGCGTTCGCGCACCTATTGTCTTTCAATTGTGTCTGTAATTATCATGATTGAAAGGTTAAATTTGTAAACTACAGTTAACTAATTGTTATAAGTTTAATTAAGTTAGGTATAGAGATGTGCCCTCTAATGCACCACTGTATATGGATGGAAAGGTGTTCAGAAAGAGACTTTTAATTAAAATTACATTATATCTGCAGCCCTGCATGAACGTACTTACAATGTAATTTACGGTCAAATAAAAAATAATCGTTTAAATCATCAGTTTCTATCACGGCTCGCTCAGCGCTGGTAATGAGTCGTTAGTTGCGATAGGTTCTAGTTTCTCTTATCATCGATGATAAAACATGCGTAGATTCGAGCCGCACCCTGCGCTTTCCCTTGGAGGCAGGTACTGCGCCTGCTACGTTCTGTGTGCCGAGTGCCGAGTGGCCAGTGCTGAGAATCGAGTGACACGTGACGAGACTCTCGGTACTTAGTACCGAGTTCCGAGTGCCTTGTGCCGAGTTCCGAGTGTCAAGCGCTGAGTGCCGAGTGCCAAGTGCCAAGCCAGTGGCAAGTACCAAATAGTAACCGGTGCGTGAGGTGAAGCTCTGGCCTCGCATGCTTCAATATATCTGCCAAGGGTCAACCACGTTTATGGATACGTATCTACGTGAGGTTATTGCATACGAGACAGGTTAACCAAACCTACGTAAAAGTTTGCTTCATTACGCCATGAAGGAACTCAATAATTATAAACGTATTGGTATTTTATAGTATGGACCGATAGATCAAGTGATGCTTTATCCATTTAGATAATTTACAAATATGTAGATCTTATTGCGCGTCCGCAACCCTAGCTGTTAGCAAACTATAGATAGAGTATAACCTTTATCATAGTTTTCCGATTTTAATTAAGAGATTAATAATGAAGCTGTGAGAGCCAACGACCGGAGAGGATAAGCTCGGCAGGCGGGCTGGCGGGCAGGCGGGCGCGGGGTGTCGGCGGGCGCACGCAACCCTGGCCGACGTGCGTGCGCTCCGTTACGACACCTACACCAAATTTTTCCACATGCCCGAGCAGCAGATAAGCGGCGAGCGACGCCAACGTGTTATTTATTAACGAACCGAATGATCGATAGTTGGACGCGTCGCCGGACGTGGACGTGGACGAGCGCCGCCTTTCGAAACCCGCCGCCGCCGACTGATCGTTGCCCCGTACGCCGCACACACCTCCGATAAATCCATCCCGCAATGTCTCCGACTCGACCGAGCACGAAATCTATATTCTTTGAGACAACTTCATAGCCGAGCTTTCACTCAGGTGTGTCTTCGGAAATAATATGTCATGTCTTTTTTGAGTGATTTCACATTCCTGGTTTTATACAGGAGGTACTTTCATTTAATCCCAACAAATCAACAGCCAGGCTATCCCTTAACCGACGAGGATTTTGTAAGATGTCTGAGAAAAGTCGTCCGTGCAATGTCCATGACAAATGCATTGTTTGCATTACCAAGGCTTCTCCAACCCTTTGCCGAAGTCATTCGTTCCGCTCTAGCATACGTCACGTCGCCGTGTCGTGACAGCTGTGCGCGATACTTTCTAATCGCTCCATTCAATAGTCAACGCCAAACAAATACACAAGGAGTAGGCAACTTGCGAAACATTAAATGGCTCGAACAACTGACAGCCAGAAAAGAGTGATCAATTAATTAATTTATAGCGGTGTCAGTCAAGCGAAGCTTTGTCACAGCGGTTGCACAACGCCGTGCTTCAAATACTTCCAGAATGTCAGCAACTCGGCAATCCAATGAGCTTATAATGTAAACAAGCTCGTGTGTTTACATGTATCGGTTCGAGGCAAACGTGATAGGAAACGATCGGAAATTCGAGGTTCGGCTGCACAGGGCAGGTTAGACCAGTCCCGGTGGCCTCGCAAGGACCCCAGCAAACCTGTTAGATTCGTTGCACGATTTTTACGTGCGCACCTACCGGAATCTCATTCACGTGGTGCAGCGCGCCGCGGAGCCGCCCCGCCCGGCCCCTGCCGCTCCGCCCGGACCCTGCCTCTTAACTCGTCAAATGACTCACGCTTCGGCTGGTTAAATGCCAGAAGCTGGCTTTTCCAGTTCTCTGATCCAATTCGCACATTCTATTCTTACTTGACACTAACGCCACATTCTGTAGCCTGTTCATTCGTTGCTCAGCTAATGATGTGAGGCAACACGATAAACGCTTAAACACGCAAAAGTTTTAAGACTATGAGGTACCTAACCCTCATTTCCGACACAATCAGAATGGGATTTAACTTTTGCTAGAATTTGAACAGTACCTTACTACATTGGTTTACAATCTATTTCACCTGAATAATAGAGTCCTTTATTGATCTGGTTAAAAACTGCTATTTAATTTATTTTACGGGAGAAGCAGGAAATTGTTTTAGTAGTTGTCTGTAACACACGTCATAGAAAAGTGGGACCGTATGTATGTCACATTTCACACGACACATGCCAAGATGTGTTAACACACCAGGAACAGGAATCAGGTAGAACTACGATCCGGTCAAACCCGTCCGACGCGTGCTTCCAACATTTTTTATTTATTTGTCTGCAACGTCGGATACCGCTGGGCGTGACGTCAGACGACCTAAACTGGTTAGCGAGGGAGCAGGGATTTGCCTCGTATCCTTCCGGTTCTGCGAGCGGTTCAGACCTGTTCTACATCAGGTGGCGCACCAGCCTGGCGACCCGGCCGCGGCCAAGTGACGTATCACTACTACGGCAAACCTGCATAAAATCAGCCGAATTAGACAACGGCCTGCGTACGTCCGCTGCTCCGCCAACTAGTCGTGTCACTCTCGCACCGGACACCAGCATCGCTGACTCACGCTCTGTGTGCGCAACAATTAGCAAATGTAGCGTCACATAATGCGATGACCGCGGTGGGTACCATCAAAGGTCAGTATCCGTACCAAAATGGTCACACCTAATAACTGGTTCGTAAGTTGTAGTCGACTCATTCTTAAAGCTACAGTTTTGTATACCAGTATTTTACGCTACGTTTACTCGGTTCACTCTATACTACGGATTGAATGAAGCATTACAAATAGTGGAGCGATTAGTTTAGTTCTATTGAATTAGTTTGGTTTTTGGGCAATTAAATAAAGTGTGTATGTTGTATTGTTGCAGAAGACGCAAAGAGGTGATGGAGGTTAGCGGTGAGTCGTGGCGCGCGTACTACTCCAGCACCGAGCACGGGCTGAGCGCAGCACCGGCGCTGGACGACGGCGCCGGCGGCGGGCCGCCGCTCGAGTACTACAAGCTGCCGCCACTGGCGCAGGACTCGCACCTCAATCTGCACAAGGACGCCAAACTTGTCGATGTCTGGCCGTGAGTCCACACACTACTATGTCTTCCTTATTGTGAAGCTTGCACTTACTGCACGACATTGTCATTATTTACCACATATTTAAAGTTTTTGTATTTTTATACAAAGTTTTTGTTTTATTATAAATTAATTAAAAAAGGAGCTCTAGAGTATTTACACACTACCATTTAACTAAATGTTACATTGATATATTTATGCTAGACACGTCACCATATATCTGAAAATCGATTATACAGAACATTAAATACCTATTGATCACAAACACAGTGATATGTACTAAAATTAAGTAGGTATCCTTTTAAAAACACACAAACACATCGAGAATAATTAATTACACTAAAACATGTTACTAACATATAGATATAGCAAGGTGAGTAACGCAGAATAGGTATATTGAGATATAATCGAATATGCAAATCCAATCTAAAATATCGACACTCTAACAATGAAGTGGAATCAGTAAATGATCGCGGAAAATCAATCGTCGATTCTCACGGCCGTACATCAAATTGAACGTTCGTGTATCGGAGCAATTATCATTATAATCGCCGAATTTCGCGGCGCGGTGAATACGGAATGAATTCGCGTAAAGTTTATATGTAAACTATGATAATATGCAATCTTTGTGTAGTGTAGTTTTTGTGCACGACGATGGCAGGCGGGGCCGGGGGTTGTGTGTTGTGTCGCCGAGTCTCACGGACGAGTACACTGAGACAAGCCGCCGCGTGGCTTCCGGCCCTTCCGAAAGGTGTCAGAATAACAAATAATAAAAATGTTAATGTTCCACTCAATAAATCATGAGCACTCATTTGAATACCTATGGCGGGATTAACGAAATGGAAGTTCGCATCTCGCGAACCCCCCGCACCCCTTCCGACCTGCCGGCGTATATCATTCCGGAATTAACATAATTTTGCTATCTGACGTCTTTCGCAAAAGAAACATGTGTTTTTATAATAAATATTTTGAGACTAGCTGAAAAATTATGACTTGTGACATCGTTTTCCGTAAATTAATTATGTTTTAATAACTAAAGCAGACTAAAAAGTTGTACCTATAAATCAGTTTTTATTGTATAGTATAATATGTTAACAACTATTACAAACCGTAAAACTAAAAAAGTAGAGCTGAACAGACACATATTTTTTTAATCTTTTAAATAATTATGAATACAGTCGGTGCATTCATTTGGATTCCCATAGAAACGCGACCCCGATCAAATTATACTCGCTCTTTGAAAGAGGTTGTTAACAGCATCCTTTGAATAGCGACGCAAAAATGAGCAAACGCCGTGTCACATTCTGAATACAAGGAGTGCATAATGTTTACTTGACCCTGTACAGACCATTTAAACTTTTACGAATGTTTTATTATGTTCCATAAACACTACTTATAAAGGAAACTAGTTTGGAATCCGTGAAAATGTTAATTTCTGTTTTTTTTTTTTTCTGGCAACAGAAACTGCATTTACTATTGAATAATGTGTGTAACTGGTATGTATGGAAGTTGGTGTCGTGTTGTGGTGTGTAGGTTGTTCACATAAGAGTAGGAACTGGCGAAGTGGTAAGCCTCCCACGTCACGCGCGTCACCGCACACGTAGCTGGCGCAGCCGGCTGCAGCCAGCCCGCGCTCCAGAATGTGACACTTGGTCGGCTCCGGTGCCGAGTCATGCTCGTCACTGTTTACGGGAGTGCATAAATACAAATAATGACAATAGACGGATGTGGCTGGAAGCGGCTCACATTGACAAGGACGCCCAGCGGCCCAGGACTTGTCGCGACTCATTGTGGCACGCGTCCCACGCTGCTCGCCGCGCGCCGCTATTGCTCATTCATACATTCAACATTATAACGAACGCTCCGAGTCGCCCGCACCCATACGCGCGTTCCGTCTCCGAATGCGTTTGTATGCTAATAGTCCAGCGCCAGTGCATCGTCAGGTTCGAAGCACACTATTTGTTGTCTAAATCGCTCGTATTATTTGAATTGAATGCTCGATAGATGTAGAAATAAACTAGTTCTGTCTGTATTCCTTCGAGATTCGTTGACGTAGGCGTGAAAGCGTTTCGTAAAAGCATTGCGTAGTGCACAGTGCGCGGGCGCACTCGCCGCGCTCTCAGCACAGGACTACGCGGATGTTACGGGTATTAAATGAAAACGGCGGCTATAACCATTAATAGTTGTCGGAGGCTGTCGAATGCTAACGCTAAGATTAGCATAGAAACGCGCGGCGGGATGCCTCTGGGGAGGGCCTCGCCCTCTTGACCCTGTCACTGTTCGCACTTGCCGTACTAACGGGAAGTCGGTTTCTCCACACTAATGTACCTAACTTATTTTACGAGCTAATGATAGAAATTATATACGTATTTAATTACTATGTAGGTAAGAAGGTAATATTTACTGAATACAATTTAAATACTTGTCATACTTTAGGTATAGGTATTTAGGTACATCAGTTTGTATTAAGTTTTGATAAATGCAAAATAAATTAACCTTCAAATATGCTAAAAGTGCGAGCGAGCTGAGCCCATGTGTCGTCATTGTCGCGGTGGTTTAACAAAACCCAGGGAGTTGGAACCGTGTGACCCATTTAGGACTAGAACCGGTTTCCTCTTGAAGATACGTCGTTATTGTTAAAGACACAGTAGTTAATACCATTCAAGTCCCTTGGATATAACGGACCCTCTTATGAGGATAATGCATAAAAAGATGGTAACATCGTTATGTCCCTGACGTCTCGGTCATCACGTAGCGAAAAATGAAAACGGGGATTGACCATTATCTCTTGACCATTCTTTATCATGCGAATATATTCACAACAGCTGCGCAAAGACTCGTTCGAGAACTATGTACTTGTATGACAAAAGCCCAGCTCTTAATTATTATTATATAGATAAGTATATAGATACTTTCGTTAGTTACTTAGTTCATTACGATAAAGGGAATAACTTACTGGGAAGTTAATGGCCTGAGACAGTTATGTGTAATCAAACGCCCGATTTAATGACATAGACAAATGGCGAAATCGTTTTCAATTAAAGTTTTTGATAATGTATTAGTTCCGTGAGAAAAGTAGCAATAAACCTACATTTAGTCGAATGATATATTCAAATAGAATGAAATTACGTTGGTCGCATCCGCTGCAAGCGCCTCCTTCGTCTCGTTTATCGTGCGGGAGATCGTAATCTATTCGTCAAACGATGGATAAACTGTCGCCGCTACAGATTTTGATATAGATAGAGTCCGATGCGCATGTGTTAGCTTATTAAGTTATTATCAAAGGTTCCGTGGAATTACACGAGAGTTTCAGCATTGAGAACCGAGATAACGACTAAACCATATTTGGAATAAGCTATGGAGCGAGATTATTGTAGAGCGGTTAATGTAGTACTGTCTTACAGATATAAATAAATATATTAGAAATATTATAGTTTTTTTACCAAGATTTTGCTAAAAAAACACTCGGATTATAAAAGACAGATATGAATACCGACTCTTGTATAAAGTAAGAAGAATTTCGATAAACGCATTGAATGCAAGTATGAGCAGTGCGAGGGTAGCGACCCCTGCACCCTTAGCGCGTATTGTCGAGATCTCATCATGTGTGAAAGGGTGTTAAGTAAACATTGCAAATAATTATAATGGCAATTGCATCCGAGCGACGAAACGATTCCGCTTTGATAAGAAAATGTATATTTGCATGTAAAATGTATCACAGCTAGAGATGGTGATCATTCTTACCTTTTATTACGCTTACTGTTATGTTAATCGCAGGCAACATGACACTGATATCAGATTAACAGTTTGGGAAATCTATTCCGCTACCTGATAGAGAAGTATAAATATCGGCAACGTTAGGGGAACCTGTGAACTTGTAGGTATTACAATTCTAACAGTCAATTTATAAAAGCAATCTTTTTACTGATGGTGGCTTTTGAAATACGATAAGTAGATAAAACATATAAGTGAATGAATTTGAAGAAAATGGTAAATGAAAAAAGAGATAATATGCTTGCATAGACAAACCATGATGCATCATATAAATATTTGATCTCTTGTCGATTAGTTTCAAATTCTTGGGAAAAGTTTCGCATTCAATTTATTTTTAAAGCTTGCGCGAATTTATGACGTTGACAAAAATCAGATTAACAATAAAATCCAGAACGAGTTTACTAAAAGTGGGTTATTGAAATCCTATTTTAACGATTAAATTAGTAAATGAGCGACTTAAATAAAAAGTGGGCGGCTAGAAATAAAGTTGAGGTTTTACATAATGAACTACTAAAAAGTTAACTTTAACAAATGTTTTCACCATTATCTAATTATCTAGTCGCAGGTAGATTCATCATTTTGAACTGGGTGAAATTGAATTGGTTAGGTTAGAACTGTGACCTACGGTGCGTGAGCCAAGCGAGTGAAGCGAGCGGTGCCGCGGCAGCGGCCGGCGAACGCTACGACCAAGTTGCTCGCTGATTTTATTTCACCATTTTCTAATTATCCGGGTTTTCGCAATATCCGAATTATCAAATTACCTTATGACATAGATAAAAAATAAATATCGATATTTAGGACATTCGGAACACTTCGTTTAAGATAAAATGCCGCTTAGTATAAATAAATAATTGGCCAAATATTGAAAAAAAAATGCAGGAGGTAATGTTGAAACTCAAACAAATATTAGGTCGCTCAAATATTATGAAGCTTCTCCTTTTATATTTTAAGTAACTCAAATTAAAGTTTGTAAGTCGTTGTTCTGTTGATTTCTCGTCACTCGCAGTCAGTCGCTCATTTATTATTTCTATAACCCAAAATAATTATTTTTGTCACTTAAATTTTTAATTTACAGTTACTCGTTTAAACACTACCCTTTTTTGCATTACCTAATGGTAATATCTCTGTTACCTAATGATGTTGCCCAAAGTGAGTTTTAATTGACTAGAATTTTAAAGGTACCTTTGAATATTTCGGTATTTTAAATCTATCAGTAAAACTTTAATTTACTCACATTGTTGTCAAGATTTTGATATTGATTGTCGCTGAGACGGCGACTTGCACTCGAACTTTTTATTGTATTTTGGCATTTGGTCATAGGTAAAACTTTCGTAAGCCATGCGGTACTCGATATTTAGCAGTCAGCACCCACAGGGCTCGAGCGCTCGAAGCGTCAGCTGTCAACGAGGCGCGCTTTGTCCCGTTTGTACAAGCGTCAACAATGAGCGACAAGCAAACACCGCATTGTGCTCCACGCATACTCGTATGAATAACGACAACTACGCGACGCCGCCGGCATGCCGACCTCGGATTAATACCAATAGTTCAATTTGCATACATCGCAAAAACATCGGCGGGATAAACCCTCACTACATCAAAATATCGCAGCGCTACAACTCAGTTTGTTAGTCTTGAAATTACAAATTCGTTTCACTTTTTTCATGTCGCATTATTTACACTACTACGGAAATGGTGGAAGGTACCTACATGCAGAAATATTTTACTCGGCTAAGCTTTATCTTATCGAATGAGCGATTTCACACTCGTCGCGTTTCTCTTACAAATCGCGTGCATAAATCGTTAAGAATGAGCAAAGCGAGAATTGCAATCGGACACGGGCGAGGAGCGTCCGGAGCTGGCGGGCTGGCGAGCTGGCGCGCGGGAGGTCGCGCCTCGACCAATTCAGACGCATGAAATAGTGCCGCGAGACTCTCTTATCTAAAATAAACATCTGAGCGCCGGTGAAACATGTCTTCAATTATCATAAATCGGCGCGCACTGACATCGGCCGACGAAAGCCGCGCCCGCGCCCTCCGCGCCCTCCCACCCCTCGGGCTGCGCTTACATGCAAACAAATCAAAACGCTCCCATGTAAATGACTTACGAAAGCTATTACAAGTAAACCGTCCTACTTGTGACGTTCGTGGTAAATACGCAATTATTTCCTTATAAATGACTTCCTTTGTTTCGTAGTCACTTAAGAATAGTATTTATTTAATTAATGGTCAGTGAGTCACTAGATATTAACTTTCCGTGTTCAGATGCTCATTTTTTAGTTAGTTGGTCCCATATGGCACTTGCTGTGCAGGCTGGCGCAACTTGCATTACTGAAAAACGCAGATATTGAGAATCTCTGATTTTACGGAAACGATATACCGTAATAAGAGAAACAATAGGAAGACAATGAGAGAGCGGACGCCGGCGTTCGCTTGGGGTTTAATTAATGAATTAAGGCGCAGTTCCATCTTATCTATATCATATAACAATAGGTAGGTAATATACTGTGAAACCTGGATAACTGGGACCCTGTTTTGTCTAGAGGTATTCCACCTATCCAGGGTCTCAGATATCCAGGTATAGATATTTGTCTGTGTGTGTGTGTGTGAGGTAGAGGTATCTGTCTCATTTACAGAGAGTCCTACTAATAGAGGTGAGAATAGAAGTTATTTCAGTTATAGAGGTGCAATTATTAAATAAATAATGTACTTATGGAAGACATTTTCTAAAAGTTGTAATTTTTTAGTGATTTCAAAAGGTATTATACAAAAATTTTTCGACTACGTTTGTTATGAATAGTACAAAATGCATACAAATGCGTCAATACGTACGAAATTTACGTATTGAATAAGGATTAGTAACCCAATATTGCGAGTTAGAGAGGTGATAAATTGACGTTATCTCAGTTATAGAAGTCAAAGCCTATAAATTCAAAGAAAACCATTTAGTTGAAGTCATCATCATCATCTTCCTGCCCTTGTCCCGTTTTATTTGGGGTCGGCTCAGCACGATTTTTTTCTTTCATTCTGTCCTGTCACTCGTCACGCTACACTTTAGAACAAGTATTTTTTTTAAATAAAGTTTTAGTAAAAGAGGTAAACTATGTACATTCGCTAACTCAATGTAACTATGATGATAGAGTCGAAAGAACGAACACCAGATATAGAGTTTTGCTTTGTCTCACGAACAGAAGTCATCCAGTGCTTTAGCACAAACACTTTAGTGTCTCACTTATCCAGGTCCCACTTTACCGATTTCAGTGTACCTAAGATGACCAATGGCCATACTACCTACAGAAAAAAGCAAAAACTCATGAAACAAATGAATAACTATTTTTATACGCAACTGTATTTAAAATAAAAAGTGTATTTGAACTTATAATTTCAAGTTAGTTTGAAGACATCACAAAATTTTAAGTAAGCAGCTTCACAAAACGCTAATTTCATAAGAAAAGATGACCACATACAAATAAACTGGACACCAAAAATTTTGCGTTGCTAATAAAAAGTGTGATAGTTTCTTAAATACATAAGATGAATTCGTGAAACTGTCAAATGTTGTAGATGACTGATTAATACATAAAATATAGTACGTATGTGTATTCGTTACAAATCGGATCGAATCAGCTACCGTTGTTCTTTTTTTGTTATTGTGGCACAATCTTGATTAATCGTGTAATACACCAAAAAAACTCTATACTGAACCATACATTACACCTTAAGACAAAACCACGACCACACATACCCCGAGACATAATGCCATGTTGTAGATTATCGACTTTCACAAAACTCATTAGTAATTACAGTGCTACGAAGTTCTACGAAATACGTAGCAGTTCGTAGAACTCGTAATAAGGGCAATTTAATTATTCTTTTTTTACGCATATTGTTGGTTAATTCGTAATTTAAAGAACAAATTGTAATGTTTAATTAAGACCGATAGTGACTGGAGTAACTTAGGACTTAGGACTTTAAGCGTGCCTGGTATTTAGTGCATCTTCAGGTGCTACGAAATTTGGGTAGTGTAGCGTGTAAGCACTATCTGTATCAATATCAGTTACATCTAAAATGCGTACGCGCGCTGATAAAAAAAATATTTTTTTACACCACCTGCTCGATAATGTCGTTTTATACGTCATACAAACCTCACTTAAAGCAAGTCATTCTATCCCTAGGGAGATAATGCAGTATGGCCGATCCCTAGGGAATAATGAGATTCGAATTTGGAACATTAAAAATCGTCAACATTGTTATTAAAATGTAGGCGCATCGAACAAGTTGACTTGAAATTCAAACCAAAGAGTATGTAATCACTATGATTCAAACTGGCCACTAACAAAAAAAAAGATAATAGAATAAAACGTGCGTACTGGCGGGAGCGTTATCAGCGTTATAAAAAATTGAAACTATAAAATCTTGGAGTAGTGAATTTTGTTTGTTTGATGAACTTGTAAATTCTTTTATTTACTCTTAATTATACTCGTATAAAGTCTGTCTAATAAGTCAACCGACTTGGGAATTTTGTATAATATTTAATCATTTAAAAAATACTTATATTCGATACTTTTCATAAGGTTCTTCTGTTAGTAAACAATGATCTCTATCTCTTAATTAACCTTGATTATTGAACCCGTGTTGACAACATCAGATTTAATTAAATCCTGATAAATACCCAAGTCGTTTAACTTATTAGACAGACTTTAATACTTATATTTCTCTAATATATGATTTGGTCGACCAAATTGTCTTTTAATTATCTCACAGATGGTGTAAAAAGTAGAGTATGCAACACGGGGATAAAGCTGTCTTTGTCTTAGGCGGTTTGAATTCCTCACTTCACTCAGGTTTCTTTATTAACTCCCTCGCGATGCTCGGGAGTTAATTTTATAAATCCCTCACTATCGTTCGGGATTAATATCAGCAACCTTCGTTTCGTTCGGAATTCAACATGCCGCCCGCGACTTAAAGACACTGCTTTATCCCCTAGTCACATAAACTACTATTTTATACGAGACTATCGTATAAAAAAAATATTTTAAACAGTTTAATTTTTAAACATAACTGAAAGAATTAATAATAATTTAATATAATACTATTTTTTTTTCTTATTTCTATTGGCAAACCTCCACAGTCTTTATTATTATATAAAGTTCCCAGTCTTAGACATAGATGGCAGCACGGTGATCACTTTAGCTCCTCCATAGGTTTCGTTATTATGATAAATTTCGTAAGGTGTTAATTTTTTATTTTATTTTTAAATTGTAATATGCACCAGAAATATTATTGACTAACACTAATTTTTATGTAATAAGACGAATAAAATCAAATCTTCTAAATTATTTACATATTATTTGTTAAAGTAAACTTAATCGCAACAAGACTGTAAAATAAGCTATAATACATAGTTCCAGTGATAAAGTGTCAAGAAATGTTAACAATTTTAAATTATACGTTTCGAAAGTAGGCTTCGTCTTAAAATACCTTATTAGGATTGAGTAGAGCATGCTGGCAAATATCTGTAAAATAACTTTATCTAGGATCAGATATTTACTGAGAAATATAAAGTAAACCTTGCAATCATGTAAATAATATTGCAAACTGCAACAAGTATGATAATTTTATTTGTATTTTCATTGCTAGGAAAATACCATGTGACAATTTGACAGTGTGTAACACCTAGAGCGAGAATGATAGTATGACGAGTTGGCGCGCGGCCGCTCGGGGTGGCGGCGCGCGCGCAGCTCGCCAATCACGCTTGTCTCCCCTCCGCAGGGCCGGCGCGGCGCTGAAGGCGGCCAATGGCGCGCACGGGGCGGAGCTGGCGGAGCTGTCGGGGCTGCTGCACGCGGGGCTCGTGAAGCGCGAGCCCGAGGACCTCAGCCGCAAGGTGGCCGCGCCCGAGCACGCGCTCACGCCGCCGAGACACAAGGTGCGTCACACGTCCGCACGCCGCCGCCGCGCGCGCACGCACTCACACACACCGCACGCGCACTCATGTCTCGACCGCGCTTGTCGTACGATGCGCCGAGCACCGCGCTCGCGACGCACTAGCCGCGCCCGCCCGCGCCCGCTCCGGCCGGCAGTGCTGCCCGTGCCCGCCCAGTGCATCGCCGACCTCGGCGACTACCGACGACCTTTACACTTTTTTGGGATTACACATATTGATAATCGTGAACGTGATACGATCGATCGACAATAGTGTACGTGAAGCTGTGAACTGTGCTTCGACGCGGCATGTACGCGTCGACGCTGCGGAGCGGCCAGTTGTCGTGGGAGAGCGCGTGTAACCGGCGCGTGTGTCCGCAGGTGGGCGAGCCCGGCGACGCGTCCCCGGCGTCGCGCGCGTCCTCGGCCGGCCTGCTGCCGGACGCCGCCATGTACGCGGCGCAGATGTTCGCGCCGCCCGGCACCCCCAGCCCCACCCCCTACGCCGACCAGTACTCGCGCCAGCCGGCCAGCTTCGCCGGCGAGCCCTACTACAGAGAGTACTTCGTCGGCGAGGGTTACCAGCAAAGGGCTGCTCCTCCTTACGCTGATGCGGAGTCTGCATCTGCTTCCGCCTTTAGCGATCGATACGCGACCCCTCGCTACCACAGCAAGAGTGTAATCGCGGCCGCGGGGCTCACAGTAGACCTGCCGTCACCAGATAGCGGCATAGGAGCCGACGCAGTGACTCCCCGGGACCACGCATCCACCGTTCAGCAGGTCGGTGCACCGTGGGCGCGGGCGGGCGGCTTCTCACACTCGACAACTACACTACACACTTATGTATTACACATCGCTGCGATACTGCGCTAGGGCTCATTCATGCATTCATTCACATGCTTAAGATACATGTGTTGTGAGGAATCACGACATGTGTCTTTCTGGCTTCACATTGAACATTAACTTATATAAAGGAGACTTCATCTCTACTTTTCACTTTGAAAATATGTTTAGGTACATTTATACATTATCATGTAAATATCTATAACCTGTAATGTTAAAATTGCAAACAGACCCATTTCTTCAAAGTGGTAGTTTGCACAATCGCCGAAGCCCACCCGCGCTCTATGCTCTTGTCTTCTTTGTATGTTGTTGTATTTTATAATAAGTAGACTAGTATATCTGATACTTATGACTTGAGAATTTGCAATTGTGTGTTTTGAGCTAAGAACGTCTCAAACTCTACTTAAATGCCAATTTTTGAAAGGTGTTCAGGGCAAAGTATAGTTTGATATATACACAACTTCAAATGTTTAAATAATAAATCGGGGATAAGACTTAAAAGCAACAAAGTAATAAGAAAAAAAACCTGTGCAGAATTGCATGAAACGCTAGCTGTTATTTCTGTTGATTTGAATTGCGTTTAACGAGAGGTGAAGACATGCTTACTGATGTTTGATATACAGAACAGTTTCCAGTAGTCAGACAATTTACTATAGAGTTTGTAAAGAGATAGTCCAGAATGACAACTTTCTTTTACTTAAAAATGTTGAGGTCTTAGTAGAAAAATTGATTTCCTAAAAAAATTCCTACCTACAAAAAAATAAGTGCAATGTTAATTTGAGGTTTGTAGGAAATTAAAATTTGAAGAAGTGGGTAAACATACTCGTACCAGAATAAGGAGACTTCTTAATCAATATTGGTATAATCACCAAGTCTAATTAGAATACCAGCAGCGAGTAATGGCTGCTGGATTACATAAGTATAGTAGCTAGGTCCTCTAATTGCGAGCGCGTTGAATTGCAGACAATGGAAGCGAAACCTTGAATCAACTGCTGCGAACACCTCGCATTTGTCTTGAAATTTATGAGTTTACACATTAAAATAACAAATTGACATGACCGGTAATCTGGTTGAGTTAAGTGGTTGTGAAGGACTTAGCAGTTCCTAGGGCGTGCCGATCACGAGCCGTGGGTACTTGCCACCCGGCTGATCTAGATTGCACATTTATTATTTTGCCTTTTGTTATCTTGACGCAAAAGAACAACTGGACAGACACTAAATAAATTAAACGTGACACCCGGCTACTGGACATTGTTCCAAACTTGTTCATCGACTTCAAACATGAATGTTACATTCCTGTAGAGCTGAATACATTACCGAAGTCAAATACTTAATTCCTTATTTGTTATCAGAGGCAACATTTTCACGACATAACTGTAATTAGCTTCAATGTTGTGAGCAGTGAGCACAGCTACTGCCGATGACGTCATTACAATGATATTTTAATGTGTAACCATTATCATAAATTAGTGGCCAATTAGATTTAATTTATGGGAGATTGCGACATTAATTATCTCTTTACAAGTTTTGTTTCACTAAAATTCAGAGATCGTACCTAACAATATTGAATTCGATTAAAAATAGAAATATAATAAACATATTTTCTTATTTAGAAATACAGTGTCAATCTAATAAGATATGCAAATAAGAATGTGCTAAATGTCATAAATGGTGTTGAGTTTCATGTTATGTTGGAAATATATTTTAAGGAAAACTTGGCTAGTGTTGGCACCCGAGTGGTGCCGGCCGTGGTGTGTGTTGTGTTGACAACGTGTTCTTGTCGCGCAGTCGTTCGACTACACGGTGATCTGCCAGCAGCCGGGCGTGGAGGACGGGCGCGCCACGCCGGCCGCGCACCACTCGCCTGCGCAGGCGCCGCGCACGCGCCCCTGGCACGACTTCGGCAGGCAAAACGACGCAGACAAGATACAAATCGCCAAACTGTAAGTACCAAACCAACCCTCACTGTTTGGTAGTCTCCAGCTCGCCGCATCGGTGGTGTTGCTCTCAGAATGTGGTAATGCGATCGAGAGGCTCGGGAATGTAAGACCAATCCTCATATAAAGTAATACAGCATTCATTCATACTTAAGCGCAGCAATGTCATTTTTTATGCACAGTATCGAAAACAGGCTGCCGTTTGATACGAGTTTGACGAATTAGCATTTTATTATTTTTACCTAAAACGTCTCAAAGATTCTGAGTAAATTACTTGTTATGTTAAATCATTCAAAATTAAATATTTATGAGATCACTGAATCCAATTTAGACAGTTACATACAATTTGTTACGGAAGATTCTCACAATTCACATAACTACATATAAGAATCTTAAAGTTATTTGTTAGTAATGTAAATAACATATAATATAGTTATTTCACTTCTATACATGTTTTTAAGCGATACAAAATAATATTTCAATTTACGTACATTTTGGTTTAGTCAGTTGTTACAAACTGCCTGCGTGTAGTTACGAGCGAACACAAACAACTCGCGGCCGGTACCTACACACGTAACGTAAACAGTCAATTTGTTTAATCAAACCTTTTTTGTAAGATTTAAGTAATTTGCTGGTGTGAGTGGTCCGAACGACAATATTGACGGAACACTTCGCACCTCCCCGCATGGCGGTGGTGATGCGGCCCTTTCTACGAAAAGCGGGCTTTTGTGGTCACAGCGTCGCGTCGGAGTGCGGACACACACATTGAGACAATGTAACTGCTTCTACAGCTACACAAATGTCCAACTCCTACATTGTTCGTATTTATCACCGTTGTAAGTGAAACTGATATTACTTTAGCAAATACCCACCGGTGACGATGCAGTCTGGCAGAAATATACTTAAAACCAATACTATTTGGATTTAAATATATAAATAAGCCTGACAGTAACAAATACTAAAATCATTTGAAAAAAAAACATGGAGAATCTGCAAGCTGGGTCATGTTCATTTCATTAGAACAAAAGACATCAACGAAATCACGTTTAAATTGTTTATTTGTAAAAAAAATCAATTTGTTGAATTAAAGTTCTTAGTTGCTTAAAGTAACAAGTACAGTAAATTATTTTAAGTATTTGTTATGTTAATTAAGTAGCAATAAGAAACACCGCATTGTTTTGCATTGTATTTTTCTTTTTATGTGTATATTCTTTCACATATATGCTTGTTTTTTCACGTCTCGCTCACCTTATAAAAACACTTGCGGTTTACGATTCTCAGGCTATGTCACATTAGTCACACAAACATTCTTTGAGTTACTGAAGTGTTGAATATCAGTAAACAATCACAAAAAAAACCTGTTCAATACTTGTGGTGTAACTTCGCTCCACATTCGCGGCTCAAATGCTTTAAAATCCAGCGGATTTTTTAAGCGAACGGATCGATTTGCACATTTAAAATAAATTTTGACTGTTCTCTTAGATTTTATTCAAATTTTATATCATTTAAATACAAATATAACTAGAATTTAATTGAATTCTATTATTAAAAATCAATAATTTACCTCAGCAGTGATATTTATAAACAAGTCGTGACCAGATCATAGACATTGATCACTTCAAGAATATCATTTCTAAGATAGATCATTTATCGAGAAAGAGTAGGTAGCTATATAAAAACACGCTATCACTAACAGGAGCGGAGTATCGACGAAAAATGTTGCGAAAACGGGGAAATTATTCCTTCTGAGAGCTTTCGTGGCGTGCGCTGCGTAAACGATTAACGTTCCGCTAAAATTATGTATATTTAAAGAGAAACAGTTTTGTACTAGACAAAACTGTTTCTCTTTAAAAGTTCTTAAAAAAAGTCCTTAACAACATACTGAGGTTGGCTCACAATAACCGAATAATGTAACAAAATAGTAATGCGCGAATGCTGCGGCTCTGTTAATAGGTTTACGGACCACAGACTGCAGAAAGGTAATGTTTGTTCGAAACTTCGAATCGTGTAAAGATTTACCTTTAGGAAAAGTATAATCATAGGAGATGAATGCACTACAATTCATAGAGCTCATGCAGAAAAAGGACCCTTGGAGACATAAGTAGCCGTAATAAAATTATGAGTGGAATCACTTTCTTTGCTGGTGATTTTCGCCAAACATTGACAGTGATAGTTAGGGTAACTAAACCTGACATGAGTGGAGTGAAGTCTTGCTTAAAAATCCTCCCATTATGGAAATTGGTCCACTTCCTTTAACTCTATCTACTAATATAAGTACACATTTGATCAGGGGTAGTTCCAATAGTCCTTCAAAATTACTTTTAATAGGAGACGGGAAAAGGATGTTAATGTTAAAACTAAATCCATATTGATCGTGATTGGTGTAAATTGACTTAATCTTCAAACTTAGATGTAGTCTAAATAGGAAATAACCACCACCAGACCACCACCAGTAAATAAGTCAAAGTGCAATATTGGCGGTTAGGAAAAGTAGCGTTGACCAAATCAATGATAAACAAATCTTGGTAAACCTCCAGGAGATATGTACCAACTACATTTCCATTCACAATAATGGATCAAGAGGATGCGATACATAACCTTAAGGATTCCTGAATTCACTAATGTCTATTGGCCTGGACCAACTAAAAAAACCAACCAATCATAAAAACTGTCCATCAATTAATTACTTTACTAAGATTCCTTAAACCATAATTTGTTTTTTTTTAATGCTTAATTTGGTTATGTAACGAAACCAGACTCCAAGTTAAATTCTCTTCGCTATAACATGATATGTGCTAGTTTTGACAGGTCCAATAGTAGGGCAGTCGGTGATGATAGCTCGCATCCCTATGATGACATCTACGGATTACCTTTTATTTTTAAAAGAATTCAACTTAATAATAAGTAAATAAATAAACTTCCAGTGAATGAATATTTTATGATAACAGCTAAAAAAGCCCGGAGGTCAACATTTCTCTCGCTCGTCTGAATGATTTACGTCAAAAGTGTTTTTTTTTTTCGTACGAGTTGTTGAAATGTTGGCTTATCGAGATTTGGTTCCGGAGAAAACCATATTTACTTTTACCACAAGAAAACAAAACTAAAAATATAGTGTATAAAAATATTATAAGACACAGTACTTTCTCCCATCGTTCTAATTCTACTTATTATAGCGTGATGCACTTAGAACAACCTTCTAATGTACTTGAGTTAACAAATATTTCCAACTTCTACACGAACGAAGTCGCTGGCAAAAGATAGTAATAAATGTATGCTAAACTAATAAATACTGCAATTAATGACAAAATATTACAATTATAAAACATTAAACTCAAAAAAATAATGCCGAAGACCAAACTTTAAGTAGTAAGCAGTCGTAGTTCCGAATATTAGGCTTGATTTTAGTGTGAAGAGTTCCATTGAAACACAAACCGTATAGACATACAAGCAGAGATACCGGCACCGGCTGTATTCATGTTGTTGTTAAGTTTTTACCGGAATGGTTGTTTAGGAAGTGCTAACTCACATTTCGTGATCTGTGAATACAACTAGTAAAAGCAGGTGTGAATTAACAATTTCCTAACTGACAAGTTCATTTACTTGAAGGGTTCATCTTAATTATTTTCCTCAAAAACGTTCCGTATTGTATGTACGAGTTTTCTATACTTGGCTGACATTTTTTTTATAAGATTTATTCCTCGATTTATTATTATAAGGACATTACTCGTATAAAATTTCATTCAAATAATAATAAATCATCATGCTGATTTTCATCAATCGCGATTACATTACAGGACCTAATAATATTTAATATTTAGAGACACAATAGAAAGACAATGAGGGAGCGAACGCCGGCGTTCACTTGGAGTTAAATGAATATAAAGTAAACTATGAATGGATTCAGCTTCTCACATCGTATATAAAAATAGATGTTTTGTATTTTCCATGAGTTTAGATGTGCCACAAACTTATCAAAGGAAGTCCTTATCAGTAAGTGTTATTCGCACACCTACGTACTCGAATTAAATTGTCATTTACACAATGACTCAATGAGTGAAACTCGATACATTTCATTATGATTATATTTAAGTTATTGTTAAATTCCCTCGAGAATGCCTAAACTGACTCGCTTGGAATGGCTTCGCAATTCCAGAAACGAGTAGTTATTGATGTCCTTACTCACTAACTTGATTTAAATTAGACAGACTACAGCGGGAAAAAAAAACCGTACCACATTTTAAGCCGCACCTAAGATTTATAGTTTTTTTTTAGCAAACCACTTAGATATCTGGTGTGACATATCATTGGATAATTCAATTTATAACTATTTACTTCCTTCTCTAAGCCAATGGTCAATTTAAAGTGAAAATTGCAAGAACTTTGGTTTCTAAATTACTTCATAAACAATGATCGACACTGTGCATGAATTATGTCAAGCTCCTTATTTATGAGAACTGAAAGCAGTATTTCACGGTAGTATTTTGGTGTGACATTGCGCAATAGTGCCCTGGGCCCAGTGGGCACTGCGGGCCAGCTCGTCGCCTACGACTTACGCGCCTGCGACTTGTTTTCGCTAGTCGATACAATTTGCGCGGGATGGCTATCTGCTGATACTCAGTATCGTAACTAGGGCAGTGCCAGCGATGCTCAGGCATCTGAAGGGACGCAGAAATGATCAAATCAAGGCCAAATATTGGTAGTCAGTAGCTTCATACTATACCTATTACTTAACGTGTTCATAAAACTACGGTTGTAGGGCATCCTACCAGGATTGCCGATTCTGTAGGTGCACAGAGTTCCACCACCCGCAAGAGGTAAATAGTGGGTATTTGAAGTATCACGTCGCGCGTATTTTTTACACTTAGTCATGTTTATTTTTATTATTCGAACTGGGTAAGATTAATATGGGAGGGGGGCTGCTGGTTATAGCAGGTCGCACCAGGCGTTTAAAATGCTAGTTACGGCTTTTTTTTTTTTTTTTTTTTTTTTTCGATGGGAAAAATCATCTTATGACAACCCCCGCTCTTGGGCGGAGCGGGAGATAGTGTCAGACTCTTACTGACTAAAAAACCCATCCCGTTCCTTCAAGCCTTCATACCGGGGCTCGAGCGCCCTTTCGGATAACCCTGGCCCCAGTAGGCTTCGACCCGGCTGGGCCCCTGCTGTTGCTGACAACTCCTTGAGGCGCGCGGGAACAGCGCGCGCCGTCGACGACTTGGGCTTGGTCCGGACGGTTACCGGACGGCCGGACAGCGAGCTACCCATTGCTCACTGTCCGCAAGCCCGCGCCTACGGTGGCTGGAAATCGGGATCGGAATCCCGGCGGCGGCGGCGAGAGCGCCGTTGCCTGATGCGGTCGGCTTCCTCCTTAGCGAGCATTACTGCTTCGCAGAAGTCGGCGACCGCCTGCCACTCCTCCTCGCTCCGGACCATGGCCTCGACCAAGGCCCGGCGCGAGAGGTCTCCGCCGCCGATCACCCCCACGAGGGCACGGCGATGCTCCGCCCAAGCAGGGCACACCGCGATTGTGTGCTCCACCGTGTCCTCCGGGCGTTCCGCACAGTGGCGGCACCCGGGCGTCACTTCCGCCTTGATCCGGAACAGGAACCTCCCGAACTTGCCATTTCCGGTGAGGACCTGTGTCATGCGGAAGGTAAGGACGCCGTGAGGTCTTTCCAGCCACGCCTCAAAGAGGGGACTTATCGCCATAATTGTGGCGTGCCCAGCACTGGGTTGCGATAGTCGCTGACGCCATTCCACCATGAGATCCCGCCGGAGCTCTGTCCGCCATGCCGCGACCTGTCGCGGCAGAGGACTTTCACCCCGGCGTTGCATCTCCACGCGCATGTCGTGCATGTGTGCAAGGACTGTTGCCTCCAGATCCCACGGTGGTAGGCCAGCCAGAAGGCTCGCCGCTTCGCGGGAAATCGTGCGGTATCCCCGCACCATCCGAATTGCCAATGCTAGTTACGGCTGATATTGAAAGACTTTCCTCTATTTCTAGATCAAGATGTTTCCACTTAAAACAGTGGTTGCAGGAGTCAGCCGTTTTACTTCACTCTCAAGCGTCGCGTACCTATTACCTTCACGTAGGTACCTAGGAGTTATTTTTGTCATGTGCATGTTTCTCAGTAAACTGGTCTTGTGACGGCGTCGATCGTCTCAGTACGCATTTTCTACATGAGTAGTTACTTGTTAATACTCCTATTGAATACTAAAATGAGTTTATTTACACGCTACCTAATTGGATTGAAGAAAAATAACGGATGTAAGTAAATTGTTAGCATTGTTAAGTAGTTAGCACATATTTTTGTTTATTTTCAGTGAGCTATGGAGAAGTGACTGAATAAGCTTACGAGTGATTTCTGACATATTTTTAAATGAAACTTTAATTACATTCGGTTTATAAATCAATTGTACAACTTAACATAAAAGACAAACATCAAAATACCCTTCAAATAAAATCGATGGAAATAACATCACGTCGGCGACGGAAGCAGTCGTCGACATGATAAGTGCATTAGCATTATTATCTCGATAATTACTTGCTTGCATTTGGCCCAAATAGCGCGGTCGCTTCCACCGTCTTAAATTACCTTCGATGTCGATAGGAGCTCGCTCTCCACCCGGTGCTCGATGGTCATGCTCGCCGTTTGTGCTCGCTGCGCGCGCGCTTCGTCCGACCCCAGCCCTAGCCATCGTGCAGCGCTAGTAATCCTAACGCCCTCACAAATGTTTGCTCTATTACTTATCGCCCAGTTAAGTACACCAATACCTCTAGATGTATCAACCAGACACATTATTTACCTCTCGAATTCTCAACACTGGAATGAGCTTTTAAAGGTATAGTAACTTAATCAAGTAATGTGTGTATTTGATTATCACTTTAAAAGCCACACGTATTTTTGTGTGTGTTATGTGTATCACAGCATTAATTGAATACTGATAAATAATGCTATAAACTTTTTTGTCTTTAATGAAGTTCTATAAATATTTAATTCCATTTTATGTTTAAAAACCTTAAAGCGCATAACGTTGTAAAGTTAATATTTAATAAAAAACACCGTTACTTTTTAATGTTTCTTAATATTGCCAGCTCATTACCGGAGTGTATAAGTGCAGGGAGCAGAGCGCGGCAATGCTTCAGGATTGCGGTGCACTCGCGGTACACGCGATCCTAACATCTGTCCGCTTTAAGCTAAATTAATGTATACTTTAAACGGCATTCCTCTGCCTCTGTTAGCTATTGAAACGACGTTTTCATTCCGTTCGCTTGATTTTTTAGAGAGTCACAATCTAGTTATCGTTTTATTGTTTTATTCAGACAAACCTTATTTGTTTTCATTATATTTATAAGTTCATTTGCGATGAAATCATTTGGCATCGGCACGTTAGCAAGCGGGTATTTGTCGCAAGTGTCACGAGCGCGGCTGGTAGGAAAGGTTCCACGAATAGTTTGCGGGAATAGTAGCAGCAAATAATAATAGTTTGAGCATGATGATAGGGTTGCGTGGCTGCGTGTGTCGGTCGTCAGCCACACGCTGCACCCGGCAATCAGCGCGGCGCCATTACGCTGGCTAAGCGTTCTCATTAAGCAGCCGCGTGCATGGTGCTCCGCGGCCGCGCACCAACTTACGTGCTATCTTCTGACTGTGCATCACCCCTAGTATTAAAAGATCCTATCTTTTAATTTTAATGTCGTTTTGAACAAACCTTCATCATCTTTTACAAATAGATCAGCTTGTTTACTAGTCTTTGAAGATTTCCATCGATTTTATCACATCCAGGTAAAATATTTTCAAAGCTTGTGGGAAAAGCACAATTCTTGAGCATTCTGAGCTCAACAACATTCTCTACCAAGATTTTTTGAGATTTGCAAACCTTTTTTTTGAGCTTTGTGTCCCCTATTACATTCGTCTGAGCACACAATGGAGTTCAATTTCCATCAGAGAATGATAGTGAGCAATGCGGCGCGCCGCAGGCTCGTACTTCGTCGAGAATGTTGCTACTATATTTACATTCTATAATTTACTCGAGGTCTTACTAAGTGACGTTTCAGATATAAACATGCTTTTATTATTATTAATATAGGAAATAAAGTCAATTGTAGTCTGTCTACAATAATATAATTAAAAAATATCCATATAAGTACATAGAGATTTACTTATTACATATTTTATTACCCCTGGGTCTGTTGACCAGGAAAAAAGATTAACAAAGATAATGGCCGCTAACGACTCATTTTTACGGGCTTTAATACTAACAGTGTCATCCTGATGCAAATGTGATTATATGAGCGGTGTATTATTAAAATTCACGTCCAAATTTATTTTCAGCTCATATCTGAAATAAAATAAAGTGAATCTTTGTGCATATTTCTTCCTGGCCCTAATTTGTAGACTACTCGTTTCTGTAATTGCTTATCAAACAGATGGAAACCAATGATATTTTATATCATAATAGTGTTGCTCCGTTTTACCTCACTTACTGAAATACTACGCAAAATGGTTGTATAGTCCAGTAAAAGGAGCTTTTTGCATGGTAGGGTCGCGGACGGTTCGTATTTATGCGCATCTACTTTGGCCGCAGGAGGCCCTGCGGGACGCGAGCCTCTCCGTCTCTTATCGCGGCGTATGTTTTTATTGCGAGCACTTTGTTGTCGCAACGTTCCAAGACTTTTTGCGCACTCATCAATTTCCGCGCCTCCTCAATTGATTTATTCATGAAAGGCAAGGCTCTTGCCTCCACTCAGGAAGTATATTTTTTTGGCTGCTTCGCCACTGAAATTTGTAATGAAGCTCATTCGAAAACAATGTGTTATTTATTACTGAATACAAAGAATTCATGTACGCACGCAGCCTGCTCGCTATAACCACATAAATATCTATCGTTGGTCTCTTCGTCTTTTTCTTCATTGCTTTTGTATTTATTGATCGGGAAGTATTGCAAAATTATAATCTCGCTGGTAGTACGAACAGTCCATCAAGTGTAAGTAAACAAAGGATAAGGGTAGTTGAAATGACAATACAAAGCGACATTGCAAATGTAAATTGTGTTCGGAATCACTTAGAGGGCATCAGATAGGCGAGCGGGCGCGCCGCGCGCCCGATCCGTCACTGTCGGCCCGCGTTTGCATTACACGGCCTTTATCTTCACAAGCTCGGCTCAAATCGCAAGCATCAGCGGGGCTGTTTACCAAATTGTTTTCAATAAGCTTAAGTAATGGTGTAACCGTAGAACTAAATCGACGCAAACTGCTTTATCCGCATTCCTCGGACAGATTTAAAGAATTAAACGTTTCATAACGATTTATTACTTTTTATCACGTTACATAAGTTTGTGCCACAATGGGCTGCTCCGATAATGACTAGTTATTCGGTGGTGCAGTTTGTAAGCGCGAGAGGCGCGTGGGCGCGAGATCAGCGCGACAAGGGGCGCGGGCGCGGCTGGCGTGCGCGGCGGCCGCTAACGAGCCGCGGCACGCAATCTACGCCACATCAGGGGTTTTCCTTCCGTCGCCGTCGGTTCGCATTCAGGAAATTGCAAGAAAACACAGTTTTTCATTTCGCGCTGCGAACTGGATCTCCGCGCCTTTATGTAACGACACCGCTGACAAGCTGTACCGCCGGTGCAATTAAGATTTCCACTTTTTGCACACTTTTATTGCTTTACTTCATGGAAACTTTATTGTCGAGAACGTGTATCTGTAGATAAGTATCTCAAAGAAGAAATCGCACTTTTTCTAAATGTTACAGAAACCAGCTCTTATTGTGCATTTTATGTTCCTACAAACATTAACAACAAGTCGCCTACTGCGCTACTCCGTAATGCGCAACTTTTTGTGCGTTATCTTAAATCTTGAAGTCAGGTGTCGTGCGGCGCGATGAGGCGAGTCGTAGCGACTCGTAGTCTCTGATGACGATATAAAGTGTGTTGTTTGTTGCGCAGGTTCTCTCCGTACGGCTTCAAGTACCACCTGGAGACGGCGAGCAGCAGCTCGCAGCGGCGCGAGGACGACCGCATCACGTACATCAACAAGGGCCAGTTCTATGGCATCACGCTCGAGTACGTCCACGATCCTGACAAACCGCTCAAGAACCAAACCGTCAAGGTGAGTCTTTTTATAGAATGCGATGAATGCATAGCCTAGAGCCTAGACATGCTCAGTTAAAAAAGTCAATGAAATTATCGACGTTAACGGTTAAGTGGCCGGATGTTTACTTGTAGTGGACCTTAGAAAGCTGCGCCAGTGGTCACTGAATGTACTCGTACGGGGAATCGTAAACCACGCCGCGCCTCGCCGCCGCCGCCGCACCGCTCACATCTCAATTTATAACTCCACTGCGCTCTACTGCTGGAATAAAATGTACGAAATTATTGCTACCGAACGGGAACGCAATCAATGAACCTTCTTTGTACAATATTCATGCGCAGAATGTAGCATTTGCTTGAGTGTCATTGTATCACATAATGATTGCCAATAACTGCAGTTTTCGTCTAATGTAACGTTTCTTCCGCGTCCTTAAACTTACATTACATAAATCTTTAATATTTACAAAAAGCTAGAAAGCAAGGGTACAATATAGTATGTAATTTATGTAGCTAGGTAAATCTTATAACTGTTGGTAATATGTTGCGAACTTGCGAGATAATTGTAACAAGGGCTTTTGTAAGTGGTGCGTAAGCAAGTGGCGAGCGGCGCCGGGAGCGACCGCAAGCGCGCGGCTCAGGTTCACCGGCTCCCGAGCCTGCCTGGTTCACCTTCGAGTATTCACTTTCATCATATATATTTTTCTCTCCAGCTACTTGAATTACCAAACGTGCAAAAAGATCACGTCGTTATTATTTATATTGAGTAGTTGTTACTAAGTATAAAAAAATAATAAGTAAATTGCAATCGTTCAGGTGCTAGACACAATTCTTCGTACATTTATATGAGTTTTCCAGTAAGTTTATTTGTAAATATTTCAAACAGACACCATAAATAGGTTTTTTTTTTAAGATTATGGTTAAATATAATGTAGTTACTATCTAACAGATAGCAATTTAAAAAAAACATTTTCTTGCTTTCAAAGAACATAATATCATCTTGCTAGCGAGTTATTTGCTCGCGTAACGTATAATACTGTAACGTAAATACAATATCTAGGTAATAACACAATGACGTGACTAAATGAACCATTTAACTCGTGAGAAACTCTGTTTAGACAAAAGATAAACCGCAACGATTATACCCACGTGGTGTCGTGTTGACGCGCCGTGGAAATCGGAAATCCCGTCATTATTGTTTCCTGACACTTCCCTGAAAAACCTGATGATGAATAGGTATTACTTACCAAGAGAAGGCTGACACAATAAAATTGCTCCATAATACACATCAACTATGTAATCTTGATAAACCAGAAAATCCACATTTGGTAATCTGGTTAATCTGGTTTAGATAATTGAAGTAGGTTTTTTGTATTGTTTTGATTTTAATGTTATTGTTGGTACTGGTTATAAAACGGAACTTTACTCATACTACAGCAAGAGGACTCGTAGTAGCCGTGCCTACATGCCATCTCGTTTTTATTTAATGTTTGCTCATTTCGTTTTTAGCGCCTAACATAACCAAACACGTTTTATCTATATTCAATGGGCTTAGATCGGAATAATCAGAGATACAATGCGACATACGTTTGAAGTTATTATTAAGGCAGTAAGTGGGCCGCGAGTCCGGCGCGGTGCGGCCGGCGTATCGCATTCAATATGAACTCAGATAGGTGTACAGCGCTTATCTCGCCGCAATCGAGTCCGCATTGTATAGCCGCGCCCGATAATTAAGACGACGCTTTTGACATTCGCCATATAGGAATACAATGACCGCCCCGGGAGTCCGCGCCTCCGCTCGGATACTATCGCTCCCTTTAAACAATAACCGTACTGCATTATGATAAAACAATTTCAATGCGGCAAACATCGTGTTTTCTTAACGAGAATTCTTTCGAGTTTCTAAAAAGAAAACAAAGACTGAAGAATCTCATGTTATAGTTGTATATATTTAGCCTGCGGTGAAACTATGGCATGCGCAGACGAATTAGCTTAACGCTTTAGAGAAACCCGTGTGAAATCTTTCTATAACCTACAGTATTTTTCTATAATTTTGGTTTCATGGCATATTTGTACAAATAAAGAATTTTCGATGGCTACATTTAAATCCAAACGAGCACAAAATTGAAAACACTATATCTACGAAACAATTTTATCGCGTTATCAACCGTAACTAAAAAAATTTAATCCACACGCGATGCGAATCCAATACGTTTTGCGTGCCAAAAAGCGGTTAAGAGATTGTAAGAAATTATAGTAAACAGAAAGATTTGGGCTGTGAGTGACCAGTCAGCCTGAGCCGTGTGCATGCCAGGAGCGTAATTACAGGCTTACAGCCGGCACGCCCCTGTTTCGGCGGAGCTTTGCCTTCGTCTGTGATACCATCGCCCCGTGGCTTTCCACCGACGGCGACGAACACACGACACAACATGAATTCCAGATTCTGCACCTAATTAAACACCGTACAAAATACACGATTGACTTAATTTTCGCTTTATATTGGCGTTCACACGCCACGGCCCGAACATTTACATAAATATTTAGTGACAAATAACATTTTAAAATGTTATCTCAAGATGTTAGCTGAGTCTATTCAAGATTGAAATATCATTCCGCAAAAATATTTTACTGGCAAAAAACATTTTGAAAAGAGTTCAATCAATCACAGCTTATAGTGGCAATTAATCATCCCGCTAGTAACTCGAACAAGTTGTTTGTTATTCCGCGCCACTGCAAGGGTTGCATCGCCCTGCATCTTCTCAGCAAATATATTAAGGTGTGTTTTAATGATATCCGCCGTCATTAATCACATCTGATGCTGGAGCAGAATACAGATCTTGAATCTCAACTCTATGATCTCATCGTAATATGATGAATCTAATTAAAAGTTTACTTCAAGAGATTTTTTTGTAATTTTATAAATACGGATGAGTCAGTGGCATAATTCTGTCATTAAGGACTGTCGCTCGAATGTTGATACGTGTATAAATCTTACTCATAAATGAGACGTGTTACAGTATAAGATGATTTTTCAGGTTCTCGCCGTCAGAATTGATACAAGTTACGTGATGATCTTAGTCGGATTGTGGTCATAAAGTGTCGAGCGATGGCCGATGATGATTAGTAAAAGTACTTTTGTATTGAAAATTAATCGAGGCACCCGTGTTATTTCAAAAATTTGAAATATTATTACAAACATCAAAGTTGACTAAGCTCATTACTTATTAGCTGTTCTTATCATTTCGCGTAGCTGATTGGTATTTATTATTATAAAAAAAACCAGCCAAAGGCGTGTCGGGCCACGCTCAGTGTAGGGTTCCGTAGTTTTCCGTCCGTCACAATAAGTGTACCTACTGATGAGTTTGAAAAAAACCCTTGCATATACGATTATACTACAAACTTAGTCCAGAAATTATTTTGTAGAACCTTTTTGTCTTTTTTGTACAAAAACTGTTCTTTCCATCAAGTTCAAAATAATTTTCCTAGAATGTCTTTATAAAGTTCTACTGTCCAGATTTTTTTTCATATTTTCTAAACTTATGGTTCAAAAGTAAGAGACACACATTGTTTTTTACTTTTGGAGCGATTTTTTCCGAAATTATTGACATTATCAAAAAATGATTTTAGTACCCCTATTCATTTTTAAATACCTATCCAACGATATATCACACGTTAGGGTTGAAATTAAAAAAAAAAATCACTTCCCACTTTACATATAGGGGGGCTACCATAATAAAACATTTTTTCAAATTTTTATTTTACCACTTTGTCGGCGTGATTGATATACATATTGGTACCAAATTTCAGCTTTCTAGTGCTAACGGTCACAGAGATTAAGCGAGGACGGACAGACGGACAGACAGACATGGCGAAACTATAAGGGTTCCTAGTTGACTACGGAACCCTAAAAAAGTTTCAAATACAATATTCCGAAAATTTCCTTAATAGATTGACGAGTAGCTAGCGTTAAATAGTACTGTGTCCCTGAGGTCGTTAATTTATTCCGTAGATTGAATTGTTAGAATAATATAATATGAACATAAGAATAATGGGATAGATAATATTCTTAGAACACTACGTATAATTGACGCTCATTAAATTTGTATTAATTACATGCAGATACAATGCACGTTAGATCGTGTCTAATAAACTTCCGTCCGATATGTTTGTGAACTACGATGAAGCCATATTCGCGTGTTCTGCGCGCTTCTACTCATTCAGAGCATTTTTTGCTGGGTTTTTTATCAACGCACTGACATCATTGTGCTCACTTTCGTAGTAACGGAAACTCACGTAACGAGAACGAGACACATGGTTGTTTATTTTCTTTATATAATATTTTGCGAATTTAATGATTGCTCCCGTTTTCCTTTTTAAGGCAATCGTTAATGATGCCTTTTACACTGAACGTATTACGCTTGATGAGGGATTATAACGGTGCACCTTTAGGCCCGCAGCAGCGGCACACCCGAGTGAAGGGCAGTCATACGAGCCTGACTGAATATTTCTCACAGGGGGCACTCGGCTGTAATGAAATTTTCGTACTCGAATTTGTGAGAAAGGTTTCACAATGTTGTACAAAAAATGTATGCAAAAATTTGCATGGGCGCCGTTGAGAGCTGCAAGTTGCCAATCATGGCCGCAATCAATCACGTGTTGAGATGTCTCAATTTAGCTTGCACCCTCATCTCGGCGGCGCGGCGCACCCCGCTCTCAGCCCTGTCGAATCAGAAAAACGTTAATGATAATAAATTGCAGAATTATACAACAGAAAGCTCTTTGTAACGGTATTTTTTCAAATCTTTAAATTACTTGCGATAGACATTCTTCATCGAGTTAGATCTTGTAGGTATGGTGGGTTATACTCGTATTTATCCGAAAATATTTACTCCACGAATCTTGCAAGATCACTCTTACATCGACAATTTTGATTTATTTTAAGTTAGGTATTATTCCCGTGTAAGGCAAAATGTTACTCAATAAAATACGTATCTGGAATATAATCAATATGGTTATTTATCAGCAGAGCGGTCTCCTCTCAAGTTAATGTACTTTTTCTGCCATTCCTTATTTTTTAAAAGAATAATTAATGGGATTTTAATGTACATAATTGCCTTTTTCGCCTTTTTTGTTTCCCATACTAATAAAAATTTCAGTAATTCCATTTTATGCTAAAAAAAGATAAATGTGTTGTCTGCAAATGATCAGTCCCGTTAGCGGCACAAATTCAATTAATGTGTATTTTGGTGTCTTTATATATTCATTTTATTTAATAAATTAATACAGCAAGGTAGTGCTTTGCTAATTAAAGGCTTCAATTGTTGGATTTCTTTAAAGCTGAGCAGCTTCTGTCGGTCCATTACACACACGTGGTACACATGGGTGTGTCATAAAAATCATCATCATTTTTTTTGTTGGGAAAAATCATCTAATGACAACCCCCGCTCTTGGGCGGAGCGGGAGATAGTGTCACACTCTTACTGACTAAAAAACCCATCCCGTTCCTTCAAGCTTTCATACCGGGGCTCGAGCGCCCTTTCGGATTACCCTGGCCTCAGTAGGCTTCGAATTGGCTGGGCCCCTGCTGTTGCTGACAACTCCTTGAGGTGTGCGGGAACAGTGCACGCCGTCGATGACTTGGGCTTGGTCCGGCAGTTACCGGACAGCAAGCTATCCATTGCTCACTGTCCGCAAGCCCGCGCCTACGGTGGCTGGAAATCGGGAT
This sequence comes from Mythimna albipuncta, assembly GCA_929112965.1. Classification (NCBI taxonomy): domain Eukaryota; kingdom Metazoa; phylum Arthropoda; class Insecta; order Lepidoptera; family Noctuidae; genus Mythimna; species Mythimna albipuncta. Next base: position 20,892,127 of record OV815959.1, on the reverse strand, counting down.
CGGTATCCCGGCGTCGGCGAGAGCGCCGTTGCCTGATGCGGTCGGCCTCCTCCTTAGCGAGCATTACTGCTTCGCAGAAGTCGGCGACCGCCTGCTACTCCTCCTCGCTCCGGACCATGGCCTCGACCAAGGCCCGGAAAATCATCATCATCATTTTCAGCCGGAATACTCTCAACGAAGCTCTGTGGGACTCCCATCCAGCTGATTCCCGCAACCCTCACCAGGTTATCGGTCCACATTGTGAATGACCTTTCAGCGCTGCGTCTCCCGATACGCGTTAACCACTGTAGAACCTTTTGGCCCCATCGACCATCTGTTTTGCAAGCAATGACTGATCTTTTCCACTGAAGTGTGGATCTCCTGTGAATATTTTCGTTCCTGATTCGATCATTAGTGAGGAAACTTTGAGCTTAGCTTTTTCCATTGTAATAATTGCTTAATTTATTATTGCCAAATGCACATGCAGATACGAGTATATAATTAAATAATGACACTTATCTTGTTTCTGAGCAAACAATAACACCCGGCGCGTACGCTCATAGCCAGGCGAGGCCGGGCGTAGTGCGCAGTGCCGTGCGCGCGCGCCGCTCCACCGAGCGTGAATTTTCCACGTTCGATTTCAGGTTCGCATAACACCACTCGATAACTATTACACTTTCGAAATATTACGTATTATTCGGTAATATGTTTATACGTAACCACTGAAACCACGTAACGACGCGTAATGAACTCTGTAATATTTTTTGCATTTAAATAGAGCACTTTCTTCGCAGTGCGAATAAATATGCAGCTGGCATTGATTTATGGAATTTAGTAAGTTTAAATCAATCGAATATACCTTTTATGCAAAATGCAAGAAGAATATTGGGTATATTGCCGTATTGTAGAAAATTTACAATTTTATCTAATTTGATATCTACAACTGGCAGGAAATGCTGTATTAGTTCATTATAGGACACCTTACCTTGTTGTTGAAGAATCAAGTTATCAGCACGCGGAGATTAACTCGTTGGTATTTAAGGGCATTTTCATTGAGTGCAACTTTCACAAACATTCGTGTGACAGTGGACAGTGGAGCTAGTCGCAAGTAGCGTTACGTAACGCGGGTCCGTCATTGTCTCGATATTGGTGGTGTCACGGTGCAGCCGTATTTAGCGTCAATCCTTGATAGCATCGCCGGCTGACAGCCGCCCGTAATCAGTGACATTAGGGTGATATAAGATACGATTATGCAACACCAAGTAACTCAAAGCTTATCCCAGCCGACGCCAACGCCGCGTTGCCAACGGTTAATTGTACTAGTTAGTTTTCTCATTTCCCTAAAGTAACTATATTCATTGAAATGCAGGACAAATTTTAATTTGTTCTTGAAATGCCAGTCAACTTTAGTCAAGTGTAAATTGTAACAGGATGACTACTAACAAACTAACATACTAATATAAAGTCTACTTCGTAAAATTTTCTATCATTTAATTTAACAAAATTTTTCAAAGGTTAGAATGCAATATTGATGATGCGAATTCAATTCGAACTCTTCTCACACAGAATCACTTAATGATCTGATTAGTTCCGCCGTTAGTGCGGAGAGTGTCCGTGATGGAGAGCTGTGCCCTCAGTGGTAGGTAGTACTTCTTAAGCTGCATCACGCCTCGTCTCGAGCCCTGCACATTACAATCCGACATTTCCTTTCGACATTTAAGCAGATTAGTGTTACACCTCGGCTTCGAATGTTAATCCGACGCTCGACGTGTCGCGGGAATTGCTCCGATTTAATCGAGATTTAGCGGTCAGCGCGCACAGCGCAAGTACGCAACCCACCATTCAAGCTATCAATACGTTCTGTAACCATTTATTTGCAACAGCTACTTCTATTACGCTGTGAATTCAAATGGTTGCTTTAATTTGAAAAACTATACAGACATGAATCTGTCATTACACAGATATTGGTTTACGGATAAGCTGATCTCACGCGATTCTGATAATACCACGTTCACGAAGACATATTGCGGCTAATACAATCTTACGTGGTTAATATTCAATTATAGTAGGTGGCAGTAAGTGCGGCGGATGTGCGGGAACACTGGGCAATTTATCCGGCGGCGGAAGCTGCGCATCTCTAGCATCTCCCGTAGCTCGCGGCGCCCCGTGGCCGCGCCCGCGCCTCCCGCTACAGGCACGCACTACGTAATGCGCTCTTTAATATGCCTCCAATACCTAAAGCGTTTTCACTACATGGTACCAAACTTCATTTGAATATTCTTGAGCTTTTCTACAATGTCTATCTATAAGTAATTGCGAAGCCTATCTTCTCATCTAAGATTGAGATTAGAAAGCCAGGCATAAAGTCCTACATGAATATTATGCTAGTTAGCGCCTACGAACGCCGGTTGAATAAAAGTCCGAGGAAAGGAAATACCTACCTATACTGTTATCGCTTTGTTTACGCGACAAAAATGGTCATTGATATATTTCACCTGATGTGAAATAAATACCGATACGTAGGCAACTGCGCGGCAGTTACACCCACAGTTTCGCTCAGAATTTATGTCGAAACCGACATTCACTGCGGAGAACATTCACAGCAAATAACCTAGGCGTTAAAACAACTAGCACAGACAACTAGCGCACTTAACAAACAGACGTATCCGTATCAGATATAGCCTATCGAGACGGCAGGACATTACTTCTGCGCTATCGATAAAGCTCAACGGTGAGCGAAATAGTTTTGCCACGCAGTGAACATAAATAATTGTCATAAAGTAGATAGGAGCTGATGGATGGCCGCCGCGCGCTCCGCCTAACGAGGAAGCAGTGTGACGAGCAGACCAGCGCGGCCGCACATGATGCGCTGATGACTGCGCCTGGCCACGATTCGCTGGCTATCGCTACGCACTACTTATGCGTTATGTACGAGAACGTTACTCCAGATTAAATCTGAAGTAATTGTTACGTTAACGATGCTATTACTTGCTTACGATTTATAGGTAACACTAAGACAGGTGCGTAAACTCGGATTGAGACCCTCGTGGACTAGCCGACTGCAAGACCAGCATCAATGAGAAAATTGACGTGGATATAGGAATAAAGTGAATACACGTTCGAGCGTTTTAATTAATTAGATCATTTATTTCTAACACGCGAGAGAGCCTTATTGTTGCATGATTTTGTGAGTTGTTGACCAGTAAACCAGTAAGCATTGAAGATATTGTTTAAAATGTCTTCAGTGCATCATACAATATCCCCTGAAAATATCAGTACTAAAGTCATGAGCAGCGAAATACTAATTTCAAATTGCGACTCGACCGCAAATCGTACCTGATTATCTACTCTTAGATAATCAGGTACGTTTCTATAAAACTTTGAAAATATCTTTTTACAATCACCTCGTGATTTCGTTATGGATGTAACTACTTTTAATTGAATTTCAAATGAATGCCCTATGATCAAGAATAGAATTAAGTTTTTTTCTTATTTTTTATTGAAAAGTAACATTATATCCCAAAAAGCAAGTAGAAAGAATTTTTAACTCTTTCCAAAATTACGTAAGTAGAAACCTTCAAATCTGGTGCAAGATAAAACTGTCAAAGAACAGAAAAAGAATGTACAAATTGAAACGAACGTCATCGCTATTATATTACGCGCATACAAAAGAATTAGCGAGTGGTTCCCCCCACGACCCCATTCTTCCTCATACCAATATTTGAAATGCTGATTACTGCTTTATTTATTAACCAATTTTGATGCTGTGATCGGAAACAGATTTATTTTTAATGTTATTTATTGTTGAGTATTAAAATATTGTACCAAAATAAGAACAGGAAAATACCCAACTCTGTTGTTTATTTAAATGCCATAGACAAATAGATTGTTTTAAGTAAATTCTTTATTTAGTGACCATTCACGATAAGATTTACGTGTTCGATAGCTGTCACATAGACTGTCCGTCTGATTGCTTGCATGTGATATAAATATGCAATCGGTTATTTATTTAAATAGAGAAATGAAGGCAGAGTGGTTGTCGGAGCGTAATCGCATCGGCCGACACTCGGGCACAACAGACCCGTGTGTGACACACACCGAGAGAAAGCGTGCTTAATCAGATAACTCAGATTGTCAACCGAGCTCCTGAAATCGGGTCGAATGTCGATACACTCGATTAATTAATTGACGGTCCGAAAAGTTGGAAGTAACTGGTCCACAAAGCCAAAACCGTAGACGTGTTGTGAAACTCGCGCGTTGCATTCAATACTTACCAATAAAACGGTAATACCACCTACATCATTATTTTAAAGCGATATTCAGACCCGACAGATATTAACCACAAAGTTAAATTATTTACTTTAATTTATTAATAAATTCAGGATAATCTGCTAATTGATACATAATAATTACTCATTCACTCGAGGAGTAATTTGAATAATTATGTGTGTTAATAAATGTTCCCAAAAACATGTATCTATAAGTTTTCGTCGAAATAGTTACTTTTATGTTATTATAAATGTGCTTAAATAGTAATCCATATTATAGGTACTAAAGCATTAGTTACAGTTATGTGGCTGAAGTTTGAGCTACAAGACTTAACAACACAATTCTGTCATTTTGGATTAAAAATCCAATTAACGCGCGGAACAAGCGCAGCGCGGCGCCCACGCACTCGCGGCCGCGGCACTCCGTCACACGGTGACGTGACGCCGTCGTCCCGACGTGACGGAGCCGTCACGAATCACGACACGCTGTACATCCAAATCACAAGTTCACAACTTCGCAACGAATGTTCTTTTTTATTGGACACTCTAATAAAGAACTTTTGTAATTCATTAGTTGGGTCGTAAAATACAAATCGTGTTTCGAGGAAAATTTTACAAAAAATAGATTAAAATCCTTAGGCAGATATTATTACATAATATTCATGCCTACGTGTATCGTTACTGTAGACCGTAATTCCCGATATTCATAAAGTTAAATTTAAAAACAATTTTTTTTTCTCTATAAACTATATTGCTATAAATTATATATTTTTTCTCTATAAATATTGTATTATTTAGTTTTATTCTGTGCTTATCATTAATTAATCAATGCTGTATCGTTAATCTTTTACGATTATAATTTGCCTATAAATATAAAATAAATAAATTATCGTTATCTAATCTTGAATTGAATAAAATACATACGTATACCTACATCTATATAACATTCCAATCCCACGAAACTTCTCTTATGAAGTGAATTAACATACAAGCAGCGATTAGTTAAATCTTAATTCGATTGTTGCCGGCCTTACGGTTTTCGCAATACGCTCCACAAACTGTACCTACATAATGTCAAATTAAAGTCGTTAATGAAATCAAAATAAAGCCTGTCTCTGATAGATAAATTGTGCGGTAAGTCAAACAATTATGATTGCCTGATGTTACAATGTATCTCTGTCATGCAACAATAGCCAACATTGTTCACTACCAATTGCAACCAGAAAATAGGCACTAAATTACGTAAACCGTTTCCAGTTGGACTCTAAATTAGTTAGCAAGTGTTTATGAATCATTAGTTCTAATACAATAAACAAAAGTGACCAGTTAAGTCAGCGGTTAGCTACGACCCATAAATAAACAGTTGGCGTAAAAGAAAATATATCTGTTGTGGAAATCTAATTTGTGCTAATTTTAATTAGACTACCACTGTTACAGGTATATGAGCTAATTCAAGTTTACAGTTAGCATTATGTCTTTCGTCAAATGCTTACGGAATTCTAATAAAGTAGTAAATGTTTATATTTATTTATTATAAGCGATGAGACTGTTGGCAGAGGCGGTGTTCACCGTTACAATTTTATACATGGGCTATCTATTAGTATGCACAGTTCCGTTGGGTTTAGAGTCGCGCGCCCGAGCTCCGGAGAAAGCCCGTGTCCCGCTTATAGACTTGCTGAACTATTCGCCGACACAAATTACTCGTAAATTCATCGATTTACAGTAAAATATTGTTTTTACGGCCCCGAGCCAACACTGTAAACGCGGGTCCTTGCCGTATTTAATTGCAATGCAAGCGTAATTGCCGTGTGCGGACGCCGAATACTTCATCTTATTTAGCTTATCTTTTCCTATGCATATTCATGATTCGATAATAATGTCTTAGCCACAGTTAAGTTGTAAATAGGCATTGGAGCCAGGGACGGTTATAGAGTCACTTCTCTAAGTGCTGTAGTTGACCGGAGGACGGGGTGCGTCTATGTATCTACTTACGCACAGGCCTACACTCGCCACACATGCACACATGCTATCAAAAATAACTGACATACACGATTGCAATTAGATTAATTCATGCGCCAGTATATAACTCGTATACTACATAACAAACTATAGCTGATATATTGTCTAGGGCCTAGACTGACCCTATTTACAATATTTACATTTATCAGCCAATAGCCAATATAAGATTAAAACTTTTGATTTTCTCAATTTTCTTTTAATAGATACCTATGAAATGGTCGTTTTTAAAACGGAATACTTTGGACTGACTCTTCGGATTAGCTGAATATTATAAGTTTAAATAAACTTTATATCAAAGCTACGTTATTCTTTATTTAAAATTAGTTATTGTTCGGTTTGTTTGTATTTAGCTTTGTCTGTAATTTATAACCATGAAACCTACGTAGGGGCCCAGCAGTGTCGAAGCCTACTGGGGCCAAGGGTCTGCTTCTAAAAGGAAGGCTCGGCCCCGACACGATCGGGGTGGGTTTTTTAGTCAGTAAAAGTCTGACACTATCTCCCGCTCCGCCCAAAAAATTGCGTATTTTCGTATTTAGAGTTCTAACGTGGAAGCCAAATGCTTCGTTTCCACGTTAGAACTGTAAGGATTATCGATGACGTTTACCTACGACTTTCTTCGAAAAAAAAAAACTCTGTGTTATTGGTTTAATAACTTTCATTTTGGACACTTGTGTCACAAGTGCAGTTACTGTGTATTTTAGGTGATTTCATTTCATTACAATAAAACTCAGGAAACATAGTCTTGTAGCCGCCCAGAGAAGAAAAGTAATTTGTAAGGTAAAATTTCCTAAATGAAAACGATTGAATTAAAAATACACATCTCATCTATTAGCAGTTCTAAGTCTACTATACGTTAAAAATATTGCATACCATTTGCGACGCATTGTTTCCACGGTAAAACTCATATTCCAAAATAGTACAAGTTTTCTTAGATTTTATACAAAAATGGTTATAAATATATCGATATCACTACATAGTATAAAACAAAGTCGCTTTCTCTGTCCCTATGTCCCTTTGTATGCTTAAATCTTTGAAACTACGCAACGGATTTTGATGCGGTTTTTTTAATAGATAGAGTGATTCCAGAGGAAGGTTTATATGTATAATAACATCCATTAAATAGTGGAGAAGTACTTTTATTTTTGAGGTTTCTAATGTGATGTAAATAATTACATTTTTTCCGCTTACATTGCAAACGCAGGCTGAACCCTACGAGTTTTATCAAAATAATGTACTAAGTATTGTACACATTGAAAAGGTCTACAGAAAAGTCCGTGATGGTATATGTCTATCTCTTATGGATAACCCACAATAACTTTTTTTTGTCATTTACTTTTTACGACAAATAATGGCTAATTTTCGAAGCGATTTTAACCAATACAGCATTAATCCTTAACCAATTAAATACCTTGAATACATTGTTCATTTAATATAGATCTATATGGCCCTTTACACCGTATGATTTAAGTGAATATTTTCGAAGATATTACAGATTTAAAAATTGCGGGACGTAGCGTTTGCGGCGGTACCGGCCGGCCGCCCGGTGCGGCAAGAACATTGCACCCGTGCGAAGCCGGGGCGGGTCGCTAGTTATATATAATGCAAAACACAAAAAAAAAACAATAAATAACTTAATTCAAAAAACCGAGCAAGTGCGAGACGGATTCGCGCGCAGTGGGTTGAAGAACAAATTTATTGGTTTCAGATTTATTCCTACACCTGTACTATAAAACCTTGTTCTCAGCCAAATTTCAGGATTCTGGGTCTATCTGTACTTCCAGTTGGTACCCAATAATTTTGGTTTCCTTGAGAGTGTCGAAATATACGTTTTTTGGGACATGAACGACAATATCTTTTTTCGTTAATGTAAAATTTTTATTTTTCATAATTTCAAGGGACCGCAGACTATCTAGCTGAAATTAAAACTATATAATCAGTATATATCAGTAATCAGCTAGATAGGTATTTTCACGCGTTCCCAAGATAAAGGGTCTTGACAGACAGACAGATGGACAACAAATTGATCCTATAAGGGTTCTGTGTTTTCCTTTTGAGATACGGAACCCTAAAAGACAGTAAAACTACCAAAATAACTTTAATTTCAGAAGTCGGTGTTTCTAGCATTGTTTGTTTGTTTTTATTGATATTTAACACCGTTTTTAGGGTTCCGTAACTCAAAAGGAAAAAACGGAACTCTTATAGGATCACATTATTGTCCGTCCGTCTATCTGTCTGTAAGGACCCTTTATCTCACGAATGCGTGGAGGTATCGAGTTGAAATTAAAACCATATATGTGGTCCCTTCAAGCTGTGAAAGAAAAAACTTCTAAGTTAACGAATAAAAAAGATACGGCTGTTTATGTCGAAAAACGTGTATTACAATTCTCTCAAAGATCGAAATTCACAGGGTACTTCCCGTTGAACCAGATGCCATTCGGAAAAATCTTCGAGAATCTATTCGGGAATTGTAGTTTGCACGGAACCCTCAGTGCGCGAGTCCGTATCGCACTTGCCCGATATTTTTTATGTTTGTAGCCTCACAACTCTTTTGTTTGTGAAATCCAGTTTTGATGAAGGGATCCGTGAGGAATTGAGGGATTCTCACATATTATGGGCAAAATTACAATAAAACTTAAACATTGAAAATAAAAAGTAACATTTGATGAAGTGAAACTACTAAAGAAGACCAGTACCCCTAGCCAAGTTGCAAATCTGCAATAGTTGACGCTTAAAGAAAGCTTCAAATGTACGGGAATGCCGTCGTCTTAACGCTCAGTCACGTGGTCAGAACAAAAAAATTGGCGGCAAGGTCAACTCGAAGCGGCTGGCTAGGGGGGCAGAATTGGCCAACGGAACTTCTTCCTTACAAAGCCCTCCATTGTACACTTATTTTGAACTAGCTGTCCGCCCGCGACTTCGCGTGGACTTCGGTTATCGCACTCTAAACGTGTTTTCCCGTAGGAATAAGATGTTTTTCCGGGGTAAAAAGTAGCCTTTGTTCTTTTCCATGTCAAAGGCTATATGCATGCCAAACATTCAAATCCGATCAGCCGTTTTTGCGTGATTAAGTAACAAACATCCAAACATCCACACTTTCACATTTATAATATTAGTTAGGATAATGTTTGTCCTGTATACCTGTGTAACTTATCTATGATAATAGTTCAATTCCCAAATTGAGTTATTTTTATAGTTTATTTGAACTTATAATTCTAACTTAATTTGAAGATATCAAAGGAAAGTCACATTCGATATTCCATCAACGACGAGTGACAGTTGAATAGATGGCCCTTTTTTTCGGTGGGGAAAATCATTCAATGAAAACCCCCGCTCTTGGGTGGAGCGCGAGATGGTGTCAGACTCTTACTGACTAAAAAACCCACCCCGTTCCTTCAAGCCTTCATACCGGGGCTCGAGTTTCCTTTCGGATAACCCTGGCCCCAGTAGGCTTTGAGCCGGCTTGGCCCTTGCTGTTGCTGACAACACCTTATGGCACACGGGAACAGTTCGCGCCATCAACAACTGGGGCTTGGTCCGGACAGTTACCGGACGGTCGGACAGGACAGAATAGATGGCCCTAGCTTACCTATCTATAATATTAAATATAAAAACGGCCCTTCGCATAGGCAGCGTTTTGAAACCCAATAATTAACTAAAAAAATATTTCTTTTAGTATTATTGAAGATAGGTTTTTAAACGTCTTTTACACATACTCTTCATTTTAGTAAATGTACCGTTATTCACATTATCGACTTAAATCGTCGAACTGAGGGTCATTTTACACTTTTCAAAACATAATGTTTCTGATTTTGCTCCGTATTTAAATTGCATCAAATCTTCCTTTATTTGGAATTTGCCTCACTTTGTTGGTTTCTTGATCATCTAATTTAATTTTAAGCGTGTTTACTTCATGTAAAAATGGATACAAGTCCGACTGAGGCCGCTTAAGTAGAGTCAGGGCGTCGCGGCTAGAAATCTTCATTTAAGTCGATCTGCAGAAAGACGAGTGCGCCAAAGGTTTGTTGAAGACCGGAAATTTCAATAGACGATCGTGTTTAGGCAGAAATTGGGTGACATCAGAGCGTGATGATCGATTTTTGTTATCAATGTCTTTGTGTAATCGAATTCTCACTGGAGTTCAGGTGCAACAATAGAAACTTCTCTATGTCCGTAGCGTCTCAATATGTGAGTGGATTGTACGACGAAAAGAGATTACATCCACACAAGCCTACCAATGATCCGAGATTATCTCGCACGCATCGCTAAACGTGGTTTCAATTTGCTCGTGCTATAAGTAAGTCTGTAAAATCAAAAAAAAAAAAAATAACTATGACTTTTAAAACAAGTGCAATGAATCTTTCCTTCTTTATCTAAACATTATTTAATTAATTTTAGTTTTTCCTCTAAGTATCGTGTTTTAAACCAAAACGTCAGGGGTGGGCTGGGCTAATTTTGTTGCACGCTAGTATTTTATCTATCTAGGCACATCGTCATAGGTGAGTAATCGTGAATATTCGTGAATGAAGTTGAAATTTCATAGAAACTGCATAACACTTATACCTAAATGTTTATTTTAAACATTGATTGGATAGAAACAAAATAATCTTCGATTTTGCTAAATGATACTGAATAGCAAAATTTTATCGTTACCGTAATCAAACGCCTAAAATACGGTTCATTTGGAGACAACGGTACCTACAAGGAAAAGAAGGAAGGAAGGAGCGGACGCGCCCAGTGCGCAAGCGCAGCGCGCATGAGGTCTCGCGCAGCCGTCCATCACTCCGAGGCGACGATCGGAGGTGCTTTCTCGTCGTTAGCCCTATAAGGCACAGCCGGTACCACGCCTCGCGCAAGCCACTTCTTTTTCACTTCATTTTCTAACGCGTCGATAGAAATCGTCTTAATAGCATATTTTACTTTTTCATTGAAACGGAAACGTTCCAAAGGTTTCACGTTACTTTTAAGAGCATTTAAATGAGTATGAAATTAAGATGGCCGCCGTAACGACGTAATCGCGCTCGTTTAACGTAATAGCTGAGAAATGGACGGCGGGCATCGCGTTGTGCGTATTCGCGAAATGCTCACGGCACTTCGTTTGTACTCTCGACATTAAAAGTTGGCAATAAATAAAGCAGAGGTATAGCTTTTCTATGACAGGTGTGTCTAATGGCCACCCTGTGTGTTAATTTATACACCGTCCTATTTAATGACGATATTACTTATTTAATCCACAGATTTATGGTATACTTAAAACGATTTCATCTAAACATTGTTTATTTGATTTGTTTCAGAGTGTAGTGATGTTGATGTTCAGAGAAGAAAAATCACCTGAAGACGAAATCAAAGCGTGGCAGTTCTGGCACGGCAGGCAGCACTCCGTGAAGCAGAGGATACTAGACGCCGGTGAGTTCTGTTAGATTGCTGCCAACGTTTATATAATACTAATCAACACGTACAATCTTGCGTGAGTGATGATAACTAAGTATTTATGTAATTATCAAATAAGATAATTTGAAGAACAATGACTGTTCAGTTTTTACCAAGTAGGTATACGCTACATAGTAGCACCTACAAGGGTTTAAGACACGATACCCGTGCAAAAACACAGTCGTGCTCGAGGCGACACAGAAACATGGCGGCTCGCTTGCGTGCGGCGCGCGGCGGCGCCCGGCACGCAGGACCTAATTACCGTGCTGCGGGCTGCGGCTCCGCGGAGACGCACCGCACCCGCGCACCCCGCCACCACCATTATATCTCGTTAGGACATTTGCATAAATAACGCGCACGACGGCCGCGGCCCACACCGACCGGTGAACCTATCAATCGCTGCGACTAAAAATAAACACCTGTGGCGCCCGCACCGAGCCTGCGTCCGACGCGCGACGCGCCCTGTGCCCGCTCACTCACAGCTTTGTATTACGCTACCTGTAATGACACATTCCGACGTTAACCAGATTATAGATATAAAACTAAATGTGAAGTTTCCCCGACGCAGGCAAATGAAACTATGTAATAAAGATATCTGACACGATGAGCTCTATGAGACCGAGTAACAGGAAATCGTTAAAATTCGTGAGAAATCTCTTCGACGCTGTGAAAACACCTGCCTGTAGTGTTGGTCGCTGTTTATGGTGATGGGTGTAGGTACAGTGGAGGCCGCAGGGACGCAGCTTGGCTAGCTTACACCACGCGTGTCGCATGTCCACTAAAAGGATAGCACATATAAGCATAGTTACAATATAGTCTTGCGCGGACATAATGACTGCGATGATATCGAGGAGCGCTCATTAGCATGTTAATTGCGCGACGGGCCTCGGCCTGCGCCTGCGCCGGCCGCTTAGAAAATTATCGTTTTGATAATTTTACAAAGTCGCGATATTCCTATCGTCTCAATATCAATAATTATTACAAGCCAGGTTTTGCTATTGCTTTGAATTAGTTATGGAAATCTGTAATGGTGTTTTTAACCGTTGCACAGCGAGTACCCATAACACATAACTCTTAATTAATAGATTATTATGCGTTAACTATTGAGTTAGGTAGTTACCTCATCAACGAAACGCTTAGGTGCTTATTAATCGCTGGGCTCCGAGTAAACAGCGCTGATATATGACACTTTACACATTCTAACATAAGTTAAGTGAGGCCTGTAGCATTTGTAATGAGTGACGCCGCGGCCACAAGCACTGCCTATAAATTAAATCTCAAGGAAAATAAAAACATGGAAGCCATTAATTCGCGCGGTCGAGCCAAGTTTAATGTCAAGGTTTTTTAGCTTATCTCGATGTTAGTTAAGTTTTATTTTTTCATTTGTTGACGTTATTACATAGAATGAATTAATGTCTAAACACAAAGGAATTTTGTATTTTATATCTCAAAAGACTCAGTTTATGTATTTGTTTTTAGTTTTATTATGTCAGTAAGCGTTGTGGCTCAGATTTCATGGGCTCATACGATGGTTCAGACAATCATTTAACTCGGTAGGTATTTTATCGGAACCTCATATATTTATGTGTCGGAAGTGTCAAGTATGTAGTAAGATATGAAGGGTTGAGGGTAGGCAGAGAGGTAGGTATCGTGAATGTATGCGACGAACTTGGAGCCGCGTCAAGGGCGACACCGGACACCTGTGCGCAGGCGTGTGAAAGCGCGGGTGAGGAGTGCGGGTCGGGGGAAGGGGGGGCACCGCAACGCACTGTGCCCGCTCACAATGCCTTCTCCGATTACCGAGATGTCTTCGTATATCGCGTGTCCACGTTCAGCGCAGCTTCTTTGCCTCCACACTTATTTCTTTTGACAGTTTTCTTATATAGCACGCCTCACTGATTCGAGAGATTACTCCTCAGTAAGTCGTTGTTTTGATAATATTAAGGAATATCCGTTTGTAATTTTATACATCGATGGTCATAATCATATCTACATAATTATTATAACATAAAATTTATTTTCTTATTTATATTTTATATCGTCCTCGATTATTCTCGTGTCGATTTATAATAATAAGTGACCTGCAAAGTATTATTAAACGTCGTAACGTCGTTCCTCGTAGGTACCTAGTGTACCTACGTAATTATGACACTTTGCGAATTCTCAATTCAATACCTTTACAAAAGTTTTCCTAAAGCTATAAATTGTGTTTTAAAAGAAAATTTTTCCACAAACAAATCTTTTCCTAAATGCCTGCAGGAAGTTTTGTATGGGCGGATTTATTAGCACATAGCAGGATGTTGCGTGGACTCGTAAATTTGTAAGAGGCTGTTAAAACAATAAGGTTGTCGGGGGGCGGCGTGGAGGGCGCTCATAAACACGTCAGCGCGACGTCGCGGCGCCCGCACAGCGCGCTGATAGCCTCCTCCCACGCGCAAGCCCACCAGCCCACCGCTCTGCTCCGAATACTGCAGTCTGCAATACACGCGCAAATCTATCTCTTGGATGGAATTTTCTCCCCTCGAATCGACTTAAAAAATGTCATATATAATAGAATAGTCGTGTAAAATCTGTGACCTTTGTTAGGTACTGTCCCTTTACAACGTTTGAGAATACTCTCTGCTCATAGATACATTAAACATATCTTCATAGTATAACTAGCTATTTCCCGTGGTTTCACACTCGTCTTTAGTTACTACTAATAATGTTAAGCTCCTTATTTATAGTCCTGAGTTGAGCTTTACGAATACTGACAAATGCTTGCAATAACTGGACAGGTTCACTCAAATTGCATAGTTCTTTCCTCAAAAGACCATCTCAAACATTAATCTCCATGGTTCTCATAAGTTTTTTAGGTGGGAAAATCATCCAATGACATCTCCCGCTCTTGGGCAGAGGGTAGGTGTTTCAGACTTTTACCGACTATAAACCCACTCCTGTTCCTTCTTTGCCTTCGTCCTAGAGCTCCGGGTTTTACTTTCACACTGCCCGTGGCCCCAGTAGGCTTCGACCCTGCTGGGCCCCTACACATATTTGCTATATGGACTAGACTTCGACCCCGAGTTGGTTTCGGTGTTTCTTTTCAGGGTAGTCAGCTAGGAAACTCTAGTTTAAACTGGCAAAAAAAATACGTGTAAAAGTGTTTTTTTTTTTATCTATTTGCAAAATATATATAATTTAATAGTCCGCTCGTTTTGGTCGTAGTGTTTCTGAGATAAGCGCGTTCAAACAAACATCCGCATGTTTATCCGCTAATTCTTCTTTAACTACTTAACAGATTTTGATGGTTTTTACTATTATAAAGAACAATAAACGAAGAGAGTTTTCCCGATAATTCAAGCAAAATAAAATCGGCTGTACTTCATTTTTATCCCACTGATATCACATGTTATGAGATCTTGTCCCCGTCATACCTCAGAACGTTCACTGTAACAAAAAAAAACAATTACATTTTTAGTCACTATAGATGTGTAGGAGAAAAGATTTTCGGAATATCGACTGGAATTTATCGTGCAATTAGTGCAGGATGCAAATCTGCTAATTACTGCCCATAAACCTTAATCTAGGAAGGGCAGAAATGGAAACATGGCAGTCGTCAATAAATTGATCCTATCACGTGATTATTCACGCCCAGCAAATAAATTTCCGTCGTCGATGACGTATTGTACGTTGATATCTTAATCGAAATCTCCAGCGCCATTACTGCACAGTTACCCGAACACAAGATTAATGACAACTTGTTGTTTTGTTACAGACACGAAGAACAGCATCGGGCTGGCGGGCTGCATCGAGGAAGTGGCGCACAACGCCATCGCCGTCTACTGGAACCCTCTCGAGAGCGCCGCCAAGGTACGTGTCACTGCCGACTGTCTAAAGCCGAGTGCCGAGTGCCGAATACCTCAACTAAGTCAGTGCTCACGCAGAAACACTAATGGGCTAATGTGTCTTCCTGTCAGTGTGCCTGCGCCAAAAGACAACTCAGCTCACTGATGCAAAAATATGTGCATATTAAAGGGCATTATATTGCTGCTAAGCATCGTAGTCATTATAAACGTACAAAATTAAAACGCAGATCGGGATATTCTACTTATTAAAGTGTAATTAAATAGAGTCCTGCAACCTTATTTGGTCGGATGGCTTTACTAAATGAAACAAAAAGTGCGTGGGGCGAGCGCCGAGCCGCGGCGCACGGCAGCGCGCACGGGGCTGCAGCGCTCCACCGTGAACACTCATTATATTGTTGAATAATAAACAACACTCTGTGTTTTTAATTGCTTACATAAAATTATACAGAATCTAAACTACTAGCAACACAAAAACGTATACTTCATTGATAATGTTATGTATGTACTCAACCTTTTAAATATTCAACAAACAATTAAAAGTCCGCGTGAAATAGCCTCAATTCTATGTCAGCATGCTAATGTTAGTCAAGGGAGCCATTAACGCTCAACGACTTTATACAGACTCACAATTTCAACTTTGATCATAAAGTCGATATCGGCTGCTAAAAACTAAGCTTGTCGAGCTAAAAGCGTATTCAATAGGATTAAAGTTGTTTTTTCATTGAATTATGTTACTAATGTTAATGAGTTGGGACGGAGTTGCGGCTACTGGTCGGTTATCAATATCCGTAATTATTCATTGTCGACCAGAAAATGGTAGCGGATGCGAGTTATTTGCGACAGTTAATGTGCGTATGGACAGCCATTGCCACGGTGGCGGCAACGAGTAAAAACGCGAGAGAGTAATTTGCATAGGCCGCGGTAATAAGCGCAGGCAGCGCGCGGCACGCCTCCGCGCGACCGCTCGCCACGCTACTCACGCCCTTCGCGACGTCTACTGCAGCACCCAGCATGAACTCAATACTTACTGAACACAACACCAGCTCAATGAGTCTCAATGAAACGCCGGGCACTTCTATTCATACTGTTTTCTACGCATATTAACATCTTTTAACTTTATCTTGTAGGTAGAGCGTTGATCGCGCGGAGCGACTACCGTAGCATCTCTCTTTTTATAAACTTGACATATTCTAAGTGCAGTTTTTGTTGTTACAAAATTTCAGGCGGTTATTAGAAAACTCGTTAATCAAATCTACACTAATATAATAAAGAGGTAAAGTTTGTTTTTATGTTTTTTAGAAAGCTATTTTATTCCTGAGTGACATAGGCTATATTTTATGTACGCGGGCGAAGCAGCGACCAAAAGCTAGTTCCTAATCTTCCTAAAAAAAAGTACATACTTATCGTTTTTATTTTTATTTTTCACAGATCAACATTGCAGTTCAGTGCCTTAGTACAGATTTCAGCAGTCAGAAAGGAGTCAAGGTACGTCATCTTCTAAAGTGCTCTTAAAACGTTGTAGATATTATAAGTCATTAGGCTTACCTACTAGACCAGTGTCGATAATTTTTAAAACCAAAAAAACTAATAGTAGGATGAAACCCATTAGAAAAGAAGGAGAATATTATAAAAATGAAAGGAAAAATAATTTACGGGCGATCTGAGGTCGGGAAGGGGGTGGGGGTGACTTTTTAAGGGGAAAAAAACGGTTTTTCTCGATTTCCGGCAAAACTAAAAGTCCTATGGAAAAAAGTCTAATGGCAAAGTTGTAGGTAATAAAAAGATCTAAAACTTTTGTATTCTATTCGTAACTTGTGTATGTAACCTCAAAATTTATGTGAAAAATTCAAAAAACCATGTTTTTGGTTTTTTATTTTTATCTCTTTCAAAAAAAAATATTTTATCACGAAATTTGGTGAAAACTTACATTTTTATGTCCCAAATACGCTGTAATTTATTTGATTAGAAATATTTATTTTTTCACCTTATTTTGAATAAATATCGAAAAATCACCCTAATTTTCAATCGAAAATTCACCCGTCAAAATATCTTTTTTTTTTCAAAAATTTATATGGTGTCTGTTCGTTGAAATCTCTACTTTCCGATGGTGAAAAAAAAAAATATGTTACCGTAGTAAATCTTCTCAGCAAATGCAAAAAATCGAAAATAACTCGAATTCGAATTTTTTTTTTTCAATTATTATATTCAATGTAGACCTATTTATTAAAATTTACACTTTAATTATTCGAAAAACGTAAAAATACATGTTACATAGTTAGCAAAAAAAATTGCAAATCAAAATATACTACTATAATTAACAAACAAATAAGTTGATAAAATTAATACTTAATAAGACGTCTACAATATTTGGAGAAAGGAGTCGAATCTTCTTTAAGTTATATGCGTAGATGCCTATTTATAACTATTTTTAGATAACTTATATATACCTGAGTGACCTACGAAAAATTTTAGCCCATCAAAAGGTATTTCATAGAGAAGTGAGGAAGGGGCTAGGCGAGTCCGGGTCTTACTACATACATACCTAATATTTCGTAGCAGCTGGAACAACCGTTAGCCTAGCCAGTATTCGAAATACAGTATAGTATACAACACCGTTTATAAAAATACACGTGCACGTTGAGTTTCTTGAAGATAATTGTGACAAGTTTACTTAAAAAAAAACTAACAAGATTTAAAAACTTTTTTATTTGGGACATAAAAATGTAAGTTTTCACCAAATTTCGTGATAAAATATTTTTTTTTTGAAAGAGATAAAAATAAAAAACCAAAAACATGTTTTTTTGAATTTTTCACATAAATTTTGAGGTTATGTGAAAAAAGTGTTAATACAAAAGTTTTAGATCTTTTTATTACCTACAACTTTAACATTAGACTTTTTTCCATAGGACTTTTAGTATTGCCGGAAATCGAGAAAAACCGTTTTTTCCCCTTAAAAAGTCACCCCCACCCCCTTCCCGACCTCAGATCGCCCGTAAATTATTTTTCCTTTCATTTTTATAATATTCTCCTCCTTTTCTAATGGGTTTCATCCTACTATTATTTATTTTCACTTTTTATTATTTTTGAAGGCTTCTACCCTGGTCTATACCTACTTACCTTATTAAAAGATAAATCTCTATTGTTACAATGGTAGATTATTTAATGTAGGTATGTAAATGCACGTCGATAAAAATAAATAAAGCTGTTTACAAGATTACTCTTGAGTGTTGTTGAGGAAAACGGTAATTTACTTCTTTATTGACAATTGTAAATAACTTTACATTTTATTTCATTGCAGTATTCATTGGATACATTTCATCCATATGGGTTAAATATATCGTAAGGTAACATTTTAATAGACATGAGAAACGACGAAATAAGGGATGCGTACCTACTGCCTACAGCAGGCACGCATCTACCTACAAAATTACATTTTTATTTAGTATTGCAAAATGTTAATTAAGCTATACAAACATAGAAAGTATGTAAATGAATGTTACGATATGTCGCCGTCAAGGCATGAGGTCGGTAACCGTGTTGTCGCCGGAGACGCCCCGATGCCCGCGCGTGTTGACGCGGGACTAGCGACAGTGGCGCCGCGACCACTCGCTGAAACGCTTACCCTGTATCATCTTGAGCCGATAGCGTCCTTTTTGCGTCTAGATGTCACTACGAATTAGTCGCGTACGACTTGCGATTATTCACCCCCGCAACAGACCCGCTACAAGCGCCACGCTCGTGGCGCGCTAGAGCAGCGCCTGATATGGAACCAGTCCGCTATCAGCCTCTCGATACCACCCCATTGCGCAGTGACGCCGCGGTGCCGACCTCGAACGAACGCAATTAAGACGTTTTAGCGCGATTCGATTCACACACGTGCATATTTTTTCCTTATTCGTAAATTTATCGCAATTATCCCTTATGAACGTTTATTAAAACGGTTTTTTCGTTATCATTCTAAGATAAGTGTAGACTTCAAGCGTGAAATTGCTTGACTCAAACTATAGTCGATTTGTTTATATGACTATGTATGAGATCATGTGGATACCAAATAGCGTGAGAGATGTGGCTAAAGTTATATATTCCAATTTGAAATAAAATATTTGAAAGTAAGTTACTTAGTAAGGTTGAATTAAATTTCAAACTCAAAACCCAAATTCAACCCAAACCCAAAGGTGGACTGGTAGAAAATGTAATGTTTCATTAAATCCGCTTATCAAGACACTAGGCACTGTACATGAAGGTTAAATAAATAAATAAATTCTATTATTGTTTCGTTACAGGGGTTGCCGCTACACATACAGATCGACACGTTCGAAGACCCTCGGGACCAACAAGTATATCACAGAGGCTACTGTCAAATCAAAGTCTTCTGTGATAAGGTAAGATGCAAAGCAATGAAGCTGACACACTGCTATCATCTTTTAATATAACCAAATAATCAGCATACAATAATGTAATTGCATTACTTTTAAATTGAAGGGTGCGGAAAGAAAAACAAGAGATGAAGAGAGGAGAGCAGCGAAGCGGAAAATGTCGGCAACGAACAGGAAGAAGCTGGACGAGATCTACCACCCGGTGACGGAGCGCAGCGAGTTCTACTGCATGGCGGACCTGGGCAAGCCGCCCGTGCTGTTCAGCCCGGCGGAGGACATCGACAAGCTGGCCGGCATGGACATCCAGGGCTTCTACGGCCACGACGAGTCGGCACTGGCCGAGGCGCACCTCAAGGGCGCGTCGCCCTTCCTGCTGCACGCTGCCAAGCCGCAGGCGCCGGCGCTCAAGTTCCACAACCACTTTCCGCCTGACGCGCCAGGGTAGGTTCTTCATTCAACCTTTTGTTTTATTCTTGCGATTATATCTGATTTTTTATCTCTGCATCATAATTTTATCTAATTTAAATCAAAGTTGTACGTCAATTAACATAATTATATGCAAAGATAAACTTTTCGATAAAATTAAGTCACCCAGTATTTACAGTCTAAATAATACTACAGAAAATTATACTATTCTTGAACAAATCACGTCTCAATATTGTAAAGCAATTTATTGTTATTATTATATTTATTCATGTGTAGCCAGTGTTATGATAATATATGGACAGAACAGATCGTGGAATAGTTAATAGGAATATAGATGAACGTTAATTAATGTCAGACATAATATGGCAGGGGTCTCGCGAACACGAGCTCTTCACAATTATTGATATATAACTCCTAAAATCAATATTTTGTTATTGAATTATGTTTACGAGCTGCATTGGCAACTTAGTTGTCTGCAGTTAAATTGTTTTTTATTCGTTTTATATTGATTTTTTATTGGTTATTAGCTGTTATAAACTCTACGTGATTGTCTAACAGATTATAAGCGACTCATATAATACAATAATTAATATGTAAATATCATACTACCTCCTTTAAACTGTCACCAATGTGTAAGTTACTAACATTTCCTTCAGCGGTACGTATGTACTTTTGCGTAGTGGGTAAGGGGGTTGTAATAGCAACAATGATGCTCAAACCTGTTTGTTGCTCGCCATCACATAATTATAAATTATGATGTAGTCAACAGTAACTCGGTGGTATACCTAATGCTTATGTAGCTGTCTTGGTTTTGATTATGTCATAATAATTACATGATACTAAGACAGCTAGCCAATGAGAGTCTCCACTCCAACACAACATCACCATGAGAGCACCTCCGTGTTTTGATCAGTGCTTTTGCTTTGAATCAGTGAAGGAATTATTGTAATCAGATCGATTTCTACTTTCAGAGTTTGCCCTTGAAAATAGAAACAATATTGCCTAGTTCATTAACTAGAAATAGAATTAAATACCTACTTACATACCTACACATCTAAATCTAATAATCCTAAAATATATAATCAGACGTGTAACTTGTGTACAGGTACCGGGAAGTGGGAGGGCTGTCGCCGTACAGCGACCGCAAGGACTCGCTGGAGCTGGAGGGCGTGCTGGGCAAGCGGCCGCGCGTGAGCACGCCGCCGCTCAGCGAGCGCGTCATGCTGTACGTGCGCCAGGACACCGAGGACGTGTACACGGCGCTGCACGTGGTGCCGCCCACCACGCAGGGCCTGCTGCACGCGGTGAGTACCGCACACTATGCCGCCGTGCACCTCGACGCCTAACACGCCTCCAGGTGCACCACAATAACCTTGGTGATGTCAGCTAACCATAGAACACGAGCGAGCGAGACGGTCTCCGACGCTTTCTCGGTTTCTCGTCGTTCGTCTATGAATTCATTGTATACTTGTATGTGAAGTAAATGCAAGAAATCGAGACGCTTCGTCGGGCGCGGGCGCCGGTCCGCTGCCGGCCGGGCCGCCGCCCGCCGCTGTGACCGACCGGATGCTTTATAACCCCGTCTAATAAACACACGATCATCATAACCGCATGTTGTAATTAACATCCGCACGGTGCCGCGCCGCTCCGGACCTCCGGCGGTCCTCGCGTGTATTGTCCTCACACTAAGAAACCACTAGACCGGTTACTGAAATTTCGGTTCCGTTAGACGAGACGTCTCGGTTCAAAATGGCGAAAGGCCCATTTGTAACTCTTTTGTTTTTTGCTTATTTTCAGATTGAGAATAAGTACAAAATTTCAAGTTCGGCAATTAATAACCTTTATCGAAAGAACAAGAAAGGGTAAGTGGTTTTCATTGGCCTTAGATAAATGTGACAGCGTGACCGCACCGGCCGCCTCGCGTTAATGCAGCATCGCTTGTCCGAGGGCGCGCCACTAACTGATAACTACGCAAAGCTTACTATGAACACCCCCTATAACTATCTAATGAGCTTCATAATGGGTGTCAGTCACTTAATCGCCTCCCTGCCCCGAAACGACACCTTAATCTGGATCCAAACCCAAGCTGCCTTGCTGGCTAGCACTCGCACCTGATTAATGTTAATGTGCATATAATTATAATTGTTTTAATAATTAATTTTCAATTAAACTATTTGTGTTTTCAAGTAAACTGTTTTGAAAAATCATCCGAATAATTTATTTAGCTCCCACCTCGAGCGGAAAACCAGGAGTCCACATATTGACGTGTTTTGTGTTTCAGGATTACGGCCAAAATTGACGATGAGATGCTGGCGTATTACTGCAACGAGGACCTGTTCCTGCTGGAGGTGCGGCAGGTGGGCGCGAGTGAGGACAACCGGCTGTACGACATTACATTCGTGGAGCTGCCGCTGGACGCCTAGTGTCCGCCGCCGGGCGTTCACCGCCGCCGCCTGCCACGCGCAGCCGCCTGCGGCCACACGCCACCTCCACCGGCCGCACGCCGTCGCCGCCGGCCGCTCCCCGCCGCAGTTTACCCGTTCCCGATTTACACTCGTTACGTGAACAAATTTATGGGATAAGGTTGTTTCAAAAGTGTCGATCTCAGGTTGAAATTTACTCGTAAGCGATTCACCCTCTCTTGTCTGACGCGGAATGTTACAGAAACTTTCGGCTGTCGTTGTGAGCTAAGCTGTCGAGTCGAAATCGTTGTGTAAATATCTATTTAGTGCCTTATGAAATTACATCGTGATTCGATTGCCCGGTGATGGCGAACAAAAATGTAGATGTTTGATCTTCAGAAAAACAATGTTTTGTTAATTTAATGTAATTTTATTGTAAATGACGCTGATCTGTTGCTGAATACGAACGCGTGTGCCATTCACTCGGTTATCATAGGTATGTAGTTAACATTTCAACAGGTACCTTTTATTCTTGCCATGATGATAAAGTAATAAATTCTTGTCACAAACTTATACGTAGGTATAATAATATATCTACACTGAAAAAAGCATGAAGTGCCTTCGTTATAATAATTAATGTTAAAATAGCTTAATGTAAGTGAGTTAAGTCAAATTAAATGCCATCCACTTTGTTAAGTTTTGTAAGCCTAAGTTTGCTTTATAAGCTCGCTCAATTCTTACAATTAGTAAAGTTGATATTAGTTTTAGGTTCAAGCATGCGCACATTGCTGCCTCCAAGTGACTAGGATCCATTTAATTATACTGCGATTGGAAATGTAAAACTATTCAAATTATAATAAAATAACCGGATGTTTGTATCTTAATTATTAGGCTGAGTATTACCATGAATCAATCAATGAGTTATTACAAACGGAAGCAATGTCGTAAATTACAAGTTTATGAGGTAGAACCCAGGTTCCGTATAATGTTGGATGTATAAGAGTCATATAAACATAGTCACAAAATCGTCCATCCGAACAACATTTACATTTTCATAGATGGGAGTGGTTTGTGTATAATTTTAAGATTTTTATTGATAATACAATTGTTATATAATAAACGAATTTCGATACGTAGGTTATCGGGCCATGACAACAATTTAGTTTACGAAGTATTTTATGTCCAAGACTTATTTATATTTTAAGATTTCGTGCCGGATAGGACCATATCTTTCTGTAGCGACCTAAGTTTTATTAGTTTTTAAAAGCTATCCGTAATCCATACAGTAAAAATTATACCGTAATAATTCTATATAAAAAATGACATGATCATAATATTAATAATTTCTCGAGCATAAATATTGTTAAGTTATTTCCACCGATTATTCAAAATCCAGAACAAGGTTCTGTATCAGTGTATGCATGGTCGCGCAACGCGAGTCGCGGTTCGAATAACTGCCATATTATGACATAATTTAGAGTACTTAACGTTCTTAGGTGTAGATTCTTTAACATAATGTTAGTTCTTTTACTGTGTCTCATGTGACTTGCAGATAGACATCGAATTTTAATTAAGATATAGTTCATATATTATATATTTTGTAACGTGTTGTTTTTGTTTCATTCGGCACTAGCTGCGATTGCGTTGTGACTTCATCCGTCCTTCGCGTTACTCTTTATTTTTGCTTTCGGACACTTGTTATATCTTCACAACTGGAACTTTAATTTCCTTAAAATGTTATGTTTTGGTTACGAATCCGTTGCTCAATGTCCGCTGCTCGTCGGCCGGACTCTAACAGCATTGTTTTTATACTCATACGTATGCAAGTAATGATATTTATTTATATACTTATTAATATAAATTGTGCAGCTTTAATGTTTACTTACAATGATGTTAGCTCGTGATTCAGAATCTCGTCATAAGTCACAAACGTCAGTAGCAATAATATCTACAGTGTAGTAGTTAAATGTTCACGTCCGCGGCGAGTCGCCACTAGCAGCCTCCGCAGCCAGGTTGTGCAATGTATAATCAGAGTTTTACTATAAAGTTGTATAATTTTATGAAAGTAGTGGATGGGTACGTCAATGGGATTGATAATATATATAATATGAGGGAGAGCGGCGGTGGCGACGCGGCGCGGACCTGGTAGTCACACTAGTTAAAACACAACCCGAAAGTGGTAGCACATTTTCGTTATTAAATTGTACTGTACTTAAGTTTTAATTGAATAGATGTTACGTTATTATTTTATATGAATATTTGTAAGTTGTCATAAAAATATTATTAATATAATTATTTTTATCAAAGTTTATAATCTAAATAAAAATGTTTTTCTTGAAAACATCACTAGGTGTCGTTTCAATGTTAAACTTTCCTTTTTCTAGGCGGGCAAAGGGGCAACAATTCTGTACTTTTCTCTCAGACATTTTTGTTTTAATGACAGAAATAGTTTCGTGATGACATAATACGAGTGGGAAGGTTCCTTTAAAATCTAATGTTTATGACTAATATGTCGCATTGTCAGTAATAGTTATATTGATAAGATTCCTAATAGACAAATTATGTTAAAATCACGAGGTAAATCACTGGTTCCCAATCTCTTCTTCGCCGGGAATCATTTTAGTGGCTTTACAAGATAGTAGGGACCACCAGTCCGGAAGAAAACTTAACGTGAACTTCTTTAAATCAAAAGTAACGAACTCTGTAACATTTATAGAAATCACAATATTTGTGATAGAGACAAATCTGTTCGTACAACTATTACTGTTCAGTTAAAAAGTTAAACCTTTCCCGAACCATTTTCTAGGTCTTGCAGACCAGGTTAAGAACCACTAAATAAAACAGCACTGCAACTCGATAGTTACTTTTAATAATCTTATTATTTTACTTTAACAATTTGGTATTTTTTATATTCTGTACATTTAGAAGCTTCAAAGTTCACGAAAGCGTCAAGAAAAAGATTGAAGTACACTAGACACTCGCCTACAACCCTAACCGTCTCGCAAGATAAGCACGTTCACTTACAATTAGATAATGAGCTTTGGCAGTAGTTACTATTTAAATAGCGCTTCCAACTTCTTGACAAACATCCCTGCTCAGTTATTTGTTTCATAAAATATCGTCACGGCTAATTTACTCATCCAAAGTTAGTTTAAAGTCAAGAAACGCTTACATTGCGTTTCACCTAAGTTCCTTCGCCGTAACGTTGGCTATACGGAAAAACAGTGTTGCTATATTTTTAGCAATGAAATTACATATTATTGCGGAGATTATCTGATATTTCATTACTTCTAACAATTTAGAATTTTCTTTTTTTTTTCTTTTGATAACTGTAAAAACTATTTTTGAATAAAGTACAAATACCGGTAGGAATCTTGAGCGCTCGTCGAAAGAGTCAGGATCAATTTGCGCATCGTACACATCGTCGAGCCAATCAATGTAACTACAAAGATGTACTCTTAGCTCCCGCGTCTCACTTCATACCACCACTGATTTCAAGTTCAAGTCAGCACTCAAGATCCGTGCCGGTTTTTGTATACAACGCTATACCTGCTATTCTTTCAAGAACCGAAAACGCGACGCCACAACATCGTACCTTTTTATTAACAAACTTCCTTTTAGACCTACTGTTTTTTAATGAAATTCCATCATAATTCTCCAAATTTGCTAGAGTAGGCAACTCTTTTCTTTTTTCCCTTCTTTTTTTTGTAGACAGACAGGGAAGCCAACATTACGGCGAAGGAACTTCTTAAGTGAAACGCACTGTACTTAAGTATAAAAAATATTGCACAGACATGAAAAGCAAGCTAGAGTAAAGTTTTTAGAAACATCTAACCTGAAGATCAGTCAAATATTCATAACTTCGACTTACACAGACTATAAAACATCCACTTTTTCTGACTCGGTAATGTTGAAACAAAATCATAACATGTAAAGCGTCTCCCAGCGTTCCAACAGGCACTTAGTGTGAATCCAAGTAAACCGAAACGTGCGATCTGCTCAACTAATAAATAACAATAAAGTAATTCTTAGACACATATACATACTTACACATCTCTAAGGAAATCTGCCTAAAGTGCATAATTGCCTTGGTTGCTCGTAATGTATCGCACATTTATTAATGAGAGATTAAACTATTATGGCTAACAAATAATATTTGAATCAAAATTTTATGCAGAAGCTTGCCTACTTAACAATGAAACGTGAGAACAATGAATGCAAAACATTTTCATAAAATCAGGTCGATTTAGAGAACCTTGAACGTAGTGTTGTGAGCCAGAAGCGATAGTCTTATTGTAGAAATAACGGGTACATCACACGGCTAGTCAAAACCAACCAAATTATTTATTTTGTAATTTCCTAGTATCAGCGGGACACTACATAATTTACTACGGCTATAATCATAAATTATTCGTACACATGTTAGCGTCACGAGGCCACAACGTAACGGCGCACGTTATTGATAGTTATTCCATCTCCCACGCGATTATTATACTTTAGCGTAAAACTTTGTTTATTAAAATTGATCAGTAATTGCTAGCAACACTTTTACATTCCAAAATAAGATAAATATTTTACTTTCTATAATGGCACATTAATTGCAATGCATTTTAGATAATTGTCCGAATGGAATTCGTAAAGAGAAGTGTTGGAGTAACACAGAGGAGCGTGGACAGCGGGCGTGTCTCCTCAGATCTGTATCTTGAACCGTTCCCCCTCGGAGCAGTTCTGGAATGATTGCTATTGGATTAGCGGCGAGCTCTGGCTGTCGCTGAAGTCCAGCGTGTAGTACATGTCGGCGTCGCGCGCGCACGGCGCCGGGCACGCGGCGGCCGCGCGCTTGTCGCTCAGCCAGTGCGGCGCCGGAGCGGGCGCGCGCGCCAGCCGCCCCAGCACGCGCAGGTACGTCTTGTTCACGCGGCAGTGGCACGCCGTCACCTGCAAACACCGATGTTTGCTTCAAACACACTAAATGAGAGACACATAGCACAAGCAAATGATATACAAAATAAAGAGAAGAATCTTTATTAGCACCTGTTCAACATTCATCATCATCAATCCAGCCCGGACATGCATCGTGCATGTTTCTGTTATTAACGCTACGTTGAATAATCTTGTGCAATACTTTCGTAACAGCCGGCAAGCGTAACTGTTACCGCGCGCACATAATGTTACGTTATTAAGATGAATATCTTCGACCTATAAATTAAGTAAACAAAAGCGGGCGCGTTCACAAACATGTCATCTCATATACACAAGACACTCAGACCTGAAGTACTACCTTTAAACCCACAACTTGAAGCTCGGCAGCCAATTACTTCAACCACTACGCCAACTGTACCGCCAACGTTTTCACGTTGATATTGACCCGGCATAACCAGGATTAACAAATATTTATTTATTTCTCATGTATTTTATTGTACCTACCATATACATCACAGGTACAAAAAGGAAACTAAAGTACATACAATGGGCGGCCTTATCGCAAAACAACTGTATAAAAATATTTTTGTTCAACAGAGTTTTTCGCATGTAGATGGATGGAGAGGGAGAGGAAGGCCGAAGAAAAGGTGGATGGATTGTGTGAGAAGTGATATGAAAGAAAAGGGAGTTAGTGACGGGTGACAGGACAGAATGGAAGAAGAAAACGTGTTGCGCCGACCCCAAGTAATATGGGATAAGTGCAGGAAGAAGAAGAAGGAGGAGAGTTTTTCACACGCTAGTGCAGCTATTGACATAAATCGTAAATCACGTAGACATGTCGTAGCTAAACGCTACGAAACCGGGATCTCGTAGCACGCGTAGCTCATAGCAACTCTAGCTGTCCCCCGTACACGGGCTTCAAAAAAACGCCGCTTCAAGCTTCATTTTGAGGCGGCCTTTTTTTGTGGCTGGTCTGCGGCGGTTCCGCCACAAAAAAAATGCTTGAAGCAGCTTCAAGCTTCACCGGACACAAGAGGTGTCGCGAGCTTCTAGCTTTTTTTTTTTGTGGCCACTTCAAGCGTTTTTTTGTGGCGGTGTTTTTTTGAGGCCCTTGTGCGCAGGGACAGTAAGTGTAATAAACACAATAGTTTGTTATAATAAGCTCTCATATTAGTGTAAATATAACCTGCTACGTAACCGTAAGAGCCTACGGCGCATGATTGTGTGCAATGCAAGTAAATCATTATTAACTCGTGTGATAGCAAAGTGTTAAGAACGACCTTCACCGATCTGTTTAATAGATGAAATGTATTTTATGACAAATCTAGTATACTAAAAAATTTAAACTCAATTTGTAAATTGAACTGTTCTCATGTGTAAATTTGTATGGAACCCTCGTGCGCAAGTCCGGCTAAGCATTTGTTCAGTCAATTTACTTGCTGCTTCAGGGAGAGGGGTATAAAAAAAATGGACCAATATACCTCCTGGCAACATCCAGAATCATAATCTGCATGCTTTTCCGAGTCCGAAACCATTCACTGAAGGCGGTCTTCATATGTTGCATACTGAACTCCCTTTGCGCCTGCTCTATAATGAAATATTGTCAAAATCTTTTCGGTATAACAGCAGGCACGCGTAATTAATAATACGAGTAGTTTGGCCAGGATTTTTTTTTTGGCAACCCACCCGCGTTATATTATTTAATTCATTAAACCCCAAGCGAACGCCGGCGTTCGCGCACCTATTGTCTTTCAATTGTGTCTGCAATTATCACAATTGAAAGGTTAATATACTAAAGTCATAAAATACGTATGATCCATTAAACAGACCGGTGAAGGTCGTTTTAACCGGATTAGACTTTTAGCATTTTATGTATTTTAATGAGAGTCTACATCATTCTGAAGACCCTGTCCCGTGATTCTATACCAATACCTAATTATTTATTATTTGTTTAACATAGGTCATACCTATGTACATATAAATCTTAAATTAATGTTCATAGGTCGCTCTATGTTATCACTAGAGGCGTACAAATATGGTTCCATGCAGAGATGCAAAATACAATATTAATCATGCGAGAGGTAAACTCGAGATTATTCGCTTGGTATGACAAAATTAATTTAAAGATGATAAATAAATAAAATAAAAAATTAAAATGTGAATTGGAGTCAAAAAATCTACGTTCGTAAAGGGAGTAATGTTTGTCAATTATAATAAACAGCTTATCGGCTTTGTTAAAATGTGTGCGAGAAATAAGTTAAATAGGGTGAAGTGATGAGGTGGTCACTAGTGGGCATTCAAGCTAAGACAAGTGTGACGGCGGCGTTGTATCTATTATTATCTCCAGTTGTTGTGAGTGCGATATAGCAGTGAGGTGACTTGTGAGTGCTCACCACCACACCGACGATAGCGATGGCGGCGCCGAGAGTTCCAGCAGCGATGTACACGTTGTGCAGGCGGTCGTGGTACAGCCCCAGCGGCGCGTGCATCTCGCGCACGGCGCCGCCTCCACCGTCCTCATCCATGCCGCCCGCGCTGCCCACCACTGATTCTAGGATGAAGTCCTCTAACGAAAACCAATGATTAAAAAGTTATAAAAATCAAGCTATTTCTTACACCTTTCAGTAACCCTTAAAGAGGGTGTAAAAAAATTCAACCATGTTCGGGAATCCGCCGTATTAGATTTAGAATGGTATGACTCAACCTAACCTAACCGCGCATTGTTAGCACTGGCAGAATAAGATCGAAGGTTAACAATTTTCGAACCATTATTATTACTGCTACATGCTACTTAAGTAGTAGAGAGCTGTAAAAGTGTACCGTGCGTGGTGCCTACGGTCAGTAAAAAAGGAGGTATTTTAATATAGGTCTTCATTAAATCCTCCCTTTAAACTTTCCTAAAATTAATGAGGGTTTAAATAAGGAAGTAGGGGAGAGGGTCTACGGGGTGCTAGCCACCCAGCCCAACTTTGCACGGGTACAAATTTAATTGAATTCGTCTTTATTGTGGACCATAGGAAATTGTAATAATCTTCTGCCTAAAAAAAAGGTTGAAATCCAATCCAATGCCAAGTTTAAAAGCACTTTAAAATCGATCATAATCATTTTCATCAACAGCCTGATGCACTGGTAAACATCTGCAATTCCCTAGACTCATCACCATACCCAGTCCTCCGCCTTCCGCATCCAGCCACTACCGGCCACCGTATTCACGTCAACGGTTCATCTGGTCGAAATTCACTTTACCATACACCCAATTTAAAATATGGTATGGTTGTGAAAATACTTATGTACTTGGTTAAAAATATCTAAAATTATAATACTTCTAAATTTTTTACTTGGCAGGTTTTCGTGCTGTACGTAACACTTGATTAATTGTATAACTAAATTTATTATTTGTATAATTATATATGTAATGAAATGACCTCCTTGGAAATGACATTTCATTTTTTTTATTTTTAAGCTGTGGATACGTATGATTCAATGGCAGATGATGTTTAGATTATTTTGTGCATTTAATTGATACAAAAAACTTGTAGAGAGATAAATAAAGGGATATAATTGAGGAGGCGATATTAGTGAACTTTAAATGTCGTTTCTTTGTTTTCAGGTGAGATAAAAGTGTAATTTTAGTTAAACGATAATTGTTATAATGTAAAAGCGTGTTGAATAAAATAAAACTTTGTTTTCAGAGAAACAATTTGGTTTATTTCGAAAATCCTCAATAATATACCTTATAAAACGACATTTTTGTTAACTAAAAGAAGATGGAACGGCTGCAATTTGAGTTGATGGTGATAGGTTCGAATGATGGCTAATCAAATGTATTAGCCATAACATTTGATTTGCCATCATTTGAAGCTATCAGTCATCGCGCGCGCGTACTCTTGAGCGGTCGCTGATTTTTGCTCTAAAAATGTCTATGAACTGTGTAAATACGATCAAGTGTACGAGTTGTAATATTGTTATCTCCGAGGTTCTTGCATTCTTACGCAATAGGCATGATGTAGTTGATAACGAAAGTTTAATAAAAATATGTGCATCGGCTTTCTCCGAGGAAGATATTGATGAAGCAAAAAAGTTATTGTTTGTTTCTACGAAAACAACACAAAAACTTGTGTCGAGGCGTAAAAACAAAAAGCAGAAAGACCTGGAGGACATGATTACGGTTTTTAAAACCATGGATCCGGAACAAATCCCGGTTTTTGTCGCGTATGACCTTCATAAAATACCGCCAGTTAGTTTTGATCACGTCGACGTAACAAAACTGTTAAAAGATTTATTGGTTCTACAATCAGAAGTAAATACAATCAAAAGTGATTATGTAACCAAAGATGAGCTGGAAAACATAAAATTGAATACAAGCAAATCGACGCCGGCGCCGACGCCGTTACCTAGTTTAAAGGTGAACATCGAAAAAAGAGGGTATATTGAAGACAATAATTCAGAGTTATTGGATGTGTGTGTCAAGTGTGTGTGTCAGTTGTGAAGTGCAAACTGTGTTTTGTCACAGACTCAACCGAGTCAAAGTTGTATGAGTCATGAACATTTGAGTACTAGACCACTTGCTAGCACAGCGAGTGAGAAGTACAATGTACCTGTCTTGCCCACTCCACAGCGCTCGGTCAGTCTTGCAACCGCCGAAAAACAGCTGACAATGGCAGAGATTTTAAAGAAAGGGCAGGTGGAAGGAAAACAAAAGCGAGGATGACTGGACTTTGGTACAGAAATCTAAATTAAGGAATCGTTTCACTGGTTTGACGGGGAAGGCTGTGTCGAATGTAGCAATAAAGTTTCGTGCTGCAGATATGAAAATACCTTTATTTATATCATATGTAAATAAAGAAACCACAGAAAAAGATATATGTGACTATATCCAAAGTAAGGTTAACGAAGTGGTGACTTTAGAAAAGATTAATATGAAGGCTGACAGACAATATAATGCATTTGATAGTTTATGCCTATGTATAGATATAGATATATAAAATATATAATAGTAATAATGTGTTAGATTTCACCCTGTTCATTTTTAACACATTCAAGTTATTTGTTCCTAAGCACAAAATAAATACGTTTTTAGATGACAACCTGTGGCCGGAGGGTATTACTTTCAGGCGATTTATACATTTTAAAAGTAGAGCAGACGTTAGGATTTTGAATGGAAAAGCATCTCAGAAAAATGGGTACGAAGATAAAGAACACATACTAGCAACGTTTAACTGTAAAAATATCACTCGATCAGCTGATTGTGTGAGAAGATTATGTGGATTGGCTGACGTCATCGCGCTGCAGGAAACTTGGCTGCAACCTCATGATTTGGCCTACTTAGGAACAATACATGATGACTTTGCGTATACGGGAAAATCTGCTGTCGATACGTCTGCAGGAGTACTCATAGGGAGGCCATTCGGAGGAATTGCCCTATTGTGGAGGAAGTCGGCTTTCTCAAAGGTGTCAGTAGTGACGTGTGATAGTAATCGTTTAGTTGCTGTTAAAATTGAACACACAGATCGTTCTATATTAGTTTTCTCGGTTTATATGCCGACGGACTCGAGTGATAACATAATAGAATTTACTTCTTGTTTAAGTGAGATTATTGCGATTACTGAAAACAGTGACACGGAAACGGTGTGTATATTAGGAGACTTCAACGCACACCCGGGTGAACGTTTTGCCAGTGAATTGACAACAGTGTGTGCGGAACAGTCGTGGTCATGTGTGGACATAGAGTTATTACCCGCTGATACTTTTACGTTTAAGAGCACAGCGAACGGTGCGTTGCGCTGGCTTGACCACTGCGTGGTGAGTAGTGCAGCGAGACAATTAGTAATGAAAGCAGCTGTTTTGTATGATGTTTACCCATCGGACCACATTCCTTTGATTATTGAGTGTAATATAAATTTAATAATACCTAAGTTAGTGAGCAAAACCCACTCTTGTAATAAAGTAATTTGGGGAGAAAGAACTGTTAAACAAATAGAGGATTATTCAAACTTTTGTCATTCAAAGTTAAGGTTAGTGGATTTTCCTACGGAATTTTGTAATTGCTCGCATGGAATGTGCTCAGATACTAGCCATCACAGACTATTAGATGAGATGTACGATACAGTTATCTTTAACGTACGTAGGTTCTGATAACCTGCGCTGTAAAAGGAGACATGTTGTTGGTTGGATGTGCATGTACGGGATGCTCACAGGGCGGCTCGCATGCATTATCAGACGTGGTTGCTACATAATAAACCCACTTTAGGGTATTTTTACACCAATATGTGTAAATCCAGGAAGGTTTTTAAAGACAGGCTGAAATATTGCCAAGATAATGAGCAACAAATTAAAATGGATATTATAGCTAAAAACCAGGTAGACAAGCAATTTGGTGCTTTCTGGAAGGCAACTAATAAATTAAATCCACGGTCGAGCTTTCCTGTGAGCGTGGCGGGCGTGCACGAGCCAACTGAAATAGCGAACTTATTAAGCAGCATTTTAAAGCTGAGTCACCACTTGCAGGCTCGGCGCGGGTGGTCGATGCTGAGGCCAATTGTGGGGACATTAATGTTCGGTTTACCCCAAAGGAAGTTGCGTCGGTGGTAAAAACAATGAAAGGAAGGAAGTCTCCAGGTCACGATGGGCTCAGCATCGAGCATCTGAAATACGCCGGGGTACACTTGCCACGCGTACTTGCCATGCTGTTTAATATGTGTGTTTAGTCACTGTTATTTACCAAATAGCCTCATGTTTAATGTTGTGGTGCCTATTATTAAAAATAAAACTGGGGATGCCTCCGATGTCTCCAATTACAGGCCTATATCCATGGCTACTGTTTCAGCCAAGGTGCTGGATCGTCTGCTTGACGCACAATTAGCCAATCATCTTATACTACATGACGCTCAGTTTGGCTTTAGGCCGGGGTTGTCCACTGAAAGCGCTATATTGTGCTTAAAGCAGACGGTGCAGTATTACAAGACAAGAAAAACACCTGTATTTGCTTGTTTTTTGGACCTATCGAAGACATTCGATCTTGTCAATTATGACGTGCTGTGGAATAAGTTGTCAACTGAAACATCTTTGCCGGTTGAAGTTGTATCAATATTAAATATTGGTATAGCAATCAACGCAATTGTGTGAGGTGGAACGGTTCCTTTTCGGGCGTGTACCGGTTGGAATGCGGAGTGAGGCAGGGGGGATTAAGCTCACCTCGCCTATTCAACCTCTACATGAACCAGCTGATAGTTGAGCTCAGCAGCACCAAGGTTGGTTGTCATATTGATGGAGTGTGTACCAATAACCTTAGTTATGCAGATGACATGGTGTTGCTGAGCCCATCAATCAGTGCCATGAGGAAACTAGTGTATACTTGTGAATCATATGCGGTGGCCCATGGGCTCAAATATAATGTTTCAAAGAGTGAACTAATGCTCTTTAAAGCAAGTGGTTTCTCTTACCCAGAATTTCCGGATGTGTTACTTTGTGGCACACCACTGCTTAGGGTCTCCAAATTTAAATATTTGGGTCATAGGGTCACCGATGATTTAAGTGATAATTTGGATGTTGATAGGGAACGCAGGTCGCTGGCTGTTCGTTGTAACATGCTGGCCCGCAGGTTTGCACAGTGTACGAAATCAGTAAAGATCACGCTTTTTAAAGCATTTTGTCAATCTTTTTATACCTGCAGCCTGTGGGTCGGGTATTCGCAGCGGGCATACAGCGACCTGCGTGTCCAATATAACAATGCACTCAGGGTACTGTTGGGGCTGCCGTGGCGTTGCAGTGCGTCAGGGATGTTTGCTGAGGCGCGGGTTGATGGCTTTGCCGCCTTAATCAGGAAGAGATGCGCCTCCCTACTCGCTCGTGTTCGTGGCAGCACCAACACTATACTGAGTGTTTTTGCAGATAGGTGGGAGTCCCCCATGCTGCAAAGATGGATGCGCCTTCATGTCGTTGTGTAGTTGTGTGTGTAATTGTTTTGTAAAACCTACTAACACTAGTTTTTAAGATATTGTTACTAACAACATATGGACCTCGTCCGAAATAAATATTTTATTATTATTATTATTTATAACCTCAATATCTACAGAAGAAGGAAAATGTTATGTTTTACCTGATGAGCTGAAGCCGGTGATTCATCATACATATATTGTCAAAATGAATACTTTCTCAAAAATAAAAAATAGTAAAAAGAAAAGGCATCAAAGTAGAAAAATATGGATAAAATTGGATGAAGATCTTAAGAAAACATATAGAGATGAGGAAGGTAAAATGTAATTTTTAGATCAATATTTAGAACAAATGAGCACAAAACAACCAATAGTCAAAAACGACAATTTGCAACATATCTTGGAAAAATTAATAGAAACTACTACAAAGAAAAAAAACCGAACCCTAAAAACCAACATAACCTAAAACATATTTCAGAGAAATTTATTATTGAAAAATTCCCAAGCAAGAACCCTAATGCAATGTAACGGATTGAGAATTTTGAAAAGGAGTGTGAGCGCTTTAATATATCAAAAGATGAAAAAAAAAATAGATATATTGAGATTATTTTTAGACAAATCTTGTTTGGATTGGTATAGCTCGATGGCCATAAAACTAACGATAAAAGCTGAATGGAAAGACAAATTTTTAGAAACTTTAAAAAACCGAGGATGGGACATAGTTACATATGCTCTCGCATTTAGATATAAAGAAGGACTACTAATTGATTACGCTATTAGAAAAGAAAGGCTTATGCTAGACATAAACAAATCGATAGACTCCAAA
This sequence comes from Mythimna albipuncta, assembly GCA_929112965.1. Taxonomy (NCBI): domain Eukaryota; kingdom Metazoa; phylum Arthropoda; class Insecta; order Lepidoptera; family Noctuidae; genus Mythimna; species Mythimna albipuncta. The sequence continues at coordinate 20,855,702 of OV815959.1, read as the reverse complement.
ACAATGATAGATGTTATTGCAATAGGTGTACCTGTGTTTATCTTAAATAGGTTAAACAGAGATGAACTCAATGACACTACTGGTTTGTTCAATGAGATAAGAAAATATGAAGGTATGATGTACAAGAAAAACTCAAGTACAATAAAGAGTTGTACATTCCGTTATAAAAATAAAACTAATGAGAAGAAGCCATGTAACACTTGCGAATCTTTGGACAAAGGAATATTGAAGTAAATATAAATACTGAGAAAAAAAACGAGTAAGTACACCATTAATCAAAATCAAGCTCTTATTAGAAAATAAACAGAAGTGAGCGGCATTTATGATGCAGGCTCACAGATCTCTTTAATAAATTCAAGACTGATTAAAATAAAAGAAAAAAAGGACAATGAGAATATAGCATATATGAAAACGGTTAGTGGTGTGAAAAAAAACAGATGGCTTGATAACAATAAAAATAGAAATATTTGATTTAGAAGAAGAGGTGGATGTATATGTCGGCGCATGATCGCCGTCGGAGTTGACGTCACACAAATTTCACAGTGATATCAGGAAATGTTTTTAGAGTGATAATAAAGAAATACATTGCTTCAGTTCAACTTGTTTATTCTATGGTCGGTCAAAGAGTGCCTTTCTAATCACATAACAACGGTTTTTATACTCGGAAATTGACAATCATAAAAATTCACTATGAAGGTAGAAAAATATTTTAAATAAATTAATAGAACGGAAATTGTCACAGTAAATTCTTATTTAAATATGACCGGATGCTCTGATATTTTTAAAGAAATAAAAATTAAGTGGTGAAGTTAAATCCTCACAAATTCGACCGGATGTTTAATATTTTCTAGAAAGGAAGTTGTCATTTAATTTGTTATAAATTCAACAATATTTTAAAATAATTCGAAAGGAAGTTATCAAATGAAATCCTTCTATAAATTCAACAGGATGTTGCAATATTTAAAAGAAATTAGCAGGAAGTGATCGAATTAAATCCTCATCAAAATATTCAAATAGTGGTTTTGCGCCCACACGGCCATTCTGATTTCAGCGCGCTCTCTGCGCTGTACAGAACTTTTCATTAAAATTTAATAAAATCAAAGCATTTATTTCAAAGAGACCATTAACAGGCACTTTTGAATAGTCAAATGTCGGTCAGTCCAAAAAAGTGAAGCTAAGTCGCACGTTCCAAAGCGTAGGTCTCTATGGAGAAGAACGTGCAAGAAACTCCATGGACACTCTTTTAAATCATATTATGAGTTACATATTATCTTGGTTACATATTCTTTGTTGCTTCTATTATGTGAGCACCATGTAGTTGAATGACTCAATGACAAACCCAACTGCCATGCTCGTAAAAGTCACAAAAGTTGTAACAATAAAAATACTCCATGGTACCGCACATTTACAAAATTGAAAAAAATTGCTTCTACATTATACAATGCAAAACTAATAAATGATCACAAGCTTCAACTATGTTTTCAAATTACAAAAATAAAAGTTTCCAAACTAATCAATTACATTTTATCGTTACGTTACATTGGGTTAGCCCAAAATTACACAGCATCAAAACATTTTATTGGCGTCACCCACACAAGATTAGTCCAAAATTAAACAGTTTATCGGCGTCGCCAACATAGGCTTAGCCCAAAAATTACTCAATAACAAATATTTTATTGGCGTCACCCACATAGGGTTAGCCCAAAATCAAACAGTTTATCGGCGTCACCCACATAGGGTTATCCCAAAATCAAACACTTTATCGGCGTCACCCACATAGGGTTAGCCCAAAATTAAACATTCTGTCGGCGTCACCCACATAGGGTTAGCCCAAAATCAAACATTCTATCGGCGTCACCCACATAGGGTTAGCCAAACTTACACAGTATCAAATATTTGGTGTGAATTGGCTGATTGGCATTACACGGCATCATTCGCCTTCTAGCCCTAACTTGGCATCACCCGCCTAGGATCTAGCCATACCAAATGGCATCACCCGCCTTGGATATAGCCCCCTAACTAGCATCAACCGCCCTGGATCTAGCCATACCACATGGCATCACCCGCCTTGGATCAGCTCTGGACAGGGAAAAAGGATACGCATGGTGGCCAGCCAGCGTAATAGGTGGGAAGGGGACTAATTAATCTAATGAATCTAAATATCGCGCTTGAAAAATGATTAATGGCTTGAACAGGTCCGAACAAAAAATCAATATAATTTGTTTTAAAGCAATAAGCCAATTCACATTAAAACTATCTAATCTACGGCATCACCCGCCTTGGATCTAGCCATATTCCTTCATGGCATCACCCGCATAGGATATAGCCTCCCTAACTAGCATCACCCGCCTTGGATCTAGCCATCTCTTATGGCATCACCTCTAGGATCAGCTCTGGACAGGGAAAAAGGATACACTGGTGATCAGTCAGCGTAATAGGTGGGAAAGGGACTAGTTACTGTGATAAATCTAATTTACAAATTCTCCGCCCATACGGTCGGCTCATTATCGAAAACTAAATCATGAACAACGATTTTTTCGAAATATCTTAAATAACCAAAAGCCTAAGGTTAATAGTTCTAACCATGCTTTACTTTATACCGCCATTTGGCAGTACATGTAAAATTTTAATAGAAGGTTCTAAATCTTAGATCAATTTTTAACATTGTCTTTCATGTTTGCAAGACATCCTTTTTTCAAAAGATCTAATTACATTGCTTGTGTCAAATCTTAACTTGTCTCGAAATTATCGCTCGTCCATCCTAAATTTACATAAAAGCTTAAAACACAGTGGCAATAAGTTAAAGCAATAACATGGGGAACTTTCACGTACTTTTTGATGTAAAATAAAATCAACTGCAAATCTTTAATTGCCACTGCTTATAAAGCTCTACAAATGTCAACCTGACAGTTTGCCCGACCAGCATTGCTAACAATTAGATAAAGCGATTATTGTTCTTTCTTTTCTGCAAGGTTTTTCTTTCTTTTTGATCTAACCATCAATCCAATCATCGATTAACAATAAGTCCAACAATCAACTTAACAATCGATCGACAAACGCCTCGCCAATCGACTAACAAACGCCTCGCCGATCGACTAACAAACGCCTCGCCGATCGACTAACAAACGCCTCGCCGATCGACTAACAAACGCCTCGCCGATCGACTAACAAACGCCTCGCCGATCGACTAACAAACGCTTCGCCGATCGACTAACAAACGCCTCGCCGATCGACTAACAAACGCCTCGCCGATCGACTAACAAACGCCTCGCCGATCGACTAACAAACGCCTCGCCGATCGACTAACAAACGCCTCGCCGATCGACTAATAAACGCCCTGCCAATCGATCCAGCAATTGATCCAAAAATCGTCCCAGCAATCGATCCAAAACAATATTTTATTTCTCTTAATTCTTCTACCTTTCCAATTGTTTCATGGTCACCAGACTAGAGGAACCATTTGGAAAACATTAAGGCAGATAATGCAAACGCTTTGTTTAGTGGGTATTTGTAAAAATGAAAATAACTATAGCGAACGATAAATTATTAGCACCCCGACACACAGGTCACTTTTGTTTGCTAACCAAAACACGCAAAAAGATATTTTTATTTTCTTGCGCTGCGTTTCAAAAAATATTAAATTTTACTAGCAACCCGCGATGTTTGAATCGAACTATCAAAACCAGTACTTACAAAAATGAATCTAAACAGGATTGAAATCATTTTAATTTTGACAGGTATTTAAAATTTCACAAAAACAAAGTCAAATATTTGACTTTTTTTTTACCGTTAATTTCACTCTTTCGTTATTTCGTTTACGGAAACAGGAACTCTTTGAATGATCCTTTTGACACTACTAGCTTGCGGCTTTTCGGAGCCGTCTCCGGAAATCGTTTGCGGAAATATGTTTTGACGGTTTTTCCTTGCTGTTTCGGGTAAATTGACAACTTATAAACTTCTAAAAACGACAGTGACAGCTTCCAGAAACGACAGTGACAGCTCCTAAAACGACAGTGACGGTTCCCAAAAACGACACTGACAGCTCCCAAAAACGACACTGACAGCTCCCAAAAACGACACTGACAGCTCCCAAAAACGACACTGACAGCTCCCAAAAACGACACTGACAGCTCCCAAAAACGACACTGACAGCTCCCAAAAACGACACTGACAGCTCCCAAAAACGACACTGACAGCTCCCAAAAACGACACTGACAGCTCCCAAAAACGACACTGACAGCTACAAAAAACGACACTGACAGCTACAAAAAACGACACTGACAGCTACAAAAAACGACACTGACAGCTACAAAAAAAGCGACCACGACAGTTCCTAAAAACGACAATGACAGCTACAACGGAGGTTTTTGGTTTGAATAATTTATGTTTGTACCGTCAGTTCTTGATTGGTCAGGTTTACGGAAAGTTTCAAAAACGGAGACTAGTTTGGGCAAAAAGTCAGGAGTTTTAAACTACAATACACATTTCATAAAATCAAAATAAAAACCAGTGATTATAGAATCAATAACCTCACCATCCGTTGCTTCTGGCTGCACTCACTTGAAGAGCGTCCATACTTCGGTTACGTAATCCGTGTGGCTGCTCGCCTGCTCCGACGTACAGTCACGCTACCGCTGGACGTCGTCAGCATACCGGAACTCTTCGCCAAACGTCTGGATCAGGTCCTGCTTCCATGTGGTGTATTGCAGAGACCACGTTTCAGCCCAGGTCTTCAGTTCCTGGTATGAGAGCGCACCTTGGGATCGAAAGGCAATAGGTAGAAATTGCCACGACCTCGTGAAGGCGCAGGAGTAGCGAACCGTGTTGCAGTCACGGCACTTGACCCAGAATCCAGAGGACTTCGGTAGGAGCGGGCTGTATCCCACCGCTGCTGTCGGCGCATGATCGCCGTCGGAGTTGACGTCACACAAATTTCACAGTCACAGTGATATCAGGAAATGTTTTTAGAGTGATAATAAAGAAATACATTGCTTCAGTTCAACTTGTTTATTCTATGGTCGGTCAAAGAGTGCCTTTCTAATCACATAACAACTGTTTTTATACTCGGAAATTGACAATCATAAAAATTCACTATGAAGGTAGAAAAATATTTTAAATAAATTAATAGAACGGAAATTGTCACAGTAAATTCTTATTTAAATATGACCGGATGCTCTGATATTTTTAAAGAAATAAAAATTAAGTGGTGAAGTTAAATCCTCACAAATTCGACCGGATGTTTAATATTTTCTAGAAAGGAAGTTGTCATTTAATTTGTTATAAATTCAACAATATTTTAAAATAATTCGAAAGGAAGTTATCAAATGAAATCCTTCTATAAATTCAACAGGATGTTGCAATATTTAAAAGAAATTAGCAGGAAGTGATCGAATTAAATCCTCATCAAAATATTCAAATAGTGGTTTTGCGCCCACATATACATGGTAGAAAATGAATATTTTGATGATTTTATAATCGGATTGGATATGATAAAGAAATTCAAACTAACCCAAAACGAGGACTTGCGGATAGAACAAAAGATAAGAACAAATAAAATAGATGAAATGTCTAAAGATAACAGAAATGAAGAAAAGAATATAAAAATGTTTGCAATAAATTTTAATGAACACATAGAAACAGAAAAATTTATAAGTATGACAGACCATTTAGATAATGAAAAGAAAATTGAGATCGAGAAAATAATAAAGGATTATAAAACAATTTTTGCAAAGGACAAGTATGATATAGGAACAGTTAGAGATTATGAAGGTCACATAGATTTACTAGTAAATAGATACTGCAGTAAAAGACCATACAGATGTACAATAGAAGATAAATTTAGAAATTGAACTGCAAATATCCATGTTACTAAAGAATAATTTAATAAAAGAATTCTACAGTCAGACAGTAAAAGGGTGAAAATAGAAAATCCCGCTTGTGTATAGATTTCAGGGAACTAAATAAAATTGTTGTTCCACAAGCTCAACCTTTTCCGTTAATAGATGATTTGATTGTTAAAACTAGAAACTGTAAGTATTTTACTACACTAGATATAAACTCAGCATTCTGGGCGATACCATTACGGTTGGAAGATAGATATAAAATAGGATTTGTCACACAAGATGCCCACTTCCAGTGGACCTGCCTTCCCTTTGGCTTGAAAACATCACCAGCAATTTTCCAGAGAATTTTAAGCAATATTCTAAGAAAACACTACCTCACAGGATACTCCGTAAACTATATTGATGATATTCTGATATATTCGAACACCTTTGAAGAACATATAAGACACATACGAAATGTATTAGAGGCAATATTACAAGAAGGGTTTAGATTGAAATTTACGAAATGTGACTTTGCTTCAGACTCAGTAAAGTACCTTGGCCATGTAATTCAGAACAATTCGGTAAGACCAATAAAAGACAATTTGATCTCGATAAGACATTTTCCAACTCCTAAGACACAAAAGAATATCAGACAATTTTTGGGAAAAATTAACTTCTACCATGAATACATACCAAGAAGTGCAATTATTTTAGACCCATTACATAATCTATTAAGAAAAAATGAAAAGTTTGTGTGGTCAGAGAAGTGTGAAGAATCATTTAATCAAATAAAAAGATATCTATGTTCTCAACCAGTGTTGGAAATATTCGACAAAGACTTACCAATAAAAATCTTTACAGATGCATCTATAAAGGGTATCGGGGCAATATTAAAACAGACTCAACTAGACGGTAATGACAAACCGGTGACATATTTTTCAAAAAAACTAAACGAATCTCAAAAACGAAAAAAGGCCATATATTTGGAATGTATTGCTATGAAAGAAGCAGTTAAATACTGGCAACACTGGCTAATTGGAAAACATTTCACTATTTACTCAGACCACAAATCTATAGAGAACATGAATATTAAATGCAGGACAGATGAAGAATTGGGTGACCTCACATATTACCTATCTCAATATGACTTTACAGTAAAATATATACCTGGTAAAGAAAATATAGAAGCAGACTGTTTGAGCCGAAACCCTGTATTAGAATCAGAAGATAACAAGGGGGAACTATTAAAAATAGTTAAGTTAATACAAATAAAAGATATAGTTGAAAAAATTAAACAATAAAAGAAAAGAAACAAAATCTACTACATAAAAATAAAATCTATTATAAAAAAATAAAGAAACATGAAAAAATTATACTCTCAGCAGAATTTAGTAAAAAAAATATAAAAAGGTGCATGAAGATTTATGCCATATTGGAATCAGACAATTACAAAAAAAAATAAGTCCACTATATACAGCTAAAAACCTAACAAAAAATATCATAAATATTTGTAAAACATGCGAAATATGCATAAAAAATAAATCAAGATGTCAAGGAAAATTTGGGTTAATGTCACAACTGGGACCAGCAACAAAACCATTTGAGATAATGTCAATGGATACTATAGGTGGCTTTGGAGGATCTAGGTCAACAAAAAATACTTACACCTTTTAGTAGACCACTACACAAGATATGCGTTTATTGTGACTTCAAAAACACAGAACGCAAGTGACTTTATAAAACTAACAAAAAAAGTACTAGAGACAGATTAGATTGGAATAATTCTGACAGACCAATATCCAGGCATCAATTCAAAAGAATTTAAACAGTATTTGCAGGAGAATAACATCAAACTAATATTTACAGCTGTGAATACGCCATTTTCGAACGGCTTGAACGAAAGATTAAACCAAACAATAGTAAATAAAATAAGATGTAAAATAAATGAGAAAAATAATAAGAGAACATGGACAACAGTAGCAAGAGAATGTGTACAGAAATATAATGAAACAGACCATTCTGTTACAGGTTTTGCACCAAAATATTTACTGGATGGAACAAATGTCAGTATTTTACCAAATGAAATTAAAACAATAGAAAAGGAAGACAAGTGGATTGCTGATAGAAGATTAGCATTAGACAATACAATAAAATCCCACTAGTACAACAAGAAAATATTTGATAGAAATAGGAAAATACAAGAATTCGAGATAGGACAGTGTATATGTAGAAAATGGAAATAGGCTGAACAGGAAAAAATTAGACGAATTAAAATTAGGCCCTTTCAAGATAATAGAGAAAATATCGAACTCCATTTATAAGATTGACACTGGCAACAGAAAAACAGAATCAACTTTATTCCACATAACAAAATTACAGTCTGTTACGGCAGAAGATGAAGTAGAAGAAAACGAGTACGTATAAAGATAACTTGCAGGTGCATTGTTTATATTATTGTTACGCCATTAAACGTGAACACGCCATATCTCCGAGAAAATAACGAGTAGCACTTAATAATTAAAACGCATTGCTGTTCGAAAGATCTAGAATGGTTGTGCGTAGCCAGGCTTAGAAAAATCTCGAAACATCCACAAAGTACCTACAAGTAGTAATAGGTATTTATCTAACCGATAAGGGAAATGGTACTCTCCGACGTTAACAATAGAGTCGAAATTTGCATGAAAGTGACTCTTATTACCACGAGCAATAAAAATGATTTATGACTTCGAGAAGCGATTCAATGGTTCTGGAATTCTGGATCGATCGCGGGACGTCGGTATCTAGAATTTTCTTGGCTCCGCATATAAATACGAGCCCCCGGCCGGAAGCGAGTCAGTTGTGATTTCGACTGCGATCAAGAGCGAACTACCCTAGTACTTGAAGTGATTTTACTTAACGACCTAAGCGATAGTGTAACGGTACTCTAGTGTTAATTGCGATTCGGATTATTGTTGACTGGACTAATTTGTTTTTGTTTGTGGTGAATAAAGTTGTCTGTTTGTAAATCGGCATTTGATTACCCACGTACGTAACATTATATTATTTAGAATTTTCGTTCCTAGGGGGGGGTAAATGTAATGAAATGAACTCTTTGGAAATGTCCTTTCATTTTTTTAATTTTTAAGCTGTGGATACGGGATGACGTATAATTCAATGGCAGATGATGTTTAGATTATTTTGTGCATTTAATTGATATAAAAAAACTTGTAGCTAGCGGGTGGAGAGATAAATAAAGGGATATAATTGAGGAGGCGATATTAGTGAACTTTAAATGTCGTTTCTTTGTTTTCAGGTGAGATAAAAGTATAATTTTAGTTAAACGATAATTGTTATAATGTAAAAGCGTGTTGAATAAAATAATAATAATATATATTTTCAGAGAAACAATTTGGTTTATTTCCTCAATAATATACCTTATATATATGAAATTAAATTAACCGCCAAGTTCAAATGCCTAGGGTTTAAGACTTACCGAAAAACCACACCTACATTCTTTCTTTGCCTATCCTTCCACCCCGGTTTTCTCTTCCGGAAGCCAACCCATGGTCGCAGCTCTTTAGGTCTTAGTATTAAATACATATAGGCGAAGCTGAGCCGAAAATTGTGTGCAAAAAAATGTGTCTGAAACTATGACAAAAATTAAATACAGAAACCTTTAGTTTATCGTTCTTTATACTCGTACATATTAGTGAAACCCGTAACAAGTCATTATAGAATTAAAAAAGCGATAGAAGATAAACAGACAGAAAGACAACGTAAAGCGATGTTCTTTTTAATTACAACTAAGATAGACTGTGGCGTCCCTAGAGGTGGCACATATACTGCTAACTTGCATACTGGCAAGATTGTTATACGTTTGTGGTTTGTGAAATAAGTCAAAAGAAAAAAGTAAATGATCTCTACACTAATATTATTAAGAGGGTTTTGTATTTTTGTGTGTATGTGTATGTTTGTAATGAATAAACTCAAAAACTACCGTGCCGATTTCAAAAATTCTTTCACCATTGGAAAGCTACGTTCACCCTGAGTAATATTGGCTATATTTATTGCCCGTGCAAAGCCGGGACGGGCCGCTAGTATTTTATAAATAATGTTTTAAATCACGCTTCTGACTATATAACATAGTAATTGATAATTATAGAAGCGTTTCATTTGCGTCTTCGCCTCATCATATTGTGGAAGCTGACGTTCGAGAAAAACGACTGGTACAGTCGTATAGTATCTCTCAAAAGACAAAGTGAGTTAGCTAATGCAGCAGGTGAGGAATAAACGCCTAGAAAGAAGAAACTAAGTAGTTTTTGTTATACATGGTCATTTGTAAAACACTAGCAACCTCTCAGGACTATGATACGTCATAAACAACAACTTTTGTTCTAAGACTTTCAAAATATTATCATATTTTGGTTCATCAGATTTTCATACAAAAAATAAAATATCTAAAGTGATCTTTCTAAATATTACAATAGACTTTGTAATATTTAAAAAGATCGCGAGCGAACCAAGCGATAGTATTATAGCGGAAGGGAGTGAGATCGGGTAGCGGGGTGCTTGATGCGCTTGCGTCAGTCGTTTCAAGCAGACCGCCAAGTCCAACGAATAGCTGGAGAATGATTATGCACTTATTTTGAGAGCACACCTTCAGGGACCAGTCCTGCCCTTTTTTAAGCCATGAAAGTATGGACTTAGCAACGTTGTGCGATAAGTTAAAAAACCGGCCAAGAGCATGTCGGGCCACGCTCAGTGTAGGGTTCCGTAGTTTCCCGTCCGTCACAAAAGTGTACCCACTAATGAGTTTAAAAAAATGCTTGCATATACGATTATTCTACAAACTTAGTCCAGAAATTATTTTGTATTTTTTGTACAAAAACTGTTCTTTCCATCAAGTTCAAAATAATTTTCCTAGAAAGTCCTTATAAAGTTCTACTTTTCAGATTTTATTCATTTTCTAAACTTATGGTTCAAAAGTTAGAGGGTAGGGGGGACACATTGTTTTTTGTTTTTTTTTTTTGCGATTATTTCCGAATTTATTGACATTACCAAAAAATGATTTTAGTAAACCCCTATTCATTTTTAAATACCTATCCAACAATATATCACACGTTAGGGTTAAAATTAAAAAAAAAAGACGTGCGGCACTCGGGGACTGCCGCGGTAAAGCTATTGCATAGCATTTTTATCAACTTATGCAATTATAATTATTTATTTATTTTATTTATGCAGTATGTTTTTTCCTTTGTTTTTTTTTTCTTTGATATTAATTGAAGTTACACTTTCACACATTGAATTGAATTTTGATTGATTGTTTACTCATTTGTTTTCTTATCGGTCACCACGCTCAAAAAACAAATGAGTAGGGGTTTGAGGTTATTTTCGTTACGGAATTTCTGGATTCGGTCTCCACGCTCAAGGCCCGCGATAGAAACGATGCAGTAGCTTAAAAAAACAAAGGAAAAAAAAAACATGGCTTGATTGTTCTCTGACGATGAGGTACATATAGTTATAGGTGTTGAGTGTGTAAGGATAGTCGATGAAACCAAGTCTACTAGAATGTTAGCGCATACATTGGCATCACTGGCAGAAAAAACTGCACTGAAATCAGTGTCGGCCAGTGCTGGGACCAAAGAGGAATAGTCAATCTTTAGAAAAGAAGATTTGACAGTGTTCCTTTTTATTTTACAATCAAGACTAAAAACCAGTGGTGCGTGATCAGTGATGAATGAGTCTAGTACATAAGTAGCTGAAAGTTTATCAGATCTAAGCATCACGTGATCAAGACAGCTAGTATTACGAGTAGGGAGGACATGGGCAGGAAGAAATCCGTGATAAACCATCTAATCTAGATAACTACTACAGTTAGGGTCTTTACTACTTGGGGAGATATTAATATTAATGTCTCCTATCACAATTACTGACTTAACTGCCTTCAGTAATACAAAACACTGATCGAGGCAATCACAGAATCTACTTATATTGCAACATGAGGGCGGCCTGTACACAGCCACAATAGCATACTCATTTTCAAACTGCAAAACAAGGCAGTTGGCGTCTAGCACAGGCGGCTTTATTATTTTATGGGTAATCTCAGATTTAACGTAAGTTAGAACGCCATCATTCTGATTTATGAAGTCACAAGAATACGATGTGTAGCCAGAAATACCAGGCACTGACGGGGATTTTCTTAACCAGCACTCGCTTAGTATGATGATGTCATACTGTATACTGATTCTTTCAAGCAGAACTATAAGGCTATCAAAGTTACAAGTAATGCTACGAATGTTGGTGTGCATTACAGTTAAAGCTGTTTGGGACAAATCAATATGATTTATCAAGCTTTCGGGGGAGCAAATCTGAGAAACTGATACTTGAAGTGAATCAATATCATTCAATATGTTGTCCATGGCTATCACTATTACGTATATGATTTATAAGGCGTATTTTAATGTGCAAGTATAGTAGATAATTGTTTCTCATAATTACATGTGTTACCAAATAGTATCGTACTAGAATATTGTTTGAAGTATATCCTCTAAGTATTTTGCGGGAACAGTTTTGAGATTTTGTAAGCAGTGATAGTGTATTATGTTTAGTGTTATAGATTGATAGAGTTAATGCTTGGGGTACTTGAGATACAAAATGGGTGAAATTTATAAATTTGTGAAATATGACATGGCAATATGTGTACTTTGAACAAAAATTAACTAATAGCATGCAGCAGATAAGAAAAAGATACAAACGCAAAAGATAAAGGCACACACAGTTTACTAGTCAAAGGTTAGATTAAGATCGCAGTTTGTCCAAATCACTGTCAGTATCTATACGATGCAATGCGGCGCCCACTTTCTGGCGGAGGACAATCTTCCCATGAGTAGTCCAGCAAAACTGGTAGCTATTCTGCTTATCAAACTCTCTAGCCAGGTAAAACAGTCTTCTTGCCTTTTGGGTAAGACATTCAGTGAGATATATTGGTTGAGGGCGACCGTCGAGTTCCAAATAAGATGTATTTAATTTGTTGCTTTTATTTGCCTGATTATGTTTTTTCACGGAAGTGAAAGTTAAAGTTCGTTCTTTTAATACTACTGATGAAAAGTCCACTATGATTGGTCTACTTCCACCTTTGTCAGCATTTAAGCGAAAGACATCTCTAATGTGAGCTTCATTAACAGCTACTTTGGTTGCTAGTCCTACCCTTGACACAATCTTCAGTAAATCCTCCTTTGTATCCCTTTTTTAGACAGGAACATTCCTAATCTCAATGCTGGTTTGCTTTTGAGAACAACAGTTCTAGGTTGGCTGAACGTAACACCGAGTACTTTAAAACCTTTTGTTCAGAATAGGGTTGTAGAAATTAATGAGCTTACTGAACGGTGCTCATGGTTACACATAAGTAGTAAACAAAATCCAGCCGATTTACTATCGCATGGCGTTCATATAGACGCGCTCCAAACATCCGATTTATGGTGGCACGGCCCGAGTTGCTTACGTGAACCTAACTCAAATTGGGAAAAAGGTCTTACGTCTATATGTCGCGATATTAATTTTAACGATTTGCCCGAACTTAAATTAAATACTACCGCAATGGTATGCCAATTAGATACAAATTTAAAATTATTCGATAGGTTTTCATCGCTAAATCGTTTAAAACGCACTATGGCGTATGTGCTGCGCTTTATTTCGAATACGCGAACTAAGTTAAGGTCAAACCGCGCGGTCAGTGCGTTATCAGTTATTGAACTTGACAACTCAATGAGTACTTTGTCTCGCTTGTCACAAAGGGAATCCTTTCCCCGTGAATACGAATGTTTAAAAAATAATTTACCAATAAAATCTAATCGTAATCTATGCGGTCTTAATTTATTCTTAGATGAACAAGGCCTTATGAGGGTAGGCGGTAGAATAAAGAATTCTCTTGAATTTTGTTTTGATAAAAAACACCCTATAGTGTTATCTAATAAACATAACTTTACAATATTGTTATTCAAATACGAACATCATCGTTTATTGCACGCTGGGCCTCAACTACTTTTATCCACTTTACGGGAAAAGTGGTGGCCAGTGGGTGGCAGGAACTTGGCTAGAAAGATAACCTGTCAATGCGTCGTCTGTACTCGTATAAAAGGCAAAACAATAAAGGCTCAGATGGGCAACTTACCAGCAGAGAGATTAGAATCAGAGTTTCCATTCTATCGTTGCGGTGTCGACTATGCTGGACCACTGTTCATACTTAGCCGTAAAGGAGCAAAACTAGAAAAATGTTACATTTGCTTGTTTATATGTTTTTCTACAAAAGCCATTCATTTGGAATTAGTCACCAGTCTTACTACCGATGCCTATATACTCGCTTTAAAAAGGTTCATATCTAGACGAGGTAAACCTGCAGAGATATTCTCTGATAATGGGAAAACTTTCGTGGGAGCTTCAAGGGAATTTAGTTCATTCTTACATAATAACTATAATTCTATAATCAATTATACCGCTAATGAAAACATTAGGTTTTCTTTCATTCCGCCGTATGCACCTCATTTCGGTGGCTTATGGGAGGCAGGGGTTAAGTCTTGCAAATACCATCTCCGTCGAGTGGTGGGTAACGCTCATTTAACTTACGAAGAGTTCAGTACAGTATTAGCATTGATCGAGTCCATTCTGAACTCACGTCCTATATCCCCATTATCCTCTGATCCTACTGACTCACTCCCACTCACCCCAGCACATTTCATCATCGGTCGGCCTCTCACTGCAGCTGCCTCTGATGACTTCACCACTACGCCAACACTACGCTTGTCACGCTACGAAAGAGTAGAACAGCTGAGTCAACACTTCTGGCAGAGATGGACGAAGGAATATATCACTGAACTTCAGATGAGAACTAAATGGAAGAATAAGGAACAAGACATCAAACCTGATACCCTGGTTCTCATAAAAGAAGACAACTTGCCACCACTCAAGTGGCGCCTCGGCAGAGTCACGAACACTTTCACCGGACACGATGGCATCTCCAGAGTCGCCGACATCAAAACGGCTACGGGACTGATCCGGCGGGCTTATACCAAGCTATGCCCTTTACTACCCGACGATGACGTGAGAAGTTCTTGAAGAACGTGCCACCACCACTACACTCCATTGGAAGCGGGTTCTTCCAACCCGGGGGCCATGTTCACGCACATACGCCTTGAGCCGCGCACACTATCACAAATTCACAACATAGACGACGGGCGACCGCGGGGAAGGCGCAAGCGCGGGAGCGGGGCGCGGCAACAAGCTACACGGACCGTCAGCTGTAAAGCGACGACACTGCGTCGACTGCGCGTTGTGCGGACTGGTCGTTTTACTAGGCTTATTTCTATATACCTATATTAATGTACATTGGCAAAAATAAATCAAGTTTTCTTATCAACATTAATAAGAAGTAAATCATTGAAGAGCGCCTGCATAATTCCTGACCTCACATAAGTACACATCACAAACATTTCTGCGGCTTTCCACTTTCAGCTCAAGTGTTTGTATGTAGGCTAAATATGTACGTCTCTCAGTTTCCATGAAAATAAGTTTCCTCATAATGTTTTTCCATGAATTTTATAGATTTTTCGATTTCGCTATTTTGTTTCTGGATCCCATTAATACTTTCCTGTATGGAGTTCTGTTGTAATTTAAAAGTTTCAAGGGTTTTCTTGGTGTCTGATAAGGTTACAGTCAGTTCGTGGTCAAAAGAACGCTTACGAGGCCGATTTCTAGCGTGAACCTGACTTGAGCTCTTGTTATCGGTGTCAGTGGCTGGTGCTGGACTATGGTTAGTATCCATCTTGGAATTGCCCTTAGAAGTATATGGAGGAGTTCTTTTCAGTGACATAGCAAATAGTCAAAACCAAATACAGTACCCCAAAGTTAAACAATTAGCCAAAAACTTGATTAAAAAATGCAAAAAGATTGGCGGAACTGGGGATTCGAACTCAGGTCGCCTTGAATTTGTATCGGACAAGTTTCTAAGTCGGCTACTTGGACTTAGCAATGAGTGACAAAATTAAGGATCTATCTTTACTAATTCTGCACGCTCAAAAAACAAATGAGTAGGGGTGTTAGGTTATTTTCGTTACGGAATTTTTGGATTCCGTCTCCACGCTCAAGGCCCGCGATAGAAGCTATGCAACAGCTTAAAAAAATCACTTCCTACTTTACATATAGGGGGGCTACCCTAATAAAACATTTTTTTTCCAATTTTTATTTTACCACTTTGTCGGCGTGATTGATATACATATTGGGACCAAATTTCAGCTTTCTAGTACCAACGGTCCCAAAGATTAAGCGAGGACGGACAGACAGACGGACAGACAGACAGACAGACATGGCGAAATTATAAGGGTTCCTAGTTGACTACGGAACCCTAAAAATGAATTCCCGTGCGAATGTTTTATTAGTAAAAAAACGTGGTGCACTGGAACCACGTGTTTTTTAGGAGGAAACGAAGATGGTGGACCGTCGAATGTTTTCAATGAAGATGATACCTAGTATTGATTTATGTTCTAGTATGATGATAGACGGTCCGCAAATTGAGGAGAAAAATGATGACGATGATGACTAGAGCTATGAAGTGAGCAGCTAAATCAATGTGAGTCAGCAGCATTGGAGTATACGTATGAAAACAATGACCCGGGTGTGTGCGTTCCAATTATTATTTCATCCGATTTTATTAAAAAAAAAACAAATATGAGTTTTTGAAAGGATCACAACGTGACGACGATCAAGAGATAAATAAATATCACATCGACGATAATAATTAGGTATGGGCCGAAATTCGTTTCACATTCGGTTTAACCGAATTTCGGTGGCTTGAACCGAACTTCGACATTCGGTCGACTTTCGGTTCAAATGCCGAACATTTGGTCTAAGATAAGATCTAATTAACTCATCTATTCTTATATATTCTAAAACCACTAAAATTAATAATTAAATCAGTCATTTATTAATCATTATAAAATCAAATAAACTTTTAATTATTATTAACGAAAATATAATTAATATAATAATTATTATTATTAACGAAATGGACCTCTTGATATGGACATTGAAATAATTAATAGACAATAACGGGGCAATAACAATAACTGGGGTTGCGGGAGGTGCGGGTGGGGCGAATGCGCGTAAGCGAGTAAGGCGAATTGCGACTTGTCCTGACCTATCACTCGCTAGAAAGCCTTAAAAATTACCGAAGTTTGGCCGAATTACGACGAATTTTAAAATTTTACCGAAGTTCGTATTCGGTACAAACCACATTCGGCCCATCACTAATAATAATCATAATAAAAATTGCAAAACTGGACCCAAGTTGAACTAGAGGAGATGGTCCAGTTTGGTACAAGAGATGATGTCCATTCTCCCTTGTTAACAAATAATGTTAATAGGTTTAAATTTGTTGATTTCTATAATAAAATTTCTCATCAACCCACGTGTCAAACAAATATGAAAACGTAACCAGATTGGTTGCAGATATCAACAAAAGTCTGGACGTATTTTTATATAAAAATATAGTATAAAAAGCTTCATACAATACAAATATAAGTATTTAAGAACACGAAGCCTTTGATTGCATCTTCGCCCGACAATATTATGAGCTTACATTATATTTAGTGCTTATCTACGTCATAAGACTCGGATAGTGTGCTGACTACTGCAATAATTCATATTATTATTATTTTTTTACATGATGTTTGTAAGATAAGATTATCAAGAAAATTATCTGCAAAAGTCATGTATAACTATATAAAATACTAACTCCTTCCAGAGACTTAATTTGCGTAGATGTTCATCAAAATCAGTTTAGCGATTTGAGAAACAGACAGAATTTCATATTTATATGTTAGCATCATTTTATAATAATACTAGATTTTGCCCGCGCGGCTTCGCTCCCGCTCTTCCCTACTCCACCGTACTATACCCTACTCAGCCCTACTGTACCTTACTCTACCCTACAATTTTTTTTAAGCTATTGCATAGCTTCTATCGCGGGCCTTGAGCGTGGAGACCGAATTCAGAAATTCCGTAACGAAAATAACACCTCATTTGTTTTCTTATCGGTCACCACGCTCAAAAAGTGTAACTTCAATAAATTTCTTTCTGGATTCGGTCTCCACACTCAAGGCCCGCGATATAAGCTATGCAATAGCTGCGCCTCATGATGATAGCAAGTTAAGCAACTGTTGGTGAGGTCTGGTTTTTGATGGAAGAGGTTAAGCAGCTGTTGGTGAGGTCTGGTTTTGGATGGAAGAGGTTAAGCAGCTGTTGGCGAGGTCTGTGTTTGGATGGGTGGGATTAAGCAGCTGTTGGCGAGGTCTCGTTTTGGATGGGTGGGGTTAAGCAGCTGTTAGCGAGGTCTGGTTTTGGATGGAAGGGGTTAAGCAGCTGTTAGCGAGGTCTGGGTTTGGATGGGTGGGGTTAAGCAGCTGTTGGCGAGGTCTCATTTTGGATGGGTGAGGTTAAGCAGCTGTTGACGAGGTCTAGTTTTGGATGGGTGGGGTTGAGCAGCTATTGGCGAGGTCTAGTTTTAGATGGATACCCCATCCTAAGCAGCTGTTGGTGAGGTCTGTGTTTGAATGGGTGGGGTTAAGCAGCTGTCGGCGTTTTGGACGGGTGGGGTTAAGCAGCTGTTAGCGAGGTCTGGTTTTTGATGGAAGAGGTTAAGCAGCTGTTGGTGAGGTCTGGTTTTGGATGGAAGAGGTTAAGCAGCTGTTGGCGAGGTCTGGTATTGGATGGGTGTGGGATAAGCAGCTGTTGGCAAGGCCTCATTTTGAATGGGTGGGGTTAAGCAGCTATTAACGAGGTCTGGTTTTGGATGGGTGGGGTTAAGCAGCTGTTGGCGAGGTCTAGTTTTGGATGGGTGGGGTTAAGCAGCTGTTGGCGAGTTCTAGTTTTGGATGGGTGGGGTTTAGCAGCTGTTGGCAAGGTCTGGTTTTGGATGGGTGGGGTTAAGCAGCTGTTGGCAGGGTCTATTGCATAAGTTGATAAAAAATGCTATGCAATAGCTTTAACGCGGCAGCCCCCGAGTGCCACACGTCTTTTTTTATTGATGATAGTTTCGCGCTTGACCGCTATCTCATCTGATGAAAAGCGACGATGCGGTCGACGATAGAACGCGTTTACCTATAAGAAACCTATTCATTCTCGACTTAAAGATTCCTGGGTTGTAGCTATCAGGAAACACAGACTCCGGCAAGGAATCTTACTCCCGAGCCGCATGCACAATGAATGTGTTCCCAAAACGTTTTATGCGTGTAGGTGGGATATACACCATATACCGGTGGCGCATAGCCGTACGTCTGGTAGTCCGATGATGGACCGGGCTAGGCGGAATTAGGTTATGCAATTCCGACGCACACTCCCCGAAATGTAACCGGTAGAAAACCGATAGGCTAGCAACTCTGCGTCGATGCTCAAGACTTTGAAGTCTCGACTCAACGAGTGTATCATCGCCAATTATCCTTCTGGCTCGCCTCTCATTTGCCTTAAGTGCATCAAGCTGGTATCGGGCAGATCCGTCCCAAAGAAGAGAGCAATACTCCATACACGATCGAACTTGCGCTTGATAAAGTTTGAGCAGCTGTTTCGGCGTGAAGTACTGTCTGACCTTTGCGAGGACTCTCAGCTTTTTTGCAGCCAGTTGAGCCTTTACTTCGTTGTATGGCCCAAAGTTGAGTGTTGATGTCAACGTAACACAAAGAAGGTCAAGATGGTGGGTTATCGGCACGGTTATACCCCGGAAAGTTGGAGCGGGGCTAAATTGGCTCCTTTTAGCGGAAAATAGGCATGCCTGGGTTTTTGTAGCATTGAACCCGACCAAATTGGCATCGCCCCATTCGGAGACTGCCTCCAAGGACAAGTTCAAGCGCTCAACCATAGCCTCTCGGAGAGACTGGATCTGTGACCACTAGCTCGCGCGCTGGAAATGTAACTCTCAGCAACAGTGCTGTCGTCTGCATACCCAAAGGTAAGGGGCTTAAGCAGATCGTTTATGTGCATCAAGAATAATGTTGCCGAGGGTACTGACCCCTGAGGTATCCCGGCATTAATATCCTTTAGACTGGACGGGCAGCCATCGATAAGCACTCGGATGGACCGGATACTCAGGAAGTCTGCGATCCAAGCACACAATCCAGCGGGTAAACCGAAAGAAGGAAGCTTACTAGTAAGGCGTTCGTGCGAAACCCTATCGAAAGCCTTCGAGATATCGAGAGAGACGGCAAGAGCTTCCCCGTGCTTCTCGATGGCCTCACTCCAGATGTGGATGGCATACCTACGCTAAAAGATCTCCAGTTGACCGATTTCGGCGAAAGCCGTATTGACGGTCATTTAAGATATCATTAGCTATGCCATATTCTAGGTATGCCAGGAGCTTAGTATTGAGTACACGTTCCATAGTCTTACAGAAAATGGACGTTACTAAGATTGGTCGGTAGTTAGCTGGGTCAGCCCGTCTCCCCTTCTTGGGCACGGGCTGTACATTAGCTTGCTTCCATGCAATCGGCACTTTTCCAGCCTCAAATGAAAGCTTAAATAGGCGTGTCAGGCTCGGAGACAATTCAGGCACACACTTTCTCAGAACAATTGCTGGTATCCCGTCAGGACCGCTAGCCTTGTTCACGTCACCCTACTCTACCCTAGTCTACACTACTCTACACTACTCTACACTACTCTACACTACTCTACACTACTCTACACTACTCTACACTACTCTACTCTACACTACTCTACCCTACCAAACTTTACATAAACCATCTAAGTACTAAATATTCCAAACAGAGCCTAAATATTTGGTTTGGATAGGTGAGCCCGTTCTTGAGTTATAAAATTACAACAAAAAGTGGCATTGATTTTTATAGATCTATAACCTCGTACCACCTAACAGTCAATGAATGTAGTATATCTTTAGATATAGTAAACCAATTGCAATAAAACAATGCCTAAGTAATAATATCAAGATCAAGAGAACCTACACACAGTTTTAATGCATAAAAGTTATCTACATTGATTTCGTACGTGAGCGCGCACAACCAAAAACTATAGGTTTATTATCTGTAAAGTTTTTAATTGTGCATATAATTATATGTATATATAGATAGATTATAATAGGGAGGCAACGATATTTATATAAAAGCTATCAGAGATATAGAAACATGAGGAGGGTCCTACTTACAACGAACAATGCGACATGTAGGGTTCACCCCTACCATATAGTTTATTTATGTCTATAATAAACTCACACAACACACCACAAATAAAACGCGACATTAACACAGTCACAATAATATTATCGTGTATGTTTATCAATAACACTACACTACATGAGAGTTGCGTCGTAAGTCTTGTGAAGTGTGGACGTGTTTTGCAAAAATATTTTTTATTCTCGAGCTAAAAGAATTAATCTGACATCAATCTCACATAATACTGACCTTTATTTTAAATAGTGTTATAGTCCAGTGCATAATCTAATAAGAAAGTTCGCGCACCGCGATCGCATTGCGCCGAGGTACCCCCCGCTCCACTTCGAGTAAACGAGACGGGCTGCGCCGAAAAAAATAATTCATCCTTTTCGCGCTTCCGGGAAGAGCTCGTCGCGGCCGATGCAGGTGCGCTCGCTCAATTTCCAAGAATTTTGTGCCACCGATTTTTGTATTTGTTATCAAATATCGTAAATAATAAACAATAATAATGGCTAATAACTGTGCATCTTGTAACAAAGTGGTGAGATCATCGAACATAAAATGCGTCAAATGCGACCTTCTGTTTCACATGGTATGTGCAAATGCTGGAAACCAGACTAAGTTAACAGGTGAAATGAAGTCAAGCTGGATCTGCCCAACTTGTCAAAATAAGGCATCAAGAAAAGTTGCTACCCCCTCGCGCACTTCAGTATCCGAGATGTCGAAGTCACCCAACGCCGACATCACGCCGCTTAGCTCTACTGATTGTTACCTATCAGCATCGTCTCTTGAGTCATCCTCCACTGCGCCTACGGACTCAGAGATCTTACGCACTCTTAGCTCCGAGATAAAATTACTTCGAGGAGACGTGGTTGATATAAAGTCCCATATTACAGACCTGACCGAACACCTCACACAATGCTACACGCGCCTGGATGAATATGACTCAAGAATAAAAACACTAGAGAAACGTGAAGAAGAAATAATCTTCCTCAATAATACCATCGCTAATCTTCATGAACAGCTCAACAATCAAGCGCAATCGTCACTACGGAACGAACTTGAAATTTCAGGCATCAACGAGTTCAAAAATGAAAACACGCTACATATCGTGCACGTCTTGGCTCACAAAATAGGAGTGACAATAGAGGAACATGATGTAGATTTTGTGACCAGAGTTGGACCACGCCGACAACATTCCAAGGATTCAGCTGACAGCCCACCGCGAACACTTGCTGTACGTTTTGTACGCCGTTATAAGCGGGACGAATTCTTGAAGGCTGCTAAAGTCAGAAGAACTCTTTCTTCGTCTGACATTGAGATAGCTGGTGCAGCGAGGAATATCTATGTAAATGAACGCCTCTCTCAAAGAAATAGGCAGTTATTTCGAGCGACCAAACTTGCTTCGAAGGAACACGGGTATAAGTTTTGTTGGGTTAAAAACGGCGCAATTCTCATTCGAAAGCAGGAAGGCAATCCATCTATCCTCATACGACACAGCGAAGACCTGGAACGTTACCTGGGTGCAACCCCGGAGTAATAAAATACGCTCGCGCTCACGTCAACCGACCTGTAATGTGGAAACGACAACCTTGCCAAATGACAGTCAGTGTAAACTTTTTATAATTTTTATATCGTATAGATTTTATGACACCTCTAGATCTCATTTATCTTTTAGATCTCACTTTAATTTTAGGTTTTTAAATATTATATTATTACCTTATATTCCTTTTATTAATAGTTTTATTTTTGTATTTTCCGTGCAATTTATAAACATACTGTGTACCTTTTTCACACCACCACAATGCAAGAACATTCACTCAAACACACAGCCTTCTACTCCTGACTACTTCAAGAAAACTATCAATTCTCACTTACACAAACATACAAACATTTATAAATTCCTACACTCTGGTGCTCACGTAACACTTATAGTAACAATAACAACATTAATAGTGACTTCTATTAATTTATTTTATAGCTACATAAATGGCGTTACTTGACATCATCCAGGATATTGACGAAAACGTTACTATACAGTGTTACACTTGTAATCAGTTAGAAGATTGTAGGGAATTGCTTTCTACTACTAGTGATTTAAAAATTCTCTCACTGAACATAAGGAGTTATCAACACAATTTTGATGATTTTTACACAGCTTTCCAGCGTCTTGGTACCGAATTCGACGTAGTCGTTTTAACTGAGTGCTGGTTAACTGACATGACAATACTAGATCCGCTACCAGGTTATTCGGCATGCCGTACATGTACACAACATAATAAGAACGGAGGTGTCGTTATTTATATAAAAAAATCTCGAAATATTTCTGTATTAGATAATATAGAAGTTGCGGAAGCGGACAATCTTCTTACAATAATAGATGACAATGTGGCCGTCTTGGGAGTATATCGTTCTCCCTCATTCTCAAATATAGACAATTTTATGATATCTTTAGATACGGTTCTTGTACAATTAAAAAAATACCCGACCATCATAGTTGCCGGCGATCTTAATATCGATATTCATTCCACCACAAACATTAAGCACACTGAATATCTTAGTCTCATGGCCTCGCATGGTCTTCTTCCAGCGATTACCAAGCCTACTAGAGGGCCCAACTGTCTCGATCACATATTTGTCAAGTCAAAATTCAAATCTGTAGGCATTGTAGGGAAATCATCTATCACAGATCATGATATAATTATGGCTGCCATAGCACAAAAGAGCACTCACACTCGAGCTAGGCAACGGTGGAAAACCATAGTTAACGAAGAAGCAGTTGCCGCAGAGATAAAGAAAAAAGATTGGTCTAACGTCCTAAGTAGCTGTTGCACTAATATCTCAGTTAATCTACTTATTGAAGAAATCTCTAGCTCTATCGCTAAAAACTCGCGTAAAATAGCCATCAGCCGTAGTAAGTACAATCTTAAACCCTGGATAACACCAGGGCTCATAAGGTGCATGAGGCACCGCGATAAACTTCATCTAGATTTAAGAGCACACCCTAACGATGAGATGCGACGCCTCGTGTACACCAGATACAAAAATTTTTGCAACAACTTATTACACAATCTTAAAAGTAACTATAACAGTCAACTTATTATGAAAAACCAAGGCAATGCTAAAAAACTATGGGATACAATCAAGTCTATTTACAACTCAAATACTGCAAAAAGTGACTCCTCCCAGTTGCTATCCAACACCCAGAACCCTGTAGACTCACTCAATAGGTGTAATGCTTATTTTACATCCCTCGGTAAAAATTTATCTGACCTCATTCTGACGCGATTATCCGAAACTCAAGCATCTTTAGCGAGCAAATATAAACCTCGCGAAACCCCTTTAAACTCTTTCTTCTTCCGTCCAACGGACGAAGATGAAATAGAGAAATTTATAGACCAACTTAAAATTGACAGCGCTGCTGGTTTGGATGAAATTAGTGTCAGATTAATTATTTTCCTCAAAAAAACATTATTAAAACCTCTCACTCATATTTTTAACTTAAGTTTAGAAAGTGGCATTTTCCCAGACTGTTGGAAGGTTGCCTGTGTACGACCAATTCATAAAAGTGGTCCTAGAGAACAACCGGAGAACTACAGACCTATATCTCTTCTGTGCATTCTATCAAAACTTCTCGAAAAAGTTGTAAATAAGCGACTAGTAAACTTTCTGGAAGATAATAATCCGATAGACAGTTTGGGTTTAGATGTGGCAAGTCGACCGAGGATGCAGCCATATTATTGACAAACTCTATAGCTTCCAATGTCGAAAAGGGTGATCATGTTTTGGCAGTTTTTCTTGACTTAGCCAAAGCGTTCGACACTATATCAATAGAACTTCTTTTGTCCAAACTAGATGGTGTTGGTATACGTGGAAAGGCGCTGGACTGGTTTCAAAACAATTTAAAACAGCACTGCTGAAAAAGAGTATTATGCATATGGGACCGGTGATTTTCAATAAAATACCTGATGATATAAAAAATTGCACATTACAGATATTTAAAAAGAAATTATATAAATTGCTACTTGAAAAATGTTATTACACAATTAATGAATTTTTAAATGACAAATCTATATGATTTTTAATCATCTACAATATTTTTAATTTTAAATGATTTTCTTTGTTTTATTGACTAATTATTGACTTGCTATTGTTGACGTTATATTGATTGTTGGGTAATTTATTGACCGTTTGCTGACTAATTATTAGCTTATTGTTGACATTGTAATATTGACTATTTTTTTATTTATTTTTTTGCTTCTTTTTGACATTGTAATATTGACAAATTATTGATTATATTGTTGACATTGTTTACCAATAATTTAGCTTACAAATTGAATTGTTTTATATATTTTTTAATGATTATTTAATAATTTGATGTTGGTTCAATACTGTATCATGATAATTATTCTGCGAGGGAAAAAAATCTATTTTTGCATGCCTGACGGTAGAATGTACTGGATCCTTCTTTTACTTGACACCATATTTTTGTACCTGCATTCTTGCAAATAAATCATCATTTCATTTCATTTCATTTCATTTCAAAGCTACTTATCCTGTCGCCAGCAATTAGTAAAAGTAGGAGACTACTGTAGTGGGCTACTACCTATAAATTTTGGTATCCCTCAGGGCAGTACTCTCGGACCAACTCTTTTCATCTTGTACATGAACGACATACTTAACGCACCCCTTCATAATGCTGAAATAATATCGTATGCAGACGATACAGCAATTTTATTTCACGGCAAAACTTGGGAAGAAGTGTTCGAGTTTGGTGAAAATGGACTGCTCACTATCTCTAAAACTCTTAATAAAAATCTACTAACTCTTAACTTAAAAAAAATAAAGCTCATTACTTTTTTCAAAACCATGGCTTCAAGTCCACCCCGTCAACTAACACTCAAATTCCACACATGCTGCAACGATCACAATCCACCACTCACAAACTGTACCTGTACCCCTATAGACCGCGTTCCCCACCTTAAATATCTAGGTATTACTATCGACGAAAATTTGTCTTTTAAACCCCACATACAATTGCTTGCTAGCCGCGTCAGAAAACTAATTTACGTCATGAAGAAATTACGAGACTGTATTCCTACTAAAATTCTCCGAACAGTATACCTCGGACTGTGCCAATCGGTACTCCAGTACGGAATCTCAGTCTGGGGAGGAGCTGGTAGAAGCTCATTTATTGAAATAGAAAGAGCACAAAGAGCCGTAATTAAAGTGTTACTTAAAAAACCCTTCAGATTCCCGACAGATTTACTTTACGATAAATTTCCGGTTCTCCGAGTACGTCAACTATTTATTCTCAGTGCTACACTGCATGCTCACAAATCCATTAAAAATAGACCTGACTACCAAACTTTGCTCTTAAAACGTATCTTTCATGTCCCTCTTCCTACTGCAAACAGTCTTCTAGCCAGACGATGCCCCTCTTACTTACACATACATACATACAACAATATAAGCAAAAGATGTGATATTAAAGTTCTCAGCACCCATTCATGTAAAAAGTTGACAAAAAGCTGGCTTCTCTCCCTGTCATACAATCAAACTGAGGAAATATTAAGTTAATAACACACATCTACAACACACACGAGCACACATATACACCATCACACTAACCTCAACTTACCATACTCACACACTCAATTAGAATTAGGAACACTCATTTTTTTTATGTTTTATTGTTTTTTTGTTTTATTTTATTTTAGTTTGTTCTTGTTTTTTTTTACTGTTATCTTGGTAGGCAGACTGCTACCAATATTTAATTTGAATTATATACCTGATTTTAAAATATCTGCTGAGCATAATTTATACAATTGTCGAATGAAATGAAACTGAAAACCTTAAAGCAAAATAATATTTGTATTAATTGCATTTTTTACCATAACGGCAATAAATGCCATTCCACAAAACGATGTCGCAAGTGTTCGGAAAATCACCATACTATATTGCATGAATGCTTTACGCAGCAAAAACCTAGTTCAACGTCCGGTCCAATAAAAACAAAAACCAAACTACATGAAAAAAGAGGAAAATATATCTCAAGCAAACAATGTTCACGCATCTCAGCAAGATTAAACTGAGATTCTCCTAGCTACAGCACTAGTGAAGGTTAAGTCAGCAGACAGTACGCAGCTTGTACTGAGAGCTCTTATTGATCAGGGCTCACAGATATCATTAATTAGCGAGAAAGCAGCTCAACAGTTAGGTTTGAAACGACAGCAATTTGATGGAGTCATTTTTGGAATCGGAGAAAAGGATGCTAACTGTTAGAGCCATATTTCACCGGGACACCCTGGTAGCGCCACTGGTTGCGCTACCATGGTGTCCCAGTGAAATATAGCAAGACACCAAACAAGACACCAAACAGACACCAGAGCAAAGATTTTATGTATCCTATGGATAATCTAGATTGCCTACACACCAAACACACTCTATAGTATTCTTTATTGTCATTGCCACTATGTTCATATTGACAAGCAAACGGGGAAAAATGTACTGAAAAAGACAACGAGAAAGGGTCGGTGTGTCCCTTTCTTACCCCCAATTTTAACTAGGGTAACTATGATTTTACTAAATTAATTGTTATTATTTTTGACACTGCAGCATATGATATTAATTGATGGTGTATGTATAAAATTGTAGGATATTTTATGGAATTTTAGAAATTAAAAATACAGGATCGTAGCTTGCAGTGTATCAGGTTTAATTTTCCAGTCATGAGGTTCAAAAATCATGGAGGTAGTTAGTGGTTAACTCCTGATAAAAAACTTATAGCTAATATTAATTTATCTACTTATTGCTAACTTAAACTAGTGGTGCAAAATTGAAGTGACGCTTCAACATGCCGCCGGCCGTTGAAAGCTTGCCTTTCAACAGCTGTCTCCTAACAACGGACAGATCTTGGAGAATGCTCTTCTGACAGTTCCGGTAGTGGTCCTGATATCAGCAACTCTGCTAATGCCATCTGTGCCAGGATGAAGAGCAATAACGCGACCCAACTTCCACTTCAAGGGTGGCTGGTTGTCCTCCTTGATAACAACGAGGGAATCCAGGTGCAGATTGTTGTTTCCGGTCCGCCATTTTACACGCTGCTGAAGTTCAGAGACGTACTCCTTGCTCCATCTCGTCCAAAAATGCTGCCGCAGCTGCTCAATACGCTGATGGCGTGTCAAGTGAGGAGTGGAGTGGTCCCAGATATCCTTTACGGGCAGAGACGTGATAGGTCGGCCGATCAAAAAATGACCAGGAGTGAGAGGCAATAGGTCTTCTGGGTTCGACGTTAGCGGTGTGAGCGGTCGAGAATTCAGAATGGCCTCAATCTGTATCAGGACGGAGTTAAGCTCCTCGTAAGTCAAATTACAATTGCCCAACACTCGTAACAAATGAAATTTGGTCGATTTGACACCCGCCTCCCAAAGACCACCAAAGTGTGGGGCGTAAGCAGGTATAAAGTGGAAGTTTATACCGTCTTGAGCTGCACTATCAGATAAGGAGTCACAATTGCGTTTCAAAAAATCAGATATTTCATTGTAGGCTCCTACAAATGAAGTTCCGTTATCGGAGTAAATGTTGAGAGGTTTTCCTCTCCTAGACATAAACCTACGTAAAGCCTGTAAATAATTGCTGCTCGTCAAGTCACCAACCAACTCTAAATGAATGGCCTTGGTGGTGAAGCACACGAAAACAACGATGTATACCTTCACCAATCTACATCCACGACCTTGACGACTAGCCGCGGTTATAGGGCCTGCGTAGTCAACCCCTACACTTTGAAAAGGGAAGTCGGCTGGCGAGAGTCTGTTCAGTGGTAGATTACCCATTTGAGGAGTAATTGTCTGTGGCTTTAGTCGCTGACACCGAACGCACTGACGATAACAGGCTCTGGCTAAGTTGCGACCACCGAGTGGCCAGTAGGTCTCTCTGATTGTACTTAATAATAATTGAGGACCTGCATGCATTAATCTTATGTGCTCAGATTTAAATAAAAGTTTAACAAAATGATGAGTGGACTGTATCAATATTGGGTGTTTCTTTGTATATAAATATTCTGAGTTATGTAACCTACCCCCTATACGAATGATTTTGTTGTTATCTAAAAATAGTTTAAACTTGATAACCTATTTTTATGGGGTAGTTTTTTATTGTTTATTAATAAATTGTATTCAGGAAAAGACTCCTTTTGCGACTGAGTAATGATAAAGTTTAAAGCATCTTGTAGTTCATTCACATTAAAACAAGATGTAGTTTTTGTTGAACGTCCTTTGCAAGTATTAATGAAGCGGAAAACATAACAAACGGAACGCTGTAATCGATTAAAATTAGAAAATCGATTAAACTCGATTATTCCCTTAAATGAATCTTCAGTAGTGTTGTGATCTTGGGCTAAATTAACTAAAACAGTAGATTTAATGTCTGGTAATGATTCTGTGTTTATAGCAGTGGGTGGCCATGTAGTACTGTCGTGTTTTAAGAAGCATGGACCAAACCACCACAAGTCCAGTGATTGCATAGCGGTAGGATCCACTCCACGAGTTATTAAATCAGCTGGATTGTCGTGGGTCGACACATGTCTCCAGGTACATGTACCGGATGTTTCTAGCACTTCGGCAACACGGTTACGAACAAAAGTGTTTAATTTTATTGGCAACATTTTCAACCAACCCAACACTATCATGGAGTCAGTCCAAAAATCAATACTAGACGGTTTAATGTGAAGAGAATTAGCAACCTTTTGATATAAGCGTACACCAAGCACAGCAGCACAGAGCTCCAGTCGCGGTATAGTTAGTGGTTTGATAGGAGCGACGCGACTTTTGGCTGTTAATAATCGCACGTCGACGTCACCCTGCTCATTCATACTACGAATATACAAACAAGCGCCATATGCTTGCTCCGACGCGTCGGTAAAAATGTGAAATTCGAAGTGTTTGTATGCGTCACAGAGCACGCGACGTGAAACCCGTATATTGTGAATGCAAGGTAATGATTTAATTATGTTTGCCCATATTGTTGCAATGTCAGGTGATAACTGATCATCCCATTTCAACTTGTCTAGCCAAAGTTTTTGGAGCAACATCTTCATGTTCACGACACACGGTGCTAACAGTCCTAAAGGATCGTAAATTCGTGCAATTACTGCTAACATGCCACGCTTAGTGTTTTCTATGCAGTCAGGAACTTGTATAGGGAAAATGAGGTCATCAGTGTCTGTTCGCCAACTAAGACCCAGTGTTTTACTACAGACATCACCTTCCTTGTGGAACTCGAAGCAAGACTCGTCAGATGGATCTGAAATTAAAGTGGGCTCGTTCGATTTCCACTTCCGTAACGGCATGCAAGCAGAGGCAAGAGCATCAGTCACCTTGTGACGCAACATGAGAGCTTCCTCATACACGTCTTCGCCGGTCAGCAGGTCGTCTACATAAAAATCATGAAGAATGACTTCAGCGACCCTTTGATCCTGGCATTCCAGGCCTATTTGTTTTATGCACCTAGTCACGAGAAAAGGTGCACTAGCCGTACCGTACGTTACGGTATTTAATTGATAAGTTTTAAGCGTGCTAGTAACATCATCACGCCAAACGATTTGCTGCAGGTGCCTATCTGAAGGATCTACAGACACTTGCCTGTACATTTTCTCTACGTCAGCAGAGAGAACGTACTTATGAGTTCGAAATCTAAGAATAATTGCAGTCAAATCGTCCTGAACAGTAGGCCCGACCATCTGAATTGCATTTAAAGAAAGTCCAGAGGTAGTGGGTGCACTAGCATTAAATACAACCCGTAATTTTGTTGTGGTACTGCTTTCACGCAGGATTCCGTGATGAGGAATATAATATGACCGCAAATCTTGATTAATATGACACTCTGACATATGGCCTAAATAAATGTACTCAGTCATAAAGTCTTTGTACATTTTGTCAAGTGGAGGTTGGCTGAGGTTTCTGCGCTCTATTGACAGAAAACATCGTTTTGCACGATGATATGAATCACCTAAACCCTCCAGAGATTCCTTCAACGGAATCTTAACACTAAAACGGCCATCTGATAAGCGCGTCATGTTTTTTATGAAGTGTTCTTCACACATATTCTCCTCAGCTGAATAAGTTGATGCATCATGGCTAACTTCCCCGAGCTGCCAGAAACGCGTCAATTGGTTTCGGATGTCATCTAACTCATTCGAACTGGAAGAACTTTCGTAATAATCGTTTACGAAATTACATTTAATTGAAGAACGTTGAGAAGAATTAAAATTATAATTATAGCCGCCGTTAATTGGGCCACAAACTAGCCAACCTAGTCTAGTTTGGTGAAGTGTTGGTTTCCCATCACCTAATAAAATCTTATCAGATCCTAATAAACTCCAGAATACATCAGCCCCTATAATCATATCAATAGAAGCCGGTGTGTGGAAATATGGATCAGCTAATTGAATATTTGAAGGTATGTTTACATGTACCTGTCTAGCGGGAACATTATCAGTAATCGTGGGTAAGACAAAACAAGTTAAATTATTTGAATACGATTCGTGCAACGACTTAATATGCACACGACACATTTTATTAACATGAGACAGAGAATTATTTATACCTTGTATCGATCTTTCTGTGTTTACGTAGGGCAACTTCAACTTATTGTATAAAGTCTCTGTCATTAGACAAGCCGAACTACCTGAGTCGAGAAGCGCTCGAGCAATGTGTTCCTTATTATTTGCATCGTAACATCTAATTAGTGCAGTCGACAACAAAATGTTACCTGTGCTAGTCGTATGCGAATGTGCGGAGATATTGGCTGAGAGTGCAACGTGATTGTTTGTGTCGGTAGTGGAGGATGACTCACAGTTAGTCTTATCAGTCGTAACAGCCGATTTGCTTGAAACGGGTTTTTGTTTGTACTTTGCGTTATGAATAAGCGTGTGGTGTTTGCGCTTACATATTTTGCACACTGATTTCTTGCAATTACTAGGATAGTGACCGTGACGTAAACAGTTATAACATACCTTATAGCTAGGTAGTAAGGACATTCTCTCGTTGACATTTAATGATAGAAATTGTGGGCATGAATTAAGGTTGTGATCACCGTTACACCTAGGACAGTTTTGTGATGAGGAGCTACTGGTGTTGTCTGTCGTTAGAAAGGATTTTATTTTTGTGTTGTGTTTTATGTTACTTGTGGAATGACGTGATTTTTCCAGTGTTTCTATCAACTCAGCGCGATTACGCATAAATTCAATGAACTGCTCAAAAGTGATTCTTTTCGATTTATCAATACGCCCTTTGTATTCTTCCCATTCTCGGAATGATTTTGTGTCTAATTTTTGTCGAATGATATAAATAAGTAATGTGTCCCAATTGTGAACAGGTTCACCTAATGTTTTTAAAGCTCTGATATTTTTGTTTATATCATCTACGATGCCTTTTAACGCAGTTGAGGACTCCTTTGTGATTGACTCGATATTGAATAACGCTGTAACGTGATTCTCAATTAACATTCTTTCGTTATCGAATCGCTCACAAAGCAGTTCCCACGCCATATTGTAGTTTCGAGCTGAAAACTCGATAGACTGAATTACAATAGCAGCAGATTCTGTTAATGAGGACCTCAAATAATGGAATTTATTGACCTCGTCTATATCGTCATTGCCGTGAATGAGACTAGTGAAAGTATCTCGAAATTCGAGCCAGTTATCGTACGAGCCTGTAAATTTAGGTAACTGTATAGTGGGTAACTTGACGAACTGACGCTTACTACTAGAGGTGGACTTTACTTCCTCTTGCTCAGATTTTAAGAACTTATTTAGCAGTACTTTAGCTTGAGCCATCAAATCATAATATTGCGATTCAATTGTAGCTCGTTCGAGTACCTCAGAGTCAACGTCACACATACATTCCAACTTTGATTGAACTTCGTTAAATTCGTCATATAAATTATCTAATTTGTTGACTCGCAACTGCAACTCCATTACCTGAGACGGGTTTACCGTAGAATCTTGAAATTTATTTAAATATGTTTCAAAGACGGTTAATCTTCCCTTATAACTGCTTCGCTTCTTTTTAAGATCTTTAATATCAGTCATTTTGACAGGAAGGTGTCGTAGACCTGAAATTAGACAGTTGTGATGTTAAATAACGAAACTATATTTAACAAAAATATCTAGGCGTAATAAATAATGAAACTAAGCAATTATTGGTCTGAGTTATTGATTAATTTTACAATGTTGACCTTTGATCACTGCAAATTATAAAGAACTACCCTTGTCAAGTAGGTAGGTAAGGTTTACTTTTCTATTAGAATAATGTAACAAACAAATTAATTACCTAATAATTTATATTTTAAAGGTTTACAAAGCGACAATTATTTGTAAATTGAAAATTAATTAGCTAACTAATGTAGGTTAACACAAACACTACTGTACGGTATTATAAGCACTGTTAACTATATTTTACAAATAAATTCAACTTAAAACTTTGTAAATAAATCCTTGTAAATAAATTGTATAAAATAATGTGTAAATAATTTGTAAATATGTATAAATAACTATGTTACTAACCTTATTTAAGTTTTTATAATCGCTACTTATTACCTATATTTTATATTACCTGATTAAATATTAATGAGTGTTGGGTGAATTTAATTGATATTATAATGCTTTGGCTTTAACACTTATGGTTTTACTTCACTTGACCTTCACTTCACTTTCCCTCCAAAACGTGTTCGTCACCTCGTCACTCCGGTAATTTTCAATATAATCTCCAAAATCCAATATTTAGCTTTTTCCACTTTGCTAGTTGTAGATAATATAATATCCGGCTCGAAGGACCATGTATAAAATTGTAGGATATTTTATGGAATTTTAGAAATTAAAAATACAGGATCGTAGCTTGCAGTGTATCAGGTTTAATTTTCCAGTCATGAGGTTCAAAAATCATGGAGGTAGTTAGTGGTTAACTCCTGATAAAAAACTTATAGCTAATATTAATTTATCTACTTATTGCTAACTTAAACTAGTGGTGCAAAATTGAAGTGACGCTTCAACAGTGTATTTTTTATATCATCACTTTGACACCATCATAACCAAAGCAAATAAAATGTCCGGATTTGTCAAAAGAACTTGCAAGGACTTCCAGTCAACTAGTACGTTTAAGGTTCTCTACAACACTCTAGTGAGGAGTATACTGGAGTATGCGTCTCCCGTATGGAATCCAACGTATCGTGTCCATATTGACAGAATTGAACGCATCCAAAAAAAGTTTACAAAATACCTGTGCTACAGATCACAGACCTGTGTTCGCGTAGCTGATTATTCTGAAAGGATTTGTCATTTTAGGATGTGTTCCTTGGAGCTTCGAAGAAGCTACTCAGATTTAGTCTTGCTTTTTAAGATTGTCCACAACTTGGCTAACGTACCGGAGTTAGTCTCAGAAATCAGTCTGATCGTGCCCCGACGTACCTATTTCAGATCCAATTTCAAGACGGCAACATTTAATTTGCCAAAAACTAGAACAAATCTTGGTCGTTTCGCTCCTATATACAGATTTCTATGTAGTTATAATAAGCTGAGCACACGTACTAATAGCTTAGACATATTTTCAAACAGTTTGAATGAATTTAAACGACATATTATCCAAGCCAGCAGCAACAGTTCTTGATTATTTTAATTACTTTTATTATAAATCACCACATTTCAAATACCGTACTTCTCGCTTCGACGACAAATATGTATTTCTATTGTTTTCATACAATGATTCTATTTCATATAATTAATGTTTTACTATCAAAAATCCCATTTCTCCCAATACAATTGGAAGAAATTTTTTTAATTTAAGATAATAGTATTCTGATTTGATCTAATTTTTATCTGTTTATGTAATTGTATAATATTCTTTTTTTTATATTTATAATGTAACTGATCTCTGAGAATTTAATCTTTTTTATAATTTATCTCACTGACATCTCGATGTAATTTTTAATTTAATTTATTTTAATTTATTCCAATGCAATTTTTAATTATTTTTGTCTTAATTATATTATTGTATAAGTGCTGTGCACGCCTATAAGTGACAAATCCACCATAATATGTATTTGTAATGTTCTTTTATTTGTAACTTTAATCGGTGAATGAGTCGTTGGTGTGTCAATTTTTAAAATAAATAAATTTAATAAATATCGACAGCAAAGTACCAATATCTCCAAACTGTCTGTGAAACCTGAAAACAAAAAAATCACTTCGAATTTTATTAAGGCGATTATCACATTGCCACGTTCCACGCAGCGTAGCGCGTAAATGCGTGTACCTATTAACATTGCTTGTAAGTATCTCCATTTGTATAGAAAATGAGCACAGTCCAACATACCGAAAATGCATCCACGCGCGTTCATGCAGATCACACGCCTACATGAGGAGAAACATACACACACGCGCGTGGGTGCGGGGCGGCACGCAAGGTATGACACACTGAGTCTCGTAGTGTCATATGATTTGAATGAAATGAGTCAGAGCCTGCGTCAATTTACAAAATGCTCCTACGCGCGTGAGTGCGTAAAAAAACCCGTACGATGATGCAGATCTGCGTTGACACGCAACATGCAGCGTAATGCGCGGCAGTGGGATAATCGCCTGAAACACGCAGAAAACCCTTTTTAAATTCATAGCGGTAAATTATGATTTTCTTGAAAAAATATTTTTAGGAGGTATTGGTACTTCACGGTCGACAAATATAATATACTAGCACTTGCTCGCGGCTTCGCCCGTGCACATAAAATATAGCCTATGTCACTTAGGAATAAAGCAGCTTTCTATCGGTGAAAAACTTTTTGCGATCGGACCAGTACTTCCACAGATTACCTAATATGGCTTGTTCGTCAACTCGCTTAAGCAATTCGCGCGAGTCCACGCGAGTTGGGACCTTCCTATTTCACCTACTTTTTCTGTCGCCATCTCGCATAAACGTATAAAATACAGTCAAATAATAACAATTACTATAAATAACTAGCTATTGCCCGCGGATTTTTTCACGCAGGCTATACCGGTTATCTACTTAGATTTCGGGATATTATGTTATAGGTGAGGATGTGGCCAATGGTACACGATACCTAAGTTACTTTAAAAACATTTTACGTTACTTTTGACTTTCTCATGTTACCTGCACCTGCATGGTCCTCACCTCACCAAGGCAAGTTCGGTCGGTTCCTGCATCGGATTCAGACGGAAGTAACGCTCGGGTATCACTATTGAGGAGCACCCGAGGACATGGTAAAGTTGTGCCCCGCTCGGGCAAAGCACCGCTGTTGCCTCGTGGAGGCAATTTTTGGCAACAACCTTTCACGTAGGGCCCTAGTTCAGACTATGGTCCGGAGCGAGGAGGAATGGCAGGCGGTCGCCTCTTTCTGCGAAGCAGTAATGTTAGCGAAGAAGGAGGCCAAAGGACCATCGGCCGCCGAAATTCCGACCCCGACGACGGACCACGGTAGACGCGGGCTTGCGGACGCCGGGCAATGGGTAGTCCGCTATCCGGTCGTCCGGTAAGTAACCAAACCGAGCTCAGTCGTCAACAGCGCGTAGTGATCGACGTGCTCTTCAAACAGATGAGATCAAACCGTAGGAGTCCAGAAGGGCCGATGCCCGCAAACTAGGACCCCGGCGAATCCCTGAAAAGGAAACCCGTAGTCCTAGAATGCAAAGGGCAACTGAAGGTCACAGGTTAATCGTGAAATGGAACGCATCCAAGAATGATTTTGTTCATCGTGTGGGCGCTCTTGACTTTTTTGACACATACATGACGTATCGATACTGCATATTCACTCACTTACGTTCTAAGTCTCATTAACTAATATTTGTACGTCAACTCTGGTTGCTTATTGCTGATAATGTTGTGATTTGTTGGTAATTAATAAGTAAATATGCAATATTATATTATTGTAATGTTGATTAATATCTTTTTCATTAACGATAAGTGTTTTATTTTAAAGTCAAGTCGAATACAATTTCTAATACATTTTTAGTGGGTACCGATGTTATAAAATTTTTTTTTAGTTGACCGTACATAAATACGTCAGATTTTCAAGTCTGAGCGACTTGACGACAGAAAAAGTAGGTGAAATCGGGAGTTGCCAGCTCGCTTGGACTTGCGCGTATCGCTTAAGGCCCAAGCGCCCGAAAAGTGCCATAAAACAGTGATTTTCTAAAGCCGACTCCTCACTAACGGCGTTTGAAAAGGTTGCTTGTAGGTCCGGCTGGTATTTTTTATTTATAGTTTTTTTTTATTGAGATAGTTGTTTGACGCGAATAAACACTTTTTCTTTCTTTCTTTCTTTCATAGTAAAAACAACGAAAATTAAAAGCAAAATAATTTATACATTTTTGAAAAAAAAAAATATGTATTTTTTTTTTTCAATTTGACGTAGTCAATTTGACGAATATTACCAGAATGTTTGTGATAGATTCCATTCATCATGATATGCTCTCTATGCAAATTCTGGCATCCTGTTGCAGTTTTGTGTTGTTGAGAGCTGCAATTTAATCAGCTATTGTTTATTTATAACAATAATAATAAATAATTTATTAGTTTGTGGTGATCACTTGCTAAGCGATCTCCTGTTTGGTGAGCTCCTACATGTTTTCAATAGCGTTCATGTCTGGTTTATTGATTAACTAGGGTAAAACATTAATGTTTTTTAGCCAAGTATGCAGTAACACCCCTAGTTTTGTAGCACAATGCAGATTCGAGCATAAAAATGGACTCTTCGTCAATAAGGAACCTCTTCGAGATGCGGCAGCAGTCCAGTTTCTAGTACTCGCTTGTACTGGTCATGCCTCACGGTCCCTTTCACGATATGTAGACCCTTGCTTGAGATTAAAGACCATATCATAATACTAATTGGGAATTTAGCTGTCTTCTGTTGTCTTAACACCAGTTTTTATGGAGCAATTTTCCAGAGCGTCGTCGGAAAGGAGCATTTTTTGAACGGACAAAAGAGCTTTTGTCAACCAAAACCTGAAACGTCGATTCATCAGAGAAACATGTCTGAAAAATTATATTATTTCATCAGATAATGGCAGTAGTTTATTAACAATGTACTGTACTATTTAAAGTCTTATTTTTAACCGACTTCAGTCTGAAACAGTATTTTGATGTGTGTTTGGCCCTGTGCAATAGTCTCTTCTTATTCACCTCGGTGAGGCGTGGTTTTTTGGTAGGCCGATGACCTTTTTTTTTTTTTTTTTTTATGGTGGGAAAAATCATGCCATCCAGATTGACATCCCCCGCCCTTGGGCGGAGCGGGAGATAGTGTCAGACTCTTACTGACTAAAAGACCCACCCCGTTCCTTCTAGCCTTCATACCGGGGCTCGAGCGCCCTTTCGGATAACCCTGGCCCCAGTAGGCTTCGACCCGGCTGGGTCCCTGCTGTTGCTGACAACTCCTTAAGGCGCGCGGGAACAGTGCGCGCCGTCGACGACTTGGGCTTGGTCCGGACAGTTACCGGACGGCCGGACAGCGGGCTACCCATTGCTCACTGTCCGCAAGCCCGCGTCTACGTTGGCCGGAAATCGGGATCAGAATCCCGGCGACGGCGGCGGCGAATACGCCGTTGCCTGATGCGTTCGGCCTCCTCCTTTGCAAGCATTACTGCTTCGCAGAAGTCGGCGACCGCCTGCCACTCCTCCTCGCTCCGGACCATGGCCTCAACCAAGGCCCGGCGCGAGAGGTCTCCGCCGCCGATCACCCCCACGAGGGCACGGCGATGCTCCGCCCAAGCAGGGCACATCTCGACTGTGTGCTCCACCGTGTCCTCCGGGCGTTCCGCACAGTGGCGACACCCGGGCGTCACTTCCGCATGAATCCGGTGTAGGAAACTCCCGAACGAACCATGTCCGGTGAGGACCTGCGTCATGCGGAAGGTAAGGACGCCGTGAGGCCTTTCCAGCCACGCCTCAAAGAGGGGGGGGACTTACCGTAGGCCGATGACCTATCAACTTCTCTTTTGCTTATTCTCGAAGAATTGTCTTATCGAAAACTTCTAGGCTCTCGTAGTTTGTAATCGTGGTGAGGTCTTACCTGTCTAATATACATAGGTACCTTACATAGATACCTATTAGTTTTTGATTAGTTGTCTAAAATATAATGTATTAATAACATCTTGAACTTCTTTAGAACACAATGGCTCGTAGTACGAACTAATCTTTGGACACACTAGTAGAAAGGAATAGAGAGTGTTCTTGAGTCGCCACACCTAAGAATCTTTTATACTATCTGGATTGATTACGTCAACCTCAAAAATGTACTGAAGAGTACGATACAAGAACGCCCTTGTTTAAATTCTTTTTTATTTTGTTTTGTAGACTATTCCATAATGTGGGATGTCGTTACATAGGTCTTTCAAAAATATTGCGAGTGTGTGAAAACTATTTATCAATTTAGGGATCCTATTGTGAACTATAAATATAGTTTTTACCTAATGCTATATTTCAATTGAACCATATTGAGTTAACAGATGAAAACTAGTATATTTATTTATTTCCATACAGATAAGGTGTAATTTGTTAAGCTTAAAATAAAGAAAAAACAGGTTAAATAAAGTAACACTTATAGATATTTCACCTAGTATGTTTCAGTACATTTGCTATTACTATCTTTGTCTT
The DNA here is from genome assembly GCA_929112965.1 of Mythimna albipuncta. Taxonomy (NCBI): domain Eukaryota; kingdom Metazoa; phylum Arthropoda; class Insecta; order Lepidoptera; family Noctuidae; genus Mythimna; species Mythimna albipuncta. Next base: position 20,816,036 of record OV815959.1, on the reverse strand, counting down.
GGACGTCTTAATATTCTCACTTTACTCAGATTTCTATAAACACGCTTGTTTTTCCAATTTACAATGGACTTGGCAGAATAGTCAAAATCGGCTCGACTTGAATAAAGAATACACAAAAAAACACTAAAACGATCAAAATAACTTTATTTTTGGAAGTCGATGTTTCTGGTATATTTTGTTATTTAACACTGACATCCGAATTTAAAGTTATTTTGATCGTTTTACAGTTACTGTAAAACAAACATAAGTAACTAATTGTTGTCATAGATAGTTTTTGTTAAAAAAACTAACTGTTAGTTTGGCTTGATTCTACAGTTTTGTACCAACTTTATGGTTAAATATTTTTGTTAATTTTTTTTATATTCAATAGAATAGAATAGAATAGAATAGAATAGACTTTATTGTACACCAAAAAGTAATACAGCTTATACAAAAACTTCAGTTTGTGGGTACAATTATGGCGGTCTTATCGCTGAAAGCGATATCTTCCAGACAACCTTAGGATGGATAAGAGCTAAAATAATACACGGGGTAGTCTGTGGTGTACTGCTAACTATATAAAACACAATAATCAATTATAAATACATATATACATACATATTATAATAAGTTACACAATTTAATTAGTAAAAAGGGTAGAAAAAAAGAGTAAAGTAGGGTTGGTGGAAGAAATTAAAATACGTAGAATCTAAAAAAACTAGTGACTGGACTTGCCTAATTTAATTAATTGGCTATTATTGGTCTTGTTCATCAGTTCAACTTCATGAAATGATACTTTTTGACTGTAGTAGAATGTAGATGAGTATATAGACTATGAATATGAATACAGAGACTTCTTGATAAAAACACCAAAATCCCTATAGATATACACACATACATAATCAGCCTTTTTAATGGTCCCACTGCTGGAACTCAGGCCTCTTCTCTAGGAGAGGGAAACGAGCGAAACGATCCGTGCTTCTCAGACCACGGTCAGCGCGGGCTGAGGCTTGGAAGTGGTGGGTTCAATGAATAATGTATGAAGATTTTTTTAGAGTGGTTTTATTTTGGTCATAAATCATAAAGTTATCTATGTAAGTTCAAAATAATTAGCTATAGGTGTAGAAGACTATATAAGCTGTGGTATTTTATGATTTTTAAGCTAAAAATGTGCACTGGATTTAGCTTACGCGACCTATTCAAACCCTTGTGTTTTGTAATTTTCTTGATTAGTGCGTTGGTAAAATTGTATTTAACTATATGAAAATTTTATACAAAACCATAATATTTTTTTATGCCATCCTAGTAATGAATACGTATATTGTCTTTTATTTGATGCCGTGACATCCTCATAGTTATGATTCTTGGTGCATTATAATGGTACCCGAAAAACCGAGATATTTGTCTAAAACGGTCAAAGCGTCCTTAATAACATCTTGAACTTCTTTAGAACAGAATGTCTCGTAGTACGAACTAGTCTATACACACTAGTAGAAAGGGATAAAGATTCTTGTATGGTACTTCTTTATTACATCTTTGAGGTTGTCGTAATCAATTCAGATTGTATTGTACAAGATTCTTGGTTCACTGTCACTGACGTTTGACCGTTGGTTAATTATGGTTTTCAAAGGTTAGATTTCCATCTTATTATATACTCTTTGGGGTGTGACTGGCGGCCGGACTGGTGTCCGCACTGGTTGCGCCACCAAATTGGTTGCGCTACCGAACAGACACCAGGTGAGTAACGCTCTATAGAGCTCTATACATTTTGCTGGTGGCGCAACCAGTTGCGCTACCAGTGGTGTCTCGGTGAAATATGGCCCTAAGGGCAAACTCAGCATTACATGTCAATCGATGTATAACAACTTTGAATTTCATACAGATGTTCTGATCATGACCAAATCGATTATTCGAAAGACCTTTGTGGTCGCATTTGGAACATATTAATTTGGCAGATCTGAAGTTTTACATAAGCCGTCCCGTGGACTTGTTACTAGGAGCGGACGCTCTTATCATGTTAGACGGCTTGATAAGAAACTCTGATTCATCTTCACCTTTAGCTCAGCAAAGCCAGCTAGGATGGATCAGCTAAGTGGCAGCGTCAAACCACATTTTCAATGTAATGTCATCCTAAACAATACAGCAGATGTTCATCAATTTTGGCAAATTGAGGATATCTATGAGCAATTCATTTTGCTCATATCAGCAGAAGAAGAATAATGTGTCGAGTACTACCTATCAACGACTAAACGTCTCGAAGGCGGTCGTTGTGAAGTAAGGTTACCGGTGAAGCAGCAAGCAGGGGAAAAACTAGGATCTTCAAAGGAGATAGCCCTAGTGCAATATAGAAATCTAGAGAAAAAATTAAGCAAGCAAGAGTATTTTGCTCAGCAATATAAGCAATTTTTAAAGGAGTATGAAGAGTTGGGGCATATGAAATTAGCGACTTCTAGCAGCAATCAAATGGAATACTACTTGCCTCATCATGGTGTTCAGCGAGCAGATTCATCAACTACGAAGTTACGTGTGTTATTACGGGCACTTGCACCGACAAGTAAACAAAGGCCGTCATATCTCACGTTACAAGAACTAAGGAAAGCAAAATTAGTTATAATTAAATACATACAGCGCAAGGAATTTGCATCGGATATCGACAATTTATTGCGTAACCGACTCAGTTCTGATAGCAAGCTAATAAATCTCAACCCATTTTTAGACAATAGCGGCATTTTAAGAGTCGGAGGACGTCTTAAAAATGCAAATATTAGCAATGACATGAAATATCCCATAATCATCCCTTATAGCGGACGACTGACGGAGCTTCTTATCCAGCAAGCACATGAAACTACCTTTCATGGAGGAGCTCGACTATCTTTGTCTTTATTGAGACAACAATATTGGATAATTAAGGGAAATAGAGCTACCAAGAAACAACTTCGTAATTGCGTGACCTGCAAAAAACAAGAGCCCAAAAGACTACAGCAAATAATGGGACACCTACCTGATTTTAGAACTAACCCAGCGCCTCCATTTTATCACACTGGAATAGACTACACAGGATTTATTAGGGTAAAATCAAACAAAGGTAGAGGTATCAAAACATCTAAGGGATACATCGCCTTGTTTATTTGCATGGTTACGAAAGCAGTACACATTGAGTTAGTTTCCAAACTTAGCAGTTTAGCATTCATATCAGCATTACGTCGTATGGCAGCACGGCGAGGAGCTCCGAAGCATATATATTCTGATAATGGAACTAACTTTGTAGGTGCCAATAAGATCCTTCAGGAAGAGCAGCAACATTTTGAGCGAATTTTTAGCGATAGCTTCTATAAAGAAATAGCAGAATTGAGCATAGAATGGCACTGGAATTGTCCTTCTTGGCCGAGTGCTGGAGAGATCTGGGAGCGATCAATTAGAAGCCTTAAGCAGCATCTGAAAAGAGTAATAGGAGACCAAGCCTTGACATTTGAAGAATATTCTACCATTTTGTCTCAAATCGAAGCAAGTCTTAATTCAAGACCACTGTGCCCAATATCGGAAGACATCGAGGATATTGATTTCCTCACGCCAGCACATTTTCTAACTAGCCGTGCAGGTCTTACTGTCATAAAAACAGCATAAGATGCGAGGACAAGATGGTATCTAGTAAACAAAACATTCCAAGACATATGGAAAAGATGGAAAACCGAATATCTTAGTCAACTATCGCTGCGCAGCAAATGGTTTAAAGAACAAAAGAATATAGAGATAGGGGATATGGTTACTATTCATGATGACAACATGCCTGCAGGAAAATGGCCTGTTGGTCGGGTGGTGGAGGTCCACCCAGGAAAGGATGGGGTTGTCAGGGTAGTGACTTTAAAAACAAAAAATGGTTATATAAAACGACCAATTATAAAGCTATCCATTTTGCCTATAACGGACAAAAAAGCAAGTGTGCATGAAAAAATCGGAGCAGTAAAACAGCAAAGCCAGGAAAGAAAGGTGGAAACAAGGAAGCGGGATAACAGTTGTCCTAAAATCTACAGCATAGCACTAGCACTATTATTTTTTATGAGTCTTATAATATCCTCTGAAGCGTCTTATAAACTAACAGCGTACGACAGCAATCAAACAATGTATTTTGATCCAATGGGACAAATGCATGTTATTCGTGATGAATGGAAAATTGTCACGTATTATAATATGTCTCCCTATTGGCAAGGAGGTAAAGCGATAACACAGTTTACAAAATATATTGAGCAAACATGCGAAAAGATTCAAGCACAGAGTCATTGTCGAGTCATCATTTTGCAAGTACAGCACGAGTACAATGAACTACAATATTACAATCAGCTGTTACTTAATCAGCATTTTGGAGCGCACTTGCGAACTCGACGCGGGCTGATCAACGCTGTCGGTTCCATTGCAAATTCATTGTTTGGAGTACTCGATCAAGAATTCGCAGAAAAATACAAGAATGACATTGACCTAGTACGTAGCAATATAAACCACCTGAATCAGCTTTATAGGAATCAGACATCGGTCATTGAAGCGAAGTATAATATATTAAAGAGAACAGAGGAGACAATTTCCAAACAGCATAAGATGATCAATAAGCACCTGAATTATTTAGACAGCGCCACCAACACATTACAGAAAGAAATCGACGTAATATCTACTCACCAAAATTTCACATTAGCAGCATTAGCAACTATCAATATGATACAAAACTTAAAGCGAATTCAAGAGGCCTTTCTTGACACAATAACTGAAGTCTATCACGGTCAGATCAACCTACATCTCTTGACACCACAGCAGCTTCGTGGAGAGTTACAAATTGTATCTGGCCAAATATTTAAAGAGCTAGCATTACCTTGATTGTAGATGACATTCAATTCAACTTGTACAAGATCTACAAATTGTTGAAAGTCAGGGCCAGGATGATAGAGGAATATTTCATATTTGAAATTACCCTTCCCTTAATCAGCAGAGACACGTTCCAGCTTTACAATTTGATACCAGTTCCAGTTCAAATTAATAAAAGCATGATCACCATTAAACCAATATCAGAATATGTAGCGATCAACCTAAGAAGAGATGTATATTTGACAGCGAGCATCAGAGATCTTCAAAACTGCCAATATCAAGCAGAAACCTATCTCTGCCATCTGCAGGGACCCGTCAGGAGCCTAGGTAGGGGATGGGGGTAGGGGAAAAATTCTGTGAAAAGGAGAAACCAGCCATTTGCAGAATGAAAAAATGTAACTGTGAAAACAAGTGGATTCTACTACACGACTTTTCTACCTACTTGTATTTCTGTTGTGACTCTTACTCTTTGCGAATCATATGTGACGACGGCTTACAAGTTCACCGAGTCAGCAAGACCGGACTCATTTAGCTTTCTCAGCAGTGTATTGTAAAGGGTCATGATGTAACGCTTTACGCTTATCAGCAATTTGAAAATACGCTCAAACTTAAGTCAAATGTTATCGACACAAAATTAACTCCAATAAATCATTTTATCAGCAATCTCACGCTGCCGATCAAACATTTTAAGGATTATGAAGCCGACAACGACACCATGATGATAAACAACTCCCTAAAACATCTCCATGAACAAATCAAGTCCATGAAGGAATCAGCTCAGCAGCCCGAGCCTCTAACGACACATGATATACATCAATACACTGTTTTGTATGGACTACTAGCAGCAGCCGTCGCAGCAATCATAATTTGGTTACGGAGGAGAAGGTGTCAGCGTGCCGGAGGTTCGCCCATCCAGGGGCGGATCGAAAGCGTGCCAGCCAGTGTCAGTGTGTGTATAAACCAATCCGAGCCACAAAAGGGCTCCAGTGTCAGTGCGCGAAACCTGCCTCCATCCGAGATGGGGCCGAGTGTCAGTGATAGTGCGCGCGTATCTCGTTTTTCAAAACGGTGGTCTAGTTTACGTTCGAAAAGGCGAGACATGTCAACCTCGCCTATTGCCAAAAGACAATCAGTATTTTCCATCGATGACTCAGCCGTTTGAGCATTTAGCTATAGATTATTTTATTCACCTTGTAAATCATCATTCAGCATTGTTCTAAACTTCTTTAGCATATAAGCCCACACTCACGTAACGTACTAGCTTTATATAAGTTTATCTCATTTCTTCCCCTCGGGAGCATGTTCGATACAATCATTACGATCGAACACGTTTTGCTGATCTAGCTACACAATTACGCCGCGCTAAGTGCAGTGCGGCATCAGTACATATTCGGACAGCAAACCGAGTGCTTTCGTACTCATTAGCATATCATATCATTTAGCGTAACTTAGCATAATTACCGTTTTATAAATAAATCTTTAAAGTTATTTCAAGTATTTAATTTAATAGCATAGCAGTCCATACCACTTCAGTCGCGACTCATACAACTTAAAAAACTGTACCATTTTTGAGACATGCGCTGTTTACAAAAGCAGAAAATAAATGACAAAATTGTTACATTGTCACTTTTAATAAACAGGCTCTCGTAATTGTATAAGTGAAGTATACCTTCACAAAGTCTGCCGGTGTAGCCGGGCCGGCACGAGCAGTAGAATGAGTCGATGCCGCTCCAGCACGTGCCGCCGTGCGCGCACGGGTTGTTGTCGCACGCCTGCAACGTCACAACATCAACTAACTTTAGAACTTTTGTCAAATTTTGGAACAACTGAATCAATATAAACAAAATCAAATTACATTGCAACCTGTACAGTTTTAGGACCCTTTTTAATACAAATTATGACTTGCTATTCAAAACAGCTTGAAATACAATGCTTTCCAAATGAGAATAGGATCACCCGCCATGTTGTGACATCACGATTTACTGTCAAATCGAGGAAAGAAATTTTAAAGCTGTAATTAGTTTACGAAAAATTTAATTTATTTATGAACTGTGAACGAAAAAAGTTTAATCAGAATCGAGTTCTTCAATTTTACTCATCTGTAAGTTCTTCAATTTTGCCAAAATTTCTTCGATTTGACAGTACGACGAGACGTCAAAACATAGAAATCGGTCCTATTCTCATTTGGAACGCGTAGTACAAAAGTCGATAGGTACTTGAATTAGTATCAATGGATTCAAATTATTTCCTATTATTAATTTAAGTATAGCTCGCATTCAACAACATCCATATTATCTTACAGTCTTAATAAAAACTTTAAACACACAAATTATGTATAAATGAGAGGAAATAAATACTCAAGGATCATTATAATATTAATAGGTATGTTTAATTTCAAATTATAACAAAAAGTTGACCTTCATACTGATTAGCTTTAAAATTACAGCTGAGAACAGTCAGCAGCTTAGAATTAATCTCTAGTTAAAATAAACAACTATGATCATATTACAGTAAGTAGTTAGCATTAATTGCGTTTTTTACATAGAGAGAGAGATTATCTTTTTTTATTGCGATCTACTTGTAAGTTCAATGAAGAAACTCTGGGTAGTTGCAAACATGAGTCCTTTTTGTTATAAAATACATATTTTTCGCTAACTTATAAAGCTTTCTCATATATAATATACAACATTATTTTATTGTATAGTTTTTGCGAAACCAGAATATAATTTGTTTAGAATCAGTAACTGAATCGATTCCAATCATTTTTATACTATGTTATATTTTTTCCCAAATATATTTAAAAAGGATTACAAGTTGGATACCACCGACACTAAGTACAACACAGGTTCCGGCAGGTCATAGGGGACATTAGGGGCCAGCGAATAGCTGAGTGCGGAAGCAAAACAACCGCTCAGTCGCCCAGTTAGCTCGGTTACCATGTAAGTATTTGTGCGGTCAACCAGGTAATATAACAAGCTTATAACTTTTTGATTTTTCATGATACAGTTAGGAAATTTTTTACATACATTCTTTGCATAAAAATACTAGACATGTACTTCGGGTTTCGCATATACTAAAATTAATGTTGTATACTTTTAGGCGTACTACCGCGGTGTCGCGAAGCAACACCCCGCGATGAGGTAGGTTATGCTGTTCAGCGCGGCTGAACAGCATAACCTACCTCATCGCCATCGCTCTCCGCTGCGGCGAGCGGGCGGCGTCGTATGAAAACCGCTGTAAAGGACCTATTACACTGCGCTGAATATCGCGTGCGATATTCCGACTCGTACTATTTTTCATTCATAGAAAGACAGTCTTACCCCTGTTACACTGCGCGATACGTCGAACCATAGACTAAATACGTCGAACCATAGACAAAACGAGTCGGAATATCGCGTAGTGTAATAGATCCTTTAAAAAACTGCCAACAAAGCGGTACTGTAACAAAGTAGTACTTACAGATCTGGTGGGGATATGGCACTCGTCGCCCACGAACCCGAGCGGGCAATCGCACGTGTAGCTGTTGCCACGGTCTATACACACGCGGTGCGACGCGCACGGGCTCGGGGAGCAAAGGTCCACCTTGACACATCGACACTTTGTTTATTTGTACACTCATAAAGCGCAGGCCACACCGCCAGCTAGCGGGTGGGCGGGCTAGGCGGGTGGGCGAAGCGAACGAAGGAAACTATACAAACTACGCAAAATATTGGCGAACTAATCTATGGGGTTCACACCGAAAACTACGGAAAGACGAGCGACGAGCTGAGCGGGCGAAGCGGGGGTAGTATTTGTAGTTAAGTCATCATCAGAACTTTTGTCGATTTATGACATATTCATCGTTCCCAAACTAAACACTACACTGCTATTCGAAAGACGAGCGTCGATTAGTCTACTCGAAACGGGGAGGACGGGCGAACGAACCGGGCAAGCGGGCTGGCGGGCGAGCTAAGCTAGCGAAGCGCGGGCGCGCCAACGAGGTGAACGAGTAGCTTCGCTGGAATCGTCGGATATTTCGTTAGCTTAGCTCGTCAGGTTCGTCGGTAGCTCGCGGTGTGAACCGAAGTATGTAAAGAGGTGAAACGATGTTCGCCTGCCTAGCCCGCCCGCCCGCTAGCTACCGGTGTGGCCTGCGCTTAATAATAAAAATCTTTAATTCGAGCAAAACTCAAATAATGTCAGTAACAATAATCTTAAACTAAGTGTTAGTTAATAAAATTATAGCACGGCACACGTAAATTACAGCAGTGACCTATGTATGGACAGTCCACTTTGACAGCTATCATCCTCAAACCCTGTTGGGGCTAGCCATGTAATTCTTCTTCTTTTCAAACCAAAAAATCGTTAAACTGATTCGTCTTATTCCAAAACGCGATCCAAATGTGTAGTTTCTGGATTGTTACTAGGTTTAACATAAGACCAAAGGTAGATTTGGAATTTAGGTATAAAAACAAAGTTTGTCACTAGTTTCTGAACTATCGATGGTAGTAAAGTTAGACTGCCGAAACCCCTAATTTAACTAAAGTTGCCAGCCTAACAAATCTATTTTCCTTAATTTGATTAAAAACTTTCTTTCATAACATGGTGTAATTTAAAGAATTTATTACTTCTATAGTACCTATTAAAAAAAAAGAAAACAATTCTATTATGTCTTGTAAAAGAAATATGTTTTTTAAAATGGTAAATATGTTTCATAACATTATATAATGTAATACATTCAGATTTTCTAAAAATATAGATTGGTAAACAATGTAGCTAACATATTTTTTTGTAATTTATCTAGAAAAAAAAGGATTTCAAGATTTTCAGCTAGAGTCCGTCTAATGAAAGCGTGACCTGAGAAAAGGAGGTTACAACCAAAAATTTTGGATGGGGTATTATTGAATAGGAGAAAAAAGTTTTGATACTAGAGTATTTTTTGTATATTTATGACAATTGTATAATAGTTGTTTATGAACTTAAATCCTAGTCAAAAACGTGTTTGGACTTATTTGGTGGGTGTATGTTAAAGGTCAATAACACACAAAATGTTAGTTATTATTCCAAATTTTATTTTATCTGATCTCTCAAATATCGCTATATGCCATTGGGCCTAATAACCTACCATTTGGCCTTCTGGCAAGAATTTGTGAAATGTGCACAACACCGCGATAGTCAAATAAAATTAGTCAAATAAAATAGTCAACATGATTTCAACTTCATCACGTCTCGCCAACACTAATAATGTGTTTCAAGTTATAGCATAAAGAAAATTCAGTTCTTTTGGGATTCGTTAAGTGGGAACATGTTTTATTCTCCAGTGATTGTTTCAAATGATATTGTGACGCGGGGAGACGCCAATGAAAGGCTTTATCTTTGATTTTACTAAATTATATTATTATATATAATTAAATTCCATATTTTTTCATATTGACAATCTCCTGTCATATCCTAATCTATCGTCTTAATTCACCATAAACCTTAAAAATTCCAATACAACAAAGTTTCTACTTCAATTAATATGTGACCTTCGTGGTCGTCACATGAGCTACGCCCTTACGAATGGAAATGCTGAGGATGGCAAAGCACTTCCAATCCATAATGGCAAAGCATTTCTATTCAAAAAAAAAAAATTCTTTTAAGGTTTAGGTATGACCTGCCTATACCTAACACAGATGTCCCTACCTATGAAGGAAATAAATTTACATGGTGGGGTTTAAGCATGACAACGTTGATTGATAAGCGAAAAGTTAGCGCATAGTAAGTTTGTAAATAGATTTTGAATTTTGTTTATCGTTCGTCATGACTTAGGCTCGCTCCTAAAGAGACGACCATGTGGCGCTTTGGAGTGAAAGCTAAGTGAAATAGGATAAAACACAAACATACAACATGGCACAAATGATATTTTTCTCGGGCGTCGGCACGAGCTTTGATGATTTTCTTTTGCAATTCCGCCGAATTGCAGCGATAAATAAGTGGGCGGAAAACGACCTAGCATTAATTATGGGAGCATATTTAGATGGCCCGGCTCTAGCATATTTTAAATATATTTATAATGAAAAAACATCATTCAAAGATTTATGTGATAGCTTAAAAAACGAATTCCCGTCGGGGACGGATTATGTAGAAAAATTCTATAACGCTCGTCAAAGCGAGAAAGAGGATGTTGTGGCTTTTTTTTATAGACTGGCTGATTACGGGCAACAAGCGGGCATATCTGACGATAAGATTTTTATTAAAATTTTTCTGAAAGGGATCACCACAAATTATAAACTGAAATTAGCAACTCGATTATATAACTCAAAAGCGGAGCTACGAGCCACGCTTCAACAAGTCGAGGAGATCTTTAGCGAAACACAACATAATTCAATAAATTTACCATTGCAACCCCCACGTGTTAGTTTCGATCATCTCCCCAATACAAACCAAAGGTCCCCATCAACTCCGAGACCATCCAGCCCGGCGACATCATGTGCCACACCACAAAGTGCGGGCGATGCGGAGACGTTCCATACACCCAGATACAATTTTCGCCCTAGACATCGTTATAATTGGAATAATCGTACACAAACTGCCCCCAGCCAAAGAAGCCCACCAGCACCCAACCACCCAAACGAGCAAGGGCACAGCCGATAAGGAAACAAGCGGAGTTGCAAGCTGTGTCCGAGAGAGAGCAACTCCAGACAGAAAACAGAAAAAAAATACTGGTGATCTTACTCCATTTATTAATATTTTTATAGCTGAACAGGCGTATAGTGCGCTGATAGACACTGGAGCATCAATTTCGTGTATATCAGAGCAATTAGCTACGAATCTTGAACTAAAGAGTACCAGTGACGGGACGAATCATTTTGTGAAAGCCGTATCAGGATCATATCTGAAGGTTGTCGGAAAAGTGAAGATGACTTTTATGATAGATTCACGTATTTTTGTTAATGAATTTGTAATAATTAAGGACATTAGTCAAAGTTTAATCCTCGGTCAGGATTTTTTTCATAAATATAATGCAATTATAAATTTCGCTGATAGTTGTATAATGTTGAATAATTTTTGTGTAAAGTTTTGTGAATATTGTGATCGAAATGTCGCGTCAATGTCACGCCCTATGGTACATCATGACCAGCATGACAGAACAAATGAAAAAAATAATGTCATTTATGGACATGAACCCAGAGAGGGAGGAAGGTTAAATTATATTTCGAAAAATGATTATCTTTATTTTTATAAACTAATAGAAAAAAATGACGAAGATTTGATGTCAAATATTTCTGAAAAATTTACTACCATAAATGAACTTAATATTAACTCAGAATTAAGTCTTAATGAAAAACTTAAACTAAAAAACCTCCTTTCCTCATATCGGGAAAATTTTGCATTTAAGGCCTCAGAGTTAGGTAGATGTAGCTTAGATGAAATCACCATTAGGACTGTAGATGAGATTCCAGTTCATCACCCACCCTATAGGGTTTCTCCAAAGCAGCTTGAAATAATTAACTCGCAAGTCAAAGAAATGTTAAATAATGGAGTTATTCGAGAATCCAAGAGCGCGTATGCATCCCCGGTAGTGTTAGTACAAAAACCCGATCAAACGTGGAGATTTTGTGTAGATTATAGAAAATTAAATAAAAAAGTAATTACCGATAGTTATCCGTTGCCAATTATAGAAGATATTATGATATATTTAGCGGGAGCACGTTATTTTGCAGATTTAGATTTAAATTCGGGTTATTGGCAACATCGTTTATGTGAGAAAGATAAACATAAAACAGCGTTTATTACGTCATCAGGATTATATGAGTTTAATGTTGTTTGACAGGCCTGTTGGTCTAGTGGTTAGTGACCCTGACTGCTATGCCGGAGGTCGTGGGTTCGATTCCCACCTAGGACAAATGTTTGTGTGATGAGCACGATCATTTGTTCTGTGTCTGGGTGTAATTTATCTATAATATGTATGTATTTAGAAATATATAAGTATGTTTATCAGTTTTCTAGTACCCATAACACAAGCTCTGCTTATCTTGGGACTAGACGGCGCTGTGTGATAGTTGTGGAATATTATTATTATTCCTTTATTATCTATTTTAACATATTAATTACATTTTTAAATATTCCTTAAATAAAAAAAAATATTAAATAAAAAAAACATTTAAAAATATAAAAAATAGTGTCCCACCGGTATCGGGAATAGGGTCCAAGCTACCGGCGGTCATTATTATTATTATTATTATTAATGTTTTACCCTTTGGACTTAAGACAAGTCAAGCTGTTGTTCAGAGGACTATGGATAAAGTATTAGCTGGGATAAAGTACAAAAAGGCTATTTGTTATGTAGATAATATTTTAGTTTGGGGTAATAATTTCACCGAATTTTTAGAATCTTTAGAAGATGTCATGGAGCGATTAAAGAAAGCAAACCTTACACTAAAACCGAGTAAATGCAGTTTCGGCTATAATATAATTTCTGTATTGGGACATGAGATCTCAGGAGATGGAATTAAACCAGATAAAAAGAAACTACAATCGTTGAAAACATTAAAAACTCCGACAAATACTAAACAAGTAAAATCTATATTGGGTTTGTTTTCTTACTATCGTAAATTCATTAGTAATTTTGCAGTAATAGTGTTGCCCTTAACAAAATTGTTAAGGAAAGGCGTCGTGTTCAGGTGGACAGACAAGGAAGAAGAAGCGTTCCGAAGCATAATAAAAATTATGGAGTCACCACCCCTTCTGAAGTTTTATTCCCCTAACTCTAAACTAATTACACGATTATATGTAGACGCATCTGGTGAAGCGGTAGGTTGCTGTTTAATGCAGGGTGAAGAATTAATGTATCCAGTTGCGTACGCGTCAAGGAAGCTGAGCGACGGAGAGAAGAAATATTCCACTACGGAGAAGGAGTGTCTTGCTTTGGTTTGGGCTCTGAATTATTTCAAACATTTTCTTTGGGGTCTGAAGTTTCAGGTCATGACAGATCACAAGGCGCTTTGTTGGCTGAGAAACCGGAAAGACATGAATGGACGATTAGCTAGGTGGTCGCTGTGCATCCAGGCTTATGATTTCGATATTGTTCATTGTTCAGGTAGAGATAATGTCATTGCTGATTTTTTGAGTAGAAATCCCTTAGGCCAAGAAGATGAGAAGCAGAGGAGTACCACGGAGCAGCTGGAGGACGGCATGCAGCTGTATAGAATAGAAGTTGTGAAGATGAGAGAGGAGCAAGAGAGGGATGAATTTTGTAGACATTGGTTAGATAGGATTGCTGCTAATAGGGGTAATGATGTTAAAGGTTTTAGTGTCAGGGATGATGTGTTGCGTAAGAAAGCAAGGAGAGTGACTGGTATTTGTGAACTAGTTGTGATTCCAAAAGGGCTTTTGTACGAGATTTTAAACGAATTGCATGATAATCCTTGGTCAGGTGGTCATTTAGGATTAGCTAAGACGTTGGCTAAGTTTAGGGAGAAGTATTTCATCAAAGATGCAGAGAAGGAGATAGAGCGTTATGTAAGTAGTTGTTTGTTGTGTCAGGAGCGAAAGAAACATAATCGATTAGCCCAGTTACAGCCCATTGTAGTGAATGATTTGAGGGAAAAGGTAGGCATCGATGTCTTAGGACCTTTTAGAAAATCGTTGAATGGTAACAGATATATTATCGTTAGTTTAGAGTATGCTACGAGGTATGCAGTTTGCAGAGCGGTACCCAGAGCGACAGCCCGGAGGATCAGCGACTTTCTGATAGAGGATATTTTTTGTCGATTTGGCGGTGTCAAGGAAATTATATCTGATAGGGGGTCGATTTTCACTTCTCGTTTAGTCAAGGAAACGGTGAGTTATTTCGGAGCAAAATCCCGCTTCACCACAGCGTTTCATCCTGAGGCGAACGGATTGACGGAACGCTATAACAAAACTATCTGCCAAATGCTTTCCATGTATGCGAGGGCTGATCAAAGAAATTGGTGTAGTTATGTGCCACTCGTGTGCTATGCGTATAATTCAAATAAACAAGCAAGCACAAGAGTGTCACCACACATGCTTCTCTATGCGAAGGAGCCGCTGTTCATAACTGACATGACAAGTCACCAAAGTCATTTAGATTACGTAGGACGTCACGATCTGAAAAGTCATCTGTCACGATGTGCCATAGATAATATAAAAAAAGCACAAGCAAGACAGAAGGCTTATTATGACAAAAAGGCCAAAGTAGTAAGGTTTTTACCCAATCAGTTAGTTATGATTTATACACCTAGACGAATTTTGAATAAAAGTTTGAAATTAAGTAGGTTTTATAAGGGGCCTTATCAGATAGTTAGAAGAATTTCAGACGTGAATTATTTAATAAAAAAACCAAATAATAGGCGTTTTAGGGACATTGTACATGTAAATAGATTAAAACCATTTTATGTTAGAATGTAAATAAATTGAGGCTCAAAAGGCTTAGTCTCCAGTTTAAAAAAAAAAAAAACGAATAGAGTTGTCATTGTCAAATCATTTGTCAGATTGTAATGTTATCATAACACATTAGTGAAAAAATGTTTTAATTAGTGTTTTTGTTTCATGAATAATGAGTAAATGCGAGCGCGCCCAGCGGACATGGTTAAGTGTGCACGCAGCCGGGAGTTCTCAGAGGGCAGAGTCAGAGAAAATAAATACCTCCCATAGAAGTGTATGCATAAGTTAGATTAGGCAAGATTGTACTCCAGAATGATTTATTAGTTATTAGTGAGAGGAAAATATCCTCCCGTCCTCCCTTAAGAGACCCGTCGGTCATCCCTTATGAGAGGATTTTGCAGTTTTCAAACTGAGCTAATATCAACTTTGCTAATGAGGCATAGCCTATGCAAAGAGAGTCTAGTTGACTCTAATGATTTAGCTATTTTGGGGAGTTATTTTTAATAATCTTTGTTGTTGATTAACTCTGGAGTAGACTCTTATAATGAGAATGTGTAGGGGATCCAATGCGAGTATGACTCCTTGTCCTCTGACCCGATAAGCGTCCGAAGAAATTAGTCATAAAAGTATTGAGTCTTAGAATATGATCCCAGTCTGGATGGTTGTCACTCTGACATCCTAGGCACTCTTCTAAGTGCGGCACTGTGGCTTTTTTGGAGGTTTTGCTGCGGTGGGGTTTAAGCATGACAACGTTGATTGATAAGCGAAAAGTTAGCGCATAGTAAGTTTGTAAATAGATTTTGAATTTTGTTTATCGTTCGTTATGGCTTAGGCTCGCTCCTAAAGAGACGACCACTATAATGTGAATTTCTTTCCTCTGTGTTAGGTATAGGTAGGTCATGCTTAGTCCTTCGAAAGTTTTTAGAATATAAATGCTTGTTGCCTCAACATTTCTATTCATTGGAGCGTAGCTCATGTGATATCGAAAGGAGATCGCATGAGTTGCTTTTTAGGGTTCCGTAGCCAAATGGCAAAAAACGGAACCCTTATAGATTCGTCATGTCTGTCTGTCTGTCTGTCTGTCTGTCTGTCCGTCCGTATGTCACAGCCACTTTTTTCCGAAACTATAAGAGCTATACTGTTGAAACTTTGTAAGTAGATGTATTCTGTGAACCGCATTAAGATTTTCACACAAAAATAGAAAAAAAGCAATAAATTTTGGGGGTCCCCATACTTAGAACTGAAACTCAAAATTTTTTTTTTCATCAAACCCTTGCGTGTGGGGTATCTATGGACAGGTCTTCAAAAATGATACTGAGGTTTCTAATATCATTTTTTTCTAAACTGAATAGTTTGCGCGAGAGACACTTCCAAAGTGGTAAAATGTGTGTCCCCCCCCCTCTAACTTCTAAAATAAGAGAATGATAAAACTAAAAAAAATATATGATGTACATTACTATAAAAACTACCAACGAAAATTGGTTTGAACGAAATCTAGTAAGTAGTTTTTTTTTTAATGCGTCATAAATCGAAAAAAATACACTATTATTAAAATATCGATCAAAGTTACAACACAATACAAAAACTTTTATATTATGTTACTTGCTGCTACGGAACCCTTCATGGGCGAGTCCGACTCGCACTTGGCCGGTTTTTTATATAACCAACGAACTGGCTTGTAAAATATAATTCGAAGGATTATGCTGTTCTAGAATAGTTTTGAAAGTTAGTAGAAAAAAGTGTGTCGGTTGTTTTTTTCAGTGCGGAAGTGATTTTTAAAAAGACAACATGTATTCGTAAATGGTGAAATAAGTTACAAAATATAAGTGTGCGCGCTACAAAGTTTTTCATTCCTAAAGTATCCCAGTACAGGTCGCGCGGTGAATCAAGTGGGGGCAATCGGCGCATGTGTACAATTGCGCACAGAAATTCTTAGTATGTTAGGATTTCATTTTTAATTTCGTATGTTTGAACCTTAGTAACATAACTTATAATAACACTAGTTTTTGATTGTAATTTATCTTGTAAGTAGGTAAGTTCAAAAAAATTATTTTTTTTTAAAATAACACATAAAATTAAAAAAAATAATTTCGTTAGTTTCTTTCTTTAACGTAATAATTCACGTCGTAAACCATTTTTCTGACTAGCCGTTTTAAAACTTTATTTTTAACCATTTTTTTTTACGACTACGTATTACTATTACGATAACACGAGCTGTACGCAACAGTACCCAAGTAGATCAGTATCCAATGAGAGGCGAGAACGTAACGCGGGAATTTAAGAGCGACTCTATCTACCAATGACGTGTCGCCGACGGCGCACACCCGCCCGGACGTCGCCAAATAGACCGTAGAATTGAACACTGCGCATACCCCTTCCACTTTTGCCGAGCGATCTTGATTCATCGCGCGACCTGTACGTGCCTATCGATGAGCTGAGCTGCGCCACATGTGATATCGAAAGGAGATCGCATGAGTTGCTTTTTTTTATATAACCAACGAACTGGCTTGTTAAATATAATTCGAAGGATTATGCTGTTCTAGAATAGTTTTGAAAGTTAGTAGAAAAAAAGTGTGTCGGTTGTTTTTTTCAGTGCGGAAGAGATTTTTAAAAAAGACAACATGTATTCGTGAATGGTGAAATAAGTTACAAAATATAAGTGTGCGCGCTACAAAGTTTTTCATTCCTAAAGTATCCCAGTACGTGCCTATCGATGAGCTGAGCTGCGCCACATGGTGGAGGCGCCGGGTATCGATCCCGGTACCTCTCGCACACGTCTACCCGGCGCCTCCACCATATGTGACGCGGGGAGACGCCAATGAAAGGCTTTATCTTTGATTTTACTAAATAATATTATTATATATAATTAAATTCCATATTTTTTCATATTGACAATCTCCTGTCATATCCTAATCTATCGTCTTAATTCACCATAAACCTTAAAAATTCCAATACAACAAAGTTTCTACTTCAATTAATATGTGACCTTCGTGGTCGTCACAATATGGATCGACTCGTAAGACACAAAAAGTTCAGCAGCTATCGCTCTCAAACTTGAACTAGGATTTCAATCACTATTTCCTTCACTTTCGCGATTTTAACTTCAGTTGAAGACTTTGATGCAATACCAGACAGTGAGGCAAATCTTTCATTACATATCAACTGCTTTTGAACGGCTGGGTTACCGAGGTTGATAAATTAAAAAATATATTTATATATTTGTTATAGATTCATTTATAACATAATAAACAAAAAAAAAAAACAACTTGATATTTTTCAATTGTTTTTCCTATTCGTATTCATGTATTTACTTATTCGAGTAAGTACATATGTTAAAAAATGTCCTTTACTATAAAACATCTTTAGAGACTGTTGGAATTGAGATTCCATAACAATAATAAAGTTTGCCTACTTGCATGAAACCGTTGCACAATTGTCCATAAAACAATATTAATAAAAATAAAATGCTATTCACTGATTTCTTCTCTACAATATTAATCTCAGATTAAATCACAGTGACATCTTATTATTATGATCAGAGCGTGCGTAAGTCAGTCACCGCCAGACACGAAATTAAGAATAATAATGACAAAAACGATGCAACATGAATTTTAATATCGCTTGTAAAAAATAATCCTCCGACTGATCTCATAGTTTTAGCAACAGTTCGCCACTTAATATTTCGCTGTCTAGGACTTACTCCGTTTTTTTTTTTAATTTGGTGTATATAACTTTACACTAAACTAGAGTTTCACACGAACGACGGGTACTAAACTGTTACTCCTTATATTAATTCAGGATTCGGCCTCAAATAGTTAGGAAACAAGAGAAGTCAATAGAGTCCGTCTAACGAAAGCGTGACCTGAGAAAAGGAGGTTAAAACCAAAAATTTTGAATGTGGTATTATTGAAATAGTAGGAGAAAAAAGTTTTGATACTTGAGTATTTTTTGTATTTATTGCAATTGTATAATAGTTGTTTATGAACTTAAATTTTAGTCAAAAAGGTGTGTGTAGATTTTAGCTAGAACTACACTACACCCACGCACACGTGTGAGACGTCTCAGACGTGTGCCGCAGGTGTGCACACTACACCGACGCAATGCGTAACACGTGTGATGCGCATTATAACTTTTGATTTCATCGGAGGGTTAAAAGCAGATCAAGCTCGCTTTTTCATTTACCATCGAAGACACTTCCGCCTGACCACCGCGATCAGACGCGTGGATAGCCTCGCCCACCTTCCTCTAAAATTTCTGGGACCAACGTGTCGGCGTCGCGGACGTAGCGTCGCATGGCGTGGCGTGGATCAAGTGTAGCTCTAACAGTCTATTTTCTATATGAAATGTATCGAGACCGACACTTTCAGATCGGCGTGTGTAGCACACGTGTGAGTCGTGTAGTTTTCCCTTTAATTATTGGTTAGTGTATAGTAAAGGTCAATAACACACAAAATGTCAGTTATTATTTTATTTCATCTGTTCTCTCAAATGTCGCTACATAATATTCAAATAATACTCTTTATTTAAGTACCATTTCATTCGACTCGTGAGACACAAAAAGTTCAGCAGCTATCTCTTTCAAACTTGAACTAGGATTTCAGTCACTATTTCCTTCACTTTCGCGATTTTATGATGCACTACCAGACAGAGTGAGGCAAATCTTTCATTACATCTCAACCGCTTTTGAACGCATTCTACCACATATTAGCATGTGTTTTTGATTAAGTCGATTCACCAAAAGCCTTCTTTGTTCGATGTTTTTGTCAATTACGAAATTGTCAGATTATCTAAAAATATAAGAAAAACAAATTATCATTATATCCTAAATATGACTATCTAATAATATTAGTCGACAAGGATCAAGATTATAACGTCATACTACCTTAAAAATTCTGAAATCGTATGTAAACATTGTTGGTTTTCATTGAAAACACCTTCTTTCTCTTCTTGTTTTTGTTTGAACTTATTAACCATAGTGTGTAGCAGTTTTCGCACGTTACTGTTTATTATTTTTCCCATAATTAAGCAATTATTCTTGAAAAATAAATATCTGTTTACAAAACTGACAATTGCAACCATAGACTTTGACGTGATTTTTTTCGGCAAAACAATGTTGCCAATTTAATTTAAAAAAAAAACTCCAGGTTACGCTTTCAGTAGACGCACTCTAGTTGGTATTTCTCCGCAAGAATTAAACTAATAGAACTAATCTTCACAAGTCAAAGAACGGTTTTTGTAAATACAAAAACCGGCCAAGTGCGAGTCGGACTCGCCCATGGAGGGTTCCGTAGCAGCAAGTAACATAATATAAAAGTTCTTGTAGTTCGTTGTAACTTTGATCGATGTTTTAATAATATTATATTTTTTTAGATTTATGACGTATTAAAAAAAAAACTACTTACTAGATTTCGTTCAAACCAATTTTCGTTGGTAGTTTACATAGTAATGTACATCATATATTTTTTTCAGTTTTATCATTCTCTTATTTTAGAAGTTAAAGGGGGGGGGGGGACACACTTTACCACTTTGGAAGTGTCTCTCACGGAAACTATTCAACTTAGAAAGAAATGATATTAGAAACCTCAATATCATTTTTGAAGACCTATCCATAGATACCCCACACGTATGGGTTTGATGAAAAAAAAATTTTTGGGTTTCAGTTCTAAGTATGGGGACCCCCAAAATTTATTGCTCTTTTTCTATTTTTGGGTAAAAATTTTAAAGCGGTTTACAGAATACATCTACTTACTAAGTTTCAACAGTATAGCTCTTATAGTTTCGGAAAAAAGTGGCTGTGACATACGGACGGACGGACAGACAGACAGACATGACGAATCTATGTATAAGGGTTCCGTTTTTTTGCCATTTGGCTACGGAACCCTAAAAACAAAACAAACAGCGATAACATTAGTTTTAGTATATGCAAAACCCGAAACACGTGTAGTATTTTTATGTAAAGAATCTATGTACAAAGTTTCGTGCATCATGAAAAGTCGGAAAGTTATAAGCTTGCTTTTATTTTGCACCTGCACCTGCCTCAACCTGTTTTGTACTTAGTGTCTGTGGTATCCAACTTGTGACCTTTTCTAAATATTTTTGAGAAAAAACATAACATGGTGTAAAAATTATTGAAATCGATTCAGTTACTGATTCTGAACAAAGTACATAATAAGTTTAGCATAAACTAAAAAATAATGTTGTGTAATGAACGTACTACTATTTCCGCTAAAAAAAAAGTACCAAAACCCTAATTGTTTCATATGCATAATATATATAAACGCAATTAAACGCAAACGAAATGAAGAAGAAGCAGTGTCAAATAATAAATTTTCCGTTAGCATGGTTGCCCTGAAGTCGCACAGCGGGGTCACGGCAGACCAAGAAGGAGATGGCGGGATTTATATACCTTGGGAATTGGCAAGAAGTAGCTCAAAGCCGGGAACAATGGAAGGTATGGAGAGGACGGTATAGGTTAGATGTTAGATCTACATATATATAAAAATGTATCTCTATTTCCCTTGATCACGCCATCACGCGTAAACGGCAGGACCGATTTCGCTAATTATTTTTTTGGGTTTATTATTGTGAGGAGAAGGTTCTTATGAAAAAAAAATGAAAATTAGGGTAGTGTAGGGCACAGTAGAGTAGGCTAGTGTAGGGTAGAGTAGGGCAGAGTAGGGCAGAGTAGGGCAGAGTAGGGCAGAGTAGGGCAGAGTAGGGCAGAGTAGGGCAGAGTAGGCCAGAGTAGACCAGAGAAGGGCAGAGTAGGGCAGAGTAGGGCAGAGTAGGGCAGAGTAGGGCAGAGTAGGGCAGAGTGGGGCAGAGTAGGGCAGAGTAGGGCAGAGTAGGGCAGAGTAGGGCAGAGTAGGGCAGAGTAGGGCAGAGTAGGGTATAGTACAGTGGAGTAGGGTAGACCGGGAACGAAGCCGAGGGCAAAAGCTTGTATAATAATAATAATGGGTTGTTAACCTTGAGCTGGCACGTGTTGCCGGTATAGCCTCGGCCGCAAGAGCACTCGAACCCGCCGACGCGGTCGCTGCACGTGCCGCCGTTGGCGCACGGCGACGACTCACACTCGTTGTACTCTAGTTCGCAGCGCTCGCCAGTGTACCCTGGATTAAATAACTCCTATTGAGTGAAATAAGTATACAAAATTAAATAATTACTAATTAATTGAACAAGCTATGTACACCTGTAATTGTAATATTTGCCCAGAACAAAAGTATTGATATTTAAATATTTTTATATTTACTTATCAGTACTTTTGTAAATATATCGTTCGTCCTAACAACAATACCGCCCAGAGAAGAAAAGTAATTTGTAAGGTAAAATTTCCTAAATGAAAACGATTGAAATAAAAATACACATCTCATCTATTGCAGTTCTAAGTGAGACGCATTGTTTCCACGGTAGAACACATAGTTAATTCAAAATAGTACAAGTTTTCTTAGATTTTATACAAAAATGGTTATTATTATATCGATATTATATAAATGCAAATAAAAAAAAAACCCAATAAATAATTTATTTAAAAAAAATTAGCAAGTACGAGACGGATTCGCGCGCAGTGGGTTCCGTATAAACTGAAGGGAGTCTCGAAGATTTTTCGAAATCGAGTACCTACTTCCTACTTTTGACATTTGTGTGGGTTAATTGTAATGTGTAACTGTTTTATGTTCCTATAAAATTTGACCACCTAAGCATACGTCCAAAACTCTTCTGCTTCGCAATATTGACTGGACTTTGGTGTCATCGCCGTTCGTTGACGAACAAGTTGAGATCCTAAATTCTACCCTAATTCAGCTTTGCAACAGACATGCACCTATTCGAGCTGTGAAAGTTAAGCATTTACCAGCGCCATGGCTGACTGATAAAATAAAACTTTTATGAAAAAGCAGCTGCAAAGTTTAAGTTCAAAATTCGACCTAATGATTACAACTGGGGAAAAAATTGTCTCAATTAGGAATCACTGCAGCAAGGTGTGTAGGAATGCAAACCGCCAATTTATCCATACTTGGGTACAGAATGGTGATCCAGTTAAGGTCTAGAAATTTCTCAAATCACTAGGTATCGGAAAAAAGTCTCATGACATAATTCCTAAGGACTTAGATTACAATTTACTAAATAGTAATTTTTCTATTTCGCTCAAATTGAATAGGACCACCAAAACTACTAAGTCGTCTTTCAAACCTTCCGAAACCTGATTTTACCCCATTTGTCATAAGTCAGTTTACTACTTGTGAAGTTAAAAGGAGTATCATGTTAATTACATACAACGCTATTGGTAGTGACTGTGGCAGCCTAAAGATGATAATTCCTATCCTTGATAAGATTCTCCCTGTCATCCTTTACATTCTCAACTTTTCTGTTTCCAGTGGTCTCTTCCTAAAAGCCTGGAAAGATGCCCAAGTTATCCCTTTACCTAAGAAACCGCATCCTGCATCTTTCTTTATTCTTCCTTTCCTGTTCAAAGTCCTGGAAAAGCTTGTCCATCAGCAAATTAGCTCTTTCCTTTCCAAGCATAATCTCCTAAATCCCTATCAATCCGGTTTTCGACCTGGACACAGCACTAACTCAGCACACGTGCATATTACGGATGATATTAGGACTGGCATGCAGATGGTTGATGTTAGCAGTACTTGCTCTGCTTGACTTCAGCAATGCCTTTAATACGGTTGACTTCGACATTTTGCTTGGTATCCTATGCTCTTTTAACATATCTTCTTGGGTAATTGACTAGTTTTATAGTTACCTGTTTGGTCGCCGGCAGCGTGTTTGCATTGAGGAATATTTTTCTTCTTGGTGTGACACCTCTGCCGGTGTACCGCAGGGTGGCGTTTTGTCCCCCTACTTTTCGCAGTCTTTATTAACGCTATCTCTCAACGACTATCTTCTTTCTACCACCTATATACTGATGATCTCCAAATTTACACCCAGTCCTCTCTTGGAGATGTGACCGATGCCATTGAAACTATTAATAATGACCTAGCTCAAATAGGTGACTGGAGCGTCGAGTTTGGGCTGAAGATCAATCCTACTAAGACCCAACTGACTGTTGTCAGTAGTCCCCGTACGGTCTGTAAGATCGATTGGTCGACACTTCCCCAGGTTTCTTTTAATAATACCGTTATTCCTGTAAGTCACATTGTCAAGAACTTGGGGATTTATGTCGACAAAAGTCTTTCTTGGACTTAACAGCTGCAAGAGTTCAGTCGAAAGCTGTTTGCTTCGGCGGGCTCTTTGAGGCGTCTTCGTAATATGCTTCCCATCAACACTAAGATTGCACAATCTCTTCTTCTCCCAATCTTGGACTATGCTGATGCCAGCTATCTTGATCTTACCCAAGACCAATTGGACAAGCTTGAGCGACTTCAAAATCTCTGTATCAGGTTCATATTTGGCTTGCGCAGGTATGACCACGTTTCCGAATTACGTACTCAGCTCAAATGGCTCGCTATTCGCCTTCGCCGGAATGCTCATATACTCTCATTGCTTTATTATGTGCTCTTTAATCCTTTTACTCCTTTTTATCTTAAAGAACGCTTTCAGTTCCTTTGTGACACACATTCTAGGTCCCTTAGATCATCGGAAAATCTAAAATTAAGTATTGGTATGCATTCTATATCCTTTTTTGACAAATCGTTTACTGTTCAAGCTGCACGTTTGTGGAATGCGTTACCTATTGACGTGAGACGTGCTCAAACGCTACCAACGTTTAAAAAACCGACCAAGTGCGAGTCGGACTCGCCCATGAAGGGTTCCGTAGCAGCAAGTAACATAATATAAAAGTTCTTGTAATGTGTTGTAACTTTGATCGATGTTTTAATAATAGTGTATTTTTTTCGATTTATGATGCATTAAAAAAAAACTACTTACTAGATTTCGTTCAAACCAATTTTCGTTGGTAGTTTTTTATAGTAATGTACATCATATATTTTTTTTAGTTTTATCATTCTCTTATTTTAGAAGTTAGAGGGGGGGACACACACATTTTACCACTTTGGAAGTGTCTCTCGCGCAAACTATTCAGTTTAGAAAAAAATGATATTAGAAACCTCAGTATGATTTTTGAAGACCTATCCATAGATACCCCACACGCATGGATTTGATGAAAAAAAAATTTTTGAGTTTCAGTTCTATGTATGGGGACCCCCAAAATTTATTGCTTTTTTTCTATTTTTGGGTGAAAATCTTAATGCGGTTCACAGAATACATCTACTTACAAAGTTTCAACAGTATAGCTCTTATAGTTTCGGAAAAAAGTGGCTATGACATACGGACGGACAGACAGACAGACAGACAGACAGACAGACATGACGAATCTATAAGGGTTCCGTTTTTTGCCATTTGGCTACGGAACCCTAAAAATGGTGAAGGAGCATTACCTCTCACTTTGATTGTTTTTTCTTCTCCTGGCCTAATAATATATTTCATATTTATTAGTATATTTTGTAATGCATTTATGTAGGTATTTGTGTCGTTATTTATTATCAATATTATTTTTCTTGATATTGTACACTAACAACCCTAAATCTTTCTCCTTTTTTTCAGTCCATCCAAAGGTTGTCTGTAAGAAATTGCCCTGTGCGATAAGACCGCTCATTGTACAATTATTTTTAATAATTTTTGTCCTGTATTTTTTTTTTGTATATGTGGTGTAAAATAAAGATTTTATAATAATAATAATAAAGTAAACTAAAATAAATTAAAACGGTACATGCCCATTATAGGATCACTTTGCTGTCTGTCTGTCTATCAAGACTTTCTATCTCGGAAACGCGTGAAGGTATCGAGTTGAACTCAATTAGTCTGCGATCCCTTGAAGCTGTGAAAAAATCAAACAGAACGTAAATATATTCCGACACTTTCAAAATTAATTTCCATTGG
The DNA here is from genome assembly GCA_929112965.1 of Mythimna albipuncta. Lineage (NCBI taxonomy): Eukaryota > Metazoa > Arthropoda > Insecta > Lepidoptera > Noctuidae > Mythimna > Mythimna albipuncta. The sequence continues at coordinate 20,789,951 of OV815959.1, read as the reverse complement.
CCTAGAATCCCGGGCATAAAGCAAAGTCTCATAACACAAACATATAGGAAAAAAATTAAAACCGTAAACTAGTAGTTATGTCACAAAAAAAAAACTCTTTTGTGACTCGGAGAAATATTCGAAAATTCAGGAATTGAACTGTTTTCATAGGTCCGTTTTTACGGAATCCTCGATGCGCGACTCGGACTCGCACTTGCCTAGGTTTTTAGTGTTTTTAACACATCAGTTAAAGTGAATTCTCTTTATACCTATTCATTGAAATAACTGAATCCCTTAGTCACAATGTATATAGGATAATTTCCACAATCCAAATGCGAGCCAAAATAAATGTTTCATGCAAATGGTAATCTTATAAGGAAAAAAATACGTAGAGATGAAAATAAATTTACAGAAGAAAAAATAAAGTCCCAGCTTCCTTATGGCAAGAAGCAATCTGTCCCAAGGGCTGTTTACTAGAAACCCGCAAAGAAACGTTCCTTGACGAGAAAAATACTTCTTATTAATTCACTCCGATTTATTTGTCGTCGTCAAAAGCCTATTTGTTCATGTCAGAAGTTAATACATACATACATATTTTTCTCATCAAATTAACAGACAGAACAGAATAACAAATCAATCTTAATCTTTTTTTCTGGGGCTTGATTATTTTATGTACATAAGTATCCGAAAGATTATTGAAAATATATGTTACGTTGTGTAAATTAATGCTTAATATCAAATAAATTTGTACCATCAATTCGTTGTAACATCCTATGAGCGCTTTTTAGGTTTCCGTACCTGAAAAGAAAAAAAAAACGGTACCCTCATATGACCACTTTTTTGTCCGTCTGTCTGTTTGATAGTCCGTCAAAACTCTTTATCTGGGGAATGCGTGGAGCTATCATGTTGAAATTAAAACCATATACTCAGGCCTGTAGTCCCTTGAAACTGTGAAAAAATCAAACTTTTAAGTTTGACTCGCACTTTCATATCAAATTACTTCTTCCCGTTTCTTTCGTTTCCGTTTTGGAAGGAGCGAGAGGGAGTGTCAGACTTACTGATTAAAACCTCCCTTGTTCATTTACTTGCCGTTTACTAACCAGGGTTTTTTTTGGTAGGAAAATCACTAATGACAACCCCCGCTCTTTGGCGGAGCGGGAGATAGTGTCAGACTTTTACTGACTAAAAACCAACCCCGTTCCTTCAAGCCTTCATCACCATTCATTCTTCATTCACCGGGGCTCAAACTGTCTTTCGAAACTAACCCTGGCCCCGGTAGGCTTCGACCCAGGTGGGTCCCTGCTGTTGCTGACAACTCCTTGAGGCGCGCGGGAACTACTTACCAGGGTCATGATTACTCATTCGAACAATCCCACAGCCCTGGTAGGATCCTCCCAGTTTTAAATGTTATTTTATTTTTCTAATTTAAAGTTGGTCGAACATCTCCATTTAATATTTTAGAAATTACAGGAAGATTTATTTTTCACTAATCTGACCTTAGCAGTATGGACTTGAAATGGTACATATTATATTAAAAATACATTCTATTAAAAACATTTTTTTTCTTATCTAACTATTCGAGTAGGTACCTAGTTAATAAAATGAAAGTAAATGAACTATAAATTATTTCCCCTGATTTCCCCATATTTAACCGTGGCAACATTATGTCGCGCGAATACAGCGCTGCGTCTGCGGGACTTCTTTCGTGAAATGGACTCTACCGTGAGCTGAGCTACGTTACAATATCTAAAACTGCAAGCTCAACGGGACCGGCTTAACGTTAAGATGGTTACCTACCTATCTACAGACTGACCTTGGCCTTGCTTAGCCTTAGAGATCCCTCCGTGCGGTTGATATCACTTAGACACGAGTCCGAGAAATGGGATCAGGGGTGCTATTCTCTAAGAAAGCGCAGCGCTGGCACAGCGACGAGTCGTGAGCGCAATACATTGAATTAACAATCCAATGTAAAGGGGCATTGGGTTGTTAATTCAATGTACTGCGCTGACGACTCGTCGCTGTGCCAGCGCTGCGCTTTCTTAGAGAATAGCACCCCAGGGTTGCAAACTATTTTTGGTGAAAATTACTCTTACACTTTATTACACTCTTTATAGTGAAAAAATTATTTGAAGGAAAAAAGAAATTAATTTTTCATAATTTTATTTATGTAGTTAATTGTTTTTTTATTGAAGACAATGCTTTATATAATATGCTTCTAGCACACACTAACAGTTTTTCTTTAGATATGCTTACATTTTTTGAAACATAAGTAGTACTCGTTTTTGAACTTAGGTGTCATTATTAGTTTTTTTTTTTTATAGAAATTATAAGATTGTTATTATTGGAAGTTATGTGTTTGAGCCGTTAGGAGTTGAAACACTATGGCCATGGGGTCCAAGCGCTCATCGAGTTGTTAGGGATATCAGCAAACAGTTGGTCGACTCTTCGCGTGACCAGAGGGAGGGACTCTTCGCGTGACCAGAGGGCTGGACTCTTCTTCAGTCAGCGAATCAGCATTGCCATCCAGCGTGGCAATGCTGCCAGCGTTCTGGGCACTATTCCCATTGACATTGATGTGAACGAATTTTTTGATGCCCTCTGAATTTTTCCCGTTTTTTTCAGCCTTTTTTACTCGTTTGTCCATATTATTATTTTAATTTTGTATATACATACCTAGTGATTATTTATTAGATTTCCTTTATTTAACATTTATACATATTATATTATATTTTTAAATATTCCTTAAAAAAATAATTAAAAAAAACATTTAAAAATATAAAAAATAGTAGCCCACCGGCATCGGGAACAGGGTCCAAGCTGCCGGCGGTCAGGGCTCCTGAGAGAGGAACCTCCGGACAATACGCGCCGTGTCTAGGAGTACTGCTTTCTGGATCAAGCCCTTGATCCAACTGTCTAACGAGAGCCTCCGCAGATGTTGGTCGAGGTTCTTGGCTATTAAGCCATTGGCCGTCACGACTATCGGCACAATGCTTGCTCTATCCACTTCCCACATGTCGACAACCTCGCGAGCCAAGTCAAGATGTTTAGTTTGTTTATCTTTCTCAGCTTTCACGAGGTTCTCGTCATGAGGGACCGCTATATCAACAATCATTGTGCGACGCTCTAGTCGATCTATCACCACTATCTCAGGCTTATTGGCAACAATAGTCCTGTCAGTGATGATAGATCGGTCCCAATACAATGTGACGCTGCCATTCTCGAGAACTGAGTCGGGCACATACCTATAGTACGGTACTTCTGATTCAACAAGATTGTATTTTAGAGCAAGTTGCTGATGGATAATCCTGGCTACAAGGTTATGTCTGTGCAAATAGTCTCCGTTAGCTAAATGAGAACATCCAGAAATAATCTGTCGGATTGATTCTCCAGGCCGGTGGCATGCCCGACAGATGTCAACCGTACCGTCCTTCACAATATATTTCCGGTAGTTGTTCGTCATCATAACTTCGTCCATAATTGCAAAGACAAAACCTTCGGTTTCTCCAAAGAGATCAACAAAGCGTAGCCAGGAGACAGACGCTAAAAGATCTACATCGGGCCCATGTAAGGCCCGGTAAAAGCGCCCGTGAAGCTCCTTGCCCTTCCATACTTCCTTGCGTTCATTAGTATCCATTACTACAGGTTTGCGCCAGTTCTCGTTGGAGACTGCATACCTCACGGTTGTGCAGGGTCTTGGCATTTAAGAAGCCACGACCCCCACACTTTCGCGGGATATACAGCCTCATCACCGATGATCGTGGGTAATGCATCCGATTTGCGGTAAGCAGAGTGCGGACTCTCCTATCCAGGGCGTCGAGTTCCGTCTGAGTCCATTTGAGTATACCAAAAGAGTACATCAAAACCGGCCTGGTCCAACCATTGAAGGCGCGCACCTTGTTCCCGCCCGATAAAAGACTTTTCAGTACTTTATTCAGGCGGCAAAAGAAGCGCTCCTTCAACGATTGTTTCACGTCAGCAGCATTGATGCCCAACGCTTCCGACATACTCAAATACTTGTAAGTTTCGGTTGAGCTGAGGGATCTGAGGTGTATGGAATCTGAGAGTTGGATTCCCACAGATTTCATAATCTCCCCTCGCTTTACATGCATGACTGCACATTTGTCCAAACCAAATTCCATTCTGATGGCACTACTGAAGGTTTCAGTTACCTTCAGTAGCTCCATCAGATGCAAGTTGTTGGAAGCAAAAAGTTTCAGATCATCCATATAAAGAAAGTGAGATATGACCTGACTCTCTCTTCTCAACCGGTAGCCTAAACCCGAACCCTCCAGCAGTGTGCTGAGAGGGTTTAAAGCTAGGCAAAACCACAGTGGACTCAGACTGTCACCCTGGAATATGCCACGCTCGATCCTTAACGGTTCGCTGTTCTCTGAAACCCGTCGACACCCTGGATAGTGAAGGACCGTCCTCCACTGCCCCATACATGACATCAGAAAGGAGCGCAGAGTTACATCAATTTTATATAGCTCCAGCACCCTCATGAGCCATGTATGCGGCACTGAATCATAGGCTTTCTTGTAATCATTCCAACATGTCGACAGGCCAACAGCCAACAGGTTCGTCGTTCTCGAAGAGATCTCTCTTCGAGAACGACGAACCTGTTGGCTAATGGCAACATCAATGAGGAGCAGCTCCTTAGTACCACGGGACCCGTTCCTACATCCATTCTGAGAAGCAGACATGATGGAATTTGTCTCAATATGACTATTAATTTTAGCTCTCAGGATGGATGTAAGAACTTTATAGACCGTCGGAAAACACCTAATCGGTCTATAATTTTTGGGTTCCGCGGTACTACCCGATTTATGGAGCAGGTGGGTTATTCCTGTCGTCAGGAACTGTGGCAGCGACCCTGACTCTAAGGCAGATTGGAATTGGGACGCCAAGCGAGCGTGCGAACTTTTAATCCATTTAAGCCAAAAGTTGTGCAGCCCGTCCGGCCCTGGAGATTTCCAATTTGGTAACGGACGGACTGCTCGAGCTACATCTTGGGGGCTGATGGTAATTGCCCCCATTTCTGGTATAAGTTCGCACTCTCGCTCGACATCCCGAGTCCAATCACCCTCAGTGTGACTGACAGGCACCGACCAAATGCTGCGCCAAAATGAATACATGGCATCATCATCCGGTAGGCGCGTATCAATCACACTTTGGTCCGGTCGCTCCCAAGCCCTGTAAACCCATCTTTCGTTGCTTTGGAATGCGCGATTCTGGGTGTACCGCTCCACTCGCCGCTTGTACCGTCGTATACGGTTTGCCCATGCATAGACTTTCTGCCTCAGGAAGTCGATACGCTCTATGATACGGGGTAGATAATCTCGAGGACTTACATCTGTCCCCGAGAACGCCCGCTTCACAAAGCGCATCACTCTAGGGCGAGTGTTGCCCTCCCTAAAGCAGATAAGTTTGCCGATGAGCGCTCTAGCCTCACCGATACGACGCTCGATCCTGCACTGCCAAACTGGTTTAGCTGGTCGTGTAGCTCTGTCACTATTTGAAATTTTGACATGAGCTACACGACACGCCGCTGCAGCCGCACAGTATAAGATCGAGTGGGTATCGGTAAGGTCTTCGCTGCTATCAAAACAATTTGATAGCTGCAAATCTAGAGCACACACCAACGCCCTAGTTTTTCTATGCATAGGCAAACGAGGTAGACGAGGTCTAAGCTCTGGTGGTATAGAACGATACTACCGGAATGCATCCTCCAAAGCGCTCCTCAAACGTGCATTGCACTGGGTACTCACGGATATAGCCCCGTCATCATCATCCTCACCAACGTGGTCGGGTCGCGGTGAAACACTGGGTTGCAGTTGCACCGCGGCCGGTGGTGGAACAGGTGAGACATGGCCATTCCGTGATTCTAGGCGCAGTCTATCAAGTAAGGCGTCATCCAACATACGGTTACGCTGGATGACCCGCACCTGATCCGATAATCTTTGAGCCGAAACGTTGACAGCTGGTTCAAGCACCTGAAACAGAGAGAGCATCCGACCACGGTACGCAGTCAGGTTAGTTCCCCCCTCTGTAGCCCCAAAGTATGAGCGCATGACATTTTCATTAATGGATTGTGTCCATCGCATGCGCTGCACACTTCCGCCAGCAGCGGGGACCCCGTCAGAGGCCGGAGGGCCTCTAGGTCCCAAGCAGGCCGGAGGTCGGCCTCTTCCCCACCGACGCGCAGGTGGTGGTGTCGTCGGCGGCGAGAAGTATTCGTCGCTCGAGCTCGACGCAACTGCAGCTACCGGAATCACTGGACTCACGGCTGGCGCTGGTCCCGGCGGCTGCGAGGCGGAGCGACGAATCCGAAGATGTTGGGTGAGTTTGTTGTTGTCGTGCCCGGCTTCTCGTCAACATTTCATTATAATTTCATCGCCACGTCGTCTTGTATGACACTTTGTTCTATGGTACATTTACTTTAGTTGGTACACGGTGATGTGATGTGGTTTTTTATTTTTATTCGGACTGTTTTTCGGTGGTTTGTTAGACTCATTATTAGTTCAGTAATTATCAAAGATTTTATATATCCTACTGTAATTATTCATGTTAGTGTTCATTTTACACATCACAGTGAAGATTAAAAATTCATATGCGTTATTAAATGTTCATGCAAAAGTATACTGTATATTAACCAAAAGTAAAGTGAAATACGTTATTATAAAGTATGATTGGAAAGTGTAGTTGCACTCTACCAATGCTAAAATATGTTTTTATAGTAGAAGTTCAATAGTTTATTCAATACTTTAGATTCTATACTACAAATTAAATCAGTCATTAACCTCATCTACACTGACACCGGACTATACCAACCTACGGTGTCCCAAACGCACTATGTTCAACACTGCCGAAATCATGAACTCATCTTACGTTCTATTGCTGCTTAACCACTTAATATTCATTTCTCCTCTTCTTCTTCATTTTACAGTCAGTGAGCGAGAACGGGGGAAAGGAGTGTAGACAGGGTCCCAAACAACACCTATCGGGACCCAAGCCAACCTCACCTGCACGTGGTGCACCCTGCTGACTAACAAACGAGGCTCTGGCGACCCGCCAACACGCACTGGACCAGCGTGGCGGGTTACGGTCCTAAACCCCCCCAAATGCACAGATGCACAAAAATCAGGCCCCAAGTGCTCGGCGACTCCAGCGGTTGTGCTAACGTTGACGGGCGTGAGCGCGGCCCTGGGGTCCGAGGTACTAAGAATCTCCGGGCGAGAGCGATAAACCGTCGACGACTTGACCTGGCAACGTACAACACACGTACACTCCGGTCCGATGAGAACATCACCGAACTCGAGGAGGAGTTGAGCTGGTTACGATGGAGTATTGTGGGATTGTCTGAAGTCCGAAGACAGGGGGAGGATACGATAATCCTAAGATCTGGTAACCTGCTCTATTTCCGGGAAGGGGACAAGCAGTCCCAAGGTGGTGTCGGGTTTGACGATAAACCCGACACCACCTTGGGACCACTTGGGACAGGTCCCTCGTGACCAATGTTGTGAAAATCGAGAGTATGTCGACCAGGGTAGCGTACCTTATACTCAGAATATCATCAAGATATTCGCTGAAGGTCATACAGATTTACGCTCCGACCTCGACACACCCTGATGACGAAGTAGAGACCATGTATGAGGACGTATCCAAAGCTATGCATGGTTCTAAGAGTTACTTCACCGTGGTCATGGAGGACTTCAACGCGAAACTGGGCAAACGAGACGGTGACGAGCTGCGAGTGGGGCAATTTGGATTTGGACGTAGGAACTACCGGGGATATCTACCGGCCAGTTTTATGGAGAAGGAGGACCTCTACATGATGAAATCCTTCTTCAGCAAGCGTGAGCACAGGAAGTGGACTTGGCAAAGCCCTGATGGTGCAACTAAAAATGAGATTGACTTCATCATGTCGACGAAGAAGCAAATATTCAATGATGTCTCCGTGATCAATTGGGTGAAAACCGGAAGTGATCACCGCATGGTAAGAGGCACATTGAATATCAATGTCAAGCTTGAAAGATCTCGACTGATGAAGTCTACGCTTCGTCCTGCACAGATCCAAATCCATAACTCCGAAAGCTTTCAGCTCGAACTTCAAAATCGTTTCGAATGCCTAGGAAGCTCCGTGGACGAATATAACGATGGGTTCGTGGAAGCTGTCCACACGGTCGGCTCTCTTTAAGACTCGTACAAATAAGAGCAAGAGAGTTACCGATGAAACTCTCCAGCTCATGAAGGAGAGCCGTGAGATGATTCTACAGTCTTCAGACGATTCGTACACAAATCGGCAGCTCAATAAACGGATCTCTAAGTCCTTGAAACGCGATCTCCGTCACTATAATACGGGAAAAATAAAAGACGCGATTGAGCGAAATAAGGGCTCCAAGGTGTTTGCAAGAGATCTGTCTATTGGGCAGAGCCAGCTCACGAAGCTGAAGACCGAAGATGGCAGAGTCATATCCGCCAAACCAGAGCTTCTAGGAGCGATCGAGGCTTTCTATGGACATTTGTACACGTCAATCACTAAACCCACTGCAAATCTAGCAAACGACCCAAGAGCTAGATTGAGCCGACACTATACCGAAGATATCCCGGACGTCAGCCTGTACGAGATTAGGATGGCTCTGAAGCAGCTTAATAACAATAAGGCGCCGGGTGACGACGGAATTACGGCCGAACTTTTGAAGGCGGGTGGAAAACCGATCCTTAAGGCCCTTCAGAAGCTGTTTGATTCCGTCATACTCGAGGGAAAAACGCCACAGGCATGGAGCGGAGGCGTGGTGGTAATGTTCTTTAAGAAGGGCGACAAGGCCCTACTGAAGAATTATAGGCCCATCTCACTTTTGAGCCATGTCTACAAGCTGTTTTCCAGAGTCATCACGAATCGTCTCGCGCGCAGGTTCGACGACTTCCAGCCTCCCGATCAAGCCGGATTCCGAAAAGGCTTCAGCACCGTGGACCACATACATACGCTACGACAGGTTATACAGAAGACCGACAAGTATAATCTGCCTCTCTGCCTAGCGTTTGCGGACTACGAGAAAGCCTTTGATTCGATCGAGACTTGGGCTGTACTGCTGTCTCTCCAACGGTGCCAGATTGATTATCGGTACATCGAGGTGCTGAAGTGTTTGTACGAAAACGCCACTATGTCAGTCCGACTTCAGGACCAGACTTCGAAACCTGTCCTCCTGCAGCGAGGTGTGAGGCAGCGAGACGTCATTTCTCCGAAACTGTTCACGGCCGCAACGGAGGATGTCTTCAAGGTTCTGGACTGGCGTGGACTAGGCATTAATGTCAATGGCGAGTACATCACTCACCTTCGGTTTACCGACGACATAGTAGTCATGACTGAGACTACAAAAGAGCTCAGTACAATGCTCAATGACCTCAGTAGAGCTTCCGAAAGAGTGGGTCTTAAAAGAAAGAAAGAAAGAAAGAAAGAAAAGTATTTATTTTGGCGCAAAAAAAAAACATATTATACAACAAAAACTTAAGACAAACACTAAACAAAAAAAAAATAAAAATAAATAAAAAGTAACATTGTGTGTTATACGTTTGCGCCAAAAAAGGTCCAGTTCAGCGAAATGCCAGACTACTACGGGTAGTTGTCTGACGCTGGTTTTCAACTGAACCTTAATTGGAGTGAACGGATAAAAAATAAATTTACAAAAAGTGTCAACACTACATGCCATCACTACGCGCAGTGCAGCGACGCATAAGTCCACTATGCCCGAGGGGGCCGAGCGCAACGGACGATTAGCAAACAGCATAAAAAAAAAAAATTTAAAGCGAAACCTTGTGCCAATCTCGGGTACTTTGAAAACAAAAAATAGTAACAGAAAACAACCCGATCAAGTAAAGCAAGTGTTTTTAAAATAACGTTATGATTTGTAGTGTCTTAGCAGAAGGAAGTGAAAAAAGATAAAAAAATAGATTAAGTATATGAGCAGAAGGTGAGTGTCGCTTGTTTACAGTAATGATTATTTAAATGAATCAAGCAGACCGGTATACAATTATTTCAAATAAAATACAATTAAATTTTTATTTTTATATCTTTACTTTTTAGCTGCGGGTTATAATGAAAGCCATGTGACCAGAATGAGTGGCAACAGCGACATCGAATACGAGTACCGGATGCAATAAGGCCAGACACAAGGGGTAAGTTAACATAAACACAAATTATTAAATACAAAAAAAAAAAAATATCATTCAGAATTATAAAGTAATGTGGCCTTTATCACCCACAGGTCTCCCAAGCACGCGGGAAAGAACAGAAAATGAACATGGACAAAACTAAAGTCATGATAAACAACCATGTAGCACCCACTCCTATCAAGATCGGAGACTCTATACTCGAAGTTGTGGACGATTACGTCTACCTCGGGCAGATAGTCCAGTTGGGTAGATCTAATTTCGAAAAAGAGGTCAACCGTCGAATCCGACTCGGCTGGGCAGCATTCGGGAAGCTACGCGGTATCTTCTCATCCAACATACCACAGTGTCTCAAGACGAAAGTCTATGACCAGTGTGTGTTGCCAGTGATGACATATGGATCCGAAACGTGGTCGCTCACAATGGGCCTCATCAAAAGGCTTAAAGTCACCCAAAGAGCAATGGAAAGGGCTATGCTCGGAGTTTCCTTGCGTGATCGAATCAGAAATAAAGATATCCGCAGGAGAACCAAGGTTGCCGACATAGCACACAGAATCGCCAAACTTAAGTGGCAATGGGCAGGGCACATTGCTCGCAGAACAGATGGCCGTTGGGGCCGAAAAGTTCTGGAATGGCGACCGCGTACCGGAAAACGCAGCGTTGGAAGGCCTCCTACAAGATGGACTGACGACCTGGTGAAGGTAACGGGAATTCGATGGATGCGGGACGCACATGATCGTTCGTTGTGGCGACGCTTGGGGGAGGCCTATGTCCAGCAGTGGACGTCTGTCGGCTGAAGTGATGATGAGTGATGAGCGAGAACGTGGATAATAATATAGACGGGCCAAAAACTAAATACAAGCATACTGTTGATCAACGATTAATATTTTTGAGCAATAAATGATTTTAGTAGTTGGAAGGGCCATACTTTATTTAATAGTAATCTTCATTTTCACAAAATATTCAATCTAAATCGAGTGACCCTTCAAAAGGAGACAATAACAATTTTCATTTTAATTCTATTGCATATTTTCTATTATTGAGAATTCTTCGTAAGCTCAGTTTGAAGTGAAGCCTCCGGAGACCAGGCAGAGGGCGAAACTGCATGTAACCGCACAAAGGACAGCGCCAGCGGCTGCGGAAAGCCTTTCAACTTAACCCCAATAAATCACTACGCTTTCCTCTACAATGCCTACTCACATACAAATTTCAATCATTATTAAATTGACCCAGCTCCAAAGCTTTATTTGCCTACCTACTAATGTGTTGGTCTTGCTAAAAATGTATCAAATATTACCTTTTTAGATCTTAATATTTCTTGGCGATACAGCGTCTTATCGGTTCCTAAACAATATCTAGCATAATCATAATCAGCCTTTCAATGTCCCCTCTGCTGGGACTCAGGCCTCCTCGCTAGGCAGCGGAAAAAGCCGTAATCCACGCGGGCCCAGTGCGGGTTAGTGAATGTCACATGTCTTCGAATTTTTGATTCTATGATATGCCAGTTTGCTCACGGATGTTTTCCTTCAGCGTTTTAAGAGCAGTGATGATGAAATAAATTATACAAAGTAATGCGCCTTGCTTGGTTTAAGCCCGCGACCTACAACTCATAAGTAAAAGTCTGAGCCATTACAACTCGGTAACAAATAACAACAATATCTGGTAATCATCAATCTCAAACCTAACACACTATCTTCGGTTTAATTAACACATTCACAACTGGAGAGTTCTCAAAAAAATTAACCTCACCCCAAAATTTCTCAATTGTGAAGGCTCATTTTTAACGTAATCTATCTATAGAACATCGCTCATTATACTAGATTCTACTAGAACTACACGCGTGGATCACATCAGTCAAAAATTCGGTAGCTGAAAAGGCCCGTCGTCGGTATAAAGTATCACAAATTAAAGTTCTTAACGGCGAAATGTCCATAGGTGAAAGATTCTGGCGAAACGTCGAAATCTTTCTGTCAACTAACTCATCAACCAACGAACTCCCAAGCGGACCGAGAGATACGTGATGCTCACGAGCGAAGTGACGGGATTAAGACTGAGCTCCTGAATGCAGCGAGGAATTGAAACTAGCCATATGCAAGTCATATTGACATACTCCACTTTTCACACCTACTGAAAGATTAAACAATATTGAGAACTATGTTTGTTGTTTGTTTACTTGTATGAGTTTCCAGTATAAATACCACATTGGATTGGATAAAATGATCCGTCATTAGGTCCGAATTGTTTCAAACGTATTTACGTACCGCAGTCACAGGATGTGACGTATTTAATGTGGCGAACACTAATATTTAATTTATCTCACTTGAATAATTTGTGAGCGTCCATTGACATTATTTTCTTATATCGAATAGAGTCTGAAACTACAAAAAACTGGGTATAAAAACAATCGTGCGTTATAATTTATTATAAACCTTATCTACGCCTCTGTTTATAAACTCACAACCAATTTTTTAGTAACCTTTAAATTACCGACCTTTCAGATACCGTCAATTTGAGACACAATAGTAAGACACTCGATGCGAGAACGTCGGCGTTCGCTTGGGGTTTAATGAATTAATTCATTAAACCCCAAGCGAACGCCGGCGTTCGCGCACCTATTGTCTTTCAATTGTGTCTGTCATTATCACGATTGACAGGTTAAACCCCAAGCCTATTGTCTTTCTATTGTGTCTGTAATTTCCATGATTGAAAGGTTAATGAACTAAATGACTACATAGAATGTAACAGAAATAACGCAGTTCTTGAAAAGATAGAGAGGAGTGAAATAGAAAGAGTGAATTATCATCTTTAAGAATCAATACCCTTTTGTAAGGTGAGAAATCATCAAATAATTCCTCGCTCCATTTAGAAGCGAGTCGAAATGACAGACTTTTACTGACTAAAACCAACTCTTCTGAATGATTCCGTAATAGAACCACGGTAACCCCAGTATTTGTGAAAAAATTATCAACTGAGCGGTACGATTCTGAAACATGTCGAATACCAATGTTTTATACCCCAGGGGCAGACGAATAGTTGCGTCGACAAATCGTTCGCCGATGAAAGGTTCTGTCGACGAAATTTACAAAAGTGAATCGTTCTGTCGGCTAAACGTTCGTCACTGAAACGTTCTATCGGTGAAAAAGTGAAATGTGAATCGTTCCGTCGGGGAACCGTTAAACGGTGAATGTGTTAGATAAAATTTTCAGAATCGTACTTAGTCTTACATTCTGCCGAGTTAGACATTCTATACAATGACTAAAATGAATGCTTTACCATACGTAGGTATATCTATTAATAACATGTAATTAAACTTTGATAGTTTAATTACATGTTAATATAACAAAAATAAATATTGAAATATCCTCACCAGGTTGACAGAAACAGCGATAATCTTCTCCTTCAGGGTCGTTGTCAGCCTGCTCGATACAGATACCCTTAAGGCAAGGATTGGAGGCGCAGGCGCCGCCGGTGACGGACAACTCACAGTGGGCGCCCGTCCAGCCCTCCACGCAGGCACAGTGGAACGTGGTCGAGCCATTCATCGCCATACTCATGCAGGAGCCACCGTTCAGACACGGTGATGAGTAGCACGGGTCGCGCTCACACTTTCTGCCCGTAAATCCTGTGTAGAAAAACGATTAAATTACATACCAAACTAACATATAGATAGAGATACCTTTCATACAGGGTCGAGTTTTCTTTTCAGAAATAAAACTTTGGCCCCAGTAGTCTTCGACCCTGCTGGGAGATGTCAGCCAAACCATAGGGGGGTTTGGCTGACATCTCTCTAAAGCGCGCGTGGAACTTTAAGCGCCGTCGACGACTTGGGCTCGATCCGGACGGTTAACAGATATATCTTAATATATATAAATCTCGTGTCACAATGTTTGTCCTCAATGGACTCCTAAACCACTTAACCGATTATAATAAAATTCGCACACCATGTGCAGTTCGATCCAACTTGAGAGATAGGATAGTTTAAATCTCAAATTATAGTCACAATTTTAATTTATTGCTCCACAGCAACGCGTGGCCGAGTCAGCTAGTATATATATATATATTTAATATTCTCGCATTTATTTCATACTAGCTTTTGCTCGAGGCCTCGCCCGCGCACATAAAATATAGCTTGTCACTCAGGAATAAAGCTGCTTTCTACAGTTGAAAAAAAATTTCGCAATCGGACCAGTCATTTCAGATATTACCTCTAAACTTTACAAACAAAAAAACAAACTTTACTCTTTATTATATTAATGTAAACTTACCTAATTGTCATTACAATAGCTTTTACTGCTGACATAGTACAATATTATATTTATATGTTTATTTGTCTCAGGACCCTGAGGTCCTGTACCTTTGGAAGGCGTAGGAGGAGCCCAAACCAACTCGCAGAGGCCCTTTTAGAACCGGTTTACCAACCGGTGATTTTCCCTGTACGCGCTATGTTAGTGCATTCAAGGACAACCTCCGGTTGAAGGCAATATGTGTAAAATAATATAAGGCTATGGTTTTTGGAGTCTTAAGTGGACTAGTTACCAGGAACTTTGTTAACACTATGGTCCATGCCAGAAAAATGTTTATAATTTCCATCGATAAAAAAGCTTTTGCACACTCAACATATTATTATTTCCTTTATTTATTTGCTGTACATTTTTAAATATTTCTTAAAAAAACAATACATAAAAAAATACAAAAAATAGTAGTCCGCCAGTGTCGGGAGCAGAGTCCAAGTTACCAGTGTTTAGGGCTCCAGAGATAGGTACCTCCTCACAATGCGAGCCGTATCAAGGATTACTGGCTTCTGTATCAGGTCCTTGAATGACAGATGGTCGTAAAAGCTTTTAGCCATCAAGCCAGTGGCGCAACAATCGGCACAATGATAGCCAAGTCTACATTCCACATGCCGACAACCTCGTGTGATAGGTCGAGATAGAGTGCGTCTACTGAAAGCGTAACCTGGAGTTTTTTTTTTATTAAATTGGCAACATTGTTTTGCCGGAAAAAATCACGTCAAAGTCTATGGTTGCAATTGTCAGTTTTTGGAAAGTGATATTTATTTTTCAAGAATAATTGCTTAATTGTGAGAAAAACAATAAACAGTAACGTGCAAAAACTGCTACACACTATGGTTAATAAGTTCAAACACAAACAAGAAGAGAAAGAAGGTGTTTTCAATGAAATCTGATTTTTAAGTTAGTATGACGTTATAATCTTGATCCTTGTCGACTAATATTATCAGATAGTTATATTAAGGATATAATGTTCTTTTTTTTTCTTATATTTTTAGATAATCTGACATATTGCGAATTTCATAATGGACAAAAACATCGAACAAAGAAGGCTTTTGGTGAATCGACTTAATCAAAAACACATGCTAGTGAGTGGTAGAATGCGTTCAAAAGCAGTTGAGATGTAATGAAAGATTTGCCTCACTCTGTCTGGTAGTAAAAATTAAAAAAATAATAAAAAAAAACTTTTTATTTCAGACACTTAGTCCATATTAGGCATTAAATTATTCCGTTACATTTCCACTATTAATTTATTATTTTAGTATAGGTAGTGCATGAAAGTCTGCAACTGAAGTTAAAATCGCGAAAATCCTAGTTCAAGTTTGAGAGAGATGCTGCTGCAGCAGCTGCTGAACTTTTTGTGTCTCATGAGTCGATCCGTATAATTTGAAACAATCACTGGAGTATAAAACATATTCCCATTTGACTAATCCCTAAAAGATTTGAATTTTCTCTATGCTAAAACGAATCGATTCCAGCCCAACAATCTTGAAACACATTAATAGTGTTGGCGTGACGTGATGAAGTTGAAATCATGTTGACTATTTTATTTGATTATCACGGTGTTTTGCACTTGGTATTCTTGCCAGAACGCCAAATGGAAATTAAAGAATATTATTTAAATATTTTATAGCGACATTTGAGAGATAGATAAAATAAAATAATTTGGAATAGTATCTAACATTATGTGTGTTATTGTCATTTAACATACACCCAGCAAATAATTAAGTCTACACACATGTTTTTGACTAGGATTTAAGTTCTTGTACAACTATTCTAAAATTGTCATAAATAAAAAAAATACTCTAGTGTCAAAACTTTTTTCTCCTACTATGTCAATAATACCACATTCAAAATTTTTGGTCGTAACCTCCTTTTCTCAGGTCACGCTTTCATTAGACGGACTCTATTTCATTTGTTTCTCTTTCTCAGCTTTCACAAGATTGTCGAGTATTTGCACAGGCATAATCGAGTAGCCAGGATTATTCACTAGCAGCTTGCTTTGAAGTACAACTTAGTGGAGTTTCTGAGGTACCATGTTACGAGTACGTGCGCGACCCAGTTTTCGAAAATGACCATATCACTTTGTACTGAGATCGCTCTATCATCACTGACCGGACTGTTATAGCCAATAAGCCGGATATATTGATGATAGACCAATTAGCGCGCCGCGCAATCAAATCAAATCAAATTAAATCAAAGCATTTATTTCAAATAGACCATTTAAAGGCACTTTTGAATAGACAAATGTCAGTCAGTCCAAGAAAAGTGAAGCTAAATTGCACATTCCAAAGAGTAGGTCTCTATGGAGAAGAACGTGCAAGAAACTCCATGGTGTTACATATAATGCTTAATGGTAGCATCAACTATCATTGCGCGGCGCGCTATGCCTGTGCAAATATTCGCCGCTAGCGAGACGAGAACAACCAGATATAATATTTCTGATAAACTTACCCGGACGGTGGAATGTACTCTCCCGTAGTTATTCGTCAAGATAACTTCGTCCATAATCACACAGACGTACGTAATCGTCCACAACTTCGAGTATAGAGTCTCCGATCTTGATAGGAGTGGGTGCTACATGGTTGTTTATCATGACTTTAGTTGCCATCGTGTAAACATTGCGCTCCGTCGACTTCTTTTTATTTTAATTCATAAAAATGTTTAAAACAGTTATTTCATATTAACTTTAGTATAAACATGGAAATTTAAATATAAGAATTGAGTGAAAGTGTTATTCAAACGAAACTAATAGTGGACAATAAAATATATTCAAGTTAAATGTGTGAACATTTCCCGCCATAAACTTTGAGTGTGTAAACAAAACAAATCTAAACTAAGAATAACAATACTTGAAACGATAAAATAATTAGCATAAACAGTTGAAAACATCAATAGGTTGTATGCCATAAAGTAGTAGTGCCATAATAATATTAGGTAATAAAAACAGTTCAAAAAATGTTCAAACAGCGCGTCGCTTTTTGAATTTAAATTAGTATTCTAACGAACTTAAAAAATTAAAATTTTTATACTGAACTTTAATTTCGTACAACATTTGAAGTGCCAGCGTAGCTTTATGCAGAAACGATCGCCTGTCAATTTTGTGGAACCTGGTTTCGAATCTCACCGTTGACTCTCAAATTCTTTTTGTTTTTTATTTTGGATTAGATTGATATTTTATATTACATAACAATAAATAATTAATACCTAAATAAAAAATGCCTCTTCCACGCACTCCTACTAATTCTGTGAGTGACAATGTCACTATACGTCGTCAAAGGACAACCACCATCGATTCACTTGATTTGTCTTTTGGATCCACACATTCTGAAATCGGAAGACATAGTTCACTGAACCTGGATCTGGAACTAGATCTGTCGACACGATATCGTTGTGATATAGAAGACTTGAAGAAAGACATATTAAAACTTAAACACGAATTAACAAATGCACATGCGGAAATAAAAAAACTTAAACAAATTACGCTGCAAAAAAATTACGAACAATCTCAAATAAATCTAGAAATTCAGTCACCTAAAAAACAAAAACTAAAAAATAAAACAAAGAAGAAAGTTTCAAAAAATCTCAAAGTATCGCCTTCATTCCATAAAATAACGAATACTACCTGTTTGGATGAGTCTATAACAGATGGCGACACCAGGATTGAACCAAACCAAATAGCACTTGACCAGGGCGATACCACGCTCTGCGCGCCGACAACAGATGGCGATACTATATTGGAAGCCACTCAATGGGAAATTAATACTGACTCTCCACTGCTTCACAACATGACAACAGATGGCGCTTTAAACAAAACAGAAGATCAAAATCCATCCAGGACGAAAGTCATTATCATTGCAGATGAACAAGGAAGAAAGGTTCGTAGTACTTTGGCTAGTCTTCTGGGGTCGAAATTCAATGTAACCTGTTTTATGAAACCAGGAGCAAAAATATCTGAAGTTCTTAATTCAGAAACTGTAGAAATAAAATCCTTGTCTTCAAAAGACTTTATTATAATTTTAGGAGGACGTAACGACACTGACCCATATGACTTTCAGATTAATTTAAGCAGTTGGATTAAGTATGTGTCAAAATTGACAAATGCCAACATTATTGTACCAGAAATTCTGTTTAATAAAAACCTAAACGAACAAAAATTAAATAACTTGCTACGATTCATCTGTAAAAATCAAAAAAATGTAACATATATAGATATGGCTTACAGTCGTTATACACCAAGATACGGCCAGTTTGTTACAAACCTATGTAAATCACTTTTAAGAGAACTTCTTCGTATTGAATATAACTTTAATTTTTGTAAATATAATACAACAGGCATCTTTTGCCCTAAGAAAACATTAGTTGATAAATGTACACAGACTGATTTACCAATACCCAAAAATAATGTAAACCTTTCTATGAATGAGATTCAAAATCAAACAGTAAATTCTATACAAAATAGTTTTTTTCGTGAATAACGGTTTACTGATATTTCATCAAAATATTAACGGTCTTATAAATAAGTCTGATATGTTAACTATTAATTTATGCGAACTAGCTGATAAAGGTAAATTAGTAGACGTAATAACGATAACAGAGCATAATATGACAGATGGAGATGAATCCCAGTTGTATATACCAAACTATACTCTTGTATCACACTTTAGTAGGAATAACAGAAACGGAGGTTCTTGTATTCTAGTAAGAAACAGCCGATCATACAAAGTTCTTGATGATGTTATTAAGTGTAGTGTACCAAATGTTGTTGAGTGTTGCGGAATAGAACTGTTAGATGAACGTATTATTGTTATCTGTATATATAGAGTACCTAACCAAAGTAATGAAATGTTTAATATATTTTTCAAGAAACTAAATTTTTTGTTGAAATCGTTCTGTAAAAATCCTAAAAGTCAAATTATAATTACTGGTGATTTCAATATTAATACTCTAAAAAAAACACATAAATCGTTACAATTAGAACACCTGTTGCTAAGTTATAATATAAAAATAGGAATAAGTAAACCAACCCGTATAAGTAGTGGCACATGCATTGACAACATTTTTCATAATATCCTAAATGCTAAATCGGAAGTTCTTGATCTTGCATTATCAGATCACACAGCGCAGTTATTGATATGTCCAATAAAGAAAAAACCTATGTTCAATTATTGGTTTACATACAGACGTGATTATAGCATTGACAATGTCACAAAATTTTCAGATTGCCTTAAAAGCCTATCTTTTAACGAAACTTTAGAGAAAAATAATCCTGAAGAAGCATTTAACAGTTTCATTGAATTTTTCAAGCTATTTTATGATTTATGTTTTCCAGTAATTAAAGTAAAGAATACTCTATATAAAAAAACCAATTTGGCTAACTAATAGCATTAAAAAATGTTGCAAACGTAAAAGAGAACTGCTATGGCAGTATCGATTACATCCCAACAGACAAAATAAAACGACATTCAAAAAACATTCGCTACGTCTTAAACACATCTTAAAACTTACAAAGAAAGCCCAAAATGACTATTATATCAAAACAGCTCTAAACAAGTCAAAAGCAACTTGGAATGTAATAAAAACAAACAAACCAAAACAACCAAATCCAAGTATTTCTAAAATAAAATTGGGTAAAAAAGTTATAACTCAACCTCAAGAAATAGCTCAACTCTTTAATGACTTTTATATTGATTTAGTACAGCCAACCGTAAATAAGAAAACTATTAAGCCAACTCTAACCTTTAGTCATCCAAATTCAATATTTATGCCTCCTGCTACACCACCGGATATATACGAAATTATTCAATCACTTAAGAATACTCAAAGCACAGGTCATGATGGCATAAATACCAAAATTGTGAAACATGTTTCCATCATAATTTCACCCATACTTAGCCACATAGTAAACCTTTGCATCGAACATGGAATGTATCCAAGCTTGTTAAAAATTTCTATTGTTCGGCCTCTTTTAAAGAAAGGCAAAAAAGATGACTTAAGCTGCTACAGACCAGTGGCACTAATATCTGTTTTTTCCAAAATTATTGAGAAGTTTATTTACAAAGCTATATACAAATATTTCGAAAAGAAGAACTTATTTACTGTAGAACAGAAAGGCTTTCGAAAAAATATTACTGTAAATTTAGCTGTACATGATTTGATCAAAAAGATATTGAATAATATGGATAATAAAACTCCAGTATCGGCCCTGTACATGGACATGAGCAAAGCTTTTGACCATGTAGATTTTAGTATTCTGTTAAGGAAACTTGAAGCATACGGAATTAGGGACAACATTCTTAATCTAATCAAATCATACATAAGCAATAGAAAACAGATTACTCAAGTAACAAAATTTTGTCCTAAGACTAAAACTGAAACATTTTTCAATTCGGACACCAGAGAGGTTCGCTTTGGTGTCCCTCAAGGTAGTGTGCTGGGCCCATTGCTTTTTCTCATATATATAAATGATCTTCCTAAAATCGTAAACTATCCAGTGGTTCTATTTGCTGATGACTGCACTTTAATATTTTCTATTGATAATGGAGAAAATATTCAAACTTATGAGAAAAAAATTAATGATGCAATTAAATCTATTATCGAGTGGCTCAATATAAATAACCTGAAGATAAACTTAGATAAGACGAAAATTGTACATTATAAACAAAAACCAAACACATTAGGCAACATAAAGGTTAATTACGAACATGATAATATAGAGCAAGTAAATACCACAAAATTTCTGGGTGTATGGATTGACCAAGACATGACCTGGAAAACACAAATCGATGCCATCTGCAAAAAACTTAGTAAGTTCTCGTATGCATTATATATGCTTTCTAAGGTTGCTGCTCAGAAAGCAGTATTAACAGCTTATAATGCATATGTTTCGTCTACCTTGAGATATGCTATCATCTTCTGGGGAAATTCTACACACAGAGAAGAAGCATTTAAAGCTCAGAAGAAATGCGTAAGAGCTATTTGTAATTTACGATTACCCGATACTTGCAGACCACATTTCCAAACATTAAACATTCTGACTTTGCCATCTCTATACATTTTCGAATTAGCAGTATTTATAAAGTCCCATCCGGAATTATTTTGAAAAAGTAACCAGCCGACGCCATTGTAACAAAATTAAGACAATCAGTCATACCACAGCTTTATACGACAAAAATATTCTTGGCATGGCGCCAAAAATATATAATACCTAAATCTGTTAGACAAATTAGTGATTTAAATATATTTAAAAAGGAACTGAAAATATATTTGATAAAAAAAAACGTACTACTCAGTCAATGATTTTTTGTTGGATTATGAAACTGACAATTATGTTTTATCTCATAAGTATAAGTAAGCTAAGTCAGTTATTAAACTTTAATTTTTTTAAAGATTATAAATTAAGAAAATTCATGTAAATAGTACCTATATAATGTTTAAAGTAATACAATTCTGTAACTTGTATCTATGTCTTGAAATGTAATTGAACGTATGTGAAATAAATTATGCAAATAATGCATCTTTGTATATACCTATTAGATAGTAATTAGATAATATAATATATAGATAAGTTCTTTCAATCAATAGAAAGTGTTGTCTTTAAATGACCCCATTAAATGAATAGGTAAGCATACCGTGTACTCGTTAGATACTTACGATCTGTAGAATTGAGTACTTCCAAATAAACAAAATATGTCGAGACATGTAGATAGTATAGCTAATATCTACGCTTTACAAAAACGTGCAATTTTATCTTAAAAATACATTTGTAATGAATATTCATAAATATGAAGAAATAGAATACTAAACCTGGATTTTTTATAATGTTTAATTAGTATTTATAGTAGATACTAGGTGTTTACTTACTGAATATTGTTCATTAGGCTAATGTATATCTAATAATTATTAAACCTAACTAACTATTTCATTAATATTTGTATGCCACTTACTGTGGCAGAACACAGAGACACGTAGAAATATTTTGTAACAACTTAATACCTGTGTGCACAAATAAACATTTTGTATTGTATTGTATTGTATTGACAAAACCTTAAGTTTCCCCGAAAAGGTTGCTGAAACGTTTTCTTGGTTATTTGTTTTATTACTTTTTTTTTAATTCTCCATTTGATCTTTATTTTTGTATTTAACTAATTTATTACTTTTATCTTCAAATTCATGTATTAATTTGATTACTTAATCGTCATTTTTTTGTTTTATCTTCTGACATTTCTGTTTTTTCTAAAATTTTTAGTTGTGTATTTTTTAAATATTCTATTAGTATGGTTCTGTCATAGAAAAATTTATTAGTTTTTATTGTTATACATAATATATGTAATTGACATTATTCTTTAAGTAATAAAAATTACAGTGTCAAAATATGGTATTAGTTTTGACAGTGTAATTTTTATTACTGTTGTTTTTTAATTTTGTTCTGGTCTGTCCAATACTGTAGCGCTTTCTATAATCTTTAAATATTGCAAAATAAATAATAAAATAAATTTTAACATTTTGTGCTTTTGTACGCCTAATGGCAAAGATTTTTGTGGGTTGGAACCCATAAAAATCTTTGCCATTAGGCGTACAGTAAGGCCCCAAAAGTCCATAGGAACGCTAAAGATTACTTTGCTACGAACCGAGCGAGCGCGATACTTCCGTGCGTATGTGTGCGCATGTATGAGTATCCACATTCCACAGATAACACACACTAAGGAACTGTCGTCGCACTGAGCATAAAAACATTATTATTTTTCTGTTCTTACCATAGCATTGATAAAATTCGCGCAAATACGTCATGTGCTGGTAGCCGTGTGAACTAAGTGTTGGATTCGCAAATCACGTAACCCGAGTTCAAATCATGGTCGGTCCGTTGCAGTTATTTCTTACTTTGAAAATTCCCAATCTATATTGATATAGTTGTTTTTTTATATTTCTATGAAAAATACTATTGCATTTTTTGCACTAAATAGTTGCAAATTACGAATGTGATCTATTAACCACAAGAAGAATCACATTCGTAATTTGCAATTATTTAGTTGTTACATCTTTTCGATGCTATAAGGTGGAAATAAAAAGACGTGTTTAATAAAAATGTTTATTCTTTATATTTACAAATTAAACATTTATGAGAATTGTGACGTCGAATTGTTACCTAGACAAAAAGTTATCTTGTAACCGTTATCTATGTTACGCGTAAGATTGTTTGTTGGAAGTATACCCACTTAGACCATTCATAATAATTATGAATAACGTAACAATGAACGGATATTCAAATTTTAATAAAATAAAATATAGGTAATTGTTTATATCCAGTTATTTATTGAAAAGTGATATATGATTTGGACTTTGTAAACATTTTATTTTTGTGTAACGTCACAATGAATGTATTGAGGTCATAGCTTAATTGTTCATTTTCTTGACGAAAAGAAGATTGAAACTAAACCTCAATTTCTGTTAAAAGAACTTTAGTTCTCACAAGATAATCGTCAATTAGATGAGAAAAATAAATTGATCTATAGTATTATGTTAAAACAGTGCGGGTAGAAGAATAAAAAACGAAATAGACTCATGATTATTGTCAACAAAATTGATAGCGAGTTCACTGCATTCTTAAGATGAAGCGATAGCACAAGTTAAAAGATATAGCTGTTTTAAACGAAAGTAAACACAATATAATACAGTGTTTGTTAACGAATAATCACAGATATTAGTAGTAGTAGCATTTAGTTTAGTTAACATTAAACATTTAGTGCGAAACGTAATCGTTCTTGTTTGTGCCTCTCTGTCAAGTACGGCTTTTTAGCAGGTTTTCTGTGATGCACGCCTTCAGCCTGAAGTGCACGGCGAACAGTATCCATCGAGGTGTCATATAATTCCGCAGAATGTCTCGTTGGTGCGAAACCATTCGTTTCGTATACGTCCACCATATGTCGTCGCTGCGCCTCGCTAATAAGCTTCGGTCTCCCACTTCTCTTTCGACTAGCAACCTTCTTCCTCATATCTTTTTAGCCAAAGATTTACAGTATTTTTCTAAAATAAAAAATATATATATTAGGCAGCTATACCTACTTCACTTCATTTTCATTATATAAAATGTTAATAATCATAATTATTGAATATAATTTTAAAATAAAACTGCATTTATTAATCCAATAACCAATCCAATAAACCCAACGGTTTACGTATTTCTCTTTTAAACCTCATAAAGATACGATGAATGGACTCATAAATGGCATACGTTTTAATTAGAAGATTAATTTGTAATAATGTTACAATTCACTAATAGCTATTATACTCACATTCAGTCCGGTTTCTTCAGATACTTGTGTTTTATTAAGACCACTTTTATGCAGCCCAATGATAGTCGCCCTCACTTCAATACTAATATTAGCCTGCATTTTGCGAATATTACAATACTGTCAACCACACGTCACTAACCAACAACTACAACCAAAAGACAGTTCATTTCGGTCAAGTTAAAACTCATGTCTACCTCGCAGAAATCTAATTCTTTATTTAGTTTTTTTGTGATCTACCTTTCTAACTCTAAGAAATGTGTGAACAAGTTAAAGAATAATTTAATATATGTAATGCAAATACATAACTTCCAATCGGGTAAGAACTTACAAAAAGTCAATAATTGCGTGGGATTTGAACTTGCGGCACACTGATTTGCGCTTCAATCTGTGTGCCTATACCACTGGGCCATCTTGACTTATGCTAAGTTGATGAAATTGTGGATTTCAATCATTTGTTGGCGAAACTTGAAAATAAAAGGTCGTAAGTCAAATTAAACGTCAAACGAATACGTTTTAAGAATTCTTAACGACTTTTGGAAGTGATAGTACGTGTATGGCATGGTTTTTGCACCTGCACATGCCAATTTTCAATATGACAGCGCGGATATTCATGATTCTTGTGTTGAATTAACATTTATTGCCACTCATGCCTACGTCATAAATCATGCCTACGATGTCCCGTAAGGGAACAGCTCAGGATATGCAGCTTAAATTGGAAAATGCCCTCCAGGAGCTCAAAGAATCCAAACTCCAGTGCCAGCAAATTTTGCAGGAGAATGAGGAGAGTGAGAGGGAAATAAAGAATATAATCTTTAAAAATACAAGCCTTAAGCAAGAGTCGGCCTTAGTCAGCAATACCAGGATGTTGTTGATGAACGCGACCAACTGCGAGCGGTCACGGATGGTTTCAAAAACTGTAGCGACTTGTATGAGGAGGCTTTGTGTAAGGTTAGGGATCTTGAGGATGAATTAGTTCATGCTAATGGTCTTATTTTTAAATTGCAGAAGGAAAAGGAATGTACTCAGACTGTGAAGACTAACCGTTTATATGATGAATTAATAAATTCAAAATATAACCCTCATGCCTTAGTAACAATTGATCTTACAGAAGATTCCATACTAAAAGACAGTAATACTTACAAACTTAGTCAAAATAAAATTAAAAAATATGCTAAACTCAATAAAATAATTAAAAATTGTAAAAACCACAAGAAGCAACAAAAACACTGTTCCAAAAATATTCAACTACGGAAAGAACGTGTTAACTTAATTAATCGATTAAATAATTATCAGATTAAGTTGGAAGACAGTATAAATATTTATCAAATTGACACTTAGCGCTTACAGTATGAAATACAGACGCTTGATAACTCCCTAAAGTCAATTTATAACAAATATGTATGCTCAAAGAACCAAATAAAGGAACATATTCTGGCTACAAATGAGTTGGTGGACAAAGTAGACTCTCTTACTTTAAGAAACCATAAATGCACTTGCCAGACAGAATCTAACCCAGCTGGCCTCGAACTTGTGGTAACAGAGAACTCATCCCAGCCCATCAGTGCTCAGGACTGTATTCCCGACCAGGTACCCCACATTCAGCATGAATTAACGCAAGGGGTAGATTCAGAAAATTGTAATTTTTCCTCTCATAGCAGTAGGGATTATCAATCAATTATATTTTCAGATAGTATAGGAAGAGAATTAGGGCAATTAATTAGTAAAAAACTCCCTTTTCCTTCTCAAAATTATTGCACACCTCAAGCTTCCTACCATCACATAATGTCAATAGTAAATGAGCAAGTATATGATCCCAAAGCTATTCTAACTGTATTTGTGGGTAATAGCTTAAATGTGAAGAAAGATGATATCACCAATAATGTCACTTTTTTTTTTATGGTGGGAAAAATCATGCATTGACATCCCCGATGAGCGGGAGATAGTGTCAGACTCATACTGACTAAAAGACCCACCCCGTTCCTTCTAGCCTTCATACCGGGGCTCGAGCGCCCTTTCGGATAACCCTGGCCCCAGTAGGCTTCGACCCGGCTGGGTCCCTGCTGTTGCTGACAACTCCTTGAGGCGCGCGGGAACAGTGCGCGCCGTCGACGACTTGGGCTTGGTCCGGACAGTTACCGGACGGCCGGACAGCGAGCTACCCATTGCTCACTGTCCGCAAGCCCGCGTCTACGTTGGCCGAAAATCGGGATCAGAATCCCGGCGACGGCGGCGGCGAATACGCCGTTGCCTGATGCGTTCGGCCTCCTCCTTTGCAAGCATTACTGCTTCGCAGAAGTCGGCGACCGCCTGCCACTCCTCCTCGCTCCGGACCATGGCCTCAACCAAGGCCCGGCGCGAGAGGTCTCCGCCGCCGATCGCCCCCACGAGGGCACGGCGATGCTCCGCCCAAGCAGGGCACACCTCGACTGTGTGCTCCACCGTGTCCTCCGGGCGTTCCGCACAGTGGCGACACCCGGGCGTCACTTCCGCATGAATCCGGTGTAGGAAACTCCCGAACGAACCATGTCCGGTGAGGACCTGCGTCATGCGGAAGGTAAGGACGCCGTGAGGCCTTTCCAGCCACGCCTCAAAGAGAGGACTTACCGCCATGATTGTGGCGTGCCCAGCACTGGGTTGCGATAGTCGTTGACGCCATTTCACCATGAGATCCCGCCGGAGCTCTGTCCGCCATGCCGTGACCTGTCGCGGCTGTGGACTTTCACCCCGGCGTTGCATCTCCACGCGCATATCGTGCATGTGTGCAAGGACTGTTGCCTCCAGATCCCACCAATAATGTCACTGAACTGTTGAAGATAAATTGTAAAAAGATTATTTTGTGTGCTTTTCCTTACTTTGAGCACTTATCAAACAGACAAAATAAGTACATACATATGCTAAATATGCATATGCATTTTCTAGTTACTCACCATAGTAATAAGTTTTTATATTTTGACATCAACAATATTGTTGATAAACTTTATTCGACCAGGTATACTGTATACCTACCTATTGTTTTAAGACGTCAAATAGCGAAGCTATTAGAATTTAATATTTACTCAGACATAAATAGTATGTCGACGTACCCGGTAGTTAGTCCCACCATTAGTAGTAGTACTAATGATTTAAACTAGTTAATAAGACAACAGTTGGTACTGTTAGCAGTTTATGTCAACTTAACAATACAGTATCGTCTAGCATTCAAGCTACAGGGGGTAAGCAAAAATCCTTTAATTTGTTTCTTCAAAACATTCAGGGTTTTTCTTCGAAACAATTAGAAATTGAATTATTTTTGGAAAAGACTATGTTTGACATCATTTGTTTTAGTGAGCATTGGTTAAAGGATTTTGAAATGCTAATTAATTATGATAATTATAATGTGGGCAGTTGTTTTAACAGAAAGTCAATGTTACGTGGGGGTTCACTAATCCTTATTAAAAATAGTATTAAATTTAAAACTCGTAAAGATATAGTTGCACTGTCCGTTGAACATAGCATTGAAGTGTCGTGTGTTGAGCTGGATAGGCATATCATAGTGTGCGTTTACAGGCCCTCTAATTATCAAAACTACTCTATTTTTGAGTCAGTCATGGAAGATGTTATGGCTAAACTTTCAACTGGTAATAAACCAGTAATTATCTACGGAGACTTTAATGTTAATATTTTAGAAAATAATTCAGATAGCAGTAGATTATTAAATCTTTTCAAATCATTTAATTTATCAAATGTGTTTATTGAACCAACTCGAACAACGACAACTACTGCTACATAAGATAATGTTTTTTGTTGCTGCAAGTATTTAGAAAAAGCCATTGTAAATTATCTGCCTTCTGATCATAGCGGCCTAATGCTAACATTTGAATCCAACTTACCAATAGAACAAGTGCAGATACAATTCAGACCAATAACAACCGGTAAATTAAATAAATTTAATAGCACTTTAACTAGCAGGTTGGGTGATTGGAACCTTGCAGAAAACAATGGTAATATTTTGTATAACAATTTTTTTTCAGTAGTTCAAAAGGAGTTTAATCAGACGTTTGAGAAAAAAACTAAAACTATCTGCCCTAAGTTTAGATTTAGTGACTGGGCAACTAAAGGAATCAGAATAAGTTGGGAAAGACTTTTCGAGTTGTATGGCCTTAAGCCTATAATTAACACTGAAACTTTTAATAAATATGTTGCTACTTATTCTAAAATGTTTAAAAATACTTGTAAGGCAGCTAAGGCCTTATACATTAGCAACAAAGTTAAAACAGCAGATAATAAAATAAAAACAGTTTGGAATATTATAAATAATGAAACCAACAGAAACAAAAGAAATAATAATGATTACACATTGGATACTCATCATGGTCTTATTAGCGATAACAAACTAGTTGCAGAAGAATTTGTAAATTTCTTTACCAGTATACCAATTAAAACTACTGAAGCCCTAAATTCGTCGCCATCGCATGCTTTTGATTTATTACAGGCGAACGTTGCAGCCTGTTCGACTGAATTTAACTTTAAACATATAAACCCCATAACAGTAATAAAAGCTTTTAAAGAAATCAAGATTAAATTGACAGAAGATCTATGGGGTATGTCTATCAAAGTTTGTACCTCAATTATTGAGACTATAGCGCCGTACTTGGCTTTAATATTTAATTTGTGTATAGATCAAGGAGTCTTTCCAGATCTAATGAAATATAGTAAAGTGATACCGCTCTTTAAATCCGGGAATAGTAAAGACACTAATAATTATAGGCCGGTGTCCGTTTTGCCGGTTCTTAGCAAGATATTTGAAAAGGTAATGTTAAATCAAATGCTTAGTCATTTTAACTCCAATAACATCCTACATGATAAACAGTATGGTTTCACCAAAGGACGTTGTACAACTGACGCGGGTGTTTCCTTACTAAAACACATTTTTAATGCGTGGGAAGAGGCACAAGATGCTATAGGCATCTTCTGCGACCGACCTATCTAAGGCGTTTGATTGTGTAGTTCATGAAACATTGCTTCGGAAACTCAAGCATTACGGACTAGGCAATGCAGCGTTAAGCTTATTAAAATCTTATTTGAATAATAGACAGCAATTAGTGCAAATAAACGGTGTCTATTCGTCGGGATTGAATGTTGAAATGGGGGTGCCCCAAAGTTCAATTTTAGGTCCTTTTTTGTTTTTAGTTTATATTAATGATTTACCTAATTTGTTGCAAAATAAACTTAATATGGTGTTGTTTGCTGACGACACTTCTTTGATTTTTAAGATAAATAGAAAAACTAACAATCTTGACAACGAAAATAGCGCCCTATTGCAGGTTCAAAACTGGTTCACTGCTAATAATCTGGTTCTAAATGGGAAAAAAACTAAATGTATAAGATTTTCCTTACCGAATGTCAAAAGTAGTGATTGTGACATTGTATTGAATAATGAAAAACTAGAATTTGTTGATAAAACGATTTTCCTGGGGATAACGCTTGATTCAAAGCTACAATGGGGTCCTCATTTAACATCTCTTGCAGGGCGGCTTAGCTCAGCTGCATATGCTGTTAGAAAAATCCGCCAATTTACGGATGTTGATACCGCTAGACTAGTCTATTTTAGTTATTTTCATAGTGTCATGTCGTACGGTATCTTACTATGGGGACGGGCTGCTGACATTGAGTCAATCTTTATATTACAGAAAAGAGCCATCAGAGCGATTTACAATCTCTGCCGGTGCGATTCTTTAAGGGAACTGTTTAAAGATATTAACATAATGACAGTACCTTGTCAATATATCTATGAAAACATAATGTATGTTAGAAAAAATCTTCATCTTTTTAGCAAAAGAGGCGATAGACATAATTATGGTACAAGAAATAGGGATCAATTAGTTCAACCAGGTTTCAGACTGGCTAAAGTGGCCTCTTCTTTCATGGGGTACTGTTTGAAATGTTATAATAAAATACCTCCCCAAATATTAGAACTCAATGAAACGAAATTTAAATCTTGTATTAAACGCACACTAAGCAGGCAAGCATATTATAAGTTGGAGGATTATATTCAAGATAAAAATGCTTGGCTCAATGCTGGTCCAGCTCCACTACCACTAGGGCGTACTAATTAGTTGATTAGTTGGAAACTAATATTATTATTTTTTAATTTGAAAGACACAATTGCATTGTATAATGGAGGTTCTCGTGAATCGCGCGTGGCGTGCAGACGCGTATCGAGTTGCTTAAGTTAAAATAATAAAGACGATACAGTGAGTGTTAAACTTCTGACAGAGCGCAAATTGTGCAAATAGTGACCAATATTATGGAGCGCACAACTCCTGGAGGTGGGCATCACTATGTATTGGAACCAAATGTCGCAGATATGAAGGAAATGCAAGTATCGTTGGCCCCTTGGGTCAATGAGAGACAGCCCAAGAAACGAATAGCAATGGATCCGGGTAGTGATTCGCCAGGTGATTCGCCAGGAGTGCAGGAAGTCATAAGAACTAAGACTACTTGCTGTCCAACTAATACTCTAACCGAAACAATAAACGCCTTTCGAGAAGAGATGAAAGCTATGCATTGTCTTCTTACCACCATGAAAGAGGAGCAGAATTCACGTTTCGCACGCATTCAGATGGACATATCAGAAATTAAAACCGAAATGATAGAAATAAAGAAAAATAATAAAGACACGGAAAAATCTGTCAATGAATTAAAATCAAATTACGAAGATCTAGACCTAATGCAGAAGGAATTCTCAGAAAAAATAAAAATAAAAAAACATGATAAAAATATAAAAGATATATATAAAAATAAAACGTACTTGGAGAAATGTAACAAGGCATTGGAGGAGCGTATTATGGCACTAGAACAAAAAGAACTGAGCAGGAATATTGAAATAGTTCATTTCAAAAACTGGAAGGAGAGAATGTTACGGAAATTGTCACAAAAATTGCAAAAGAATTAAAATTGAACACCGAAGATATTGAAAAAGCATGGAGGGTACCCACACGAGGCGGCGATGGAAACAACTCACGTCCAATAATTGTCACACTACGCACAAAGGAGGCCCGATCAAATTGGTTAAAGACTCGCAAAGAGACAAAAATAACAAATCACACTATTTATCAAAACAATGATCATTCACAAATATACGTCAATGAACATCTAACACATCAATTGCGCAATTTATTTTGGGCCACTAAAACTAACCTAAAGGAATTTTACAAATTTATATGGATTCAAAACTCTAAAATCTTGATAAAAAAAGACGGTGCTGACAAAAAAGTTCACCAAATACGCTCTGAAAGCGATATACAAAGTTACCTTGCAGAAAACAATGAGTAGTCATATAAAATCCACAACGTAAACCTACTAAAAATAACTAAATACATACATTTTTTTTTAAATAACAAAATCAAAACACAAACTTTGATTTAGATAAAAAATGAACCAGGAATCAGAAATAACAGATATCGAATATATAAGATATACACAGCTAGATGAATGGCACGAAAACGTAAACAAACGAACTACATCACTTCAAGTTATACATATAAACGTATGCTCATTAAGAAAGCATTTTAATGAGCTTATTGTAATAATCAAGGAATGCCTACACAGACTGGATTTAATGTGCTTATCAGAAATAAATATTAAAGAAGAAGAAACGAATTTATACGAGATTAGTGGATTTAATATGCATTATTTAACTAGAGAAGATAGAAGGGGGGGAGGAATACTAGTGTACGTGAGTGACAGGGTGCAATTTAATCCAATAAAATCCAGTATCACACCGACGTATGAGTTTATACATGGACGGCTAAGTATTAACGAATACATCGCGGACATTATAGTTGTGTATACCAAGCACAAATAAAATTACCTTTGTTTCGGACATCAAAAGGTACTTGCAGATCATACCAAAACGAAACAATATAATTATGGTCGGCGACTACAACATAAACATATTACACAATAGCACGGATTCAACTGCTGATAAGTATCTGAACGCACTATCGGAGAAGGGGTTGCAGTGTGGCATACGTGACGTAACATGGGACGTAGTTATGGGCGAGCGCAGTGTGACGTCCTGCCTAGACCATGTTTTCGTGCGAACTGAGAAGGCATGTGCTTTGGGAGCGTACACCGTAGTGATTAAGATCGCAGACCACTTCATAACCGGTTTATCAGCTGATTTAAACGTAGAAGAATGTATTCAATCGACGCGAATAAAAATCCAAAACAAACTAGTAAGTGACAAACTGCGTAGTGTCAACTGGCAAGAACTATTATAATTGCATGATCCCATTGAATTATACGATAGTATGTACACGATTTTTAGTCACATCTATGAGTCTTCTAAAACGTCGTCATTAACAGTTAAGAAGCGTGAAAGACAAACATGGGTTACTAATACTTTACAAAATATGATTTCACGCAGAGATGATTTATTCAGGCGTTGGAAAATGGATCCTAAAAATAACAATCTTCGATTACAATACACGAAATACAGAAATAAAACACATAAACTGATAAATGTGGCTAAAAATCAGCATAGACAAAAGGAAATAAAAAACTGTAAGGGAGACATACGTAAGATATGGGGAAATATTAATACCTAGCTTGGTAGAAATAAAGTAACGGTAGATAGCGTGATAGAGAGATATTTACACAAAAAAGACAGTTTGTTAAGCATTTGTAATCATTTTTGTAGCACTTTTACGACCGAAATCGATAATATCAAGCATAAATGTAAAAAAATGTTCTTGGACAGACATGATTATGTGACACCGTGTAATGTAACTTTCAGATATAGTAAAGCGACGCCGGCGCATATCTCCAAAATAATAGACTCATTGGACTGCAACAAGTCGCCAGGGTCAGATGGTATACGGGTAAAAGGTTTAAAGGAAATAAAAAGTATTATAAGTCCTGTTATAGCATATTTTATCAATCAATGTGTGAAAGAAGGTAAATATCCCAATCGATTAAAAGAATCGATCATCAGACCAATCTACAAACAAGGTTCACATCTCGATTATACAAATTACCGACCAATAGCCATATTAAACACAATTAATAAGATTACAGAAAAAAATATTGTTAGACAAATTTCCAATTACTTGGAAAAAAATAGAATAATTACCGACATACAACATGGTTTTAGATTAGATAGAAGCACTACAACGGCCCTAGCAAGATTTACGGATGATATAAATAACTACCTGAATGATAAAAACTTAGTAGTAGCAGTTTTTATAGATTTCAAAAAAGCCTTTGACACTCTGGACCATGGCGGCTTGTTGCAGGCAATGGATGAGTGTGGGATAAGTGGACCAATCAATATATGGTTTGCTCAATATTTAGAGCAAAGAACTATAAAAGTTCGGGTGGCTAACACTGTAAGTGTCGAGGGCTTTGTGAAATATGGTGTGCCAACTGGATCAGTATATGGGCCGGTGGGTTCTATTGTCCATGTAAATAGTATGTGCAATGTCATAAAAAAATGCAAAGCGTACATGTACGCCGATAACACATGTCTCCTATTTAGTGGTAAAGATCTTACCTACGTACGAGACGCAATACAAGAAGATTTGGACAATATAATCAAATGGGCACATGACAATGGCATTATAATTAATGTAGCCAAGACTAAATGCATGCTGATACAATCCCCATTTTCGCGTAATAAGGATATAGAGCTGAATATAAAAGGCCACAGCTATGAATGTTTTCATAATGAAAAATCTAACTGTCAATGTGTTATGTTAGAGCAAGTTAGGACATACAGGTACTTGGGTCTGACTATTGACACTAAATTTGCGTGGAACAATCATACAAGGTGTCGTTTTGAAGATGCAAAATATTTCAGGAGGTTGTAATACAACTCATAATTAATCATATGAAAAAACGATACCTGGTCAATAATCAGTAATACTTGTTATTTTATTCTTTAATTATACTAAACTAATTCGATTGATCGATGGCAGCGGGGGCGTGGCTAGGGTGTGGCGTGCGGGATGATGATTGGATGATACATTATTTATGAAACTATCGTTGCGAGTTAGTGTGTGTGAAAACGCCCTTTATTTTTCCGTGTTTGTGTGTGTGAAAGAAAGCGCGGTTATAAGGCACGTATCAGACTGGCTGCTTTTTAAGAAACGTAGTTCACACATACCGATTTTAATAAAAAAAAAATAAAAAATCCTACTCATTTTATTATTGATTCGGGTCGAGAATCACTAACATAATTACCTCCTGAAATATTTTGCATCTTCAAAACGACACCTTGTATAGATACAGTTTGTAATAAACTTCGGTCAGTACTGAGTAAGTTGTATGCCTTGCAACCTGTAGTTACGAGAGGATTGTTGTATACGCTGTACTATGCACTCGCTGACTCGATTATTGGTTATGGGTTGAGTGGTTATGGACTCACTTTTAAAACTTATCTTAATAGAATTAAAATATTACAAATAAGACTTCTTAAACTATTAGTGAGCCATAAAACTAAAAATAGCTTGAACAAAGATTATGAAAAATTATTTAACAAATGCAATGTATTACCAGTTGAAATGAAACCTAGCAACTATTTTGGAACAACATAGTATAAAAATTCATAAAAAAGAAAAAGTGTATAACTACCCAACTCGCCAACCTAAGAAAAAGAAACTCCAGGTCCCTAGGGTGAATAATTACTACGGTAAGCGTGCGAGACGATGGATTGCAACTATACTTATTAATGAGTTACCTGATGAATTAATAAATCGAGCCAAAAATAGAAACCAATTAAAAAATGTTCTAAGGAAACATTATTTGTCTATGTGTCCATAGTTGCTGCGCTATGTTAATCTCGGTCGGTTAGTGTTGTGGGACTGCATCTGGTTACCTCACAACGAGTACCTGCCTACAAACTTGGGGGGTGACCAGATGCGACCTTAAATATAAATTTTAAATATAAGCGAAGTTCACGAGAACGCCCTGCCGACAAACTGCGATGCAGTTTGGCAGATGTTATATTAAGATTATCGATGTAACAAATGAATAAAAATTAAATAAAAAAATGTGAAGCACCATGGAGCATTTTTATTAGGTTACAACTTTTTTTTTTTTGACATTACGAGCATGGCAGTTGAGAGTTTGTCATGCTCATTCAAAAGTCTCGCTGTTGGTGGCACGTGTTATTGGGTCGTTCAGTTCCCTTCAAAATGGTTGAGCTGAGTGGGGCTGATGCACGCGTCATGCTCGTGAACGGGTGCCGTCAGATGGGACTGGTCATCTCTTAGCTGCCAGTAGCTTAATTCAGTTTCTATTTTTTAATTATTTTACATTTTTATTTCATTATCGACATTGTGCTCACATGATAGAAGCAACAAGTAATATGTAACCAAGCATTATATGTAACACATAATATGATTTAAAAGAGTGTCCATGGAGTTTCTTGCACGTTCTTCTCCATAGAGACCTACTCTTTGAAACGTGCAATTTAGCTTCACTTTTCTTGGACTGACCGACATTTGACTATTCAAAAGTGCCTGTAAATGGTCTATTTGAAATAAATGCTTTGATTTGATTTGATTTGATTCTTTTTCCAATAATTAACAATTACATTAATTCTTTTTCCCGTGGAGTCAAGATGAAACAAAAATGAAAATGTAACAAAAAATAAACGCGTAACAAAAATGAAATATTAGGCTAGCCCGTCTAACATGCACATTATAGTCTGTCTGTAATTTATTTTATTGATTTCTGAATAAAGTGTTCCGCAATAAAACACGTTATATTTCTTTTATCATTTTTATATTCATTAATGACTGGAATGGTCCTATCAGACGATGAAAAAGTCAAAGAGAGGTGGAAGGACTATTTTGAAAGACTGGGTGGGGAGTGGGATTTTAGAGAGTAAACCAGTGAACGTAGGGTTAGTGAGAATGATTAATATGGATGAAGTCAGAATAGCAGTGAATGGAATGAAAAATGGTAAAGCCATTGGTCCAGATAGAATACCAGTTGAAGTGTGGAAGTTATTGCGAGTGGATGGCTGGACGTGGTTAGCTTTGTTCTTCAATAAGTTGTTGCGGGAAGAAGCCATACCTGAGGATTGGTGCAGCAGTTTCTTGGTTTTATGCCTGGTTGGGGTACAACGGATGCCATTTTTGCTATACGCCAGCTGTGCGAGAAATACAGAAGTGCGCATAAAAACTTGCACATGCTATTCGTTGACCTCGAAAAGGCATACGACCGAGTACCTCGCGAGGTTCTGTGGTGGGCCCTTAAGAAGAAAGGTGTGCCTAGGAAGTATGTGTATATATGATCCGAGCGATGTACAGTCGATGTTATACCCAAATCCGGTCTACAGTTGACACCACTGGCAGCTTCAATGTGGTTGTCGGCTTTCATCAAGGGTCGGCTCTCAGCCCTTACCTCTTCCTGATAATAATGGATGCTCTGACGTCAGACATTCAGGAAGAGGCTCCCTGGTGTATGCTGTTTGCCGATGACATTGTGCTGGTTGCCAAGAGAGGCTTAGAGGTCCAGAACAGATTGGAGGTGTGGTGGCACAGATTGGAGAGTGTTGGCCTGAAATTGAGTAAAACCAAAACAGAGTACTTGTTCTGCGATTTCGGCGGTCTCTCCAATCCAGTGCCCTTAGCTCTAACCGGAACGCCCATCCCGATCTGTTCCGACTTTCGGTACCTCGGGTCGCTCGTCCAAGGGGATGGCGAATTAGACCGGGAGGTAACACATCGGATCAACGCAAGATGGATGAAATGGCAACAGGTCACGGGAACCACTTGTGACCCACGCATGCCCCTCAACTTGAAGGGTAAAATCTACAAGTCCGTGATAAAGACTACATGTAGCGGAGATGAGAATGTTAAGATGGATGTGTGATGTGACGAGAATGGATACAGTGAGAAATGAGTATATTAGGGGAAGTTTGAAAGTGGCGCCAGTGACTGAAAAGTTGAAAGGGAATCGTTTGTCTTGGTATGGTCATGTGAAAAGGAGGGATGAAACGCATGTTGCTAAAAAAGTTAGGAGTTTAGATGTAGATGGATGGAGGGGAAAAGGGAGGCCAAAGAAAAGATGGATGGATTGTGTGAGAAGCCTTAAGAAAGAAAAGGGAGTTAGTGATAGCGTCACTCGTCAGACAGGACAGAATGGAAAAGAAAAGTGCTGCGCCGACTCCAAATAAAACGGGACTAGGGCAGGAACATGATGATGATGATGATGATTGTTATATTCATTAATCCACACTAATATAATAAAGACGTAAAGTTTGTTTTTTTATTATTATATTTTTTTTGTTTGTAGAAGGTAATCTCTGAAAGTAGTGGTCCGACCGCTAAAGTTTTTTCACCGATAGTAAACATAACAAACAGAAAGAGAAACGGATTCATATCATATATAAAAAAATACACTTAAATATACAACATTAGAATCACGCTCTAATAATAACACCTTATCAGCAATGTGATTGTGACTTAAGTTCATTTTTGTTATTTCATTTTTGTAACGTAACTAAAATCAGAAAAAAAATTAAGAACAGCTATACTTTGAAAGTAACTTCAAATAATGTTAAACCAAACAGAAATCTCAATAAGTTCAAACTACCTTGCATTTCAATCAATGTCAGCAATATCGTGCTTAATTGATTAATTAAATAATAAGTGTTCACTTACCTGCATTGTTTGAAACAAAATAAAACTGATTAATTAAAATTTGAATTTTGCTCGCTGACAAAGAAACACGCGTCGTTCACTATTTTTCCTCGAGGACAAAATGGTTGATTCATATTTGATTTTCGCATGTGATTGGCTCGTTATAGTTCAAGTGAAAATATAATATAAATAATACCAAATTTTGTTGTTACAAAAATTAATAACAAAAATGAACAAAAT
The DNA here is from genome assembly GCA_929112965.1 of Mythimna albipuncta. NCBI lineage: Eukaryota > Metazoa > Arthropoda > Insecta > Lepidoptera > Noctuidae > Mythimna > Mythimna albipuncta. The sequence goes on along the minus strand of OV815959.1, from coordinate 20,751,347 downwards.
AATGGACGTGATATCCATTATTTTGTTCATTTTTTTGAACCCAAAATTTTAATATTTTAAATAATTAACATTAATATTTTTTACCGCAAGCTATGGGCATTAATAACGCTTTGGGAAAAAGTTCATCAATAATTAATTACCGTAGCTATTACATACAAGGTGTAAAGGACAGCCTTCCACAAATTTTAAGGACTTGCTCAGTAGACGAAACTGAACAACATAACATATTTTATTTTCTCAGAAAACAAAAAAAAAAATCCGCCTCACCAAACAAAAGTATTAACTTGATTGGACAGTTTGTATGGCGAGGATGAATTTTTTTTTCGATTCCTGAAAAAAAAAATTATGGTGGGTTGTTCAGCTTCGTCTACTGAGCAAGCCCTTAAAGTTTGTAGAGGGCTGTCCCTTCACCAGTTATACACCGTTAAATTTTAACTATTTTAATCCTTTGAACCGGTGGTTTCACTTATAAAATACTATTCATTCAAAGCTTGTAGAGCGATGTAACTTTTAAAACAAAAAAAAAATCAAAAAACAGCAAGTGATAAGGTAATAATCGCAAAATACATGAAATAATTGGTAACGCCACGAGATAGTACCTACATTGCCCGATCAAGTAAGGTCATTGACTCGCTCAGCTGATCTTTGCGTAAAACAAATAAAATGATTCCAAATTTCCTTCATACTTTTATAGATTTAGGGCGGACTTAACTGCTTTGTGCCTAAGGTATACCAAATATAATAATTATTTATGCTAAAAGTGTTAGGTAATTAATTAAATTACATGTAAAAATAAATCTCTACAGGCCTGCTAGTTATAGCGTATTTAAAAATGTGGAATCAATAATTTTGATTACAATGATTTAAAAAAAGTTCTGGTACTTATAATTATTAAAAAAAATGTTCTATTACTTACCTAAATCGCCTTTGTATTTTTATTTATTTAACACTTAAATTTACGTGAAATTGTTCATAACTAGATACCTAATCAAAAATATTTACAACTATTAATATGAGTTCTGTGTCAATGGGTCGTCTTAGGGGCTGTTATAAACCCAATAACTAATCACCTCTGGATTATCACTGATTAGATAGACTTCACAAGAGCATAGCATTCCTTTGGGTACATAATCTTGCACGTTTAACGCAAAGATTGCACGTAGTTTGCACTATAAAAACGTCGAGTCGCCTGCGCATTAAGACCCGCGATTTCGTCACCAACTCCAGGTTGGTATACATGTAATTCCGAGACGCCATTATTTTCGCACGACGACACCACACCTTAATAACGTCTTGAGAGAAACTGAATTATTCTATCGATGCACTTAGCGCGCGGAGAGCGCGGGGCGCACGGGTCGCGCGCCGCGTCGCATGGCCAATCAAATAGGGTTTGGGGGCGTGTTTGATCTAGGATTGGCTATTTTTTGTGAGTCCACGTTGACTAGGTGAACCCATTATTATTGTTATTGTGGAATGGTGCCTATTAATGGTATGCATTATTTATTCATTCATGCGAGAATTGGTTCGAGTTATTAAAAAAAAAGTATTTAATTTTTTAATTTTATCTTTACAAATCGATAGTGTTTCATGCACCGGTTCAACCCTCCACGGGATTAAAACGATTAAAAGTAACGGTGTATATTTATTTACCTATATAATTTTTGTTACACAATCTGTAAAGATGACATTTTTTGTATGGAGATTATCCGAGTTCGACGATAAAAAGAAATATAATGTGTTTATTATGGGATACAGTTATACATATAATGTAGTATAGCTAGAAAACATGATATCGGAATACTAAAAGGCACTTTTTACATAGTAAAAATAATATTGTAATAAAAATATCGGGCATGGACAAATATTTAAACCAAAATGGACATTATAAATGATTTTCACCCATATGCTTAGCCCTCAAACTAAGTATCAGAGTATACATTTTTATTTTTTAAATTTAAATACAAGTAGGAATCCAAATATTAAATAAATAAAACTCCATAAATTGTTCATCAAACTCCAATTCCAAATTCTTATTATCAAATTCCTTAACAGAACTTTTACCAGCTCCTGCCTTAGTTAAAACGTTTCATTCTGATTTATTCAAATTAAATCGAAAATGAGATGAGGGAGTAAACCTTCGCGAGCCATGCCGAGGTTTTAGCCTGTGCGAATACCGTTGTGTATATTAATATGTGAAGTTATAATACATCTATAATACGTACATGAAAGGTATAGCATGCAAAACGGTTGCATGGTTACGTAACTCAGTGCGCCATGCGGTCACCAGATTGCGTCACAACGACGCCCAATTCACCGAAAACTAAATTTACTTTCGGAGAGCTTATAAATTGTTTTACCCGCTTGTACCGAGTGAGTGTCCTACACTTGCCCTCCAGCGCGACCATAGTCTGAAGTCTCTGGTTGCTTTCACTGACAAATTTTTCGAGGTCAAGACGTGACTTTGTCTTCTGGCTAGATAGACACCTAAAACTTGTCAGATATCTTTATATTATCTCTTAATATATACAACAAGGTTTACCTACCGAAATCAAATATGTATCCCTTGTGGACATCGACTTTGAAATCAGAACACTATGTCTCACATCCTCTGCTTTCCTACCGACCCGACGCGGCATGTCTACCTACACACAAACACGCTAGCTCGGGACAACTCTATTTACGAGGTCATCTGGATACAATTCGTTACTCCTTATTGAATTTTCGTATTATGTAACTCCAAAATCGAAATGTAATCGAAAAGGAAGAATGAATGAAACTGACTGAGGGAAAGCCTACTGTTGTAGATAGCTGATTCACCAAATGCCCTATCAATTCTTCAAAGAAAACCGTTGTTGCTACTTTATCGCACTAACTCTACTAAACCCAAATATTATAAGTAGGTACACAAACATACGAGTACTAACCATGTTTCCATAAAATTACTTTTTACACCACCTGCTCGATAATGTCGTATTACACGTCATACAAACCTCACTTGAAGCAAGTCATTATATGCCTAGGGAGATAATGCAGTATGGCCGATCCCTAGGGAATAATGAGATTTGAATTTGGAGCATCAAGAATCGTCAACATTGTGAATTAAAATGTAGGCGCATCGAACAAGTTGACTCGAAATTCAAACCAAAGAGTATGTAATCACTATGATTCAAACTGGCCACTAACAAAAAAAAGAAAATAGAATAAAACGTACGTACTGACGACACGGGAGCATTATAGAAAATTGAAACTATAGAATCTTGGAGTAGTGAATTTTGTTTGTTTAATGAACTTGTAAATATAATACTTATATTTCTCTGATATATGATTTGGTCTTTTAGTTATCTCAAAAATGGTGTAAAAAGTAGAGTATGCAACACGGGGATAAAGCTGTCTTTGTCTTGGGCGGCTTAAATTCCTCACTTCACTCAGGTTTCTTTATTAACTCCCTCGCAATGCTCAAGAATTAATTTTATAAATCCCTCACTATCGTTCGGGATTAAAATCAGCAACCTTCGTTTCGTTCGGAATTCAACATGCCGCCCTCGACTTAAAGACACTGCTTTATCCCCTAGTCACATAAACTACTATTTCATTACTCATACTCTGAAAGTAGGTCTGAAGTTGCCTGAGGAGCGGGCTGAAAGTGATACTTTTCATCCCTAAGGAGTTTTATTTGACAACTGACAGCTGTCAAATTATTAAAAAAAAACTAGTTCAATCTTCACATTTCTATTGAACCATGTTCCAATTTTTCATACAGCCAGTCAATCACAGCGCGATATAAAATTGAAATAACATAAAGGCAAGTCTTAATGAAATAATGTTATATTTTAAGTGATTTATTAATTGTTCTACTATTTCTTTAAATTACTTTATTTTTAAAAGATTACAATTAATTTCTAATTTTTCATTAATGAGGCTGAATAGCTGGCCGGCCGCAGAAAAAAAAAACAAAGTGGCAATCAGTCGTTGGTTTTTTCGAGTTTTGTTTACATTTCCATACAACGAGATTTGTATTAACACGTTATGTTTATCAGATTAAAATAGTGATTTAACGCCTAATTTCATAAGAGAAGAGGCCAAAGCAGTAGTGGAATACCTTTTACCGCCTAAATCTGAAGAAAGATACCTACTTAAAATCATAGGTACGCGCCGACTAAGGTTTTACAAACTTTATTTTTTATCTTTAGTTTCCTCGTATTCGTAATGAAAAGCACAGTGTTTACCTCGGGGTGAAAGTAACCCATTTAACCCCTCGAATTAGCGACCTCACCGCGCTCGTCCGCCAACTCCTTCTCGGGAAGAAATGAGTTACTTTCACCCCTAGTGTAACAATGTACTATTTCATTACTCATAGCTGAGCTCTGAAAGGTCTGAAGTTGCCTGAGGAGCGGGTTGAAAATAATACTTTTCATCCCTAGGGAGTTTTACTTTCAACTGACAGCTGTCAAATTATTAAAAAAAAAACTAGTTCTATCTTCACATTTCTATTGAACCATGGTCCAACTTTCTATACAGCCAGTCAATTACAGCGTGATATAAAATTAAAATAACTAATTAATAATTGGCTGGCTTGTTGGTCTTGTGGTTAGTGACCCTGACTGCTATACCGGAGGTCGTGAGTTCGATTCCCACCCAGGACAAATGTTTGTGTGATGAGCATAATCATTTGTTCTGTGTCTGAGTGTAATTTATCTATGATGTGTATGTATTTAGAAATATATAAGTATGTTTATCAGTTGTCTAGTACCCATAACATAAGCTTTGCTTAGCTTGGGACTAGACGGCGTTGTGTGATAGTTGTGGAATATTATTATTATTATTTCGTTTATTCAAATATTAACATATAAATTATATTTTTAAATATTCAATAAAAAAAAAACATTAAAAATATAAAAAATAGTAGCCCACCGGTATCGGGAACAGGGTCCAAGCTACCGGCGGTCAGGGCTCCAGAGAAAGGAACCTCCTGACTATACGAGCCGTGTCCAGCAATACTGCTTTCTGAATCAAGCCCTTGATCCAGTCGCCTAATGAGAGCCTCCTAAGATGTTGGTCGAGGCTCTTGGCTATTAAGCCATTGGCTGAAACAACTATCGGTACAATGACCGCTGAATCCACTTCCCACATGTCGACAACCTCGCGAACTAAGTCGATATAATTAATTTGTTTATCTTTCTTGGCTTTCACGAGGTTCTCGTCATGCGGAACGGATATGTCAGCCTCATCACCAACGATCGTGGGTGATGCATTCGGTATGCAGTCAGCAGTGTACGGACCCGCCTATCCAGGGCGTCAAGTTCTGTTTGAGTCCATTTGAGTACGCCGAAAGAGTACATCAATACCGGCATGAACCAACCGTTGAAGGCACCCACCTTGTTTCCGCCTGAAAGAAGGCTATTGAATACCTTTTTCAGGCGTCCAAAGAAACGCTTCCTCAACGATTGCTTCATGTCAGTGATACTGATGCCTAGAGCTTCCGACATACCCAAATACTTATAGGTTTCGGTTGGAGAGATCCATCTCAGATTTATGGAATCCGTGAGTTGAGTGCTCACGGACTCCACAACCTCCCCTCGCTTTACATGCATGACCGCACATTTGTCCACACCAAACTCCATCCTGATGGCACTACTGAAGTTTTCAGTTACCTTCAGTAGCTCCATCAGTTGCAGATTGTTGGGGGCGAAGAGCTTTAAGTCATCCATGTAAAGGAGGTGAGATATAACCTGGCCACCTCTCTTCAACCGATAGCCTAGACCTGAATTCTCCAGCAGTGTGCTTAGAGGATTCAAGGCTAGACAAAACCAAAGCGGACTCAAACTATCACCCTGGAATATACCTCGCTCGATCCTTACAGGTTCGCTATTCCTCTGGACATTTTGACATCCTGGATAGCGGAGGACCGTCCTCCATTGCCTCATACACGACATCAAGAAGGTGCATAGTGTTGTATCAATTTTTACAATTCCAGCACCCTCATAAGCCATGTATGAGGAACAGAATCATAGGCCTTTCTATAGTCTATCCAACATGTCGACAGATCCTTTCGGGAACGTCGGACCTGCTGGCTAATAGTCATATCAATGAGAAGCAGCTCCTTAGTACCGCGGGACCCGTTCCTACATCCATTCTGAAAAGGCGACATGATCGAATTTTCATCAATATGACTATTAATTTTACTTCTCAGTATGGATGTAAGAACTTTATAGACCGTCAGCAAACACGTGATTGGTCTATAATTTTTAGGCTCCGCAGTACTACCAGATTTATGGAGCAGGTGGGTTATTCCTGTTGTTAGGAACTGGGGCAGCGACCCTGACTCTAAGACTGAAACTGATATGCCAAGCGAGCATGCGATCTTGTAAACCACTTAATCCAGAAATTATGCAGCCCGTCCGGCCCTGAAGATTTCCAGTTAGGCAACGGATGGACTGCACGAGCTACATCTTGGGGGCTAATGTCTATTGCCCCCATTTGTGGTATTGGATCGCACGCTCGCTCGACCTCCCGAGTCCAGTCACCCTCGGTGTGACTGACAGGCACCGACCAGATGCTACGCCAGAATGAACTCATGGCGTCATCATCCGGGAGGCGCGCGTCAGTCACACCTTGGTCCGGCCGCTCCCAAGCCCTATAAATCCACCTTTCATTACTCCGGAATGTGCGATTCTGGGTGTATCGCTCAACCCGCCGCTTATACCTGCGAATACGGTTTGCCCATGCACACACCTTTTGCTTCAGGAAGTCGATGCGCTCTGTGACTCGGGACATATAGTCTCGGGGGCTGATATCAGTCCCCGAAAATGCCCGTCTCACAAAGCGCATCACTCTTGGACGAGTGTTGCCCTCCCTGAAGCAGATTAGTTTGCCGATGAGTGCTCTAGCCCCACCGATACGATGCTCGATCTTGCACTGCCAGGCCGGCACAGCTGATTTTGGTCGTGTAGCTACGTCACTGTTTGGGAATTTGACGTGAGCTACACGACATGCCGCTACGGCCGCGCAGTACATGATCGAGTGTGTATCGGTGAGATCTTCGCAGTCATCAAAATAATTTGACAACTGCGAATCCAGAGCAGCCACCAGCGCCCTATTCTTGTTCCACATGGGCAAACGAGGTATGCGTGGCCTAAGTTCGGGAGGTATATTGCGATATTCTCGAATCGCACACTCCAAAGCACTCAGTTCACTATTGCACTGGTTACTTACAGTCTGTCAAGAAAGTCATGAAAAGAATGTTTTGAGAACTACAGTTTTTGCTAATACTGGCAACACTGAATAATTGTTAAGCTGAGTACCTGAACTGTCACGTCGTATCTCTGTGGTTGATTTTTTACAATATTTCGGTGCTATTTCGAGTTTTTTTAATCGTGTAAGTGTTAAGATACAAAAAATGAATCGAAATGTTTATAAGAACGGTGCGAGACAAATTATATTTAAAGTTTTTCAAGGGTGTATAGCCGAAATTCAAGGTGGGAGTGCTGGGACGAACAAAGACGATGTTTGTGGTCGAACAGCAAAGTTAACCGGTACGTAAATATATTCTAAAGTTTAACACACTAACGGAAATATAATGCTTTGACAATCTTCTGTTTTTAAGTACAATTTATCTATCTTTAACATTGTTTATGTCTTGCTAAGGTTATGAAATTTACTTACGATTTATTATACTACCACTTAACGGTTTTGATATTTTGGTGTTTTTTATTTAGGTATGATAAATGTATTTGTATATTTAACATATCTTTATTGACTTTAGGTGTTTCCGAAAGTACAGTTCGGCGCATTGTGGACTAAGGCATGAAGAATGGAGGTAAATTTTTAACGCTTGGAAAACACAGGAAAGGCCGACCTACGAAACAAACTACGAGTCAGATGTTGGCCGGTTTCATTTTGAAGAAGTTTCAGGCAACATTTCTGGAGTCTAATACCTCGAATCTGATTATTTGGATTCGGATTAAAAAAGATTTATTTCATAAACTTTTTGTTTTTGCAATGAGCTCATACCTATCGATACTCAGCGCCATGCTGACGGCAGTGCAGAGAGGCAAAACATCGTGATTTGCACTTTGTAGTAAGTAAAGGACGAAAACAAGGGTTGATCAAACCAGACATTCTTATGAATATAAAACCAGATATTCAGAAGAATGTCTGTTTTGATAAACTCTTCCGTGTAGGTACGTAGGATAAACATATAACTATACTAATAAGCAAATAAAGAAGTCTAGTTTCGTCGCAATGTTTATAAAACAAAATTCAGACTGGTAGAGATTGCTTATGGCATTAAAACCGCCTTTGTACTTTTGTGTTGGATGAAGTTTTAATAAATAAATAAATGAGAACTACCATAACTATTATGTATCAGTTAAAATTAAACGTCAATTGAATGAAAATTTGTTCTAATAAAAATGTTGTTCGCCACTACGACAGAGTAAGTACTTTTATTTATAGGTGTTTGGGTGAGGATGTTGAGTACCAAAACTGCTTCTGACTTCAATTTAAGTTTATTTATTTATCGGACACAGTTTATAAAAACACTGGATATATTGATCCGTTTGCTACTGGTCGTTAGGTGTTGAGCGTAGAAGCAGATGATGGCAACTGAATGAAAAGGCGCGAATATATCGCCACGCGTCGAGTTGTAGAGATGTGCGCATGAATCGACTCGACTAATAAATAATTTTAGTGTTGGGATTCCAACAATAGGGAGCCACTACCAATGAAAGTCAAAACTCGTTTGCAAGCATGTATTAAATAGATAGACAAGTGTCAGATAGATCAGTAAAATAATGTACCTACAAGGCAGTAAAGGGACCGTAAATCGGTAATTATTATTTTATAAATAAAAGTATCAATATCTTTTAGTCGAAATTTATTGGGATACCATCTTAATGATGGTGGCGCCCTCCCTTCTTTTCATGACTTTCTTGACAGACTGTACGTTAGTAACCGTGTCAGAACTCACCTTGCCTGATATGTAGCTGGACGGTGGTACCACAGCTGGTAGGTACCACAGGCTGCGACGGAGGGGTAATGACACGGTCACTCATTTCCGTTCGGAGGCGATCAAGTACAGTATCATCCAACATATGATTACGCTGGATGACCCGCACCTGATCCGACAGTCGTTGGGCCGAAACGTTGACGGCTGGCTCAAGCACCTGATACAAAGAGAGCATCTGAACACGGTACGCGGTCAGGTTATTTCCTCCCTCTGTAGCCCCATAGTATGAGCGCATGACGTTCTCGTTGATGGATTGAGTCCATCGCATGCGCTGCAAACTTCCGCCAGGAGCTGAGACCCTATCAGAGGCCGGTGGGCCTCGAGGTCCTAAACAATCCGGCGGCCGGCGTCCTCCCCGACGACGCGTAGGTGGTGGTGTCGTCGGCGGCGAGTAGTACTCGTCGCTCGAGCTCGACGCAGCTGCTACGGCCGGTGTCACAGCACTCACGATGGGGCTGGGTTGCGGCGGCGGCGAGGCGGAGCTGAGCGACGAGGCCGGAGGTGGAGGGCGTGCACGTCGGGCTGTAGCTCTGGTCACCATTCACTTTTCCTCGTCGAGATTTTTCGTTGTCATAAGTATGACATGTAGTATATTTTACGTGAACCCATTTTCGAGAGTTACACGTATTTCACAGTAATTATTGTAGTTTTTATTGTATTTCTAAACCTGTTTTTTCTTCGGATAATTCCATTTTAATAAAATATTTTAATATTTGTAATTTGAAAAAATTTAATGAAAAATTTTTGACACGTCCTGTTGACAGTCAGACCACAGATTATTATTATTAACGTAAAGATAGGTATTAATTAATAGTACATTATGATGTAAGTGTGTCATAATAATAATAATAAAATCGCCATCGCCGTATCTCTACGTTGACGTCGTGGTGGGGCTTGCGCGCTCCAATAAACCCTAAGTCTGTGTCGGTAGCGCTTGCTTAGCCATAACATGACTAGGGTGAGGGGCCAGACCAAGAGAGATACAATCCGCAGGGCAGTTTTGTGGCGAACTGTTGGGCATTAGCGATCCCACGGACCCGATCTCCCGGGAGAATTCTTGTTCTTCATTTCCGGCTTGCCTTTATTGGCCGATCGTAGTGAACACTGACGAGGAACAGAGCTCCCGCCTCTCTCTTGCCTTTATTGGCTGGCTTGACTGGAGATTCGCAAGAACAAACGCGCTCGGGAGAAGGATGTATAATCCAGTAAGGTGCTGGTAGGGATCTTGACCGTACTTCCGGGATTGTCCTGATAGCCGTGGTATACCTCTCCACTCCTCAAGCACATCAGGATATGTTGCCCTCTTGTTGCTACGTCACTTCGTGCTAGCGACTATTTTGGGGGCCCATTTATTGAGTGTGCAAGTCATCCCTTGCCTTTTTATCAATTGAAATTATTAAAAACATTGTTCAGGCAAGGGCCATAGTCTTAACATAGTTCCTGGTAACCAGTCCACTTAAGACTTCAAAAACCATAGCCCTAAATTAGTTTTCCACATGTTGCAATAGTTTCCCTTTAACCGGGGTTGTCCTTGGATGCACTAGCGTAGCGCATACAGGGATAATCGCCGGTTGGTACCACGTTCCATTAGAAGCAGCTAAAAGGGCCTCTGCGAGTTGGTTTCGGCTCCTCGTATGCCTTCCAAAGGTCCAGGATCTCATGGTCCTGAGATAAATAAATGTATAATAATAATAATAACCATTTATTTTCAGGCATCAGAGGCCCATAGAAAAAAAATACATAAAATAATTAGAAAAATAATAATAATAATAATAATAATGTTAGTAATTACAGCCAAGACGGTATTTAGACTCGAACCGTGGTGAGGGTGTTAAGGCTTCTGCCTCGAATCTTGCGGGCAGCGGGGCGGCGGCGGCGGCAGCGCGGTAGCGGAGCGGGCAACGCAGTTCCATTCTCGAAACCAGCGGGCAGATCGCGCGGCACTATAGCGGCGTAGTGTTATGTTCGTGGTTGTGTCGTCGAGATATTTGTTTTTATTCGCGAACGAAATGTCTGAACAACGGCGAAAACCTCTTTTTGATTCAACTTATTCCTAACGCCCGATTTATTGTGGGTAAAACAGGAAGTAAATCCCTACTTATAGGGCAAGGAAAAGAAAAGGCGAGTTTTATCGAAATTATGAAGAACAGAGTCCTGACAAAGTCTACGTCTAAAATTGATCACACAACACTGCAATGCAGACGCGCGGGCCGGCACCGCCAGTCTTGTTAAACTCCGAAAAAATTACTTTTTCTATGGAATTTGTAACCTTCTTTAGCCAACATTGAGAAAAACATCAATTTTACCAACATTACACAACTAACTTACTGGAAATTTATGGAAACATCACTATCTTTTGGAAAAAATGGACCAAATTATCCGGCATACCCTTACGTCAATTTTAAACGTGGCCATGGATGACCGAGCCTGGGCTCAAGCTACCCTTCCCATCCGTATGGGAGGTCTCGGCGTCCGCAAAATTTCTAGTATTAGTTTACCAGATTTTATCCTCGGTTCACGGCACTGAGAAATTAATCAGGAATATCCTATCTTCCTCACTGAATGATTTCAATGTGCCGTGCTTCATCGAGCCTGTAGATGCCTGGAGACTTGCTTGCCCGAATACAAATCCGCCCGATAACCCGGCTTCCCAGTAACGGTGGGATGAGCCGCTCTGCAGAGTAGTTCAGGAAAACCTAATTCTAACATCTGCTACGACTGCGGAGCGGGCGCACCTGCTGGCTGTGGGAAATTGGGAGTCAGGTCTTTGGCTTCACGCACTGCCGTCGTCGAATATTGGCACCTTGTTCGACGATACTACTTTCCGCCTAGCTGCTGCCCTACGCCTTGGCGCTCCTTATTGTTCTCCTCATCGCTGTCACTGTGGCGAAGCTGTCAACAGCCTCGGTCAGCACGGCCTGTTATGCAGTCCAAGTGCGGGAACATAGCGCGGTACGCGAATATTAACGACATTATCCGACGAGCCCTTGTCATCGTCGGCATTCCGGCTGTTTTGGAACCTCATGGCCTGGCACGCGATGATGGTAAGAGACTGGACGGTATGTCTTTATTTCCATGGAAATTGGGTAGACCTTTAGTGTTGGACGCTACCTGTGTCGACACTCTTGCGCCATCCCATCTTCCTAGTTCATCGTGCAGTGCTGGTGCTGCCGCTGCGGCTGCGGAGAACCTCAAGCGGCGGAAATATAACAACCTTGTCGGCAGTTATATTTTTGAGCCGTTTGGGGTTGAAACTCTTGGGCCGTGGGGTCCGAGTGCTCATATACTTTTTGAAGAACTGTTAAGACGCTTAGTTGACACTTCGCGTGACCCAAGGGCTGGTTTTTATCTCGGTCAGAGATTAAGCATTGCCATTCAACGTGGCAATGCCGCCAGCCTCTTGGGCACACTTCCAGTCGACAGCGATGCGGAGGAGTTTTATGACGCCACATTTTAGTAGGAAGCAGCCCTTAGTGTGTATAGTAAGGTTAAGTATACTTAAATATTTTAATTTAAGTTTATTATGTATATATTTTGTAACTTTAAGTTGTAAATAAACATACTCAGATAATTTTATTTAAAATAAATACTTACTAGATGTTTTAATCTGTGGTACCTACTTAAACACAAACAGGCTGCCTTTGTGTAATTAAGTTTGTGTTGTGACTATTCTGTTTATTTTTTCCTTTTTCTTTGAGATTTCGGAATATAAATTATCAGAATGAGTTCTGTGATTGTACGTATAACGTTGAGTCGAGCACCTGTTCGTCCGTTTCATCAGTTTTATCGAGATATTGACTCTGTTAGTGTAAGTGACTCTTGCGAGATATTTGACTCTTCTATTTTTTGTAACTACATATTTTAACGAGACGGTGACTCTTAAGTTGCTCTCAAGTTTGTGAACCATCATGAGGAAAGGCCACAGAAGATGTGAAGTTTGCGCAAAAAAAAATCTTTTATCAAAGAAGCTTGGCATACTGAAACCTTAAAACCACAGGTATACAGGTTGATTCTTAAAAAAGTGGTATTAAAAGAAACAGCTTCTGTAACGTTGTATGTTTAAACTATTAAATATATAAATAAACTAAATATCGATATCGATAAAATGCACTACTCTAAACTCTGAAAATCGATAAGTTTATTGTACGTTGCGTATCCTTATTTATGACAGTTCTTTACTTCGAATTTTCATGTTGGTAGCTTTGTTTTTTTAAGTGGTTGGCTAAAGAAGGTTAACAATTTCTCTCGAACTGAATGTTCTAAGTTCTGTCTCTTGTTTACATGCTTTGTTGTCACCGCTTGACTAGAGCGCACCGCTCGTTGCCCGCCCCCACGCCGCTGCCACGCCGCTGTTTTAGGATTTGGATGTGAGGAGTCTTTTAAAAATGTATCGCTAATAATAAAAGTACTTAAAATAGGCAAAATGGATGAAAATACGTAAAAGTAAAAAATGGTCCAAGATATAGTGAACGCATTTTTACATAAGCCTCAGGGTCTCTATGCCAAGAAACGTGAATAACGCACTTATGATTTATTCTGCTTGTGAATTAGTCAATAAAAAGGGAACATCAAAGTGTTGCGTTATTTTGTCAAAACCAATTTGAGAAATTACATTTCGAAGTGAACTTCTTGTTTCTATGTCTGCAACTATAAGTATCTGATATTTATTATGCGCTTGTATTATAATATCGGCAGGCCTCCGTCACTCCATGTACTTGCGCGCTATAAGTGCCTACCGCTCAGCCGAGCGGTCTCGCTCCGCCGGCGGGTCAAATTCAGTGCGGTTTTCGCAAGCGAAGCGCACGCACGCCGTTCAATTTTAATAGTGCTGTTCGTTCGTACGCGTATTACGATGCCGTGTGGTACCTTATGTGCTGTAGGTGGGTGTAAATCAAGCAAAAGACCTAAAACACCTAACATTTTTCCATTTACCTGTCAATGAAGAATTAATTACCAGCTGTTAGCACTAACATAAAAAAAAAAAACAAATTATTTCTTACGGCTTAGTGCTTTATTTGAAGTCGGTTCTCTTTTTTTAAGGCTTTTTTTTCATTTCTTGTGAACATCTCCGAAGATCATCATCAAACTAAGAAGTATTATACTTATTTTAAAACGTTCTCCTAAATGTAACAAATCCTTTTCTGAAAATCGCATCGATATCGGTTTAGCCAAACGCGAGATTATCGCGCACAAACATACATACCTACAAACCATACAAGTCAAACTTCTCAGTTTGGCCTGTATGTCTGATCACCTCCTTTTTTTAAGTTGGTTAAATATTTTATAAATGATGAAATTTTTAACTGCCACATAAAAGTCAGAACATATTCACAGTTCTCAATTACATAGATAAAAAGTTATGTTCATTTAATTTTATCGAAGAGGCAGCCCTGCCATTACTGTGGAATCGCGCGGTGCGAAGCAATCACTGCTGTACGCTTGAGCATTTAGGCGCATTTTAGCATACAGTGGTTGTTGACGCGAGGGAGTAGGCAGTTATCGTAATAGGTATTGGAAATTTTCTACTGAGTGAAGTATCTGTTACGTAGTAACTATTCAGTAATCTGTGATATCGGTTAAATGGGAAATTGCGTGCCACCAATTCTGCCAATGTACGATAGTTACGGTCTTTGTATTGTCTACTCGTAACAAAATTCATCAGATTTTAAATCATATTTAAACCATTTAAGCCTAAGAAAAGCTCTCCAAATAATTGATATAAAGAATTTGGTCATGCTGACTGCAGGGTCCACTAGCAGTCACATCACCACAGGCGGTGCACATCCCGTTGTTGAGACATCACTAAACATCTCTAAGAATATAATTATGTCAAACTTAATTTGACATATTAATTATTTTATCACAATAGGACACCAGTCAAAGATGACAAGGGGACAGCTCAATTGGTTAGGTCATAATATTTGGGGTGCAGATATTTACACCATAGAGTCCATAGTCCACGGCCTGACCTGCAAACGTTAATAGGCGGAAGAACCGAGCAAAAACTTATATTTTAGGTGGTTTGAACTCCCTAATATAAGCTAATTATAGGGAAGAAAAAATTTGTTACTTGTTTATAATGAATAAACTCAAAAACTACTGGACTGATTTTTAAAAACTCTTTCACCATATCTACATTAACACTGAGTAAAATTTGCATATAATAATATTTTCTATTTCTACGCGAGCTATGCCGCTGGCAGAAGCCAGTTCTTATCAGTTCTGTGTCAATGTTCTTTATTTTGAAATTAGACTACTTGTCTAATTTCAACAGGGCAGAATCTTTTTCTGTGTTGATAATAAATCTTAAGGATTTTAATAAAATGTGTAAAGTCAGTATACAACTGACCAACCAAAGACCAATTTATCCAAATGAGATGTAGATATATTTTTGTTTTGTTTTTAAATAACGTTGCCCCACAATAGATACCAGGAATGACTGCTGTATCATGAGTGAGTTCACAAACATGTCAACTCACATCAAGGCACCCAGACCCGGAATTGTAACAAATACAAATATTTGTTTCGTGCGGGAGTCAAGCCCGCGGCATGCATACCAACAGCCAATAGCTCAGCCACTGCACTAAAAGTGCCATCAGTTATCCAAGTAACGAAAACATATTTGTGATTAAGTAGGTACGATTATGTTTAAGCAGCTCGGTAACACTTTGAACGTGTATGCTAGTAACGTAACTATTTTTTGAGCTGAGCTGATGTATACTTATAAAAATTAGCCTTTTTTTACATCATATGCAAAAAACAGTTTTATGTCAAAACTGTTGTTTGTATAAGCTCTTCTTAAATCTTCAAGTTAAAAAGTTTCGGTTAGTATAATTTGTTGAACTGTTTTAGATTTAATATAAAACGTTCTATATCCTTCGGTTTAGGAACAAGTAATATACTGGATATGGTTGGTCCCGCCCATGGTTGACGTATGGACACTGCCCCAGTGCTAATAAGTTTTTTTTTTAAAGCCTTGTTCGAATTGCGAATAAATAGGCTATGATGGAACTGTTACTTGTGTAGCCGGGCAATACATGATTTTATAACCACATATACAAGATAGTATAATAGGCTTATTAGTCAATAAACACCACTGTTCATAGAAATAACAGGAAAGGTGACTGTGGAGATTACTAGTTACGAGTAACTGCTGACGTACCTTGGAAGGGAGGGATGGAGGGTGGTTGTGCATCACCCTCGTTTTCTGCAGTTATCTCGCGCGCAATTCCCACCACCGCCACCAGAGGGGCGGTTACAGCTTTGAAATCGGATAATTACCAATGTGAATTTTTCAATCCATATGTAGATACTTTTGTAAGAATATCTAGAATATAACAGACACTCCGTGTCTCGAAAAACACGTACTCGTAAAGTCATTGGTCCCAGTTGTCACTCCTAGATTTTCGATCGTCGTTACAGGTGCCAGAAAGTGTGACCATGAAGTCTATCTAAGGAGTATCGTGTTCCCCAGTAGCTGGACGGTGGAGGTCTGACAGGCAAGTGCTTCATGTAAAACACGGGTATTAAGCCGCATTCGGTTAGACTAGAAGCCTACCCCAAGCTAGTTGGGAAAAAGGCTAGGCAGATGCTTATAAAAAAGCAGCGCGGTATTGACTACGCTCATGGCGGTCAAAGCACCAGAATTTTAGTATCTGCTTATCTTTTATTCCCTTGACTCGCTTTGCTTGAGTTTATAATAGAGAAATAATCTCTGGATTGAGGGTAGGTAGTTTTTAAAACTTGCAGTTCACCGGTACCCAAAACCTGTGTTTTAACTTCCTGCGGTTCTCTTCCACGCTATAGCATAGCATAGCATAGTCGGCCTTATAATGTTCCCACTGTTGGGACTCGGGCCTCCTCTCTAGGAGAGGGAATGGGTCACACTGTAAAATAATATAATTATCAAATTATTTTGAATTTTGCTGCCATATGCCTTTAGTCAAGTCAAGATGGGGTTTTCACCCAATATTTGCAAAACCTAAGTCTGGGTTTAATTCGAGAACGTTTTCATAAGGAGCAGGGGCCTCCGGTTCACTTGCCCTCTTTAGAGGTACGCTAGTAGACTGCATGGCAGGCAAATAAATTACTTACGCAGGGGTAGTACCTGGCAGTAGGAAAGCTCGGCGGCAGTATAATTATGTACTTGAGCTATGGTGTTGTCGGTGGCAGGCGTTTGTGTAATACACTTTATTCCAATAGAGCTGTTCGCCAGTACGGACATTCAGGTTGTAAACCTGTGTCATCATGATATGTGGCACAATCGTCATTGATTGTGAACATTTATTTGGTGGGAAGTGAGACTTCTTGTGAGAAACAAGCAATCCCAATAAGTGGTTAGTTATTTATTATATTAAAACCCCACAGGTAGATAAGCAGCAAGTACTTTATTTAGGAATTGGAAGGCCCCCAAAGGACAATCCGATTTTCCATATTAAAAACCTCATAGGTAGATCCGAGAGGCAAATAGGTACTTTATTTATTTACGTAGTTGAAGGCCCCCAACGGACAATCCAATTTTCCGTATAATATAAAATTACATATAACACGTTATGATTTTTTTTAATTCATGTAACGGACACGTACAAAATTACGTAACGATTTCTAAATTAGTTCAAAGACTCACCCTGATGCCGGTTTTATGGCTTAGAAAAATTACCATCCGATGACGATGCTTCACTCACGTAATATTGAATTTCTAAGTTTTCACTTAAATGACTATAATTCGTGCGCTTATCACTATTTCTTTTTAGCAATTTATGGCTTTTTAAAAACGTATTTAAATACTTTAAAAAACCAAAAGAACAGAACAGATGCGAAACAGCGAAGCACTGAAACGTGAATGAGCTGGCTAAGTGAAAATGTCATTGACAAGAACAAAATTTTAAGTCCACCTTACCTTAGATTAATATTTATAGTTTTAAATTATTTGTTTTTCTCCTATATCAGTGCGAAATGACGAGTCTGTAAGTGACACATGTGTGTTTATGCAAATATCGAGAACGAAGCTTGAGAGTAATGTCGTTTTATACGTCGTATAAGGGGAGATAATGCAGTATGGCCGATCCGGAAATAATGAGATTTGAATTTGGAACATTAAAAAATCCTCAACATTGTGAATGCATTGAACAAGTTGACTCGAAATTCAAACTGGCCACTAACACAAAAAAAGGAAAATAGAATAAAACGTGCTTACTGGCTGAGCGTTATAGAAAATTGAAACTATAGAATCTTGTAGTATAAAATTTTGTTTGTTTGATGAACTAGTAAATATAATACTTATATTACTCTAATATATGATTTGGTCAACCAAATTGCCTTTTAATTATCTCACAGATGGTGTAAAAAGTAGAGTATGCAACACGGGGATCAAGCTGTCTTTGTCTTGGGCGGCTTGAATTCCTCACTTCACTCAGGTTTCTTTATTAACTCCCTCGCGGTGCTCGGGAGTTAGTTATATTGTTCCCTCACTGACGTTTGGGATTAAAATCAGCAACCTTCGTTTCGTTCGGAATTCAACATGCCACCCGCGATTTAAAGACACTGCTTTATCCCTAGTCACATAATCTACTATTACCTTTAGGGCAAGTATCCATGAATTCAAACAAAAATATGAATAAATGTGACGTGAAAATACTTTTAGCTTAAAGTAAATCCCAAAGGTTGACTGTGATAGTTTATGCCTATGTATAGATATAGATATATAAAATATATAATAGTAATAATGTGTTAAATAATAATTACAATAGATATTTGAAAGATAACGTTTAAATTCAAATTAAAAACCAACATTCAAGTGGTGACAAACAAGTATGACTCATGGTTGTTTGTTACTGCCTATAAAAGCCGCTGCGCCGGTCGTCCTGAGTCACAATCAAAAATCATTCGCTGCCCGTCGCTCGCCCCGAACGGACGTGGCGCCCCGTGCATCGCACCCGCTCTGTGCTACGTGCCCCCTCCTACGTCTCGCCGCGCCCGCTCGCCGTGACGTCATCAGTGGTCACCGACCACGCCACTATCGAAAGCCGCCTTTTTCAAGGCAGTGGACGATAGGCTATTTCCTTACGGAATAGTCGAAAACATAGTGCCCCTTAAGGGAAAAGCCACAGTTTCGTGGTCCTTGGCGGGAATACCTCACGGTGTCAACAAGTTAAGGGGGTGTTGCCCCAATACACCCACCGAACCCCTTCAGGGCTAGGCAGTCATTTGGAGTCGGGAGCTAGGTCTTGGCCTTGGGGGTGGCCCCTCGTCAGACCTATAACTCCGAATTCTCTTTCAGCTACACACCTGGTGTCGGTTGGGGTGTCTATCCCTTCGCACCAGACCCTGTCAGGGCCCGATCGCACATTAAGATTGGCGATCGGATTACTAGCTTAGGGCTCACCATTAGGTACACACCTCCCAGCGTGCACAACCCTTGCTGGGAGGGTCACTCACCCCCGGGCCCGTCCACCCGGGGACTTAGGTGTTAGGGACATAGGTTCTAAAAACCCATGTTGCCCCCTCTTTAATAGCTACCATGGATCCTATGGATCTTAAGAAAGTCGTCGCTACCGAGACAATACTTGCTTTTTTTTTAGCAAGTATTAGTCGAGGACCCCACTTTCATCAACGGTTACCAGGAGAAGCTCCGCAGTTTTGTCGGCACCCGGAAGACCACCCCGTCCCTACCTTCCTCATCGGCGGATCCCTCCACCGATGACACTATTCAGGCCCCGTCCACGGGACTGAACCCCTCATACCCCTGTTCTTCTTCCCAATTAATGGGTAATCCAGAAGAAACATCCCCTATGGACACGACAGTGCCCATAAACAACGTTGACTCAGAGCCGTCAGACCCTGAGTCCCTAGAGTCCTCCTCTGAAGACGACTTTCAAGTCGTCCTAGGAGGGAAGAGGAAGGCCAAATCTAAGGCCTCCGCCAGCAAGGCCAAGAAGACCGAAGTCTCCGCCCCCACCCCCGCTACTACCATCAGTAGCAAACCCGCCCCGGCACCACAGCTATCGCAGCCCAGCTGCAACTCCGCTTCTGCAAAGAAGCAACGTCCCCCACCACCCTTGTACATCCAGGACAAGGCGAAGTGGACGGATGTATCCAAAATGTGTGTTGATCGTAAGATCAACTATTCGAATGCACGAGCATGCCAGCAGGGCATTCGAGTCCAAGTCCCGACGGTCGCCGACTACCGGGATTTAACCCGATCTCTCAAAGAGAGGAACGTGTCCTTCCACACGTACTCTCTCCCTGAAGACACGTCGACCCGAGTGGTCATAAAACGGGTTCCAAAAGAAATTCCTACGGACGACATAAAGTCCGATCTTATATCGCAGGGCGTCCCTGTTTCTGCGGTACACCGCCTTCACAGGGCCCGAGGCAGAGAACAGTACGACATGGTACTGGTCGTCTGCGACCCCACCGAAGGACACCACCCGATCTTTAAGATCAAATCGGTGTGCTCCCTGTCCGGCATCTCAATAGAGAAGCCGTACAAACCCTCCATAGTTGGCCAGTGCCATCGCTGCCAACTATACGGCCACGCGCAGTCTAATTGTTTTGCAAAACCCAGATGCGTAAAGTGTCTGGGCGAGCACGGCACAACCGACTGCCCTCGTCCCAAAGACCGCACGCTCTGCACAGAGCCACCAAGCTGTGTGCTGTGCGGTCAGGCTGGGCACCCGGCTAACTACCGGGGTTGCCCTAAAGCACCAAAAATTTCTCCTAAGCTCGCAAAGCGCGCAGCCGCACGCCAGCTTAGAGAAGCCCCCTCAGGGCCAGCCCCTTCAACCCAGCTCCCCGAGCGTCTCGCTCCCCAGCGTCCGTCCCCCTGGAATAGGCTGAACCACCAAAAGGCCTTCCCGGCCTTGGCGGTCCCTCAGCCTATCCCAGCGCTGATGGCCAAGCCCATCCCTGCGCCTACTCCCGCCCCTGTGGCACCCGCAGTCCCAGCTGCAGCCCCTAAGGCTGTAACTCGGTTCACTGGCGTGATCCCTCCCAGGACCGATCCAGCGGGGTCAATCATCCTGGAACACTACATTGTTTTCATGACCCAGGATGCCAGAGACATGGCTGACGAGCTACACGTAGCTCAAGTCACTGGCACAGTGTCCCACCAGAAGATATATGAGATCTTCGACCAGCACAAGCCGACACTGGCCGAGCTGGACAAACTCCCAGCCGTTACCCTTAATAATTAATTAATGGATAAGCGACTGAAAGTTTGTAGTTCCAAACCGCGATCCCTTAAATTAGGTTTCTTCAATGCTAATAGCATTAACTCCCAGCGTGATGAGATCGCGTCCTTCCTCCGCGACCATCAACTAGACATTCTCCTTATACAGGAAACTTATCTAAAGCCCCACCTCAAAGATCCTAGGATTGCCAACTATCGAATAGTTCGCAACGATAGGATCCGCTGTCACGGTGGTGGCACGCTCATTTATTACAAAAAAGAACTGTACTGCATTCCCCTATCTCCACCGGCGCCCTTATCTCTACTGGAGTTCTCGGCTTGTCGACTAGGCATGACTGGTCACCCGCCGATCACAGTCATCTCCGCCTATTACCTTCCATCGTCTTCTTCGTCTAGTTTAACAGACGAAGCCACCGCTCTCACCAGAGACCTGACATCTGTCTTTAGCATGAGTGACTCCGTTATCTTAGCGGGCGATCTCAATGCTAAACACCCCGCGTGGAACAGCAGCACGACCAACCCTAAAGGTAAGGTCATTTTCAACCCTGGTGCTTCCCTGAACTTCGACATCATCGGCCCGATGTGTCCCACTCACTTCCCTCACGATCCCAATCATAGGCCTGACGTTCTCGATGTAGCGCTGCTAAAGAATGTAAACCTCCGTTTGCAATCTATAGAAGCAATACACGAACTTAACTCTGACCACCGCCCCGTGGTCATGCACCTTGGCTGCCGCTCGGGAAATCTCGACCCCGGACAGCCCCCCCCATCCCAACTGATCACTGACTGGAAGAAAAGAAAGTAAGCGAACGGCTGAAATCTTCTACGTCACCTCAGTTGGACTCCATCCCCGACCATATAGTCTCAGTCGCCGAGACGACGGAGGCGATCGACTCGCTCACGGAGCACGTACAATCCGTCCTGAACGATTGTTCAAGGGAGATTCCAGTGACAGAGGACTGTCGCTGGAAAATCCCGGACAATGTACGGGCTCTGTTGACCGAGAAGAACGCTGCTATCCGTGCGTATAGCGCTTTTCCCTGCGACGCCAACAAGGCTCACATGCGTAAATTACAGCGTGCTGTAAGGAAGCGTATGACCGAGCGGCGTTCCGCCCGCTGGGAGAAGACGCTCAGCGAACTTGAGCCTACCCATCTCGCCTTCTGGCAACTCCAAAGGAAGCTACGTTCCACTGAAGACTCCTCCATGCCCCCGCTCACCCGCCCTGATGGGAGTGTCGCTTTCGACAACTCCGAGAAAGCGGAATGCCTGGCCGACAGTCTCGCAGCCCAATGCTCGCCCAGCTCTCATCTAGTAGACCAAGCCCACATTGATATGGTGGATGCTGAAGTCGAAAGAAGAGCCTCCCTCCCTCCCGTTGAAGACCCCGATAACCCTCTAGCCCCCGTCACACCCGACGAGGTAGAGGATATCGTGAAAAGGCTCCAACCACGGAAAGCCCCCGGTGCCGACGGCATCACGAACAGAGTGTTCAAACTCTTCCCCCCCCCCAGCTCATAATGCTAATGACCGCCATCTTCAATGGCGCATTAAGCAATAATATATTCCCGCAAACGTGGAAACAGGCCACCGTTATCGGCATCCCCAAACCAGGCAAGCCCAAGTCTGACCCCTCCAGTTACCGTCCCATCAGTCTCCTCAACGTTCTCGGTAAGATCTACGAGAGGCTTATTTATAAGCGACTCAAAGATTTTGCCGAAACCAAGGGTCTCATCCCCGACGAGCAATTCGGGTTCCGTACCGAACACTCGGGTGTCCATCAAGTTCACCACATTGTGGAGCACATAAGCGTTGGCTTCCAACGTAACACGATGACGGGCGTCTTGTACTTTGACATAGCGAAAGCATTCGACAAAGTCTGGCACAATGGCTTATTATATAAGCTATACCAACTCGGTGTGCCAGATCGTCTCGTGCTCATCATGCGAGACTTTCTGTCGAATCGCACCTTTCGCTATAGAGTCGAGGGAGCTCTATCCTCCCCACACCCCATCAGAGCAGGAGTCCCTCAAGGCTCCGTTGTCTCCCCTCTAGCCTTCACGTTGTTCACCAGCGATATCCCCAAAAGTAAAAAGTCTAAGTTGGCTCTATTCGCTGACGATACGGCTATTTACTACACAGGTCACGACCCCAGAGTTATCGCTCGCAATCTCCAAACCTCCGCAAACCTTTTGGGCAAATGGTTCCGAAAATGGAGAGTCGAGGTTAACTCTGATAAGAGTCAAGCCGTTCTCTATACGAGACGGCGGAGATCTGACCCCCCTCCCCCTCCGATCACCATGTACGGCAAGCCGATCCCCTGGGAGAAGCAAGCCAAGTACCTCGGAGTGATCCTCGATGAACGCCTATCCTTCGCCGAGCACATAAAGCAGGCTCGCTCGCGAGCTGCTTTCGCTCAGGGTAATGAAGCCTTTCATTACCTACTGACTGCCCGCAGCAAATTGTCACGCGAGTGTAAATTGCGCCTTTTCACGGCAGTCATCCGCCCGATCATGACCTATGCCTGTGCAATCTTCGCACACGCCAAGGCCCGCCACCTCCACCGGATGCAGACCCTCGAAAACCGCACCCTCCGAAAAATCCTCGGAGCCCCCTGTTACATCCGAAATGAGAATCTACACCTGGATCTCAGAGTCCCCACCATCCAGCAGTTCATGAAACGCCTGTGCAAGCGTTTCTTCGATACTGCTGTGAAGCACCGCAACCCCCTTATCGCATCGGCAGCCCGATACGAACCCTCCCGCATCTCCAAGATTCGCCGCCCTAGGCATACCCTAATCGCCCCCGATGACCCCACTACCCTGCTCCAAGAGAGCCGTAGGGAAACCAGTACAGTCAGAAAACAATACAGACCGCGATCCTTCCGTCCTCGCCGTCGAGGCCCGCCGCGACAACCCCGGAATTGTCCTCCCCGTCCCTTGCTCGAGCCAGCCCGCGACGCTGAGCCAGTAGTCTAAAATTCCCCTATAATAATAATAGAATTTTTGCTCGATCCAGCCCGTCCCTTTGCTGCCCTCCCCCAGCGACGCCCTAAGCCGAGGCTCGTACCCCACAGGGGGTGCCCTTAGCGTAGTCGCTTAGTTTTTAAGTAGTTAAGTAAGCCCTGGCTGGAGGCTTTGATTAGAAATCAAGGCCGCCACAGACAAGTTCGGTTAAGCAGACGACAACCTCCTAGGTTGACCTGCGAGAGGCAACAATAAAAAAAAAAAAACGTCCTGAGTCATTTTCTCGGTTCAGACGTCGGACGGTGCGGAGCTCTCTCTTACTTGCTGTTCAGCTCTAGACCTTTACGGACTGACTAAGTTCAGTTACTTATTTAATATAATAGCTTAATATTATTGCTAATGTTGTTTGATTCTGTGTATTTGTTACACTGTGACTTATGTTTCTAATTATGTTATTGTGATGATAAAATACTTCCGAGGTGTTTCTTGGCCGTTCTTCACCTCGAAGACCTAGATTCCGAACGAGCCAGTAGTTTATTCGATTAACTGACAAGCGTATTGAAATAAATACATAATCTTGTCTTTCTGAGCTTTTCTTTATAAAACCCTTCCCTTACACACCACAGTCATAGGAACTTTGATACACAGTAGATAACCGTTATCCATCTTGACATGTTTGTATGATATATAGGTAGTTATAAATATACATATCAATATATAGTCTTTCCCCTTGTTCATTTCTAACAACTGCCAGAAAATGCCTAAGTCCGCCTCTGTGTCTTTGTGTGCATAAAGCATTCAATAAATAAATGTTTATGTATACATACCATAAGGGCAGAGACAGCGGTAGTTGGCGCCGTTGAGAGGTTGCGTGAGGTCGACACATATGCCGTTGTTGAGGCACGGCGAGGGCGCGCACGCGTCGCGCTCCTCGCAGTGCGGGCCGGCGCGCCCGCCGCAGCACTGGCACTCGTAGCCTTCCTGCGAGCACACCACATCGGTCACACTGACCCATGCCTCCACTGACACTTATCACAAACTTCATATATCTATACATACCATTGAAACGTTAGTGTAACACACACCCTTTCCTGAACAGTCTTGAAACTCGCCGCAATTGTCCGATTTCACGGTTACTTTTAGTCGCACACATTGGGACTTCCAGTTTTCAGAAACAACTGAAACAGAAACAATTTAAAGAAACCGCGTTGTATTTTTACCAAAATACAGTCCTTAGAAATACACGTTCAAACCACTGGTTGAAATGATATCAAATAGAACGCATCAATGAGTTTTCCCACCGCTTGCTTCGGCACGCAACTTTACGCAATATTTAAGCTGAACAAAGTATGATGTGTAATTGGTTGCTCCACCAGTTTGTTATACACCACTATTTTTTAATTAGTACACATTCTTAAAGGGCTCATTAGAAAAGCCCTTGTTATTTTATAAGTAAAATCTCAATAAAAAATATATAAAAATTCATAAACAGCAAAGTTATTAGCGTTGGTTTATGTCCCAAAATGTCACTCAATTTATGGAAATATTGTGCAGGCTATTGATTAATGAATGAACAAGTGACAATTATTAAGGAAAAACACTGCCCGCAGTATTTTCTACTAGCAATTGTTATGTTTGATTGATTCTATGATCAATTTACCTTTTCGTGGTCAATTTAAGGATTTCGGTTTTTTCTACTTTTTTTTACTACAAAAATATGATCAGTGATGGGTACAGATAGAGCCCCATTTTTTTGTGTACTAATTAAAAAGTAGAGATGTATAATATGCAGTTTGTGATGATCTCTATTTGAGTACCTATAAGTAAATTGACGCCTTCAGTTAGATCCTTATCATAGAGCGTGAAGAGTTTGGCGCCGCGCTCGTCCAGCGGCGTGATGTCCAGCAGCATGCCGTCCGACACGTCACAGTGCTCGTGCCCCTGGCGCGTCACCTGGTACACGGCCGGCTGCAGAAGCGTGCGGTGTTCCCTGGAAAATCAACCGCTATAACGACTCGCCGAGCCGGTACAGGTAACTGCTTAAACCTGCCGGCGACGATATAGGTCACAGATTTATAGTTCTATTAATACAGCTGACCTTTCCCCATCGACGTGTGAAACGTGGGCCTCGGGAGTGCCGTTCTTGACGTTGACCTGTCCGAATGTGTCGAGTAGCAACGAGTCCGCGATGCGCACGATAAGGATGTCCCCGCTCTGGATGTCGGCGGAGCCCTCCCACGACACGATGACCGGGGGGCACTCCTCCTCGCCCGTACCCCCACCGCTGCACTCCTCCGCCATCCGCACCGCAAAGTCACACACATTAATTAATTATCAAGTCAATCTCTGTGAATACTAATTAAAATGGCTACTGTTACATACATGTTAACTTTATCATTAAATATGCATCAAAGAGTGCAAGGTGCAAGCTTTTAGTAAAGATTTATAAACAAATGAATTTTAATGTAAGAAATGAGCTTCAGGCTGTCCCGCTACAAAATATGGTCGACGTTATGGTCGTTAGGAACAGAGGTCAGTAACGTTACCATTATAATGTCGTACGTGCGCGTGGACTGGGTACGTATCTTATATGCAACCACACTAGGAAGTATCTTTGAGGTTTTATTATCACCTTCAATGAAAACTTATGATTATGTTATTGGGTTAATGCAAACACCGTTATTAAAAAAAAACACATAATATACATATATCTACTTATCTCAATATCTAACACATTGGCGAGATTATAAAGGAAACATTTTTCTATACGTATGTTACTGTTTCACGCATAAATGGCTGAACGAAATTGGATAAAACAAGGACACACAGTTAGACCATGTCATGGAATTGCATATAAGATACTTTTTACACCACCTGCTCGATAATGTCGTTTTACACGTCATACAAAGCTCACTTAAAGCAAGTCATTATATGCCTAGGGAGATAATGCAGTATGGCCGATCCCTAGGGAATAATGAGATTTGAATTTGGAGCATCAAGAATCGTCAACATTGTGAATTAAAATGTAGGCGCATCGAACAAGTTGACTCGAAATTCAAACCAAAGAGTATGTAATCACTGTGATTCAAACTGGCCACTAACAAAAAAAAAGAAAATAGAATAAAACTTGCTTAATGACGACACGGGAGCATTAAAAAAAATTGAAAGTACCTATAGAATCTTGGAGTAGTGAATTTTGTTTGTTTGATGAACTTGTAAATATGATACTTATATTTCTTTATTATATGATTTGGTCGACCAAAGTATCTTTTAATTATCTCACAGATGGTGTAAAAAGTAGAGTATGCAACACGGGGATAAAGCTGTCTTTGTCTCGGGCGGCTTAAATTCCTCACTTCACTCAAGTTTCTTTATTAACTCCCTCGCAATGCTCGGGAGTTAATTTTATAAATCCCTCACTACCGTTCGGGATTAAAATCAGCAACCTTCGTTTCGCTCGGAATTCAACATGCCGCCCGCGACTTAGACACTGCTTCACACGTCACATAAACTACTATTTTATCCGAGAGGTATGTTCCCTTGGGATCATTATCTACTTTCACTCGGGCGAAAGCTAGAAATGAATATAACGAGCTTATACTCTTTCTTCTCCATAAAAATAATCTCAGAAGATATCCCTAAGACAAACTTCGCTATTGCAATAATCCGACGACAAAACCATAACATTTTTGCCGAAACAAAAACAATTCCATTAAAGTAAAAAGTCTCGTTTCATCGTCACGGAGGCACCACAACAGTCCAATCGTACATAAATAATGGATTAGACGTTTTCCTTAACAGAAGTAATGAATAGAGTTCAACCACTGGAGCAAAAAAGCTTTTTTTTCCTTATTTCTCGTTCAGTAAGACGATTTATGGTTTATGTATTTGACCTCGGTGGGCTCGCTACTGTCACGATCAAAGTTGCGCGAACAATAATATTATGTTCTAAGTAAGGGAACAGGAGAAAAGACTTAGTATCAATTGCCCATGGAGATTAAGGTTCGTACAGTATGTCTTATTAGTATCTGATTTACTACAACATGTCATATTGTAGGCTGTCATATAATAGGTAATTGAATAAAATTCGCATGTGATTGACAATATTTAAGTGATTGACGCTAATTGATGCAAAAATTGATAGTTTACTTTAAACGATTGAAGCAATTGTCAATGTATCAATACATTGTCCATTTCAGGGATTCTGGAAAGACTTAAATATTAACTAGCGACCAGCTCAATTACGCTTCACACGAATGTTACAAATGTTTGAAATTCTCGTCTACTAAGTATTATATGCATGGTAAAAACTGGACTTCAAGTAGAAGTTCCAAATTTTACGTTTGAAGGATAATTTACTTTTAGCTTTTTTGATGTCAAGGGGAAGCACATTCCAGAGTTTTATGATGGAAACAGCGTAAGAATTGGACATAAAGGCAGTACGGTGAGAAGGAACGTGAAGTATCATAGCATGTTTTTGAATGCACGAAGATTAAGATTATGAGAACTGCCCAACACTTTTAAATATTGTTTTAAATAAACAGGAGCACAAGGATCGTTCACTATGCTGAAGAGCGTATCTGAGGGATCTTCTGTGACGGATGGGCAGCCATTGAATACAAGTTATTGCCTATAAACTACGCAGAAGATCGGTCGCTCCGCGTAGTGCCATATCCCGTAGTGCCGTAGCCCACTAGTTGTAGTTCGTTCCGACGCCGATATTCCGCAACGAAATTTCCGTCTAGTGTGGCATAGGCCCGGTTGAGACTAAGCGTTTCGCTTCATCGTTTATACCGCGTATCGAAGGACTTTTTAAAGCACAATTCTCTTGCTAAGGTCTTCCAGTCCAATTATATTAGGTGTCTTCAACGTTAGAGTGAATAGGCCTATAATACATTCAGTCAAAAAAGTATCGGGTGTTTATGGTTCCACATTTTTGATTTTTTTTTTTGTTGCTAGATTGGCACAACTGTTTTCCATTTTGGCGCGGAGTTTAAATTACATCTGTCATTTATATTAAAAACAGTGCTGTTTTTAGTTATATCACATCTAGTTACTAGTTAGTAGAGTATAAAAATATCGAAAAAGAGTTTGTCTTAAATTTTGCATCGCCAATGGAATTTCGTGTTCGGAGTCACTGAAAATGTTACAAAAGGCTTACGGTGAATTGACGTTATCAAAAACACGTGCTTATGTATAAAGTATTCAAAAGCGGTCGAGATGTGATGGAAGACTCTGCAACTGAAGTTAACAAAAGTGAAGGAAATAGTGACTGAAAATCCTCATTCAAGTTTGAGAGACATAGCCGCCGAACCTTCTGTATTTCACGAGTCGATCCGTACCATTTTAACTAATCATTTGGGTATGAAACATGTTGCCGCTCGGCTAGTCCCAAAAGACCTGAATTTTTTCCAAAAACGCAATCGCATGAGTCGCTGAGGACATGCTAGAACGAGTCAATTCCGACCCAACACTCATGAAACGCATTGTTACTGGCGACGAGACGTAGGTTTACGAGTTTGACATGCAAACAAGTCAACAAGCTTCGGAGTGGCGCCTTCCAACTGAACCAAAACCGAAAAAACCACGCCATAATCGATCAAAAGTCAAAGTCATGTTGACTGTTTTCTTTGACTATCGCAGTGTTGTGCACTCGGAATTCTTACTGGAAGGTCAAACGGCAAATAAAGAATATTATTCGAGCATTATGCGGCATTTAAGAAGGCAAATTCGACGAAAAAGACCAGATTTGTGGAAAGAAAATTATTGGATTTTGCACCACGATAATGCGCCTTCGCACAAGGCCATCATTGTGAACGAATTTTTGACCAAACACTCAATAAATACCATCGAGCAGCCACCATAATCGCCAGATGTAGGTCCAGCCAACTTCTATCTTTTTTCTAAACTCAAATTACCACTTCGTGGCGCCCGTTTTCTATCTCGAGAACTGAACTCAATTTCGGAAACAGCGTTTAAAAAATGTTTTGATGATTGGGTTATTCGTTGGCTTAAGTGTGTCGTTTCTGAAGGGGCATACCTACTTTGAAGGTGATAAAATAAATTTGGATGAATAACAAAATTTTTGTGTATTATTGATCTTTTCCTGAGTTTGTTTCGGTGTTTCTTCTCAGGGTAGTCAGCTAGGAAACACCGGCCTCATCTAGCTTTAATTGATGAAAAAAAAAATTGACATG
Organism: Mythimna albipuncta; assembly: GCA_929112965.1. Classification (NCBI taxonomy): domain Eukaryota; kingdom Metazoa; phylum Arthropoda; class Insecta; order Lepidoptera; family Noctuidae; genus Mythimna; species Mythimna albipuncta. Next base: position 20,720,987 of record OV815959.1, on the reverse strand, counting down.
TAAAAGTGTTTTTATAAAACCTACTTGCAAAATAAAGATCATTTATCATTTCCCGGTACTTTCTTGACATAGTAGTAAACTAATGCGCTTCATCATCAATGGTTGCATCGCCACTTTACTTAAGTCGCAGTCAAGCACTTGTTTATGGTAATTAAAAAATACTTAGAAGGATTATATTATAATCCACAATATTATTCATATCATATGTAATTTACGTAATCACTTACAAAGAGCTCATACCGGGCAAAATCGATCGCTAAGAGAAAAATAACTTGACCGTGGCAATATATATAACCTTGCAGAATTGATCGATATGCAACACAGTTGTTATGTTATGTGGATGACTGTCATCCAAAAGCCTTGGAATGGTTCATTTGTAGAGTCTTAGAGCGCCTTCACTTTAGCGTTTGTCCAGCGTAGGCGTTTATCGAAAAACGTATGTGCAACGCAGACGCCGCGGCAACGTGGCGCAGGCGTTGCGTTGTTGCGGCGTTCAATCGTCTCCAGAAGAAACACCGCAACAAGCAACGCAAGCTGCGCATACGTTTATCGAACGCCTACGCTGGACAAACGCTAGTGTGAAGGCGCTCTTAAGGTCTGCCAATACTCAAGCAAAAGAAATGTAATAAATAATAATAATAAAGTAAACTCTCATATGTTTCGATCAAATAAACTCGAACCTCCGTTTGATATATTATTAGCGGATGTAAGCCCAACAGAAGCAATAAATAACGCAAATAACTTTTTTGTTAACGTTGTTAAAAACTTGGCTGAAAAAACACTTAACTCAAGAATCATTTCCCAACACAAATCGACCTCGACATCCTCCACAATAAATTCTTTTGTTTTATTTGATACAGACGTTAACGAAGTAGTCAGAATTATAAGCGAGCTTAAGGATGTTTGTGCCACTGGGTGGGTTGACATACCTAATAATATTCTCAAAAGATTTAAATACCTACTTGCTCCTCCTCTAACCCACATCTTTCAACTTTGCTTATCTAAAGGTATATTCCCAAAATTACTTAAAAAGGCTGTGGTCACACCTGTATTCAAATCTGGAGATAAAACCAGTGTGAATAATTACAGACCCATCTCAGTTTTAACAGGCATCTCTAAAATTTTGGAAAAAATTATTAACAATAGATTAATAAAATATCTAGAAGAAAACAGACTACTATCTGATAGTCAATTTAGTTTTAGGGCTAAAAAATCAACTAACCAAGCAGTCCATAATTTGACTAACTATATTACAACTAACCTTGATAATGGTATGCACACAATCGGGATTTTTCTGGACCTGGCCAAAGTCTTCGACACTATTTCTTGTTCTTTACTTTTGCATAAGCTTGAAAAACTTGGAATAAGAGGTGAACAACTACTACTGTTCTCTGACTATCTCAGCGATCGTCATCAAAGTGTAAAAATAGGTCAATATACCAGTACGGATCTTAAAAATAGCTGTTTTGGCATTCCACAAGGTAGTATTTTGGGGCCCACATTATTTTTAATCTACATAAATGAGCTATGTAGCTTATCGCTCCAAAATGGTGTTACAATATTATATGCGGATGACACCGCTCTATTGTTCTCAGGTAAGTCAAAAGTTGAGGTGTATGAATATGCTCAAAATGGTTTTAACATTGTGTCTAAATGGCTCCAGAATAATCTCCTAACACTAAACGCAGATAAAACAAATTACATTTTATTTACAATGAGAAATACTAACATACCGCTTAATAACCAAAACATTCATGCACATATTAACTGCACATATGCTGACTCTGCATGCTCTTGCCCCACATTAGCCAGAGCTGACCATTTAAAATATCTAGGTGTCGCGATTGACACAAATCTAAATTTCGGTAAACATATCGAGTTATTGTGTACGAGAGTGCGCAAATTAATATATGTTTTTAAAAATTTACGGAACATAGCCGATTACAAATTAATTAACCAGGTCTATTTGGCTTTGTGTCAATCCATTCTTACATATTGCATAACTTCTTGGGGCGGTTCGGCTAAAACAATTTTACTCCCGTTAGAGCGTGCTCAAAGAGCAATTCTCAAGGTTGCAACCTTTCGCCCTTTTAGTTTTCCTACGCATCAGCTTTACATAGCGTGTAAAGTGCTTACAGTGCGGCAATTATTTATTTTGAATACAGTACTACTTCAGCATACTACACTTTGTTTTGACCCTCTACCATCCGATAAGAGAAGGAAGGACTTGGTTTGCATAAAGCCTCAGACCAGACATGCCTTTGCTAAGCGTTTTTACGTGTTTTTAGGACCCTTTCTGTATAATAGGCTTAACAAAGTACTAAGTTTCTATAGTGTAAGGTATAAAAAATGTAGTAAGATTTTGTCAGAATATTTAATGACACTCAATTACACAGACACAGAACAACTTCTAGAAATTTTGGCATAATGCATATCTAATCCCCTCGTTCATGTTTATTTTTGTATACACTCATATTCATAGTTTTTAGGTATTATTGTACCATAAGCTTAATTTCGTAGTTATAAATAGAATATATTATTTTTGTAATAGTTTTACTCTAATTTTAAATTTTACTGTCGCTTTGAAACTGAAATGTAAAGTGATGGCCTGAAACACAGGTTAAAATTAACCTAGTTCGGGCGGTCCACTAACAAACATGGCACATCGGAACCACGATTATTTGCACCTTTAATAATATTTTATTTTTAGTATATTTTTTAGGCACTGAACTGTATGAATATCCTTATTACTGTTGGCTTAATGTACCTTTTTTGTAACGTTATTTGCAATTTTCCACACGAGTTTACTATTTTTCCCGGCCTTCTGAAATTCATTTTAATCGTACTGATTTTTTAGTTTTTTCAAAAGATTGTTACAGAAGTTCCGATATCTTTTGTAAGTTAAAGAAAGCAATTCGTTATCAGGAGCTAATTTTAATTTTAAGTGAAGTCTGTCTCTATTCCTTATACAACGAACAAGACCAGGAGTAATCCAGGGTTTAATGCAACTATACTTTCTAGGCATTGTCTTAGTAAACGTGTTCTTCTTTATTGCGGATTGTAAAGTACTTATGAAATAATTTAACGAACTATTTGCATCGTCAGAATTATAAACAAGGTCAAGATCAATACCGCGTATGTCATTTTCTAGATTAGTAATATTGACTTTAGTGTAGCTACGCATGCAGTTTTTTCTAGGTGAGCTTATTTGTAATGTTAGTAGAACAGCCTGATGATCAGTAAGCGAAGAATTAGTAACAGTAATGTGACAGTGAAAGTGAAATATAAATTCAAAGAGTGAGAAATTGATCAAGTAACTCATAAAAAACGTAACATTACTAAAAACGAGTAAAATAGCAGATTATGTGACTAGGGGATAAAGCAGTGTCTTTAAGTCGCGGGTGGCATGTTCAATTCTGAACGAAACGAAAGTTGCTGATTTTAATCCCGAACGTTAGTGAGGGATTTATATAATTAACAAAGAAACCTGAGTAAAGTGAGGAATTCAAGGCCCCCAAGACAAAGACAGCTTTATCCTCATGTTGCATAATCTACTTTTTACACCACCAATCATAGCTCGATAATATCGTTTTACACGTCATACAAACCTCACATAAAGCAAGTCATTATATGCCTAGGGAGATAATGCAGTAGGGCCGATCCCTAGGGAATAATGAGATTTTAATTTAGAGTATCAAGAATCGTCAACACTGTGAATTAAAATGTAGGCGCATCGAACAAGTTGACTCGAAATTCAAACCAAAGAGTATGTAATCACTATGATTCAAACTGGCCACTAACAAAAAAAAAGAAAATAGAATAAAACGAGCGTACTGACGACACGGGAGCATTATAGAAAATTGAAACTATAGAATTTTGGAGTAGTGAATTTTGTTTGTTTGATGATCTTGTATATATAATACTTATATTTCTCTAATATATGATTTGGTCGACCAAATTGTCTTTTAATTATCTCACAGATGGTGTAAAAGTAGAGTATGCAACACGGGGATAAAGCTGTCTTTGTCTTGGGCGGCTTAAATTCCTCACTTCACTCAGGTTTCATTATTAACTCCCTCGCAATGCTCGGGAGTTAATTTTATAAATCCCTCACTGTCGTTCGGGATTAAAATTAGCAACCTTCGTTTCGTTCGGAATTCAATATGCCGCCCGCGACTTAAAGACACTGCTTTATCCCCTAGTCACATAAACTACTATTTTACACCATCTACATCTGTGAGATAATTAAAAGACAATTTGGTCGACCAAATCATATATTAGAGAAATATAAGTAGGTATTATACAAGATATAAGGGACAGCCCTCCACAAACTTGGCCCCACCATACAAACTGTCCAATTGAGTTTATAATTTTCTATGGTGAAGCGGATTTTTTTTTTCGTTTCTGAAAAAAAAATAGTGACTGAAATCCTAGTTCAAGTTTGAGAAAGATAGCTGCTGAACTTTTTGTGTCTCACGAGTCGATCCGTATCTCTTGAAACAATCACTGGAGTATAAAACATGTTCCCACTTGACTAATCCCAAAAGATCTGAATTTTCTCTATGCTAAAACGAATCGATTCCAACCCAACAATCTTGAAACACAAGATTCAAGATTCAAGATTATTTATTTTGCTAAAACATGAGTATACACATAAATGCAAGATGTTACATAAAAATCAGTTGAGTCACTGTCATGTTTTGCCGTAATGGCGTACAAATTATAATTGAGTAAGATCATAAAATTATTAAATTTACTTATACATACAATTATAATAATTAAGACTATTTAATGTCAAAAATTATTTGTTCCATCATAATCATGTCGATAATTCAAAAAATTTCATACATGTCAAAAATTACATAAGTCAATAAATAATAATAACAATAAAAATAGTCCAAACATGTCGACAAGTCAAAGTTATGTTAGTTTATCGGTCAAGAATTCCTTAATGCTGTAATAAGCTTTCTCTAACAAAACCTTTTTTAACCTATTTCTTAATTTTGCGGTTGTATCTTCCCTCCAATATTTTGGTAGTTTATTATAAAGAATTGGCGCCCTACAGAATACACTCTTACGTAGTAAAGCAGTTCGACATCTTGGGATGCAAAGTTTGCTGTTGTCTCGTCTATTTCGAATTACTTTGTCAGATACTAGGGGAAATAGTGTTGGGTTCAATTTGACAAACATAATGGTCTTAAAGATGTACATAAATGGAAGGGTCAATCTTAATATATATAAATCTCGTGTCACAATGTTTGTCCTCAATGGATTCCTAAACCACTTAACCGATTATAATAAAATTCGCACACCATGTGCAGTTCGATCCAACTTGAGAGATAGGATAGTTTAAATCTCAAATTATAGTCACAATTTTAATTTATTGCTAATTATTTGTCTGTTATTATTTGACAGTCACAATTATCTGTTAACTCCAAATGATTCTAACAGATGTCGATACTTTTCGACTGGGTTGAGTAAGTAATCAATAGATGGCGCTGCTCAAAAACTTTAGCCACAGCAACGCGTGGCCGGGTCAGCTAGTATATTATATTTTTTAAATAGTGGTTTGCAACTGTCAGTGTCTTGAAGTCCGAACATAGTCCTTAGACACCTTTTCTGGGCTTTAAAAATTACATCCTTATTTGTAGAGTTAACCCAAAAAATTAAACCGTATCTTAAATTAGATGATACTAAGCCATGATAAGCTGTTAGCAGCGGGTCACTATTAAGCATCAGGGCTAGCTTAAATAGTGCATATGTTGAATTACTAATTTTTTTGTATAGCTTCTATAAGTGCTTTCCAATCTAATTTACTGTCTATAATTACACCAAGGAATTTAGCTGTGTGAACTTTGTTTATAGGTGTGTCACAATAGTTAGCATTTATTTTGGGAATGGTTGATCTTTGGGCGAAATGCATAATGTTTGTTTTGTCCAGATTAATTCTAAGATTGTTATTTTACAACCATTTTATCATACATTCAATTGAATTGTTAATGTCAGTTTCGTAAGTACCTCTATTTTTACATGCAACTGTAATAATACTATCATCGGCAAATAGTGTCATTGGGTGGTCTACACTTTTGGGCATGTCATTAATGTATATTATAAAAAATAATGGACCAGCTACGTTACTACTAAAAAATAATGGACATTATCCTGAAGAACGCCAAATTTCACTGTACGTTCTGTTGACTTATAGATTATTTCACGTTTGGTCCCTTTATTTATTGCATGTATTTCTGTGAACTGTTTTCTGTTGCTTAAGTAGCATTGTATCAGATTAGACATTACCTCTAACACCATATGCTTCTAATTTGTCAATAAGTATATCGATCAATAAGCACATTATTAGTGTTGGCGAAGCGTGATGAAGTTGAAATGATGTTGACTATTTTATTTGACTATCGCGGTGTTGTGCACTTGGTATTCTTGCCAGAAGGCCAAATGGTAAATAATAAATAAGAATATTATTTGTATATTATATGGCGACATTTGGGAGATCAGATTAAATAAAATAATTTGGAATAATAACTAACATTTTGTGTTGGGATCCTACACTTCAAGACAGAAGATGTCGTTAAAACTCCAAGAGATGCCCTCAATCTCCTGGAAAAACAAAACGACCTGCAGACTGGCTTGTGGAAGGTGCTGAGCGTTAAGAAAGAAAGGGACGGAATCACGACCGCCCTCTCTATCGATGATGCCTCTATAGAAGCCTTGCGCAAGTTAGACTGCAGGCCGCAACTAGGCTTTCGCAAAGTTTTGATTCGCATTCGCGGCGATAGTACAAGCAGGAACTAGCCAATCTGGCGCAAAGATTCTGCCACCTGCTCAACACGCTCCTAAGGCGGCGTCGAGCGTCCAGGTCTCTGGTAAAACGGCAAAGCGGCAAAATGCAAAGCCGAAACCCGGAGGGCGGGACGTCAGGAACCGCCCCCTCGGAGCACTACCGACGAAAAGGGCTACACGTCCCAATCGTTCGGAAGTGGTGAGCCGACCGGCTAAACCTCAGGGCTGCCCTATAGCCCCGAAGCCAAGCGGGTCGAACAACGCCACTTAACTCACCACCAAACATAACAAAAACACAACCACACAAACACACAACACTAACACAACACAAACACACCATAACACAGACACACACAAACACACAAGTGGTGCAGATCAACCTGCACCATGCCAGAGCAGCCACGGCTGTTCTGGAAAAACACTTCACACAGAAGAACCTTCACATTGCTTTTATTCAGGAACCGTGGCTGGCTAATACTAACACGGTGTCTGGACTGGGCTCTGCAGGTAAGGTCGTACATCATATCGGAGGAGTCAAACCAAGAGCGTGTATACTTTTCAATAATAATATTGATTTCTTATGCATACCAGGCCTGTGCAGCGATGACCTGATTGCAGCTTATGTTAATGTCAAGAGCGGAAATGGACGCCTCATCGTGTGCTCGGCATACCTGGACGGGACGAAAACCGACCCATCTGAGTAGCTTGCAAAGGTAGTCGAGTACGCCTATGCCAACAATGCCGAGCTTCTCATTGGGTGTGACGCCAACGCCCACCATACCAACTGGGGCAGCACTGACATCAACGACAGAGGTGAGTTGCTTCATGATTTTGTACTAACTAACCGCCTCCAAATAGTTAATGAGGGATGTAAACCGACCTTTGTAACTAGATCGAGGAAGGAAGTTCTCGACGTAACTCTCGCTACTATTCACACTGCCAGGCTGATAACCAATTGGCATGTCAGTGATGAACCATCTATGTCTGATCATCGACTAATTAAATTCGCACTGAATACATCCAACATTTGCGAAACCATCACTTTTAGGGATGCGAAAGCCACGGACTGGGACTTGTTCAGACGAAAGCTCCAGGATAGACTCCAAGACTTCCATATAACCATATGCTCCCCTGAAACATTGGATTATGCTGTTGCTCAAGTTACTGAAGCCATTACAGCCTCTTACGAAGAGAGCTGCCCTCTGAGAACTGTGAGGGATAGAAAAGTGACGTGGTGGAACAAAAAGCTCGATGTTTTAAGGGAAGAATCACGTAGGTTGTTTAATAAGGCTAAATCGACTGACGACTGGGATCGATATCGGAAAGCTTAAACTACCTATAATAAACGCCTAATTACGCCTCGACCACTGCAGGAGACCTTAGGAGACTTTAGGATATTGTAGGGGCGGGCTTGTAGACGGTGAACAATTGTTAGTTTGCTTGAGTGGACTTAGCGTTATGTTCTAGGCGCGCCTCAAAGAGATTTCAGCAAAAGCGACGAAGCCCGTTAGGGCCAATAAATTTAATTTTATTGGCTGAATGTCACAACTTTGCAAACTCTACTCGTGAAGATCGCGAATTCAAAGACTGCGTTTGATTGATGGTCAAACGCGTTATTTAAATTTATGCGTCGGTTAGGAAAAATATATTTTAAAATTGAAGACTCTTGGCGGAGTAGGTAGATCCCACTAAAGAAAAACATTCGTGCGATGTATGGGGTGGGGGCGTCAGTCAAATACCGCACCAAAAAAAATCTGGCTAAATGAACGGGTAATTTAAATACCCAAAAATGGTCAATAATGGTTGCGAATTGCCATGTGACTCTGACGCTCTGACGCTCTGCCGCTTGGGTTGTCTCCAAGTGACGATTGGAAGGGTTTGAGGATTTACTCTCCCTCGCGGTTTCAGCCACCTTGCTCACCGTAGTAGGTGACTGCTTTTCATTCCCTCTGGCCCCGAATCATAACCTGAACCAGAGATGCGGTCGGTCTCCTCCTCTGCGAGCATTACTGCTTCGCAGAAGTCGGCGATCGCCTGCCACTCCTCCTCGCTCCGGACCATGGCCTGAACCAAGGCCCGGCGCGATAGGTCTCCGCCTCCGATCGCCCCCACGAGGGCACGGCGATGGTCCGCCCAAGAAGGGTACACCTCGACTGTGTGCTCCACCATGTCTTCCGGGCGTTCCACAAAGTAGCGACACCCGGGCGTTACTTCCTTATGAATCCGGTACAGGAACCTCCCGAACTTGCCACGTCCGGTGAGGACTTTCGTCATGCTGAAAGTAAGTACGCCGTGAGGTCTTTCCAGCCACGCCTCGTGACACTCGGACGTCACTTCCGCACGAATCCGGTGCAGGAACCTCCCGAACTGACCGTGTCCGGTGAGGATCTGTGTGATGCGGAAGGTGAGGATGTCGTGAGGTATTTCCAACCACGCCCCAAAGAGGGGACTTACCGCCATAATTATGGCGTGCCATTACAGCGCTTTTAGCACTTATTTACTAGTGCTTGGAATGTACTGTGTGTCAATATGCTTTTATTGGAAAACAAATCGATTTAAAATCGTACTTTGTTTTACCTTTATATAAAGTGGAAACCTCCATAAACTAACGTCTTTTTCTGTGGAGTAAGCAATTATTTGATCACCAAAGCTACTAAGACCCTTTATTCCTTTTGCTTTGTTTACGTTCACAAGATAATTTGCGTTTTGACTTATAACTGTCTTATGTGAATTGGTATTGGTTGCTTTCGGTATGAATCACAAGCACAGTATTATTATTTACTGTTTTGTTTTACGAACCTAACGCGGACGAAGTCGCGGGCAACAGCTAGTTTATAATATATCACATGAATCTATTGTTGAAAATCACATGAATTCAGTATTGTTTCAATAGTTTTTAGTTTTATTCCAGACCCATAAATAAAGACATAAAAACACCTTTTATTATAAAAATAATACTACAGCTCGTATTTTCTAGAGAATTACGGCTCGCTGAGTACATACTTCACCTTCACGTGGATTAGTAAGGAGGAGCCGCTTCCAATACTCCAAGTACCGAGCATTAGCAGGATGGCACTCAATTAATATGGACCGTTATGAGAGTCTCCCTACCAAGTAGAGATAAACTACTTGTAACTAAATATCCCCCTACTAGAGATCCGGCTTAGTACCTACCTACGTAGGTATTATCGGATTTTCTTGAAGCATTTTTATTTTTTCTAGAGATGTCTGAAAATAGGTGCTGTTCTTAAAAGCGAGGATTAGCACAAAATATCTTCTTTGAAGTTGAAAAAACCGGCCAAGAGCGTGTCGGGCCACGCTCAGTGTAGGGTTCCGTAGTTTCCCGTCTGTCACAATAAGTGTACCCACTTATGAGTTTAAAAAATTCTTATAAATAATCGTATATCGATTATACTACAAACTTAGTCCAGAAATTATTTTGTAGAACCCTTTTGTACAAAAACTGTTCTTTCCATCAAGTTCAAAATAATTTTCCTAGAAAGTTCTTATAAAGTTCTACTTTTCAGATTTTTTTCATATTTTCTAAACTTATGGTTCAAAAGTTAGAGGGGGGGGGACACATTGTTTTTTACTTTTGGAGTGATTATTTCCGAAATTATTGACATTATTAAAAAATTATTTTAGTAAACCCCTATTCATTTTTAAATACCTATCCAACCAAATTATTATTATTATTATTATATATCACACGTTAGGGTTGAAATTAAAAAAAAAAACACTTCTCACTTTACATATAGGGGGGCTACCCTAATAAAACATTTTTTTCCAATTTTTATTTTACCACTTTGTCGGCGTGATTGATATACATATTGGTAACAAATTTCAGCTTTCTAGTGCTAACGGTCACAGAGATTAAGCGAGGACGGACAGACAGACATGGCGAAACTATAAGGGTTCCTAGTTGACTACGGAACCCTAAAAAGGTTTCGATTATAGTATTTAATTTTCTACGCTCTGAAATATTTTATTCAACACGCTTTTACATTATAACAATTATCGTTTAACTAAAATTACACTTTTATCTCACCTGAAAACAAAGAAACGACATTTAAAGTTCACTAATATCACCTCCTCAATTATATCCCTTGTTTTATCTATCTACAAGTTTTTTTTATATCAATTAAATGCACAAAATAATCGAAACATCATCTGCCATTGAATCATACGTCACCCCGTATCCACAGCTTAAAAATTAAAAAAATGAAATGTCATTTCCAAGGAGGTCATTTCATTACATCTCCCCCCCCCCCCCCCTAGGAACGATAATTCTAAATAATATAATATAAACAATGCACCTGCAAGTTATCTTTATACCTATTCGTTTTCTTCTACTTCATCTTCTACCGTAAGAGGCTGTAATTTTGTTATGTGTCAGTGTCAATCTTATAAATGGAGTTCGATATTTTCTCTATTATCTTGAAAGGGCCTATTTTTAATTCGTCTAAATTTTTCCTGTTCAGTCTTTTTCCATTTTCTACATATACACTGTCTCCTATTTCGAATTCTTGCATTTTCAATATTTTCTTGTTGTACTAGTGGGATTTTATTGTATTGTCTAATGCTAATCTTCTATCAGCAATCCACTTGTCTTCCTTTTCTATTGTTTTAATTTCATTTGGTAAAATATTGACATTTGTATCATCCAGTAAATATTTTGGTGCAAAACCTGTAACAGAATGGTCTGTTTCATTATATTTCTGTACACATTCTCTTGCTACTGTTGTCCATGTTCTCTTATTATTTTTCTCATTTATTTTACATCTTATTTTATTTACTATTGTTTGGTTTAATCTTTCGTTCAAGCCGTTCGAAAATGGCGTATTCACAGCTGTAAATATTAGTTTGATGTTATTCTCCTGCAAATACTGTTTAAATTCTTTTGAATTGATGCCTGGATATTGGTCTGTCAGAATTATTCCAATCTCATCTGTCTGTACTTTCTTTGTTAGTTTTATAAAGTCACTTGTGTTCTGTGTTTTTGAAGTCACAATAAACGCATATCTTGTGTAGTGGTCTACTAAAAGGTGTAAGATAGATAGATAGATAGATAGATAAATTCTTTATTGTACACCAAAAATAAAGCAGTTACATAAGAAACTTAAAATTAATAGGGTGCTACAATGGGTGGTCTTATCGCTAAAAACCTACCTACCTCTACCTAGATCCTCCAAAGCCACCTATAGTATCCATTGACATTATCTCAAATGGTTTTGTTGCTGGTCCCAGTTGTGACATTAACCCAAATTTTCCTTGACATCTTGATTTATTTTTTATGCATATTTCGCATGTTTTACAAATATTTATGATATTTTTTGTTAGGTTTTTAGCTGTATATAGTGGACTTATTTTTTTTTGTAATTGTCTGATTCCAATATGGCATAAATCTTCATGCACCTTTTTATATTTTTTTTACTAAATTCTGCTGAGAGTATAATTTTTGCAAGTTTCTTTATTTTTTTATAATAGATTTTATTTTTATGTAGTAGATTTTGTTTCTTTTCTTTTATTGTTTAATTTTTTCAACTATATCTTTTATTTGTGTTAAATTAACTATTTTTAATAGTTCCTCCTTGTTATCTTCTGATTCTAATACAGGGTTTCGGCTCAAACAGTCTGCTTCTATATTTTCTTTACCAGGTATATATGTTACTGTAAAGTCATATTGAGATAGGTAATATGTGAGGTCACCCAATTCTTCATCTGTCCTGCATTTAATATTCATGTTCTCTAGAGGTTTGTGGTCTGAGTAAATAGTGAAATGTTTTCCAATTAGCCAGTGTTACCAGTATTTAACTGCTTCTTTCATAGCAATACATTCCAAATATATAGCCTTATTTCGTTTTTGAGATTCGTTTAGTTTTTTTGAAAAATATGCCAGCGGTTTGTCTTTACCGTCTAGTTGAGTCTGTTTTAATATTGCCCCGATACCCTCTAAAGATGCATCTGTAAAGATTTTTATTTATCAATAAATGCACAAAATCTTTGTCGAACATTTCCAACACTGGTTGAGAACATAAAAATCTTTTTATTTGATTAAATGATTCTTCATACTTCTCTGATCACTCAAACTTTTCATTTTTTCTTAATAAATTATGTAATGGGTCTAAAATAATTGCACTTCTTGGTATGTATTCATAATAGAAGTTAATTTTTCCCAAAAATTGTCTGATATTCTTTCGTGTCTTAGGAGTTGGAAAATGTCTTATCGAGATCAAATTGTCTTTTAGTGGTCTTACCGAATTGTTCTGAATTACATGGCCAAGGTACTTTACTGAGTCTGACGCAAAGTTACATTTCGTAAATTTCAATCTAAACCCTTCTTGTAATATTGCCTCTAATACATTTCGTATGTGTCTTATATGTTCTTCAAAGGTGTTCGAATATATCAGAATATCATCAATATAGTTTACGGAGTATCCTGTGAGGTAGTGCTTTCTTAGAATATTGCTTAAAATTCTCTGGAAAATTGCTGGTGATGTTTTCAAGTCAAAGGGAAGGCAGGTCCACTGGAAGTGGCCATCTTGTGTAACAAATCCTATTCTATTTCTATCTTCCACCCGTAATGGTATCGCCCAGAATGCTGAGTTTCTATCTAGTGTAGTAAAATTCTTACAGTTTCTAGTTTTAACAATCAAATCATCTATTAACGGAAAAGGTTGAGCTTGTGGAACAACAATTTTATTTAGTTCCCTGAAATCTATACACAAGCGGGAATTTCTAATTTATCTTCTATTGTACATCTGTGTGGTCTTTTACTACAGTATCTATTTACTAGTAAATCTATGTGACCTTCATAATCTCTAACTGTTCCTATATCATACTTGTCCTTTGCAAAAATTGTTTTATATTCCTTTATTATTTTCTCGATCTCAATTTTCTTTTCATTATCTAAATGGTCTGTCATACTTACAAATTCTTCTGTTTTTTTTTTTTATAATGGATACGCTCGCGTTTGACCACAATCTCACCCGATGGTAAGCGATGATGTGGCCGACGATGGAGCACGCTTGCCTAGAAGCAATCTATTCACTCTTGACTTAAAGACCCCTAGGTTATAGCTATCAGGAAACACAGACTCCGGCAGGGAATTCCATTCCTTAGCTGTACGCATAATGAATGTACTCCCAAAACGCTTTGTACATATAGGTGGGATGTCCACCATGTACCGGTGGCGCAACGCCGTAAGTCTTGTGGTCCGATGATGTTTCTATGTGTTCATTAAAATTTATTGCAAACGTTTTTATATTCTTTTCTTCATTTCTGTTATCTTTAGATATTTCATCTATTTTATTTGTTCTTATCTTTTGTTCTATCCGCAAGTCCTTGTTTTGGGTTAGTTTGAATTTCTTTATCATATCCAATCCGATTATAAAATCATCAAAATATTCATTTTCTACTATGTATACATCCACCTCTTCTTCTAAATCAAATATTTCTATTTTTATTTTACTTATTTATTTATCTTCCTTACAACTATCATTACAGGTAAATACCTAATGCGATAGTGCGGTCTTAAAATTACTTAATATAACGTAAAAGCTCCTATTAACGACCTCCTAAAATGTGTACTCTATTAACGACCTAATTTTTAAATTACTCATATTAGACATATTATGGGGTTCCAGAAAAGTCATACCTTAAAAATTAGTTACGTATTTTAGTTGGACAACAATAAGAGTAAAGTTTGTGTGTTTAAATAGCCAGTGAAAGAAATAATTTGACTTTGAGTGGGATGCGCCCGAAGCGGACGCACTTTTCATAGTGTCACGTCTCTAGCCACGTAAGTACACCTAAATATTACTTAAGGAAAATAACACCCTAAAAATAGATTTGTCTTCTTGCAATCACATTACAACTGTAACGTATATATTTGTTTTCTAAACTAACTCTTAATATAATACTTTTTATTGGTTTTTATGTTATAAAATCATGTTTTAATTTAAGGCGATAATAGAGTCCAAATTTCAAAACTTGATTCTAATAACGACCCATGGCGTTGTTAAAATTTTGAGAAAATTTAGTATTTTAAAATAATATCTATTATAAACTACCTCATTTGATTTTAATTTTTGCTTTTCAATTCTTAAAATTATTTTACTTCGTTAGATCTATTAACGACAAAGCTATTTCTTAAAGTTTCTGTGTAAAACTCGATTCAACGTTAGACAATATCTCTATTATTATAATGATATTATACTGTAAATTACTTGTATTATCTGAATTAAAAACTAACTGACATTGAAAGCAAAAATATAGCAATGAGATCGAATTTAACAGTACACCATAAAGCGGATATTTTATCTGTTTATTATTAATTTTATTGGTCGCTAATAGAATATTGTAACCTTCATACTTGATTCTATTACCGACTCACAGTTGTGACGATATATTTGGTAAAATTAAAGTACACAAAAATAATGTATTTATATTTTTGAACAAATTGGCTCATTTCTTGCATACGTGACGTTTTGAGAGATTTTGTCACATGCCATATTATTAATGTAAAATAATATTTGCTATCCAGTTTCATTCATGGCTTCATGTCATTGGCTATGTTTTATATGATTTCAAATCAAATAAAAATGGTGGGACGGAATGGGGGCCATGTAACTATTTCAAGCTTCTTTCCAAGAATTAAATTCTATATCTCTTTAAAGATGGTGTTCTTTTAAAGAATCATGGAGCCGCAGAAGCGCAAGCAGTACGCCTCTGCTCAACTAGAAAGCTATAAATGAAGGGACCAGCTTATATGAAGCTTCAAAAACCTATGGCATACCGAGGACAACTCTGCGTGACAAGAGAAATTATTTTGTGATTGTATTACGGATAAAAATATTTTTGTTCTGATTCATAATATCTTATTAGGTAGTATGTAGGTAATTAAAAAGTAAGCATTTAATTGTTTGAAGACTGTTTTCTGGGACTGATTATATTTTTTATTAATTAAAATAATTAAAACTAAGTGCTCTAAGCGTTGCAATAAATAATTATTTTCATATTGTAATAATGCTGATCTCTTATCTATTACTATTTTATAATAAATACCTTAAAAACAATTTTTTATTTTATATAATAGTATAGAAGAAATGACAACTTCGTAGCGGTCGGTAAAAGAAGCAGAAAAATCGGTAATAGAATCTTGCCGCATTCTATGGGTCGGTAATAGAATCAACTACTCTTTTGGATTAAATAATTATTTAGTAACTATTGTGTTATTGAATATTGAATTTAAGTACTGAATTGCAAAGAATAATTCACTGAGATTAACTATAAATTATAACACCTTTCCTAACATTACAGCTTATATCTATTTTTTTAAAGTGAATCCTAAGACAGCTAAAACTGACGGTAATAGGAGCTTTTACGTTAATATAAAACTTAAAAACAAAAAATAATGTAGAACCGACTGCTACATCGATACTTAAAAACAAAACACTTAAAATATACAAATATATACGTATACCCTACTCTAATCAACCCTATAACATAAAATAAACAATAACATTTTTGCAAATTCACTCGAGCTACATGTAAATATATCAATATTTACGTGAAGCTGGTTAATAATTCCAATTGCACGGGTCAATGGCGTTTTGGCAAGAAGATTGGTCCTAGCAACTGAAACGGCTAGCAGCGGCGGGCGGCGCCGCCTCCACACATAGCGGTCAGGTATACACAAATTGAGGTGTTGCAGCACTCCTGGGTTATACTCAATGCCACGAAGTAACCTAACCAAATAGGAAACAAGCGTGAATGCACGTCGTACCTTTAGTTGATTGTACCCGACCATACCGAGCGCAAACAGAGTAGGGTACATCAACGGGTAAAATGGATACACCCTATACAGTTTCTTGTACAAGTAGCGCGTGAATTTGTTCTATACTCGTTCCAGCATTGTCGAGTATTTGGCCTCATGCGGATCCCATATAACGGCACTCTGTTCCAGTTGACTCCGGACAAGTGAGTCATATAGGACCCTGACTGTAGCGATGTTAGTGAAGTGCCTCGTCTGCCTCAAAACAAATCCCAAGTTTCTAAACGCCCTCTTACAGATTCTCGTAATATGACCGCGAAACGACAGTTCAGGAGTGACTATAACCCCCAAATCCCGCACCTCCGAGACACGTTGCATAGGTGTGTCGCCCACTACGTACTCGTGTACCAGCGGCGCACGCGCGCGTGTAAAACTCATCACCGAGCACTTCGACGCGTTGAAGAAAAGCTTGTTATCCCGGCTCCATTCCACTACACTAACTATATCCTCCTGCAATCGTTCGCAATAGGATTTACTATTAACCTTTAGCAGCAACTTAGGGTCATCTGCAAATAATAAACAAGAGCCATTTTTGACGACTTCCGGCAAATCGTTTATCATTATTATGAATTCGAGAGGCCCCAAAGTGCTGCCTTGGCTCACGCCAGACCAGGTGTAATATGGGTCAGATTCACACCCATTATAGTCTACGTACTGCTATCTATCCTGCAAGTAGTTGGCGAAGAAGTGCAATAGATGTGGTGTGCAGCCAACTTCTGCGAGTTTCATTAATAAAATATCGTTGTCGACAGTGTCGAAAGCTTTTTTGAAATCAAAATAAGCAGCGTCAACCTGACCACCAGCATCTACCGCCGGCACCACTTGCGTCATAAAATTCATTAGATTTGTGGCAGTGCTGCGCGCCGGCCGGAACCCGTGCTGCGCGTCAGCCAGTTGTCCACTCACTTGTTCCTGCAAGCACCGCTGTATAGCGGACTCGAATACCTTAGCCGGCGTTGACAGCACGGCCACTGGTCTATAACCAGTTATTTCCGATCCTGCCCTACCTTTGGGTACTGGAATGACTCGCGTGATCTTCCATTGAGTGGGAAACGTCGTCGAATGAAGACACCTATTAAAAATATAAAGTAGCGGTTCTGCGAGCACCCTACCACAATCCCTAAAAAGAAATGCCGGTATACCGTCCAGGCTCGCTGAAAGCTTCGGTTTTAGGCGCTCCAGAGCACATCTAACATCCTTCAGACTCAGCGCATCAAGATGTATCCGCCGCCACCACCGCCTTAGCGTCTAACAGCGGCGGTTGATCGCTGTAGACAGATTGGAAAAAAATCGCGAATTGTTTTGCACACTCGTCATCCGACAAATACTCACCATCTTTTATTTATAGTATTCTTGGCTACCGCGCTTTTCTTTGATCGTATGTATTGCCAGAATGAGTTAGGATCTTTAGAAAATTGACACTGGATTTTATGTTGATGAAGTGTGTGAGCAGCTTCTATAGATTTTTTAACAAGCGCTCTGCTTTTAGAATATTCCTCATCACCCCTACTACATTTAGTTGTTTTAAATATTTTGTGAAGCCTAGCTTTAGTTCTTAAGTTTTTTATTATTTTTTTTGTTATTTCGCTCGTGTACCATTCCGGGTAAATGTACCGGGACTTTGGACTAGGTTTTATCCTGGGAACACAGTTATCCAAAATGTTATAAACAGTACTGTAAAATAAATCCAACATTTCATCTAAATCGCTCATCTCATACATACTTGTCCAATCAATCGACACTAACATTGAATACAGCCGTTGATAATCCGCATTGTAAAGTTCCACTGCGGTCTATTATTACGTGCAGACGTACCAGGCGCACAAGCGGGGGAAGCGGGGACGGCGGCGGCGGCGGGGAGCGCCGACCAACACGAGCGGCCCGTCCGCCGCGCCGCTACCACCGACAACTCACCGTAAAATCCTGAGCTCAAGACCAAATCTAGCTGCCTATTTAAACAATTGGGCACATTATTGAGTGAATTCACAAAAAGACACGAAACATTCATAATAATTAGTTACATTCAAAGAACACGAATATAAATTAAAATCACCTATCAAAACAATTTCCTTATATCTAGTGCACAATTTTTCTATTATAAACTAAACAAAATCATGTAATCATTTTCTGTACTACCGGGAGATTATTTTTATCAAGCCATCTGTTTTTCACACCATTAACCGTTTTCATATTTATGCTATATTCTCATTGTCCTTTTTTTCTTTTATTTTAATCAGTCTTGAATTTATTAAAGAGATCTGTGAGCCTGAATCATAAATGCCGCTCACTTCTAGTTTATTTTCTAATAAGAGCTTGATTTTGATTAATGGTGTACTTACTAGGGAATGCAAACCGGTTATCCCGAAAACCGAAAAACCGGTTTTTCGGCAATTTTTCAATAAATAAAAAACCGGTTTTTATTTTCAAATAACCGGTTTTACGAGTTTTTTTTTATTACTTTCAAATGAGACTATTTTTTAGCAAACATTGTTTTAAAACGCTGTTGAGGCTTGATATCAGTCGTAGGTTTGTTTATTAATATTTATGTACCATAGTGATAGCTACACCAATTGTACAGTTCTTCTGTTTACGATCATTAAAAATCCAGGCCGTCCGCGTGTTGTGAAAAAAGGCAGTGAATGCTGTCAGGGCCAAAATTAAAATCTCGAAAGGACACCAAAATTCTTATTCGCAGATAGAATACCCACCGTTGTTACTCATCATAACATCATCAGCTTAAACGAGTCCCTTTTAAAGAAGAGAGTAAAAAGATCAAAATCTTTGCTTGTTCATTACACTGATGAAAAACTCAGGGATATTCTTGCTGCCGATGACAAAATTTCACAATCAAGGAATATTACAACAAGCAAAATTATCGGATGTAAGCTTCTAACTGCTTCTAACTGTCAATGGCGAGTACATTACCCACCTTCGGTTTGCCGACGACATAGTAGTCATAGCTGAGACTACGGAAGAGCTCAGCAGAATGCTCAACGACCTCAGCAGAGATCCGAAAGAGTGGGTCTTAAAATGAACATGGACAAAACTAAAGTCATGATAAACAACCATGTAGCACCTACTCCTACCAAGATCGGAGGCTCTATACTCGATCATTGTGGCGACACTTGAGGGAGGCCTATGTCCAACAGTGTACGTCTATCGGCTGAAATGATGATGATGTGTAAGTTTCTAACTCCAAAGAACACTCTCAACAGGTTATCAGAGTCTTGAACGATCATCATGCGGCATCAGTAATGGTTTGGTGAGGGTATCACGGAATGACCAAGGTTCATTTTCGTGAAAATGGGCTACTCTAATTTCAGCTAAAGATTATAAAGAATTCAAGATACTATCCTAAACGCCATAGCAAAGCCTCTTAAAGCCTCTGTCTATTTGATAATATACTAGGGGTTTTTCAGCAAGACTCAGCTTCCGGTCATAAGGCACGCACTACCCACGCTTGCCTTGCAACGAGTGTTTCGGGCTTCATTAAGGCTGATGATTGACCTTTGGTTAGCCCAGACCTCAACCCGTGAACTACAAATTGAGATCTATATTAGAGAGCATTGGCTGCATGTAACAATATCAACAGTGGACAACTTTCCAATGATCACCGTGCGTAAACAGATGACACGTGGCCTGCACGCTTAAAAGCCTGTGATAGGGTTAATCTACACTAATACTAATACTTGTATAATAAAGAGGTAAAGCTTGTTTTTTTTTTTTGTTTTTATGTTTTTTTGTTTGTAGGAGGTAACCTCTGGAAGTACTGGTCCGATTGCTATAATTTTTTTAACCGATAGTAACCTGCTTTGTTCCTGAGTTACATAGGCTATATTTTATGTACGCAGGCCAAGCCGCGTGCTAAAGCTAGTGGTGAATATTTTGAGTAGAAGTATATATTATCTTCTAGCTTAGATTCTATGTATGACATCATTCTGAGACATTCGTTTTTATGAAGATGATATTTTTTTTATTTTTAACTAGATTCATATTAGGTAAACAATATAATTTTGAATAGATAAGTTTCAAGATAAGTTTAAAAATATATATTTAAAATTTCACAAGCAATAAAAAATTAAAATTTTCACTTGAAAATAAATTTCAAAAAAAATAATTTTAAAACCGGTTACCCGGTTAACCGGTTTTTTTGTAGAAAAAACCGAAAAAAAAACCAGTTTGTAATTTTGGCGGTTTTTGCATTCCCTAGTACTTACCCGTTTTTTTTTTCTCAGTATTTATATCTACTTCAATAATGGAGTTGTTATTTACATTTCTGGGTTTAAAAACTTTTTCTCATTCATTTTTATTTTTCTTGAACCAACATGACTCTTCCGGATGATATCTAATTCCTTTGTCCAAAGATTCGCAAGTGTTACATGGCTTCTTCTCATTAGTTTTATTTTTATAACGGAATGTACAACTCTTTATTGTACTTGAGTTTTTCTTGTACATCATACCTTCATATTTTCTTATCTCATTGAACAAATCAGTAGTGTCATTGAGTTCATCTCTGTTTAACCTATTTAAGATAAACCCAGGTAAACCTATTGCAATAACATCTATCATTGTTTTGGAGTCGATTGATTTGTTTATGTCTAGCATAAGCCTTTCTTTTCTAATAGCGTAATCAATTAGTAGTCCTTCTTTATATCTAAATGCATATGTAACTATGTCCCATCCTCGGTATTTAAAAATTTCTAAAAGTTTGTCTTTCCATTCATTCCATTCAGCTTTTATCGTTAGTTTTATGGCCATCGAGCTATACCAATCCAAACAAGATTTGTCTAAAAATAATCTCAATATATCTATTTTTGTTTCATCTTTTGATTAATAAGGCGCTCACACTCCTTTTCAAAATTCTCAATCCATTGCATTGCATTAGGGTTCTTGCTTGTGAATTTTTCAATAATAAATTTCTCTGAAATATGTTTTAGGTCATGTTAGTTTTTTTTCTTTGTAGTAGGTAGTTTCTATTAATTTTTCTAAGATATGTTGCAAATTGTCGTTTTTGACTATTTGCTTTGTGAAGGAGACACCACAATTTTGCCAATAACACGTGCGGGCTGTTAATAAACCATCAAATGTTGGAGAGTATTTAGCGTGAATTAATAGTAAAAAATTATATCTTTCTTATTAATGAATTAATGAAAGTAGAAAATAAAAGAGTTTCTTCGCAGATACAGACTGACAAGTGACCATAGATTAGAGAGAGTAGTACAAGTGACAAGTCCTATGACCACAGATTATGACCAGTACATGACAGAGAGAAAAATAAAAATATATAAAAAGGTTATAAAAGTTACAACTTAATTTTATTAATTTCGATGAATTTGCATAGTTTAAATATAAAACGTGTAAACACAAAATGTAGAAGACATTTGACCGAGGTTGGGCGCGGAATATGAGGAGGAATGATTTCATGAAGAGAGAAGCGCAATTTAGGACAGGAGAAAAATAAATGGTCCACGTTTCCTTCATCCAAACCGCATTCACAAAGAGAGTTATTCTTAATTCCAAGTTTGGCCAAGAAATGAGGAGAGCAACAATGATTTAAACGTATACGACTGATAGTTGAGGTAGTGGTTTTTTTTTCCAATTGATATTTGAAGAACCAAGGTTTGTGGGGTATCTCGGGTTGTATATCTCCATAAAATTTACCCTTTATGGACTTAGAGATTTGCCATGCCTTAGACCAAGATTTAAACATGGTTATAGGAAGAGTAGAACAAATATCATGGGAATAAATTTCAGAATGGGCAAGAGAGCCAGAGAGGACAGCATTTTTGGCGCATGAATCAGCTGACTCATTACCAGGAATACCGACATGACCAGGAATCCAAGCTATGACAACATTAATTCCAAGTTCATGACATTGAAATAGCAAATCTCTAATTTTCAGAATTATAGGGAATCTTGACTTAGATCTAAAAGGATTAGATAAAATGGCTTGAAGACCACTTTTTGAGTCAGAAAAGATTATGGAGTTATTTAACTGATGAGATTTAACAAATGAAATAGCTTCAAAAATGGCAATTGATTCACCTGTAAAAACAGATGTAATAGAAGGGCACTTATAATTTAAAATAATTTTTGTATGAGGAATCCAAACAGCAACTCCTCCAAACAGGGCTGTCATCGGAGACTTTGGAAGCATCAGTGAATATTGTAGTCCAGTTATTATAATTAGAAGAAACTTTTTGGACAAACATCGTATGAGGTTCTAAGGTATTTTTGTTAATTCCAAAGTCCAAAACGATCTCCGGTTGAAATACCAGAGCATTATAAGGCACCGAGTATAAACATAAGATGGGGTTTTGAAAAAGTGGGCTAGAAAGACGAGTGAATTGAAGGTAGGCACGAAGAAGACAAGGAAGTTCAATATTCGAACGACGACTACAGGAGTCAAAGATGGATAATAAATGGTCCAGCTTACCAAGAAGGGGATGTTCAGAATTTTGTACAAGTTTAAAAATAAATCTATTTGCTAGAAATTGTCTACGAATCGAAAGAGGAGGCTCAACACACTCAACTTGCATGGCATTAATTGGGGACGACTTCATCGCCCCGAGAATAATTCGTAAACACTTTGATTGGATTTTATCAAGTTTTTGAAGGCCAGATTTATTACAAGAATCTAATAGGAACATACCATAATCAAAATGACTACGAACTATTGCATTGTAGATCAGTTTTTGAGTATAAGGGTGAGCACCCCACCAAACACATGAAAGAGAGCGAAGAACATTAACGTTTCTTTCGCATTTTTGAGAAACAAAGTCTGTGTGGGCAATACCTGTTAATTTTGAATCTAACCAAACTCCTAAAAATTTAACATTGTCCACCTGAGAGATATTTTCACCGTTAACTTTAATATCAACAGGAGGAACAATCTTTTTTTTTGTAAACACAACTACAGAGCTCTTAGAGGCTGATAAGGACAAACCGTCTTTTAGAAGCCAATCAGATAAATATCCAAGGGCGGAATTAAGACGGTTAGTAGCCTCATCTAACGATTTTCCAGAACAGTATAAAGCTAAATCATCAGCATACTGCAATATTTGACAAAATGAATCAGTGGAAAAATGTAAATCATAAGTATAAAGGCTGAATAAAAGAGGACTTAAAACTGAACCTTGTGGTAAGCCTTTCCAGATAGTCTTAGTGGGAAGAGAGGAGTTTTGATTTTTAATGGAGATGGTTCTCTCCATCAATAGATTACAAATAAAACGGACCAATTTTTTAGGAGCTTTCAACTGATGCTCAAGTTTATCCTTTAGCACCGGAAGTAAAACATTATCGTAAGCTGACGCAATATCCAAAAAAACTCCTACTAAAAACTGCTTACATATCAAAGAAATACGAATGTCAGAAATTAATACACTAAGACTATCCATTGTGCTCATACCTTTACGGAATCCAAACTGGGATGCGGGCAACAAATTCCTATTTTCCACCAACCACTCAAGTCTATGCTTCATCATATGCTCTGCAACCTTGCACAGAGTAGACGACAAAGCAATAGGCCTGTAGCTATTAGGGTCTGACGGGTTTTTTCCAGGTTTAATGACCGGAATTATTATTTGGTGTTTCCATGGTTGAGGAACCAAACCGGACTCAAAAAAGTTGTTGACGAGATCTAAGTAATAATGTTTTGTACTTCTTGAGGCGTTTTTTAAAAATGAGTATGGGATCCCATCTGCTTCAGGAGAGGAATCAACAAGACCGTCAAGTGCCGTTTGAAGTTCAGAAAAAGAGAATGGGGCATCAAAATCATTTTCGGAAGTAAGTAAACCCGGAGGAGAGGGAAAAGAGTCCAAACTAGGAACTGAAGGGGGAGCCAGTTTATCAGAGAAAGAATCAAGCCAAAAAGAGGGATCATTAGCTGAAATGTCAACAGAATTACAAGATCCTCTGTATCTCCTGATTTGCTTCCAGATTAACGAAGAAGGGGAACAGGGAGATAAGCTCTGACAGTAGCGAAGCCAACCTTCTTTTTTCTTTTTAGAAAGAAGTCTTTTAGCAATGGCTGCTTTTCTTTGATAGACCAAAAAATTCTGAAGGGTCATTGAATTAGAATAATTATCCTCTGCTATTTTTATTTCCTTGACAGCAGAAGTGCATTCTGAATCCCACCAAGGAGTTGAAACTTTGAACTTAAAGGGTTTTTAAGAGGAAAATTATCATCAGCACTAGAAATAATGGCGTCTACAAATTTAGAATAACAATCAACGAGATTGTTACTGTCAGGAGGGGGAAGAGAGACTAACTTAATTTCAAGAGAATCAGAATAAGAAGACCATCTTGCATCATTTAATCTATATTTAAGGGAGGGGTTAAAATTACGCATTGGTACTACTCTATCGGAGATAGAGATAATAATAGGAAAATGATCACTACCATAAGAATTAGGCAAAATATTCCAGGAAAGAATGGAAGCAACAGAGGCAGAGCAGGCTGTAATATCCACAGCTGAACTAGGGTTTTGAGTAAGGCGAACTCTCCTCGTGGGGGAACCATTGTTAATAACACACAGATCCACTTCATCAAAAATTTCAAGGAGGGCACGACCAAAGTAATCATCATGGCTCGAACCCCATGAGCGATGGTGAGCATTTAAATCACCCATAAAAATTATTGGGGAGGGAACTGAAGCAAATATACATAAAAGGTCTGGAATTAATCTAGAATGAGGATGAGGAATGTATGCAGAGAGGAAAGTTATATTAAAGGCCCTAACAGCAACGATATTAATGTCTGGAGAAATAGGGGGAAGAGATATTAGAGAGAAAGGAAGGGAGCGCCTAACAAGAAGGGCACTACCTGCATACCCGTCAGCCCTGTCACTCCGAAGACAGGAGTAACCTGAGACCCGAAAGTGAGAACCAGGCACCAACCAAGTCTCCGAAACGGCAA
Organism: Mythimna albipuncta; assembly: GCA_929112965.1. Classification (NCBI taxonomy): domain Eukaryota; kingdom Metazoa; phylum Arthropoda; class Insecta; order Lepidoptera; family Noctuidae; genus Mythimna; species Mythimna albipuncta. The sequence continues at coordinate 20,695,441 of OV815959.1, read as the reverse complement.
TGACTGAGGGATGTAATTTATTAATTAAAAATAAAAGTTCAGGCTTCTTCGGCCGAATGCTTTGACTATTCCACTGAAGTGTGGAGACTAGATCCATTATTTATATTAGAAATAAGCAGGGAAAGTTTTTGGGCAACGTGGGGCGGTACAGAGGAGTTATTACGAGAAACTAGACTAATAATAAGCGATAGAAGTAATTCTAAAAGGCTATCCTCTTGAGGGGACTTTGGGGATGAACAATTTTGAGACTGAAGAGAGAAGCCATTGGGAAAGGCTGAACGATCCTCAGCAACGATGCTTCTGTGGGCAGCTTTGTCAAAAGACTTACCTAGAGGAGCTCTAGGCTTAGGGGAAGAAAACACAGTTTTTTTATACGAGGTATTAGGAGTAAGGCTAATAGGTTGGGAAGAGGAGGAGGAGAAAGAAGATTGGGTTGGAAAATTTTGAGTAACTTCGGAATAAAGTTTTTTGACATTAGGAAGGGATCGTGAAGCCTCTTCATAGGAAAGGTTTTCCTGCGACATTAATATTTTGATTGATTTTTGTCTCCCTTGCTCGGGGCAGTTACCATAGATGGCAAAATGGCGGCCCAAACAATGGATGCAAGACGCCCTGGCCTCTTCCACGTCACAGCTGTCATCACTGTGGGGTTGCGAGCACTTAAAGCACCTTGCCTTGGACCGACACTGTGCCTTAACGTGCCCAAAGCGGCAGCAATTTAGACATTGAATCGTGGGGTATTGATAAACCTCCACTGGAAGAGAAGTGTGATATAAGAACACCCTTTGAGGGAGAGTTTGTCCCTTGATCGTTATAACAATTGTTTGTGTAGGGATCCAGGAGGTCTTGCCATCCTGTTTACTTTTTCTGTTTAATCTTCGTGCTTTTAATATAATTCCGCACCCATCAGGGAGAATTACCGAATTTACAAATTCATCCATCGACATATCGACCGGCACTTGACGGACGATACCCATTTTGGTAATGTTGTATGAAGGAATCTTGACTATATATTTTGATTGAAAAACAGGGTTACAAAGAAAATTGTTGGCCGCCTCACCAGAGGTGAATTCGACAGAGATTTTATTTCTGCCCACTTTTTTAATACCATCCCTGCAGATGTTTTTAATGTTGTTTTGTATTAAAAATTGGCCAAACTTAATTGGACGAATGGATGTCCCAGCAGAAGGGTCTGGTTCGGCTCGGGAAACGTGGACTATAAAGGGTCCTTTATCTCTGTTAGCGTAAGATTTTATGCCCTCTACCAAAGAAGAGTGAATATAAAGTGTTTGGATGGCCGCAACAGCCATGTCCTTATCAATAATAGGTTTCTTGGAAACAACCTCAATTGTTTCTGGGTCAATAAAAATATGGCGTCGCTTACCAGGCGCCGAGTTTGAAGTTGGGACAGCGTCGGGAGGGTCAGAAGGAGCAGGAGGGGGAGGAGGTTGGTCCATGTCTATCTAGGAAAAATGTATTAATGAAAAAATAACCCTGAAATCTGCGAAGAAAAATATATGTAACTGTTATTTTTCTAAAATAAGAAGATTTGGAAAAAAATTATCACTCCAACACGACTGACAGCTATCAACCGAACAGTTTCTCAATGGTTATTCTGCCGTAAACTAAAGACGATCCACAAAATAATCTAAACATCATCTGCCATTGAATCATACGTCACCCCGTATCCACAGCTTAAAAATTAAAAAAATTAAATGTCATTTCCAAGGAGGTCATTTCAATACAAATATAAATTAAAATGAATCGCTATTTCCCTAGGTCACGAGTTTACGACATCTCGAGTGAACCACTGACTAATTTTGGCAATTCTTTTTTGTTGTATTTGTTATAAGACCAGTGTCGATAATTTTTGAAACAAAAATAAGTCGTAGTAGGATAAATCCCATTAGAAAAGAAAGAAAATATAGCAAAAGTTAAAGGAAAAATAATTTACGGGCGATCTGAGGTCGTGAAATGGATGGGTGTGCGTTTTTAAGGGTAAAAAACAGTTTATCTCGATTTCCGGCAAAACTACAAGTCCTATGAAACAAAGTTAAGGGCGCGTGAGCAAGATTCACTCGCTCAAATTTAGGTATCTTGGTCGCAATACATCGACCTACGCGCACGCACACATAGAGCCCATTGTTCGCTCAATTTTATACTTTAACCGAACATGTCTTGATATTTGAGGTATTATTTTATTTTTCGTAGTAAGTATTAATTGAGTCAAGCTTGTTTGATTTTTAATATCAGTATTACTTTAAAGCAATATGTAATTGCCTGCTTATCCAGTTTCGAGTACTACTCGTATAGCAAAAATAAGTAGTTGCCATATCGTTACGGTTAATAACAACCAATTTCTTTGTAAACCTACGATTATTTCCCAGGCTTATTTCTTTAAAAATATTATATTTAACAAAATCAAATGGGTATTTGAGATTAATTTTATATCAGACAATTAGGTACAACGCACAATCCCTCTCCGACATGAATTAAATCTTCAAACTCAATAAATATTTGTACGATGTCTGAAGCAAGTAGGTATTTCCAATTTAATATTCGCTCTAATCGTAAAATACAGTTAAAACTATGAATACTTATGTATTTTTAACCAACTTCTAAAAAAGGAGGAGATTCTCAATTCGGATGTTTGAATTTTTTTTTTTATGTATGTTCGCGCATAACTTCGTTGCTTGCCGACCGATTTGAGAACTTATTTTTTTGTTGGAAAGTGTATACTTCCCAAACGGTCCCATAGTCACCAAGTCGGGATCTGATGATGGAGTCTTAGCGAATTCGAGGGAACTCCTCAAATATCATAAGCAACCGTATAGTTCTTTTGGTATTTTCATCAAAGACTTACGCATTTACACTCAAAAAATTACATTTGATGAAATGGAACTGGTGAAGAAGACCAGAAATGGCCAGTGGAAGTTCATACTCACACAGATATCACAATGAACATAGTTGTGCGACTACGATAACACAAATAAATGAATGGTTGTGGATAGGTATGTTGAAAATGGTATTATCTAAGTGATCAGGTCATGATGGAGGTAAGGTACTATGGAACTGATTTGATGATGATGATGGAGCTGAAAGATAGGCACCGGAACGCCGTAATTAATCAATGTATCCTAGCCGTGTTTGGGTTTATTAGAATTGTTATGAGATGCACTTTGGCAATAAGGTACTATCAAACTGATCTGATGATAATGATGATGAAGCTAGAAGATAGGCACCGGGACTCCGTAATTAATCAATGTATCCTACCCGTGCTTTGGCTATTTAGAATTATCATGAGATGCCCCGCACTTTGGCTATAAGGTACTATCAAACTGATTTGATGATGATGATGGAGCCGCAAGGTAGACACGGAAGCTTCATAATAAAACAATGAATTTATCCTAGCAGGGTTTGAGTTAATTGGAATTGTCATGAGAAAAAGGTACTCTGGCTGTAAGTAAGTGCAACTAGCAACTAAAAAGTGTGAAATAAAAAACTTTTTCCAAAAAAAATATAACCCACTTCACTAAAAAAAACAACCATCAAAATAATTTTAACTTTGGAAGTCGGTGTATCTCGATATTTTTTGTTCCTTATTTAACACCGACTAGTGAAATCGGTTATATCTTTCTTAGAAATTTTTTTTTTTTCATAATTATAAGGTAAAATATACAACGGATTTAGCCATTATGTGTACCATCCAGACCCTGTTTGTAGCATAGCCAATTTCTGTATTGTATTTGTGTGAAAAGATTGTGTGGGACTGAATAATTTTAAAGCATGTAACTGGGAGATGAATAAATCATCGTGATATTGTGACGACCACGAAGGTCACATATTAATTGAAGTAGAAACTTTATTGTAATGGACCTTTTAAGGCTTATGGTATTAAGAATATAGATTCGAAATTGATAGATGATTGTCAACAAGAAAAAAAATGAATTTAATTATATAATATAATAAGATAATTCAAAGGCTTGAACAATATATAATTTAGTAAAATCAAAGCTAAAAGTCTTTCATTGGCGTCTCCCCACGTCACATATGGTGGAAGCGCAACCTCCGGTAAGGTCCGTAAGGCCTTGACTGTTTTTTCAGGTTCACGAGACCCCGATAGTTGAGGAAGGCGACTGTTGCGACCCGTAAGGTCCCATAAACCTCTCGCAAAGCCTAAGTGAGAACAGCAGCTACAGCAGGCGAGAACAACGCCTAGAAACTTAAAAGCTGAGTGATTTTTATATTATTTAATATTTTTTTTAGAAGAAGAGATGATGTTCTTCTCAGGCATAGACAAGGTCTGCCTCGAGGAATTTATCGCGGATTTTAAGTTGACTGCCAGATCTAACGAATGGCGGGAGAGTGATTACGCACTCATTTTAGGAGCATATCTTCATGGAGCAGCCCAACACTTTTATTGATACACTTATCATTACGACATGGATTTCGAAACGATATGCCAGGAATTAAGAAACGAATTCCCGTGTAGATGTTTTAGTTGTAAACAGCGTCAGCACGTTACAGCAGTGCAGCCACTGGAACCATGTGTTGTAGAGGAGGAAACTGCAGATTTACTTGAAGAAGGCGGACCGTTAAATGTTTTGTATGAAGATGATAATGCAGGTTTATGTTCTAGCATGATGATGGACGGTCCACAAACAATTGTTGAGCAGACTGATGAGAATAATGAGACGGATTATGACGATGTAAGCAGTGGAGTCGATGACGAGACGGGATTGGAATGTACGGATGAAGATAACCTGGTTGTGTCCAATACAATTATTATTTCATCAAATTTTATTTCAGAGAGCCTAGAGATGTTTTCAACAGAATCTCAATGTGATCCAGATGTCGAATTCAATCAAAACCAAAATGACGATGATCACATTTTTTAAAATAAAAATTACAAAAGTGGACAAAGTTTTTTCCAGTGTGAAACTAAGGAGATGGCCCAGTTTATGGTTATAAAGGATGATGTTCATTCTCCAGAAATATTAAACAAAGTTAATGGGTTTGATTTTATTAATTTATGTAACAAATATTTTCATCATGCCCCATTTAGAACTAAAAAGTGCATGGCACGAAAGGGCATGGCAGGAAGAAAGTCCTCCCATCACTTTAATTGTAAAATAAATTCAAAAATAAAAACTAAACATTCTTATATTAAATTTAACAATAAGTCTTTTCTATTTAGATATAAATTTTGGAAGTTTTATAAAAAGAAATTAAATTTTGTTGTTAGGAATTATAAAATTAGAAAACGATTAATTTTAAGAATTGTGTAAATATTTTGGCTTTTGTTTTTGTTATCATGTCACTGCATTATTTTTGTGAGATCAGCAGGGCATGAATAGTATTAATCATTTGTTTTTGTTTCATATTCATTTTCAATGAGGGACGCTGCCATCGAAAAAAGAAGAAAGAAGCAACTGTGCGTTAAACTATTTTCTCTTCGTTAATATTTTTTATTATTATTATTCAAATTGGTGAATTTGAGCCAGTAAACTTGCAGTAAGTAATTTAATTATTTTTGGAAACTGTGGTCCTATTAATGAGAACAAATATCAATTAAGGCTGATACTGACTTTGCAGATAAGGCATAGCCTTCGCAAAGGGTGTCTAGTTGACACCATTGGTTTAGCTGATATAAAAAAAAAAACACAGTTCAGTCAAAATGGACTGATTACATAAATACTCCATGATTTTTTGTAAGAGTTTTGATACTGGCACATTTTCAATTTTTTAACGTTGACAGGAACTTTCACAGTTCTGTCTTTTTCTTCTCTGACACGATGAGCGTCCGATGAGGTTAAAGTCACCTTAAGAGTTGTAGTTTACTTTATGTTAGACTCCTTCTGAGTAGATGTCAGTTATCACAAGGGTGCAGCACCGTGGCTGTTTTGAAGGTTTTGCTACGGTGGGGTTTAAGCATGACAACGTTGAATGATAAGCGCAAAGTTAACGCACAGTAAGTTAGTAAATAGATTTTGAATTTTGTTTATCGTTCGTCATGACTTAGGCTCGCTCCTAAAGAGACGACCACCACCATGTTTTCCTTCATAGGTAGGGACATCTGTGTTAGGTATAGGCAGGTTATACCTAAACCTTAAAAGTATTTTTTTTTAATAGATATGCTTTGCCATTATGGATTGGAAGTGCTTTGCCATCCTCAGCATTTCCATTCGTAAGGGCGTAGCTCATGTGACGACCACGAAGGTCACATATTAATTGAAGTAGAAACTTTATTGTAATGGACCTTTTAAGGCTTATGGTATTAAGAATATAGATTCGAAATTGATAGATGATTGTCAACAAGAAAAAAAATGAATTGAATTATATAATATAATAAGATAATTCAAAGGCTTGAACAATATATAATTTAGTAAAATCAAAGCTAAAAGCCTTTCATTGGCGTCTCCACACGTCACAATATCATGATATTGTGGCAACTTTAATTCCTTGTATATCAAAATGGTAACAGGAAAAATTGATTTATAAATACACTAGCTTTTGCCCGCGGCTTCGCCCGCGTGGCGTAACCTAATGTTATTTCCCATAAATTTTGGACCTCCATTTTACACGCGTGAGCAACGTAGTTCTTACTACCTTAATTCACATATACTACCATTGTTGGTGTTGTGTTAGTTAAGAAAACAAACACAAAACAAAAATACTTTTCAACAACTTCCAAAAGAAAACACAGTCATCAGTCGTGCGTTATTGTCGTTCGGCTTATTAGCTAAAGAAACAGTAGGCAAAACATTGCGGGGGAGGATCAGTGACCGCGTCATGTGTAGCTAGAGCGGAACTCGTGAACTCGTGAATTTAATTTTGAGAATTATTAAATTTATGAAAGCTTTCTAATGGTATGTACGTCTAATTGAAATAATTCAAAAAGTAATTTACAGATACTGATATAGTCTTGAACGCGAAGTTATTTTGATAAGAATTAATACCGTAATTATGTAAATAGCTTTCCAATAAATGCTTCATGAATGCCAATTTTTAAAAGTAGTAAAATGGATATATTATGTTAACCTTATGAGATTGACATATGCCACCGCGGATTTTTCTGTAAACCTATATAAGATACATAATTCCATGATATATTATTTTGTTATAATATCTTAAAGGGTTTAGGCAGCGTTTGCGTTAAAAGCTCCCAGATGGCTTATTTTTTCCCGACATCTTCAACAAATAACGTTAATGTACACAAAAATACATACAAAAACTTAACAAATTATATACTAAAAACTTCCTCAAGAATCTCGCTATCGAGTGGTGAATACTGCTTGAAAATCGGTGCAGTAAATTTGAGTTTATCGCGAACAGACAGACAGACGCGGCGGGGGACTTTTTTTATAATATGTAATAAAAAGTGTCCTAATTTATCTTGGTACTCGAAGATATAGGCAAGCGTGCTCTATCGTCGGCCACATCATCGCTTACCATCAGGTGAGATTGTGGTCAAACGCGAGCCTATACATTATATAAAAAACCGGCCAAGAGCATGTCGGGCCACGCTCAGTGTAGGGTACCGTAGTTTCCCGTCCGCCACAAATTCACAATAAGTGTACCCACTTATGAGGTTAGAAAAATGCCTGCATATACGATTATACTACAAACTTAGTCCAGAAATTATTTTGTAGAACCTTTTTGTCTTTTTTGTACAAAAACTGTTCTTTCCATCAAGTTCAAAATAATTTTCCTAGAAAGTCCTTATAAAGTTCTACTTTTCAGAATTTTTTCATTTTTTCTAAACTCTTGGTTCAAAAGTTAGAGGGGGGGGGGACACATTGTTTTTTGTTTTTTTTTGCGATTATTTCCGAAATTATTGACATTATCAAAAAATGATTTTAGTAAACCCCTATTCATTTTTAAAAACCTATCCAACAATATATCATACGTTACGGTTGAAATTAAAAAAAAATCACTTCCTACTTTACACATAGGGGGGCTACCCTAATAAAAAAATAAATTCCAATTTTTATTTGACCGCTTTGTCGGCGTGATTGATACACATATTGGTACCAAATTTCAGCTTTCTAGTGCTAGCGGTCCCAGAGATTAAGCGAGGACGGACAGACAGACAGACAGACATGGCGAAACTATAAGAGTTCCTTGTTGACTACGGAACCCTAAAAAAAGATATTTTTTAATTTGTACTATACTCGAATTGCACTACGATGTCATACGTGTCATTATAACCTATATTCTAAGCTCGAACAAATTATTTTTATCGAGTTTCAAGGTTCATGACAAAATTCAACGCCCGATTGAATTACTATAGGGTTATCCATCATCATCAGATCAGTTTGATAGTAGCTTATAGCCAAAGTGCGGCGCATGTCATGATAATTCTAAATAGCCCAAACACGGGTAGGATACATTGATTAATTACGGAGTCCCGGTGCCTATCTTCTAGCTTCATCATCATTATCATCAGATCAGTTTGATGGTACCTTATAGCCAAAGTGCATCTCATGACAATTCTAATAAGCCCCAACACGGCTAGGATACATTTATTAACTACGGAGTTCCGGTCCTATCTTCCGGCTCCATCATCATCAGGTCACTTTGATAGTACCATATAGCCAAAGGGCATTTCATGACAATTCTAATAAGCCCAAACACGGCTAGGATACATTGATTAATTACGGAGTTCCGGTGCCTAACTTCCGGTTCCATCATCATCATCAAATCAGTTCCATAGTACCTTACAGCCAAAGTGCATCTCATGACAATTCTAATAAGCCCAAACATGGCTAGGACACATTGATTAACTACGGAGTTCCGGTGCCTATCTTCCGGCTCCATCATCATCATTAGGTCACTTCGACGGTACCATTTTTAACATAACTATTCAGAACCATTTATTTATTTTTATTGTCATAGTCGCTTAACTATCTACATTGTGATATCTATGTAAGTATGAAGTTCCGTTGGCCATTTCTGGTCTTTGTTTTAGAATAAAACTCATTCTGTATCAGTAAGTCCATTATTACTCCATAATAACAATTTTAAAAATAATTATGATATTTGTACTTTTATTTCGGTCCAAAAAGTAGCACGTCTTTGCAGTCGCAGTATACAAGTCGGCACACATTTTAGACGTATTTAATTTTTTTGTAAGAGAGCGATACGGACATCCGTTCACAAGCGCTTCTGAGCGCGGACTTTCTATATATAAAAATGTACTTTGTGGCGCGGACTGACGCTAGACATCGCACGTTCAATGAAAAATGTATGAAGAAATATTTAGAGTGGTTTTATTTTGGTCATAAATCATAAAGTTATTTATGTAGGTTCAAATAATTATCTATAGGTGTTGAAGACTATATAATATTAAGCTGTATTATTTTATGTTTTTTAAAGTAAAAATGTTTACTGGATTTAAGTTACGGGTTCCTACTCAGATTCTCTGTTTCGTTATTTTCTTATATTAGTGCGTTGGTAAAATCGTATTTATATGATAATTTTATATGAGACCGTAATATTTTTTTTATGCCATCCTGGAGATAAATATATTGTCTTTTATTTGATACCAAGATATACTCATAATTATAATTCCTAGAGCATCATAATTGTTCCCGAAAAACCGTGATATTTGTCGAAATATGTGAATACGTCCTTAAACGGCGAAGTAGTAGGTAAAAAAAGATCTACAACTTTTGTATTCACACTTTTTTTCACATAACATCGAAATGTATGTGAAAAATTCAAATAATTAATTTTTGTTTTTATTTTTGTCTTTTACAAAAATGATTTTTTTCCATGAAATTAGATGAAAACTTACCAATTTATATTCCATAACCACCTTTATTTTGACTTAATATCGAAAAAGAACCCTAATTTTCAATGGAAAATTCTCACGTCAAAATTTCTGGTTTATTATAATTCTCGATATAGATTCTGAGAAATACCATAGTATTGATATTTTTTTTTACACTGCACTCTGTCAGAAAGTAGAGATTTCAACGAAGAAAAAGCCTATCGAGTTTTATAATAAAGCAGAAATTTTAGACGTAAGAATTTTCCATTGAAAATTAGGGTTCTTTTTCGATATTAAGTCAAAATAAAGGTGAAAACATAAATATTTTAAATAAAAAAAATTACAATGTGTTTGGGATATAAAAATAGTAAGATTTCATTAAATTTCGTGGAGTAAAAAAACATTTTTGTAAAAAATAAAAATAAAAATCTAAAAACTTAGTTATTTGAATTTCATTTTGAGGTTATGTGAACAAAGTGTAAAAACAAAAGTTGTGAATCTTTTTACTATCTACAACTTCGCCGTTTAACTTTGTTTCATAGGACTTATAGTTTTGCCGGAAATCGAGATAAACTGTTTTTTACCCTTAGAAACGCATTATTTTTTCATTACTCATACTCTGAAAGTAGGTCTGAAGTTGCCTGAGGAGCGGGCTGAAAGTGATACTTTTCATCCCTAGGGAGTTTTACTTTACAACTGACAGCTGTCAAATTATTAAAAAAAAACTAGTTCTATCTTCATATTTCTATTGAACCATGTTCCAATTTTCCATACAATCAATCACAGCGCGATATAAAATTGAAAAACTTGAAAGACAAATATTCATTAAATAATGTTATATTTTAGGTGATTTATTTGTTCAACTCTTTCTTTAAAATAATTTATTTTTAAAAGATTACAATTAATTTCTAATTTTTCATTAATGATACTGAATAGCTGGCCGGCCTCAGAAAAAAAAAAACAAAATGAAGGAAAAGTGGCATTCAGTCGTTGGTTTTTTCAAGTTTTGTTTACATTTCTGTACAACAGAGATTTGTAATACCACGTTATGTTTATCAGATTAAAATAGTGATTTAACGCCTAACTTCATAAGAAAAGAGGCTAGGTACGACGACTCAGGTTTTACAAACTTTTTATTTTATTTTTAGTTTCCTCGTATTCGTAATGAAAAGCACAGTGTTTACCTCGGGGTGAAAGTAACCCATTCAACTCCTTAGGGACGAAATGAGTTACTTTCACCCCTAGTGTAACAATGTACTTTTCTTCAATTTTTGTTATATTTTCTTCCTATTTCAATGGGTTTTTATCCTACTAAGATTTTCAAAAAATCATCAATGACAACCCCCGCTCTTGGGTGGAGCGGGAGATAGTGTAAGACTCTTACTGACAAAAACCCACCCCATTCCTTCAAGACTTCATACCGGGGCTCGAGTTGTCTTTCGAAACTAACCCTGGCTCCGGTAGGCTTCGACCCAGCTGGCCCCTACTGTTGCTGACAACTCCTTGAGGCGCGCGTGAACAGTGCGCGCGGTCGACGACTTGGGTTCGGTCCGCACAGTTACCGGACGGTCGGACAGCGAACTACCCCTTGCTCACTGTCCGCAAGCCCGCGCCTACGGAGGCCGGAAATCGGGATCGGGATCCCGGCGGCGGCAAGAGCGCCGTTGCCTGATGCGGTCAGCCTCCTCCTTTGCGAGCATTACTGCTTCGCAGAAGTCGGAGACCGCCTGCCACTCCTCCTCGCTCCGCACCATGTAATCTAAGATCCGATTAAGAAGGACCTTCACCGGTCTGTTTAAGGGATGAAACTTATTTTATGATAAATTTAGTGGTGTACATTACCCCAGCTGGAAAGTTGCACGTAGAGCGATATGAGTGGAACGTATAATTAGTGCGTCATCTGGTGTAAATGTGCGCCGCATATAAAATTAGTGCGTCTTGTCGTTTTGGAAAAAAATGGAAAAAACGATTCCAGCTGGAGTAACGTTACCCTAGCAAGAAAATTTAAAAAAAAGTAATCGGAGAGAAAAAAATTGTATATGAGTAGATAGCTTATGCTTGTGCAAAGATGTGCCCCAAAAATATAATCGGTGCGTCTTCAGGTCTTCGAGATATTGCATTTCCTGCTGGAGTAACGTTTTGCAGAATCGTGTATCTCTAAAACTATTGTATGTGCGGCTGTACTATAAACATACCCGGGTAGCTCTTGGTATGTGCGCATATGTGACAGAATTAGATTTATAGAAATATTTATAGTTTTCGAGCAATTGCACTTTTTTGAAAAATCGAAAAAATACCACAGCGCTTTAATGAGAAAACTAATATGGTCTCTGAAAACGGTATTCAGTCCTGCTAGACGTTTACTATAAGCACATATCAGTTCCAAAAGCGCACATGCATGCGTTATTGAGTAATATTGCTAAATATCGAGATGACGGTGCCCTACGTTTGACGTCAACATACAAGAAACTGGCTCAATCCAAGATGTGAAGGTGTACACCAATGATTAGTGCGTATAATCAAGTGATACATAGTGAAAATTCAGCTTCGAATGTTTTGTAAATAAGAAAATATAATAAAAAAAAAACCGAACGTGTAGATAACTGCCGGCTACCCGACCAAATTCGAATGGTCCCAAAAAAGCGACGGTTTAGTACATACACATGACTTTCTTAACTTTACTCCTTACTCAATTGACATGTGTTGTGCATCAGTACACTGAAGTAGAAAAGAAATAACAAAATAAACCTTTTTTGGACAATAATAATAAATAAACCAGACACTTTATTTTTATGTGTTTTAGGAAATATTTAAAAATATGTACAGAAAATAATAATAATAATAACAAAATTCTCTCTACAACCCCCACACACACGCTACATTGATTTGAATTGATCCGTTAACAAAAAACTATCCAAAGTTTATTCTTTGGCTAGTTTTTTTTTGAGCTACATTTTTCTATAATAATAATAACATTTCCGTTTCGCATGACGAGAAGCTCGTGAAAGCCGAGAAAGATAAACAAATTAAGCATATTGACTTGGCTCGTGAGGATGTCGACGTGAGGGATCTGGACTCTGTAATCATTGTAGATATCGATAGTCATGTTGGACAATGGCTTAAAAGCCTAGAGCCTCAACCAACACCTTGAGAGGCTCTCGTTAGGCGACTGGATCAAGGGCTTGATTTAGAACGCGGTAGTCCAGAACACGGCTCGTATAGTTAGGAGGTTCCTTGCTCTGAAGCCCTGACCGCCGGCGCCGCCGCGCCGCGCAGCGCCTGTAGTTTGGATCCTGTTCCCGATACCGGTAGGCTACTATTTTTCAATCAAATCAAATCAAATCAAAGCATTTATTTCAAATAGACCATTTACAGGCACTTTTGAATAGTCAAATGTCGGTCAGTCCAAGAAAAGTGAAGCTAAATTGCACGTTCCAAAGAGTAGGTCTCTATGGAGAAGAACGTGCAAGAAACTCCATGGACACTCTTTTAAATCATATTTGTGTTACATATAATGCTTGGTTACATATTACTTGTTGCTTCTATCATGTGAGCACAATGTCGATAGTGAAATAAAAATGTAAAATAATTAAAAGATAGAAACTGAATTAAGCCACTGGCAGCTAAGAGATGACCAGTCCCATCTGACGGCACCCGTTCACGAGCATGACGCGTGCATCAGCCCCACTCAGCTCAACCATTATGAAGGGAACTGAACGACCCAATAACACGTAACAGCGAGACATTTGAGTGAGCATGACAAACTCTCAACTGCCATGCTCGTAATGTCAAAAAAAAAAGTTGTAACCTAATAAAAATGCTCCATGGTGCTTCACATTCACAAACTTGGAAAAAGTGCTTCTACATTATACAATGCAATTGTACCTTTCAAATTAAAAAATAATAATATTAGTTTCCAACTAATCAACTAATTAGTACGCCCTAGTGGTAGTGGAGCTGGACCAGCATTGAGCCAAGCATTTTTATCTTGAATATAATCCTCCAACTTATAATATGCTTGTCTGCATAGTGTGCGTATAATACAAGATTTAAATTTCGTTTCATTGAGTTCTAATATGTGGGGAGGTATTTTATTATAACATTTCAAACAGTACCCCATGAAAGAAGAGGCCACTTTAGCCAGTCTGAATCCTGGTTGAACTAATTGATCCCCTTCCCCTCGGACTGCCATTGCGCACAGACGTGTATACTCCGTTACTTATTTATTTTCTAAATTCTAATTTTAAATATTAAATTAAACCAATTTAATGGTCGAGAGGTACTAGGCGCGCATAGTGCTGCAAGAGATCGAGTTCTGCGGCGAGCGAGGCAAGAAAAGCAAGCGTGGACGCTACCTGTCTCTGTCGGCTGCACGTGAGTCACTGCCCATTCAACTGACCCCGCCCACTCCAGTGGCTGCTGCAAGCGCCTTGTCAATTATATTGAGCAACGCGCGTTAACGCGCTTCGCAAAACTAACACTAGACGAAAACGTCAGGCGCAACGCTTATTTCTTAAAATGATGAAGCGGACGCCACCTAAAAACACTGAATCCCGGTCTCAGGACAGCACTGAGCCGGAGCTATCCGTATCTCCGAAATCAAAAGTAGAGTGGGACCGGAACAATGAACGACACAAGCGTAAACATAACTCTGAGCAGTCTAAGGAGCTAGAACTTATTCATGATGATATTATGTCATCAATTGCAAGCTTAAAGAAGGAGCAGGGCGAAAAATTCAGCCTAATGCAAACCAATCTAGACCAAATCAAAACCCAAAATATGGAATTGCAAGCTACGGTAGAATTCTTGAGTGCTAAATATGATGATCTGATTGCGAACTTGGCCCATTTAGAGAATGAAAGGACATGCACGAATGATTATATTAGATCTCTAGAAGAAAAGGTCGAAAATTTAGAACGTGTTGTGAAATCCTCTAGCCTAGAAATACGTAATGTGCCTAAAAAAACGAATGAATCAAAGAATGACCTTATAGATATAATTAAAAATATAGGAGTCGTTGTGAACACGGAATTACAAACATGTGAGCTTAAAGATATTTATCGTCTTAGTAGCAATAATAATCCCAAAGCGAATGGACCCATAACAGCCGAATTTACATCGACCATAACGAAGGATAACTTCCTATCAAACATTAAGCGATACAACCGCGAGCACAAAACAAATCGACTTAACAATACACATATTAACATGACGGGAAATACTCCCATATTCGTCTCTGAGAGCCTTACCTCTAAAATGAAGAAGCTCTACTATCTTGCACGAGAATTCGCCAAACAAAACGGATATGCATACCATTGGACAGCTCATGGTAAAGTCTATATAAAGAAAGAAGATGGAGCACCTACAAGGAGAATATCAAAAGAGACAGATTTTGAAGATCTGAAAAAACTAGTGAAGTGACTAGGGACAGTAGTAGACAGTACACTTACGCTTTCAAAAAATACTGTAAAAGAAAATTTAGTGCTCTACTTGATTATTGCTTGCTTTATGACTTTATTCGCATTTATTTTACTTTTAAGAGCTGCTTTTATTTATTTTTTGTCTTTTTATATGCTTGCTTTTACACCGACATCTAAATACACTATAAATAAACACGTTGAACAGTTTGCACGAATCACTTTTAACATACTTAATAACACTAATTATACTACACATTCTACATCAAAGCGTCTAATTCCCATTGCTATAATTTTGCTCCGTTGCTGTCGTACTATTGCTTTTCTGCTGCGGTATTGTTGCTACTCACTTTTGTTGCTTTGTCCTTATTTGTTTATATATCTAATGAAAACGCCACTTCGTGTGTCGTTATGTGTCTTGTTGGATTGTGTCATTTCAATCTTAATCATTAAAATTCGATCACAATGTTAACGTAGATGTTGCAGAAGAAATTGATAAGTCTTATCAGCCTAATTGTATATCTATCATTGATACAGGTCTCTGCCCTAAGTTGATTGATTACAATAAGCAAACTCAAAGTGCATTTACTATATTAAGTATTAATATTAGAAGCATTAATTGCAATTTCGACCTTCTGCTGGCCTTTATTTCCACCCTAAATATGCGAATTGATATAATTGCATTGTCCGAGTGCTGGACCAATTTGAACAATCCACCCCCTGATATTAATGATTACAGAACACATTGGACCAAAACCACTCTAAACCAAAATGATGGAGTTGTGGTATATGTGCGCAGTGATATTGTGGCGAGTGTTCATGAGCCTAAAACTACTGAAGGTAATTGTCTAATCGTCACTATTAAACCTGATTACACAATTGTTTGCTCGTACAGGCCACCCAGTTTTAAAAATCCAAATCCGTACCTGGAATCACTAGATAGTATCCTAAGTAGATTCACAACGAATAATGTGATTCTTACAGGTGACATAAATATTGACACTTTACCCCAGAATCAATCTAGAGCCTCTCAAGATTACCTAAACCTGATGGCCATGCATGGACTACGACCTGGCATTGATAAACCAACACGTATCAAGACATGTATTGATCATTTTATGGTTAAGTGCTTGTGTCATTGGAAAACAGCAGTCTTTGAGCAACCCATAATAGACCACTCTCCGATACTTCTGTATATCAGCAACTCTAAAATACAGTATTAAGTTGAAGTGCACGATAAGGTAATGATTGACTACAATACAATAAAAAATATACTCACTGAAGAGTCTTGGGATAGTCTTTACAAAGTCACTGATATTAATGTAGCATCGGAACTTATAACATCAAAGCTTTTAAACGTCATTGCTAGTAATACCACGACTGTTAGACAAACTAATAGATATAGGCCTTTAAAACCGTGGATAACAAAGGGGATAGTTAAATGCATTAAAAAAAGGGACAAGTTACATAAGGCTGCAGCAAAAACACCGGATAATACACTTCGGCAAACGAAATACCAAAAATATAGAAATATGTGCAATTATATAATAAAAAAGCTAAAAAAACAATATTACGAAGAAAGGTTAATCACTAACAAAGGGAATATAAAGAAAACCTGGGAAACTATTAAGGAAGTTTGTAATATGAAAAGAAATAAAGAACCAGTTATGGAATTATTGGGTGTTGATAGTACTCCAATGAAGTCTCTGGATAAAGTCAATAACTATTTTACCGGAATCGGTGAAGCACTGGCAAGTGAGATACTTACCAAGCTAAAAAAATCTGAGCTGGAACTATCACGAGAAGCTGCCAGGGATACTTCACCACCAAATTCAATGTCTTTTACGCCTACAGATCCATATGAAGTCAGGGGCATTATTCAGGGACTCAGATCGCGTAGCGCAACAAAACATCATATCTCTTACTCCACCCATCACCTATATGTGCAATCTTAGTCTAACTACTGGTGCATTTCCGTCTATATTCAAAAAAGCTATAGTATGTCCTATTTTTAAATCTGGGAGCAGAAATGAGCCAAGTAATTATCGTCCCATCTCTCTTCTATCAACGCTATCCAAGATCCTGGAAAAGGTTGTTAACAGGAGAATAGTGAAATATCTAGAGAAGAACAAACTGCTCAGCAACTTTCAATTCGGGTTTAGAGAAACAAAGTCAACCGAAGACGCAGTTCTAGCCCTTACTTCAACTCTTGTATCTTCGCTTGACCGGGAGGACAAATGTTTGGGGGTCTTTCTAGACCTCCAAAAGGCATTTGATACCGTGTCCGTGAAAATATTATTAACGCGCTTGGAGGGCGTTGGTGTGAGAGGAGTGGCTCTGGACTGGTTTAGAGACTACTTAACTGATAGGACTCAACGCATTAGGGTGGCCGGATACGAAAGTTCTGACTCAGCATGTAAATATGGAGTTCCACAAGGTAGCACGCTAGGCCCCACATTATTCCTTATTTATATTAATAATCTATGCGAGATAGCTGCTACCCTACCTCACATGGATCTTCTAATGTTTGCGGATGATACGGTGCTGATCTTTCATGCCCAAACTTGGGATGTGGTATTTAAACTGGCTGAGGCAGGCTTAGCAAAGGTAACCTCCTGGCTAGAAAACAGTCTTCTATCCTTAAATGCCAGTAAGACGAAATATCTATGTTTCAGTAAAACATCTGCAGGTAAACCGACTATATCACACGGTATCAGAATACATACCTACCCGTGCAACAGAAGTGAGACACGTTCCAGCTGTAACTGCTCTTCACTTTCTAGAGTCGCCTCCATGAAGTATTTGGGAGTCACACTAGATGAACAACTAACCTGGACTTTGCACCTCACGTTAACAGTAGCTAGAGTCAGAAAACTAGTGTATGTCTTTAAACATTTACGCACAATTGCAAATAGCATTTTACTAGTACAAACCTACCGAGCCTTATGTGAATGCATTATCAGATACTGCATTTGCGCTTGGGGAGGTGCAGCGAAAACCCATATGATAGCAATTGAGCGAGCACAGCGAATGGTGCTTAAAGTGCTTTTATGTCTACCGTACCGATATCCTACATCATCAGTGTATGAAATGACCGGAGTATTATCGGTAAGAAAGATGTTTGCCTATGAAATACTGAGAAGATACCACAAAGAAGTTGTCCCTAACCTGCCCAAATTACAAAAACGTGTAGAAACATGCCCTGTCTCACGCACTAGAACAGCTTTTGCCAAAAGATACTACACTTTTCTAGCCCCAAAGATATATAATAAATTGATCAAAATTCAGAAAAATAGCACGGTAAGCAAATTAAGTAACAATAAATTTAAGATTATTTTAATTAACTGGCTAAAGTCAATGGACTACACTGATGTAGAAAATTTAATAAAAATAACATAATCCATTTTAAACCGCACTGTTATACACACAGCTCCACTCACAAAAGTCATCATGTGCATACGTACACATTTACACATTTATATATTACACGCCCACGCATGCATAAACACGCTCACCTAAATAAACACACTAATATACACAAACTCACTCACAGACACACTCATAGCAGCATGTTCGACCACTTTTAATTTAATTGTTTTTTATATATATATTTTTTTTTGTTTTGTTTCTTTTTCAATTAACTAACACGCTCTGTTTGACGTAAAATTAATGTCACTTTATTGTAGGGAAGACACTAACACCTGCAACACAGTTCTACTAGCGCAGGCGTTAGGGAATCCTATAATACAAATTGTAAATTATGTCAATAAAGAATTATTATTATTATTCCCATTTATTCATTAATATTACATATAAATTATATTTTTAAATATTTCAAAATAAAAAAAAACATTTAAAAATATAAAAAATAGTTGCCCACCGGTATCGGGAACAGGGTCCAAGCTACCGGCGGTCAGGGCTCCAGAGAAAGGAACCTCCTGACTATACGAGCCGTGTCCAGCAATGCTGCTTTCTGAATCAAGCCCTTGATCCAGCCGCCTAACGAGAGCCTCCTAAGATGTTGGTCGAGGCTCTTGGCTATTAAGCCATTGGCTGAAACAACTATCGGTACAATGACCGCTGAATCCACTTCCCACATGTCGACAACCTCGCGGGCCAAGTCGATATACTTAATTTGTTTATCTTCCTCGGCTTTCACGAGGTTCTCGTCATGCGGAATGGATATGTCAACAATCATTGCACGCCTCTCGCTTCGGTCCACCACCACTATATCAGGCTTATTGGCCACAATAGTCCTGTCAGTGATGATGGGCCGATCCCAGTACAAAGTGATATGACCATTATCAAGAACTGGGTCGGGCTCATACCTATAGTATGGCACTTCCGATTCCACAAGAGAGTATTTCAGAGCAAGTTGCTGATGGATAATCCTGGCTACAAGGTTGTGCCTATGCAAGTACTCTCCGTTAGCTAGACGAGAACAACCAGAGATAATGTGACGGATTGATTCTCCCGGACGGTGACATGCCCGACAGATGTCAACCGTGCCGTCCCTCACAATAAATCTCCGGTAGTTATTCGTCATGATAACTTCGTCCATAATTGCACAGACAAAACCTTCGGTTTCCCCAAAGAGGTCACCGAAACGCAGCCAGGCTACGGACGCCAATTGGTCTACATCGGGTCCGTGAAGGGCCCGGAAAAAGCGTCCGTGAAGCTCCTTGCTCTGCCATACTTCCCTGCGATCGTTAGTGTCAAGCACTATCGGTTTGCGCCAGTTCTCGTTAGCTAGGGAGAGCGGGGTGAGTCCCTTGTCCACTACCACTACATCTCGATGCATACCCACGTCGGCAGCTAGGAAATATTCCCTGAGACTGCATACCTCGCGGTTGTGTAGGGTCTTAGCATTTAAGAAGCCACGACCCCCACACTTCCGCGGGATATACAGCCTCATCACCGACGATCGTGGGTGATGCATTCGGTATGCAGTCAGCAGTGTACGGACCCGCCTATCCAGGGCGTTAATTTCTGTTTGAGTCCATTTGAGTACGCCGAAAGAGTACATCAATACCGGCATGACCCAACCGTTGAAGGCACGCACCTTGTTTCCGCCTGAAAGAAGGCTATTGAATACCCTTTTCAGGCGTCCGAAGAAACGCTCCCTCAACGATTGCTTCATGTTAGTGATACTGATGCCTAGAGCTTCCGACATACCCAAATACTTATAGGTTTCGGTTGGAGAGAGGGATCTCAGATTTATGGAATCCGTGAGTTGAGTGCTCACGGACTCCACAACCTCCCCTCGCTTTACATGCATGACTGCACATTTGTCCACACCAAACTCCATCCTGATGGCACTACTGAAGGTTTCAGTTACCTTCAGTAGCTCCATCAGTTGCAGATTGTTGGGGGCAAAGAGCTTTAAGTCATCCATGTAAAGGAGGTGAGATATAACCTGACCACCTCTTTTCAACCGATAGCCTAGACCTGAATTCTCCAGCAGTGTGCTTAGAGGATTCAAGGCTAGACAAAACCAAAGCGGACTCAAACTATCACCCTGGAATATACCTCGCTCGATCCTTACAGGTTCGCTATTCCTCTGGATATTTCGACATCCTGGATAGCGGAGGACTGTACTCCATTGCCTCATACACGACATCAGGAAGGTGCGTAGTGTTGTATCAATTTTATACAATTCCAGCACCCTCATGAGCCATGTATGAGGAACAGAGTCATAGGCCTTTCTATAGTCTATCCAACATGTCGACAGATCCTTTCGGGAACGTCGAACCTGCTGGTTAATAGTCATATCTATGAGGAGCAGCTCCTTAGTACCGCGGGACCCGTTCCTACATCCATTCTGAGAAGGCGACATGATCGAATTTTTATCAATATGACTATTAATTTTACTTCTCAGTATGGATGTAAGAACTTTATAGACCGTCGGCAAACACGTGATCGGTCTATAATTTTTAGGCTCCGCAGTACTACCTGATTTATGGAGCAGGTGGGTTATTCCTGTTGTTAGGAACTGGGGCAGCGACCCTGACTCTAAGGCAGACTGAAACTGATATGCCAAGCGAGCATGCGATCTTGTAAACCACTTAATCCAGAAATTATGCAGCCCGTCCGGCCCTGGAGATTTCCAGTTAGGCAACGGACGGACTGCACGAGCTACATCTTGGGGGCTGATGTCTATTGCCCCCATTTGTGGTATTGGGTCGCACGCTCGCTCGACCACCCGAGTCCAGTCACCCTCGGTGTGACTGACAGGCACCGACCAGATGCTACGCCAGAATGAACTCATGGCGTCATCATCCGGGAGGCGCGCGTCAGTCACACCTTGGTCCGGTCGCTCCCAAGCCCTATAAACCCACCTTTCATTACTCCGGAATGTGCGATTCTGGGTGTATCGCTCAACCCGCCGCTTATACCTGCGAATACGGTTTGCCCATGCACACACCTTCTGCTTCAGGAAGTCGATGCGCTCTGTGACTCGGGACATATAGTCTCGGGGGCTGATATCAGTCCCCAAAAATGCCCGTCTCACAAAGCGCATCACTCTTGGACGAGTGTTGCCCTCCCTGAAGCAGATTAGTTTGCCGATGAGTGCTCTAGCCCCACCGATACGACGCTCGATCCTGCACTGCCAGGCCGGCACAGCTGGTTTTAGTCGTGTAGCTACGTCACTGTTTGGGAATTTGACGTGAGCTACACGACATGCCGCTACGGCCACGCAGTACATGATCGAGTGTGTATCGGTGAGATCTTCGCAGTCATCAAAATAATTTGACAACTGCGAATCCAGAGCAGCCACCAGCGCCCTATTCTTGTTACACATGGGCAAACGAGGTATGCGTGGCCTAAGTTCGGGAGGTATATTGCGATATTCCCGAATCGCACACTCCAAAGCACTCCTCAGTTCACTATTGCACTGGTTACTTACGTTAGTGACCGTGTCAGAACTCACCTCGTCTGTGTGGAAAGATATGTAGCTGGACGGTGGTACCACAGCTGGTACCACAGGCTGCGACGGAGGGGTAATGACACGGTCACTCATTTCCGTTCGGAGGCGATCAAGTACAGTATCATCCAACATATGATTACGCAGGATGACCCGCACCTGATCCGACAGTCGTTGGGCCGAAACGTTGACGGCTGGCTCAAGCACCTGAAACAAAGAGAGCATCCGAACACGGTACGCGGTCAGGTTATTTCCTCCCTCTGTAGCCCCATAGTATGAGCGCATGACGTTCTCGTTGATGGATTGCGTCCATCGCATGCGCTGCACACTTCCGCCGGGAGCTGGGACCCTATCAGAGGCCGGTGGGCCTCGAGGTCCTAAACAATCCGGCGGCCGGCGTCCTCCCCGACGACGCGTGGGTGGTGGTGTCGTCGGCGGCGAGTAGTACTCGTCGCTCGAGCTCGACGCAACTGCTACGGCCGGTCTCACAGCACTCACGATGGGGCTGGGTTCCGGCGGCGGCGAGGCGGAGCTGAGCGACGAGGCCGGAGGTGGTGGGCGTGCACGTCGAGCTGCGGCTCTGGTCAACATTCACTTTTCCTCGTCCAGATTTTTCGTTGTCATAAGTATGACATGTAGTATTTTTTACGTGAACTCATTTTCGAGAGTTACACGTATTTCACAGTAATTATTGTAGGTTTTATTGTATTTCTAAACCTGTTTTTTCTTGGGATAATTCCATTGTAATAAAATATTTCAATATTTGTATTTTGAAAAAATTTAAGGAAAAATTTTTTGACACGTCCGGTTGACAGTCAGACCACAGATTATTATTATTATTATTATTTCTTGTAACATAATTATGTCTATTGCCTCTTTTGCTAAACAGATGAAGATTTTTTCTAACATACATTATGTTTTCATAGATATATTGACAAGTTACTGTCATTATGTTAATATCTTTAAACAGTTCCCTTAAAGAATCGCACCGGCGGAGATTGTAAATCGCTCTGATGGCTCTTTTCTGTAATATAAAGATTGACTCGATGTCAGCAGCCCGTCCCCATAGTATGAAACCGTACGACATGACACTATGAAAATAACTAAAATAGACTAGTCTAGCGGTATCGACATCCGTAAATTGGCGGATTTTTCTAACAGCATATGCAGCTGAGCTAAGCCGCCCTGCAAGAGAAGTTAAGTGAGGACCCCATTGTAGCCTTGAATCAAGCGTAATCCCCAGGAAAATCATTTTATCAACAAATTCTAGTTTTTCATTATTCAATACAATGTCACAATCACTACTTTTGACATTCGGTAAGGAAAATCTTATGCATTTAGTTTTTTTCCCATTTAGAACCAGATTATTAGCAGTGAACCAGTTTTGAACCTGCAATAGGGCGCTATTTTCGTTGTCAAGATTGTTAGTTTTTCTATTTATCTTAAAAATCAAAGAAGTGTCGTCAGCAAACAACACCATATTAAGTTTATTTTGCAACAAATTGGGTAAATCATTAATATAAACTAAAAACAAAAAAGGACCTAAAATTGAACCTTGGGGAATAAAATGGGACAAGGGCAGGAAGAAGAAGAAGAGTTCGAGAACATTTGCTGATTTTGTGATAACGCCATCTATTGCTGAAAAGTTTAACCATACCTAGCACACACCAGTGGCGTAGCGCGGTTTTCGTCACTTGGGGTCGACCGGAAATATGCTGCCTTTTGTCTTTTATTATTATCGGACTAAATATTTTATTTTATAGACGTAATTCGTACAAATTGTTAATAGTTGGCGTTGCGTACAAAGTACCCACAGGTCATTGAACTCGCTCAGCTAACTTTTTCTTAAAGAAATTAATTTCGTACATGCGTAAATTAAAATGAGTTTTGAAAAAGAGGTACTTTATTTTTTAATTTTATCTTTACCAATCGATAGTGTTTCATGTACCGGATCGACCCTCCACGGGATTAAAACGATTAAAATTTAGCGGTGTATATTTATACATTTGCAAATCTTATTATGGTAAAATGACAGGACCTAACTTTGGTTTATTTTCGTAAATATTCTTGGTATTTACACAGTAATTAGAATTCAATAATTTTTCATAAATAGTTCGAGAACATTTGCTATTGTATAAACAACAGGACAGAATGGAAGAAAAAAACGTGTTGCACCGACCCCAAATAAAATGGGACAAGGGCACGAAGAAGAAGAAGAAGTCGAGAACATTTGCTGATATTGTGATAACGCCATCTATTGCTGAAAAGTTTAACCATACCTAGCACACACCAGTGACGTAGCGCGGGTTTTCGTCACTTGGGGTCGACCGGAAATACGCTGACTTTTGTCTTTTATTATTATCGGACTAAATATTTTATTTTATAGACGTAATTCGTACAAATTATTGAAAGTCGAGAAAAGCTTATACTATTGCTTCAGAAGGAACATATTATTTTGTTGTACCATAAGCACATCAAAAATTCCCAGGAAGTTCTTATATTAAAGTAATAAACTTGGCATTAGGTACGTACCTAGGTACATGCAATAATAAAAACAAAAAGAATGTATAAGTATGTAAAATTATAAATCGGGCGAATAAAAAAACAACAGCGACTGATGGTGAGATACAGTTTTAATAACATGAGCGGTACGAAATTGAGAAAGCGACAAATGAACTAAACTAACGAACTTACTAAAATTAAGCTCGTTGCTTTGCGCGTACGAACGTTGGCACAAGCTCGGTGCGCGTGTTTAATCGTTACCGATTGAGCAATTTCGACGCTTCAGTTGTTGGAATCCCGAACTACAAATCCATATAGACGTCTCTCGGCCTCAGCTTCCAGATAGAAATGAGCCTTCTTGGACCGTCTGTCTTCGTTGCATTATATCGATGATTGCGACTATTCCTACTGTATGAATTAATAATATTTCCGAACGCATCCGACCTAATTTACTAAGTACATCATGTAGTGATCACTCATGCAATCACTCCGATTCCCAAGTCAAGCTGCACCTTCTAAACAAGGCCTAACATAAATGTCGACATTGTCTATGGTCGGGGGAATCCCCGAATGATGTATTCATGTATTAAACTTTCAGTCTGTTATGAGTGAGTGTAGTTATTTTGTTTCGTTTTATATTTAAAATTGAGTAAGATAAACAGAAGTTTTGATTTGTTCTTTTGTGGTTCGTTTAAACATTATTTCATTATGTCAAAAAGAATATGTTTAAGTGGTTCACAAAAAAGAAAAAAAAAATACAGCTTAAAAAGAAATAACGGAAAAACTTCCAAAGCTCACTTCGTTTTCTGGGGCCTCCATTCTTGTGTACCCAAGGGCAGTTTTGCCAACTTGGCACTTTCAGTGCTAGATTTGGCACTATTTTCACAAGGCCAGCACTGAAATCGAACATACAGCACCTAGCACTCAATCTAGCACTATTTAATAGTTAAGCGAAATTTTCGGATTCTAATAAAACGCACACACGCACAGCATGCGTGCAGTGTAACAAACACATTCGTATTGCTGACACATAGATTTATTATCTATGGAATTACACATAGACAATAAGTTTATGAGTTTTTGGTGGGATTTCTTCGTGTGATGTTCAGTGACTGTTATTTGCAAATTGATTCATAGTGGATATTTAGAAATCCTCGTTTATATTGCTGGACTTTGATATATTGAAACTGTTCATATAAAAAAAAAAAAACGGCGGTAGACTTTCCTAACGCCGTTTTTTTCACACTCTTCCATCATTTGAAATCAAATTTTTCAAATACAATCAATATTTTTTTTTACAATTCTTTAACCACAACTCAGCCCCAACGACGACTTAAATACTTCAAGCCATTTATGATCTAAAAGCTCGTGGCTGTCAGACTTTCGTCATTTTATAAAAGCTGATAGTTTCTCAGTGCATGTCCCCAACCCAACATAGGTTTTTCCACCCATACACATTTTCACAAGTGTTTTTACCAGTAGTGTTTTTCAACCCACAAAATTTTTCACAAGTGTGTTTGCCAATTGTGTTTTTCCATCCACACAAATTTTCACAAAGTGTTTTTACCAATAGTGTTTTTCCATTCACACAAATTTTCACAAGTGTTTACCAGTAGTGTTTTTCAACCCACACAAATTTTCACAAGTGTTTTTGCCAATAGTGTTTTTCAACCCATACAAATTTTCACAAGTATTTTTACCAATAGTGTTTTTCCACCCACATAAATTTTCACAAGTATTTTTACCAATAGTGTTTTTCCACCCATACAAATTTTCACAAGTGTTTTTACCGAAGTGGAATTACTGCTAGAAGATGTTACTTATCGGGAACACAGCGTTCTGTTGAGTTACATTGTCAATCAAAGGGCAAAAAAATGTGGCTTTGAGTTACAGTGTTACTAATCGGTAATTTTTTTCCCAATGGGTAACAGTGTAACACAAAATAGTGTAACTCAACGGGAACAAAGGGTCTGGCGACGCTAGCTCGCTCAGTAGCTGGAGGCAGGAGCGTGTGAGACCGGATAGTGGTGTGATTGGTGTGGTGCGAGGTTGGCGAGGCACTGGCTAGGATATTCTTCTACAACCTTGTCTTTTTTTTGTTTGTTTGTAAATATGTATGATTAAAAATAATAATTTTTACAGTTTTCATGTAAAAAGAAGTAATTCATGTAAAAAAAATTTTACTCGTGTGATTTTATTTCATATAGCACTATTTTTGAAAATCCATAGCAATCTAGCACTATTTGAGACGATTTTTAGCACTCACTGGTGGTATAGAGTTGGCAACACTGCCCAAGGGCCCCAGCTTAGTTTAAGACGGCGGTGTCTACAGTAGGCACAACGGATCTTGAGTGGTTGCGCAGAAGTTAAATATTCGGTCTCTTTAGTGGTGCGAAGTAAGAAGGGGGGCGGGGAGTGTCAGTGATTGGCTCACCGCGTTACAAACAGACACTTATACCTATTATTATTAAAACTAGGTCATATTATTATTGCTAACAAACGTTTGAACGCGACTGTACGGACAATAACTTAGGCTTAACACGTTCAAAAAAGAAGGTCATGTGTATGTACTAAACCGTCGCTTTTTTGGGGCCATTCAAATTTGGTCGGGTAGCCGGCAGTTATCTACATGTTTGGTTTTTTTTATTATATTTTCTTATTTACGAAACATTCGAAGCTGAATTTTCACTATATGTCACTTGATTATACGCACTAATCATTGGTGTACACCTTCACATCTTGGATTGAGCCAGTTTCTTGTATGTTGACGTCAAACGTAGGGCACCGTCATCTCGATATTTAGCAATATTATTCAATAACGCATGCATGTGCGCTTTTGGAACTGATATGTGCTTATAGTAAACGTCTAGCAGGACTGAATACCGTTTTCAGAGACCATATTAGTTTTCTCATTAAAACGCTGTGGTATTTTTTCGATTTTTCAAAAAAGTGCAATTGCTCGAAAACTATAAATATTTCTATAAATCTAATTCTGTCACATATGCGCACATACCAAGAGCTACCCGGGTATGTTTATAGTACAGCCGCACATACAATAGTTTTAGAGATACACGATTCTGCAAAACGTTACTCCAGCAGGAAATGCAATATCTCGAAGACCTGAAGACGCACCGATTATATTTTTGGGGCACATCTTTGCACAAGCATAAGCTATCTGCTCATATACAATTTTTTTCTCTCCGATTAGTTTTTTTAAATTTTCTTGCTGGAGTAACGTTACTCTAGCTGGAATCGTTTTTTCTATTTTTTTAAAAACGACAAGACGCACTAATTTTATATGCGGCGCACATTTACACCAGATGACGCACTAATTATACGTTCCACTCATATCGCTCTACGTGCAACTTTCCAGCTGGGGTAATGTACACAATTTAGTGTATTAAATAATATAACGCGGGTGGGTTGCCTAAGAAATTCCTGGCCAGACTATTATTAATAAAAAATTGAAAATTTACTTTTTTTATAGAAAAATGCACAACCGTTATTCATGCCAGATTTTTTTGCAGACAACACTATAACATCGTATTCGTAATGAAACAGCGTTTATCTATATAATATAAAAATGAATCGCAAAATGTGTTGGTAAGCGCATAACTCAACAACGCCTGGACCGATTTCGCTAATTTTTTTTTTGTTGTGTTCGTTATTATGAGGAGAAGGTTCTTATGGAAAAAAAATGAAAATTAGGGTAGTGTAGGGTAGAGTAGGGTAGAGTAGGGTAGTGTAGGGTAGTGTAGAGAAGGGTAGAGTAGGGTAGAGTAGAGTAGAGTAGGGTAGGGTAGAGTAGGGTAGAGTAGGATATAGTAGGGTAGAGTAGGGTATAGTAAAGTAGGGTAGAGTAGGGTAGAGTAGGGTAGAGTAGGGTAGAGTAGGATAGAGTAGAGTAGAGTAGGGTAGGGTAGAGTAGGGTAGAGTAGAGTAGAGTAGGGTAGGGTAGAGTAGGGTATAGTAGAGTAGGGTAGAGTAGGGTAGAGTAGGGTAGAGTAGGGTAGAGTAGAGTAGGGTAGAGTAGGGTAGAGTAGGGTAGAGTAGAGTAGGGTAGGGTAGAGTAGGGTAGAGAAGGGTAGAGTAGGGTAGAGTAGAGTAGAGTAGAGTAGGGTAGAGTAGGGTATAGTAGAGTAGGGTAGAGTAGGGTAGAGTAGGGTAGAGTAGGGTAGAGTAGAGTAGAGTAGGGTAGAGTAGAGTAGGGTAGGGTAGGGTAGAGTAGGATATAGTAGGCTAAAGTAGGGAAGAGCGGGAGTGAAGCCGCGCGGGCAAAAGCTAGTTTTTATATAGAATTTGTTGTATATCAAAATAAACACACCTGTTTATACATATTGTCTGTGCGATAAAAGAACCGTCGCGGCGTAAAGTGAAAACAACATTAAAGATTTTAAGTAGCAACCCAACCCAGCCATCCGTCAAATGCCAAATGTCATATCATGCTGACAGAGGGTTTGTTTATTATGTTATTTTATTGTGATTTTAATTGAAATCTTCCGAAATGGGATAAAAAATTTCACTGAGCTGCAAGGGAACTAATATTTAATATATTACAGTTTTGCCAAACATAAAAAATGGCAAATCACACCATTATTGATCAAAACAAAGTTGATCAAAACTTTGGTATGCTGTGTTTTGGTACGTAACACTCTTTTATTTTAATGTTTTTAGACTTACTAGGTGAACTCCTGTCCCTGTTATCTCTAAATATATATAAATTAAACAGAAATTCATTTAAACATGACGATATTTGTTTATTTTGTTTTGGTCAATATTTTCGATGGCTAGTATAGAGAGTATTGATACTTTAAATTTATAATGCATTTCGACTAACTTAGAATATTTGTTTTCAGGCTTGAGTAAGGATACAGTAACTAAAATAAAAAAGAGCAAGTGCTAGTCGGACTCGCGCACTAAATATTCTGTACTTTACCTATGAAATCAATTCCCGAATTAAGTAACGAAGATTTTTCTGAATTGCAAACAATTGTTTTTTGTGGCGGATCTACATATTTACAATTTTCACATTTTCCCTGTACTTGTTCTATGAGTCCTTAATTTATGCCAAATTTCAGGATTCTAGGTCAACGAGATTCACCCTATGAACTTTGATTCCCTTGAGTATCGAAATATATGTTTTTTTGCGACATAAACGGCAGTATCTTTTTTTTTTGTTAACTCAGACGTCTGATTTTTTCACAACTTCAAAAGACCGCAAACTTGAGTGTATGGTTTTAATTTTAACTCGATACCTCCAAGCGTTCTCGAGTTAAAGGGTCTTAACAGATAAACAGACGGACAACCAAGTGATCCCAAGGATCTAATATGCGAAATTGTCCCTTACAGGCTAAATAGATTTTTTACGAAGCAAAATTACAAATTCTGAAGTGTACTTTATTTTCACAATCATTAAGTTCATATTTTTCATTGATTAGCAAAATCGAAAAATGTACTGAGGAAGACAACGAGAAAATTGTAGTGTGTCCCATTTTTACCTTTATATTTAACTAGCGTAAACATAAACTTGCTGCTAGCTACAATATGGAAACAGTACAGCAGTTTCTTTACGCTATTTTCCTTTACCGGTTCGTCTTTGCATTTAAATGTTCATCATCATTACAATCGAAAGACGACCACTGTTTGACATAGGCCTCCCCCAGGTGTCGCCACAATTAACGGCATTACGCAAAAACTTACAAACGGATGAAATTAATGATAAAAGTTGCAAAAATATAGCTTATAATCTATATTTTTGCTAAGTTTCATCACGTAAGCAAGTTCAATAAATAGGCTACTAATATTATAAATGGGAAAGTTTGTGAAGACGGATGGAGGTACTCGTATGTATGGATGTGTCGCGCAAAAACTACTAGACAGATGAACTTAATCATAAATATTGCAATAAAATAGCACAAAAGCTATAGCTTTGCAGTTTCATTAGGTGAGCAAATTCAGCCAATAGGATAATTTTTATTACGTGGTGAAGCCGCTGGCAGAAGCTAGTGTAATATAGTTTCGAACTATCAAGATTTTACAGTCGCACAATAATGACGTCACAATGTTGCTTACAGCAGCGCCCTCAAATCCCACGATGGTTTACTTTCCGCACAGACTTTATCTGTTTATACCTGGCAACCCATGGTTACGCCAGGAAACAAATAGGCAACCCAACATTTTTATGTTCTAAAGGCTTCACTCTTTCGGTTAGTATTAAATTTATTCGTTGAATACACCGGTGCATTTAAAAAAAAAAAAATTGTCTGGCCAGGAATTTCTCAGGCAACCCACCCGCGTTATATTCTTTAATATACTAAATTTATAATAAAATACGTTTCATCCATTAAACAAACCAGTGAAGGTCGTTCTTAACCGTACCCTCTATTAATAGGACTGAACTTAGGCCCTTTTTTTTATGTTGGGAAAAATCATGCATTAACGTCCCCCGCCCTTGGGTGGAGCGGGAGATAGTGTCAGACTCTTACTGACTAAAAGACCCACCCCGTTCCTTCTAGCCTTCATACCGGGGCTCGAGCGCCCTTTCGGATAACCCTGGCCCCAGTAGGCTTCGACCCAGCTGGGTCCTGGGAGCTACCCATTGCTCACTGTCCGCAAGCCCACGTCTACGTTGGCCGGAAATCGGGATCAGAATCCCGGCGACGGCGGCGGCGATAACGCCGTTGCCTGATGCGTCCGGCCTCCTCCTTTGCAAGCATTACTGCTTCGCAGAAGTCGGCGACCGCCTGCCACTCCTCCTCGCTCCGGACCATGGCCTCAACCAAGGCCCGGCGCTAGAGGTCTTCGCCGCCGATCGCCCCCACGAGGGCACGGCGATGCTCCGCCCAAACAGGGCACACCTCGCCTGTGTGCTCCACCGTGTACTCCGGGCGTTCCGCACAGTGGCGACACCCGGGCGTCACTTTCGCATGAATCGAGTGCAGGAAACTCCCGAACGAACCATGTCCGGTTAGTACCTGCGTCATGCGGAAGGTAGGGACGCCGTGAGGTCTTTCCAGCCACGCCTCAAAGAGGGGACTTACCGCCATGATTGTGGCGTGCCCAGTACTGGGTTGCGATAGTCGTTGACGCCATTTCACCATGAGATCCCGCTGGAGCTCAGTCCGCCGTGACCTGTCGCGGCAGCGCAACCCCGCGTGTCGCTAGAGCGACCGCCGCCTGGTAAGACTCTCCCTGCGCTAGAACCAGCGTGTCGTCTGCGTAGCAAACCACGCTGACCCCGTCAGGGAAGTCGCCGCGCAGCACGTAGTCGTACCCAATGTTCCACAAGGGTGGCCCTAATACCGACCCCTGCGGAACACAGCACGACATCTCTCGACGTCTCCAGTCTCCCTGGTGACCGGGGTAGACTATAAGTCTCTCTGACAGATAGGCTTCGACCACTCGACAGAAGTATTCGCCACCCGGTGGAACCGGAGTGCCCTCCGGATCGTACTCCAGGGCAGGGAGTTGAACGCGTTGGCAATGTCCAAGGACACTGACACGACCCACCTGCCCCAGGACACCGCATTCCCCGTCGTGAGGGCTCGCACGCGCATGATTGCGTCCACCGTAGAGCGCATCCTGCGAAAGCCGAACTGTCCGTCCGAAAGGTCCAGCCCCACCCGTGTTAGGCGCCCGACGAGGCGGTTTGCAATGACTCTCTCAAAGAGCTTGCCCATCTCGTCGAGCAGCACAATGGGCCGGTACGCGGACGGAGAGTCCGCAGGGCGCCCTGGCTTCGCTATGAGGACCAGTTTCCCCGTCTTCCAGCAAAGTGGGAACTGGCCCCTCTTCATACATGCGCTGAAGAGCTCTCTCAGTCGAGGCCTGAGAGCCTCCATGGCCAGGACCCAGGCCTTTCCAGGCAAGCCGTTGGGTCCTGGGGCGGTGTTTTTGGCACTCAACCTTCGCACCGCCACTCTCATCTCTACCTCGGTCACCTCTGGAGCATTGTCGTCGTCGTCGCTGTTGCGGTCCGCGTCAGACACCGCTGGCGGTGGAGGCGGAGCCATGGGCGGGGGGGAGTGTTCTCCCCGCGCGGGGAACAGAGCGTTCATCGCACCCTCTACGATCTGGGGCCAGAGAGTCAGCGGGGGAGCCCAGGGGCGGAGCTTTTCCCGTACCATATTGTACGGGTGCCCCCATGGGTCCGCGTTCAGAGACCCCAGCCGCACTTTGCGGGCCTCCAGTTTGGCTTGCTTGATCTCCGTTCGGAGGGTGCGTTTTGCCGCTCTGTATCCCTCATACAGCTCCGCCTCTCTGGCCTCCGCATCCGGTGGGCGGATGCGGCGCCTGCAGTGTCTGGCGTACCGGCGCCGCGCATGACTGCATGCGTTGCGCAGTGCAGCAATCTCCGGCGACCACCAGCACACCTGGCGCTTAGCTCGCCCTGGACGGACTTGGGGCATTGCCGCGTCGCAGATTTGCGACATCGCCTCCCGGAACCACTCCGCCTCGACGTCTATGTCGACAGGCCTGTCCGGTGCTTGCACCCAAGCCTGTACCGTCGCGGCTTCCAGGAGGAGCTCCCGGTCCATCTGCTTAAGCGCCCACCGCGGACCGCAAGGGCTCTGTCGGACCGGCGCGGCCGAGGTTTCGGCGGAGACGTCCAACCGGATGTACCGGTGGTCGGAGTACGTCTCCACCTCCTCCATAACGCGCCAGTCGACGACACGCGGCAACAGAGCGGGGCTGGCGAACGAGTTGTCCACCACTGATTCACCCTGCATCCACGGCAACGTGGGGACAGAACCCACGGTTCAGGACAACTAGGCCCAGCTCCAAAGCCCAGTCCTCCACCATCTGACCCCGTGGGTTCGTGTACCGGGGAACCCCAAGCTGTATTCCAGGCGTTGAAGTCCCCGCAAACGACCACGGAGAGGGTACCGAACCCAGCGACGACGACAGTTAGCTCCATATGGGAGACCTGGAGTTCGTCGAGAGATCTGTTCGGGGACAGGTAGACGCCTACCACTGCAATAAAAAGAGAAAAAAAAAGAGAAAAAAAGTAAAGAGGGGCGGGGTACCGGCGGCGGTGGCCGACGAGATTAACGTCACCGAGCCGTCTAGGTCCTGAACCCAGTCTCCACGGGGATAGACGTAGTACGGCTCGGAGACGACGGCGACATTTATCGACCACTGCGCCATGCTCTGGAGCAACAGATCCTGAGCGGGGGCGCAGTGGTTGATATTCGCCTGGAGGAGACGGAATGGGGCCGTTATTTGCAGTCCATCGTCTCCTCCCGAGCCCTTCTAGTGGGCACTGCCGCGGCGGGTGCGGCGGCGACTGCGGCGGGTGCGGCGGCGAGAGCGGCGGGTGCGGCGGCGAGAGCGGCGGGTGCGGCGGCGGCCAAGGAGGCGGTTGCGGTGGTGAGGACGTCGGTGGGGATGGGCTTACGGGCCCTGCCCTTGTCCTTGGCGGGGGGGTCGCAGGACCTGCCCCCAGCCCGGTGGTTGGCCGGCTTGCCTGCCGCCGCACATGCGTAACAGTGCGGCGGAGCACGAAATTCTGCAGCCTTGTGACCTAGCTGGCCACACTGGTAGCAGCGGTCGCTGCGGTCCACCTCCGTGGCGCAGTGGGCGCCAACGTGGTGACCCACTTGGCACCGGAAGCACTGCAGAGGTCTGGGCTCCAGCAGTTTAACCTGTGCGGTGACCCAGCCTACCAAAAGCCGTTGGCCCTCCCCGGTGATGGTCCTGGCTGCCGCAACGGGGCAGCTTACTGTCACCGCTCGCATGCCCGTGCCTGCCCGAACCTGATCGGTCGTGCACCCGCCCGCCCTGACGATGGTGGCCACCACCTCGTCCACCCTGACGGAGTCGTCCAAGCCCATGATGCGCATATCTATGCACTTTGTGGGCCTGGACACTTGGGCCTCCTCCGCATCGAGGGACGCTCTGATCCTAGCGGCCAGAGCGTCAGCCACAGGGCCGCTGGTCGCACCGGGTACCTCCAGGATTCGGGCCCCGGTGACCGTGCGCCTCATGCGGAAGCCACCAGCGGCTCCGAGCTCCTCAAGGTGGGGCAGCACCGCCTGCTTCGCCTTCTCCATGACGGCGTCATACGTCACGCCCTTCTTCTCCACTTCTGGCTGCAGTGTTATCAAACAGCCTCGGAGTTCGAGACGCAAAGTCTCGCCGCCATGGCCCGCTTCTTGCACTCTTGGCGCCTTGCGCGCTTCTTGGCCGTCCTGGCCGCCTTGCCCGCCTTTCTCGCGGCGGCGACAACCGTCCATTCGGCGCTAGCCGAGGGTTCTTCGGGGGGAACGATGACGCGGCCCAGTGGCTTGCTCTCGCGAGCTCCGCCCGGATCTCCGCCCGGAGCTCGGCCTAGAGCTCGCTCCGGAGCTTTGCCACCCTCTTTTTGAGGGAGGCGTCAAAAACCTCCTTGAGAGACTTGGCATGGCGCTGTGCCGTCCTCTCTTTGGACGTCCTTTCCCTTTTGCGGCTCATGTCCCGCAAAAGGGTGACGGCCAGCTTTCGTAGGGACTCCCCGTCCGAGTCCTCCTTCGCCTGCCTCTCGCTGCCGGATGGGTCCGAGAGGTCCGTCCGAGGGCTGGTCGCTCCAGGGTGGCGTCCCTCCGTGGCAAGCCTGTCGGCCCACTGGGCGGAGTTTATGGCCTTTAGCCTCCCTTTCCCACGGGCTCGACCCACGCCGTGGCTGCTCGTGGCAATTTTCGGCGCCGAACCTTTCTCTCCGTCCGTGTCAGAAGACGACAACAGTCC
Source organism: Mythimna albipuncta (assembly GCA_929112965.1). Lineage (NCBI taxonomy): Eukaryota > Metazoa > Arthropoda > Insecta > Lepidoptera > Noctuidae > Mythimna > Mythimna albipuncta. The sequence goes on along the minus strand of OV815959.1, from coordinate 20,660,097 downwards.
GTCCTTCGACGCGGAGCGCTTCCTGGACGCGTAGCGCTTCCTGAAGAGACGCCGGTTACTTCCAGGGTCTCCACCGGGGTCTCCCACAGCCTCTGCCTCCGAATTTCTATCGGGGTCTCCCCCAGCCTCCTCCCTCTCCGAGCCCTCCGAGCTCCTTCCGGATGCCGCGTCGGACTCCGACCGCGCATCACTCTGTTGGTTTTTTGAAAAAATTTTTTGGTTCCATAGTTGTTCCCACGAGTATTTTTTATGTTGTACTGGCTCAAATACGTGGTTCGCACTAGAGACTAATTTAGCTACCCATTAGTCAAGCTAACAACCTCCCTCACGGTGCGTCGCCACTTAGAGGTTTGGGGTAATTTTTTATAGAGGATGTCTTCCTCGCGGCCCGGGCGGTTAAACCAGGACCCTCGTCCCTTTTTTTTCCTGTGGCAACACTACAGCTAACAGCTGATTTAAATTGTTCTCTTGTAATTTTAATTTTAAATACACTTCTGGACACATCTATTGGCCCACCTTGTATTTTCAGTTTCGTTTGGTCCTAGCTAAAATTTTATATTAGGTCGAGCAAAAAGTTTTTATGCAGTTTTGAACCTGGCACATTTACAATTTCATTCAATAGTCTTTTTAGGGTTCCGTAGCCAAATGGCAAAAAACGGAACCCTTATAGATTCGTCATGTCTGTCTGTCTGTCTGTCTGTCTGTCTGTCCGTCCGTCCGTATGTCACAGCCACTTTTTTCCGAAACTATAAGAGCTATACTGTTGAAACTTTGTAAGTAGATGTATTCTGTGAACCGCATTAAGATTTTCACACAAAAATAGAAAAAAAGCAATAAATTTTGGGGGTCCCCATACTTAAAACTGAAAATCAAAAATTTTTTTTTCATCAAACCCTATCATTTTTTTTTAAACTGAATAGTTTGTGCGAGAGACACTTCCAAAGTGGTAAAATGTGTGTGTCCCCCCCTCTAACTTCTAAAATAAGAGAATGATAAAACTAAAAAAAATATATGATGTACATTACTATAAAAACTACCAACGAAAATTGATTTGAACGAAATCTAGTAAGTAGTTTTTTTTAATGCGTCATAAATCGAAAAAAATACACTATTATTAAAACATCGATCAAAGTTACAACACATTACAAGAACTTTTATATTATGTTACTTGCTGCTACGAAACCCTTCATGGGCGAGTCCGACTCGCACTTGGCCGGTTTTTTTTGAATTTCGAACACAGAATTTAAAGAAACAAAAAGACAATTTGGAGCCTGTTTGTTGATATCAAACAATCGAATACTAAGAAAACTTGGTTTTATTGGTTTACTTGGATTTAATTCTTGAAAAAGTGATTGATATCTTTAGTTTTGCAACAAACATTACTTATTCTTAACATTAAGGTGAGGTTCTATCAATAATCTATGGATACTTCACCTGAAGTCGCCGCCCATGCGTTGTTGTTGTTCATGCACTTATTCAGACGGGACACAGCCAAAGAAACGTGAGTGCTCAACTTAATTTAAGTCGATCTGCGGTCCGAAATGTTTATCGGAGGTACCTAGAGACTGGCGGCTTTGTTCGTCGCCAAGGAAGGCCACGATCTCGTGTCACAACTGAAAGGCAGGATCGATTCATCGTGACGACCAGCTTGAGAAATCGTCACCTTACCTCCATTGAGATACAAAACCAACTTCGCGACTTCCACGGAGTATCTGTGAGTGCTCGAACTGTTCGGAAAGGTTAAAAGAACGCGATATGGTACCACACAAGCCAGCTAATGGGCCCAAACTAACGCGAGCCCACCGAACAGCACGCCTTCATTTCGCACGCAGTCATTTAAATTGGACACAGCAAGATTGGAGCCGTGTACTCTTTTCTGATGAGTCTAAAATTGTGTTACATGGCAATGATGGAAAAAAGAAGGTCTACCGACGTAAGGGAGAGCGTTTCGCACAATGCTGCTTTGAAGAGAGGGTTGCTTATGGCGGTGGCTCATGGACTGTCTGGGGTGGTATATCCGCGAGCGGCAAAACTCAACTTGAGGTTGTTACAGGACCACGGCTGCCAACATTAAATGCTGAAAGGTACATTCGTGAGTGCTTAGAACCTCACGTGATACCATACGCGGATTATGTGGGCCCAAATTTCCTTTTTATGCATGATAATGCAAGAGCCCATGCGGCCGGCATCGTCAGGGAATATCTTCGGGATGTGAACATCACAGTTATGGACTGGCCAGCCAGAAGCCCAGACATGAACCCCATTGAGCACATGTGGGACGAGCTAAAAAGACGTGTTAGGGCTCGTCAGCCAGTTGCCCAGACGATGCAGGAGTTGAAAACTGCCATAGAGGAATGGGAGATGATCCCTCAAAATTTCATAGAGCGGTTGATAAACTCTATGCCTAATCGTATGAGAGCTGTGGTAGATGCCCATGGAGGCAACACGCGTTATTAAATTAAACCTTTATTTGATAAAACATATTTTTTATTCAAAAATCAATTGCCTTTAACAAGGCGCATATCCGACTTGTTAGGCGTAGCTCCATGTCGTATGGTATTCTGAATTCAAATTTAAAACAATACGATCGAAAAAGATGGTAAAATGTATCAGGTTTAAAACTGCATCAACAGTTTTTGTTCAATCTAGCAATCATATTTCGGTAGGGGCCATCGAAACCTAAACTCTAAGGTGGGCCAATAGATGTGTCCAGAAGTGTATTAATTTTCTTTGTTTTCGAAGCCTTATTCCAATTATTCATCAATTAAATAGAGTATTTATATGTATTACTTGTTAGATTCGTGAAAATAAGTGTAAATAAGTGTAAAAAATTCAGTTAAAGTTTGTGACAGTTATAGGTTACCGGCATCTACTAGTGATTTTTGCATTGTCATCTGTTATCAGGTACAATTTTCTTTTTACATTATAAGATAGCAAATCTTATTGTTTGCGTTCTGTTAAGTCAGTGATCCTTAGATTTCTCATTCTTTTGTTGTTGTGAATGACAATTCAAACGTAAATATAACCTTAGTTGGTTGGTGACAGAACTGATTTCTAAAGTTTATTTTCTTTTACTAACTATCTTCTAAATCTTTATCACAATCGACCTTGTCTATTCTGTTTTCTTTTCATTTCCTTATAATCATGCCTTTGACTCGCAGCGCCTATGCTCGCCAGTTGGAGTCCAAACTCAGTCTGGCTTTGAGCCAACTAAAGGCCTCCAAAGAGTGCTGTGACCAACTAAATAAGGAAATAGATGACAGTGAAAAGGTCCTCCTTAAAGCCCATAACAATAATAGAAAGTTGAAAAATGAAATGGCTCAGTTATACATACAATTCACTGAAGCCATAGAAGACCGGGATAGGCTCCAACTTGTTGTGGACGGGTTCAGCCAATGTAGCACAGAGTATGAAAATGCTCTGAGCCACAAGTACTTATTGCAACAACAGCTGCAAGAGGCAAAAACTCAAATATCACAACTCGAGACGACTAATCTTAACATCAATGCCTCGTTGAATCAAAGTCTGTTCAGCGAGTTGGTGCCTATTGCTCCATCAATGGTATCACAAATTAACCCCTCTTATACTATAGATTTGACTAGTAATGATGAGTCTGAATCAACTAAAAGAGTGAGGGTAGTCACAAGTAAAAATAAACTTAAGAAATATATAAAAATCAACGGATATATAGTAAAAACTAAGAAAATGGTTTTTTTTTTTTTTTTTTTTTTTCGATGGGAAAAAATCAAAAGTACTTTATCAAGTATGTCAAATTAAATCGGGAAAGATTACACTTACCTACAGTGTTTTTTTGATAAAGTTGTAGATTATTTAGGTTTCACTAATATGTTATCACGAACTTCGTCCAGTGAAAGTTCAAGTTCATCAGACGATGAACTTATCGTTAGTTATTTAACGCGTAGACGTAAAAAGTTTAATGTTCGCAAAGATCATTTCGTATGGGACAACGCTGATTTTCTGTTCCGATACAGAATTTCAAAGGAAACAGTTACATACCTTTTTATTTATTTTTTATTTTTTTCGATGGGAGAAATCATCTTATGACCACCACCGCTCTTGGGCGGAGCGGGAGATAGTGTCAGACTTTTACTGACTAAAAAACCCATCCCGTTCCTTCAAGCCTTCATACTGGGGCTCGAGCGCCCTTTCGGATAACCCTGGCCCCAGTAGGCTTCGACCCGGCTGGGTCCTTGCTGTTGCTGACAACTCCTTGAGGCGCGCGGAAACAGGGCGCGCCGTCGACGACTTGGGCTTGGTCCGGACGGTTACCGGACGGCCCGGCAGCGAGCTACCCATTGCTCACTGTCCGCAAGCCCGCGCCTACCGTGGCTGGAAATCGGGATCGGAATCCCGGCGGCGGCGTCGAGAGCGCCGTTGCCTGATGCGGTTGGCGTCCTCCTTAGCGAGCATTACTGCTTCGCAGAAGTCGGCGACCGCCTGCCACTCCTCCTCGCTCCGGACCATGGCCTCGACCAAGGCCCGGCGCGAGAGGTCTCCGCCACCGATCACCCCCACGAGGGCACGGCGATGCTCCGCCCAAGCAGGGCACACCGCGATTGTGTGCTCCACCGTGTCCTCCGGGCGTTCCGCACAGTGGCGGCACCCGGGCGTCACTTCCGCCTTGATTCGGAACAGGAACCTCCCGAACTTGCCATTTCCGGTGAGGACCTGTGACATGCGGAAAACAGTTACATACCTCAGCCTGTTGTTACAAGATAAACTGACGCCAACCACAGAAAAGTAAGTTTATTTTCAGTTTGTATTTAATAGGACTACGTTAAATTAACAAATGTACAGTACGGCCGTTCTATCTTGGTGAGTGTGAAGTTAGGCTCTGCGAACTTTAGCGCTCGTGTACCTAAACGTATCTATAAAAATAACGGTTAAAAAAAATGCCAATAACAGCAATAACAACAACTAATAGCATTTATTTTTTTAAATCATTTACTTATGTTATTATTTATCAATTCAATTCTAAAAACATTCGTTCGTTGGCGTTCGTATAAACAGAATCAAATGGCATTCGACTTTTTGACACTACTTGACAGAGGATATTGCGATGTTGTCATGCGTAAAAAAATCTCCCCACGATTTTTTGGGGTAATTATGCCGTTTGTGTTATGGTAACTCTATTGACTTTTAGTTTAGCTGTTACTTGGATGAAGAAACACATTTGCTATAATATCAGTAATAGTCAAGTAAAAGTTAATACTTTTACTTATAGTTTTAGTTGTTGATGAAGAAATTGGCTGTTGGGCAATTAGATATATATTCTTCCAACTTAGAAAAAAGTACTAAGAGATACCAATCTGACACTGAAGACTTGCAAAGTGAGCTGAACCGCTTACAACACAAACTTAGTTCAATGTCCACAGAATCAAATATACAGCTTCTGAAAACCAAATGAAGGAATATGTATTGGCAATGAATGAGCTGGTGAGCTCACAAACATACAACATCTATTACATCTGCGCCGGGCCATTCATTGTCAATATGTGATACCACCTTACCCCAGTCTAGTGTTAGTTTGCCGGTTGAAATAACTAATTACTTTTCACAACAGTTCTCAAATAGGGAAATAGTATATATATGTATATCTTGTTCCTTTCATTTCAGTCCATCCAAAGGTTGTCTGGTAGAAATTGCCCTGTGCAATAAGACCGCCTATTGTACACTTATTTTTGTTAAATGTTATTCTTTAATAAGTTAAGGTGTGCAATAAAGATATATAATAATAATAATAATAAAAAATTAGGAAGTACACAGAATTACAAGAGGAAATCACTAGAGTCTGGAAAATGAATAGAGTCACAATAGTCCCAAAAATAATATCAACAACAGGTGTTATCCCAAAACAAATATTTAATAGTTTCAATGTTCTCAACCTATCAAAATACACATATCTAACACTACAAAAAGCGGCTATTTTGAATACTTATCGTATAGTTAGAAAAGGAGATGGAAAATGGTGGGCCCAAATGTAACAAGTTGAGATATGATCTAAAAAATTAGTCATATTTTTTTATCTAAGAATATGAAAAATCACTCCAATTCTCATTCTGGAAGCGGAGAAATATGAAAAAGATAGTTTTCGTAAGATTATCGATTGAGTAATCGATTAGACAGTTATGAAAATAAAACTTTTGCACTAAACAATTAACTCATAGTAATTAAATGCACTATATATACTTATGCAACATATTGCATATAACTACAGTCATATTAATAAATCAAATATCAATTAATTACTGAAACACCAATATTAATGATTATCGATTTCATATCGATTCAAATCTCTCTTATATTTTTAGTCTTTGTCACTGACATGACAGCTGACTGACATTGACACTAGACAGTTGCCGACTGTTCTTGTTTGTTCACTTGTTTCGTGTTTTCCCATGCGTTTTGCGTGCTATCCCGATTATTCGTCATTTTTCACGACCACTGCTTTGTATTTTACGGATACTGACCCTGCCTACCTTGTACGACCCTTGCTTTCACCTTGGACACCGAAGATCGCTCACACGTTTGACTTGGAATTGTTATTTTGGATTTTACCGCCGGCTTCTGGATTGGATATTATTCAAACTATGGATCGCTGTGTGAATTGTGGGATATCCACTGTTCACTGCAATACACTGGGCTGACGACCCTTACACGATGAAACAATTCTGTCAGTGATTCGGCAATGGAATACACCTCAATCTGTAAGTAAATATAACTTCATCTAACCAGCTACCATCCTGGCAGGTTTAAAATACATTTAATTAGAAGGTCGATGGAGATTGTTTACAGTTATGGCAAAGAATTATTTATTTATCAAACAATATTATAATACCCTAATACACAATAGTTAATTAGGTATTTTATTATGTAGCTAAACATTGATAAAAATGTTCCATTTTTAGGTAAGCAGTAGTGACTGTGTTTGTCAAGCGTGCTGGGACTTGGCTCAAAGCCCATAAGTTGATGACCAAAGAAGACTACTAGGCCACCGTAATGTTTGCCTCCGCTGCGGACGCTCTCTTGCATCGCGAACCCATCACGTACTTCATACCAACACAACCCGTTCATTCATATGATTTTTCAAACATTTTCTAGTAAATATAATATCTATTATTGCAAAAGAACACATTTTGCACTTCAGGAATCAGCTGTTAGTTAAAGATTGTAACATAACCTCACTTTTACTTAATCTCTTATATCTCTGTTCTCAGATTGACAAAATCCGCAGAATTTTCAGTGAAAGTTTGATAATATATAAGCTATTAATTGACACCACTTTCATCTTCTTACACCTGGGCCCAAGATTGTATGAAATCGTTTCAGTCTTCTTTTTACAACTGGACTTAGATAATAATATAAATCCAGTACAAAGTCTTTTACCATCTTAAACTCAATTATTAGGATCTCACCTTGGTTCACACCCGTGAGGTTCCGATAGAACACCAGGTATTAGCCTGAGAAAAATTGCCCAAAAAACCATAATAATAATAATAGGCCCCCTAAACCACCACACGTCCTGATTGACCATCTAATCACGTGGGGGGCGGACACACGAATGAGAAATTACTGGCGTGGCTAACGTGGCTCTGGAAACCCATTCAACATGGAGACACGTTCAAAAAGTAAACGTTTAGGACCGCTGCCCGGGGGCGATCGCCGGAGCGCACCTGGAGCTGACGCTGGGTGTCACAGCATACGAACCGTCGGCGGTGGAGAGTTGAGCAGGCGGGCTCCCACCGATAAAGATGCTACAGCCGAAACCACTGACGATGGTGACAGACTGACGAACAGGACAAACACCCCTGTCGAACCGTACAGTCCTAGCACAGTATCGTACACTCCTTCTAATAGGTTTATTACAAGTTTAAATTCAATCCAACTCACCCCGGCCATGGATGTTGCGCGGGAGGTATCTACCTTCTTACCCGCGTCCACCAAGGCTGGTAAAGTTAGAGTTCGCATGAGATGGAGCAAAGAGGTTAACTTATTTATCATGCGAACCTACTTATTCATTACTAAATTAGAGACAGACATGACCACCTACAGACCACAATTGCATGCAATTTTTAAGCGACAGTATCCTGAAATTTCAGTTTCTGAACAAAGGGTCTCAGACCAAAGAAGGGTTATAGTTAGGAATAAACTTATATCTCAAGAAGAAATAGATCAATTAAAAGAAGAAGTACGAATGCAATTAATACAGGAAGAAGATTATAGAGACACTAGCAATGACAAACAAAACACACGAATGTCTGTCAGAGCGACAACAATCACTCACTCAATCACAAACACCTGTAGAATCTCAATCATATAACTCGCAAACATCACACACAAAGCGAATGTATAACGTTAACGCTAGAAAATGATATTGATACAGTTGCTGTGGATCCAAACCCAGAAACAGATACATATGTTCAGGAAATACTTGACAAATTTAGAATGACACTCACACAATATTCTGGAATGGATCCAGCAGCTCGACCAAAACTGCCAAAACTCAAGTATAGCCCTAACCTATTCCGTTTGCTTAATTTGTTTAATAACAACATATTAAACCAGTTTTTATCTGATGATATACAACTGATAGACATAAATACTTTAATTTATTGTACAGCGGTTGTTACCGCTAAAGAACTCAATTTTAAAATCTCTGAACAAACCAGTAATATTAGATCTAGAGACCGGGTAAAACCACCATGGCAACTTAGGCTAGAAAATGATATTGATAAATTAAGAGCAGATTGTGGCAGGCTCACACAATACATCAGGGGCTGTAGATCACAAAAAGTAGTTAAAAGAGTTGAAGCCATATTTAAAAGTAATCCCACTCACACTAGACATGAAAGCAACAATAGAAAACCTGAAGAGTATTTGGATACGTTAAAACAAAAACTAGCGCTGAAAGTTCATAGGCTTAGGTGATACGTAAAAGCACAACAGCGCAAAACTGATAACGCAACATTTTCTATGAATGAAAAAATATTCTACAGGAACATACAGAAACCACCCGGGGTCACGATTAGAGACAACAATACAGACATACCTTCGAAAGAACAGCTCGAATCGTTTTGGTCTAGCATATGGGAAGAACAAGTACAACACAATGACAAAGCTACTTGGATAACAGAAGAAGAAACTAGGTGGGGAGCAATAGATGAAATGGAATTCATGGAGATAACTGAGTCTGATATCGCAAATGTTACTGATAGGTTACACAATTGGAAGTCGCCTGGTATAGATAAAATTCAAAATTTTTGGTATAAAAAACTAACGATATTTCATAAATATATAGCAAAAACCCTAACAAATATTGTATTAGGACAACAAAATATACCTGAATTTATTGCGACAGGAATAACATATATGCTTCCTAAAACCACTCACACAACACAACCTTCCCAATATAGACCAATCACATGTCTACCCACTATTTATAAAATCTTAACATCCGCGATAACAACAAAAATCAACGCTCAAAAAATCATTCAAATCAAATCTTGAAAACCATAAAAGTATCAACCTGGTGCATCAAAACATTCAGGGATTTATGAATAAAGATTTAGAGGTAGAGCTATTCCTTAATTGTAATGATATTGATATTCTTTGTATAACGGAACATTGGCTTAAAAGCCACCAGCTCATGTTCAATTTTAATAACCACCAGGTTGGTAGTTCATTCAGCAGAACTAATGCCTTACGTGGTGGCTCATTGATTTTAGTTAGTAACCACATTAAATTTAAGGAACGTAAGGATATTGTGAGTCTGTCTGTTGAGCGGTCAATTGAAATAGCCTGTATTGAGTTGGAGCAGTTTATTATATTAAGTGTGTACAAACCCCCTACCGGATTGTATGACTGCTTTGAAAAGGTAATGGATGAAGTGTTTCACAAGATTTGTAATTCAAATAAGTACATAATCACATGTGGTGATTTTAATGTTAATTTATTAGAAAATTCAGCTTTATGTAGCAAAATTATAAGTTTGTTTCAGTCCTACAATCTTGTTAATTTGTTTTTAGAGCCTACAAGAATAACTCCTACTAGTGCCACTTGCATAGATAATATTTATACCGATGTTGTACCTAGCCATAAAGACATTATAAATTTACTAGATTCTGATCATTGTGGGCAATTAATTACTTTTCAAATTCCAAACATCATAGTGGCTAAAAAGAATATCACTGTTAACCCGAAAACTGCAAATCGCTTAGAAACTTTTAAAACTAAACTAATTAATAATTTACCAGCTTTGTCAACATTAGATGATCTGAATCAACAATATGAATGTTTTTTTAATATGTACTGTAAGCAATTTAATTCCACTTTTATACCCAAAACTATGTCGGTTAATAGTAATGTATCTTTCAGTGAATGGGCTACCATTGGTATACATAAAAGTAGAACGCGACTCTATGAATTGTGTTAGCGATTCTTATGATAATGTTCATACACTATGATTATTTTCTGTATTAGCAACATTAAATGTATTTTTTGCACTGACAACTCGAACGGACCGCGACTTGGCAGCGCGGTGCTCTTGACAATTACAAGAGTTTATAAAAGGGAACGGCGCGCTGTAATGTCTCTCTTTCCGTATCGGTTTTCGGAGCAAGCAACAACTCAGTAAGTGCTAGTATAAAATTTATTTATTCCTACTGTTATTGTACTGTTATAGTTATTGTATACTTGTATTATGTGTATGCTATCAAAGCAAAAGTACAAAGGGTGTGGTACACGTTTTGGTCGTTTTATTTAAATAACCTGATAACAAACCCCGTAGGTACACTAAATAACTTTCTAAGTCAATCTTTCTCTAAAGATAACACATACAGATAACAATTCAGAAGTGGGATAAACGAGTCGTTTATTTAAATGCATTCGTTTATCCCGCCCACAAGTGATTTTTTTTCCCCAACTTTGCATCTTCTACTTTTGCTTTGAAAGTACCTACGTAACCTATGTAGGCACCGATACAATTTTTTTTAGGATAATGACTATACTATTTTATCTAAGCGGGCAAAGTGATGTGTAGTTTGAAAAGGTGTACTCAGCTTATTCAATATGAGTTTCTTCTGACACTCTGGTGGTACTACCACACCACACGTACCTTGCCAGGGCTACACCCTGCAGGTACTGCCACACCACACTTGCCTCGCCAGGGCTACACTCTGGAGGTACCACCACACCACACGTGCCTCGCCAGGGCTACACTCTGGAGGTACCACCACACCACACGTGCCTTGCCAGGGCTACACCCTGGAGGTACTGCCACACCACACGTGCCTTGCATTGCCACATCACACGTGCCTAGCCTGGGCTGTGCCCTGGAGTTGTTAGAGGTTAACTCGAGCTGTGTTCAGGTGGATTATGGACAGGTTTTGGGTCATTGTTGAGTAACCGTAGCAAACAAATCTATCAAATTAGGAGTTACCCAGAACCTGCATTCTGAGTTTACTTATTAAGTTAATGAGCAGACCAGTGATACTTTTATTTGGAAATAATCTAAATGAGACTAAAAGGAACAGCCTATGTTATTGACACTAACTGAAATTAAAATTGGGCAAATTAATATTATATGGATTGCCTCTTGACAGATAGCAGGACATTTATTGCCTGCTAGCTTTTGCCCGCGGTTTCGCCCGTGTGCATAGGATGTGGCCTGTATCGCTCGGGATTGAAGCGGGTTTCTGTGAAAACAATAAAAAGGGGAGGCAATCGGACCGGTGTTTTCAGAGATTGACTTCTAAAACCTTAATATATGTATATAATTTTAAAGTGAGCGTGTGACGATCTTTCCTCATTCAATAACCGTGATTTCATAGTGCTGCGCTCGCTCAGCTTATTCTCGCTATACTATAGCCATTTGCGTTTTTAGATTTTCTGTGTGTATCTCACAATAACTTATATTATTTTTCCATTACTAGAAAATCATACGTTGTGCCAAAATGTTTAGATTTATATTTCAACCACAGAGTACTTTCAACGGCAGAGATCATTATTATTATTTTATAATAAATAATGAGTAAGTAACAGTAAGTTTCATGTACTTAGAGTAGATTATCTGATTGTCCATTTTTCGCATCCCTTGTAAATTATTATTTGGTACATACCGAGCCACTGCTCCAGTAAATCGGTGCTAGCATATTATATTTTATGTAAGTGCTACTCGCTAGATTGGGCGTGTCGAGCACTAGCTTCAGTCGATTCAGGTGTGATGTATACTGTATATTGTACACCTTGATCATTATAATAAATAAATAGATAAACAAATTACGCTGTGTTGAGCGAAGCATGTAGGAGCCAATACATTCATGGCGCTTGGGAACTTTTGGTCGCGAAAGGGGTATTCTCTGGAGGTTGTCTTAGCGTTGCATATTATAATAGTTCAGAGTTGGTAACGGAATCGATTCCAACATGTTTTACATTGTTATTTCTTCCCAAAAATATTTTAAAAGTTCACAAGTTGGATACCACCGACCCTAAGTACAACAAAGGTCACGGCAGAACATAGTGGGCGTTAGCCAATCAGCACACGGCTGGGTGCGGGAGCAAAATAGCCCCTTAGTCACCAGGATGGTCCGGTGACCATGCAATTCTAGCAGACAACCAGGAACCATAACAAGCTTATGACTTTGTGATTTTACATGAAAGTTGTGAAATTTAATACATTGATTTGTTACATTTCGCATATGCAGGAACTGGTGTTGTCTATGGCTTTACTGTTTAAAGTGATTTTACATGTCTTCTATCATTGTCAATTTAACTGAAACCAGGTTAAATGGCGAATCAGTAGTATATAGTAAGCCTAATAATAATATTTTATTTCATCGCCAGAGTATAAATCGCTTTGCTGGCAAAATTCTGGATGTAGAAATGTTTATAGATGAACATTTATCTTGTTTCCGCGAAACGGCTTTTAATTAAAAAGAGCATTGGAAGAAGTAGGTAGGTACTGAGTAAACATAGTGAGCCAGCTGACCCGGCGAACAATTAATGTGTGGTAAATAATTCGATATAGTCGACTAGTTGTGTTGGGGCAGGGCCTAAGTAATATGTCAATACCAGGTTGTACACAATTTTAATATATAAAGTTATCTACATCAACTTATTTTAGTACAAATTGGAAATGTGTAAAACATTGTTTAGGTGATCGCCTATATGATTTGCCATAGGTAACAAATGTGAAGAATTTAAAATTACATATTATCACATTTGAACACAAGTAGTTGCCAAATACATAGTTTAATATATTGAAATAATTGAAATAGTTTTCGAGAAATTACACAAGAGGAAATCAACGAAATCAATGTAATCACTATCCAAATGAACGAATACTTTGAGTACACTAAAGAATGTGTAGAAAGTTTCAGTAGGAACCAATTTTGTTTACTATTATACGTGCCTTGCATATATAGGACTTATAAGCATCAACGCTGTATTGACTCTAGTTGAAACAAATAATAAATAGTACTGATGGTTAAATAAGAAAGGTAGAATAAAAACATATTTATCAAAATATGGTTGGCAACTGTCGAAACTGTCGAGTCCAAATATTACCCTAATGTATCTTTGCTGTTGATTAAATGTTATTTTATATTTTTTGAAGTGATGTGGGTACCAAGGATTAGCTGAATCCCATTATTTTAGTTCTAGTCCAACTAGGGAACTAGTTTAAAATTTGTATTTGCCCTTGGTTTAAAAATTAGTGTCCGACCGAAGCTTCGGCTTCGGCTTCGGCTTCGGCCACCTTCGGCCAAAAAAGCACCTTCGGCCAAATCTTCGGCTTTGGCCAAAAATTTGCCGAAGGTTTGGCCGAAGCCGAAGGTTTGCTAGTTGTCAAAATTTTAAATTTACTGAACGATGCTAGAGCGAGACGGAGAGTGTGTAGAGCAGCAGAGTTTCGCCGCGCCGCCGCACCGGACCAAACGAATCGCAGTTAGTAAACTAAACGAGTCCAAAACAAGTTTGAGAGCGCGTCTTAAAATTCTAATAAGTGTTTTGTTTTTAAATATTTCATATTTGTTATTACAAATTATTTTATTTATTACTGTGAGTAGTACCTGTGGTGATACGTTCATTATTGTGAGGCACTCTAAGAACCAAAAAACCGTAAGTATTGTCTGGTTTAAAATATTTTATGTTATCTAACGTTAGGTAGGAAACTAAATGGAAACAATGTTGGTATGTTTTTTTATGCAATTTTTAGATAAAAAGACATGTGAAGTTTGTTCAGTTTTAGTTAACTACCTAAACCAATAGGATATAGGCGCATGCGCGTTGCAGAGTCCTACTGCGAGTACGGGGCGGTCGGCTCGGTTCGGTACGTACTTGTGCATTTATATAGAATATTTTCTTTCAGGTATACAATGACATCTTTAGAGCTGAATCCTATCTGGCAATATTTTATAAAGGCTACTGATAAAGCTTTATGTAAACAGTGCAATAAATCATTATCTCTTGGTAGTGCTTTACCAAAAAAGCAGAGTACCACTAATATTAAAAATCATTTGATGAAAATGCATAAAATAGAGTGGGAGGCTTATTGTAATGCAATAAATGAAAACAGAAGAGTATGAGTTTAATGAAAAATAAAACAGAGGCAACTACATCTTCGCAATTTAATGTCAAAAGAGTAATTTACCTCAAATCATAGAAAAAAAAAGCAGCTCCATTGTGGCCAGATAGTGATCCAATATCTATGAGAATCGATAAAGGTATAATGGATCTCATCATCGTTGACATGCTGCCTTACAACGTTGTTGAAGGAGAAGCATTTCGCAGACTTAATTGTACTATAATAAGGTGAAACAATTTGGGTCAAATTGTTACCAAAACTTGTTAAGTTTTTATTTTCTCCAATTGTTAGCAAAAATGTTTAACTTAATTATCCTAAGACATTACTTATAAGTATTTAATTTTCTCAAAAAAACCAAAAAATTATATGTAAAAAATAGATATTGAAAAAGCGTTAAACTTCGCTCAATTATTTTATAGAAATATATGTTGTGTTCGTCTGATAATTAAAAAAATGTGACTGATTATTTGATTATTTTTGTTAAAATTACTTTAAATAAATAAATATTTAATTAACATTGTATATTTGAAACTTTTATTTTAGACAATATTTTATTACCTACTTGTATATGTTGGTAACTCGGCTCGTTATTGGGCTAAATCTCTAAAGCTCTCACAATATGTATCTAGTATATTCTGAGATCAAAGTAACTATCGTATTTCTCAAGGTCAATGACACCTTCGGCTTCGGCTTCGGCTTCGGCCGAAGGTTTTGGTGAATACCGATTAATCGGCTTCGGCTTCGGCTTCGGCCAGAATTGCACCTTCGGTCGGACACTATTAAAAATACACACTATGTGTACTTTCAAGGGAATTGACACACACAATTTATTTTTTATTTTTAAATATGCCTACACTGGTGAAAAGTTGTGCCTACAAGTCTGATAAAGTTTGAGTCTTTGAGATGAAAACCTAGCCTTAACCTACAAGCGGTGACATAACACAGTGTCATATTACTGTAGGCGTATGTAGCTCTTTGCCGAGCCGACTCACTGTTCCGAGGCGTTTTGGTGTTCCGAAGGATTGAACATCAGTGAAGTTTTAAAGGCATCGTTTGGAACACTGAAACACAAACTTTGGGTGGCAGCCTTTATGAAATTCGAATTAAAACGTAAATAGTGTACTTAATATAATTAGCGACCTGAACTGGAAACATCTGCTTTGGATTGTTCTCAAATCAAAGTTAAACAAAACTTAGTGTGACGCAAATTGACAGATCACGATTCATACGTTTGTGACTTGTCGATGCTTCAAATGTTCCGTTTGTTTCTTGTAAACCGATGTTTCGGGTGTTCCGTTTCTATCTTCTGAGCCGATGTTCTAAATGATGCATATCACTGTTTCGGAGCATTTCAATGATTCGGATGAAAATATCTGTCAAACAAACGTTTCATGCATTTTACCCAACTTGAATACTTGTTTTTGGGCTTAGTTTGAAATTCCATAACTGTTATAGCTTCTGAACTTTATAAGACCAAATGAATGGGACTGGCTTTGAATATTACTTTTGGAATTAATTTTCAATAGGTACCTACCTTCCGCGTAATAAATATTCGAATGAGGTTGCAATTCGCGCAGAGGCATCTGAGGACACGATTGCCAAGAATCAATGGTCTGATTTGGGCTTTAGTCCTGCAGAATATGTAAGAAATGTAATGTAAATTCTATTTAATGACTTTCAGAGAGCACTGTCAAATTATTTATCAGCTGTCTAGTACCCATACCACTAGCTCTACTTGGTTTGGGACTAGATGGCGTTGTGTAAAAGTTGTAGAATATATTATTGAATTCTGGATCTTCAAGCTATCGTTGCATAATATAAGTATTGGTCGAATTATAGGAAGTTGGTATTTTCATTGAAAACCAAACGCACAGGTGCAGCACAGTGTTGCTAAAGTTGGTAAGCCTTTGTAGGCATTGTTCTTTTTATACATTTCTTATTATGAGGGGTGATTAGGAGTTATTGTGGATAAATATATATCAAGAACTTGTTCACTAGGGATATGGAAAGATGATTTAGCATTCGTTACTATCAAACTATTTCATGAATGATAAGGTCATTAAAATATATATTTAATACAGTATGTCCATGAATATTTTGATTACCAAAGGGTATTTTTAGTAAAGTGTACATAACTTCCCACATCTAAAAATATGTTAATGAAATAAGTGATTGACGTGTAACCTATTCTTGTGTTAAGAGAAACCAGTCTCTACTGTATTTGCATAATTCATAGTTGGTAATTTTTAATGAATAAATTAAAATGGAGACGAAGCTACTTCATAGTTCGTGATCATGTAATTTGATTATTTATTGTATCGTTTGGAGTTACAATAAAAAGTAATTACGAGCCGAAAGAGTAAGTTAAATAATATGTACCCTTACGTTTTAGTCAGGGCAGTGATTATAAGTCATTGTTGGTCAGTCATTGAACGAATTTCAATTTTGATGTCATAACCATAGGTGAAAAGTAATCATTGGTGTCATTGTTTGTGACACTCGCTTGAAACTTATCATGTACCTAGCCTGAGTGGCCGGGTATTGACCGAAAATTGTACAGAATAATTGATCACCTGTTCAGGACAATTAAGGAGCTTGTTCAGGACAAACCAGGAACATATTGGCTTTAGTAGGCAATTGTTTATTTACTAATGTTTGTTTCTATTTACAGCAGGACATTTGAGGAACCTGTCTGTTTACTTTAAAGACAGGACACTTTAGGGGCCTGTGTCTAACTAATGTTTATTTTTCATTGCAGACAGGACATTTGAGGAGCCTGTTTGTTTTTATTAGAGACAGGACATGTTAAGGGCCTGTGTGTTACTAATGTTTATTTTTCATTGCAGGCAGGACATTTGAGGAGCCTGTTTGTTTTATTAGAGACAGGACATGTTAAGGGCCTGTGTTACTAATGTTTATTTTTCATTGCAAGCAGGACATTTGAGGAGCCTGTTTGTTTTTTATTTAGAGACAGGACATTTTAAGGGCCTGTGTGTTACTAATGTTTATTTTTCATTACAGACAGGACATTTGAGGGACCTGTTTGTTTTTTATTAGAGATAGGACAATTGAGGGGCCTGTATGTTTTTAATTAGACAGGACAATTGAGGGGCCTGTATGCTTTTAATTAGAGACAGGACATTTGAGGGGCCTGTATGTTTTTTATTAGAGACAGGACAATTGAGGTGCCTGTATGCTTTTAATTAGAGACAGGACATTTGAGGGGCCTGTATGTTTTAATTAGAGACAGGACATTTGAGGGGCCTGTATGTTTTAATTAGAGACAGGACATTTGAGGGGCCTGTATGTTTTTGATTAGAGACAGGACATTTGAGGAGCCTGTATGTTTTGATTAGAGATAGGACATTTGAAGGGCCTGTATGTTTTTGATTAGAGACAGGACATTTGAGGGGCCTGTATGTTTTAATTAGAGACAGGACATTTGAGGGGCCTGTATGTTTTAATTAGAGACAGGACATTTGAGGGGCCTGTATGTTTTTGATTAGAGACAGGACATTTGAGGGGCCTGTATGTTTTGATTAGAGATAGGACATTTGAAGGGCCTGTATGTTTTTGATTAGAGACAGGACATTTGAGGGGCCTGTTTTTGAAAGATTGTATAATAAATAAGATAACGATTTGTAAGAATGAGCTGTCACTGATACATCTGCACTTTCAGGTGCCATTGTTTAGATTTTATGAAACATGTTAAACAAATCATAATTGGCAGATTGACAATTGTTTAGTTTTTTTGTTTTGTATCAATTTACTGCTGCTGCTGTTTTATTTGCTACATTCATTTTAATACCAATGTTTAGCTATGGGTAAAAATGTCTAAGGTAATATAATATTAACGTCATTTCTTTCTCAGGTGCTCATATTTTTAAGAGACATGTTGTTAGAAAAATCGTAATTGACAGAATGACAATACTTTAGTTTTGTTGCTACGTGTAACAATTTGTGTACAGTTAATAAAGTTTTGTTCCCAGATATAACCAGCGATCCACGACTGATCTAAGGTTTTAATTGCTACATTCGTTTCAATATGATAATGTTTCTTTTCCAGGTGCCATTACTATTTATGTAATATTTTAAGTCATGTTATATTATAGAAGATGTTTGGTGATTATAATTAGTTAATTGAAAATTGTTCAGTTTTGATTCTGTATCTAACAACCCGTGTACAGTTGATAAGTATAAGTTGAATTTTGTTACTAAATATATCAACCAATGTACAAATAATCTAAAGCTTTATTTGTTACTGTTATCTTAATATTAACCTGTCAATCGTGATAATGACAGACACAATTGAAAGACAATAGGTGCGCGAACGCCGGCGTTCGCTTGGGGTTTAATGAATTAATGTCTATTTGTAAGCGCCCCATTAAAATATACATGTTATTTAATAGATCGTAATTGGTAGATTGGCAATTGTTTAGTTTTGTTTTCTAACGAACATTGTATGAATAATCTAAAATCTCTATTCACTTCTGTAATAGATATCTGTCTAAGTACCTGTAGATAATAGGTTAAATGTAATATTATATTCTTTCTTCGCTTATTATTTTGTGTATAAAGCCAATTTCTTATTTATTTACTTTCTTGCATACGAGGTCGTATTTGTTATATAATGGATGGCCGACTGTTAGCGATTCTTATGATAATGTTCATGCACTATGATTATTTTCTGTATTAGCAACATTAAATGTATTTTTTGCACTGACAACTCGAACGGACTGCGACTTGGCAGCGCGGTGCTCTTGACAATTACAAGAGTTTATAAAAGGGAACGGCGCGCTGTCATGTCTCTCTTTCCGTATCGGTTTTCGGAGCAAGCAACAACTCGGTAAGTGCTAGTATATAATTTATTTATTCCTACTGTTATTGTACTGTTATAGTTATTGTATACTTGTATTATGTGTATGCTATCAAAGCAAAAGTACAAAGGGTGTGGTACACGTTTTGGTCGTTTTATTTAAATAACCTGATAACAAACCCCGTAGGTACACTAAATAACTTTCTTAGTCAATCTTTCTCTAAAGATAACACATACAGATAACAATTGTATGAGGAAAAAATTCTTGTAAACACTGCCGAGTTTAGTTTGTATGTTAGAAATTATTCAAAATTATTCAAAAAAGTATGCTCTGTTGCAAAATCGCGCTACTTGAGTTCCAAAATTAAAAACAGTAATAATATAATTAAAACAACCTGGAATATTATAAACAGTGAAACTGGAAGATCTACAAAACCATGTAGTGACTATAGCCTTAAAATTAATGACAGCGTGATCGAATCGGACTCACAAGTTGCAGCAGCTTTTGAAAAGTTCTTTTCAGAGATCCCCATATTAACTACTAAATCTCTGAACTCATCACCCACTGCTGCAGAGTCTCTGCTTAAAGAAAATGTTAAAGTTTGTGATTCAGATTTTAATTTTGAACATGTGACATATGTGGATATAATTAAAACCTTTAACACTTTGAATGTAAAAAAAAACACAGATTTATGGGGAAATTCTGTGGATGTTGTAAAGTCTATTATAAAGGTTGTAGCTCCTAGTTTAGCACTTATTTTTAATAACTGTATTGATCGTGGCGAGTTTCCTGACTTAATGAAGTATAGTAAAATAATACCATTGTTTAAAACAGGTAGCACATCTGACCCCACAAATTATAGACCTATTTCAGTGGGTAGCACTGAAATAGGTCTATATCCGCCAGCGAACTACAGCCTGCGGGCACTCGAGAGGTCTCCGCCGCCGATCGCCCCCACGAATCAGTGGGTCGTGCGTGTAGTCCGCGACTTCGTGTGGCAGATTAATTAGCACACGACACAATCTGGTGACGCTATATTTACATGCATACTTATACATAAGTCGAATTGAAGTGATGGTAACGCTAAATAGACCAGGAAAATAAGTTTAAGCCCCTAAAGAGTTAAAAATGAATTAGCATATGTATGGCTCTGGACTTCTTGTAATGTGCATAAAAATGTATAATAAATTACACAATAAGATTAAAAACGTAGAATTTGACAATACATTTATAAACGCACTTAAAATGCACCTAATACAGAAGTTTTACTATACTACTAATACCTACTACTGTACTATTATAGCCTAAATGAGTTCTTGATAAATTGGCACTCTGTCTGATATTATATTGCTGTAATAAAGACATCCAATAATAAATAAATGAATAATGAAATGATGACAATAATAGCAATTGATGAATTTAAATAAATATTTTTAAATAACTTTATATATTGTCTGTGCGATAAAAGAACCGTCGTGGCGTAAAGGGAAAACAACATTCAAGATTTTAAGTAGCAACACACCCAGCCATCCGTCAAATACCAAACGTCATATCATGTTTGTTTATTATGTTATTTTATTGTGATTTTTTATTGAAATGTTCAGAAATTTGATAAAAAATTTCACTGAGCTGCAAGGGAAATAATATTTAATATATTACAGTTTTGCCAAAGATAACAAATGGCAAATCACACCATTATTGATCAAAACAAAGTCACGAACTTGGGAAACATTGGTATGCTGTTTTTTTGCTACGTAACACTTTTATTTTAATGTTTTTAGACTTCCTAGGTGAACTCCTATCCCTGTTATCTCCAAATATATATAAATTAAACGGAAATTCATTTAAACATGACGATATTTGTTTATTTTGTTTTGGTGAATATTTTCGACGGCTAGTATAAAAAGTATTGATACTTTAAATTTATAATGCATTTCGACTAACTTAGAATATTTCTTTTCAGGCTTGAGTAAGGATACAGTAACTAAAATGAAAAAGGCAAGTGCGAGTCGGAGTCACGCACTGAGGATTCTGTACAAATTTACCTATGAAATCAATTCTCGAATTGAGTTACGAAAATTTTTCCGAATTGTCATAAACATTTTTTTTTTTTTGTGGCGGATCTACAAATTTACAATTTCCATATATTTCCCTGTACGTGTTATATGAGACCTTGATTTATGCCAAATTTCAGGATTCTAGGTCTACGTCACCCCTTTGAACTTTCATTCCCTTGAGTATCGAAATATATGTTTTTTTGCGACATAACCGGCCGTATCTTTTTTTTCCTTAACTCAGAAGTCTGATTTTTTCACAACTTCAAAAGACCGCAGATTTGAGTGTATGGTTTTAATTTTAACTCGATACCTCCAAGCGTTCTCGAGATAAAGGGTCTTAACAGATAAACAGACGGACAACCAAGTGATCCCAAGGATCATAAATACGAGATGATCCCTTACAGGCTAAATAGATGTTTTACGAAGCAACATTACAAATTCTGAAGTGTACTTTATTTTCATAGTCATTAAGTTCATATTTTTCATTGATTAGCAAAAGGGAAAAATGTACCGAGGAAGACAACGAGATAGTGGTAGTGTGTCCCATTTTTACCTTTAAATTTAACTAGGATAAACATAAACTTGCTGCTAGCTACAATATTCCAGTCAGTGATAATAAACCGATCCCAGTCAAAGTGATAGAACCATTTTCGTTGGAACTGGGTACGTGGTCGTTGGTGGAACCTACCTAGATAGGCAGTACAGCAGTTTCTTCACGCTATTTTCCTTTACCGGTTCGTGTTTGCATTTAAATGTTCATCATCATTACAATCGAAAGACGTCCACTGTTCGACATAGGCCTCCCCCTGGTGTCGCTACAATTAACGGCATTAGGCAAAAACTTATGAACGGATGAATTTAATGATAAACGTTGCAATAATATAGCTTATAACCTATATTTTTGCTAAGTTTCATCACGTGATATATGTGAAAGTTTGTGAAGACGGATGCAGGTACTCGTATCTCGTATCGTATGGATATGTTGCGCAAAAACTACTAGACAGATGAACTTAATCATAAACATTGCAAAAACTGCAAAGTTATAGCACATAAGCTATAACTTTGCAGTTTTATTAGGTGAAAAAATGCAGCCAATAGGATAATTTTTATTATAGGGTGAAGCGGCTGGAAGAAGTTAGTCTAACATAGTTTCAAAATATCAAGACTTAACAGTCGCACTATAATGACGTCACAATGTTGCTTACATAACAAAAACGATATTTATCTACAGCAGCGCCCTCAAATCCCACGACGGTTTACTTTCCGCACAGACTCTACCTAATAATGCTTGCAATTATAATTAAAAGACATATAATGTTGCAGTACTGTGACGACCACAAAGGTCACATATTAATTGAAGTAGAAACTTTATTGTAATGGACCTTTTAAGGTTTATGTATTAAGAAGATAGATAAAAAAATGACATATGATTGTCAACAAGAAAAATATGGAATTGAATTTGATATATAATAAGATAATTCAAAGGCTTGAATAATATATTAGTTAAATCAAAGCTAAAAGCCTTTCATTGGCGTCTCCCCTCGTCACATATGGTGGAGGCGCCCGCCGGGTATTCTCCGTAAAGCCTTGACTATTTTTTCAGGTTTGCGAGACCCCGATAGTTGAGGAAGGCGATTGTTGCGACCCGTAAGGTCCCATAAACCTCTCGCAAAGCATAATAAGTGAGAACAGCAGCTACGGCAGGCGAGGACAACGCCTGGAAATTTAAAAGCTGAGTGAATTTTTATATTATTTAATATTTTATAAAAGAAGAGATGATGTACTTCTCAGGCATAGACGAGGTCTGCCTCGAGGAATTTATCGCGGATTTTAAGTTGACTGCCAGATTAAACGAATGGCGGGAGAGTGATTACGCACTCATTTTGGGAGCATATCTTCATGGAGCAGCCCAACACTTTTATAGATACACTTATCATTACGACATGGATTTCGAAACGATATGCCAGGAATTAAGAAACGAATTCCCGTGTAGATGTTTTAGTTGTAAGCAGCGTCAGCACGTTACAGCAGTGCAGCCACTGGAACCATGTGTTGTAGAGGAGGAAACTGCAGATTTACTTGAAGAAGGCGGACCGTTAAATGTTTTGTATGAAGATGATAATGCAGGTTTATGTTCTAGCATGATGATGGACGGTCCACAAACAATTGTTGAGCAGACTGATGAGAATAATGAGACGGATTATGATGATGTAAGCAGTAGAGTCGATGACGAGACGGGATTGGAGTGTACGGATGAAGATAACCTGGTTGTGTACAATCCAATTATTATTTCATCAAATTTTATTTCAGAGAGCCTAGAGATGTTTTCAATAGAATCTCAATGTGATCAGGATGTCGAATTCAATCAAAACCAAAACGACGATGATCACATTTTTGAAAATAAAAATTACAAAAGTGGACAAAGTTTTTTCCAGGGTGAAACAAAGGAGATGGCCCAGTTTATTGTTATAAAGGATGATGTTCATTCTCCAGAAATATTAGACAAAGTTAATAGGTTTGATTTTATTAATTTATGTAACAAATATTTTCATCGTGCCCCATTTAGAACTAAAAAGTGCATGGCACGAAAGGGCATGGCAGGAAGAAAGTCCTCCCATCACTTTCATTGTAAAATAAATTCAAAAATAAAAACTAAACATTATTATATTAAATTTAACGATAAGTTTTTTCTATTTAGATATAAGTTTTGGAAATTTTATAAAAGAAATTAAATTTTGTTGTTAGGAATTATAAAATTAGAAAACGATTAATTTTAAGAATTGTGTAAATATTTTGGCTTTTGTTTTTGTTATCATGTCACTGCATTATTTTTGTGAGATCAGTAGGGCATGAATAGTATTAATCATTTGTTTTTGTTTCATATTCATTTTCAATGAGGGACGCCGCCATCAAAAAAAGAAGAAAGAAGCAACTGTGCGTTAAATTATTTTCTCTTCGTTAATATTTTTTATTATTATTACTCAAATTGGTGAATTTGAGCCGGTAAACTTGCAGTAAGTAATTTAATTATTTTTGGAAACTGTGGTCCTATTAATGAGAACAAATATCAATTAAGGCTGATACTGACTTTGCAGATAAGGCATAGCCTTCGCAAAGGGTGTCTAGTTGACACCATTGGTTTAGCTGATATTAAAAAAAAACCACAGTTCAGTCAAAGTGGACTGATTACATAAATACTCCATGATTTTATGTAAGAGTTTTGATACTGGCACATTTTCAATTTTTTAGCGTTGATAGGAACTTGCACAGTTCTGTCTTTATCTTCTCTGACACGATGAGCGTCCGATGAGGTTAAAGTCAAGGGTGCAACCCTTGCCATAACTGACATCTACTCAGAAGGAGTCTAACATAAAGTAAACTACAACTCTTAAGGTTATGACTTTAACCTCATCGGACGCTCATCGTGTCAGAGAAGATAAAGACAGAACTGTGCAAGTTCCTATCAACGCTAAAAAATTGAAAATGTGCCAGTATCAAAACTCTTACATAAAATCATGGAGTATTTATGTAATCAGTCCACTTTGACTGAACTGTGGTTTTTTTTTAATATCAGCTAAACCAATGGTGTCAACTAGACACCCTTTGCGAAGGCTATGCCTTATCTGCAAAGTCAGTATCAGCCTTAATTGATATTTGTTCTCATTAATAGGACCACAGTTTCCAAAAATAATTAAATTACTTACTGCAAGTTTACCGGCTCAAATTCACCAATTTGAGTAATAATAATAAAAAATATTAACGAAGAGAAAATAATTTAACGCACAGTTGCTTCTTTCTTCTTTTTTTGATGGCGGCGTCCCTCATTGAAAATGAATATGAAACAAAAACAAATGATTAATACTATTCATGCCCTGCTGATCTCACAAAAATAATGCAGTGACATGATAACAAAAACAAAAGCCAAAATATTTACACAATTCTTAAAATTAATCGTTTTCTAATTTTACGCATTATTTTATTCATTACGAATACGAGGAAACTAAAAATAAAATAAAAAGTTCGTAAAACCTGAGTCGTCGTACCTATGATTTTAATTCATTAAACATTATTGTCTTTCTATTGTGTCTGTAATTTCCACGATTGAATGGGTAGGTATCTTTCTTCTGATTTAGGCGGTAAAAAGTATTTCACTACCTACTGCTTTTGCCTATTCTCTTATGAAATTAGGCGATTTTAATTTGATAAACATAACGTGTTAATACAAGTCTCGTTGTATGGAAATGAAAACAAAACTCGAAAAAACCAACGACTGATTGCCATTTTGTTTTTATTTTTTCTGCCGCCGGCCAGCTATTCAGCCTCATTAATGAAAAATTAGAAATTAATTGTAATCTTTTCAAAATAAAGTATTTTAAAGAAACAGTTGAACAAATAAATCACATAAAATATAACATTATTTAATTAACACTTGTCTTTAAGTTATTTCAATTTTATATCGCGTTGTGATTGACTGGCGGAATATTGGAACATGGTTCAATAGAAATGTGAAGATTGAACCAGTTTTTTTTTAAATAATTTGACAGCTGTCAGTTGTAAAGTAAAACTCCCTAGGGATGAAAAGTATCACTTTCAGCCCGCTCCTCAGGCACCTTCAGACCCACTTTCAGAGTATGAGTAATGAAAAATAATTAAGTACTATTTAAGACACCAATCTGAAAAAGAAATCCTACCTGAATCATGTTTATGTGGTAAACTTGCTGCTTGAAAATTCCTTATAGATCTAATGAAGGAAAAACAAGTTGACACACAATTTACGATTAAATTGTTGTAAAGTATCGATACTACTGCAGCGGCTATCAGGAGAAATGCCTTAGAAAAACTGTCATCCTATCTCTCAGTGACGCCATCTAGCTTTGAATAGCAATCACGCGAATTAAATTTGTCAAAATTTGTACCTATAAATTCAACTATTGCTCGGTAGGTGGCCAGGACCTTTACCATGATATGTTAAAATGTCATTAGTAAGACCGAAAAAGGATCTAACAGTTCGGTTTTGGTCGTAAAATAGATCACGTTAAGAGCTCGTGGTAGAAGCTTCAGTGTGTGCCAGTGGCGTAGCTTGGGGAGGGGAGGGCGGTTGGGGCCATAGGGTCATGGCCCCACCGCAGGCGGCATACGAAAGGAGGCGGCAGAAAGCGCCAAATTATTTATTTGGAAAAAAAACTTAGATATTCGAAATTGCGAGCGCAATGTTACGTACGTGGCAAGCTTTTGATGTCAATGTTAAATCAACCCTGCGTGCTGCAGCAGGTATATTGCTTTTTATTAATCCACTGGCACTGAGCGTGTTCACGCTGACGCGATTAAACACGCGCATACCGACCTTGGGCCAACACTCGCAAGGCAAGTGACGTGACTTAAGGTGTTGTGGAGTTCTCAGTTTAACCACATTGGCCGAATAGGGAACAAACCCCGTTGGTAGTAAAGCGTTTTGGTCCCTGGCAAACTTGAGTGAATCGAACTTCTGCCGTCCCTCACCTCCACCACTGCTGAAACCCGACGGGTCCCTGGCTCACATCGCTGAGGAGAAAGCAAACTTAATTGCCTATCTTATTGCGGAATCTTCGCGCCTGAATTCTGGTAACGCACTGCCCCCTGTTTCTCCTGATGGGTACGTGACGAGTATGTCGGATATTCGTATCCATCAGAAAGACGTACGTAAGAATAAAGCAAGTGGCCCGACGGGATGCCTGCAGTCGTTCCTATTACTGGTGTTCTTAAACATAATAAACAACAAAGGGCGGCGTATTTCTGGTCGACCCCAAGCGGCGAAAACTCACGCTACGCTACTGGTGTGTGCTAGGTAAGGTTAAACTTTTCAGCAATAGATGGCGCTATCATAAAATCAACAAAACACGTTTTCTCAGAAAATGATTTTCTTTTAGTGCCTAAAGCGGATACAAACACGACTTGACGTTTACGGGTGTCATACTAGACTGAGCGACTTGTTACTACTAAGTAACAAGTATCGGCTTGGACTTTTGTTCGCTATGTCCTGTCTATTGGTAGTATATATTTAATGTCTTTAGGTGACTGTATATGGTATGAGTTTATGCTAGTAAAGTTATTATTTTATGGTTATAATTGTAAACATTTTCGTAGTTTCTGGAATGTCAGTCATATTTTATTTATTTAACATCTTAAAACCTTATTTACAGGTTGCCCTCTGTCTACTGTCAGTCACGTCAGCTCTTTTACCTCTTAGGACATTTTGAAAAAAAAACGTGAAGTGAAATTGTAGTGTAAATTCCATAAGGTATTAATGAGAAGGTATACTTACAGTGACGGGCAGATTGAGTTCATGCGTCTCGTTGCCACGCCAGAGGCGCGACTCGCGCGGCAGCACGGGCAGCTCGCAGTCCACGGCCGCCAGCCTCTCCTGCAGGCGCGCGGGCGAGTGTACCCCCGCCAGTGTCGCCGCGCCTACGCCACTACTACGGTTTAACTTTTGCCTTCTTGCACTTTTCAGCTCCCCCTTTATACTAGTGTACACTTTAGTCGCTGAATGGCGCGCGCTAGCCGGGCTCTCCGTCGCCGCATACGCTTTTGTTGTTTTTAAGCTATTCTTTGTATTTGAAGATGCAGTCGTTGAGGCCACGGTAGTTTCTAATGGCTTTGAGTAAAGCTTTTTAAGTGGTACAGTCGGTGGGGCTTGAGAACTAGATACTGTTTTAATCTCGTCTTCAGAAGATAATGTCGGCTCACAGTAACAGGCGCCGGCTAATGACAGGATTAGCGCAGTACCCATTAACAAGGAGTGTAGCGCTCTGCGGCCGCCCATGCTGCTGTGATTCATGCTTCTTATTAATTATTGTTTACAGTTTATCTACAGTTCTTATTTTTTTAATTTATTTAAAAGGTTTCTGGCACAACCACCGAATATGTAGCTTGCGACAAGTCTGAGAGACCTGGTAAAATAAAAAAATACAATGAATGTGTATAGTAAGTAGGTGGAGTAGGGGTTGGATTCCGACAAATGTGGAAGGTAAGTATCAAGTGTAGGTACAATATTTACGTCATACTAATCAAATATACTATAACGTAAATATTGTTCAGTTTCAATGATTGTGGACGTGACAATTTCACATAGGTAGTCTTTATCTCATGGATATATTGTATAATATGTGATGGTACATACATACTGCCCATTACACTTACTACACCTTACAATGCTTAATCTTTATGGACGCTTGATCTCTATCTTTACTATATTATTATGTAGTGTAATCTAAGGCTAGCTCTAATTTCACATGCAATATCTACATGTTTTTATTTCATTTTACAATCTTTTCAACGGGTGTTTTTATTTCTAAACGTGAGTACCTCATCGTTTGACACCTCTTAAGCGCGCATCTGTAATTGGACAAGCTGCAAAGCCCTCCCGTGGAGTGGCGACCCTCTCCAGGCACGAGTGCAGCCCCCGCGTGAACTTAAAAAAGCTCATTTTCATTTAGAATCTCAAAGGCTATCTGTCTTTAGCTACAAATGTAAATAAATTGTTATACTTCTCACCCTCACAGGGACTTCTCAAGGCTGCACCGTAATAAACTATCTTTAGGAGTTAACAATAACGACAATAGCTTAATAACCAACAGTAAACATTTTAGGCAATAAGCGAAAAATATACATTCCGGAACGTTTACTACAGAAGCTACTCAATGTTGACCTCGTCCATTATATGAATCTAAATGAGCTGAACTACAGCTATGGTCATAAATATTGCTATTCTGAAATAACCTTCAGTAAAGTCTTCCAGTGGCCATGAACAATTCATACTTACGTAAGAACGCAGGAATGATAAGATCAAGAGGGATGAAAACAAACGCTTTTACCACTTATTCAGTAATGATAAACAGTTTAATCTCCTGTACTCGTATCGTTATATACCACTAAATTATAATAATATTTTCGACTTAACTTATGCCTCGGTTAATTAAGGAATAGTTTTTCAATAGAGTTAAATCCTAAACTTGATAAATTCACACGTATTTTAACAAATCAAGCTCTGATTAATTTATATAAAGCAATGTTTTGGCAGGGCGGCGCAACCGGCCACAGCCTCCGCGGCACTGAGGGCGCCTCGGCCCTCGCACTCAGCCCCCGCACCCTGCGCCCCGCACCCCGTACGCGCACCCTCGTTCGCCTGTATCTTTACTTCATTCTACTCAGTGCCTGTATTGCCAACGATTTCCGTAACGTTATAAGACTCGAAGTTGCGAACTGTTCGGTTTTCTCCGAATTAGCATTTTACTTTTGGGGCTCAGGCTCCAAATGTTTTGTGTTGATTATTCAAAATTGCATTTGTTTTGATAGCAAAATCTGTGCAAAAATGTTCTGCCCAAAAACATGTTGACATAGTGCGGTGGAGATCGGCTGCGGCCGCGGTAAGCGAACCCGCTGTGGACATAAGTCAGAAGCCGCCTTCGATCCCAAGCAACCTGCTCTCAATATTTATTGCGTTACATTATTGAAATGTTCAATAACGCGATCCAATATCATAGAGCGTATTGAAAATATTTTGCTTTTAGACGAGCATCTTAACAAAGCCTGAAGCTGTAAAATAAAAACCGGCCAAGAGCGTGTTGGGCCACGCTCAGTGTAGGGTTCCGTAGTTTCCCGTCCATCACAATAAGTGTACCCACCCACACCCAGTTTAACAAAATGTTTGCATATGCGATTATACTACAAACTTAGTCCAGAAATTATTTTGTACAACGTTTTTGTCTTTTTAAGCTATTGCATAGCTTCTATCGCGGGCCTTGAGCGCGGAGACCGAAACCAAAAAATCCGTAACGAAAATAACCTAACACCCTGCACTCATTTGTTTTTTGAGCGTGGCAGAATTAGTAAAGATAGATCCTTAATTTCGTCAGTCATCGCAAAGTTCAAATAGCCAACGTAGAAACTCGCCCGATACAGAAGCAAGGCGACCTGAGTTCGAATCCCCAGTCCCGCCAATCTTTTTGCATTTTTTAATCAAGTTTTTGGCCAATTGTTTAACTTTGGGGTACTGTGTTTGCTTTTGACTATTTGCTATGTCACTGAAAAGAACTCCCCCATATACTTCTAAGGGCAATACCAAGATGGATACCAACCATAGTCCAGCACCAGCCACTGACACCGATAACGAGAGCTCAAGTCAGGTTCACGCCAGAAATCGGCCTTGTAAGCGTTCTTTTGACCACGTACTGACTGTAACCTTATCAGACACCAAGAAAACCCTTGAAACTTTTAAATTACAACAGAACTCCATACAGGAAAGTATTAATGGGATCCAGAAACAAAACAGCGAAATCGAAAAATCTATAAAATTCATGGAAAAACATTATGAGGAAATGTAAGACAAACTTATTTTCATGGAAACTGAGAGACGTACACATTTAGCCTACATACAAACACTTGAGCTGAAAGTGGAAAGCCTTGAGAGGTCTCAAAAGCAAACCAGCATTTAGATTATGAATATTCCTGTCCAAAAAAGGGAAACAAAGGAGGATTTACTTAAGATTGTGTCAAGGGTAGGACTGGCAACCAAAGTAGCTGTTAATGAAGCTCACATTAGAGATGGCTTTCGCTTAAATGCTGACAAAGGTGGAAGTAGACCGATCATAGTGGACTTTTCATCAGTAGTATTAAAAGAACGGACTTTAACTTCCGTGAAAAAACATAATCAAGCAAATAAAAGCAACAAATTAAATACATCTTATTTGGAACTCGACGGTCGCCCTCAACCAATAAATCTCACTGAATGTCTTACCCAAAAGGCAAGAAGACTGTTTTACCTGGTTAGGGAGTTTGATAAGCAGAATAGCTACCAGTTTTGCTGGACTACTCATGGGAAGATTTTCCTCCGCCAGAAAGTGGGCGCCGCATCGCATCGTATAGATACTGACAGTGATTTGGACAAACTGCGATCTCAATCTAACCTTTGACTAGGAAACTGTGTATGCCTTTATCTTTTGCGTTTGTATCTTTTTCTTATCAGCTGCATGCTATTAATTAATTTTTGTTCAAAGTACAATATTGCCATGTCATATTTCACAAATTTATAAATTTCACCCATTTTGTATCTCAAGTACCCTTTAGCACTAACTCTATCAATCTATAACACTAAACATAATACACTATCACTGCTTACAAAATCACAAAACTGTTCCCGAAAAATACTTAGAGGAAACAATAAAAAACAAACAATAACAATATTCTAGTACGATACTATTTTGTAACACATGTTACAAAATAGTATCGAGAAACAATTATCTACTAGGTATACTTGCACATTAAAATAAGCCTTATAAATCATATACGTAATAGCGATGGCCATGGATAACATATTGAATGCATTGATTCGCTTCAAGTATCAGTTTCTCAGATTTGCTCCCCCGAAAGCTTGATAAATCATATTGATTTGTCCCAAACAGCTTTAACTGTAATGCACACCAACATTCGTAGCATTACTAGCTAAAACTAACTATTAACTTTGATAGTCATAAAGTTCTGCTTGAAAGAATCAGTATACAGTGTGACATCATCATACTAAGCGAGTGCTGGTTAATCCCCGTCAGTGCCTGGTATTTCTGGCTACACATCGTATTCTTCTGACTTTATAAATCAGAATGATGGCGTTCTAATTTACGTTAAATCTGAGATTAGCCATAAACTAATAAAGCCGCCTGTGCTAGACGCCAACTGTCTTGTTTTGCAGTTTGAAAATGAGTATGCTATTGTGGCTGTGTACAGGCCGCCCTCATGTTGCCTCGATCAGTGTTTTGCATTACTGAAGGCAGTTAAGTCAGTAATTGTGATAGGAGACATTAATATTAATATCTCCCCAAGTAGTAAAGACCCTAACTGTAGTAGTTATCTAGATTAGATGGTTTATCACGGATTTCTTCCTGCCCATGTCCTCCCTACTCGTAATACTAGCTGTCTTGATCACGTGATGCTTAGATCTGATAAACTTTCAGCTACTTATGTACTAGACTCATTCATCACTGATCACGCACCACTGGTTTTTAGTCTTGATTGTAAAATAAAAAGGAACACTGTCAAATCTTCTTTTCTAAAGATTGACTATTCCTCTTTGGTCCCAGCACTGGCCGACACTGATTTCAGTGCAGTTTTTTCTGCCAGTGATGCCAATGTATGCGCTAACATTCTAGTAGACTTGGTTTCATCGACTATCCTTACACACTCAACACCTATAACTATAGGTACCTCATCGTCAGAGAACAATCAAGCCATGTTTTTTTTTTCCTTTGTTTTTTTAAGCTACTGCATCGTTTCTATCGCGGGCCTTGAGCGTGGAGACCGAATCCAGAAATTCCGTGACGAAAATAACCTCAAACCCCTACTCATTTGTTTTTTGAGCGTGATGACCGATAAGAAAACAAATGAGTAAACAATCAATCAAAATTCAATTCAATGTGTGAAAGTGTAACTTCAATTAATATCAAAGAAAAAAAAACAAAGGAAAAAACATACTGCATAAATAAAATAAATAAATAATTATTATTGCATAAGTTGATAAAAATGCTATGCAATAGCTTTACCGCGGCAGTCCCCGAGTGCCACACATCTTTTTTGTACAAAATCTGTTCTTTCCATCAAGTTCAAAATAATTTTCCTAGAAAGTCTTTATAAAGTTCTACTTTTCAGATTTTTTTCATATTTTCTAAACTTATCACTCACAAATAAATCACTGCACTGTTCGTTAATAGAAACTTATTGGTTCGATATTATCGATAAATTTGGTTCCAGGTAAAGTTTTAAACACACTTATGGAATTATTTTGTGAAGAGCACTTAACTTAGATGTTTACTTTACGGTAGCTCAAATGTTACTTTATAATCACCAAAAGACCAAAAGCCACTTCATTTACTTAAAAGGTAATATCCTTGTTGGCATAAAATTTTTAGGCATAATATTTTTTGGCATAACGTTTTCGCATATTTTATTTA
Source organism: Mythimna albipuncta (assembly GCA_929112965.1). NCBI lineage: Eukaryota > Metazoa > Arthropoda > Insecta > Lepidoptera > Noctuidae > Mythimna > Mythimna albipuncta. Next base: position 20,626,643 of record OV815959.1, on the reverse strand, counting down.
GCATAATAATACTTTGGCATAATGGTTCAGTGGCTGATAGAATTATTCGCAAATTGTTTCCTAGGGAATATTGTGTTTCAAAATCGGTGTAGTTTTCTAGCCAACAGAACATAATATGGAGCGCCGATTGTACTCGTACATACGTCTGTACAACTTGAAGACCTTGAAAAATGTTAATTTTCGTTTTGTACAGACGTCTGTATGAAACTTATTTGTCCGAAAATTTTGGTTTCTATATTATACAAAGTGGGTCAAAATTTTTTGCACTTTTGAAACATGAATAGAAATAAAACTACAAATGTTATTTATTTGATAATGTATTTAACGTGATAATCATTTAATGAAATTTATTTAAAATAAATGACATCGTCCTAATGTACGTCGTCTCGTTGTTGGCTCTCCTGCAATCGACTACGCAAACTTTGGAAAACTCGCTGATGCATGCTGCGGGGGATCGCGGCTATCTCTTCGTTGATGTGTTGTTTAAATTGGGATATTGTCGTCGGTTTATTAAAGTACACTTGACTTTTCAGGTATTTCAGGTCTGGGCTTCTTGGAGGCCATAGGATATCACCTCTGCGAGAAATCAGTTTGTTCGGAAAGATTTCTTTAACTACCGGTAAACTCACATTGACGTATGGCATGTTGCTCCATCTTGTTGCATCCAGGTCCTGCTTTGGTACCCTTGAAATTCATGCAACTGCGGCGTCAAAAAGTCTTGCAACATCTTGACGTATTCCGCTAAAATCACAATTGCCTTTTTTACTTGATTATTTTCAAAGAATTTTCTTTGAAAATAATCAAGTAAAAAAGGCAAATGTGCATGGAATATGTATGTACAACCAGATAAAATTCTATTTACTTGAACCTTAATCAAGTATGCTCAGGGCGATGTAATTGAAAGTATTTACGAACGTATATGTTATTAAAGCTGACTCTACAATTCGCTTCATTAGCCTGTGCGGGATATCAGAAATGGGCGCCATTTCTTGTTCTGATTAGCGTCATACCAATCTACACTCGAGAGTAGGGAATGCAAAAACCGCCGAAATTACAAACCGGTTTTTATTTCGGTTTTCCCAAAAAAAAACCGGTTAACCGGTTTTAAAATTAGTTTTTTTGAAATTTATTTTTAAGTGAAAATTTTGATTTTTTTTGCTTGTGAAATTCTAAATAAATATTTTCAAACTTATCTTGGAACTTATCTAATAAAAAATGTAATATGAATCCAGTTAAAAATAAAAAAAGTCTCATCTTCATAAAAACGAATGTCTCAGAATGATGTCATACATAGATAATCTAAGCTAGAAGTTAATGTATACTTCAACTCAAAATATTCACCACTAGCTTTAGCCCGTGGCTTCGCCCGCGTACATAAAATATAGCCTATATCACTCAGGAACAAAGCAACTTTCTATCGGTGAAAAAACACCTCCTACAAACATGCTTGCAAAAACAAGCTTTACCTCTTTATTATACGAGTATTAATATTAGTGTAGATTAGACCAATCACAGGCTTTTAAGTGTTCAGGCCAAGCATCATCTGTTTACGCACGGTGATCATTAGAAAGTTGTCCACTGCTGATTGTAAAGAATTTTTAAGGATTTTGAATTATTGTTACATGCAGCCCATGCTCTCTAATATAGATCTCAATTTGTAGTTCACATGTTGAGGTCTGTGCTAGCCAAAGGTCAATCATCAGTCTTAATGAAGCCCGAAACACTCGCTGCAAGCCAAGCTTGGGTAGTGCGTGCCTTGTGACTGGAAACTGAGTCTTGCTAAAAAACCCCTAGTAAATTGTCAAATAGAGAGAGGCTTTAAGAGGCTTTGCTATGGCGTTTAGAATAGTATCTTGATACTCTTTAGCTGAAATTAGAGTAGCCCATTTTCACGAAAATTAACCTTGGTCATTCCGTGATACCCTCACCAAACCATTACTGACGCATGATGATTATTCAGGACTCTGATAACCTGTTGAGAGTGTTCTTTGGAGTTAGAAGCTTAGACATCATCATCATTTCAGCCCATAGACGTCCACTGTTGGAAACAGGCCTCCCCCAAGTGTCGCCACAATGATCGATCCTGTGCGTCCCGATTCCCGCAACCTTCACCAGGTCATCGGTCTATCTTGTAGGAGGCCTTGCGCGCTGCGTCTTCCGGTACGCGGTCGCCACTCCAGAACCTTTCGGCCCCAACGACCATCTGTTCTGCGAGCAATGTGCCCTGCCCATTGCCACTTGAGTTTGGCGATTCTTTGTGCTATGTCGGCAAACTTGGTTCTCCTGAGGATATCTTCATTTCTGATTCGATCACGCAAGGAAACTCCGGGCATAGCCCTTTCCATTGCTCTTTGGGTAATTTTAAGCCTTCTGATGAGGCCCATTGTGAGCGACTACGTTTTGGCAACATATGTCATCACTGGCAACACGCACTGGTCATAGACTTTCGTCTTGAGACTCTGTGGTATATTGGACGAGAAGATACCGCGCAGCTTCCCGAACGCTGCCCAGCCGAGTCGAATTCGATGGAGATTAGATCTACCCAACTGGATTGTCTGTCCGATGTAGACGTACTCGTTCACAACTTCGAGTATACAGTCTCCGATCTTGGTAAGAGTGGAAAGAAAAAAGAAAAGATAGAAGAAAGAAAATATGTTTATTCCGCCTATATACAGACGCACAAATAACAAAACTCAATAATATAAAATAAAGTACAAAATATAAGTGGGTGCTACATGGTTGTTTATCATGACTTTCAGAAGCTCTACTGAGGTCATTGAGCATTGTGCTGAGCTCTTTCGTAGTCTCAGCCATGACTACTATGTCGTCGGCAAACTGAAGGTTGTTGATGTACTCGCCATTGATAGTTAGAAGCAGTTAGAAGCTTACATCCGATAATTTTGCTTGTTGCAATATTCCTTGATTGTAAAATTTTTCTCATCGGTAGCTAGAATATCCCTGAGTTTTTCTTTAGTGTAACTTCAGTACGACTCTATTAAGCTGATGATAGTAACAACGGCGGGTATTATATCTGCGAATAAGAATTTTGGTGTCCTTACGAGATTTTAATTCTGGCCCTGACAGCATTCACTGCCTGTTCTTACAACACGCGGTCGGCCTGGATTTTTAATGATCGTAAACAGAAGAACTGTACAATTAGTGTAGCTATCACTATGGTACATAAATATTAATAAACAAACCTACGACTGATATCAAGCCTCAACAGCGTTTTAAAACAATGTTTGCTAAAAAATAGTGTCATTTGAAAGTAATTAAAAAAAATCGAAAAACCGGTTACATGAAAATAAAAACCGGTTTTTTTAATCATGAAAAATATGCCGAAAAATCGGTTTTTCGGTTTTCGGGTTAACCGGTTTGCATTCCCTACTCGAGAGCAAAAAAATCGCACATCATAACTGTTTTTGTTAAGGCAGTTTTTGACGTGACAACGTCTTAAATTAGGTTGCGGCTGGGAGTCACTTATGAAAAAGTGTAACGCTCGGTAACGTTACGATGAGTCACCGAACGAGAGAGAGGCCCGCCGAATGCCTTGCGTCTCTCTCCCACTCAACTATGATCGGTCTGCCGCGCGCGCAGCACTAGAGACGTTGTCACGTAAAATCTTCGCCCGTAAAACCGACTTTACAGGCAACCATTTTTTGTCATGAATGTGAATAGTTATTTAAAACATGTTGTACAGTAATCGAAAGCCTATTTAATTACCTTTCTAATGAAATGAAATACACTGTAAAAAATATTCTTGAAAGGGTATAGAGCACAAAATCCAACAAATGGGAAAAATTACCAAATTTCACTTAATGTTCCATAAGCCACACAAGTGGCTTCACATATTCTTCGAGCACTTTTTGATGTATCATAAAGCCGTCAACCTTCTTGATATCAGGCCAGTAATGGCCCAGTGATGAATACAATGTCAGTTATAGTGTCCAACTTTATGCCAGCCCAATTCGCCTCCAAAACCCACTTCTTAGCTTATGCAGCATTGTTAAAATTGCCCTGATGACCTTTTGTAGACCTTACAGCATCGATCATGGTTATCTAGGTCATTCTGCACTTATCAGAAAAAAAACACTTACCAGATTGCCTTATTTAAAATTAAACGATGCAAATAATATGGATTCTCTATTACAAGCTAGTTTACATTTAAATTCATTCGAAAAGGATTTAGATAGCCTTGAAAGTCCTAATCATTTTCAACAATATGGCATTCATTACATGTCTCTTTCCTATGTACTTTTCATTGTATTCTTTTTATATTTACTTTACAGAATCAGAAGATATTTTTGTCCAAAATCGACACATCATTGTTGCATACAGATATTCAACCAATGTAATTCTAGGAAAGTTACTGAGACTCATCAACCTACTATCGAACTATCTGTCTTGAATGAAAAAGGCGTGGCCGATGAAACTTATGCATCAATGTCAAGGCCAACACCAATTAAGCGTAACGTTTGTATCTAAGATGAATTAGAATTTAAATTGAATGTTCTTAATATTTCTCTGATAATTACTAATAATGTAACTAATGTTTATTTGGGGTAATTAATTTGTTTTAGGATTATATGTACTACTATTTACAATTTTACAATGTGCTATCGCTATAATTAATATTGTTTGTAAGTCTGAAACGACGTTCAAGTCATCAAACTTTCTTTATTAATTAAAAGCTCTTCCAGTTCAATTAAAGTTTTTTTTTAAAAAGCCTATTTTGACCCACCCCGTAACATTAACACATAAATACATAAATCTAAAAAAATACACTATTATTAAAACATCGATCAAAGTTACAACGAATTACAAAAACTTTTATATTACGTTACTTGCTGCTACGGAACCCTTCATGGGCGAATCCGACTCGCACTTGGCCGGTTTTTTTAGAAGTCGGTAAAAAAAAATCTTATCTTTAATTTCAATATTATTTGCTTCAGTAACTTTCACCTAGTTTTACCTATAGGGCCGGGGTAAAATATCCACGTGAGCGGTTGAAATTCATAATACTAATAATTCATAGTACAGTTTATAAAAATAATATTGTTTCTAAATGACTTTTTTTATTTCAGTGAACAGTTTTATTGTAATTAAAAACGGTTACGACTTTTGTGTAATATGTTTTTCTGACGCGGTAAGTTACACGGCACGGAGCGACTACTGGCCGCCTGCGCCCGCAGACTTTTATATATATTCGAACTCAATATTGCTCTTTTTATTTAGTAAATATTGATTGATTTACGTAAAAAATGTTCACTTTGAAGAATATTTAACCACCAATTTTTCTGTGTAAAAATATTTCTAAAGATCCAAGCCGTTTTGAAGGAGTAGGGAAAAGTAGCGAGATTCGTAAAATATTTTTTTTAGACAAAAGTATTAATCGCACGAAAATATCAAATGTTGATATTATTGTTCATGAATCTATAATAAACATATATTTTTTTCAAACCAATTGACGTAGACGTTACGGAGGAGTAGGCCTCAGAAAATAACTGTTTTATGGCACTTTTCGGGCGCTTGGCCCTTAATTTGTCTAGCTAGTTCAGGTCCCTTAGTAGCACTTGACGCAAATGTGTAGGATACTGCCTGCTTAAAATTGTAAATTAGACCACGTACCATAAAAACTTGGGCGTGATCTGCAAATTCACTTTTCCTGCCTTGCCCATTGTCAACAAGACCAGTGATTTTATCTTTTCTCTCATTATAAGTTAAATTATGCTTCAAAGAAACTTCGTCAAACATAACAACACATAGCTTTTTTTCTGTTTTCATGTTGTCAGCTTTACTTTTCAATTGAGAGAAAACATTTTTGTTAATCCCAGGCTTTATGTTGCAAATTTGCACTAATTTGCATGTGTTTGTTGAGCAGGCAAAATAAAAAAAAATCTCAAAAATCTGTATCCTTTGGGACTTTGTTTAAAAATCGATAAGGAAGCAATTTTTTCTTTTAAAGTAAAACGTCGCCCCTTCTCCTTTTTGTGGTCCTCTCGACATTGCATATTAAAACCGGCCAAGTGCGAGTCGGACTCGCCCATGAAGGGTTCCGTAGCAGCAAGTAACATAATATAAAAGTTCTTGTTATGTGTTGTAACTTTGATCGATGTTTTAATAATAGTGTATTTTTTTCGGTTTATGACGCATTAAAAAAAAACTACTTACTGGATTTCGTTCAAACCAATTTTCGTTGGTAGTTTTTATAGTAATGTATATCATATATTTTTTTTAGTTTTATCATTCTCTTATCTTAGAAGTTAGAGGGGGGGGGACACACATTTTACCACTTTGGAAGTGTCTCTCGCGCAAACTATTCAGTTTAGAAAAAAATGATATTAGAAACCTCAGTATCATTTTTGAAGACCTATCCATAGATACCCCACATGCATGGGTATGATGAAAAAAAAATTTTTGAGTTTCAGTTCTATGTATGGGGACCCCCAAAATTTATTGCTTTTTTTCTATTTTTGTGTGAAAATCTTAATGCGGTTCACAGAATACATCTACTTACAAAGTTTCAACAGTATAGCTCTTATAGTTTCGGAAAAAAGTGGCTGTGACATACGGACGGACAGACAGACAGACAGACAGACAGACATGACGAATCTATAAGGGTTCCGTTTTTTGCCATTTGGCTACGGAACCCTAATTAATAATTTTCCTGTACTCGTACAATTTTCTAGTATGTCAAATACTGCAGGATTGGACGCAATTCTTTTTGCTGCTTTTACATTGGCTGACAGTTTAACTTTATTTTTCATCTTGCTTATCTTGATCCTTGCAGCAACAAGTTTTTCGTGCAATTCCTTTTCTATATTTGAAAGGAATACACGATTTTTAATTTTTCTAACTGTTCTTATTCCTGCTGTAAAAAGATAAATTAAAACATGTTATTAATTTATTCAAAAAAAAACATTTTGGTTTATACAAAAGTAAATGCTCAAAAAAAAACAAAAACGGCAACGGCAGAAACGAGATGGATCTCAAATGTTAGTAATAATCTACTCTATTAAAATACATAATAAAGAGGTAGTTTGTTTTTTTTTGTTTGTCTCTGGAAGTACTGGTCCGATTGCTAAAAATTTTTCACCGATAGAAAACTGCTTTATTTCTGAGTGACATTTTTATTTTATTTTACTTTATTGGAACATAAAACAGTTACCCATTACAATTAAGGTATTCCAGAATTTACATTACTAAGTACGTGCAAATAAATATCCGCGAAATAATTCTGTCGAACTATTTTATTATTAAAAGCGTGCGTGAGAAGCAAGTGCTCGTAAGTATTATATTTGGTGACTAAAAATAGGCTATATTTTATGTACGCGGACGAAGCTGCGGGCAAAAGCTAGTAAGTAATAAAACAATAACCAGCTATTATCGTGATACTTACTTGCAAGCATAAAAATTGCCAGTCTTATTAATCAGGTGTCGATTTAAAAAATTGCTTAATTATAATTCTAATTAACATAAGTCCTCGATTCGGTTGTACATATATATTTTTTTATGTTTTCTAGTGAAATGAAGTATGTAATGTGATGTTCCGTAAGCTATTTTATTCGTTACTTATCACATTCATTACTCATAATTTGAGATACATTTCGTTTCTGCCGGAGCTGTTTTTTTTTCTATGGAGCCAGAGCTAACTTACCTAGATTGATTTGCATATTAGTTTCTGAAGTACTTGGTAAAGCAACTTCTTCTTGCATCGTAGCCGTGAGATCTGAAATCAATAGTTGTACGAATTATAACTTATGTATATTGCGCCAATCTAATGCAAATATAAAGTGGAAAGATTTTTATATTCTTGTATGTTTGCTTGTAATGAAGAAACTACTCTACTGGACCGATTTTAAAATTTTTTCACCAGTAGAATGCTACTTTATCACTCAGCAACATCCTACTAATATTTTAAGTATGCCTTGGTCCATAAAATATCCTGTTGAATTTTTTTATTTCTTATTTACTCGTATGTTTTGTGTGCAATAAAGAATGTCATTTAATTCTTTATTGAAGAATGGTTGAATTGAATAAATGCGAAAGTTTGTGAGGACGAGAGGATGTTTGTTACTCTTTCACGGTAAAAGTGCTGAAGAGATTTTGATGAAATTTGTTACACGGGTAGACAATATCTTAGAATAGTCCATAAGATACTTTTTATCCCAGGAATAAGTTCCCTTGGGACAATTTTCTATTTTCACAGAGATAAAGCCACTGGCAGAAGCTAGAGCCTGTCTAAAAAGTCAAACGACTTGGGTAATTATTAGGGCAAAATGAAATCTGATGTAGTCAACGCTGGTTCAATAATCAAGGTTGATTAAGAGATCTTGATCATTGTTTGAATATAAGTATTTTTTAAATGACTAAATATTATACAAAATTCCCAAGCCGTTTGACTTTTTAGACAGACTATAGTCAGTAATATAACTAGCTGTTGCCGGCGACTTCATCCTCGTCGTGTTCGTAAAATTCTAATTCATATATTTTACGTTCACATAAAACGCTAAAGACCAAAATGCCAAATACCTTCATAACATAACACACCTGTTGGTTAAAGTCACGTTGTTTATCCATTTCGGAATCGTTGTCCCCGGGAATTAAGTAGTTCCTTTTTCATATGCATTTATTGTATGTTAATTTGATATTACAAACAAACACTTTACTGATATCGGAAAGTATGTAAAGCTGTTGGTCCTGGTTGTCAATTGCAGATCTTTGACAGTCAATACTGGTAGTCTAAAGCCAGAAAGTGTGACCAGATAACTCAAAGAGTATTTATTGTTTTACTCAGTAAATGGATAATACTAATTACCACTTATATGTATAGATGAAGTACCCAGGCGACTGCGGTTCATTTATTTTTTCTGTGAGTTTTTACAAGAAATACAACTATATGTATTAATAAACTTAAAAAGCAAACCCCTAACTAAATGTTTACAAAATTTCGCCAAAATCAATAGAGCCATTATAAAAGCTTCAAACATTTAAATTTATTAAATAGATAATTACTTAGATATATCTAATCTCTTGTTGGATAGTTAATAAAATTCAACTTACCCAGATTTTGTTGGTTTTCAATTTCTGGAGAAACATCTTCATGCATTATAGCCCTGGCATCTGAAAGTAATGATTGTATGGATTTAGCATAATTTAAGTTGTGGTAATCTGTTAAACTAACTAAATCTATTACATTTTATGTGCAGATTGCATAAATATGTATAAAACATTGCTCCCACATTTATTCATTCAGTTGCGACGCGCACGCGTTGTCGTACGGACGCGTGAGACCAACCATGGCCTCTAAACTATTAAAATGTTTGAACTGCAATATCGTTATTAACGAGGTTCTAGCTTTTGTGAGTAACAAAATCGATGTGATGAACGAGGAGAGCATTAGCCAAATATGTGTGAGTGCATTTTCTGACGAGGATATTCATAATGCTAAGAATCTGTTGTGCGAATCGTTACCTATGGAGAAACGTAAGAAGGTACGCAGGAGAGACGGGAAGAAGCTCCGTGAAATAGACGACATTATCTGCGTACTGAAGGAGTCCGACCCTGAAGTCTTACCGGTTTTTGTGGCCCGAGACCTACACAAGCTGCCGCCGGTGCTCTTCGATCACGTTGACGTCACTCGGATCTTAAAGGATTTGGTGCGTATGCAGCAGGAGATGATACAGATCAAAGAGCTGTATGTCACGAAGGAAAACCTAGATCTAGTCAAATCTGATCTTGAAAATCTAAAAACCGGGCAAGTGCGAGTCGGACTCGCCCATGAAGGGTTCCGTAGCAGCAAGTAACATAATATAAAAGTTCTTGTAATGTATTGTAATTTTGATCGATGTTTTAATAATAGTGTATTTTTTTCGGTTTATGACGCATTAAAAAAAACTACTTACTGGATTTTGTTCAAACCAATTTTCGTTGGTAGTTTTTATAGTAATGTACATCATATATTTTTTTTAGTTTTATCATTCTCTTATCTTAGAAGTTAGAGGGGGGGGGACACACATTTTACCACTTTGGAAGTGTCTCTCGCGCAAACTATTCAGTTTAGAAAAAAATGATATTAGAAACCTCAGTATCATTTTTGAAGACCTATCCATAGATACCCCACACGCATGGGTTAGATGAAAAAAAAAATTTTGAGTTTCAGTTCTATGTATGGGGACCCCCAAAATATATTACTTTTTTTCTATTTTTGTATTAAAATCTTGATGCGGTTCACAGAATACATCTACTTACAAAGTTTCAACAGTATAGCTCTTATAGTTTCGGAATAAAGTGGCTGTGACATACGGACGGACGGACAGACAGACAGACAGACAGACAGACAGACAGACAGACAGACAGACAGACAGACATGACGAATCTATAAGGGTTCCGTTTTTTGCCATTTGGCTACGGAACCCTAAAAAGGCATCGATAGTGAACCACTTTGCAAGTACCGCCAGTAATGTTAATATAAAAAGGGGTGGTTTTTTGCTGGACAGTCACGACGACTACTGCAGCGGGCCTAGGGGGCTTGCATACATGGATGCAGAGCATGAAATTCCATGCAAAAATCAAAGTGAGGTACGCTCAGATACCAGCTATCGCGATATTACTCAATCATTTTCCAAAAATGAGGGTAGGCATAAAATTTGCGGTGAGAGCGATATTCGCTTTAAACCAGCGGCCGGTGGCGTGACCGAGCCGATGACTCACACACAATCAGCTGCGATCGACGTACCCAGTGAGACGGGACACACGGCTGCTCCGAATGTAAACAGTGACATCTTCGGAAAAAAGAAAACGTTGGCCGATGTTGTACGGTTGGCGAGTGGAAAAAACCCGAAGAAGACCAAGAATGGACTTTAGTACAGAGGAAACGTTTAAAGAATCGCTTTGTTGCAAATAGAGGAAAGGCAGTTTTGAGCCCGAATGCGAACTTCAAAGCTGCGGATATAAAAATTCCCATTTACATTTATAATGTTGCGAAGGACGTGCCCGTGTGTGACATTTTAAGTTACATTGCGGGTAAAACAGATGTTGTTGTACATATAGAAAAGATGAATATGAAATTATCAAAACCTTATGATGCGTACAAAGTAATGGTACCAAAACATAATGTGGAAACGTTTCTCAATGGTGATTTTTGGCCAGAAGGCGTCGCGTATCGTCGCTTCGTGAACTTTAAGACAAAAAATAATGGAGCAAGTGGATAGAACACCAATGAAACTTGTTAGTTTCAATTGTAAGAATGTTGTTAGGTCGGTGGATTGCATACGGAAATTGTGCGGGACAACCGACATAATCGCCCTTCAAGAAACTTGGTTGTTGCCGCATGACGTACCATTTCTTGGTTCTATTGACGACGGATTCGCATTCACGGGTACCTCAGCCGTAGATACGACAGCTGGAGTGTTGAGGGGCCGTCCGTTCGGCGGCGTTGCCCTGCTCTGGAGGAAGTCTGCGTTCCCGTGCGTTACAGTGATACCGTGTGATAACGTTCGTATAGTGGCCATTAAAGTAGTACACAGTGACAGGTCGATTATAGTCATATCAGTGTACATGCCCACCGCGAGTGTCGATAATTTAAGTGAATTCACTAATTGTCTCAGCGAAGTTAATGCGTTAATTGAAAATAGTGGCGTGGAGTCTGTTTTTGTACTTGGGGACTTTAATGCCCACCCAGGTGAGTTATTTTCAAACGAACTAATAAACTTTTGTTGCGATCAATCTTGGACGTGCGTAGATATGGACTTGCTACCTATAGACACTTATACTTTTGTGAGTGAGGCACACGGATGTCTACGCTGGCTCGATCACTGTGTGACGACCAGTGCGGCGAGACGCTCAGTATGTAAAGTGTCTGTTGTACATGATATTTACTGGTCTGATCATTGTCCCTTGTTAATTGAGTGTGACTTAAAATTGATTAGACCGAAAAATAATGCAACTAATAACGAGTGTAATAAAGTCATTTGGGGAGAAAGAAACAGTGAACAGACCAGAAGGTATTTTGAAAGTTGTCACTCGCTACTGAGAAATATTAATTTTCCTGTGGAGTTTACACACTGTGCCGATCACTGTTGTTATAATGAAGATCACAAGCGCATTTTAAAACAAGTATATAGCGATATTGTGCGAATACTTAGTACGGCGGCGGCAGAAAGCTATGTCGGTCGTGTGTCTGGGAAACATAAACATGTGCCAGGGTGGAACAAGCACGTCAGCGTGGCTCACAGAGAGGCTCGATTATGTTATCAAAACTGGTTATTGAGTGGGAAACAAAAAAGCGGACCTATTTACGATAGCATGTGCCAATCGAGGCGACTGTTTAAATCTCGGGTAAAATTTTGTCAAGATAATGAAAAACAGATCAAGTTAGATATAATTGCACAGCATCATTCAAATAAAAAAATTGGTAAATTTTGGAAAAATACAAATAAATTGAACCCAAAATCGAGTCTGCCTGTGAGCGTTGCGGGCGTGCATGTGCCTTGTGATATAGCCAACCAGTTCCAGCGTCATTTCAAGGTCGAATCTCCTCCTGTAAGCTCGACTGGTCTGGCACGCGGGGCTGGCATCGTGGCGGGGGACGTTACTGTTCGATTTTGTGCCAAGGAAGTTGCCTCCGTAATTAATAAAATGGTGCGAGGTAAGTCCCCTGGCCACGATGGTCTCAGCATTGAGCACTTGAAATATGCTGGTTCTCATTTGTCTCGAGTGCTTGCTATGTTTTTTAGCTTATGTTTGAGTCATTGTTACCTGCCGGATGAACTTACACATACCGTGGTTGTGCCTGTTATAAAAAACAAGACTGGGGATGTCTCAGATCTGGCCAACTACAGACCCATCTCGCTGGCTACTGTGATAGCGAAGGTGCTGGACAGTCTGCTTGACAAGCACCTGGATAGGCACATTAAACTTCACGATGCTCAATTTGGATTTAGACCAGGCCTTTCGACCGAGAGTGCCATCCTGTGCCTCAAGCAGACTGTGCAGTATTATACAGCCAGGAACACACCGGTCTATGCCTGTTACCTGGACCTGTCCAGGGCATTTGATTTAGTATCGTATGATTTATTGTGGCAAAAGCTGGAAACTGAAACAGATGTACCCCGTGATGTTGTTGCAATGTTGAGATATTGGTACTCAAGTCAAAGGAATGTTGTGAGATGGGCAGGCGCACACTCGGACGTGTATGGGTTGGAGTGCGGAGTGAGGCAGGGGGGATTAACCTCACCTCGTCTCTTTAACTTATATATGGATGGGCTGATCGGCGAGCTCAGCAGAACAAGCATAGGGTGCCATATAGATGGACAGTGCGTCAATAATATCAGCTACGCGGACGACATAGTACTGTTGAGCCCGTCGATTAGTGCCATGCGCAGACTGCTAAATATTTGTGAAAAGTATGCATGCACCCACGGACTCAGATATAATGTAAAGAAGAGTGAAGTGATGGTGTTTAAGGCTGGTAAGAAATCCTATGCCAATGTGCCACCCTTGTATCTTTGTGGTGCCACCTTAAACAGAGTGTGTAATTTTAAATATCTGGGTCACTGGGTGTCGGAGGATCTATGTGACAACATTGATTTGGAGAGGGAGCGCAGGGCCCTGTGTGTGCGCTGTAACATGCTGGCCCGCAGGTTTGCACGGTGTACTGAACAAGTTAAACTGACATTATTTAAAGCCTTCTGTCAATCCTTTTACACCTGCAGCCTGTGGACTAAGTACACGCAGCGTGCTTACAGTGCTCTGCGTGTACAATACAGGAAAAGTTTTTAACCAGTGCGCAAATTTTGTCATGATAAACTTGAATATATTTTAATAAACACGTATTTTTTATTTTGATATGTGTTAATAGTAAAAAATAAAGTTATCGCTTACGAGACTTATTTACATAGAAATTTATTTTATGGTCGCTTGCCAGTCTGGCGCCCGGTTGACCGACTCACGCGTCGACTGGTCGCCCGACCGGCAAGCTGTATCAGCTGAGTTGTAGGTAAGTACTTATGTGCGATCGCTCGATGCGACGGCGCCGACGTAAGTACCTACGCGGTAAAAAAGTAGCACGAAATTGCGGTCAGTAACCGCAGTTACTGACCGCAATTTCGTGCTACTTTTTAAGTTTAGGTAATTCCAATTTTTCCTTCATACTTTCATGGGCTTAGGACCATCAAAATGCAGAAAATAAATCAAGTAATAATTTTTACATTCAAATTAAAACATTTATGTATGATAATTACTCATGATAAAATTTGAATTGAAAAAATTGCATTCTGGCGTATTTAAAAAATTGGAATCAACTACCTATTTACAACAATGTCCAATCAAAAAGAACCTAACACACTAAGATTGTTTATAATTTCTTACCTCTACATTTCGTTAATCACAGTATTTAAGGTATTGTTCGAAGTGACCTCCTCCTTTTTCCAGGCATAAACGTGCACGTTTAAAATAAGTTTGCATTTAGTTTGTTTAGGTCACTAGTATCACTTTTCACTTCATTGAAAGCGTTATTTATTTTTTGTTTGCCAGTCGAGGTCTGCCAGACCCTAGTGCATGGCTCGGGGTTCTGAACTGGCCGTGATCAAGCAGCCTTTGATTTGCTGCAAGAATTGTCCTTTCATTAGGTACCGTAGGATTACGGATCCCTTGGGCTCGCATACGAGGTACGCTCTCCCTCTCATATCTTCTTCGTGCTGCTCGTAAATTTTCGTGGCTAAGTAGATACACTCGCACCATTTCGTAGTATTCGCGGTGAGTAAAGTTCGACATCGTGACGACACGAGTACGCGGCACACACGCGCGCAGGGATGAATATGAGCGAACGTCCGAACCCCGCTTCCGCAAGTGACGTACTGCCAAGATCCGCACATCAAAGGCCGCCGCCGGCGCCGCATACCCCCGCCCCCTTCCCCCCGCACCCCCGTCTCGTACAACGGGCGGCGCGGCGGCCAGCGCGTTTTCATTCATAGTATTTAATAGTATTACGATTGAATTATGTCCATGTTATGCTTATTTCAAAATGGGACAAGGTGGAAAAATGTGAAAAAAAAAGTTATAAACTAAAAATGGAAATGTGTTCTATTACTTACACTGAGCCACCAAAAAAAATTTACGCAGTGGTTAAAAACTTTTCCTGTATAATAACGCATTCAGGATACTGTTTGGGCTGCCGCGCCACTGCAGCGCTTCAGCAATGTTTGCGGAGAAAAGCGTGGATGGTTTTCACGCCATCATGCGAAAGCGTTGTGCATCTGTGATGGAGCGCATGCGGGTCAGCTCGAACAGCCTTCTGAGTGTGTTCGTGGGACGCTGGGAATCGCCGATGTGGCAGCACTGGATGCGACTACACACTGAGAGTGGTCGCGTCCAGGGCCTGACATAGACTGGTGCTACTGTGCAGTGCCGCTTTGAGTGTGTTTGTGTGTTTTTGTATATACTAACAATAGCTTTATAAGGTTTCTTGTGTTACTAACAATATATGGACTTTTGTCTGAAATAAATGTCATATTATTATTATTATTATTATTATGTTGAATTGAACAACACTTCATAAGTTACTGTTATTTAGGCTACATACAGCACTTACTGAGAAGTGAGTATGAACTTCGCAACATTTTACCATGTTGGCCTCGCCAGTTTATTGCAAGAACGTTAAGTACTTACTCTTCAACCATGAGTAAATCAACTTTTTGCTGTTTCTTTCTTATGTAAATGAAGTAAAAGCCTAAATCATGAAACTTTTCCGTAGTAAATGCTTGAGGAATGGTGTGGACTCATTAGGGATTTAATGAAACTGCAAAATATGTAATTAATATATTCGGAATTACCTGACATTGGTGGTAGCCCCAGAATTTGTTGAGGTAGACAGCCTATAATTGATGTAAATGAAGGAAGCAATGGTGCTGAAACATAAAAAACAAATATGAACAAAGCTATAAATTAACTATGAATGAACATGATATGTTGACTAGTCATTTAATTGAATTTGTCTTATGAATAGCCACCAAATGTGCAAAATATTTGTTAACATTAAAAAAAAAACTTATTATTTTTTAGATGGTAAGAAGTGAAATTAATCAACTATGACTCTCTCTGTCATCTTCATCGTTACAGGCAAAAGATATCCACATCCATCGGATCCCATGACCCTCACCACTGAATGTACTCTCTAGCTTTCCTGACTAGCTTGGGGTCAGCTTCCCGTCTAAGCAAGTGCAGCTGAATACCCCTGTTTTACCTAGAGCAACTGCCTACCAGATCTTAACAACCCATTTACTGAGTAACACAATAAATACTCTTTGAGTAATCTGGTCACACTTTCTGGCTTTTGACTACCAGTATTGACTGTCAAAGATCTACAATTGACAACCAGGACCAACAGCTTTACATACTTTCCGATATCAGTAATGTCCTAGATGAACTTGAAAAAGTATATATGAATTGAAAAAATCACATTGGTGCTTGCCCGGTTTCGAACCCACAACCTCAAGCATGAGAAGTGGAGGCCTTAACCACATATAAATAACTAATTAATTGGAGTAATTTATAAATATTAAGTAGTGTTATTTACCTGATGATGTTGATGGTAGGTTGTGAATTTGCTGCAAAGGCTGTCTATTAGTACTCATAGATGAAGTCCGAGACAATAAAGCTGAAAAAAAAAAAAACAAATTTGAATAGAACAATAAAGGACTATGCATTAATGTGAATTTTATCATAATATGAGCAGCAAACAATTTTTTTTTAGCCAAAGTTTATCAACTTAATGCACCCCTGTTGCGACACTTGTTTATGCTAAAATAGAATGTTTAAAATAATCTTACGCTGCATCCTTTTTACAATTTTAAGTGGTCACTATTTTTTTAAAAGAAACATTGACATTGTAGCATAAGCTCTTGTCTAAATCATGTCCGAGTCTTAAAAGTTTCATTTATGCAAAAGAGACAGTTTCGCACCGGGGCTGCGGGGGTAAATATACAAATAGTATCTGTACTAATATAAAGCTGAAGAGTTTGTTAGTTTGGTTGATAGCACTAATCTCAGGATCTACTGGTCCGATTTGAAAAATTATTTCAGCGTTAGATAGCCTATTTATCACGAAGGTTATATAACATCACATATAGCTATATAACATAACATCACACTATGATCAATAGGAGCGGAGCAGTGAGGAAAAAGTTTTATAATAATTATGTAGTGATTATACTTACTTGGCATTTTCAATGTTGGCACAGCAATATTACTGAGTCTGTTGTTACGGCACAAATGTTTATCTTCAAAGTGTGCACGACACACTCTGTGTCTCAATATTTGTTCATTCTTCAAACCCAAGATGTCGTGACAGCCAATTGCATACAGCCAAGTGTTGAAGCGTTCTCTATCGAATACAGGATTCGGGAACCCATGAAGTACTTGATGCATACCTTAAATAAATAATGAAGTTTTATTATTGGAAAATGATTGAACTCACAAATATAACTTTTGCTGTATTGTCAAGATAACGACTTTGCTGCAAAGTTGGTGAACTTGCAGTCAAAAACCTACAGCTGTAAAACTTAAAAAAGAGATAGAAACTATGATAATCTGACAGGTTTTCTTTACCTAAGTTAACTTATAGCGCGAAAGAGGAGAGATTTGTGTTTCTGTTTGCAATTAATAAACTCGTAAACTAGGTACTGGCCCGATTTTACGAATTCTTTCACCAGTAGAATGCTATAGTATCACTGAGTGACATAGGTAGTCATGTATTTTCACGCGGACGAAGCCGCTGCCACAAACTCTCAAGCCCCAAGAGGACATGTGACACCAGTGTCCGCACACCTATTGTGTTTCTATGCATCAAGAGGACACCGGTGTCCGCACACCTATTGTCTTTCTATTGTGTCTCTAATTACAGTATTCGAAAGGTCTGACATACCTCCACTCTCCTTACACCCTGGAATACAGCAGTGCCTGCCCGAAGACATGGTACTAACTTCACCCACAAGAGTCCTGTCTCAATTAAACACAAAAAACCTTCTCTGTTCACAATTATGGTTTACTCGGAGGAACTGAAGCTCAACTCGACGAGAAATTCACAACGAAACACAAAAAGGAGACCACAAACAAAATATCTTAAAATAACCGGCGCAAGCGAGTTATCAGCAGACATTCAATAAGTGTATAATCTATGGACATTCATTTGTGTGTGCACAGAGTACATTTTTATTTTGGAGGTACATTAGTGTGACCAGGTTAGCGGTTCACCTGAATTGTAAAAAAGTTAATAAATATTTAGATTTGCTAAACATACTCTCAAAAACTTATTAAAAGTATGGTATGTAATTTATCTAAAAATTTTAAGTGTACAATAAAAATAAAACTAGTTCAAAACTGTTCAAAACATTAGTTTTTGTGTAGTGACATCTATTGGCACTTTGGTGAAACTTAGCACTAAACTGCCATCTCTTATCCATACACGGAATATCATCTGTCTACGTCACAATACAACCCGACCAAATTGAAAATACATTTAAACACATTTTGAGCAGGGACTATTATATACTTTTTCATTTTGTATCATTGTAACCATTGCTGTCCCTGTTGTGATAGTCTGTGACCTATGGTCTGGGGTTGTGTAAGATTGTCTATGAAAACGGGAGTTGTCTATGTTTCGTGTGTCAGAAATGTGTAGACGTTTTTACGATGGTTCTAAACCTAGAAATAAAACATAATTCAGTATAACCCAGTTTATTATTTACAACAGTCCCAAGTTTTTTGTACTAAGTTTGAAGCACCTGTGTCATATCCATCAAAATTTAAAATTAGAGTCACAGAACACCTTATAACAGTTGATAAAGTACCCTGTGTTAGTATAATATCATTGTTCAACGTTTCAAACGTTTCAGTCCGATAGGTAAGTAAATCAAAATTAATTACAAAAGTAACGAAACTAGAAGTCCGTCTAATGAAAGCGTGACCTGAGAAAAGGAGGTTACAACTAGTGTTGCCAGGTGTCCCGATTTGCGCGGGATGTCCCGATTTTCAGGGGTCTGAGGGCGCGTCCCGATTTGCGCCTGATCGGGACGCTAAATGTCCCGATTTATCAAGAAATTAATTAAAAGCCATTATAATTACATATTTCAACTATTATAACTTATTATAATATGTATGTATATATGTATTTATAATTGATTATTGTGTTTTATATAGTTAGCAGTACACCACAGACTACCCCGTGTATTATTTTTAGCTCTTATCCATCCTAAGGTTGTCTGGAAGATATCGCTTTCAGCGATAAGACCGCCTTAATTGTACCCACAAATTGAAGTTTTTTTGTATAAGCTGTATTACTTTTTGGTGTACAATAAAGTCTATTCTATTCTATTCTATTCTATTCTACAAAGTAACAAAGCAAGCCTATTCGTATTATTGTCACACATATTAAATGCGCTAACTTAAAATGACACACGGCGACGGCACATCTAGAGTGATTATAGCCCTGGACTGGAACGCAACTGAAGAACATAGTTCCACCCTAGAGGGAGACAAGTAATGGAACGATTTTTCACCACAAAAAAAAAACCCTTTTTGGGGTTCCGTAGTCAACTAGGAACCCTTATAGTTTCGCCATGTCTGTCTGTCCGTCCTCGCTTAATCTCTGGGACCGTTAGCACTAGAAAGCTGAAATTTGGTACCAATATGTATATCAAACACGCCGACAAAGTGGTAAAATAAAAATTGGAAAAAAATGTTTTATTAGGGTAGCCCCCCTATATGTAAAGTAGGAAGTGATTTTTTTTAATTTCAACCCTAACGTGTGATATATCGTTGGATAGGTATTTAAAAATGAATAGGGGTTTACTAAAATCATTTTTTGATAATGTCAATAATTTCGGAAATAATCACAAAAAAAAAACAAAAAACAAAGTTTCCCCCCCTCTAACTTTTGAACCATAAGTTTAGAAAATAAGAAAAAAATCTGAAAAGTAGAACTTTATAAGGACTTTCTAGGAAAATTATTTTGAACTTGATGGAAAGAACAGTTTTTGTACAAAAAAGACAAAAAGGTTGTACAAAATAATTTCTGGACTAAGTTTGTAGTATAATCGAATATGCAAGCATTTTTTTAAACTCATTAGTAGGTACACTTATTTTGACGGACGGGAAACTACGGAACCCTACACTGAGCGTGGCCCGACACGCTCTAGTTTTTTTTTTTTATTTGTCCCGATTTAAAACCCTAAATCCCGATTTGTATTACCATCAGTCCCGATTTTACTCCAATCGGACCTGGCAACACTAGTTACAACCAAAAATTTTGAATGTGGTATTATTGAAATAGTACGAGAAAAAAGTTTTGATACTAGAGTATTTTTTGTATTTAAGACAATTTTAGAATAGTTGTACAACAACTTAAATCCTTGTCAAAAACATGTGTGTAGGCTTAATTATTTGGTGGGTGTATGGTAACTGTCAATAACACACAAAATGTTAGATAGTATTCCAAATTATTTTATTTATCTGATCTCTAAAAATTCGCTATAATATACTATTTAAATAATATTCTTTATTTTCCATTTGGCGTTCTAGCAAGAATACCAAGTGCACAACACTGTGATAGTAAAATCAAATAGTCAACATGATTTCAACTTCATTACGCCTCGCCAACACTATTAATGTGTTTCAAGATTGTTGGGTTGGAATCGATTCGTTTTAGCATAGAGAAAATTCAGATCTATTGGGATTAGTCAAGTGGGAACATGTTTTATACTCCAGTGATTGTTTCAAATGATACGGATCGACTCGTGAGACACAAAAAGTTCAACAGCTGCTGCAGCAGCATCTCTCTCAAACTTGAACTAGGATTTTCGCGGTTTTAACTTCAGTTGCAGACTTTCATGCACTACCAGACAGAGTGAGGCAAATCTTTCATTAAATCTCAACTGCTTTTGAACGCATTCTACCACTCACTAGCATGTGTTTTTGATTAAGTCGATTTACCAAAAGCCTTCGTTGTTCGTTGTTTTTGTCCATTATGAAATTCGCAATATGTCAGATTATCTAAAAATATAAGAAAAAAAAAATATCATTACATCCTTAATATAACTATTTATCAATATTGGTCGACAAGGATCAAGATTATAACGTCATACTAACTTATAAATCAAAAATCGTATGTAAACAATGTTGGTTTTCATTGAAAACACCTTCTTTCTCTTCTTGTTTTTGTTTGAACTTATTAACCATAGTGTGTAGCAGTTTTTGCACGTTACTGTTTATTGTTTTTCCCATAATTAATCAATTGTTCTTGAAAAATAAATATCAGTTTCCAAAAACTGACAATTGCAACCATAGACTTTGATGAGTTTGACGTGATTTTTTTCGGCAAAACAATGTTGCCAATTTAATTTAAAAAAAAAACTCCAGGTTACGCTTTCAGTAGACGCACTCTATCTAAAATATAGATACAATAGATAAAAAATAGATAAAGCAACTAAATTTGAAAGAAAAGAAAGAAAGAAAAACAGTTTATTTACGCGTTAAAGACGCAATCTTAAAAGTAGGTAACATAACAAAACATCAATAATAATTAATAGGGAGGATATGCGTCTCCTCCGCGCAAAACGGTCGAACGCTCAGCATAAAGCTGCGGCCTCACGCATAATGCGTTGAGCTCACAGCGCTGGTTTTCAGCGTGGGCCGGTCGCTGTGTCGTAAAGACGCTGGAACGGTGCAGTAAATAAACGTAACTAAAAATAAGTATAGAAAACTAATAAATATAAATAAAATAAATGCATAAGGTGACAAATACAATTTTATAACGTTTTATAAAGTGGCAACACCACGATGCACCCATAGCTCAATTTGTGCAACTTGTCTTAGTAATCTGTGGTAATTTCATACACTATGGTTGCATCGAAAACACGAATAGGTACATGATTGGACGAATTGGACGCAACCGTGATGCTGTGATTATGACGTTTGGCATTTGACGGATGGCTGAGTTGGGATCGTAGACAGAGTATTGCTATAGATGGATGAAATCAGTGTCACCGTGAGGGACAGAAAAAAAGTACATTCCATTGTTTAGGGTTACCAACTGATGTAAATTTTACCCAATTTCTATATATATTTTTATATGGGGGTTCTGGTGAGAAATAAAAAAACCGATGTGACAGCAATGTTTTATTCATGAACACACAAATTATTGTCCTTGAAAAAGCACTAACTTATTATGGATATTTCTGACTCTTGACTTAGGTTCAAAACTTTGTTTAGTACCATGGTGAATACGAATTTCGAAGTAATGCATTGCAATTAGTGATAGGTAAATGCCCTGGCATTTTGGGCAGATTGGGAAAATTCCCAATAAACGCCCATAAATTCCTGCCCGAGGGCATTTATCTGGGAATTTATTTTTTGTTCTAAAATTAATTCAAGACATTAATGTTAGCTTTGGAAACAGGCTTAAATCGATGAATGTAGTAATGGTCTCTATAGGTGTTTTTATATGAATTTGAACATTCTATTAAAATTTAAGTTTTACAAAACCATGTTTACGAACACAAAGGTTACGAGTTATCCGGCGGCGGCGTAAAAACACTTGCATGGTGAGAGAAGTACGGCAAGAGATGCGTACACTGTTATGGTTAGTTGTTTTAAGTAGGTACTTAGACGATTTTATGAATTAAATTGCAATATATTTAAAATGTCTTAAAAGAACCACTTAATGTCATCAACCATTTCAAATCACTTCTACCTACCATGCGAAAGCACAAAGTGGGGACAGCGCGGTCTGTGTGCGCATCCCTCACACACTCACACACCGTGTGAGGGACGCGCACACACGCCTCGTTGTGCCGCCATTTTGTTATTAGTTATCCTGTGTTATTTGTTGATACCGCACGCACGCACGCATATCACTAATCTATTCGAGCATTGTGCGCGCATTGTGAGCATGAGGTACGCGCCAGGATAATTGTGTTCTGTGGTTCCGGTTTCCCAATTTGAAGTATTTACTTCTTATTGGTTTTAAAAACAGTGCTAATTAATTTACAGTTATTTTTGTGGTAAGTGTTTTTGACGATCAGTAATTTTAAGTAAAAGTAGGTAGATTCATAATTATAATAACTATAAATAAAATGAAAGTAGGTATTCGTAATAAGTAAATTTTAAATAAGAATATAATACGAATAGAATTAGAATAGAATTACAATAGTCACGATTAGTTTTATTGGTGAATTTCGCCCTAAAACTTTTGTGAGAGCTGGAGTTTGAACTAGGTTCGAGACCTGTATGACCAATTTCCAGGGTGACAACCCTTTTAAACATAATCGCATTTTGCAGCATATCAAAACGTATTTTATATTTATAAGAATAATAGCGGTAGAAGTTTGTGAAGTGTAAAGGAAAAGTGATATTTAGTGGGTAAAAATCATCCAAATGACATCCCCCTTGGGCGAAGTGGGAGATAGTGTCAGACTCTGACTAAAAACCCACCCCGTTCCTTCTTGCCTTTCGTATCGAAGCCGAGTTTCCCCTTCGGATAACCCTGGCCCCAGTAGGCTTCCACCCGTCTGGGCCTCTGCTGTTGCTGACAACGCCTTGAGGTGCACGGGGACAACGCGCGCCGTCGATCGCAATCCGCAAGCCCGCGCCTGCTGTGGCTGGAAATCGGGATCGGAATCTCGGCGGTGGTTGGGGCGCTGTGAGCGCCGTTGCCTGATGTGGTCGGCCTACTCCTTTGCAAGCATTAGGTACTGCTTCGCAGAAGGAGGCGACCGCCTGCCACTGCTCCTCGCTCCGGACCATGGTCTGTACTAAGGCCCGGTGCAAGTGATCGTCGATTGCTCCCGTGCACGGCAATGTTCTGCCCAAGTGGGGCACACCTCCACTGTGTGCTCCACCGTGTCCTCCGGGCCTTCCGCAGAGTGGCGACACCCGGGCGTGTAGTATATGTTTATAATAAATGTGATTAAAGTAAAACATACCCTTCCAGTGTCATCAATAGTTTTCTAGATAATTATAATTATATTGATGTTGATTATTAAAAATTTAATAATGCCGAAACTAGTTTTTTATAGTTTGTTTAATACATATTATTTTATTTCTTGTAACTTAGAACATAATTTATTATATTTGATATTAAAGTATAGTCTTGTATCTATTTTTACTTGAAAAAGTATATTAATAAATATTGTTATTTTAAAATGAAAATAGGTTTAATTCATTAAACCCCAAGCAAACGCTGTCGTTGTCTTTCTATAGTGTATCTAATCGACACGATTGAATCATTCATATTTCTTCAAAGTAAAGTCTTTTATTTCTGTTTTACATGAAAAAGTATATTAATATTATTTAAAAAATAAATGTGTTTAATCATTCGCATTCCTTCAAAGTAAAGTCTTTTATCTCTGTTTTCACATGAAAAAGTATATTCACGTTATTATTTTAAAATAAAAATGTGTTCAATCATTCATATTTCTTCTTTTATTTCTTTAATACATACTATTTTACATGAAAAACCACATAAAATCACGTTTAACGAGTCCCATATTTTTATGCCCTACGATCGGGCATTTATCGGGAAAATAAAAATAAATGCCCAAAATGCCGGGAAGTTACTATATTTTCCCGCCGGGCAGAAACACTTTGCCCATCTCTAATTGCAATTGATCTCTGTCTACGGTTGGGATGCTATAAACTTTAATTTTGTTTTTACTTTACGCCACAAGCATTCTTTTATCGCCAACGTTTTATATCCTACTGGACTGTACTATTAGGTAGGATATAGTATTGTAAAATCTTTGTTTATCGCACAGACATTAAACATATTGTAATGATTTCTGAACGAACGGAATGTCTTCTTCGTCGGCCATGTTTTGCACAACAACATCACGTCGCATAGTAAACGTCAACGATTAGTTTACGAGTTTCGGAAAACTATCCAAATATTCGTATTAAACCAATTTGTTATAATTTCGAAATTTTATTAAATGTTAAAATGAATCGAGCTGAGGGGTTGGTGCAACGAAGAAACGTAAACGTAAATAAGGACGCAGAAATAAAGGAAAACCACGACATCGATGATAAGAAAAATGATAAAAGTTATGATGACGGAGATTCAAAGGAAACACGATTGACGCTAATGGAAGAAGTATTACTTTTAGGACTTAAGGACAAAGAGGTAAGAGGATGTGCGCCAGAATAAACAGTTACATCAATAAGAATGTTGTGAACGCTCCATCTCATAATGACGATTATTTCAGGGTTACACATCATTTTGGAATGATTGCATATCCAGTGGCCTAAGAGGATGTATTTTAATCGAACTTGGCCTAAGAGGTCGCGTAGAGTTAGAACGAGCTGGAATGCGTAGAAAGGGATTGTTATCTAGAAAAGTTATAGTTAAATCAGGTGAGAAAATGGTTATATTAATCTTTTTAACGTGTTTCGGTATGTACTTTATGCTTTTATTTATTATTTTAAGTCATTTTGGTAAAACTGTACAATACTGGACAGCGAAATGATGGGTTTTTTGGGGGGGAAGAGGGGGGGGTGACACCACCCCTTTTTTTTCTTGTTTTTTATTCTTTTTTAATTAAACAAAAATTTAAATTCTAAGACCCTACCACGACATCATAAGGTGATCCATTTGACGACCTAAACTAATAGATGGAGCTATATAAGGTGGTAGTTCGATCCCTCTTTCTGGCCCGCACAACTTACATTTTAACACGTCATGGCTAGGCGGGGGACCTTCTCTGGTCTCTAAACAGCTTTCCACATAATAATTTGTATTCACACGAAAACCTGAAAGAGGCTTTGTGGAGTCGTAGGGTTTCGCACACTGAGTATGGCTGCTTTAGACCATTTCCCCACGGTAGCAAATGTGCACTTTCAAGTATAGAAAAAGGAAAAAAAAAATTGTTGTCTGGGAGTGCTCTACAAAAATATTTGTATACTGAAATTTAGTTTGTGTGGTTTAACCTTTCAATCGTGGAAATTACAGACACAATAGAAAGACAATAGGTGAGCGAATGCCGGCGTTTGCTTGGGGTTTAATGAATTAAAAAGCTATAACTTTAGACTGGTGTGACTGGAGGGGGGTTGGTATTTGAGGGGTTGACCCCTCTCTCCTGGCACCACTCCTATGCAAAGGTAACTCACACAGTTTCCGAGAAAAATAATCTTTTGTAACCTAACTTCAAAACACTCCAAAATTAGGAAGAAGCACTCCAAAATTAGAAGGAAGTGGCGAGGTCTATGTACAGTCGCTTCGCTCGCTCACTACGACCACGCCACCTTCTGCTAACCTAATCTGTCCGAGTCGGGGTGTCCCCATGTCTGGAGCTCGCTTCGCTCGCTCATGTATCTTAAGTTATCTACTCCAAAACTGCTTAAAAATCGTAGTCGACGACTCCTACTTCTGGGCTATTTTAAAAAAAAAAAATATTGTGGCTGTATGAACTTTTGTCATGGATACTACAAACAAGCCTTAGTCCCGAATTACGTTAAAAGCGATTATATCGCGAATCCGACCAAATTTAATAGTCTAGTCACAAAATATAAGGACTATTGAGTACTATTTGTGACGTAACGTTGTTCGGATTTGCGTTAAAATGGCTTTTTACGCAATTCGGAATGCGGGGAAGGTAAAAAGTGAATTACATCTGTCAAAATTACGAAAAATTTTAGATTTTAATTTCTTTTTCTCAAAAACTATGTGTTTCCTAACATTGAGAGTTTGCATAATTACTTTTTTAGACATAAACCTCGTCAAAAAAAAAAAATATGAGCTCAAAACTGGCAGTCCAGTATTGTACAGTTTACCCCTAATAATACCTGTGTTACAGCCTAAAAAAATTTTTTTTATGTCTTCCTATTTCATAAATTGTACTTTATTTTGTGAACCTCAAATTATAGCCCACTGCTGGGCGAAGGCCTCCCTCTCCCTTTTCCACACATGTCTGTCTTCGGACATTGCGGGCCAGTCCCTCCGGTAGTTATCAAGCTTATCTCTCCACCTTTGCCTTGGTCTGCCGCGATGTCGCCTTGCGTTTAATGGGACCCAATATTTAGTTATTTTAGCCCACAGCTCATTTGACATGCATACATGTCCAGCCCAATCCCACTTTAGAGTGGTAGCTTTTCAGGTAACATCTTTAATCTCAGTAATGGTGCGCTGCTCTGTGTTCCTTACCTAACCTCAAATAACTAGTCATCAACCGACTTCGAAAAGGAGCAGGTTCTATGTTCGGCTGAATGTATGTTTTTTTTTTCATGTATGTTCACCGATATCTTGGTCAATAGTGGACCGATTTTGAAAATTATTTATTTTGATTGAAAGGTTATGCTTCCAAGTTGGACCCATAGAAATATTGTTATGATCTGATCATGAACTTCGAAGATATGGCACAGAACTCCTCATAGGATCACAGCAGAATTTTCGTAACAAGTAAAATTGCTTGTTTATATGCGTAGTTGATGACTGACTGAAAGAAAAGGGGGGAGTATCGAACTGATCTGTTGATGAAGCCGGAAAGTAAATTAATCGTAATTTAACCGTGTTTGGGATTATTTGAATAGTTATGAGGTACAATTTGGCTGTAAGGAATTTAAGTTTGCCGAGGGGTACTTTTTAGTGGTGGGGGTACCATAACTTTTTACAAAAAAATAAATAAACCGACATCAATGTTAAAAAACTTTAGTGTTTTTTTTTTAAGTTATTTTTCCATAATGAACTATGATTCAACATAGAATAATATAATAATAATAATAAATAAACTGGCAACTCTAAATGTCAACACAAGTATTATTTTATGTTCAAACTATATTTAATAAAAATAACAGTTTGCAGTCTTACATTCCCAACATATTTCTCACCAGAAACCCCTAAATCTGTGTTTATCAAAAATTATAAAGTTAATACTTCCAAAAATAAGAAAATGCAAACTCAAATAGAAAGAAGAAAAAACCGAACGACAGATGACATATTTGTGTCAAGTGAAATATCAATGAATGTAAATAATACAATACCACGAAAATGTTGACGAGAGCTGCCGCTCGTCGAGCACGCCTACCAGCTCCGGCCTCGTCGCTCAGCTCCGCCTCGCCGCCGCCGGAACTCAGCCCCACTGTGAGGGCTGTGACACCGGCCGTGGCAGCTGCGTCGAGCTCGAGCGACGAGTACTACTCGCCGCCGACGACACCACCACCTACGCGTCATCGGGGAGGACGCCGGCCACCGGCTTGCTTAGGATCTCGAGGCCCACCGGCCTCTGAAAGGGTCCCAGCTGTCGGTGGATGTGTGTCACGCATGCGATGGACACAATCGATTAACGAAAACGTCATGCGCGCATACTTAGTGGCTACAGAGGGAGGAAACAACCTGACGGCGTGCCGTGTTCGGATGCTCTCTTTGTTTCAGGTTTGAGCCAGCCGTCAACGTTTCGGCCCAACGACTGTCGGATCAGGTGCGGGTCATCCAGCGTAATCATATGTTGGATGATACTGTACTTGATCGCCTCCGAACGGAAATGGGTAGCCATGCCGTAACCTCTTCGTCGCAGACGGAGGTACCTCCACAGGTATCCAACCATCTTTCCATCAACGCTGACGAGGAGATTACTGACATGGTTACACATGTAAGTACCCAATGTAACAACGAACTGAGGAGTGCTTTGGAGTGTGCTATTCGGGAATATCGCAACATACCACCTGAACTTAGACCTCGCATACCTCGTTTGCCCATGTGTAACAAGAATAGGGCGTTGGTGGCTGCTCTGGATTCGCAGTTGTCAAACTATTTTGATGACTGCGAAGATCTCACCGATACACACTCGATCATGTACTGCGCGGCCGTAGCGGCATGTCGTGTAGCTCACGTCAAGTTTCCAAACACTGACGTAGCTACACGACCAAAGCCAGCTGTGCCGGCTTGGCAGTGCAGGATCGAGCGTCGTATTGGTGGGGCCAGAGCACTCATCGGCAAACTAATCTGCTTCAGGGAAGGTAACACTCGCCCACGAGTGATGCGCTTTGTGAGACGGGCGTTTTCGGGGACTGACATTAGCCCCCGAGACTATATGTCCCGTGTCACAGAGCGTATCGACTTCCTGAAGCAGAAGGTGTATGCATGGGCAAACCGTATCCGAAGGTATAAGCGGCGGGTTGAACGGTACATCCAGAATAGCACATTCCGGAGTAATGGAAGGTGGGTATACAGGACTTCGAAGCGACCGGACCAAGGTGTGACTGACACGCACCTTCCGGATGACAACGCCATGTGTTCATTCTGGCGCAACATTTGGTCGGTGCCTGTCAGTCATACTGAAGGTGGTTGGACTCGAGAGGTTGAACGAGCGTGCGAATCAATAACAGAAATGGGGGCAATAACAATCAGCCCCCAAGATGTGGCCCGTGCAGTCCGTCCGTTGCCTAATTGGAAATCTCCAGGCCGGACGGACTGCACAATTTGGATAAAGTGGCTGCAAAGGTCGCACGCTCGTTTGGCATCTCAGTATCAGACCGCCTTAGAGTCTGGTTCGCTTCCCGAGTTTCTTACAACAGGAGTTACCCACCTGCTCCATAAATCCGGTAGCACCGCGGAACCCAAAAACTATCGGCCGATTACGTGTCTGCCGACAGTTTATAAGGTTCTTACATCCATTTTGAGAGCAAAGATTAACAACCATGTTGATAATAACGCTATCATATCTGCCTCTCAAAATGGATGTAGGAATGGGACTCGCGGTACGAAGGAGCTACTCCTCATCGATATGGCCATTAGCCAACAGGTTCGGCGTTCCCGAAAGGATCTGTCGACATGTTGGATAGACTATAAGAAGGCCTATGACTCAGTTCCTCATACATGGCTCATGAGGGTGCTGGAGTTGTATAAAGTTGATGCAACTCTTTGCACCTTTCTGATGTCATGTATGAGGCAATGGAGGACAGTCCTTAGCTATCCAGGATGTCGAAATATTCAGAGGAATAGCGAACCGGTAAGGATCGAGCGAGGTATATTCCAGGGTGACAGTTTGAGTCCGCTTTGGTTCTGCCTAGCCTTGAATCCTCTGAGCACACTGCTGGAGAATTCAGGCCTAGGCTATCGGTTGAAGAGAGGTGGTCAGGTTATATCTCACCTCCTTTATATGGATGATTTGAAGCTCTTTGCCCCCAACAATCTGCAACTGATGGAGCTACTGAAGGTAACGGAAACCTTCAGTAGCGCCATCAGGATGGAGTTTGGTGTGGACAAATGTGCAGTCATGCATATAAAGCGAGGGGAGATTGTGGAATCCGTGGGTACCCAACTCTCGGATTCCATACACCTGAGATCCCTCTCTCCAACCGAAACCTACAAGTATTTGGGTATGTCGGAAGCGTTAGGCATCAATGCCACTGACATGAAGCAATCGTTGAAGGAGCGCTTCTTTGGCCGCCTGAAGAAGGTACTTAACAGCCTTCTTTCAGGTGGAAACAAAGTGCGTGCCTTCAACGGTTGGGTCATGCCGGTATTGATGTACGCTTTTGGTGTACTCAAATGGACTCAAACGGAACTTGACGCCCTAGATAGGAAGGTCCGTACACTGCTGACTGCATATCGAATGCATCACCCTCGGTCGTCGGTAATGAGACTGTATATCCCGCGGAAGTGTGGGGGTCGAGGCTTTTTAAATGCTAAGACCCTGCACAATCGCGAGGTATGCAGTCTCAGGGAAGATTTCCTAGCCGCCGACGTGGGTATGCATCGTGATTAGTAGCAGTGGACAAGGGACTCACCCCGCTCTCCTTGGCTAACGAGAACTGGCGCAAACCTGTAGTGCTTGACACTAACGTACGCAAGGAAGTATGGCAGAGTAAAGAACTTCACGGACGCTTTTTACGGGCCCTTCATGGGCCCGATGTAGATCAACTAGCGTCCGTAGCCTGGCTGCGCGTCGGTGACCTCTTTGGGGAAACCGAAGGTTTTGTCTGTGCAATTATGGACGAAGTTATCATGACGAATAACTATCGGAGATTTATTGTGAAGGACGGCACGGTTGACATCTGTCGGGCATGTCACCGACCGGGTGAATCAATCCGCCACATTATATCTGGTTGTTCTCGTCTAGCTAACGGGGAATACTTGCATAGACACAACCTTGTAGCCAGGATTATCCATCAGCAACTTGCTCTGAAGTACTCTCTTGTGGAATCGGAGGTGCCATATTACAGGTATGTGCCCGACCCAGTTCTCGATAGTGGCGAAATCACGTTGTACTGGGATCGGTCCATCATCACTGACAGGACTATTGTGGTCAATAAGCCTGATATAGTGGTGGTGGACCGAAGCGAGAGGCGTGCAATGATTGTTGACATATCCGTTCCGCATGACGAGAACCTCGTGAAAGCCGAGAAAGATAAACAAATCAAGTATATTGACTTGGCTCGCGAGGTTGTCGACATGTGGGAAGTGGACTCAGCGGTCATTGTACCGATAGTTGTGTCAGCCAATGGCTTAATAGACAAGAGCCTCGACCAACACCTTAGGAGGCTCTCGTTAGGCGACTGGATCAAGGGCTTGATTCAGAAAGCAGTTCTTCTGGACACGGCTCGTATCGTTAGGAGGTTCCTTTCTTTGGAGCCCTAACCACCGGTAGCTTGGACCCTGATCCCGATACCGGTGGGATACTGTTTTTTATATTTTTAAATGTTTTTTTTATTGTTTTTTAAGAAATATTTAAAAACATATATGTAACATGTTAAAAAAATGAATAAAGGAGATAATAATAATATTCCACAACTATCACACAGCGCTATCTAGTCCCAAGCTAAGCAGAGCTTGTGTTATGGGTACTAGACAACTGATAAACATACTTATATATTTCTAAATACATACATATTATAGATAAATTACACCCAGGCACAGAATAAATGATCGTGCTCATCACACAAACATTTGCCCTGGGTGGGAATCGAACCCACGACCTCCGGCATAGCAGTCAGGGCCAGTAACCACTAGACCAACAGGCCTGTCTAATGAATCATATGTTGCTGTTAATAACATAAGTACATTTAAAAATACTTGTTGCAGATACACCAACTGGTGATGTTTTGCTAGATGAGGCCTTGAAACACATGAAAGAAACTGAACCACCAGAGACTGTGCAAAGCTGGATAGAATACCTAAGTGGTCTGTATCATTAGTGCAATATTGTTACACAAATTTCTAACTCCACCTACAAAGCTACAATGAAGTGTTTATAATCATTGGACACAATAGGTGTGAGCAGTACAACTTGCAATTGTTTAATTCATTAAACCCCAAGCGAACGCCGGCGTTCGCGCACCTATTGTCTTTCTATTGTGTCTGTGATTTCCACGATTGAAAGGAAAATTTATTTTTAAAGGATCTAGCCAGTTACGCATATGAAAACTGCACTCGCATCTGATGAAGGATTTTTACGTACGAAGGATGTTTTTCATCTAAAATAACCATATTCTTAATCTCACACCCCTAACCCCTATGGCTCACGCTTGAAGCGGCGTCAAACTTCACCGGACACAAGAGGTGTCGCGCGCTTCAGCTGTTTTTTGCGGCCGCTTCTAGCTTTTTATTGTGGCCGCTAGGGTGTCCCAAAAAAATCAAATTGTTTTTTTTTACAACGCACACCCTCTAATTTTGTTTGAACAGTGTCAAAACAATTGTAAATAAAATTTTAAGTACTTAGGACCAAGGGAACCCGATATAGATATCGGAACTTCGTACTTTGGCGCGAAGCAGCTAACATATCCAGTGCTCGTTATTATTTATTTATTTAAATAGTAATTTTCATTCAGTCTACGTGTCAGTAGGATTACAAAGTCTTACAAAATAAATATTTTGAATATGGGATACGTATAAAATCAAATTACGGGTTCAAAACTATCCTATAATTGACAAGTATTGGCAGTACTGTTTTACAACATTCCTTTAATGAATTTATGTGTCACTGAAAATCGTGAATCTTAATATTTGAAAGTGTGCTATTTATTGGGAAAGGCGCAATATACGTGACATTTCCTAATTAAAGCATTATCTGTGTTAAAAACTTGAACTCGAGAGTTTTGGAGAGATCTGCAAAAAATGCGAACAAAACACAAGAAGTATTCGAGAAGCAAAGACATGAGCTTGTAATAAAATTAGACAAATTGTTTGACTTTGCACATACCGATGCGTTTCCATTTATAAAAGATAAAATCTTCTTGTAGTGCCAGAGAGAGCCAGGTTGATGTGGTTACTTAGATGGAGTGGACTAAAAATTCGAAAAAAAAAGCGCGCCTAAGAAATATTTAGGAACCATGCCATCTGGCTACTAATTGTTTCTCCTTAACTGCTTTCTAATCATCTTATCACGAAAATGCGTCTTCAGATTCTGAAATGATGGATTTACAAGAAAATCTACTCATACCAACTAAGAGTACACAGGTCCATACGAATAAAAGTTCCAAAGACAGTTGCAGCTTTGAGTAGAGAACAGTTAAATATGAGCAATTCTGTGTTAACAATAATAAACACAGAATTTTGCTATGAAAGCTACTGTTGAGACACTTGCATACAACACTGACGAATTTCCCATAAGCAAGTCCTCAATTCAAATAATACATACGGAGAATCGAAAAAGAGCGCGCAGGAGCTATTAAAATCGATTTCCAAATCAAGGTAGGTACTGGTACGATTATAAACTGTCGTTTGATACAGATGATAAACTGTTTTCGGCTTTAGATGTGCGGAAATGTAAAGCATAATGCTTCTTCGATAGTTATTTCGCATAGTGACACAGTCCTATAGAACAACTTGTCGTGGTGCCAAAACTGGACAACTTTACAGGAAGTAAATAGGCATCAGCAGTTTAGAATGTAGTTCATGGTCTAGTAATGCATTACAACATACTACAAAACAGGTGCTGACTTTAAGAGAACTTTCAACTTTAAAATCACTACTGAAGAGGAACAACGAACAAAAGCATATTTTCTAATGTTGTGTATAAGAACAGATAGATAGGTTTAGCCTGAGTGTAAAAACCAAAATTTGGAAAGATTAAGTCCTAGTAATAATAAATACTTGAAAAATATAAGATACAGGTAAAGCAATGTTTTATTTTCTGAATAAAAATTAAGTTCTAAAATGTCCTCTGTAGTTTTCATACAAAC
Organism: Mythimna albipuncta; assembly: GCA_929112965.1. NCBI lineage: Eukaryota > Metazoa > Arthropoda > Insecta > Lepidoptera > Noctuidae > Mythimna > Mythimna albipuncta. The sequence goes on along the minus strand of OV815959.1, from coordinate 20,592,476 downwards.
TTTCTTCTAAAAGTTTGACATCAAGTCGGCACGGGTTATCGTCATCCGATACCAATAATATTTATTATTTTAGTTCTTAGGGTCAAGTAGAATAAAAATAGAGGGTATGCGTATTCAAAATCTGAAAAAAAAAAATTTCGCCCTTAAAGCTTTGGACACACTAGTGGCCGCTTCTAGCGTTTTTTTTTCTCAGTACCCATTCAAGATATCTTCTTAAAATTGAAATCATATCTGACTATTGGTAAACTAATAATAATAATATATATATATATATTTAGAATTTTTGCAATACTCAAAATTGTAAAAATCGAGAAGTATATTTTTAGGGGTGCTTTTTTATACCAGGTTTGGTATATATTAAGTCCTCCTCAAGGACCAAAAAATATATCTTATTTGTTAATTAGTTAGCTATTACATGTTAAAGTTACAAAAGCGTCGAATTGATGAAACAGTTTAAAAAAATAAAAATCATTTTAAGTATATATATAAGTTATATGAAATAATGTATTATAATTTCATAATTCAATCATTTAAAATATGAACTTAATTACGGATAACGTTATTATACTGAACATGCTATCTTTGACACTGTTTTCTTCAATAGTAGTCGTTATACTAGTCGCATCAAACAGGAAGTCAATATTTCAGCTGTTTTCATAATTCTTGATTTATAACGAGCTGTGCTAAGTAGGAAATAATAGGCCCGAAGTCATGTGCTTTCACGGCCCTCGGAATGCACCACCCCCGGGTTCCCAAATAAAGGTAGAAGGAGTTCACATCGGCGTCGAGGCGACGTTGAAGTACCTGAGAGTCATCCTCGATGGTGATGTTCAATTCCGCTATAAACTATAGACACGCTATAGACTATTGAATATATTTTTATAGCACGCTATTTTATACGCTATATTATAACACGTTATAATAACAAAACTCAAACATAGTCTGAACGCGGAGATGTTATCATTTTATTCGGCAACGCGCTAAACGGGCGCAATAAATAATATTTTGTAACGTGAGCAATTCACGAAATAATGTCGTGAAGCGTTTTAAATGACCAGTGAACTTACCTTGCGCGGGCGGCAGCGATCTCTCGCGCTGGGCTGTGCGTACAGGCCATGGTCCGGAGCAAGGAAGACTTAAGGTAGAACTACACTGCGCACACGTGGGCTACACACGCCGATCTGGGAGCGTCGGTCTCCATACATTTTATATGAAAAATAGACTGTTAGAGCTACACTTGACCCACGCCTCGCCACGCGACGCTACGTCGGCGGCAGAACTACACTGCTCACACGTGGGCTACACACGCCGATCTGGGAGCGTCGGTCCCCATACATTTTATATGGAAACTAGGCTTTTAGAACTACACTTGACCCACGCGACGCGACGCCACGCCATCCCACGCGACGCCGATCCAACCGTCCCAGAAATTGGGGCCCTGCGTGTGACGACAGCCCGAGTATCATCTGCGGTTATCATTTATTTATTATATACTTTATTGTACATACAAAACATAACAAAGAAAAACTTATATCTAAAACACGTACAATGGGCGGTCTATCATTATTGTAAATAAAAAAAATTACTGATAAAATGTATTGATCTAATTCCAGCCACTCCTCAAAAAGGGGTATTTGCGGAGTGGCTGGAAAGACCTCACGGCGTCCTCACCTTCCGCATGACGCAGGTCCTCACCGTACGTAGTAAGTTCGGAAGGTTGTTGCACCGGATTCGTGCGAAAGAAACGCCCGGATGTCACCACTACTTAGATCGCCCGAAGGACACGGTACGAAGTATGCCATGTGATTGGTGGCCATGACCTCTTGCGCCGGGCTGGTACAGGCCATAGTCCGGAGCGAGGAGGAATAACAGGTAGTAGCCTCCTTCTGCCAAGCAGTAATGCTAGCTAAGGAAGCGGCTGCACGCACGAGGTAACGGCCCTCACGGGCCAGCCGCCGGGATCCCGACCCCGATTTCCAGTTACCGTTAGGCGCGAGCTTGCGGGCGGCGAGCAATAGGTAGCTCGATGTCTGGCCGTCCAGTAACCGGACCGAGCCTAAGTCGTAGACGGCGCGTAATGTTCCATGCGCGTCTCAAGATGTCAGCAAATCGTAGGGGCCCAGCAGGGTCGAAGCCATGGTACGAAAGCAAAGAAGGAACTGGAGTGAGTTTAACATTCGAATTTATCGAACAACGAACAAGTCAAGAAGTACCATCTATAGTTATTAGATTTTTTATTTATTTTCACAAATATCACAAGATATAAAGAAGCCAAGTAAGTAGGTACCATCGCGGTCATTGACTCCTGCGGCGCGGCGCGAAACCAAACCCTTTGAAGTTTTTGTTTCGAGTGCAAGCAAAAATGAACTTAGTGGTGGTCAGGCGGAAGTGTCTTCGATGGTACCTACCTACTTATACCACAAAATAGATACTTATGATACAGAAGTCAATCTCATGATGTAGGTACTTTAGTTTTTATACCTACCTACGCTAGCGATCGCGGTAGGGCACAAAATACCTATCTATTTTGTGGCTAGGGGCAGCGAGATGCGTGACATGAGTGCGACCGGGCGATTGAGCCGAGCGAGATATCGTGTCCGTGAGCGGTGTTATGTATATGTATGTGCGTTGCTCGAGCGAGCACACTTTGTATGTAGACACTAGATTGTCTTCTGAACCTATCTATTATGTGCCTATGCAATGCAACTCAAATAAGAATAGGGTTATATTCAATCAGTTTACAAAAAAAAACTGTCTTCTTATTTCTATTGTCCATATAATGTGTTGTAACAGGGCCCCTAAAAATGAATGATGCATCATGTCTTTAAACATATGTATGTACCTATACATAATTCTTCTGGACGTGTGTTTGTCACCAAATTCTTCCTAAACGACTTGACCGATTTGGATGAAACTTTGTGTGCATAACGAGTAATTGAGTGTGTCCCTGCGTAATTTGAAAATACAATTGAACCTGATAGGTGGCGCTGCTATCAGGTTCATTTTGACGTGACAACGTCTTATAAATTGGTTTGCCGGGTGACACTTCAAGAAACTGCGTTACGCTCCGCTCACGTTATGCGCTCACAATGAGAGCGAGTGAGAGGCACGCGTCCCTTCCACTCGGGCATGGTTAGCCCGCCTAAGAGCGAGAGAGACAGACATAAAAAGTGAAAGGCACGCGTCCCTTCCACTCGAGCACAGTTAGCCCGCCTAAGAGCGAGAGAGACAGAGCGAGAGAGAGAGAGTGAGAGAGATAGGCATACACACCGGTTCATCCTTCTTCCTACTATACGAATGAATATTCACATTAAAATTATTTTACCACTCAAAGTCGTTGTCACGTAAAACTTTCGCCCGTATACTGACTTTACAGGCAACCAATTTTTTTTTAACTGGCAAGAGTCTTCGGACAGGACGACATCTATCGGGACTGCTAGTCTTTTTAAGTATATTTCATCTGTAAGGGTGTATGTCACCTAATTCTTCCAAAACGGCTTGACCGATTTGGATGAAATTTTGTGTGTATTATAAGTAGGTCCCTGGATAAAATTAAACCCTGTAGGTGGCACTTCGCATTCTTTTTATATGGATGTCACAAAAAATAATGTACCTACTTATGGATGTCACTTTCACGCAAAAAAAAAACTGAAAGGATTTCGATAAAACTTGGTATATAGGTAGACCATGTCTTAGAATAACATATAGGATACTTTTTATCCTGAGAGTACGTTCCTTAGGGATATTTTTTACTATCACGCGGGCGAAGTCACTGTCAGCACTAGTATTACCGCCACACGCGTTACGCGTGGCGTCGGTGTAGTGTGCACACCCACCGCACACGTCTGAGACGTCGCCCACGTGTGCGTCGGTCTAATGTAGTTCTAGCTTAAAATATCTGGGACCGACGTGTCGGCGTCTCAGACGTAGCGTCGCGTGGCGTGGCGTGGGTCAAGTGTAGCTCTAACAGTCTATTTTCCATATAAAATGTATGGAGACCGACGCTACCAGATCGGCGTGTGTAGCCCACGTGTGCGCAGTGTAGTTCTTCTACCTTTAATATGGAGAAATCTAAAATAAAATATTATTATTCCATTTATTATCTATATATATACATATTATTTACATTTTTAAATATTTCTTAAAAAGTACATAAAAAAAAAACATTTAAAAATATAAAAAATAGTAGCCCACCGGCATCGGGAACAGGGTCCAAGCTGCCGGTGGTCAGGGCTCCTGAGAGAGGAATCTCCTAACTATACGCGCCGTGTCCAGGAGTACTGCTTTCTGGATCAGGCCCTTGATCTAGCTGCCTAATGAGAGCCTCCTTAGATGTTGTTCGAGGCTCTTGGCTATTAAGCCATTGGCCGTCACGACTATCGGCACAATGCTTGCTCTATCCACTTCCCACATGTCGACAACCTCGCGAGCCAAGTCAAGATGTTTAGGGACTTAGCATTTAAGAAGCCACGACCCCCACACTTCCGCGGGATATACAGTCTCATCACCGATGACCGTGGGTGATGCATCCGATTTGCGATAAGTAGTGTACGGACCCTCCTATCCAGGGCGTCAAGTTCTGTCTAAGTCCATTTGAGTATGCCGAAAGAATACATCAATACTGGCATGACCCAACCGTTGAAAGCGCGCACCTTGTTTCCGCCTGACAAAAGACTATTCAGTACTTTATTCAGGCGGCCAAAGAAGCGCTCCCTCAACGATTGTTTCACGTCATCAGTATTGATGCCTAACCCTTCCGACATACCCAAATACTTGTATGTTTCGGTTGAACTGAGGGATCTAAGGTGTATGGAATCCGAGAGTTGAATTCCCTCGGATTCCATAATCTCTCCTCGCTTTACATGTATGACTGCACATTTGTCCACACCAAAGTCCATCCTGATGGCACTACTGAAGGTTTCAGTTACCTTCAATAGCTCCATCAGTTGCAAGTTGTTGGGGGTAAAGAGTTTCAGATCATCCATGTAAAGAAGGTGAGATATGACCTGACCGCCTCTTTTCAACCGGTAACCTAAGCCAGAACCCTCCAGCAGTGTGCTGAGAGGGTTCAAAGCCAGGCAAAACCACAGTGGACTCAGACTGTCACCCTGGAATATGCCACGCTCAATCCTTATCGGTTCGCTGTTCTCCCAAATCTGTCGACATCCCGGATAGTGAAGGACTGTTCTCCACTGCCCCATACATGACATCAGGAAGGTGTGCAAAGTTGCATCAACTTTATACAGTTCTAACACCCTCATGAGCCATGTATGAGGAACAGAGTCATAGGCCTTCTTATAATCTATCCAGCATGCCGACAGATTCTTTCGAGAACTTCGAACCTGTTGGCTAATGCCAATATCGATGAGGAGCAGCTCCTTAGTACCGCGGGACCCGTTCCTACATCCATTCTGAGAGACAGACATGATAGAATTTGTTTCAATATGACTATTGATTTTAGCTCTCAGAATGGATGTAAGAACTTTATAGACCGTCGGCAAACACGTAATCGGTCTATAATTTTATTTTTATTAAATATACATATATATTATTATTAAATCACAGATATTTTTTTTGTATTATTTTGAATATTAAATTGAGTTTAGGGGATGAATGGCCCCTTGGATCGGTCTGTCTTCTTGTAAAAGGTTTTAAAATAGTTGTCTGGTGAACAATCAAGCATGAGAATTTACGTGAAGTTATGTCATTATTTTGGGAACTTTAAAGCATCTGTTAAGCAATACGGCCCACAGAATGTGTCGGGGAGTATTGGCGACTTGATTTTAAAGATATTGCCTAAAATATACGCAAAAATCAGCTTAGAGAATTTAAGTGATTTAAGTACTGTTTTTATGTACCTCGATTACCTGATACCTGAAAATTGGCCGTCTAAGCATGCTAGCAGATAGGCATGCGTTCTTAGTACATACCAACAGTACTCAATCGTCCACATTTCCTTCGTCATTTTTTTTTATTTATTCTAAAACGTTAGGGTTAGGTTGGTACACGGAAAGTGATGAGTTTTATTTTACAACATTTGCACAAAGTGACACAGTAGTTACGAAACGTATAATGTTGGGCACGCCACAATCATGGCGGTAAGTCCCCTCTTTGAGGCGTGGCTGGAAAGACCTCACGGCGTCCTTACCTTCCGCATGACGCAGGTACTCACCGGACATGGTTCGTTCGGGAGTTTCCTGCACTCAATGCATGTTTTTTCCCACCATAAAAAAAAAAGTATAATGTTATCAACCATCGCACAAGTGTATGATTCTTTAGGTTTGTTGGCACCCGCAGTAATTATAGCTAAATCATTGTTACAAAAACTATGGTTAAATAAATTAGATTGGGATGACGAAGTTCCCGAAAACATTGCGACTACATGGCACAAGTTTCTTGCTAATTTGAAACACTTACGATTTTTGATATACAATTTATTTATTAAACAAGTGGGTGAAGATTACTAGTATTGTCACACCTGTTTACAGTATTGACACACCTGTTCATACCTGGCAACCCATAGTTGTACTAGGTTTATCATAAAATACGTTTCATCAAATAAACAGACCGGTGAAGGTCGTTCTTAGTCGTATCCTCTACTAACTAATATTATAAATGTGAAAGTGTGGATGTTTGGATGTTTGTTATTTAATCACGCAAAAACAGCTGAACGGATTTGGATGAAATTTGGCATGCATATAGCCTTTGACATTAAAAAGAATATAGGCTACCTTTTATTCCGATTCCTTAAGTACCTAATGCCACGCGGCGAAGCCGCGGGCAAAAGCTAGTACGTTTATATTTCCAAATCGCAATAAACCATCCATTTAAGATCCCTGCCTCTCATCGAATAGGAAGAGGTCTGAATCTGAACATTTGCGTACATCAAGATGTTGGCTACCATTGTGGGTGTGCGTGTGGTATGAGTGTTCTTTTTTAAAAGTTCATTATATTTATACGAAATCAAGAAAGGATTTAGGAAATAATTGTGATAACTTCATGGTGAAGATAAAACAATTGTGAATGAAAAAAGTAGTGGACCTTTAACTGGAACACTCAATCCTCTAACCTGAGTAAATACTACACTCTCGTATCTCAAAATATACTAGGTATATGTTTAACATTTGTATGTCGTTTAATTGTGTTACATTAGTGAAAACTATTCGAAAAAAATCAATTGATTTTAACGTTTAATTTGGAATTTACGAAGGTTTATTTAGAACACTCAATCCTCTTATGGTGCGGAACGAGTGTTCCTAAATTCTGCAATTTTGGCTTAATAAAGTCTTAATATTCTTACTCTGTTTTACGTGTGTAACACAGAGTCAATTGTGAAACCAAAACCTGGATGTAAAACATAATACTTAGTTAAAGAGAAAATAGAAAAAGTCCAATCTTTTCAATGTCCCGTATGAGTGTTCCATATTTTAGCGTTTACGTTTACTTAACCCGAACTTGTATACAAATGAAAGCTACATCAGAAATTGAGAAAATTTTATCACTAAAGTTTAACACGTTTTTTAGTTTGGAGACTTTCATTTCAACAGTTATCAAGTTTAATGTATTTTTAAAGGAGAAAATTTTGTAGGGTGACTTATTTATGACTCTTTACTTTTATAGGACTTTTTTTGACCTTCAGTCAAACAGGAATCTATACCTAGGTATATATAAAAGGAGAAACTGACTGACATAATAACGCACAACTGAAACCACTGGGTCTAGAAGCATGAAACTTTGCACAAGGCTTCCTTTTATGATATAGGCAAGCACTAGGGGGTACTAAGGAATTGGATATTAAATCTTCGAGAGGATAAAAAGGAAGAATTTAGATGTATGCAAAATCAAAGTAAATAATAAAGGTTGTCATTATATGTTTTCAGAACTACACCCAGTAGAACAATTTAGGGGGTTTATATTTCTATTTATCTATCAGTGCCCGGTTTCTGTAGTTTAGTCCTATATGGATCACAGTACGTGGACCATGACGGCCATCTTTTAGCGAGCTTTTTTCATCCAGCAAACCTTTCTCCAAATGATAAATTAGGTCTCCCAGGTTTTTCAGGGCATCTGTAAGAGAATTAAGGGATTCTAGGCTTCGCATGCGTGTATCAGTGCCAACTTCGCTTCGAAACTTATTAATAGTTTGGCAAAATTACCCTCAAAGTACGGTTTAAGGAGTGTTTTTATAAAAAAACGTTCTTTCAAACGAAGGCACTGACAAAGTGCTAGTCATCAAATAAATCTTTTACGAACCAAACTTTTTGCTAGAACAGTGCACAGACAGTTGTAGTTGATTTATGTATATTTTAATCTTGTCAGGTAGGCAAAACCTGACTGACAATGTGACAATACATTAAAAGAAGAACGGTCACGTCCCATATAAAAAAAACCCAGACCCGACAGAAAAGTGACATATGTCAGTTTTATTGTCATTATTTATATAATCATATTATATAGTTTTTATATTCGAAATCAATGGCTAGAGTCTGTCTAATAAGTTAAACGACTTGGGTAATTATTACGATTTAATAAAAACTGATGTAGTCAACACGGGTTCAATAATCAAGGTTGATTAAGAGCTAGAAATCATTGTTAACTAACAGAAGAAACTTATAAAAAGTACCGAATATTTGTATTTTTTAAATGATTAAATATTATACAAAATTCTCAAGTCGGTTGACTTATTAGACAGACTATAACACCAAAATATTGCCTTATGTTTTTGTTCAGGGTTTACACTAAAAAAATACAAAATGCCTACTTATCTACACAATTCGTAATGTATGTAACTAAATGACGATAAATAGTTATGGGATGTATCCAGGAGACCTGGAGATACAGCTGTATTATATAATTTTTGAACTCCGAGTACAACATTCAACTTATGTTTTTTTTTTTAAGGTGGTTTAAAATCATCTAATGACATCTCTCGCCCTTGGGTGGAGCGAGAGGGCGTGTCAGACTCTTACTGACTAAAAAATTCCACCCCGTTCCTTTTTGCCTCTGGTACTGGGGTCAGAGCATGCCCCTTCTGGATTCGCCCTCAACTTAGGATTAATTAAAATCATCATATTTGATGATTCAGATCGGATTATTCCACTAATTCGTTGACGCCAGTTCGAGCTTATATCGGTGATTAGAGAACTAAAAAGTTCATTAATCACCGTTACGATAACAGGTATTCGTATTTTTATTTTTAACGCAGCCGGTAATAGTGGAATAATCGAAAAGAATGATCTAATCGTAGATCAGTGATTTAGGTAGCTATCAACGGGGTTCTACCAAAAATAAAACCAATATGTCGAAATAAAGTTTTATTGTATTTCTATGTCCCTTAAAACATAATCCATACCCAGTGCGGGGTGGTCAAAGTGATCTCGATGTCTAGCCCATCCTAGGTAATATACAACACTAATGATGTGTGCGCAACTTCCCAATGTCCTTTTGCCATGGTAGCATGAGCAGTAATATTCTGAAATTGCGTTTATTTCATTTACATTTTCATCAAACATGATATATGTATAATATATTTTTGTTGTAACATGTCGTGAATGAATTCTGCACCTGATTAAAATATTATTATTTCTGCCTTCTATTGCCGCCGGATGTCTATATATTTCCATATTATATACTCCCGTGGCTTTCAAATGCTCACTACAGTACGACCGTGCTAACCGCACATGATATGTACCAATTGAGAATTTAATTATGTCTTCAATTGTTAGTTGGGGGAAATGTTCAAATTCGGGATCATTTGCAGTCATTCTGCGAAACGTCACTCTATGTCTATTCAGATTGTTCTCCTCCACATACTCGGCCAGTAGATTAGGGCGTTGTATGTTCCGATTAATTATTTCAATGAAATCTTCTGTGTACGGACTGTCTCCGTACGGATCTTGAAAATAATTGATCAAAGCTGCAGCAATTCTAAAATCTTCAAATATATGCGGCACTTGTTTGTTGAATACTCTGTTTCTGAAGATCTTGAAGTCTCGCTTAAATCTTCCGTTTATAGTTTCTACGACCCAGCGCACCATTGTGATGAGTCTTGATTTATTAGCTTGATCGGTGCTTAATTGCGAGTATTGCCTTCTTTTGCTTGGCGGCATATGAGCATCATAGCCATATGTTTCAATTAAGGGCATTGAGTCTCGAAAGCCTCGGTCCAAAATAATACGTCTCCTTGATGAAAAAAATAATGGAACGTTCCATCTTCAATGGGTTCATCGTGGTTTTCTAATATCATCTTCATTATATCAGCATCTGTTGTCCGTGCTGAGTACGGACCGTTTACATTTAAAATATATCCATCCGCACACACAATCATAAATGGTTTAATAAGGTTTTTATACTTATGGAGGCTATAAGTGCGGCGTTGAAATAAAAAGTTTGAACTTTTTTCTATATAGATGTATGTTCCATCGAATATAATTATTGATTTTGGTGAATCTTCGTTACCGAACAAAACATTTGGTATAACCCGGTTGCGGGCTATCACTTCGTCTCTGGTTATATGGTCTAAGCCAAGATGCAAAGGAACAAAGTCAGTAGTGAGACACTGTCTTACTTTATTTATTTTTCTCCCAACTGTTCGCTCGGATATATTAAAAAGAGAAGCGATTCTATTATTCGGTTCACCTGATCGAATTTTACACAAGTAGATAGCCAAGTCGATTCGTGGAGTATTTGAGGACTGATTAAGACTTGGTAGTTGACTCAGCAAATCGTTGAATGCGGCTCTGTTTCTTCCAGTCCAAAAGCTTAACTCCTCGTCAGTAACGTCATCTACATTGAATTGTAACCTTTGTTCTAAATATTGTGTATACATGTTGATAATGTCGCTAACACTCTCCGTGTTCAAGTCAGACATTTGATTTGTTACATTTTCAGGAATCTCTTCTATCGCCATGTGTAGTAAATGCAATTGGCAAATGCGTTCAAGATTTGGTATATAAAAGTGGTAATAGCTAAGCAGTTGTACCTTCACCGAATTAGGCACGTGACGCAGAGAACCGTTGTGACAGTTATCAATTAAACATCGCCGGGACGTATTAGAAGCGCGTCTTACTCCTTGCACATTTACAACAGCAGCTGGTGGGGCAGGAGCAGGTGAAGCTTGTCGCTCTTGATTAATTGCAGCATCGATTCTATGCCGACATGAGTGGCAAATCGACCGAGTCCCATCAATAGCTATCTGTAACAAAACATTAAAACGAAATAAAAAATATAACTTGATAATGGTTCTCCCTTGTTTAATACAGGGTGTGGTTTTGTACAACAACGCCCTGCTCAGGGGTGGTAGTAAACACGATACTGATGCCATTTTTTCATAGAAAAATCTAAGAAATCAATTTGTTACCACAGTTGTATGCGCGGGTGCAAGTACTCGGCAAGGATTGCGGGGAGTAACGGGGTGTGGGGCGGGGCGCACGCGCCACGCTTATGAATGTTATAACATTTTTTTTTCTTGGAATTACTTTATGTGTACTATCACCTCTGAGTTGGGCGTTGCTGTACAAAAACAACATACTGTATAATAACGATTGATCACACCACCACCCTCACTCACTTTGTATAATGGATAAACTTAAAAACGACTGAACTGATTTGAAAAGTCCTTTTATCGTTATAAAGCTACATTATCAGGGATTAACAACGATTCATTGCACTACTGAATATGTATCTTCCGGGGTACAATAATACGCGGGTTAATTGGTATATGTAGTCAACACTGGTGGAGCCGGCTGGCGGAATAATTAGTGAACTTAAACACATCTGAGCTTATTATAATTTTTATACCTACATGAAACTACATTATCAGCGGTTAATCACAAACAATATGTATCATAAATGAAATACATACCTCACCACCAACGATGCGTAATAGTTGTTCTACGAAATCTCTTCGATTTTCCAGTAGTCGTTCATTGAGAACGTATGGACGACGACGACGTAGTGTACGTTCACACACAGTACAATTATTGATATTGTCAGCCATATCAACGTACCACTCAAAATGCAGCCTGAACAAAAACATAAGGCAATATTTTGGTGTTAGCCATTGATTTTGAATATAAAAACTATATAATATGATTATATAAATAATGACAATAAAACTGACATATGTCACTTTTCTGTCGGGTCTGGGTTTTTAGGGTTCCGTAGCCAAATGGCAAGAAACGGAACCCTTATAGATTCGTCATGTCTGTCTGTCTGTCTGTCTGTCTTCCGAAACTATAAGAGCTATACTGTTGAAACTTTGTAAGTAGATGTATTCTGTGAACCGCATTAAGATTTTTACACAAAAATAGAAAAAAAGCAATAAATTTTGGGGGTCCCCATACATAGAACTGAAACTCAAAAATTTTTTTTCCATCAATCCCATGCGTGTGGGGTATCTATGGATAGGTCTTCAAAAATGATACAGAGGTTTCTAATTTCATTTTTTTCTAAACTGAATAGTTTGCGCGAGAGACACTTCCAAAGTGGTAAAATGTTTCCCCCCCCCCCTCTAACTTCTAAGATAGAGAACTTTTATATTATGTTACTTGCTGCTACGGAACGCTTCATGGGCGAGTCCGACTCGCACTTGGCCGGTTTTTTTTGCCTGTTATTCTTTTTTGTAATTTATTTTGTTCATTATATTGCAAATTTAAGCAAGAATAAAATTTGCGACTTGCAAGTATAAAACAGAATTTGAATAAACCAAAAAATGAGAATATGAATAGGAGAGGATGGAAACCGCAAATTGCAATAAGCATGCAAATAGATTTGTTCAAAAAATATCATGTGCATTTGCAGAAAAAAAATCAAAAAAACAATGATCCCATTTTCTCACTAATTTCTGAAGAAATTGATGCAAAGATGTCTCCAAAAGCTTTGTTCATGTCGTTCCAAAGAAATTATTATAAAAGTGCGTTTTTAGATTTACAGCCAAGTCCGTTTCAGCATAATTATAATCTTTGGTGTTTCCATGTTAAATAGATTTTGAGTTATGAAGGAATAAAAAGTGGCTCGGAATGGTTCGTGTTATAATACGCACGGGTGCTGCTCACCTTTAACCTTGGCTTGAACTTAGCTTGACACGGTTCCGTGTGACTAGAGGTAACTCCAATCGAAATCTAAGTAATACTTACTATAGCATAAGAAGCTACTGTTACAGCTTTTCTAATCTGTCTTGTAATAAAATATTTATAAATACAACTTTTTCTTAATTTTACGCATGCATGGTTTTCTCCCTTAGAAATATTATAAAGGTATAAGTAATATTGATTACTGTTGAAATGAAACAGTCTTCAAACTAAAAAACGTGTTAAACTTTAGTGATAAAATTTTCTCAATTTCTGATGTAGCTTTCATTTGTATACAAGTTCGGGTTAAGTAAATAAACGCTAAAATATGGAACACTGATACGGGACATTGAAAAGATTGGACTTTTTCTATTTTCTCTTTAACTAAGTATTATGTTTTACATCCAGGTTTTGGTTTCACAATTGACTCTGTGTTACACACGTAAAACAGAGTAAGAATATTAAGACTTTATTAAGCCAAATTTGCAGAATTTAGGAACACTCGTTCCGCACCATAAGAGGATTGAGTGTTCTAAATAAACCTTCGTAAATTCCAAATTAAACGTTAAAATCAATTGAATTTTTTCGAATAGTTTTCACTAATGCAACACAATTAAACGACATACAAATGTTAAACATATACCTAGTATATTTTGAGATACGAGAGTGTAGTATTTACTCAGATTAGAGGATTGAGTGTTCCAGTTAAAGGTCCACTACTTTTCTCTCATCGATTTCACAATTGTTTTATCTTCACCATGAAGTTATCACAATTATTTCATAAATCCTTTCTTGATTTCATATAAATAAAATGAACTTTTAAAAAAGAAAACTCAATCCACACGCACACCATTGTGGCCCAGCAGGATCAAAGCCTACTGGGACTTTGGGTGACACGAAAATGATCTCAGAGGCCCTGGAACAATGGCAAAGAAGGAACAGGTGTGTAGGATCTCCCGCTCCGCCCGAGAGCGGGCGATGTCAATGGATGTTTTTCCCACCTAATAAAAGGTATAAGTATTATATTTGTTTACATAATAAAAAACTATAAAAACGTATTTATGATGATAGATATAAAGATAGTGCACCGGTGTTTGCTTTTAGGTAAAAAATTGAAATATGTGGATGTATGTATCTGTAATAGATTTTTATTTTTTTAAGCTATGTTCTACCAATTCGACCCTTTTGTAACTTTAACATGCAATAACTAACTAATTAACAAATAAGATATATTTTTTTGGTGGGTCTTAAAGGGTTGCTATAAAAAAGTACCTACCCCCAAAAAATATACTACTCGATTTTTACAGTTTTGAGTATTGCAAAAATACTAAAAAAAATGTATTATAATTAGTATATCTGTTATGGATGATAAATTGGGCATTATACATAATGCCCGGTCATTATGAAAAATGCCCAATACGAGAGTGCGGTTTGATAATAATTATTCAAATAATCAAATTGACCGGGCATTATACATACGGCCCATCACCTTTTGGGCAAAGTGATACAAACATATTTAATTACCATTTTTAGGGTTCCGTAGCCAAATGGCAAAAAACGGAACTCTTATAGATTCGTCATGTCTGTCTGTCTGTCTGTCTGTCTGTCTGTCTGTCTGTCTGTCTGTCTGTCCGTCCGTATGTCACAGCCACTTTTTTCCGAAACTATAAGAACTATACTGTTGAAACTTTGTAAGTAGATGTATTCTGTGAACCGCATTAAGATTTTCATACAAAAATAGAAAAAAAGCAATAAATTTTGGGGGTCCCCATACTTAGAACTGAAACTCAAAAATTTTTTTTTCGTCCAACCCATGCGTGTGGGGTATCTATGGATAGGTCTTCAAAAATGATACTGAGGTTTCTAATATCATTTTTTTCTAAACTGAATATTTTGCGCGAGAGACACTTCCAAAGTGGTAAAATATGTGTCCCCCCCCCCTCTAACTTCTAAAATAAGAGAATGATAAATCTAAAAAAAATATATGATGTACATTACTATAAAAACTACCAACGAAAATTGGTTTGAACGAAATCTAGTTAGTAGTTTTTTTTTAAGGCGTCATAAATCGAAAAAAATACACTATTATTAAAACATCGATCAAAGTTACAACACATTACAAGAACTTTTATATTATGTTACTTGCTGCTACGGAACCCTTCATGGGCGAGTCCGACTCGCACTTGGCCGGTTTTTTATTGGTATTGTCATTTAACTTAAAATAAATTAAATATTAAACCATTAAAATAATCAGACTCTCTTATTTGGATTAATTATATCAAGGAGTCTATTATCTACCTTAAAACTGCCAGCTCGAAATAACGAATAATACCTACAATCTCTCGTAAAGATGTGATTGTATTTTGATTGCACTTTGAACTGGGTAAAATAGGTTAGGTTAGGTTAGAACTGTGACCAACCGCGCGTGAACCGAGCGAGCGAAGCGAGCGGTGCCGCGGCAGCGGCCGGTGAACGCTATGTCCAAGTTGTTTCGTCCATTGGAGATTTTTACCTTTTTCAGTTAATCCATTTGATAATTTATAATTTATCCAGTAAACCAGTTGACCTTCGAACGATTTGGTCAATAGTGTAATAAATAATTTAAACATTGATATTCCAGACTTTGGTCAACTGAACCTTTGATCAAATGACCATAGTTATGTTAAACTTTGTTGATTTGTACGTTGTTCTTTTGAAATTTGCTCAGGAAAATTTTGATTTTCTAATATGCAACTGTCACACCCTGCGTGCTTCCCTCCCCGCCCTCGCACCACGTCTTTAGCTTTATTATCAAATTGCCCAATTGTCATGTAGCAATATAATAATGACCGCGCAATGTGATAAATATTGAAGTTAAGATAGTATCTAATCACTTGGTCCAATACAGCTAGACATTCATAATGCTCGAACATTATTTATAATGCCCGCATTAATCACCCGGTCCTTATCATACCAATAGTCATATATGATTTCAATTTTATGAAGATAACTTGAAAAGGTTTTTTAAAAAAATTTTCGTTAGCGGTTTTCACCCCCATTATTCCCCTAATATAAGGGTTAGAGGTGTGAGATTAAGAGTATGGTTATTTTAGATGAAAAACAATAAAAACAAGGTAAGAATCCTTCATAAGACGCGAGTGCAGTTGTCATATGCTTAACCGGCTAGAGTCCGTCTAATGAAAGCGTGACCTGAGAAAAGGAGGTTACAACCAAAAATTTTGAAGGTGGTATTATTGAAATAGTAGGGAAAAAAGTTTTGATACTAGAGTACTTTTTGTATTTATGACAATTGTATAATAGTTAATCCTAGTCAAAAACATGTGTGTAGACTTAATTATTTGGTAGGTGTATGGCAAAGGTCAATAACACACAAAATGTTAGTTATTATCCCAAATTATTTATTTTATTTTATCTGATCTCTCAAACGGCGCTGTATAATATTCAAATAATATTCTTTATTTACTATTTTGCCTTCTGGCAAGAATACCAAGTGCACAACACCGCGATAGTCAAATAAAATGGTCAACATGATTTCAACTTCATCACGTCTCGCCAACACTATTAATGTGTTTCAAGATTGTTGGGTTGGAATCGATTCGTTTTAGCATAAAGAAAATTCTGATCTTTTGGGATTAGTCAAGTGGGAACATGTTTTATACTCCTTGTTTCAAATGATACGGATCGGCTCGTGAGACACACGTGTGATCTTTTGTTAACAGCTTTTTTTTTTTTTTTTTTTTTTTATGGTGGGAAAAATCATGCATTGACATCCCCCGCCCTTGGGCGGAGCGGGAGATAGTGTCAGACTCTTACTGACTAAAAGACCCACCCCGTTCCTTCTAGCCTTCATACCGGGGCTCGAGCGCCCTTTCGGATAACCCTGGCCCCAGTAGGCTTCGACCCGGCTGGGTCCCTGCTGTTGCTGACAACTCCTTGAGGCGCGCGGGAACAGTGCGCGCCGTCGACGACTTGGGCTTGGTCCGGACAGTTACCGGACGGCCGGACAGCGAGCTACCCATTGCTCACTGTCCGCAAGCCCGCGTGCTCACTGTCCGCAAGCCCGCGTTTTGTTAACAGCTCTCAAACTTGAACTAGGATTTCAGTCACTATTTCCTTCACTTTCGCAATTTTAACTTTAGTTGAAGATTTTGATGCACTATCAGACAAAGTGAGACAAATCTTTCATTACATCTCAACTGCTTTTGAACGCATTCTACCACTCACTAGCATGTGTTTTTGATAAAGTCGATTCACCAAAAGCCTTCTTTGTTCGATGTTTTTGTCCATTATAAAATTCGCAATGTCAGATTATCTAAAACTATAAGAAAAAAAATCATTATATTCTAAATACAGGGTGGCCCAGAAAGAAATGCACTTTTGAAAATTCAAGGAAAAAAAACCTGTTTGATTTTCAAGAACTTTATTTATTTCAATGTAAAGAAAATTTAATGAAATTTATTTTTAAATTTACTTTATAAAAATGACATCGTCTAAGTGATTTCCTTGGCGGTTACAACATTCATCCAATGTGGTGTCAAAATTTTGGAAAACTTTTGTTGGACTTATCCTCGAACTGGATTCCATTTCTTGCCGAACATTCAACTTCAGTTGCTGCAAGGTGGTTGTGCTATCAGAATGTACTCTTTTTTAAGGTAATCCCGCATAAAGAAGACTGCTGGAGTGAGATCGGGGCTTTTTGGTAGCCAGGAGATGTTAACCCTGCCTAAAATTATTTTTTGTGGAGACTTGCGCATTTCATTTACAAATCTCAATCTCGATTCGAAGTGTGATGCCTTTAGTTCCTGTACCAACCGTATCGTCCAAGAATGTTATTTCAAATCAAGCCGTAAAATTCGCTGCAATGTCGATCTAAACAATCACAAAGTTGATGCACTTTGCGCTCCAGCATTCGCGCGTACAAATTCATGAACTCACTAAATGTTTTCGTCGGCCCGTGATACTCATTGACGACCGCGAGGCTGCATTTTTTGCGTCGATCTTGTCCTTTCAAATCACTCAATTAATTGCTTAATTAAATTAGTGCTTGGACATTCACTGATGCGCCGCAATTTGAATTATGCACAGTAGAGTCGTCGAAAAGTCACATAAGATCGAGCATTGTCATAAAATGCGCGGATTCGAAACGCGCGCAGCGCTATAGTGTAACAACCTATGGTAACAAAAATTATAAAGTCCGCGCTTCGTACTGACACAACTCCCGCCCGCCACCATTTTGTTGTTTAAAAATGCGCGCAAAATCAAAAGTGCATTTCTCTCTGGGCCACCCTGTATAACTATGTAATAATATTAGTCGCCAAGGATCAAGATTAAAACGTCATACTAACTTAAAAATACAGAAATCGTATGTAAACATTTTTGGTTTTCATTGAAAACACCTTCTTTCTCTTCTTGTTTTTGTTTGAACTTATTAACCATAGTCTGTAGCAGTTTTTGCACGTTACTGTTTAATGTTTCTTCCACAATTAAGCAATTATTCTTGAAAAATAAATATCAGTTTCCAAAATCTGACAATTGCAACCATGGACTTTGACGTGTTTTTTTTTCGGCAAAACAATGCTGCCAATTTAATAATAAAAAAAAAACTCCAGGCTACGCTTTCATTAGACGCACTCTAGATCCTTTTTCCATTACTGCTGCTGCCTTTTCTAAGATTAGTAAATCTTAAAAAAGCCATCATTATTTACTAATTGCATCACAGAGTTTATTTTAATTTTTTGAAAACATGGGTCATATAAAATTTTATTAAATCATTTCAGGTGAAACATGGAATCCAATGAAACTAAAATATCAATTGAAAAATGTTCGTGAAAGGCTGGCAAAGAATCTTGTAGAAAAGGGAGTTTTGACAACAGAAAAGCAAAACTTCTTGCTGTTTGATATGACTACTCATCCACTGACTGACAATGTTGTGAAATGTCGCTTGGTCAAAAAGGTAAGCATGCTAGCTCCTGCTAGGGCCGTGGGATTGTTTGAGAGAGTTACCGTGGTCCTGGAATGCAAATCTTTGGCCTGTTGGTCTAGTGGTTAGTGAAGAATATAAAGAGGAAGGTAAAGTTTGTTTTTTGTTTGTAGGAGGTAATCTCTGGAAGTACTGGTCAGATTGCTAAAATTCTTTCACCGATAGAAAGCTGCTTTATTCCTGAGTGACATATATTTTATGTACGCGGGCGAAGCTGCGGGCAAAATTTAGTTTGTAATATGTATGTTTTTGAAAGTATTGTTTATCAGGTGTCTAGTGCTCATCACACAAACTCGGCTTAGCTTGGGACTAGACGATATTGTGTTATAATTGTGGAATATTATGATTATAAATGGCAACTGAAGGGACACAAGTAGATTTTAGTCAGTAAAAGTCTGACATCTCCCTTGCTTCAAAAGAAAAACTTCCCACTTTTAAAAAATAAAGCTGTTAAATGATTAAGAATAATTACTTCGAATTATTAGCTTATGCTAACTCTAAAGTACAAACTCTGAAATAGTTCTGAACCAAAATTGGTTCAAGTTTTCTAATGAAAATGGTTTTACATGTGAAAATGTAACAAACAAACAAAGTTTTGTTTCGCTTTTGTTATATTAGTGTGGAAAAATGAATTATACATTGTTCAATTGAAAATTGTTATCAATTTATGATAATAATTATGTTCTTCCTGTTTTAATAATGTAACATAAAATGATAATGAATCCTTTTAAAATAATAGAATTTGTGTGTAGATATTAGATAAAATAGATGTTACTAACTTGATAAAACCAACTAAAAAATATATTTCAAATAATATCATGTAATAGACATGGAATGGAAACATGTATGTTTCCATGTAAACAAGGTGGTTTATGGTTTGTTTGTTGTTTTTACAATAGAATGTGCTTTTCTGTGTGTGCATATTCCTAGCAGAAAAGTATCGAATTTCTTAATTTCAGTTTAGCAGATATTTAGTGTATAATATCTTGTAAATGTGTATGGTATGTAGAAAGAACCATGGGCAAAAATATATGGAGCGTGCGTTTTTCCACCGACAGAGAACCGACGGATCACTTCGAATAGACTTGTACTTCATTAAATATTAAGATATAAACACATTTTTGTGAAAAATCCATGGGGTTATTTTGCTATAAATATTTTTCTCCTGCTATTTAAATAAACCATAATACTGCAGTTATGCTGCTATAAAGTTGTTCAATTGAATGTGTATACTCCCGAACTATCCCAAAAGAAATATTATCATCATATGATGATGAACTTCAAATACATGGAACGGAACTCTTCATATGACCATAGCAGAACTGTCATAACAAGTAAAACTACTTTCTTAATACACGTAGTCGATGACTGACTAAAAGAAGAGACAGAGGTTCCCCTCTGTCTCTGTTGTCTCTGTTGTAAGGAACAACATAGGGTGTTTGAATTACACTTAATATTCTTATGTTTAGCAGTGGGCGATGATGATAATTGATGTACTATGCAAATAAATACCCTTTTTACTACGTTTAAAAAATGCCTTTAATCATATTAATTTCATAATTTTAATACCATCACACTATCGCATACATTTTTTTTTTGCATGATATGTGTTAAATTCGTTTTCATACAATCGATGTTATTTTGATCGAATAAGGTTATGTACATCCCTATTTGAGTAGCAACCTGCACTCGTGTCAGTGATACCAGCCATTCAAATACCAATCTTATTTTTACATAGTTACCGTTCATATTGGATATTAAATACTGAACAATGCCATCTAGCGACGAGTAGCGGTACTTGGTAGTCAAAGATGTATTTCTTTCTTGTTTTTGTCAATTTGATTTATAGACTATAGAAATTAAAGTTTCATTTCGTATAACATTTTTTTGCATTTCGTCGACGCCCTGTTTTTGTTTTCAGCCAATCATATTTTTGGATTTGCAGTAAGAGTAAATTGTAAATGTATGAGTTTGGCGACACCGGTTCTGGAACAAACATTTTCTCATGCTACTTCCACTGTTTTTACTGTTCCGTGTCCAAGTCCTCTTGCTGTCGCACTTTTCTAATAACTTTCAGTATATTCACATAAGTTACAGGTCGCGCGGTGAATTAAGATCGCTCGGCAAAAGTGGAAGAGGCATGCGCAGTATTCAATTCTAAGGTCGTGCGTGTAAAAATTTGGCGACGTCATTAGTAGATAGAGTAGCTCTTCAATTCCCGCGTTGCGTTCTCGCGTCTCATTGGATACTGTTGTACTTGGGTACTGTAGCGTACAGATTGTGTTATCGCAATAAAAAAAAAATGGTTAAAAATAAAGTTTTAAAACGGCAAGCCAGAAAAATGGTTTACGACGTGAATTGTTACGTTAAGAAAGAAACTAAGGAAATTATTCAGAATTCAGAAATATTTTATTTGTGATACATAGGTACAGTAGTTGGTAATGTTTACATTAAAGTGCGCTATGATCAGCCTATTATAGGCATACAAAAATAATGAATTTTAATTTTGACACCCAAATAAAGAATTTACTCGTATTAAACAAGAAATTAATTACACAAATGATTGCATTATTTGATTACTATAGGTACAATAAAGTCAAAAAGTCAAAATAAATTGTTATGTAAATGTCGAAATAATTTGTTAGGTAAATGTCAAAATATTTTATAAGTAAGTAAATGTCAAAATAATTTGTTAGGTAAATGTCATAATAATTCGGATTTAAATGTCAAAGAAGCAAACATTACATTACAAAAATTACAATTACATGGCAGAATTTATCTAATCAAAAATCCGATACACAATAATAACATTTTTGACATAGTAAACTTCTTAGATTTTTTTTTAATAAGTTAACATGTAGACTTTTTAGTTCTTTTGGTAATTTATTAAATACAACTGATGCCATGTGAAAGACACTTTTATACATCAAGGCAGTATTCACTTTTGGAACACAAAGACGACTTGCGTCCCTCTGGGTCTGATTGAAAGCTATAGATGCTAAAGTAAATAAATGAGGATTTTGTTTGACGAAAGCTGCTACTTCAAATATGTATAGTGACGGTAATTTAAAAAGCACAGTATCCGTGCTTTTTAAAGAAAGGCACACAGCTCTCCGTTGATTTTAAACCAAACATAGCCCGAATGCATCGTTTCTGTGCCTTAAAGGCGAGATCTCGGTCGGTAGAATTACCCCAAAAAATTATGCCATATCTAAGAAAAGACGCCACTAACCCATGATACGCAATTAAAAGGGCACTGGAGTTTATTTTGCTTGCAAGTGTATGTAAGGCATAGGCAGATTTACTAACACGCTTGCATAGTTGTTGAATATGCGGTTTCCAAGTCATTTTATCATCGATATATAAGCCTAAAAATTTACAATTGTCAACTTCCTCTATTGTTTGCATGTCAAAATTTACATTTAGGTTATTTGGTGCCGGTAAACGCTGTCTAAAGTACATTAATTTAGTTTTGCTTAAGTTGGCTTTCAGATTATTAATATTAAGCCAATTCATAACGGAGCTCAAAGTGTTATTTATGTCATCTTCAAAAGTATTCATGTCGTTACATTTAATCGTTACTGTACTGTCATCCGCAAAAAGAGCTATAGGATTGTTAGTGGCATTGGGTAAGTCATTGATGTACAATATAAAAAGAGGTGTCCCCTAAAACGGTTCCTTGAGGAACACCGTAGTTCAGTTGAGGTAAACATAATCTAAAGGTTTCTTCTTTTTTAGGTAGGATATTCACTCTAGTCAATTCAGTGTATTGGTGACGGCCTTTGAGGTATGATTCAAATAATTTCAGTATATTACCTCTTATACCATATTCATAAAGTTTGCCAACCAAAATATCATATTCAACATAATCAAAAGCCTGTGTCATATCCATAAAGATAGAGCAGACAGGTATTCTTTTGTCAACATTAACCATAACAAAATCCAGAAAGTCATATATGGCCATATTTATAGATTTATTGTGTCTAAAACCTTTTTTTTCTTTTGCTAGAATATTGTTATTTTCTAAATAGTTATTTCTTTGTAAATATATTTTTCAAATATTTTGGAAATAACTGGAATTAAATCAATAGGTCTATAGTTTTCTAGACATTCTCTATTTTCTTTTTTGAATATTGGTTTTATGATAGAAATTTTTAATTTATCGGGGTAGATTCCAGTTTCAATACAAAGATTTATCAGATATGAAAGATGAGCAGAAATATTCATAGCTATATATTTCAAGACTTTTGTTGAAATGCCATCATAACCTACACTATACGTATTTTTTAAACTCCTGATAATCTGAAATACATCATATGGCAAGCATGGTTTCAAAAACATAGATTTCTGTTGAGAAGACATATAAAATTTATACTGCATGTTGAGTGAATCATCTCTAGGTACTATTTTATCGGTAAAATAATTGTTAAAAGCATTAGATATTTCACAAGGGTCAGTTATTGTTTCGTCATTTATTTTAATGCTAGTTATATTATCTCTTGGTACATTCTGTTTAGGCTAATTTATAATTTTCCAAGCCGCTCTATTTTTATTATCCGACGCGTTAATTAAATGATTGTTTTGTGCGCGCTGGATTAATTTTATTACTTTTTAGGGTTCCGTAGCCAAATGGCAAAAAACGGAACCCTTATAGATTCGTCATGTCTGTCTGTCTGTCTGTCTGTCTGTCTGTCTGTCTGTCTGTCTGTCTGTCTGTCTGTCCGTCCGTCCGTATGTCACAGCCACTTTTTTCCGAAACTATAAGAGCTATACTGTTGAAACTTTATAAGTAGATGTATTCTGTGAACCGCATTAAGATTTTCATACAAAAATAGAAAAAAAGCAATTAATTTTGGGGGTCCCCATACTTAGAACTGAAACTCAAAAATTTTTTTTTCATCAAACCCATGCGTGTGGGGTATCTATGGATAGGTCTTTAAAAATGATACTTAGGTTTCTAATATCATTTTTTTCTAAACTGAATAGTTTGCGCGAGAGACACTTCCAAAGTGGTAAAATGTGTGTCCCCCCCCCTCTAACTTCTAAAATAAGAGAATGATAAAACTAAAAAAAATATATGATGTACATTACTATAAAAACTACCAACGAAAATTGGTTTGAACGAAATCTAGTAAGTAGTTTTTTTTAAATGCGTCATAAATCGAAAAAAAATCACTATTATTAAAACATCGATCAAAGTTACTACACATTACAAGAAATTTTATATTATGTTACTTGCTGCTACGGAACCCTTCATGGGCGAGTCCGACTCGCACTTGGCCGGTTTTTTATATCTTCTTGAGAATTGTGTCAGTCTAGTTTTATTTATCTGGCTGGGATTTTTTCTGTATTGACATAAAAGATCACGTTTTTTGATACTACAGGCCTTGATCCCTCGTGTTATCCAGTTAGCTTTACGATGTGTATTAATGGTGATATATTTGATTGGAAAGCAAAGTTCATAAAATAACTTAAACAAATCAATAAAAGCATTATAGGCTATATTCGGATCAGAGGCTGAGTACATTTCCGAAAAAGACAACTTCTCTATACAAGTTCTAAACTTCTTAAGATTTTCCTCACAGTAATCTCTACGTTTAATTTTCCAACTTTTTATCAGGCACACTTTTTTAACCTGACACCTCAATATCTGAGCTGTGTGATCAGACAATGCTAAGTCAATCACTTCTGCTCTACACTTATTGTGATAGTTGTGAGCAAAATTATCAATACATGTATTGCTGATTGTAGTCAATTAGCTCTATGGCAGAGCACTCAAAAGTTGAGCACTCACTGAATAACGCTGACTCTGGAATCGTTTTCCAATGATGACCTTTCTTCACGTAGATACACGACCCTCCTCTATTAGAGTTACTTCTGCTAAAGTAGGCAGCTATGCAAAAATTGGGTATTACACATATATCTTCGTTTCCCGACATCATAAAATGTTCAGTGAGACAAATAATATCAATAGCTGTATTTCTATCTGATAATTCTTGTAAGCAGATTGTTAATGCATCCGATTTGCTCCTCAAACCTGCAATATTTTGGTGCAGTATATTGAAAAATTTATGACCGAAAAAGCGTTTGCGGAGTATGTTTTATGGCGTTATTTTGACTCGGTAACTCGGTTTCCTTGTTTCGGTCAACTACATCTTTACAGCTATTGATGGAGGATTCTATATAAACAGTCATTCTATAAATATCCCTGAACAATAACTGCATACCGGAACTATGTATCGCGCCAGTGCGTCTGTCGAACATCGTGTCGTCTTATGTCAAGTTCTCATTGCTGTCCAAAAAGTAAGCATGTTCGTGAGTAATTGTATCCAACCATAATAAGTTATTGAAAGTTTCTACTCTCGAGTTGTACAAATAGTTATTTGTAAAAAATTTGTACGTAGGGGTACAGATTATTATGTTAGTGTTTGTGATTTCTTGCAGGACTTGCCTTATCTTATCTAAATATCTATGTGTGATTTTAAAATCCTCTTCACCAAGTAGAATAATGCAGAAGTCCAGTGAGGTGAAATTCGCTAACTTTTCTTTAATACCTTTCAGCAGAACTTGCATGCTACCATGGGGTGTGATGTAGTGACAAATTTCACTTTTCTCAAAAATGTTTTCTGCAATATGAAGCAAGTTATTTTTGTTGTCTGTGCTTATAATGCATATTTTATTCCGTTTTGAATCATTTTTGGCTGTTTTCTCTTTTTGTGGTGTTGGTTGATTAGTATCATATATCTTTGATTTCGGTGTTTCTGTTTGAGTTTGTTTATTGTTTCTAATGTTACGACGAGTACTTTTGTTCTTTTTTGAGCTGGACGACTTCCGTTTAACGGGTGTTATAGTTACTTTCTTATAAAGTTCATTTCTTTTACTCATTTTTTTGTTTAAAGACTTGAGGTTACTATTTTCTAAAGACAAAGATTCAATTTCCGAGTGAGCGCTCTGTAGTTCTAATGTAAGATTAGCAATTTGTTCACATAGTTTCTTAACTAAATCGTCATCATCATCGGACATTTCGGGTATGCTCGTAACAGTCTCATTCAAAGTTGGTGTAGGAGCTATTACCTCACCGTCGTTTGACATTGAATTGGTCCTCGTACGGCGGAATGTAATATTGTCGTCCAGAAAATTCATGTTAAATTATAACACGATATTCGTAAAGTTTGAAATAAACTTTAAAAAGTGAAGCGGTTCATCTGGGGATCGAACTCGAGTCACGTCGTCTACGCAATATTCTAGGCGCGACCGCGACCCCGAGACCAAATGTTTAGGTACGATCTCAGCTAAAATAGTGATCCACAATCATCGTATGATTTTAAAATTAAAAAAAGTCGTTGTGATGATTCATGCAATAGTTATTTTTGCACTTTTTTTTCACAAAAATAGTTTTTTTTTGTCACGGTTGTGTTCAGATTGTTTCCACTATTATGTTTTAAATTACACTTTTCACCATTCTAAAACACGCTCAAGTTTATTGAAGAAAGAAGTTTATGAATGTTGTTATTGTTTATTTTTTGCTACTTTGCTAAGTACAATTAAAATTGATTGGTCCGTTTTATTACAACTGTTTCAAAACCTTAACGATAGTCACTTTATTGTTTTTAACACTGTTTAACTTATACTATTAGTTGTTTGATGCACTTAGTAATGAGTTTTATTCATGAGTCATTTTGTCCAAAAAGTTCACTTTTTATATAGAGGATAGAGTGCGTCTACTGAAAGCGTAACCTGGAGTTTTTTTTTTAAATTTAATTTGCAACATTGTTATGCCGAAAAAAATCACGTCAAAGTCTATGGTTGCAATTGTCAGTTTTGGAAACAGATATTTATTTTTCAAGAATAATTGCTTAATTATGAGAAAAACAATAAACAGTAACGTGCAAAAACTGCTACACACTATGGTTATTAAGTTCAAACAAAAACAAGAAGAGAAAGAAGGTGTTTTCAATGAAAACCAACAATGTTTACATACGATTTCTGTATTTTTAAGTTAGTATGACGGTTTAATCTTGATCCTTGTCGACTAATATTATTAGATAGTTATATTTAGGATATAATGATTTTTTTTTCTTATATTTTTAGATAATATGACATATTGCGAATTTCATAATGGACAAAAACATCGAATAAAGAAGGCTTTTGGTGAATCGACTTAATCAAAAACACATGCTAGTGAGTGGTAGAATGCGTTCAAAAGTAGTTGAGATGTAATGAAAGATTTGCCTCACTTTGTCTGATAGTGCATCAAAATCTTCAACTGAAGTTAAAATGGCGAAAGTGAAGGAAATAGTGACTGAAATCCTAGTTCAAATTTGAGAGCTATTGAACTTTTTGTGTCTCACGAGTCGATCCGTATCATTTGAAACAATTATTGGAGTATAAAACATGTTCCCACTTCACTAATCCCAAAAGATCTGAATTTTCTCTATGCTGATACGAATCGATTCCAACCCAACAATCTTTAAACACCTTATTAGTGTTGGCGAGACGTGATGAAGTTGAAATCATGTTGACCATTTTAATTGACTATCGCGGTGTTGTGCACTTGGTATTCTTGCCAGAAGGCCAGATGGTAAATAAAGAATATTATTTGAATATTATATAGCGACATTTGAGAGATCAGATAAAATAAAATAATTTGGGATAATAACTAACATTTTGTGTGTTATTGACCTTTACCCTACACCCACCAAATAATTAAGTCTACACACGTTTTTGACTAGGATTAACTATTATACAATGGTCATAAATACAAAAAATACTCTAGTATCAAAACTATTTTCTCCTACTATTTCAATAATACCACATTCAAAATTTTTGGTTGTAACCTCCTTTTCTCAGGTCACGCTTTCATTAGACGGCCTCTAACACTTGTTCTTATGGTCAATATCGTACTGTATAGATTTAATGAAGCTTAATTAAAAATTAACTCTTTAATCTATTTTAAACAAAAATAATATACGGAGCTCATTTACTTAGATGTTCGCTTATCGACAGCGCCATCTGTCCTCCTATTACAGTATTTTACATTCTCTCTCTCCTATTACAGCATTATAATTATATTATTTATTATTTTAATTAAAAAAAAAAAATTCTTAATTTACCTACTTACAAGATAAATTAAAAGCAAAAACTAGTCTTAATATATATAAATCTCGTGTCACAATGTTTGTCCTCAATGGACTCATAAACCACTTAACCGATTATAATAAAATTCGCACACCATGTGCAGTTCGATCCAACTTGAGAGATAGGATAGTTTAAATCTCAAATTATAGTCACAATTTTAATTTATTGCTAATTATTTGTCTTTTATTATTTGACAGTCACAATTATCTGTTAACTCCAAATGATTCTAACAGATGTCGATACCTTTCGACTGGGTTGAGTAAGTAATCAATAGATGGCGCTGCTATGTTTAGTCACAGCAACGCGTGGCCGAGTCAGCTAGTGTTATTATAAGTTATGTTACTAAGGTTCAAACATACGAAATTAAAAATAAAATCCTTACATACTAAGAATTTCTGTGCGCAATTGTACACATTCGCCGATTGCCCCCACTACTTTCACCGAGCGATCTTAATTCACCGCGCGACCTGTACTGAACGTTTTTCTTCTGGCACTCGATCCAGTTCAAAAGCGACCAGTCTTGCGTACGCCGCATTTTGTGGGTCGCTAGGTCTCGGTTGGTTACAATCCAACGGAGGTAAATTGGACACGTCACACCTGAATTCATTTGCGTCTCATATGCTCCGTTGATAAATTATGTCTATTTTCCACAATTTTATAAATATTATGCATTATGAATATTCAGATACGAATAGTTGTCGTTACAAAATAATTCTCGAAGTATGTAATAGTAAGCTATTTTGAAGAATAAATAAATAAATAAATAAAATATTTCATAAAATTGAAATATAAGTTACCTCACTTGCCCATCACTAGCTGTCGTGTCTTGACGTCCGTGGCGTGAGGAAGAACACTTAGTGAAATGTAAATAATGAACGTATCTTTGTGCCATTTTACAATATTTCATTTATGTAGTTTTATATAATAGGAAAAAAACAGAAAAAAAATTATTTTGTATATTTATTTTGTATTTAAAAAATGTCGTTTTCTTGACGGCTGTAGACGTCGGTGGCGTGTTTGGCACGTTTTCGTTTGTCGGCTATACGTCCGTGGCGGTTAAAAGGTTAATATCAGCTAAACCATAATAGTTTGCAAATTATTTACTTTTAGAATATAACCATTGAAACTAGATGCATTTACGTTTCGTCACCAATTCCATACATTGTTTTATTATTGAATTTTCCCTGCCCACCTTTCACTTTCCAACTCCATCATCAGATCAGATCACTAGCACTTTATAGTCAAAGTACATTTTATGACAATTCTAATAAGCCCAACCACGCCTAGGATTAATTGATTTATTACGGAATTCTTTTGCCTAACTTCTAACTGCATCATCAGGTCATTTCTATGTATCCCCTTCCTTTCTCCAGAGAATAATTGACTACATGTACGAATCAAGCTATTTTACTTGTTATGACAGTTCTGCTATGATCTTATGAAGAGTTCCGCGAGCGACTAGTGTTTTGGAATTCCCGACAATTTCAAAGTCCCGGGACACGAGACAGCCTACAACCTATTTCCCGGGAATTCCCGGGACTTCAAAACTTTTAAGATATTTTTTTTTTATTTTTTTTTTATGAGAGGTACTTAAGTCATTTTTGAAGAATGTTAATCGAGATAATTTCTTGTGGAATGTATTAGAAAGAGAAATTAGCAAGTAACTTGCCAATTTCTCTTTTTCTGGCCGAAAAGATCAGGGCGTCCCTGGACGTCGAGGAGGCTCTAGTGTCCAGACCCACCAAGAGGGTAGACATGCGCATCATGGGTCTGGACGACTCCGTCAGGGTGGAGGAAGTGGTGGCCGCCATCGTCAGGGCGGGAGGATGCACGACCAATCAGGTCCGGGCAAAAACAATTATGATGAAGACCGAACTAAGATTTAGGCACGGTAATAATATCTAGGGGACTATAAGTAGTAAGTAGCTCAAAATTTTACGCTTGAAGATAAATGTATTGTGTATTAATGAAATTGATTCTTAATGATTTCTAAATGAATCTTTTTTTTACGAGGGCAGTCCGATAAGTACTTAGCCTACAAAAGAAAAACGAAAATTTTGGAAAAGTGGCGATTTATTTCTCGACATAGTCTCTTTTCAACTCAATACACTTGATCCAGCGATGCTCCAACTTCTTTAACCCCCTCTGAAAAATACGTTTTCTAGTGGTCTGCAAAGTAGGCCTCCGTGGCGGCGATAACCTCCTCATTCGACTCAAATTTCTGCCCGACGAGTGACTTTTTCAAGTTTGAAAACAAAAAGAAGTCACAAGGTGCCAAATCTGGAGAATACGGTGGATGGGGCAGCTGTTCGTAGCCTAATGCGCCCAAATTGGCCGTGGCGACGGCGGAGGTGGAAGAGCACTTTTTTCTTCGCCAAATGGGGCCGTTTTTTCTGCAATTCGAGATCGAATCGGCCCAATAGTTCGGCATAACAGAGCCCTGTGACCGTTTTGCCCTTCTCCAGGTAGTCACGCCTTGTGAATCCCAGAAAACGGTGGCCATCACCTTTCCGGCCGATGGGACAGTCTTCGCCTTCTTCGGAGCACATTCGCTGGGTAAAGTTCACTGTTTCGACTGTTCCTTGGTCTCTGGTGTGAACCAGTGATTCCATGTTTCGTCAACGGTCCTTCGGATTGCGCTTAAACAGTGTCAAACACTGCTCTAAAGTGGTCTCACGGATGCGCTTGTTGTCCGGAGTGAGCAAATGCGGCACCAATCGAGCCGACAGCTTTCTCATGGTCATGGCCAATATTTCATGCAGGATATGACCCACGCGGTCCTTTGCCTACTGTCTCAGCAATCTCACGCACGTTCAATCGGCGGTCTGCCAACACGAGATCATGAACTTTTGTTACGTTACCGTCCGTGGTAGCCGTTTTTGGGGCACCTGGGCGTGGCTCATCAAAAACTGACGTGTGACCACGTTGAAACTCGTTAAACCAATTTTTGACAGTCGCCATTGAAGAAGAAGAGTCACCGAACACAGCATCCAAGCGGTCTTTGATTTCGCTGGGCGATTTCCCTTCCAAAAACAAGAATCGAATCACCGGCCGATATTGCTCTTTTTCCATTTTTTTTAAATCCGCGGACACGCCCGCTTCTGCAGGCGGTCAAAACAAAACTACAAATCCAATATGGCTGAAATTTTGACAGAAGCCATCTACAAGGATGTACTACAGGATAATGAATTTCTCTTACTATAGTGGCGCTATCGAGCGGTGAGGCTAAGTACTTATCTGACTGCCCAGGTAAACTTATGGATATTCATAAATAATAACTTCTTTCGCTCTGGTAGGAGCGAGAGTGGGAGTCGGACTTGTACTGACTAAACCCAAATGTGATCCTTCTGTCGCGCACCTATTGTCTTTCTATTGTGTCTGTAATTTCCAAGATTGAAAGGTTATTGTAACGTATAGATGGATCGTTTATTGAATATTTTTTATCGACAATCGACAAAAAGAGTGACGTGACGGAGGCTATTTCGTCCACTCTGTCACGAAAATTAAATGTCAAGTGCAAGTCAGACTCGCGCATCAGGGGTCCGTACAAATTAACCTATGGCTAATAAATATAATAGTATTTTACTAATAACTTTAAAATAAAAATAAAAAATAATTGACGATATTTACATTACTTTTTCGAAGGAACAAGGTATTTTCGGTACAAAAGAATTGCCAATTGTGCAGAGTGAGAAATAGTGGGCAGTTTTGACTGAATAACTTCTTAACACTGTTGACTAATTAATATCTAGTGAACTATCTCCGAATTAATGAATGCAACTGTGGCATCATCTACTAGACCACAGACACATATTTTTTATTATTATTATTTCGTTTATTTAAATATATGTACAATAAGTTATATTTTTAAATATTCAATAAAAAACATTTAAAAATATAAAAAATAGTAGCCCACCGGTATCGGGAACAGGGTCCAAGCTACCGGTGGTCAGGGCTCTAAAGAAAGGAACCTCCTGACTATACGAGCCGTGTCCAGCAATACTGCTTTCTGAATCAAGCCCTTGATCCAGTCGCCTAACGAGAGCCTCCTAAGGTGTTGGTCGAGGCTCTTGGCTATTAAGCCATTGGCTGAAACAACTATCGGTACAATGATCGCTGAATCCACTTCCCACATGTAACACACACAACCTCGCGAGCCAAGTCAATATACCTACTTGATTTGTTTATCTTTCTCGGCTTTCACGAGGTTTTCGTCATGCGGAACGGATATGTCAACAATCATTGCACGCCTCTCGCTTCGGTCCACCACCACTATATCAGGCTTATTGGCCACAATAGTCCTGTCAGTGATGATGGGCCGATCCCAGTACAAAGTGATATGACCGTTATAGTTATCAAAAACTGAGTCGGGCTCATACCTATAGTATGGCACTTCCAATTCCACAAGAGAGTATCTCAGAGCAAGTTTCTGATGGATAATCCTGGCTACAAGGTTGTGCCTATGCAAGTACTCTCCGTTAGCTAGACGAGAACAACCAGAGATAATGTGACGGATAGATTCTCCCGGACGGTGACATGCCCGACAGATGTCAACCGTACCATCCTTCACAATAAATCTCCGGTAGTTATTCGTCATGATAACTTCGTTTATAATTGCACAGACAAAACCTTCGGTTTCCCCAAAGAGGTCACCGACGCGCAGCCAGGCTACGGACGCCAATTGGTCTACATCAGGCCCTGAAGAAGCGTCCGTGAAGCTCCTTGCTCTTCCATACTTCCCTGCGATCGTTAGTGTCAAGCACTATCGGTTTGCGCCAGTTCTCGTTAGCCAGGGAGAGCGGGTTGAGTCCCTTGTCCACTGCCACTACATCTCGATGCATACCCATATCGGCAGCTAGGAAATATTCATATATATATGCATTTAAAAAACCTCGACCCCCACATTTCCGCGGGATATACAGTCTCATAACAGACGAATGTGGGTGATGCATTCGGTATGCAGTCAGCAGTGTACGGACCCGCCTATCCAGGGCGTCAAGTTCCGTTTGAGTTCATTTGAGTACGCCGAAAGAGTACATCAATACCGGCATGACCCAACCGTTGAAGGCGCGCACGCACCTTGTTTACGCCTGAAAGAAGGCTATTGAATACCTTTTTCAGGCGTCCAAAGAAACGCTCCTTCAACGATTGCTTCATGTTTAGTGATACTGATGCCTAGAGCTTCCGACATACCCAAATACTTATAGGTTTCAGTTGGAGAGAGGAATCTCAGATTTATGGAATCCGTGAGTTGAGTGCTCACGGACTCTACAACCTTCCCTCGCTTTACATGCATGACTGCACATTTGTCCACACCAAACTCCATCCTGATGGCACTACTGAAGGTTTCAGTTACCTTCAGTAGCTCCATCAGTTGCAGATTGGTAGGGGCAAAGAGCTTCAAGTCATCCATGTAAAGGAGGTGAGATATAACCTGACCACCTCTTATTATTATTATTATTAATATTCTAGGTTTCACTGTAGTGACTCACTTCACTGGGTCGAATGAAATTAAGAAGATATTTATTTGGCAAAACTCCCGAAAGATATTATCTTTGCCCGTTTGTTGTGGATATTGGGGTGGATATAATATGTAGATAGAGTCCGTCTAATGAAAGCGTGACCTGAGAAAAGGAGGTTACAACCAAAAATTTTGAATGTGGTATTCTTGAAATAGTAGGAGAAAAAAGTTTTGATACTAGAGTATTTTTTGTATTTATGACAATTGTGTAATAGTTAATCCTAGGCAAAAACATGTGTGTAGACTTAATTATTTGGTGGGTGTATGGTAAAGGTCAATAACACACAAAATGTTAGTTATTATCCCAAATCATTTTATTTTATGTGATCTCTCAAATGTCGCTATA
This sequence comes from Mythimna albipuncta, assembly GCA_929112965.1. NCBI lineage: Eukaryota > Metazoa > Arthropoda > Insecta > Lepidoptera > Noctuidae > Mythimna > Mythimna albipuncta. The sequence continues at coordinate 20,558,421 of OV815959.1, read as the reverse complement.
AGGCGTGGCTGGAAAGACCTCACGGCGTCCTTACCTTCCGCATGACGCAGGTCCTCACCGGAAATGGTTCGTTCGGGAGGTTCCTACACCGGATTCATGCGGAAGTGACGCCCGGGTGTCGCCACTGTGCGGAATACCCGGAGGACACGGTGGAGCACACAGTCGAGGTGTGCTCCGCTTGGGCGGATCACCGCCGTGTCCTCGTGGGGGCGATCGGCGGCGGAGACCTCTCGCTCCGAGCATTGGTTGAGGCCATGGTCCGGAGCGAGGAGGAGTGGCAGGCGGTCGCCGACTTCTGGGAAGCAGTAATGCTCGCAAAGGAGGAGGCCGAACGCATCAGGCAACGGCGTTATCGCCGCCGCCGCCGGCGCCGGGATACTGATCCCGATTTCCGGCCACCGTAGGCACGGGCTTGCGGACAGTGAGCAATGGGTAGCTCGCTGTCCGGCCGTCCGGTAACTGTCTGGGCCAAGCCCAAGTCGTCAACGGTGCGCACTGTTACCGCGCGCCTCAAGGAATTGTCAGCAACAGCAGGGGCCCAGCCGGGTCGAAGCCTACTGCGTCCAGGGTTATCCGGAATGGCGCTCGAGCCCCGGTATGAAGACTTGAAGGACCAGGATAGGTTTTTTAGTCAGTAAGAGTCTGACACTATCTCCCGCTCCGCCCAAGAGCGGGGGTTGTCATAGGATGATTTTTCAAATCGAAAAAAAAGTCACTATATAATATTCAAATAATATTCTTTATTTACCATTTGGCCTTCTGGCAAGAATACCAAGTGCACAACACCGCGATAGTCAAATAAAATGGTCAACATGATTTCAACTTCATCACGTCTCGCCAACACTAATAATGTGTTTCAAGGTTGTTGGGTTGGAATCGATTCGTTTCAGCATAGAGAAAATTCAGATCTTTTGGGATTAGTCAAGTGGGAACATGTTTTATACTCCAATGATTGTTTCAAATGATATGGATCGACTCGTGAGACACAAAAAGATCATCAGCTCTCAAACTTGAACTAGGATTACAGTCACTATTTCCTTCACTTTCGCAATTTTAACTTCAGTTGAAGATTTTGATGCTCTAGCAGACAAAGTGAGGCAAATTTTTCATTACATCTCAAAAGAAGTTTTGAACGCATTCTACCACTCACTAGCATGTGTTTTTGATTAAGGCGTATAGTTCCTTGAACCATCTGGCCGAAATTATGTGAACGCAACTCTCGCACTCGCCGAGGCGGCAGTACGCAAATCTGTGCATTTATTTGCGGCCAGCAGCGCCCGGAAAGCGCTTTAAACCCATTTTCTCTGCGAGATATTGATTGATTTACATAAATGTGCAATGTTCACTTTGAAGAATATTTAACCACCAATTTTTATGTGTAAAATGTTTCTAAAGGTCCAAGCCGTTTCGAAGGAGTAGGGAAAAGTTGCGAAATTGCTAAATATTTTTTTTTTGAAAAAAGTATTAATTGCACGTAAAAATCAAATGTTGATATTATTGTTCATGAATCTATAATAAACATATATTTTTTTCAAACCAATTGACCAAGCCGTTACGGAGGAGTAGGCCTCAGAAAATCACTGTTTTATGGCACTTTTCGGGCGCTTGGCCCCTATGTCGATTCACCAAAAGCCTTCTTTGTTTGATATTTTTGTCCATTATGAAATTCGCAATATGACAGATTATCTAAAAATATAAGAAAAAAAAAATTATCATTATATCCTAAATATAACTATCTAATAATATTACTCGACAAGGATCAAGATTATAACGTCATACTAACTTAAAGAAATCATAGATAAACAATGTTGGTTTTCATTGAAAACACCTTCTTTCTCTTCTTGTTTTTGTTTGAACTTATTAACCATAATGTATAGCAGTTTTTACACGGTACTGTTTATTGTTTTTCCCACAATTAAGCAATTATTCTTGAAAAATAAATATCTGTTTCCAATAACTGACAATTACAACCATAGACTTTGACGTGATTTTTTTCGGCAAAACAATGTTGCCAATTTAATTAAAAAAAAAAAAAACCGTGTTACGCTTTCAGTAGACGCACTTTATCAGCCAGGACAACGTGCAGAGTTGTAGCTAGAGTCCAATTTGAGGTAGGGCAGCATTGGTTACAGGTAGGGTGGAAGTGAAAAAATTGTCATGCCTCGAATCACGGGCTTTTAAATCATGTACCGTACCGTTCATCAATATTTGGGCACCCTTATATTCTACATGACCAGTAATTTTTTTGCAATAATATGTGAATTTTTTATAATATTTTAACAAATAACACCTAAATATTCATTATGAACAAACAAAGTTAATAGATATCTTGACTCAGCACGTGCCATAACTTGCACTCGTCGGAAAACTAACTTAACGGACAAATTCAAATCCATCTTTCACAAAAAACTTCAGGTCTCTGCGATGCTGTTTCAGCAAGATATCAACGATATTATATTATTATATCAATATTCCAATAAAATTGCAGGTTCAAGAAGCGGCTCTGAGGCGCTCGATCACGGATGTCGCTCACGCCGACAAGCGATCCCTGGCGCTCTTGATGCTTGCCCACTCGGCTGATGTGCTAGAAAACGCGTTCGCGCCGCTCTCTGACGAAGACTATGAATTAGCAACGAGGCGCGTACGCGCGCTTCTAGATCTAGATTTCGAGGCTGAAGCCATGCGACCAGATGCTTGCGAAATCATGTGGGCGGTGTTTGCAGCATTCACTAAATAGCGGTAACGGGCGTCATCATCACTGTTGGCAACTTACTAGGAAAGAGTAAATTTTTGTTAGATTAAAATGTCACTTTTTAGCCCATATTGTAAAACGTTAAAACGAATATAAATAAATACGATCATCTATAAATTATAACTAACATAGAAGTAATTTAATGCAATGCCAATACAATTTTAAAATAAAGGTTTGTAAGTGTATCATGTGTGTTACAGATAATATGAACTTGTACAAAAACTGTTATTGAAGATCGTTGTTTACTACCTATATCATTTTATTTTACCAGTATTAAATTATTTCATTTAATTCATGATCAGAAATTTTAACAGCTATATGAGGAGAATTGTATTAATAAAAAAACTTATAATTACTACTACATAAGGGCCTGCGCACACTTGAGACAAGACGTTTTAGACTGTCTTAGACGTCTTAGACAGAACTGTTTTAACTACGACACAGGGCGCTAGGGCTGTTGATAAAATATCGATATTATCACAGTACTCAAATTACTGAATATATAAACATGTATTTGTAAACTAATTGTGAAATATTGGTACTGTTTGGTACGCATAAATGCTTTATTAAAATTGAAGAATAATTCCTGAGAACGCTACATTTTCATACATTTATATTTTTAGTCAATATCACGAATTATAAATTGAGTAAATTATTTTTGAGCCGACTACGATTGTTTTTAAGACAATGCCGTTTAGCCGTTTTTTTTTTTAAGCGGTTTACATTACTTTGATTGTAGTAGTTTTAAATAAAAGACGAAGAAGAAATTGGAAAAATTGGAGAAAAAAAAATTATACAAGGTGTCGTTTTGAAGATGCAAAATATTTCAGGAGGTTATGTTAGTGATTCTCGACCCGAATCAATAATAAAATAAGTAGGATTTTTTTTTTTAATTAAAATCGGTATGTGTGAACTACGTTTCTCAAAAAGCAGCCAGTCTGATACCTGCCTTATAACCGCGCTTTCTTTCACACACACAAACACGGAAAAATAAAGGGCGTTTTCACACACACTAACTCGCAACGATAGTTTCATAAATAATGTATCATCCAATCATCATCCCGCACGCCACACCCTAGCCACGCCCCCGCTGCCATCGATCAATCGAATTAGTTTAGTATAATTAAAGAATAAAATAACAAGTATTACTGATTATTGACCAGGTATCGTTTTTTCACATGTTTAATTATGAGTTGTATTACAACCTCCTGAAATATTTTGCATCTTCAAAACGACACCTTGTATATGTTATTTACTTTACTTATACAAACTTGAAACTTAGTTGAAGAAATTTTACATTTATGCAAAAGTTACAATAAACCTCAATTAACAAAAAAAAAAAAAAAACATATGAAAGTAGCCGAAATTATAACATAGATGTGTTAAATCTATATAAGCGAACTGAAATTAAACTAAACTTTATTAAATAAAACGTTTCAAACAGTGTTAAAGGTTTATACCCATGCTTTTGGATATTTAAAATTTGGTATTTTCCCGATAAATACCCGATGGACTTTTACCCATCTCTAGTCGTCGAAAAAACTTTCGCTTAAGACGTCTTATCTCAAGTGAGCGCAGGCCCTAACATTCATAGTCATAAACATTGTCATATAATTATGCTTTTACTTTCATATAGGTGTGTTTTCTAAATTTATTTTGTCTTTTAATCATAGCAGAATGTTCACTAACTTATTCGGTATTCAATACAATATGTGTAAAGCTTGTACAGATTGTGTGCGACACTTGCTGTCTAAATACATTATTAAGCACATGTAATTTTTCCTGCATAAGCATCGCGGGAGCCAAAATTACGACGGAGAGCTAGTTGCTTTGGAGAGTATTGTTAATATATTTTTTTAAATGAATATCTAAAAGTGCAGCATTGTGGAGCTCATAGTGATATACAGCTGCAATACATTGTATTTACCTTGAAATAACTGTCCCATACATATATACTTGTGCCCTGTGTAAGGCAATTATTATGTACCTATTTATTGTTATTGACACCAACGATAATACCAACTTAACACATTTTTTGTTTTATTTTGTAATGATATAAAGTAACAAGGGTTAAACGACATTGGTCAAGTCTGATATTCGTTAAATCGGCATTTCGTCAAAGTAGATATTGGTCAAAGCTGTAGTTCGTCAAATAGTCTGTTTGTCCAATTATGAAATTTGCCAAATTCGCTATTGGCCAAGTAATTAAAATACAACTAACCGTAAAAATGAAAGTAGTTTTTAATATTTATATTAATTTATTCAATTCATATTTTTTTTTTTTTACGTATAATACATATCCAACACAACTGTTATAAACACTGTAACGTATCTAGTGTTCCAGTCAATAACTTTTCTATTTTGGCATCTTTTATGATGTTGGAATTTTTCCTTTGCTTCTCATCTTGTCTTTTAACTTTATTTAAATAATATTTTGCTTCATTTTTTTAAATACTTATGTATAAGAAAATATTGTTTTTCTTGTACTTTAATCACTAATCTCCGATGCCAAGCCTCGACTGCTTGCGGGGGTACGATGGCGTTCACTACATGTCCCGAGAAATCCTTTTTTGCCATTGGTCTGTAAAATATTTTTGAAAATTTTCCGCCCTACTATCATTTTCTGGCATCATCTCAAGTATTTCTAACCATCCTTCAGGAATATACTGATAAGACAGTAACGCTAAATTTGTGGTTAGTCTAACAATTTTTTTCAGATTTTCGTCAACCATAATTCCAAGAGCTTTTTCATAACTTTTTTTTAAATTGCTTGATTAAAATGAAAAAGCAACCATTATCAAGAACATCAGGGAAAATGCTTTTTGCAGTGTTGATGATTGCCATTTCGTAATCACATTTCAGAAATTTCACATGAAGCTTGAATTGAAACTGCAAAACTGAGAATACTCTCTCTTAGGTTTGCTGAGTTTTATTAGGTATGAGGCAAAAAATATAGCAATAATATTGGTGCTTGCACTTGTACTGCCCACGTCTACATGTCGTATTCATAACGGTTGAAAAAAGGTGTGCGGTACGATTTTAAAAGTGCCATCTATAAAAATCAAATCCGTATTTAATGATATTTCTAGAGTCTGTGCGGAAAGTAAACCGTCGTGGGATTTGAGGGCGCTGCTGTAGATAAATATCGTTTTCGTTATGTAAGCAACATTGTGACGTCATTATAGAGCGACTGTTAAATCTTGATATTTTTAAACTATGTTAGACTAGCTTCTTCCAGCGGCTTCACTCTATAATAAAAATTATCCTATTCTGAATTTGCTCACCTAATGAAACTGCAAAGTTATAGCTTATGTGCTATATTATTGAAATGTTTATAATTAAGTTCATTTGTCTAGTAGTTTTTGCGCGACACAACCATACATACGAGTACCTAGATCTACCTTCACAAACTTTCGCATTTATAATATCAGTAGCCCATTTATTGAACTTGCTCACGTGATGAAACTTAGCAAAAATATAGGTTATAAGCTACATTATAGCAACGTTTATCATTAAATTCATCCGTTTATAAGTTTTTGCGTAATGCCGACACCTTGACACCTGGGGGAAGCCTATGTCGAACAGTGGACATCTTTCGATTGCAACGATGATGCAAACACGAACCGGTAAAGGAAAATAGCGTGAAGGAAATGCTGTACTGCCTATCGAGGTAGGTTCCACCAACGACAACTTACCAAGTTCCAACGAAAATGGTTCCATCACTTTGACTGGGATTGGTCTATTATCACTGACTGGAATATTGTAGCTAGCAGCAAGTTTATGTTTGTTAAATATAAAGGTAAAAATGGGACACAGTACCACTTACTCGTTATCTTTCTTAGTACACTTTTCCGTTTAGCTAATTAATGAAAAATATGAACTTAATGACTATAAAAATAAAGTACACTTCACAATTTGTAATGTTGCTTCGTAAAAAATCTATTTAGCCTGTAAGGGACCATCTCGCATATAAGAACCTTGGGATCAAGACCCTTTAACTCGAGAACGCTTGGAGGTATCGAGTTAAAATTAAAACCATACACACAAGTCTGCGGTCTTTTGAAGTTGTGAAAAAATCAAACTTCTGAATTAACGAAAAAAAAAGATACGGCCGTTTATGTCGCAAAAAACATATATTTCGATACTCAAGGGAATCAAAGTTCATAGGGTGAATCTCGTTGACCTAGAAACCTGAAATTTGGCATAAAACAAGGTCTCATAGAACAAGTACAGGGAAAAATCAGAAAACTGTAAATTTGTAGATCAGATCACTACAAAAAAAAAATTGTTTGCAATTCGGAAAAAAATTTGTAACTCAATTCGGGAATTGATTTCGGTAAATTTGTACAGACTCTTCAGTGCGCGAGTCCGACTCGCACTTGCCCTTTTTTATTTTAGTTACTGTATCCTCACTCAAGCCTGAAAAGAAATATTTTAAGTTAGTCGAAATGCAATAAAAATTTAAAGTATCAATACTCTTTATACTAGCCATCGAAAATATTGACAAAAATAAAATAAACAAAATATCGTCATGTTTTAATGAACTTCCGATTAATTTATATATATTTGGGGATAACAGGGACAGGAGTTCACCTAGGAAGTCTAAAAACATTAAAATAAAAGTGTTACGTACCAAAAACACAGCATACCAATGTTTCCCAAGTTCGTGACTTTGTTTTGATCAATTATGGTGTCATTTGCCATTTGTTATCTTTGGCAAAACTGTAATATATTAAATATTATTTCCCTTACAGCTCAGTGAAATTTTTTATCACATTTCTGAAGATTTCAATTAAAAATCACAATAAAATAACACAATAAACAAACCTGATATGACGTTTGCCATTTGACGGATGGCTGGGTTGTGTTGCTACTTAAAATCTTTAATGTTGTTTTCACTTTACGCCACGACGGTTCTTTTATCGCACAGACTATATACCCTCGGCTGTAGCAAAGATGAAAAATTTCAGTAGACCGTCTGCTTTCATAAACCAAAAAATCATTTGAAAGTATGCCCGGAAATTTAACCATACCTACCGTTGAGAACTGGCATGTTTGTACGCCAATTACTTACTTTCGTAATTTGTAAAGAGCATCACGCTTCGATTTCAAACTTGGTATCATCTTCCTCAAGCTTAATAGTTTCTTCAAAAATGTTACTTACTGATTGTCATTCCTTCTGTACTCTTTCTCTGCATTTATTCATTGTAACGTTAATCAAATTCTTATCGAGGTTAGATTTACAGGTATGTCCGCTTTCCCTCAGAATCGACTCAGAATCATTACGTAATGTTATGGATCTATTGTTTCTTCTTTCGGTGTCCGTAAATGTAAAAACAGAACCACGACCTTTGCTAGTAGATGCCATTGAATTATTTCACCAAACCGAGCACAAAAACGAATAAAAGTAATTGTGGATATTTACTTACAATGTAATGACACATAATTGACGGCCAAAATAATGCCCGTCAATTGTTAATAAACAGTTAGAGCCTGGCAGCATCTACATCAATTATTCCAGGAACGTTGTTTAAATCACAGATATTTTTTGTATTATTTTGAATATTAAATTGAGTTTAAGGGATGATTGGCCCCATAGATCGGTCTGTCTTCTTGTAAAAGGTTTTAAAATAGTTGTCTGGTGAACATATATAAAAATCAAGCATGAAAATTGACGTGAAGTTATATCATTATTTTGGGAGCTTTAAAGCGTCTGTAAAGCAATACGGCCCACGGAATGTGTCTGGTATTGGAGACTTGATTTTAAAGATATTGCCTAAAATATACGTAAAAATCAGCTTGGAGAATTTACTGATTTTTTTGAAGTACTGTTTTTATGTACCTCGATTACCTGATACCTGAAAATTGGCTAAGCAAGTAAGCAGATAGGCATGCGTTCTTAGTACATACTAACAGTACTCAATCGTCCACATTTCCTTCGTCAGAAAATAAATGACGTCTGGCGGCCGTGGGATCTTGGACTAGTAAGTAAATAAGAAACTACAGCATTCGGCTTTTTCCTTTGTAAGTTTCTACAAGTAAGTTATGTGAATTCAAAACACGTGTTTTCATCGACTGTACATGGACTTGACCAATAGCATATTTGGCAAATTTCATAATTGGACAAACCGACGATTTGACGAACTACAGCTTTGACCATCAAATTTGACGAAATGCCGATTTAACGAATATCAGACTTGACCAAAGTCGTTTAACCCTAACAAGATGTTTGTTTGAGAAAGTAGTTTTTTTATGGTTTATGGTTTATTATGTATATAAAGGAGAATGCTCTGGCTCCATAGGAAAAAAACCCAGCTGCGGTGGAAACGAGATTTATCTCAAATGATATCGATATTAATAAGTAATAAGATAGTAGCCGGTTATGATCGTCATTCTTACTATTTTATAAAAATTACTAGTTTTATATTTGAGGCGTTTTGATTTAAAAACATTTTATTTAATTATATTTTATTGCTTTTTTCAAAAATATGGTTCGGTGTATTATTTCTGTGTCAATTCAATTCACCCATGTAGCATGCGATTCAAAAATCATATGCTATATGGGTACTAGTGATGTAACGAATGTCTGACTTCTCACATTCGCGAATGCGAATATTCAAATTCAATATTCGCAAATGCGAATGCGAATATTGACTTTCAAACAAAGTGCGCGCAAGATGTCATACAGGTTTCACAATTCGTGTCAGTCAAGTTTAAACCGAACATAACAGAGCCGTAACAGACTTATTAAATGAAGCTTAACATAAAAAGTTAAAAAAAGAACACAGATTCCGGCAGGGAATTCCACTCCTCAGATGTAAGCATAACGCATAAGTGTGTTCCCAAAACCCACATACCCGTCTGCCATGTACCGGGGTGGCAACGCCGTACGTCTTGTGTTCCGATGATGGAACGGACTTGGCGGATTAAATTCTGCAATTCCAATGGACACTTCCCGAAATGTAAACAATAAAAAACCGGCAGGCTAGTAACTGCGTATCGATGCGCTTGTCAAGTCAAAACTCCAAAGTCAAGTCTTTGGAGTTTTGAGTTTTGCATCGTCGCCGATGACCTTCTTGGCTCGCTTCTTAATCGGCTCTTGTGCATCAAGCTGGTATTTGGTATCGTCCCACCCTTGCTAAGATCCCCAATTATTTGGCAGGTAGTTGAGCTCTTGCTTCGATGTAGAAGCTGAAATTGAGGGTAGACGACAACGACACCCCAAGGTGATCGGTTTAACAAGGGTGGAACGAGGGGGGGTTCATGGGGGTCATGACCCCCCCCCCCCTCCCCCGGGCTAGGTCCAGGACGTACATAGGTGGACCACTGATTAAAATTGTTAAACTGTTTTTATATATTTTTTTGGCACAATATAGATTTTATGTACCCATTTTTTACCTGAATTTATTATTATTAAAATTAAATAATAACTTCGTGTGACTTGACCATGACTATTGTGACGGGGCTGCTCTCAAGCGGCTCCTGCTCAACCTTGGGGTCCAGACGCCTCCTGCCGGAGGCTCTACGCGGGAATCGTTCGGTCCTTGGCCTTTTATGAGGCGCCAGTGTGGGCGTCGTCGCTGCTTCACCAACCGCAGACCCAGCTGAACGTATGCCAGGGGATCATGGCAATACGGATGGAGCCTCCTTGCTGGCCTGCCACCTTTGGATCTGGAGGCAACTGGAGGATCTGGATTTGCGCGTGGAGATGCAATGCCAGGGCAACAGTCCGCTGCCATGACAGGTCGCGGCATGGTGGACAGAGCTCCGGCGGGATCTCATGGTGAAATGGCGTCAGCGACTATCGCAACCCAGCGCTGGGCAAGTCACAATTATGGCGGTAAGTCCTCTCTTTGAGGCATGGCTGGAAAGACCTCATGGCGTTGTCACCTTCCGCATGACGCAGTTTGTCACCGGACATGGTAAATTCGGGAGGTTCCTCTACCGGAATCGTGGCGGACATGACTGTGCAGAACGCTAGGAGGACACGGTGGAGCACACAGTGGAGGTGTGCCTCGCATGGGCAGAGCATCGCCGTGCGATCGGCGGCGGCGATCTCGCGCCGCGCCTTTGTTACAGGCCATAGTTCGGAGCGAGGAAGAGTGGCAGTCGGTCGCCTCTTTCTGCGATGCAGTAATGCTAGCAATGCGTGCCTGCCGCCGCCGGGATTCCGACTCTTATTTCTGGCCGCCGTAGGCGCGGGCTTGCAGACTGCGAGCTATGCGTAGCTCGCTGTCCGACCGTCCAATAACTGTTCGGATCGAGCCCAAGTTGCCAACGGCGCGTTTTGTTCCCGCGCGCCTCAAGTAGTTGTCAGCAACAACAAGAGCCCAGCCAGGTCGATGCCTACCAGGGCCAGGGTTATCCGAAAGGGAAGCTCGGCCCTGGTACGAAAACCAATCCTTCTTGTTTTTTGTACCGGGGCCGAGCTTCCCTTTTCCCTTCCCTTTCCCCCGGGGTGGGTTTTTTTAGTCAGTGACACTATCTTCCGCTCCACCCAAGGACGGGGGATGTCATTTGGATAATTTTATCCACAAAAAAAAGGGAGGGGGTCACATAGTCGTAACTATGTGAACCCCTTTTTTATGGTTAGAAAAAATCACACATGCACGATATGCGTGTGGAGATGAAACTATGTGACCCCCTGGCGCCAAAGCGGGATTCGCCCTTGGTCGGTTATTGGCATGGTCATACACCGGAAAGATAGAGACGAGTAGAATTGGCTCTGTTTAGCGGAAAAAAGTGCCATTGCCCTTGACCAAAATGGCATCTATTCTAAGACTGTCTGACTGTGTTTGAGAGACATCTTGAAGAGACTGGATCTGACACCCAATACCAGGCACGCCGGACATGGAACTCTCAACAACAGTGCTATCGTCTGCATACCTAAGGCCGGGTTCCCACTAAACTAAAAGAGGTAAAACAGCTGGAGGGCCTAGTGGGTGTAAAATTTATATGAAACTATTCACATTATCCCAGATCCGGCATTTTTACCGAGCGTTTTGCCACTGCGAAGTGCCGGTAAAAATACCGGACCGGAGTAATGTGAACGAGTTTGTGCCGGATCGCTCGCCCCGCCCGTGCACCTTGAGGTGAGTACTTGACTGACCGGGATCAGGTGTAATGTGAACACTGTTCCGACATCCGGCTTCCGGTACATTTACCGGTCCGGCATAGTGGGAACCCGGCCTAAAGGTGTCGGCCGGGTCATTCATGTGCAGCAAGAACAGTGTTGCCGGGAGTATTGACCCCTAAGGGACCTCGGCATCAATAACCATTTGTTCCCCGAGAAGTTTGCGATCCAATCACACAGACCAGTGATTAGACCGAACGAAGAAAGCTTAGCAATAAGGGTTTCATGTCAGCTCAGAAAGCCTTTGAGATCCGCTTCCCCATGCTTCTCGATGGTCTCGCTACAGATGTGAATGGCATACGCTAGAAGGTCCCCAGTAGACCAGTTTCGCCAAAAACTGTATTTCAGGTCACTGAGGATGTCGTTAGCTTCTAGGTATGCCAGAAGCCTTTACGTAAATTACGTAACGGAGATGGATCGGTAGTTTGCCAGGTCAGCCCGACTGCCCTTCTTGGGCACTGGCTTACGGCTTACGTTATCTTGCTTCCAAGCCATCGGCACATTTTTAGGCTCATATGTGAGGCGAAATAGGCGGGTCAAGATTGGAGAGTTTTAAAGTTTCACAAGTTTTAAAAACAACTGCTGGTTGCCTGTCGGGGCCAATGGCTATATTCACGTATAGGTTACGCAGAACCCTATGATGGATACGAATATCCGACATACTCGTCACACACCGATTTGGAGAAACTGCGAATCACCGAAATATAGTTATGTTCATTTGAAAAGATTTGTTGTTTATAATTTGTGATACTGCAAATGTGAAATAAAGTTGTGCGATGGAAAAACATTTAAGTAAATATAAAATCATATAAGTTGTATTGTCTTTCTACCCATTCAATGAAAATATTATTTCCTTTTTTTTGTCAGAAACATTCGCATGTTTTTTGCGAATGCGATTGTCAAAAAATGTGCTTATATTCGTGAATGCAAATGCGAACATTCGTTACATTACTAATGGGTACTCCAAACCGAAATCGTCAACGGCGCGCACTGTTCCACTAGCACCTAAAGATGTCAGCAAACCGTAGGAGACCCGCGTCGGCGATGAAACGGCGAAACAAACATCATTGCCGATTTCTCACTGAAAAAGCGTCTCATAAATCTTGTTTTTTTTTTTTTTGTATAATGAACGGCTACGATGCTTATCCAAAGAGATATCGGCGATAATATGTTCTTCACCGTTTCGATGGGTCGCCCAAGGGGTTTTAGTCTTACAGCTCCTAATATATAAACCTAGGATTTATTGTGTATTTTTATAAGTTTTGACGAATTTAAATTACGTTTTTTTTTTTTTTAAAAAAAAAGCGACACTTTTTTCAGCGAGAAATCAGTGATATATGTTCTTCACCGTTTTGATGGTGTGGCTATTGGGTTTTAGTTTTACAGCTTCTAAAATATAAACATAGGACTTTTTTTTCCAATATTTTTACAAATGCGATCTGTTATTTACCTAAATTTCAGGTTCCTCTCTAACTTTTAGTTTTAAAGATCTCCGCGTTTGAATGGCGCGGCCACGTCCAAACCATTATAAGTTTTAAACCATAACTCAAAGTTATTGTTTTAAAAATGTACGGTTCTGGGAATCGAATTTTACAAATTTTTACAAAATCTCAGCAAATTTTTTTTTTTGTTAAATATCGCCATGGCCATGGTTGAAACGCACACGTTACAAAATCTCAGCATATATTTTTTTTGTTAAATATCGCTATGGCCATAGTTGAAACGCACACGTTGCAGGTTTGTGTTATTATTATTTTTATTCAATTATAGTACGTAACATACAACATTATTTTAGTATATGCGAAATCTGAATATAGTTTGTTCAGAATCAGAAACTGAATCGATTTCAATAACTTTTACTCCATGTTATATTGCGGTGGCGACGCCCGGGTGTTGCCACTGTGTAGACCGCCCGGAGGACACGGTGGAACACACGGTACCTAGAAGTGTGACCCGCTAGGGCAGAGCATCGCCGTGTCCTTGTGAAGGGCCCGCTCGGCGGCGGCGATCTCTCGCGCTGCCTTGATACAGGCCATGGTCAGAAGCGAGAAGGAGTGGCAGGCGGTCGCCTCCTGCGAAGCAGTAATGCTAGCAAAGGTGGAGGCCGACCGCATTAGGCAACGGCGCTCACGCCCGAGCCGCTGCCGCGCCTGGATTCCGATCACGATTTTCGGGCCACTGTAGGCTCGGGCTTGCGGACGGCCAGCAATGGGTAGCTCGCTGTCCGATCGTCCAGTAACTGTCGGGACCAAGTCATCGATGACGCGCACTGTTCCCGCGCGCCTCAAGGAGTTGTCAGCAACAGCAGGGCCCCAGCTGGGTCGAAGCCTATTGGGACCAGGGTTAGCTCCGAAAGGGAAGCTCGGGCCCCAGTACGAAAGGCAAAAAGGAACATGGTGGGTTTTGTAGTCAGTAAGAATCTGATACTATCTGGACACTTTTGCCCTTCCGCCCAAGGGCGGGGGATGTCATTTGAATCACTTACCCACCAATAAAAAAACAAGTTATTTTTTTTCCCCAAATGTATTTAAAAACGGTTACAACTTGTAACACCACCGACACTAAGTGCCTATAACACAGGTCACGGCAGGTCATAGCGGGCATGGGGCACCAGCGCGCAGCTGGGTGCGGGAGCAATACCCTCAGTCCCTCAACCCCGGGTGGCCCGGAGACAATGTACCTATATGTCGCCAACCAGGTACCATAACGGGCTTATAACTTTGTGATTTTTCATAATACAGTTTTGAAAGGATCATGGCGAAGTCCCGAACAAAATTTTGCTGCCATATTTTTTTAGCATCAGCTGATGCAGAATATACAAAAGCATACAGATTAGATAAAAAAAAAACTGAGACCGTACCTACTATTAAAGGAATCCGTACATTAAAGATATTCTAGTTTAACTTTAATAAGATTACGTATATTATATCAATAATATCTACGTACCTCCTTAATAATTAAAAAAAGCATTTTTGAACGATCGACTAGTTGTCGTGTCATAATGTCATGTTTTCTTTTTCTATAAGTAATTAGGCTGGCGGCAGTTGAAAGTCTAATGCCATGCTTTTTTCTGATGATGTGATTCTCGATATTGTATTTATTGTAGTGACAATGTCATATTCTGTAAGTATAGTCTGTCTAATAAGTTAAACGACTTGGGTAATTGTTAGGGTAAAATGAAATCTGATGTAGTCAACACTGGTTCAGAAATCAAGGTTGATTATGTGATCTTGGTCCTTGTTTAATAATGGAACCTTATAAAAAGTATTCAATTTAGGTTTTTTTTTAATAATAATTTAATACTATTAAGGGACTTTTTAACAATAAAAATGCAAAAGATTTTCTTTTAAAATATATCTACATTATGATATTCTTATTACAAAAGTAGTATAGATTTGCAAAGACATAATACTGTCATAAGTAATAAAATAAATTGGAATCGTACCTACGAGAAATCTGATTCTAAATATTCTATTCCACTAACTGATTCATCATCACTAGCTATACTACGATCAAGATCTATCGTATAATTATCATCATCTCAAAAAACAAGTGAATGACAACTAAAATTCCGGTTGCAAACATTAGATTTTTAATTTTCTTAAAAAAAATCTAAGTCGTTTAACTTACTAGACAGACTACAAACAGTTATTTTTAATGTTATGTTTATTATCTAATGCGAAAATGTATTTCCTAAGTATTTATTATCAATATATAATACAAAGCACATTATGTTACTTGACCAAGATTTATATTAAGCTTACGTTCGGCCACTACCCAAGGTTCCCAACCCCTCCCTTTCCGGTTACTTTCGTCCAACATGCATCCTACCGTTCCTGTCCAAGGTGCTCGGGGCCTGTGTTCATAAACAGTTCTCCAACTTCATTTACCAGAACTCCCTCATCAGCCCATTCCAATCTGGATTTAGGCCTGAGCATAGTACTGTGACAGCTCACCTTAAAGTATTTGACGATATAAGGCGGGGAATGGAAGACACCAAAGTTACTTCTCCAATACTTTTAATACCGTCAGCCACGAAGTCCTCTTGTCTATCATTTGTTATCTCATGGTCTCTCACGAGGTACTGGAATGGTTTTATTCCTATCTTCGGTGGCGCCAGCAGTCAGTTCGTGCTGGAGACTCTGCTTCAGGGTGGTGCGACCTTGCAGCTGGCGTCCCTCAAGGCGGTATTTTATCTCCTCTTTTGTTCTCTGTTTTTATAAAATTTATAACTATAAACCTCAGTGTGTGTATCATCTCTATGCTGATGATTTGCAGTTGTACTGTCGGTCAAGTGTGGACAATATATCGGATGCGATCGAGGAGCTAAACCGAGATTTACAGGTAATTAAAAACTAGCCTGATAGATTCGGTGTGGCGGTTAATCCTACGAAGTGTCAGGCTATTATAGTTGGGAGCTAATCTTCCAACAACACGGTAATTCCGTTTGGCTCCGAGGTCAGGAATCTTGGTCTGTATGTCGATGCTTGTCTTGATTACCGGAAGCAAATCACAAATGTCAGTCAAAAAGTCACTGGAACGTTGCGGTCTCTCTATCGTCTGAAGAATCTTCTCCCAGCTCACATAAAGGCAATACTTGTACAGTCCCTAATCTTTCCCATAATCGACTATGCTGATGTGTGCTACTATGACCTGAATGCAGATCTTCTCAATAAACTTGACCGTCTTCTGAATAACTGCATTCGATTTGTCTTCAACCTCCGTAAGTACGATCATTTATCCGAGCATCCTTTGCTTTTGAAATGGTTACCTATTCGTCAGCGTAGAGCGCTAAGGGCATTGACTACCCTGTTCTCTTTTCTAGATAATCCTTCTTCCCCTTCTTATCTGATGTTTCTGTACTACCCTAAGGTCGACTAGCAGATGGTTTCTTATTATTAAATATATCTATAGGAAGTCAACTAAAAAAAAGCGAGTCGGACTTGCGCACTGAGGGTTCCGTAAAAAACACATGAAAACAGTTCAATTCCCAAATAGAGTTATGAAGATTTTTCCGAATCACAAGAATAGTTTTTTTTGTGACGTAACTACAAATTTACAGTTTTCAGAATTTTACCTATACAAGGTGTAAGGGACAGTCCTCCACAAACTTTAAGGGTTTTGCTCAATAGACGAAACTGAACAAATTTCCACAATACTTTTTTTCAGGAAACGAAAAAAAAATCCGCCTCACCATACAAAATTATAAACTTGATTGAACAGTTTGTATGGAGAGGCCGATATTTTTATTCGTTTCCTAATAAAAAAAATTGTGGGCTCTTAAAGTTTGTGGAAAGCTGTCCCTTACACCCTTTATTAGTGCTATGAGACCTTGCTTCATGCCAAATTTCGGAATTGTAGCTCAATGGGGAGTACCGTATAAATTTTGATTCCCTTAGGGATGTCAAAACACACGCTTTTCGCAACATAAACGGCCGTATCTTTTTTTTTACCCCAGAAGTTTAATTTTTTCTTAATTTCAAGGGACCATAGACTTGAGAATAGACTTTTAATTTCACTGCAATACCTCCACTCGTTCCCAAGATAAGACCGGGTTTCCACTGACGCGGAGCGGGGCGGAGAGGAGCTTAGCGGTGCACGAATTGACCAATCATTATGCTCGAAATCTCCGCTCCGCTTCAATGGAAACAGCACGAGCGGGGTGGAGCAGAGCTGAGCGGATATTCATAATAAAAATACAGCTAGGCGATGCGGTGTGGAGGACAATGAGCATTAGCGGAAGACAGCGGGGCGGTGCGTGACTCACGCGCAGTGCCTCAGTTAACCTATAAAGTGTTTTGTCGAATCCAGAATCTTTGTTTTCTTTTCGAATCCAAAAAAGTCGCATCAGTCAATGCTGCTTCATCTGATTCGTTATCTTCGTCTTCAAGTAGAGAAAGATATAAAATGATTGCTTTTTTCTTTTTAGACGACAACATGACGTATGGTCTTTCTGAGAGATTGAGTGTAACTAAGCGCAAAAATACGCGATTCCTAAAGTATGCTCCGCTCCGCTCCATTCCACTCCACTCCGCTCTGTTTCAGTGAAAACACTGACCACTTTTCACAGCTCTTCACCGCTTCTCTCCGCCCAGCTCCGCATCAGTGGAAACGCGGTCTAAAGGGTCTCTACAGACAGACAGGCAGGCAGAGAAGTAACTTTTAAGTATTCAATTTTTTTTTCTACAATTCATGTTTTATTTTTTATTTTACCGTTTTTTTAGGATTCCATACCTCAAAAGGCAAAAATGAATTGTTGATAAAAAAAAATTGAATATTTAAAAGTTACTTTTCTGCCAGCCTGTCTCTCCGTCACAAGACCCTTTATTTTGGGAACGAGTAGATGTATTGTAGTGAAATTAAAAGTCTATGGTCCCTTGAAGCTAAGAAAAAATCAAACTTCTGGGTTAACGAAAAAAAAAGATACGTCCGTTTATGTTACGAAAAAACGTGTATTTTGACACCCTCAAAGGAATCAAAATTCGATCGACTACGCGTCACTCCTTGGGTTTGCCTGCTTACTGACAATTTGGTTGTTTCATTTACTAAACCTAAATCCCTAATTAGTGATTTTAGTGTACGCCACATTGGCCTTCCCGTTGACCTAGAATTCTGAAATTTAGCATGAAGCAAGGTCTCATAGCACTAATATAGGTAACATTCTGAAAACTTTAAATTTGTCATTATGTCACAAAAAACTATTCTTGTGATTCGAAAAAATCTTCGTTACTCAACTTGAGAATTGAACTGTTTTCATGTGTAAATTTGTACGGAGGTCCACTCACTTTTTTTTTAGTTGACTTCCTATAGATATATTTAATCATAAGAAACGATTAGATATTGTTATTATTTTAATAAAATGATTTTAAGCATTTGTTCAATCAATTTACTTGCTGCTTCTTGCTGCTTGTAAAAAAAATGGACTAATATGCCTCCTGGCAATATCCAGAATCATAATCTGCATGCTTTTCCGAGTCCGAAACCATTCACAGAAGGCGGTTCTCATATTTTGCATACTCAATTCCCTTTGGCGCCTTCTCTACTAGGTACTAACACCTTTTTTTTTATGGTGGGAAAAAATCATGCATTGACATCCCCCGCCCTTGGGCGGAGCGGGAGATAGTGTCAGACTCTTACTGACTAAAAGACCCACCCCTTTCCTTCTAGCCTTCATACCGGGGCTCGAGCGCCCTTTCGGATAACCCTGGCCCCAGTAGGCTTCGACCCGGCTGGGCCCCTGCTGTTGCTGACAACTCCTTGAGGCGCGCGGGAACAGTGCGCGCCTTCGACGACTTCGGCTTGGTCCGGACAGTCACCGGACGACCGGACAGTGAGCTACCCATTGCTCACTGTCCGCAAGCCCGCGTCTACGTTGGCCGGAAATCGGGATCAGAATCCCGGCGACGGCGGCGGCGATAACGCCGTTGCCTGATGCGTTCGGCCTCCTCCTTTGCGAGCATTACTGCTTCGCAGAAGTTGGCGACCGCCTGCCACTCCTCCTCGCTCCGGACCATGGCCTCAACCAAGGCCCGGCGCGAGAGGTCTCCGCCGCCGATCGCCCCCACGAGGGCACGGCGATGCTCCGCCCAAGCAGGGCACACCTCGACCGTGTGCTCCACCGTGTCCTCCGGGCGTTCCACACAGTGGCGACACCCGGGCGTCACTTCCGCATGAATCCGGTGCAGGAAACTCCCGAACGAACCATGTCCGGTGAGGACCTGCGTCATACGGAAGGTAAGGACGCCGTGAGGCCTTTCCAGCCACGCCTCAAAGAGGGGACTTACCGCCATGATTGTGGCATGCCCAGCACTGGGTTGCGATAGTCGTTGACGCCATTTCACCATGAGATCCCGCCGGAGCTCTGTCCGCCATGCCGTGACCTGTCGCGGCAGCGGACTTTCACCCCGGCGTTGCATCTCCACGCGCATATTGTGCATGTGTGCAAGGACTGTTGCCTCCAGATCCCACGGTGGTAGGCCAGCCAGAAGGCTCGCCGCTTCGCGGGAGACCGTGCAGTATCCCCGCACCATCCTTAGCGCCATGACCCTCTGGCAGGCGTTCAGTATGGCCGCCGGTCGCTTTTTCAGCGATGGCGCCCACACCGGCGCCCCGGCCATGGACCGAACGATCCCCGCGTAGAGCCTCCGGCAGGAGGCGTCTGGACCCCCAAGGTTGGGCAGGAGCCGCTTGAGCGCAGCCCCAGCCCGGTTGAGCTTGGGAGCCAGACGTCGGAAATGCTAGGTACTAACACCTGTCGTGTTTCAGGTTTCGTATATAGGTACTAAAAATAAGGTTGTATAATGAAATTACCGTTTTTTCTTTTAATCAACTGGTCGTTTATAAAAAAGTAGGTTATTTACAACACTCATTTGTGACAAGTATTATAAAATTTGCTAAATTGACTGTATCAACGATTGATAGTATATGGGGCTTGTATAAAAAACAAGCCATATATGGGCCTTGTATAAAAAACAAGCCTACCACAAAATCTCCATAATTTATCTACATATTATAACTTGTCATTTCAAATGTGTTTATATGAGTGTCTAGAAATAAATTATTCATCACTACATAGTGTTTATGTTTAATTTAAAACGCGTATACGTTATTTGGTTTGCATAAGATTCTCATAATCAACTTTAGTGCTTAAATTATTGTTAGATATGGGTTTGTATATAAATAATTAATAATTTTGGTTTGTATATTATTACCTTAAAGCCGCTACTATAAAAAGTTGAGAATAAATTCAAAAGTGATAGAAATATGTATAAAATTAAGGTAAATAACTATGTATTATATATATACATATACACATACTTATAATAGTGCTTAGAGAATTACTCAAATATATTCCTTAGCAAATATTAAGATTTTTACTTACGGCTACAAAAAAACCATACAACGTCTCTTTTAAAAAAATCAAAAATGTTTTAAATAACTTTGTGCAATAGTCTAAATAAAAATAGAAGTAGGTATCCATCTAACCTTTAAATACTGTTCAGACCTGCCTACGTGGTATTCGCTACCCAAAGCAAATAGTCTAGTCAAATTAGGTCATTTTTAGGGTTCCGTAGCCAAATGGCAAAAAACGGAACCCTTATAGATTCGTCATGTCTGTCTGTCTGTCTGTCTGTCTGTCTGTCCGTCCGTCCGTATGTCACAGCCACTTTTTTCCGAAACTATAAGAGCTATACTGTTGAAACTTTGTAAGTAGATGTATTCTGTGAACCGCATTAAGATTTTCACACAAAAATAGAAAAAAAGCAATAAATTTTGGGGGTCCCCATACATAGAACTGAAACTCAAAATTTTTTTTTTCATCAAACCCATGCGTGTGGGGTATCTATGGATAGGTCTTCAAAAATGATACTGAGGTTTCTAATATCATTTTTTTCTAAACTGAATAGTTTGCGCGAGAGACACTTCCAAAGTGGTAAAATGTGTGTCCCCCCCCCCTCTAACTTCCAAGATAAGAGAATGATAAAACTAAAAAAAATATATGATGTACATTACTATAAAAACTACCAACGAAAATTGGTTTGAACGAAATCCAGTAAGTAGTTTTTTTTTAATGCGTCATAAACCGAAAAAAATATACTATTATTAAAACATCGATCAAAGTTACAACACATTACAAGAACTTTTATATTATGTTACTAGCTGCTACGGAACCCTTCATGGGCGAGTCCGACTCGCACTTGGCCGGTTTTTTAATAAAGATTGGATTAAATTCTCTGGAGAGGCAAAAACGTTTCTGATGGTATTGTATGAGTGAAAAATAGAGTATAAAAAAAATAATCATTTGGCACCCGTGAAAACTGTTTATTGCTCATAACTAACCAGAGAATATAGGTGTGCTTACCATTTTTTTTTTTGTATGGTATATTAAACCTCAACCTACATTATTGCATTTTAATTATTTTAATTTGACCAACGCAGCATTAAAAAAAAATAAAAATGTTATTTTTGGCCATTGCGACATTTGGGAAAATTATGTAGTGTTGTAAACTGACGAAAGTGTTATACATTTCGACCTAAGTACATGATTGATTTTGCACCCCAGTGCGACGTATGGAAATTAGTTTTTCACGTTTTTTTGCCTCTGTATTTCGGGGGAAATTTAAGTAGTTTTGAAAATAATCACAATTACATTAATTTGGTTTCCTTTATATTTGCACCCTATAAAAAAAATGCATTTTTAAAGGAACATACGTTTTTCTAGTTTTGTCTTAATTGCCAAAGAACTACCTATTACGCCATGGAAGTGACAAGCGCGCGACACGGAATAATAAACTGACAAGAAGAGATAAGCGTAGTCATTACCTAGAAGTGTTGTGGGATGTATTTTACGAGGAAGGAGTACTTTCTGATTGTAAATGCTCTGTTAGTAAAGAAACCTAATTTAAAAAAAAAAAAAAAACAGTTAAAAAAGCCGTCTATGTTTCAACAAAAAAAAAAAAAAAAACGAGAGTGTCCTGCAAGCATGTCCTTTATTTATCTTCTATACATACATATAAATAAAATTGGTGTATCTGTTTGTAATATTGAAGTAACTGCTTTTTACTACATGCATATGAATATCTAGCGACCCGCCCCGGCTTCGCACGGGTGCAATGCTGATACTAAATACACTACAGAAAAACTGTGAACGTTGTATATTAAAACATAGCGGCCCGCTCCGGCTTCGCACGGGTATAAAATATATAGCCTATGTGATTAAAATCGATTCAGTAGTTTTGATTTATTCATTACTGCCCGTGGCCCGCACGCGTTAAATTTTGAGTAAAACAATCCCCCTTTCCCTATACCATGAAGAGGCACGCTCTTGCCGCATCGGGCGGCCGGCCGGTACCGCCGCAAACGCTACGTCCCGCAATTTTTAAATCTGTAATATCTTCGAAAATATTCACTTAAATCATACGGTGTAAAGGGCCATATAGATCTATATTAAATGAACAATGTATTCAAGGTATTTAATTGGTTAAGGATTAATGCTGTATTGGTTAAAATCGCTTCGAAAATTAGCCATTATTTGTCGTAAAAAGTAAATGACAAAAAAAAGTTATTGTGGGTTATCCATAAGAGATAGACATATACCATCACGGACTTTTCTGTAGACCTTTTCAATGTGTACAATACTTAGTACATTATTTTGATAAAACTCGTAGGGTTCAGCCTGCGTTTGCAATGTAAGCGGAAAAAATGTAATTATTTACGACATCACATTAGAAACCTCAAAAATAACACTTCTCCACTATTTAATGTATTTTATTATACATATAAACCTTCCTCTTGAATCACTCTATCTATTAAAAAAAACCGCATCAAAATCCGTTGCGTAGTTTTAAATATTTAAGCATACAAAGGGACATAGGGACAGAGAAAGCGACTTTGTTTTATACTATGTAGTGATATATTATATTCATATGCATGTAAGTAGTAAAAAGCAGTTACTGTAGTATATGGTATATAGAGTTTGACCATCGAAAGAAGACACCAAATTATTAATGAAACGTATGGCAGCATTTAAAAAAAAATAAGAATTGTCAAAATTGTTTTCCTGCATCTTATTATACTCATTTTGCTTAAAATAATGCCATAAACAATCACTAGTTCGATGGAAAGGCTACTATTTAATATAATGGAAAAATTTAAAGACGCAAAAAGTGAATTAATTTAAAAACATGCAGATAATATGCGACGGTTGGATACAATAATATCATTTCTAGGTTAGTTTTTTAATTACTATTATAAAAACTTGATACTTTTTGACTATTTCATAATTGTAATATTACTCACACGGTGTATTATACTTTTCAGGAGGTTTCGGCAATGAATAGACGAAACTCCTAATAATGAAAACAGTAAAGGACAAAATAATGGAAATGTAATGGAAAGTTGTATATTTCGTATGCGCGCTATCTAGCAAAGTAGCGGCGGACATTTGAAAGAAATTATATTCCATACATAATGACATCAATCGGTCATCCAAATTAATAAAAAAAATCGATTACACACAATTTGTTTTATTCAAATTTAAAGATTCCAGGGAAGTGTTTATTGAAAGGCCCACTGGCTCCACAAATGATTGGACCTGTGCTTTGTATAACATTCGATGTTGTCTGATATGAAGCGCCGTCAGTGCCGGATTAAACCGACGCGGAGTCTATTGCTAATTCGACCAAGGGGTACTACTAATCAATTAATTAAGTAGTAAGGTATTAATTAATTTAGTACTTTTGGAAAACCATCGTTTTTTGCATACCCCGAATGATTAGAATTTTGCTTAGGACGTTTTAGGTTTTCTTTTGACAAGTAATACAGAATTAAGAAGTCTTTTCGATGCTGATGGCGTAGCCTTTGTGAATTTATACAGAAAAGCTGTACAGTTAAGATTTACTAATAGGATGCAACATTTATTTTTGTTTGAAGTAGTCAGATTTAGCCAATTTTTAAGTTGAATAATCTTTCTGAGAGATTTTTCTCATAATCATGCCAACATCGATAGTCATCATCATTTCAGCTGAAAGGCTTCCATCGCTAGACAAAGGTTTTTCCTATGTCACCACAAGGGCCGGTCCATTTTATCACGCCTCCATCGAATCACGTGAACCTTACTAAATAAAAGGTTATTCTTAACCTTGTTGCGAGACCTTTCAACGTTACGTCTTCAGGTATCCGGTCGCTGTTCTGCGAGCAATGTACCCAGCTTACTGCCACTTAAGCTTATCTTCCTCTCTATTGCTCTTTGTGTTACTTCAAACCATCTGATGAGGCGCATTGTGAACAACCACGTTTCAGAGCCAAATGTCACTACGCACAGGCAATATAATATTCACATAGACACACAAAATAGGTAATTCCCTAAAAACCTTGTTTAAGCTTATTCTTAGTAGGGTTATTAAGATTGAGCTTAACCTACACACATTAAAATTAAGTGGTTTTAGCTAGCGCTGCTAGAAGCTGCTGGCTAAAGCTACCCTTTCTAAAATAAGCTTGAACAAAGCTTTTATTTACCAATAACTTTAAAGATCACTTGCGTAAAAAGTACGATGATGGGATAAATTCTAAGAGATCTATTCTGTAGTTTGCTTGCAGGATAGTCTGAAGTAAAGTGTCTATCTCATCACATCCAAAAAAATCAGCTGTACCTATTTAGTTTTCACGCAGTACCAATATTTTGACTAGATGTTTTTTTAATGTTTTAAAAAAATGCGGGATCCCTTAACGCGCGGGACCAAAAATGGGGGCGTCTGTAACATTTGCTACTCTTGCTACATGGCTAATCCACCGCTGAGAGCCATCTAACCTTTGCATGAATGTCGAGTTTCCTAGCAGCTACCGTAGCTTTGTGCTCAAGGAACTGCCCAAAGTTTAAGGAAATTTCAACTCCCAAGAGCTGAAGGCGGTCGATAGACTCCAAGGATACATTCTAAAAAGCAGGTGCCATGGTGATCAGGCTGCTTTTGGCAGTGAACGGACATGCTTGAGTTTTGGCAGCATTGAATATCGCGACTAAATAAGCAGCACATGTTTAATTGTTAAAAATCAAAATCATTTTATTTCACATAGGCCTACATGGGCACTTATAAAACATCAGAAGCTAGTGCACGGTTCCAAATTGGTCGTTTCCTATGGAGAAACTATGTACTAACTACTATAAATAAACATGCATCATATATGTATCTCATACTTATTATTTTCATGAATAATCAAACGTAATAACTCCGTTTAAGTGGCGTACAGCTAGGGTGAACAGCTTCATTTTTTTTTAATACGGCCTTCTTTTTGTTTTGCCATCTTTCATTGGTCAGAGTCTACACCAAAATAACATTTTTTTGCAATTTTTGTCTGTCTGTCTGTTTGTCCGGGCTAATCTCTGATATGGCTGGACTGATTTTGACGGGACTTTTTTGGCAAATAGCTGATGTAATATGGAGAAACTGAGCTACTTTTATTTTAGAAAAAATAAATTCAAAATTCTGTAGTCCACGCGAACAAATCCGCGGGCACAGCTAGTTTCAAGTAAATTAGTTGTGTTTCGGTTGTCTTTAGAACTATAAACCGTGTGACAGCGTTGATTATTCTACGGCATCGGGTAAGGTAGGAACAAAAAATATTAGTATAAAAAATGTGGAGTTTTAAGTATGCGCCTCAAAAAGAAACTGGGTAAGGGCGAGTCGGACTCGCACACTGAGGGTTCCATGCTTCGTGCCAAATTTCAGGGTTCTTGGTCAACGAGAAGTACCTACCTTTATGATTCCCTTGAGTGTCGAAATATTTTTTTTTTGCGACGTAAAAGCCGGTATCTTTTTATTCGTTAACTTAGAAGTTTTTACTTTTATACAGGGCCGCAGTCTTGAGTATTCGGTTTAAATTTCAACTTGATACTTGCACTTGTCCCCCGAGATAAAGGGACTTGACAGACAGACGGACTAA
Source organism: Mythimna albipuncta (assembly GCA_929112965.1). NCBI lineage: Eukaryota > Metazoa > Arthropoda > Insecta > Lepidoptera > Noctuidae > Mythimna > Mythimna albipuncta. The sequence continues at coordinate 20,532,097 of OV815959.1, read as the reverse complement.
CGCCAAAGTGATTCTATAAGGATTCCGTTTTTTCCTTTTGAGGTACAGAAAGAAATAAAGATCGACAGAGAATTGATATGATTATCATAATTTCTTGTTAAATAAATACTTAATACAGGGGCAGGTCAGGAGGTCACGCACGACAAACAATGCAATAGGTACACTAATTCATAATCCATTTTTCACAACACAGCTAATAAAATAGAGGAAATTATAGTTATTAATTTGTATAGCGCAGGGATCGCTTCTTGCCACAAAAATGATCTAAACGCATATACATGCACGCACTTACTTGCTCTCGAACCGCCGCGCGACCCCGCGTTCGCCCTCCGAGCGCCACGAGGCGCAGTATGTATTCACGTGAACTCTACATAAACTTCCAGTTATATATTTCTTATTTTTATTACGTGCGAATGTTTTATATATAGAATACATTATATATTAAAAAATCCATGACTACACTAATTTGCCCCGAAGTACAATCTACAAATATTGTAAAATGCTGTTTTCCTAGGGGTGCGAAAAGGTGCAAAAATAACTGGGTGTATAGGATGCTTTAAAAAGCTTATTATGAGTTTGCACCAACTGGCTAAATTGGGATTCAGCCGCAAATTAAAAATAATGATTTATTAGTGTTTTATACACCTCACACGTTTTTCGTGAAAAGTAATTATTATAAAGTAAGTATTATTTGACAGGCCTGTTGGTCTAGTGGTTAGTGACCCTGACTGCTATGCTGGAGGTCGTGGGTTCGATTCCCAGATTCAGATTCCCACCCGGGACAAATGTTTGTGTGATGAGCGCGGTCATTTGTTCTGTGTCTGGGTGTAATTTATCAATAATATATACCTATGTATTTAGAAATATATAAGTATGTTTATCAGTTGTTTAGTACCCATAACACAAGCTCTGCTTAGCTTGGGACGAGACGGCGTTGTGTGATAGTTGTGGAATATTATCTACCTTGTTATCTTATCTTAATTATACACCAAAGGGGTATGTAGGTACATGTCGGCGCATGATCACTGTCGGAGTTGACGTCACACAAAATTCACAGTCACAGTGATATCAGGAAATGTTTTAGAGTGATAATAAAGAAATACATTGCTTCAGTTCAAGTTGTTTATCCTATGGTCGGCCAAAAGGTGCCCTTCTTATCACATTACAACGGTTTTTATATTCAGAATTTGACTAGCACAAAAATTCACCATGAAGGTAGAAAAATACTTTACTTAAGGGCCAAGCGCCCGAAAAGTGCCATAAAATTGTGTTTTTCTGAGGCCTACTCCTCCGTAACGGCTATGTCAATTGGTTTGAAAGAAATATATGTTTATTATAGATTCAGGAACAATAATATCAACATTTGATTTTTTCGTGCAATTAATACTTTTGTCAAAAAAAAAAATTAGCAATTTCGCAACTTTTCCCTACTCCTTCGAAACGGCTTGGACCTTTAGAAACATTTTTACACATAAAAATTGGTGGTTAAATATTCTTCAAAGTGAACATTGCATATGTAAATCAATCAATATTTCGCAGAGAAAATGGGTTTAAAGCGCTTTCCAGGCACTGCTGGCCGCAAATAAATGCACAGATTTGCGTACCTACTGCCGCCTAGGCGAATGCGAGAGTTGCGTTCACATAATTTCGGCCAGATGGTTCAAGGAACTATACGCCTTAAATAAATTAATAGAACGGAAATTGTCACATTAAATTCTTATTTAAATATGACCGGATGCTCTTATATTTTTAAAGAAATAAAAATGATTAAATGAATTAAAATATTTTTAAAGAAATGATTTGTGAGGATTTAACTTGACCACAAGTTAAATCCTCACAAATTCGACCGGATGTTTAATATTCTCTAGAAAGGAAGTTGTCATTTAATTTGTTATAAATTCAACAATATTTTAAAATAATTCGAAAGAAAAGAAAGAAAGAAAAAAAAGAAAAAAAAACTTTTATTTGTGCCTCACACAATAATATAAACTAAAAATACACAATGTAAAGAAAAAGAAAGATATAATCAGTGCGAGGCCAAAAAGGCACCTAACTCAGCATATGCTACGTTATTTAAAACGATAAATAACGCAGCGCTGATATTCTGTTAGGGCCTGCTGTGACGTCACGAACATATTTACGGATGTTACATAACAATAGTCTTTCAAAAAAGAACAAACAAAGAAGAGATAGAATATATATATATGTGTATATAAAATTCGTGAAATGAAATGAAATGATGATTTATTTTCAAGAACGCAGGTACAAAAATATGGTGTCAAGTAAAAGAAGGATCCAGTACATTCTACCGTCAGGCATGCAAAAATAGTTTTTTTTTTCCCTCGCAGAATAATTATCATGAAACAGTATTCAACCAACATCAAATTATTAAATAATCATTAAAAAAATATATAAACAATTCAATTTGTAAGTTAAATTATTGGTAAACAATGTCAACAATATAATCAATAATTTGTCAATATTACAATGTCAACAATAAGCTAATAATTAGTCAGCAAACGGTCAATATATTACCCAACAAAGAAGATCGTGAGTTTATATGTGTGTAATATGTAAATATAGTGCATATAAGAATTATTAGTAAATCATAGACCGACGCCTAACGCTCCTACATACATCATTTGTCAATACCATAGACAAACGGAGGAACGCGGGCGTCCGGTGAATCAACTGTCAAAAAAGAGTGAAAGTGAAAAACAAAACAAAAGGTGTGTAGGTAAATACATATTAATACATAAATGTCCATTTTAAAAGTGATTCGGGTGTATCTAAAATGTTACTGTGTTTAATTGTGAAGTGAAAATGTTTTGTTGAGTTGGAAGGGCTTTCAATACCGGTATTACTGGATCCCGTAATACCGTGATCACGGATATATTTTGGTCTTTTTTCAATCACGGTATTGACGAGCCAATACCGTGATTACGGTATTACAATCTATTATTATCTTTTATTGAGTTTTGTTGTAATAAGTAGCAGGAAATTGTATCATATAATATAAATTACGATGTAATATTATTCTCACACTTGTATTTAGCACCAACACTTATCTTCAGCTCACCCGCCCGCACCTTGCTGAGATCTGTTTCTGAGTCGAGCGAGCCTAAAGGGTCTATTACACTATGCGTTATTTACCACACGATATTCAGACTCGTCTTTGTTTTCTTTCCGAGTAAGACAGTCTGACCCTTGTAACCCATAGACTAGATACGTCGAACCATAGACTAAAACCGTCTGAATAACGCTTAGTGTAATAGGCCCTATACGACGTTATTGTTTTGTTAATCAGTATCGCAAAGGCGCTCGGGTAACATGTGCATGTGAACTTGGTCATTGTGTATTTTTGATAAGTTTGTGATCTTAACGAGCAACATGACAACACCTGTAATATTAATACTTGTAGTTACTGGGGTTTGTCTAATTCTTAATGGATCCCGCGATCGTATTTATTTGTCGTATCTGATGACGTGTCACGAATTCACGACAGATTAAAGCATCTAAAATTGTGGCATTTTCCTCTTTGATTAATGTCATTTTTACTTTAACGAATCACGTTATCCATTAGGTCTACAATTAAATAGTAAAAATTTAAAATTTGAGCGGTTTGGAAAACAAAGCCACATCTTTGTTTTCAACTTCAATTATTATTAATTTTGCCTAATTAGTACTTATTAACTACTTTCGTGTACGAAAAAACAGTTCAAGATTATACATTTAATTGGCAGTTTGGTATGTATAGAAATCAGATATCAGAAACGTTTATTTCAAATATATTAATTACAGGCACTTCTGAATTGTGAAAATGTCGGTCAGTCAAACAAGTGAAGCTAAATTACACGTTCCAAAGTGTAGATCTCTATGGAGAAGAACGTGCAAGAAACTCCATGGAAACTCTTTTAATTCATATTGAGTTACATGAATCTTCGTTACATATTTCTTGTTGCTTCTATTAGGTGAGCACAATGAAGATAAATAATAAAAATACAACAAGTAAATGGGAAATATTCTAATAATAATAAGAAAGACACGAATCTTGACACTTGCTGACTTCTAAGGGCAGTCTAGGTACTTATCGAATGTATCAGTCAGTAATCAATAGATACAGCAGCGCCATGCTTACTTGAACCTTATTAGAACTGCGTTTGATCTTTATTAGAATTGTCGTAAACAAGTGACATAACTTTACGCAGATCTATGGTTTTAACCTACCTTATTTGCTAAGCGCCGGTTAACAATAGGTACGGCACCGCCATGTTTACTAGAACCTTATTAGAACGGTTAAGAGAGAATAAAGATTGATTCGAAAACTAAAAAAAAGTTTTTAAATGGTTTCATTAATGTCCTAATTAAAGTTCCTAGAGAAGGGTTTACAGTCTAGCACTAGATTAAAAAAAAAAAAACTTGAGTTCAATACCGTGATCACGTGATCACGGTATTGAATTATGCTAATACCGGTATTGGTACCGGTATTGAAAAAATCCGGTATTTGAAAGCCCTAGTTGGAAACAAGAACAAGACGCTATGCACGACCGACAAAATCGCTGCAAATACAAGCCATTCACAGCCTAGGTAAATTACGTGGTTGTTTCCTTTTGGATATGCAGTAAATGGTGTTTATATTTGTAACTAAAAGTACCAACCGTCTTTATAGCTCGAAAAGGCGGTGGCAAGTCATTCCAGATTCTGCTAGCAGCGAATTTGAAACTCCCACGGAATGCAGCAGTTTTATGTGACAAAGTCAACAAAAGGTACGAAGATGCTCTGTTGTTAATTTTGTTTATATCTCGTGACCAAGTGAGTTTATTATATTGATTGCGGACGGCGAGAAATGGGTAGCATGTCGTCCGACCATCCGGTAACCATCCGGACCTAGCCCAAGATGTCGACGGCGCGTATCCTTTTACTCGCGCTTCAATTAAGTAGAATGAAGTTCGTGTAGTGAAAGTAGTTCGTAGGGGCCCAGCCGGGTCGAAGCCAACTGGAGCCAAGGTTCTGCTTGTGGAAGGAAGATTCGGCCCCGGTACGAATGCTAGTTATATACTTATATTTAAAAAAAAAAAACACATTTTGGCGAGGAACTAGTAATATCGCGCGAGCTGCGGTCACCCGCAGCCTCGCTGGGTAACACCCACACGCTTTGCGGTCGGTTAGCGCCCGCAGTTGCCTTCAGCGAGTAGGGAAATTCGATGCACCCAGTTATAAACCTCTGTTTTTAATTTTTCTGTGAAATAAGTATGGCGATTAACACACTTCCACGGATTACGCTCCACGTTACGTGTGGACGCACCTACGTGCGTACTTGCGGTTGTGCAGATCTAAATCATTGTGCGAGTTTTTTATGTACTCACGCGCGTAGTTGCATTTTATAGATTCACGCAGGCCCTGACTCATGTGAGTTTAAAAATAAAACAGCGTTCGTTTCTCGCATTTCTTACATGTAGTAATTCAGACGAAGCATATACTTGCTTCGTCTGAATTACCACATACAAGAAATGCGAGCGATCTTAATTCACCGCGCGACCTGTAGATGCCTACAAAACCAGCTCAACCAAATCAACGAATGGATGCAAAGATGTCGTGTAAAAGCGAGTGCCCATAAGGGCTAGCGCCCACTAGCGCGCACGGCAAAGGATTTTATTACTAATCAAGGTATTTTGAGTCTTATTTAAATGAGTTTAGAATTCATGTTATTTTCTTTGGATACGACGATGCGTACTTTGGCATGCCATGGCGCGCCATTGCATTACGCGAGACATTACTTCTCACTTTGTGTCAAGGAATTATGATTGCTAATTTAGCTGAAATATGGTTGAAACTTGCGCAGCGGTCATTTCAGTTAATGTGGTCCAGTCGATGCGCGCAAGGGAGGGAAAAGACGCACTTGCGCGCCTGTTTTTTTGTCTCTCATACTGACCGAGCGCGGCAAGAGATTAGCACGTGCGTACATGCATACCTAACCTTAGTGAATGCATAGATATAACCTGATGATGTTGCTAGGATAGACTCCTCATTTGAAAAATGTTCAATACCTAGTAGCACAGCCACGAATTTTTGAGTGTTAGTTTAATTTTGATAGTTTAACACAATTTGTGGCGGGCGTTAGGAGGCGGTGACGGTAGCCGGCAGTAGGTACCCTTCGGCTACCGAGCCCTCGGGACAGTTTAACCCGATTGGCGTAGGTACGTTGCTTGTTGCGCTGGTCTCGTACGCCACATCGGAATGCGTATACTCTATATAGTCTAATAATAATAATAAAGCTTTATTTATTCCACACAAACATTATTAGAGATCACAAACATTACATTCATGTCTTGAGCATCGACTCTGCGTCGATGCTCAAGACTTTGAAGCCTCGACTCGATATAATTAACTCCCGAGCACTGCGAGGGAGTTGATAAAGAAACCTGAGTGAAGTAAGAAATTCAAGCCGACAAAGACATTTTTGGTGATCGGCAACAGTTTTCGGTTGTTTTGCTCGGTGACAATGTTATTTTCAAATTGCTGCAGCTAGTAAGTACCTAAAAGAAGAATACTGGTCCTGTTTAGGGCATCGTAGTCCTAGCTAGGAGCTATTATAGATTCCCAATTTCCGTCCATCGGTCCGTACAACCGTCGTAGTTACCAGAAAACTAATTTTAATTATAATATGAGTCTCATCGTCAAAGTGACAGCGGCCAGCAGTCCGGTCGTCCAGTCCGAGCCCAAGTCGTCGACGGTGCGTAGTGTTCCACGCACGCCTCAAGGAGATGTCAGCAAAATCGTAGGTGCCCAGCAGGGTCGAGGCCTCTGAGGCCTTGGGCTCGCTTCTGAAAGGAAAACCCAAGGCAACGAAGAAACATTGGAGTGAGTTTTAGTCAGTAAAGTAAAAGTCTGACACGCGCTTGCGCTCCGCCCTAGAGCGGGAGAAGTCTTGCAACCTAAAAAAAAAACTGGGTAAGTGCGAGTCGGACTTGCGCACTGAGGGTTCCGTGCAAATTTATGTATGAAAACAGTTCAATTCCCGAATTGAGTTACGAAGATTTTTCCGAATCGTACGTAAATAAATAGTACATTGTTACACAGGGGGAGAAAGTAACTCATTTCGTCCCGAGAAGAAGTTGGTGGCCGAGCGTAGCGAGGTCGCTAATTCGAGGGATTAAATTAGTGACTTTCACCCCGAGGTAAGCACTGTACAATGCTACTACTGCAACCGTACCGTATGTACTGTGCAATGCTGCACTAGCAGCAATACGAATACAAGGAAAGTAAAAATAAATTAAAAAGTTTGTAAAACCTGAGTCATTGTACCTATGATTTTAGGTAGGTATCTTTCTTCTGATTTAGGCGACAAAAGGTTTTCCACTACTGCTTTAACCTATTCTCTTATGAAATTAGGCGTTAAAAATAATAACTGTTTATATTCAGGCATCAGAGGCCCATAGAAAAAATACATTAAAAAAACACTAAAATCACTATTATTATTATTATCTCCTTTATTTAACTTATAATACATATTTTGACATTTTTAAATATTCTTTTTATAACAAATATATATTAAAAAAAAAACATTTAAAAATATAAAAACAGTAGTCCACCGATGTCGGGAGCAGGGTCCAAGCTACCGGTGGTTAGGGCTCCAGAGACAGGAACTTCCTCACAATGCGAGCCGTATCGAGGAGTACTGCCTTCTGTATCTGGCCCTTGATCCAACCGCGCAACGACAGCTTCGACAGATGGTCGTCGAAGCTTTTGGCAATAAGACCATTGGCGGTTACGACAATCGGCACAATGATAGCCGAGTCCACATTCCACATGTCGACAACCTCGCGTGCTAAGTCGAGATATTTCATTTGTTTCTCTTTCTCAGCTTTCACGAGATTCTCGTCATGCGGGATGGTGATATCGGCTATCATTGCACGGCGCGCTAATCGGTCTATCACCACTATATCCGGCTTATTGGCTACAATAGTCCGGTCAGTAATGATAGACCGATCCCAGTACAAAGTGACATGGTCATTTTCGAGAACTGGGTCGGGCACATACTTGTAATACGGTACTTCTAAATCCACTAGGTTGTACTTCAAAGCAAGTTGCTGGTGGATAATCCTGGCTACTTGGTTATGTCTGTGCAAATACTCGCCGTTAGCCAAACGAGAACAACCAGAGATGATATGTCTGATAGACTCACCCGGACGGTGGCATGCCCGACACACGTCAACCGTCCCGTCCTTCATTATATATCTCCGGTAGTTGTTCGTTAAGATAACTTCGTCCATAATCGCACAGACAAAACCTTCAGTTTCCCCGAAGAGATCACTGAAACGTAACCAGGCCACGGACGCCAAGAAATCTACATCAGGCTCGTGAAGAGCCCGGAAAAAGCGCCCGTGGAGCTCCTTACCTTTCCATATTTCCTTGCGGTTATCAGTAGGTTATTATTATTATTATTATTTCATTTATTTATATTTTATTACATATTAATTATATTTTTAAATATTTCTTATAAAACGGATATTAAAAAAAAAAAACATTTAAAAATACAAAAAATAGTAGCCCACCGGCATCGGGAACAGGGTCCAAGCTACCGGTGGTCAGGGCTCCTGAGAGAGGAACCTCCGGACAATACGCGCCGTGTCAAGGAGTACTGCCTTCTGGATCAAGCCCTTGATCCAACTGCCTAACGAGAGCCTCCGCAGATGTTGATCGAAGCTCTTGGCTATTAAGCCATTGGCCGTCACGACTATCGGCACAATGATTGCTCTATCCGAGCTCTATAACGAGAGCCTCTCAAGGTTGGTTGGTCGAGGCTCTAGGCTTTTAAGCCATTGTCCAACATGACTATCGATATCTACAATGATTACAGAGTCCAGATCCCACATGTCGACAACCGCGCGAGCCAAGTCAAGATATTTAGTTTGTTTATCTTTCTCAGCTTTCACGAGGTTCTCGTCATGAGGGACCGCTATATCAACAATCATTGTGCGACGCTCTAGTCGATCTATCACCACTATGTCAGGCTTATTGGCAACAATAGTCCTGTCAGTGATGATAGATCGGTCCCAATACAATGTGACGCTGCCATTCTCGAGAACTGGGTCGGGCACATACCTATAGTACGGTATTATTATTATTATTATTATATATCTTTATTGCACACCTTAACTTATTAAAGAATAATAATTAACAAAAATAAGTGTACAATAGGCGGTCTTATTGCACAGGGCAATTTTTACCAGACAACCTTTGGATGGACAGAAATGAAAGGAACAAGATTTCGGGTTGAAAGTGTACAACAACTTATAGAAACAATGTGAAAATAAATAACAAATAAAAAATAATACATAAATAAAAAGCCAAATAATAAACTAATAAATATAAAATATACTAACAATTAGAAAGGAGAAGAAGAACTAAAGTGATAGATAATGCTCTTTCACCATTTTTTTGAACGTTGGTAGCGTTTGGGCTCGCCTCACTTCTATGGGTAATGCATTCCACAAACGAGCTATTTTAATCTGATAAACATAACATGCTTCGACCGATTTGGCAAGGGACCAGAAAGCTCTGCTACCGGATGGCTGTGCAGAAAGCTTTGTGCCAATATGGGCCATGCGGTCAAAGCGAGCCTTCTTTAGTGCCTTTTTATAGGATTGGGCAGCACGGTTAAAGGCTCTCTTTGCTGAGCTCAGATCCGGAGATTTGCGGTCACGAGCGTCAACCCAGGCTAGAAACGCCGAATGCTTACGCTCTTCAGCTTGAACGCAATCAGCGTTGAACCATGGGTGAGCTGAGCTTCCGATGGGTACGTCACTATAAGGAATGAAACACTCCAAAGCTTGACGCACCACATCGGACAGAGCATCCGCACACCTCGACGGATCTTTAGAAGAGAAGCAGACCCGCTGCTAAGGATAAGACGCAAAAAAGTAACGCATCTCATCCCAATCTGCTGACTTGTATCGCCACATTCGCCGTTCACCACGAGAGTCGCAGTCAAGTGGGGAGAAGGACAATACAGACTTCACCAGACAGTGATCTGAAGTTCCAAGTGGTGAAGAAACTGTTACGATACATCTGTCTGGGTCGGTGGTCAGCAGAAGGTCCAGACAGTTGGCAGTATGACCAGCTACATCAGGCACCCTAGTCGCTTGCTTCACCAGCTGGGACAGGCCCATCGATACCGCAAAGTTTCGCGCTTCTCTCCCAGCATAGTCGGTCTTCTGGTACGGGAAAAGCCAGTCTTGGTGACAGGCATTAAAGTCCCCCAGAGCGACGAGCTGCGCATCAGGGTGCCGATGCAGAGCCTTATCGGCGGCCTCACTGAGGTGATCAAACATTCGAGTTGTCTCCTGATCACCGCTGTGCGATCGATAGACACAGGCATAAACAATTTTGTACGTGCCAGTGTCCACCAACAGCCATAGCGTGGAAAGAGTTGTGTCCTCAAGGTGACGGAGACGCTGACAGCAGATGTTATGCATTACGGACGTACACACAGACCCCAGCATGCTGCAGAAAATGATGCTCCTATGAGAATCACGGGTAGTTGAGGTACGCCGCATCTGCTGGACATTTAATCTGCGTCTCCGTCAAGAAAAGCAAGAGTGGCTTGTCAGTCTCTAGATGGTGGTGGACCGCATCAAGATTGGAGTGCAGTCCTCTAATGTTTGAGATGTGCACTTTGAATGAAAGAACGTGCATCCGCTGTTGACACTTGCTTCTCTTTTTACCTTTCATTGTTAGTTTTTTAAAATTTGGAGTGAATAGGAATGGTGGAAGATGGCAGTTGAGCGAGGTGATGCGATGTTAACTTCGACAACACAACCAGAGTTGCCGCGCCAGTGGAGGCTTGATCTGGAGACTGCGGGGACGCCCGAACCCCCCCAGGGATCGCCATCAGGCCCTCTCACCCGGTCTCCAACCGGCACGATGGGGCCACCCCGGGATTTTTCGCAGTTGGCGGGGCAGCCTTTTGTGTGTGGCTGGCACACTACTTGGGCCCCCAACTACCTACAGTCGGCTTGCGGGGCACCGTGCTTAGGATCCCGCTACCCTCCACGATCAAACCTCGGACGCAACAGCTGGTGCATCATAACCGGTATACATCGCAACGCAACTGCTCAGACCCAAATTCCACCGTACGGCTTCACCAGACATCACGCCAGAACACGACGGATCGCTTGGCGGCATGGCTTTGTCTGGTGGGTGGTAACTATAAAGCCGGCAGCCGATGCTATGCCGATGATCATCCCCCACTGCTGGGACTCAAACCTCCTCTCTGGGAAAATATATGGGTCTTATTTGAATAATAGACTGCAATGAGTGCAAATAAACGGTGTCAATTCGTCGGGATTGAATGTTGAAATGGGGGTGCCCCAAGGTTCAATTTTAGGTCCTTTTTTGTTTTTAGTTTACATTAATGATTTACCCAATTTGTTGCAAAATAAACTTAATATGGTGTTGTTTGCTGACGACACTTCTTTGATTTTTAAGATAAATAGAAAAACTAACAATCTTGACAACGAAAATAGCGCCCTATTGCAGGTTCAAAACTGGTTCACTGCTAATAATCTGCTTCTAAATGGGAAAAAAACTAAATGCATAAGATTTTCCTTACCGAATGTCAAAAGTAGTGATTGTGACATTGTATTGAATAATGAAAAACTAGAATTTGTTGATATAACTATTTTCCTGGGGATTACGCTTGATTCAAGGCTACAATGGGGTCCTCACTTAACATCTCTTGCAGGGCGGCTTAGCTCAGCTGCATAATTATGCTGTTAGAAAAATCCGCCAATTTACGGATGTTGATGTTGACTAGTCTATTTTAGTTATTTTCATAGTGTCATGTCATAAGGTATCTTACTATGGGGACGGGCTGCTGACATCGAGTCAATCTTTATATTACAGAAAAGAGCCATCAGAGCGATTTACAATCTCCGCCGGTGCGATTCTTTAAGGGAACTGTTTAAAGATATTAACATAATGACAGTACCTTGTCAATATATCTATGAAAACATAATGTATGTTAGAAAAAATCTTCATCTTTTTAGCAAAAGAGGCGATAGATATAATTATGTTACAAGAAATAGGGATCAATTAGGTCAACCAGGTTTCAGACTGGCTATAGTGGCCTCTTCTTTCATGGGGTACTGTTTGAAATGTTATAATAAAATACCTCCCCAAATATTAGAACTCAATGAAACGAAATTTAAATCTTGTATTAAACGCACACTTTGCAGGCAAGCATATTATAAGTTGGAGGATTATATTCAAGATAAAAATGCTTGGCTCAATGCTGGTCCAGCTCCACTACCACTAGGGCGTACTAATTAGTTGATTAGTTGGAAACTAAAATTATTATTTTTTAATTTGAAAGACACAATTGCATTGTATAATGTAGAAGCACTTTTTCCAAGTTTGTGAATGTGAAGCACCATGGAGCATTTTTATTAGGTTACAACTTTTTTTTTTTTGTAATTACGAGCATGGCAGTTGAGAGTTTGTCATGCTCACTCAAATGTCTCGCTGTTGGTGGCACGTGTTATTGGGTCGTTCAGTTCCCTTCAAAATGGTTGAGCTGAGTGGGGCTGATGCACGCGTCATGCTCGTGAACGGGTGCCGTCAGATAGGACTGGTCATCTCTTAGCTGCCAGTGGCTTAATTCAGTTTCTATCTTTTAATTATTTTACATTTTTATTTCACTATCGACATTGTGCTCACATGATAGAAGCAATAAGTAATATGTAACCAAGCATTATATGTAACACAAATATGATTTAAAAGAGTGTTCATGGAGTTTCTTGCACGTTCTTCTCCATAGAGACCTACTCTTTGGAACGTGCAATTTAGCTTCACTTTTCTTGGACTAACCGACATTTGACTATTCAAAAGTGTCTGTAAATGGTCTATTTGAAATAAATGCTTTGATTGTGATTTTGATTTTGCCATAAACCACTAGTCACTAGTGGATTCTGCGGATTTGTGCGATGTAATAATTATATCTTCGAATTCTTAACAAAATATTATTCTCCTGATTAGTCTGTCGTCTGGGATGGATGAATTTCGTGACAACACAATTAGTAGGTGGTAATTCAAGCATTTGATATTAATTGATGCAACTATATGACACCAATATAAGTTATATACAGACATCAGCTATTTCCTAATCATTACAGAGAAAACTCACAGTTCCCTTTAATTTAGTAAGCATATTGAGATCAGTCGATACCTTATTAATTCATTGTTTTTGAACTTGTATGTCTATTTATTGTATCAAAAATATCTTTTTCATTACTCATACTCTGAAAGTGGGTCTGAAGTTGCCCGAGAAGCGGGCTGAAAGTGATACTTTTCATCCCTAGGGAGTTTTACTTTACAACTGACATCTGTCAAATTATTAAAAAAAAAACTAGTTCTATCTTCACGTTTCTATTGAACCACGTTCCAATTTTCCATACAGCCAGTCAATCACAGCGCGATATAAAATTGAAATAACTTATAGATAAGTATTAAATAAATAATATCATATTTTTAAGTGATTTCTTTGTTAACTATTTCTTTAAAATACTTTATTTTTAAAAGATTACAATTAATTTCTAATTTTTCATTAATGAGGCTGAATAGCTGGCCGGCCGCAGAAAAAAAAACAAAATGGCGGGAAAGTGACAATCAGTCGTTGGTTTCTTCGAGTTTCGTTTACATTTCCGTACAACAGAGATTTGTATTAACACGTTATGTTTATCAGATTAAAATAGTGATTTAACGCCTAATTTAATAAGAGCAGAGGCTAAAGCAGTAGTGGAATACCTTTTACCGCCTAAATCAGAAGAAAGATACCTACTTAAAATCATAGGTACGACGACTCAGGTTTTACAAACTTTTTATTTTATTTTTAGTTTCCTCGTATTCGTAATGAAAAGCACAGTGTTTACCTCGGGGTGAAAGTAACCCATTTAACCCCTCGAATTAGCGACCTCGCTTCGCTCGCCCGCCAACTCCTTCTCGGGACGAAATGAGTTACTTTCACCCCTAGTGTAACAATGTACTATTACTTATTTAGAGAAAAATTGTCCTGTGGTATGTAGCTAGTGTATGGACACACTAGTAGAACGAGATGACAGGACTCTTTCTATCTTGTGTACATTACCCCAGCTGGAAAGTTGCACGTAGAGCGATATGAGTGGAACGTATAATTAGTGCGTCATATGGTTTAGATGTGCGCCGCATATAAAATTAGTGCGCCTTGACGTTTTGGAAAAAAATGGAAAAAACGATTCCAGCTGGAGTAACGTTATCCCAGCTAGAAAATTTTTAAAATCTAATCAGAGAGAAAAAAATTGTATATGAGTAGATAGCTTATGCTTGTGCAAAGATGTGCCCCAAAAATATAATCGGTGCGTGTTCAGGTTTTCGAGATATTGCATTTCCTGCTGGAGTAACGTTTTGCAGAATCGTGTATCTCTAAAACTATTGTATGTGCGGCTGTACTATAAACATACACGGGTAGCTCTTGGTATGTGCGTATATGTGACAGAATTAGATTTATAGAAATATTTCTAAGTCTCGAGTTATTGCACTTTTTTGAAAAATCGATAAAATATCACAGCGCTTTAATGAGAAAACTAGTAAGCTGTCTGAAAACGGTATTCAGTCCCGCTAGACGTTTTCCATAAGCACATATCAGTTTCAAAAGCGCACATGCATGCATTATTGAATAACATTGCTAAGTCGAGACGACGGTGCACTAAGATTAAGGTCAACATACAAGAAACTGGCTCAATCCAAGATGTGAAGGTGTTCACCAATGATTAGTGCATATAATCAAGTTACATATAGTGAAAATTCAGCTTCGAATGTTTCGTAAATAAGAAAATATAATAAAAAAACCAAACATGTAGATAACTGCCGGCTACCCGACCAAATTTGAATGGCCCCAAAAAAGCGACGGTTTAGTACATACACATGACTTTCTTAACTTTACTCCTTACTCAATTGACATGTGTTGTGCATCACAGTACACTGAAGTAGAAAAGAAATAACAAAATAAACCTTTTTTGGATAATAATAATAAATAAACCAGACACTTAATTTTTATGTGTTTTAGGAAATATTTAAAAATATGTACAGAAAATAATAATAATAATAACAAAATTCTCTCTACACCCCCCCACACACACGCTACATTGATTTGAATTGATCCGTTAACAAAAAACTATCCAAAGTTTATTCTTTGGCTAGTTTTTTTTTAGCTACATTTTTCTATAATAAAAATAACATTTCCGTTTCGCATGACGAGAAGCTCGTGAAAGCCGAGAAAGATAAACAAATTAATCATATTGACTTGGCTCGTGAGGATGTCGACGTGAGGGATCTGGACTCTGTAATCATTGTAGATATCGATAGTCATGTTGGACAATGGCTTAAAAGCCTAGAGCCTCGACCAACCAACCTTGAGAGGCTCTCGTTAGGCGACTGGATCAAGGGCTTGATTCAGAACGCGGTAGTCCTGGACACGGCTCGTATAGTTAGGAGGTTCCTTGCTCTTGAGCCCTGACCACCGGCGCCGCGCAGCGCCTGTAGTTTGGATCCTGTTCCCGATACCGGTAGGCTACTATTTTTATATTTTTAAATGTATTACTTATTTTACATTGAAATATTTCAAAATTTAATTTACATGTAATATTAATTAATAAACAAAATAATAATACCTGATAAGAAACATTTATTTTGGACGAAGTCCATATTTTGTTAGTAACATTATCTTGAAAACTTAAAGACATTATAGAAAAACTTAAAAACGGATAGGTATCACAAAGGACATTTACACCATTAAATTTTAATCGTTTTAATCCCGTGGAGGATCGATCCGGTACATGAAAGACTATCGATTTGTAAAGATAAAATTAAAAAATAAAGTACCTCTTTTTCAAAACTCATTTTAATTTACGCATGTACGAAATTAATTTCTTTAAGAAAAAGTTAGCTGAGCGAGTTCAATGACCTGTGGGTACTTTGTACGCAACGCCAACTATTAACTATAGGTCATTGAACTCGTTCTGCTGACGTTTTCTTAAAGATACTAATTTCGTACATGCGTGAATTAATAGGAGTTTTGAAAAAGAGGTACTTTATTTTTTAATTTTATCTTTACAAATCGATAGTGTTTCATGTACCGGATCGACCCTCCACGGGATTAAAACGATTAAAATTTAGCGGTGTATATTTATATATTTGCAAATCTTATTATGGTAAAATGACAGGACCTAACTTTGATTTATTTTCGTAAATATTCTTGGTATTTACACAGTAATTAGAACTCAATAATTTTTCATAAATAGTTCGAGAACATTTGCTATTGTATAAACAACAGGACAGAATGGAAGAAAAAAACGTGTTGCACCGACCCCAAATAAAATGGGACAACGGCACGAAGAAGAAGAAGAAGTCGAGAACATTTGCTGATATTGTGATAACGCCATCTATTGCTGAAAAGTTTAACCATACCTAGCACACACCAGTGACGTAGCGCGGGTTTTCGTCACTTGGGGTCGACCGGAAATACGCTGACTTTTGTCTTTTATTATTATCGGACTAAATATTTTATTTTATAGACGTAAATCGTACAAATTATTGAAAGTCGAGAAAAGCTTATACTATTGCTTCAGAAGGAACATATTATTTTGTTGTACCATAAGCACATCAAAAATTCCCAGGAAGTTCTTATATTAAAGTAATAAACTTGGCATTAGGTACGTACCTAGATACATGCAATAATAAAAACAAAAAGAATGTATAAGTATGGAAAATTATAAATCGAGCGAATAAAAAAACAACAGCGACTGACGGTAGATACAGTTTTAATAACATGAGCGGTACGAAATTGAGAAAGCGACAAATAAACTAAACTAACGAACTTACTAAAATTAAGCTCGTTGCTTTGCGCGTACGAACGTTGGCACAAGCTCGGTGCGCGTGTTTAATCGTTACCGATTGAGCAATTTCGACGCTTCAGTTGTTGGAATCCCGAACTAC
The DNA here is from genome assembly GCA_929112965.1 of Mythimna albipuncta. Lineage (NCBI taxonomy): Eukaryota > Metazoa > Arthropoda > Insecta > Lepidoptera > Noctuidae > Mythimna > Mythimna albipuncta. The sequence continues at coordinate 20,515,066 of OV815959.1, read as the reverse complement.
AAATCCATATAGACGTCTCTCGGCCTCAGCTTCCAGATAGAAATGAGCCTTCTTGGACCGTCTGTCTTCGTTGCATTATATCGATGATTGCGACTATTCCTACTGTACGAATTAATAATATTTCCGAACGCATCCGACCTAATTTACTAAGTACATCATGTAGTGATCACTCATGCAATCACTCCGATTCCCAAGTCAAGCTGCACCTTCTAAACAAGGCCTAACATAAATGTCGACATTGTCTATGGTCGGGGGAATCCCCGAATGATGTATTCATGTATTAAACTTTCAGTCTGTTATGAGTGAGTGTAGTTATTTTGTTTCGTTTTATATTTAAAATTGAGTAAGATAAACAGAAGTTTTGATTTGTTCTTTTGTGGTTCGTTTAAACATTATTTCATTATGTCAAAAAGAATATGTTTAAGTGGTTCACAAAAAAGAAAAAAAAATACAGCTTAAAAAGAAATAACGGAAAAACTTCCAAAGCTCACTTCGTTTTCTGGGGCCTCCATTCTTGTGTACCCAAGGGCAGTTTTGCCAACTTGGCACTTTCAGTGCTAGATTTGGCACTATTTTCACAAGGCCAGCACTGAAATCGAACATACAACACCTAGCACTCAATCTAGCACTATTTAATAGTTAAGCGAAATTTTCAGATTCTAATAAAACGCACACACGCACAGCATGCGTGCAGTGTAACAAACACATTCGTATTGCTGACACATAGATTTATTATCTATGGAATTACACATAGACAATAAGTTTATGAGTTTCTGGTGGGATTTCTTCGTGTGATGTTCAGTGACTGTTATTTGCAAATTGATTCATAGTGGATATTTAGAAATCCTCGTCTGGCGACGCTAGCTCGCTCAGTAGCTGGAGGCAGGAGCGTGTGAGACCGGATAGTGGTGTGATTGGTGTGGTGCGAGGCTGGCGAGGCACTGGCTAGGATATTCTTCTACAAGCTTGTCTTTTTTTTTTGTTTGTTTGTAAATATGTATGATTAAAAATAATAATTTTTACAGTTTAATTCATGTAAAAAAAAATTTACTCGTGTGATTTTATTTCATATAGCACTATTTTTGGAAATCCATAGCAATCTAGCACTATTTGAGACGATGTTTAGCACTCACTGGTGGTATAGAGTTGGCAACACTGCCCAAGGGCCCCAGCTTAGTTTAAGACGGCGGTGTCTACAGTAGGCACAACGGATCTTGAGTGGTTGCGCAGAAGTTAAATATTCGGTCTCTTTAGTGGTGCGAAGTAAGAAGGGGGGCGGGGAGTGTCAGTGATTGGCTCACCGCGTTACAAACGGACACTTATTATACCTATTATTATTAAATCTAGGTCATATTATTATTGCTAACAAAACGTTTGAACGCGACTGTACGGACAATAACTTAGGCTTAACACGTTCAAAAAAGAAGGTCATGTGTATGTACTAAACCGTCGCTTTTTTGGGGCCATTCAAATTTGGTCGGGTAGCCGGCAGTTATCTACATGTTTGGTTTTTTTATTATATTTTCTTATTTACGAAACATTCGAAGCTGAATTTTCACTATATGTAACTTGATTATATGCACTAATCATTGGTGAACACCTTCACATCTTGGATTGAGCCAGTTTCTTGTATGTTGACCTTAATCTTAGTGCACCGTCGTCTCGACTCTTAGCAATATTATTCAATAACGTATGCATGTGCGCTTTTGAAACTGATATGTGCTTATGGAAAACGTCTAGCGGGACTGAATACCGCTTTCAGACAGCTTACTACGTTTCTCATTAAAGCGCTGTGATATTTTATCGATTTTTCAAAAAAGTGCAATAAATATTTCTATAAATCTAATTCTGGTGATGCCACATTTCTTGCATACAGTTGTGGTCCAGACAAAGCCAGTAGATACCTACAAAACCAGCTCAACCGAACCGACGAAAGGATGCAAAGATCGCGTGTAAATACGAATGCCCCTAAGTCACACCACATTACATTAATGTTGAGAAAGAAGCTGTGCCCAAAAGTCAAATAGCCAGAATTCTTTACAAAAAGCAAATACTTTGAATTTTACTTAACCCAGCGTATGACATGGAAAGATATGGTCTATAAGCAGAAACGGAACGTAGTAAATAATCGATTCAAAAACGTTTAGTGGATAAACAATAAACCGAGTCTATAGCTCAGTTATAAAACCAATTTGGACCTATGGGGCTCAAATAAGGTCTCCAGCCAGCAAATCTAACATACATTGCCTTCAAAGAGCCCAAAACAATATCCTAAGGACCATTAGTGGTGCAGCCTGGTTCACACGTAACACTGAAATACATGAGTACCTAAATATGGAGACTGTCATTGAAGAAGTCAAAATAAATAGATAACTATGCTGAGCGATTAAAGCTCCGTCCCAACCCGTTGATAAACATGCTTCTAATACGAAACCTAATCAATCGACTGAAAAGAATAAATGTGCTGTATGACTAACGAGAGTTAAAGCAGTGGCTTTAACCCACCAAAAGTTTTATTTACTGCAACTTATCTGATTATAGTCAACTGGACTGATACAAATGTCTGCATTGTAAGAAACCGACACACAATTCGTTTTTATTAGGGTTCCGTAGTCAACTAGGAACCCTTATAGTTTCGCCATGTCTGTCTGTCCGTGTCTGTCCGTCTGTCCGTCCTCGCTTAATCTCTGTGACCGCTAGCACTAGAAAGCTGAAATTTGGTACCAATATGTAATATACATATTGGTACCAAATTTCATCATCAATCACGCCGACAAAGTGGTAAAATAAAAATTGGAAAATAATGTTTTATTAGGGTAGCCCCCCTATATGTAAAGTGGGAAGTGATTTTTTTTTTAATTTTAACCCTAACGTGTGATATATTGTTGGATAGGTATTTAAAAATGAATAGGGGTTTACTGAAATCATTTTTTGATAATATCAATAATTTCGGAAATAATCACTCCAAAAGTAAAAAACCGGCCAAGTGCGAGTCGGACTCGCCCATGAAGGGTTCCGTAGCAGCAAGTAACATAATATTAAAGTTCTTGTAATGTGTTGTAACTTTGATCGATGTCGATGATGATGATGATGATGTTGATGTGTTGACTTTGTCGATGTGTTAATGAAGTATTTTTTTCGTTTTATGACGCATTAAAAAACTTACTAGATTTCGTTCAAACCAATTTTCGTTGGTAGTTTTTATAGTAATGTGCATCATATATTTTTTTTAGTTTTATCATTCTCTTATTTTAGAAGTTAGAGGGGACACACACACACATTTTACCACTTTGGAAGTGTCTCTCGCGCAAACTATTCAGTTTAGAAAAAAATAATATTAGAAACCTCTGTATCATTTTTGAAGACCTATCCATAGATACCCCACACGCATGGGTTTGATGAAAAAAAAATTTTGAGTTTCAGTTCTATGTATACTTTTGTGTGAAAATCTTAATGCGGTTCACAGAATACATGTACTTACAAAGTTTCAACAGTATAGCTCTTATAGTTTCGGAAAAAAGTGGCTGTGACATACGGACGGACGGACAGACAGGCAGACAGACAGACATGACGAATCTATAAGGGTTCCGTTTTTTGCCATTTGGCTACGGAACCCTAAAAACAATGTGTGTGTCCCCTCTAACTTTTGAACCATAAGTTTAGATAATATGAAAAAAATCTGAAAAGTTGAACTTTATAAGGACTTTCTAGGAAAATTATTTTGAACTACATGGAAAGAACAGTTATTGTACAAAAAAGACAAAAGGGTTCTACAAAATAGGTAATTTATGGACTAAGTTTGTTATATAATCGCATATGCAAGCATTTCTTTAAAATCTTAAGTGGGTACACTTATTGCGACAGACGGGAAACTACGGAACCCTACACTGAGCGTGGTCCGACTAGTGTTGCCCAAATTCAGTCTTGGTCTTGCAGTCTTGGTTTTGTTCTTGCGTTTTTGCAAGACCAAGACCAAGAACAAGACCGCGTATTTTTAGCAAGACCAAGACCAAGACTGACCGTGCAAGACTTGAGCAAGAACAAGACATAGCCTGCAAGACTCTTGCGTCTTGCAGCTAGGACTTAGCGCTATTTCACTGAGTAGTTAGGTGTAACAGTTCGGTGTATAGGTAGGTACGCTTAGGAATTCTATGAGACGCAAAAAACTGTATCAAAGAATATGAAAAACTGGACCTATGCGCATTACGACTAATACCATAAACATAGCGAATAAAAAAATATCTATTAAAATCAAACTGAGTGCATGCATAGTTATGTTTTAACCATCGGCACTTTGATAATGCGGCATCAAAGGTTTTGTACTTACTTCTCAAAGAAATTTGCCGCTTTTCGGAAGTACATGGTTATGATACACGCGCCGGCCGGCTTCTTTTGAAATCTAAAACAATCGTTGCCGCCACGCCGAAATTATAACATTTGTGACACTATTTGATTGCCGCCATAGGGCGTAGGTATACTCATGCAAAATAATTTCGAATTTTTTTAAGAGTACCTACAGGTGTTCCAAAGAATAAATAAGTTTCAAAGTGCTTAGAATGAAAATGAATACATTATACTGATCACGCAAGTAGTATTATGATTAGGATAAAATGGTAAGGATAGGTAGTAGATGTCATATTAATTCATTCTAGTAAGTATATATTATAATATTGATTACTTATATGGTTTTAAACTAATTACTTAGGTACTATTATTGTATATTTAGTCATTATATTTCTTAAGTTTTTACAAGAAAAAATAGCAAAAAAGTGTTCAAATATCACCCGTTTAATAAATATTGTAGCCACTTTTAGATATACTTGAAACGTGTAAAAAAATTCTACAAAACTAATAAAATAATATAAAAAGCGTAGGTACTTACCTACTAATAAAATAAAAAGCCTGCGATAAGAGTTTTGTATTACTTACCAGCCCGAATATCTCTGAGAGAGATGATGAGAGTAAGTATTTACTAGCTGTGCCCGCGACTTCGTCCACGAGGAATAGTAACTTTGGAGGTATAGTGACGTTCAGGACTTATTTATTTATTTTAAAACTTCTGTCATCAAACATACAAACGAACTCTTCAGCTTTATAATATTAGTATAGATGTACGCCAAAACATTCACTTATATGTAAAGAATAGTGATTGGCACTAATTCTATTTTATTCACGCGTCGCGTCTGTACAAGTAGGTAATATTTAGTGTGTGTTTGTACGCCGCACGCGGAATTGTTTGATTTGCGGCGGCATCCTTTTCATAGAGCCGGCACGTGGCGAGGCGGCGCGGTAGAAAGCAAGGAAACGTACTATAAATAAAGGAATTGTTTTAATTCCAGTCATTTCCAATTGAGCTGTGCTTCGAGTCTAACTTAATAATTGTTTTTACTAATTCTCGTTGTTTTCTAAAAACGTATCACGTGTACAATTTAATATAAGTGACGAAGATTCAAATTATTCTAGTCCGAGTAACGAGAGTTTGAGTCACAGATCTAAAAGACCCAAAAGCAAATTTGAGGAGTTTTTCGAAATAATTCATGCATCCCAAACTGCCTTCTGTAAATTGTGCCAACATAAAAAGATTGAAATAAAATGAAAAAGAATGTAAGCTTATAAATCATAAATGTTTATTAAGAAACAGTTACTTCCATGGAAAACGACATATAGGTCAGTTGATTTTTCGAATTTCTTATCAAATCTTCAGTTATTTATTAATCTGCTTGATCTTTACTATGGCTATGTTAATTCAAGCTCACAATGTTCCAATTCTAATACGTTTTTCTAAGATTTAAAGTAAACTTTAATAAATAGTAATAGACTAATAGGTAATTGCAAGACTTGCAAGACTCTTGCTGCAAGACCAAGACCAAGACCAAGACTGGGAGCGCAAGACCAAGACCAAGACCAAGACCAGGTGTATTGGCGCAAGACCAAGACCAAGACTAGCTAAGTCTCGTCTTGTTCTTGCATTTGGGCAACATTAGGTCCGACACGCTCTTGGCCGGTTTTTTTCTTTTTGCTACCATTTACCAAACTAAAAACGGAGGCATCATAATTAGTACGGAGACGAAAGATGATTCGGATAAAATTAAGCACGCAGTCCTGCAATCTAAATCTGGCCTTACCGCCGACGAACCCAGCAAGCGCAAACCCCGGATTGTAGTTGTAGGAGTGCCGTCTTCTTTGACCGAAACTGAAGTCTTCAGGTACATTTACGAACAGAATGTAGCCGAAAAGTTTCCGACGATTGCCATGGATTCCTTTATGACCATAGTTAAATTAAGTCAAAAATCGGGGAAGAAAGACTCGCATACTTGTAACTATGTGGTTGAAGTTCCAGCCAACATACGAAGAGCTCTAATTTCCCAGACAAGGATTTTCATAAATTGGACTTCCTGCCCTGTCAGGGACTTTACTCTGGTTACGAGATGCTACAAATGCCAGCAGTATGGACATGCAGCAAAAACCTGTAGAGAAGTCAACTCGACGTGCGTCCACTGCAGTGAGACAGGACACTCGATGTTTGAATGCGCAAAGAAGGCGGACACACCGAAATGTGCCACTTGCTCTCGTTTCAAAAAGCCCTCCAACCATAAAACAGGAGACGCTGAGTGTCCTGCTAGAAAAATAGCGGAATATAGATACATTAACTCTATCGATTATGAGGGCGCCTAGAGCGTCATACTCAAGGCCAGACTTCCGTGCAACGCTTACTGCCGATTCCAAATTCCAGTGTGTTGACCTACAAACCATCATTTTTCTTATTATTTTAGCATATTAGTCCAATGTAAACAACTCTTTAGAATTAACGCAATCTCGACTTTAAGGCGTATAGTCCCTTGAACCATCTGACCGAAATTATGTGAACGCAACTTTCGCACTCGCCTAGGCGGCTGTACGCAAATCTGTGCATTTATTTGCGGCCAGCAGCGCCCGGAAAGCGCTTTAAATCCATTTTCTCTGCGAGATATTGATTGATTTACATATTTTTGCGAGATATTGATTCACTTTGAAGAATATTTTTAATCACCAATTTTTATGTGTAAAAATGTTTCTAAAGGTCCAAGCCGTTTCGAAGGAGTAGGGAAAAGTTGCGAAAAGGTTCGAAATTGCTAGTTTTTTTTTTTTTTAACAAAAGTATTAATTACACGAATAAATCAAATGTTGATATTATTGTCCATGAATCTATAATAAACATATATTTTTTTCAAACCAATTGACCTAGCCGTTACGGAGGAGTAGGCCTCAGAAAATCACTGTTTTATGGCACTTTTCGGGCGCTTGGCCCTAAACCCAATTACTAATTCTGCTGACGCAAAATCATATGTGTGTAACTAGAGAATAAAGTGCAAGAAACAGTTTTAGAATATAATAGTAGTTTATGTGACTAGGGGATAAAGCAGTGTCTTTAAGTCGCGGGCAGCATGTTGAATTCCGAACGAAACGAAGGTTGCTGATTTTAATCCCGAACGATAGTGAGGGATTTATAAAATTAACTCCCGAGCATTGCGAGGGAGTTAATAAAGAAACCTGAGTGAAGTGAGGAATTCAAGCCGCCCAAGACAAAGACAGCTTTATCCCCGTGTTGCATACTCTACTTTTTACACCATCTGTGAGATAATTAAAAAACAATTTGGTCGACTAAATTATATATTAGAGAAATATAAGTATAATATTTACAAGTTCATCAAACAAACAAAATTCACTAGGTAGAGTCTCTCTAACAAGTTAAACGACTTGGGTAATTATTAGGATTAAATGAAATCTGCTGTAGTCAACACGAGTTCAATAATCAAGGTAGATGAGATACATATCATTGTTAACTAACAGAAGAAACTTAAAAAAAGTATCGAATATAAGTATTGTTTAAATGATTAAATATTAAACAAAATTCCCAAGTCGGTTGAATTATTAAACAGACGATACTCTAAGATTCTATACTTTAAATTTTCTATAATGCTCCCGTCAGTAAGCAGGTTTTATTCTATTTTAGTTAGTGGCCAGTTTGAATTTCGAGTCAACTTGTGCGATGCACATACATTTTAATTCACAATATTGACGATTGTTGGTGTTCCAAATTCAAATCTCATTATTCCCTAGGGATCGGCCATACTGCATTATCTCCCTAGGGATAGAATGCCTTGCTTTAAGTGAGGTTTGGATGACGTATAAAACGACATTATCGAGCATGTGGTGTAAAATAGTAGTTTATGTGACTAGGGGATAAAGCAGTGTCTTTAAGTCGCGGGCGGCATGTTAAATTCCGAACGAAACGAAGGTTGCTGATTTTAATCTCGAACGATAGTGAGGGATTTATCAAATTAACTCCCGAGCATTACGAGGGAGTTAATAAAGAAACCTGAGTGAAGTGAGGAATTTAAGCCGCCCAAGACAAAGACAGCTTTATCCCCGTATTGCATACTCTACTTTTTACACCATCTGTGAGATAATCAATAGACAATTTGGTCGACCAAATCATATAATAGAGAAATATAAGTATGATATTTACAAGTTCATCAAACAACCAAAATTCACTACTCCAAGATTCTAGTTTCAATCTTATATATATAAAATTCTCATGTCACAGTTTTCGTTGCCATACTCTTCCGAAACGGCTTGACCGATTCTCATGAAATTTTGTGAGCATATTGAGTAGGTCTGAGAATCGGCCAACATCTATTTTTCATAGTAAAAAAAAAAATTAGGCGGTACGAAGTTCGCGGGCACAGTTAGTTTTCTATAATGCTCCCGTGTCGTCAGTACGCACGTTTTATTCTATTTTCTTATTTTCTTTTTTTTGTTAGTGGCCAGTTTGAATCATAGTGATTACATACTCTTTGGTTTGAATTTCGAGTCAACTTGTTCGATGTGCCTACATTTTAATTCACAATGTTGACGATTCTTGATGCTCCAAATTCAAATTTCATTATTCCCTAGGGATCGGCCATACTGCATTATCTCCCTAGGCATATAATGACTTGCTTTAAGTGAGGTTTGTATGACGTGTAAAACGACATTATCGAGCAGGTGGTGTAAAAAATAACATATTGTGACCTTTAGTGTTTAGGTAAACTAAGTATATAACATTATAAATCATTTAATCATATTTTTCACTACATAAAGACCTTTTAAATATTGTTATCAATAGTATTGTCCTAAAAAACTATAATGTAAGAGCTTCTACCGCCTGTGATACAGGTTTATCCTAGTACAGGCACATAACATAGCATTTACCTTTGTAATTACTCTTTTAAGATTTTATGTAACCATTTTACCAAATGTTATTCTGAATAAGCATATTATTATATTATATTATTATTATCTCCTTTATTTTTCCTTTTAACATATTATTTTACATTTTTAAACATTTCTTAAAAAAAATAATTAAAAAAAAAACATTTAAAAATATAAAAAATAGTTGTCCGCCGGTGTCGGGAGCAGGGTCCAAGCTACCGGTGGTTAGGGCTCTAGAGACAGGAACCTCTCCACAATACGAGCCGTATCGTATTATTATTATTATTTTTAAGAGATCCGTACGAAAATAGTACACGAAGAGGACCTAGATATGTTTTTTTTGACAAATCGTTTGCGAACCACGTGGTGCGTTTGTGGAACGCGTTGCCGTTATCAATTAGACAAGCCTAGTCACTAGTTTCCTTTAAAAATCAAGTTAAAGACCATTTTCTTTCTCTCTAACGCTACCCTGGTGTTATTTTATTTATTCAATTTCTTTCACCAACCCTACTTTATTTTGATTTTATTTTTCTTTGTTTTTTTTTCCCTTTATTCAATGAAATTGTGTAAGTATAATATAATATTTATACATAGAAATATAAATATATACACTCAATTACAAAAGTCCATAGGAATTCTTAAAACGTATTCGTTTGACGTTTAGTTTGACTTACGACCTTTTATTTTCAAGTTTCGCCAACAAATGATTGAAATCCACAATTTCATCAACTTAGCACAAGTCAAGATGGCCCAGTGGTATAGGCACACAGATTGAAGCGCAAATCAGTGTGCCGCAAGTTCAAATCCCACGCAATTATTGACTTTTTGTAAGTTCTTACCCGATTGGAAGTTATGTATTTGCATTACATATATTAAATTATTCTTTAACTTGTTCACACATTTCTTAGAGTTAGAAAGGTAGATCACAAAAAAACTAAATAAAGAATTAGATTTCTGCGAGGTAGACATGAGTTTTAACTTGACCGAAATGAACTGTCGTTTGGTTGTAGTTGTTGGTTAGTGACGTGTGGTTGACAGTATTGTAATATTCGCAAAATGCAGGCTAATATTAGTATTGAAGTGGGGGCGACTATCATTGGGCTGCATAAAAGTGGTTTTAATAAAACACAAATATCTGAAGAAACCGGACTGAATGTGAGTATAATAGCTATTAATGAATTGTAACTTTATTACAAATTAATCTTCTAATTAAAACGTATGCCATTTATGAATCCATTCATCGTATCTATAAGAGGTTTAGAAGAGAAATACGTAAATCGTTGGGTTTATTGGATTGGTTATTGGATTAATAAATGCAGTTTTATTTTAAAATTATATTCAATAATTATGATTATTAACATTTTATATAATGAAAATGAAGTGAAGTAGGTATAGCTGTCTAATATATTTTATTTTTTTATTTTAGAAAAATACTGTAAATCTTTGGCTAAAAAGATATGAGGAAGAAGGTAGCCTTGCTAGTCGAAAGAGAAGTGGGAGACCGAAGCTTATTAGCGAGGCGCAGCGACGACATATGGTGGACGTATACGAAACGAATGGTTTCGCACCAACGAGACATTTGCGGAATTATATGACACCTCGATGGATACTGTTCGCCGTGCACTTCACGCTGAAGGCGTGCATCACAGAAAACCTGCTAAAAAGCCGTACTTGACAGAGAGGCACAAACAAGAACGATTACGTTTCGCACTAAATGTTTAATGTTAACTAAACTAAAGGGCCTACCATTTTATTTTAACATATCTGTGATTATTCGTTAACAAACACTGTATTATATTGTGTTTACTTTCGTTTAAAACAGCTATATCTTTTAATTTGTGCCATCGCCTCATCTTAAGAATGCAGTGAACTCGCTATCAATTTTGTTGACAATAATCATGAGTCTATTTCGTTTTTTATTCTTCTACCCGCACTGTTATAACATAATATTATAGTTCATTTTATTTTGCTCATCTAATTGACGATTATCTTGTGAGAACTAAAGTTCTTTTAACAGAAATTGAGGTTTAGTTTCAATCTTCTTTTCGTCAAGAAAATGAACAATTAAGCTATGACCTCAATACATTAATTGTGACGTTACACAAAAATAAAATGTTTACAAAGTCTAAATCATAAATCACTTTTCAATAAATAACTGGATATAAACAATTAGCTATATTTTATTTTATTAAAATTTGAATATCCGTTCATTGTTACGTTATTCATAATATGAATGGTCTAAGTGGGTATACTTCCAACAAACAATCTTACGCGTAACATAGATAACGGTTACAAGATAACTTTTTGCTATTCGACGTCACAATTCTCATAAATGTTTAATTTGTAAATATAAAGCATAAACATTTTTATTAAACACGTCTTTTTATTTCCACCTTACAACATCGAAAAGATGTAACAACTAAATAATTGCAAATTACGAATGTGATTCTTCTTGTGGTTAATAGATCACATTCGTAATTTGCAACTATTTAGTGCAAAAAATGCAATAGTATTTTTCATAGAAATTTAAAAAAATGACTATATCAATATAGATTGGGAATTTTCAAAGTAAGAAATAACTGCAACGGACTGACCATGATTTGAACTCGGGTTACGTGATTTGCGAATCCAACACTTAGTTCACACGGCTACCAGCACATGACGTATTTGCGCGAATTTTATCAATGCTATGGTAAGAACAGAAAAATAATAATGTTTTGCTCAGTGCGACGACAGTTCCTTAGTGTGTGTTATCTGTGGAATGTGGATACTCATACATGCGCACACATACGCATCGCGCTCGCTCGGTTCATAGCAATGTAATCTTTAACATTCCTATGGACTTTTGTCTTCTTACTGTACATATTATTTCAAAGATATACAAGGTTACTTTTTAGTCGTTTTAATCCCGTGGAGGGTCAAACCGGTACATGAAACACTATCGATTAGTAAAGATAAAATTAAAAAATAAAATACTTTTTTTTTAATAACTCGAACCAATTCTCGCATAAATGAATAAATAATGCAAACCATTAGTAGACACCATTCCACAATAACAATAATAATGCGTTCACCTAGTCAACGTGGACTCACAAAAAATAGCCAATCCTATATCAAACACGCCTCCAAACCCTATTTGATTGGCCATGTGACGCGGCGCGCGACCCGTGCGCCCCGCCCTTCCCGCGCACTAAGTGCATCGCGTGAGTGACACGTCATGGAATAATTCAGTTTCCCTCAAGACGTCATAGGTGTGGTGTCATCGCGCGAAAATAATGGCGTCTCGGAATTATGTGTATTCCAACCTGAAGTTGGTGACGAAATCGCGAGTTTTGTTGCGCAGGCGATTCCACGTTTTACAGTGCCAAACCAGCTTACTTTGTGTTAAACGTGCAAGATTATGTATCCAAAGAAATGCTATGCTCTTTTGAAGTCTATCTAACCAGTGACGATTCGGAGGTGATTAGTTATTAGGTTTATAACAGCCCCTAAGACGACCCATTGACCCAGAACTCTTAAAACTTTGAACAATTTAACGTGTCGTTTAATTGAACAATTTAAGTGTTAAATAAATTAAAATACAAAAGCTATTTAGGTAAGTACCTAATAGGACTTTTTTTAAAATCATTGTAATCAAAATTATTGATTCCACATTCTTAAATACGCCATAACTAGCAGGCCTGTAGAGATTTATTTTTACATGTAATGTAATTAATTACCTAACACTTTTAGCATAAGTAATTACTTTATTAGGTATGTCTTAGGCACAAAGCAGTTAAGTCCGCCCTAAGTCTGTAAAGGAATCATTTTATTTGTTTTACGCAAAGATCAGCTGAGCGAGTCAATGACCTTGCCTGAGCAGGCGACCGAGACGTAGGTACTATCTCGTGGCGTTACCAATTGTTTCATGTATTTTGCGAGTATTACCTTATCACTTGCTGATTTTTAGGGTTCCGTAGCCAAATGGCAAAAAACGGAACCCTTATAGATTCGTCATGTCTGTCTGTCTGTCTGTCGGTCTGTCTGTCTGTCTGTCCGTCCGTATGTTACAGCCACTTTTTTCCGAAACTATAAGAGCTATATGATAAATAAAAGACGTGCATTCAACTCAAGCATATATTGGACTGGCACCGTAATGAAGTTACAAAGCGCGGCACGCGCACATATTCTTCTACCCACATAAATGTATACACAACACCTTCACCCTTAAATTACAACATAATCTAATAATCACTTATTTACAAAGTCACCTGGGATATTATAGAACAGTAAGAATAGTTAACTACACTTAGTTACATTTAACAATTAATAAGTCTAATAGTCATCAATGCAGTATCTTTTTACTGGCTTGCGTATGCGCCTTATCTTACCAGGAGATAAATTAACGTTTGGTACACTAGGGCCCTGACTAACTATCTCCGGCACATCGGGCACATCACTAGTTATAACGGGTGTTTCTGAGACATTTTGATCTGTTTCTGTTTGCGTGCGGGATGAGTCTAATGTCCCCGGACTGGACGCGCTCACCTCAGCCGACTCCGCACTGTCGTCACGTTCATTGGGACTCGTTGGGAAAACCAGCGAAGGGCGAGACCGCTTAACAGGCAGAACTGGTTGACGGTCAACACATTCCATTATATTCCGTATACTTTTAGCCTTTTCAGTTACCTCAGACAATAATCTTAACTTTAATTGGTCAATGTGCCTATGTACCACAGTTCCATTGGTCGATTCAACATTATAATCCGTACTACCCCTTCTGCCTAAAACTGTTCCTGCTAACCACTTATCTTCGCTACGGTAATCTCTGTACCATACTCTGTCCCCTGATTTGAAATGCCTAACCGCACCCCCAGCTATCGCTTCTACCTGCTTCTGTCACGTTGTAACTAATTTCTTTTGGTCTGGCTTCAAGCAATCCAGACGCATGCGCAAGTTACGTCCTAACAACATCTTAGCTGGGCTTTCTCCGGTTGCGTAGTGTTGTGTGTTTCTATACGCCAATAGAAATCGACACATTGCGGCATGAATGTCAGTTTTGGATTTTATTGCCTTTTTAATAGTCCGCTTGCATAATTTGACGGCATTTTCAGCTGCTCCATTTGAAGCTGGATGATATGGGGCTGAAAAAACATGTTCGATACCATTGTTATTTAAAAAACGTTTGAATTCCGCGCTAAAAAATGGAGGTCCATTGTCACTAACTACCTGCTTCGGTAAGCCAAATCTCGCCCACATATCACGTAATTCTTTTATTACTGCTTGTGCTGTGGTGCTATTCATTTTAATGGCCTCTATCCACTTCGAATGTGCGTCCACTACTATAAGGTAAGTGTTGCCAGCAATCGGCCCTAAGAAATCTAAATGAATCCTGGCCCACGGGCGGTCAGGCCACGGCCATGCGCAGGGCGCGTGCGCGGGCGGCGCGTCCGCCACCGCGGCGCACACAGCGCACGCGCGGCATGCTGCCTCCACGGCCTCATCCACGCCGGGCCACCACACATAGCTACGCGCCAGCGACTTTGTTTTTACTATACCCATGTGACTTTCGTGAAGTTCTTCTATTACTTTACTTCTACATGAACTAGGGATGACTACCCGATGTCCCCACATTATACATCCTAATTCAATATAAAGATCTTTTTTTCTATTAAAATACGGTTTTAATTCTTTTATTTCTACATCGGCTGGCCAACCGTCGTTGATGTATCTCGTTGCTCTGCTTAGTATATTATCACTTGCCGTTTCTTTTTTTAGTATTTGATAATCTAGCAACAACGCTTCCGCCGCAAAATGCAAGTACGTTTGTTCCGGTGTACCTAATTCTTCGTTGATAGACGCTTCCTTATGTTTGCTAATAAGCCTCGACAAAACGTCCGCCGTGTTTTTATCCGTACGAATATACTCGATGTTAAAATCGTAAGCTGATAGCTTGATAGCCCACCGCTGTAAACGGCTAGCCGCTGTGTTAGGGATACCTGCATTTGGCCCAAAAATTGTGACGAGCGGTTTATGATCGGTCCGTAAAGTAAACTTCCTACCATACAAATATTGGTGAAATTTGTCTACTGCAAAAATTATAGCGAGTGCTTCTTTATGAATTTGGCTATAGTGCAACTCCGCACACGTTAACGCTCGCGATGCGTACGCCACCACGCGCTCGCTGCCGTCGCGCGCGCGCTGCGCCAGCACGGCGCCCAGGCCGCGCGAGCTGGCGTCGCATGTCACTATGCTCTCTAGAGACATGTCAAAATGCGTCAGTACCGAGGTACTACATAAAAGATTTTTAATTTTTTTAAAAACCAATCTATGTGTGTTAGTCCATATCCAATGTTTCCCTTTTTTGAGCAATTCATAAAATGGTGCGATATGTGTGCTCAGGTTTTTAATAAATTTCCCATAAAAATTTACCATGCCCAGGAACGATTTTAACTCCGTGACGTTGGTTGGATGGGGCATAGATAATATTGGTTTAACTTTGTCCGGATTAACACGTACCCCGTCTTTATCTATTATGAACCCTAAGTAGTTTACTTGTCCAGCCATAAACTCGCACTTTTCTTTTCTAATCTTTAACCCGTTTCTCTCTAAAATGTTAAAAACGTTTTCTACACTTTTTAAATGTGATTCTACCGACTTGCTTTTTATTAAAATATCGTCGTAGAAAATGACTACGTCCGGAACATTTTTAAAGAGATTCATCATAAACTTCTGAAAAATTCCCGGACTAGAAGAAAGACCGTACACGAGACGGTTATATTTAAATAGTCCCCTATGCGTATTAATTACTGTATAATTCCTTGAAGCTTCATTTAAAACCAATTGATTATATGCATGTGACAAGTCCAACTTCGTAAAGTAATGGTTGCCGCACAAGTTACTGAATAAATCTTCAACTTTTGGAACTGGGTACCTATCGACCAATAATGCCTTGTTAAGGGTTACCTTGTAATCCGCGCATATTCGTATCCCACCGTCGGCCTTCCTCGCTATGACCAGCGGCGTGGCCCAGTCGGCCCGGTCAACGGGCTCGATGACGCCGGCGCGCAGCATGCCATCCAGCTCGGCGTCCACTCGCGCGAGCAGTGCGTACGGTATCGGGCGCGCGCGACAGTAGATTGGCTCGGCTCCATCCCGCACGTGCAGCTTCACTTCTTCACCCGTGTATTTGCCCAATGTGCCGTCGAAAAGCCGTTCATGTCTGGATATAATATTGTTAAGCATTTTATTTTTGCAAACGATAATGTTATTAATAGTATTACACTTAGTAAATTTAGGTAATTCTATATTTAATTCTGATAACCACTGTCTACCCAATAAACTTGTGGTACCTTTATTGATAACATATAAATCTAACTTTTTTATATCATTTTTATATTTGACATAAGTCTCTAAGAACCCTATAGGTTGAATGACTGAACCATCATAAAACTTCAAATTTAATGTACATGGTTTTAACTTTAAATCTTTAAATTGATTTATATACGTCGATTTGCTTATGCAGGATAACGCCGATCCTGTATCTACTTCCATATCTAACAGTTTATTATTAACAATAAGTGTCATACACACCGGTTTATAATTCGTTAATGACATTTGGTACATAGCTTGATTGTCGTCGTCTTCATACACGTCGCCATCTTCGACTGAGTGTCCCGCTGGCCCAGCTGACTCGCTCAGCCAGTACGCCGCACCGGCAGCGTTCGAAGCCCGCTCGTTGGCTCGGCTGCGCCCGCGCGCACCTCGCTCCGCAGCTCCGCCCCGCCTCGCGCCTTTGCCGCGGCTCGGGCCGACCGCTTGACCTCTGTTTGTCCTTCCTCGCGGACCGTTGACATTTGAATTTGAAATCCGTTGATCGTATTCTTTTTTTAGGCACACCCTTCGCAAATGACCCACTTTTCGACAATAACTGCACTCGAAATCTTTATACTTGCAGTTATATTTCTGATGACTATCATCGCCGCACGCTGAACATTTTTCCAGTCCCCATTTGTGTATGTTCTCGCCACGTTCTCGTTCCGAGACTTGTTCCCGCGATCCCTCTACGGCTCCGGCATCCCGCTCAGCTGCCTCCAGGGTATTGGCTAAAGTCAGTGCCTTCCTGTAGTCTAGACTATCTTCCGCGAATAACCTTTGACGAATGAACTCACTCCGTAATCCACACACAAACTGATCCCTTAAGTTCTCCTCCAGGGTGGTCTTGAACTCACAATAGCGAGACATCTTTTTAAGATCCGCCAAGTATTCTGCTATTGTTTCTCCTGGCAATTGGCGTCTTTGACGAAATCTGTATCTCTCAGCTAGAATAGACGGTTTCGGCTGCAAATGTGCTTGTAGTAAATCCACTGCATCCTTGTACGAGAGGCTTGACGGCTTTTTAGGGTTCCGTAGCCAAATGGCAAAAAACGGAACCCTTATAGATTCGTCATGTCTGTCTGTCTGTCTGTCTGTCTGTCTGTCTGTCTGTCTGTCTGTCTGTCCGTCCGTATGTCACAGCCACTTTTTTCCGAAACTATGAGAGCTATACTGTTGAAACTTTGTAAGTAGATGTATTCTGTGAACCGCATTAAGATTTTTACACAAAAATAGAAAAAAAACAATAAATTTTGGGGGTCCCCATACATAGAACTGAAACTCAAAAATTTTTTTTTCATCAAACCCATGCGTGTGGGGTATCTATGGATAGGTCTTCAAATATGATACTGAGGTTTCTAATATCATTTTTTTCTAAACTGAATAGTTTGCGCGAGAGACACTTCCAAAGTGGTAAAATGTGTGTCCCCCCCCCTCTAACTTCTAAGATAAGAGAATGATAAAACTAAAAAAAATATATGATGTACATTACTATAAAAACTACCAACGAAAATTGGTTTGAACGAAATCTAGTAAGTAGTTTTTTTTTAATGCGTCATAAATCGAAAAAAATACACTATTATTAAAACATCGATCAAAGTTACAACACATTACAAGAGCTTTTATATTATGTTACTTGCTGCTACGGAACCCTTCATGGGCGAGTCCGACTCGCACTTGGCCGGTTTTTTTTTGGACTCGCCAACGTTGCTAATAATTCGTAAGCTTGCTCACCGATCAATGCTATGAGTGTTGGCAATTTCAATTCTTCCGTTATTTTGTTCGCAACGAAATACATTTCAATCCGGTCGACATACGCTGACCAATTGCCGTTTTTAATGTCAAATTCGCGCACTTTTCCCACTGACATTTTTTTTTTATTTAACCACACTACACAAGTTTTAATAAGTTCTCTAATTACTTGGTACTTTAGGATGTATAGTCCATAGTCCTCGTCGCCACTGATAAATAAAAGACGTGCATTCAACTCAAGCATATATTGGACTGGCACCGTAATGAAGTTACAAAGCGCGGCACGCGCACATATTCTTCTACCCACTTATATGTATACACAACACTATACTGTTGAAACTTTGTAAGTACATGTATTCTGTGAACCGCATTAAGATTTTCCCACAAAAATAGAAAAAAAGCAATAAATTTTGGGGGTCCCCATACATAGAACTGAAACTCAAAATTTTTTTTTTCATCAAACTCATGCGTGTGGGGTATCTATGGATAGGTCTTCAAAAATGATACTGAGGTTTCTAATATTATTTTTTTCTAAACTGAATAGTTTGCGCGAGAGACACTTCCAAAGTGGTAAAATGTGTGTGTGTCCCCCCTCTAACTTCTAAAATAAGAGAATGATAAAACTAAAAAAAATATATGATGTACATTACTATAAAAACTACCAACGAAAATTGGTTTGAACGAAATCTAGTAAGTAGTTTTTTTTAAGGCGTCATAAACCGAAAAAAAATTAAATACACTATTATTAAAACATCGATCAAAGTTACAACACATTACAAGAACTTTTATATTATGTTACTTGCTGCTACGGAACCCTTCATGGGCGAGTCCGACTCGCACTTGGTCGGTTTTTTTTTATTTTAAAAGTTACATCGCTCTGCAAGCTTTGGATGAATAGTATTTTATAAGTGAAACCACCGGCACCGGTTCAAAGGATTAAAACGATTAAAATTTATCAGTGTATATTAGCAATACACCGCAGACTACCCCTGTATTGTTTTCTTCGTTTCAATCCATCCTAAGGTTGTCTGGTAGAAATCGCTTTAAGCGATAAGACTGCCTGATTGTACCTATAGATTTAAGTTTACGTAAGTCATTTTACTTTTGGTGTACAATAAAGTTTATTCTATTCTATTCTATTCTACAGTTATCTATTATTAGTTTTCAAACTGAAATCATAATTAATTCGTTAAGTTGTAATAATGTGTCAGCAAAAATATTAGCTTGAGTAGTTATATATTTTCGTCATCACCAAATCGAGACGAAAAAATAAAATAACACAGCTTTACCTAGTCTTTCAATTCTTAAGCTTAAATTATAATTTATTTAATGAGTTTTTGCGTCTATCAAATTACTTTCAGGAAATACAAAAGCTAATCATAATTAGTTGCACAAAAAAACGAAATTATTTTTACGAATATTTTTCGGGTTTTGGTCAGTTTCGGTTGCGGTACCTTACTATTTATGAAATGGAAAAAAACATGCAACATTTGTATTGTCAAATCGTAGTCTTTGATTAAAACACAAAGAATACATCATATTTAGGCACTTGAAAACTATTTTAATATTTCAAAATCGGTTCGCACTCAACAAATCAACACTGATATTGTCTGTGCGATAAAAGAACCGTCGTGGCATAAAGTGAAAACAACATTAAAGATTTTAAGTAGCAACCCAACCCAGCCATCCGCCAAATGCCAAACGTCATAAAATGTTAACACCGGTTTGTTTATTATGTTATTTTGTTGTGATTTTTAATTGAAATCTTCTGAAATGTGATAAAAAATTTCACCGAGCTGCAAGGGAAATAATATTTAATATATTACAGTTTTGCCAAAGATAACAAATGGCAAATCACACCATTATTGATCAAAACAAAGTCACGAACTTTGGAAACATTGGTATGCTGTTTTTTGTACGTAACATTTTTATTTTAATCTTTTTAGACTTCCTAGGTAAACTGCTGTCCCTGTTATCTCCAAATATATATAAATTAAACGAAAACTCATTTAAACATGACGATATTAGTTTATTTTGTTTTGGTCAATATTTTCGATGGCTAGTATAAAGAGTATTGACACTATTAATTTATAATCCGTTTCGACTAACTAAGAATATTTCTTTTCAGGCTTGAGTAAGGATACAGTAACTAAAATAAAAAAGAGCAAGTGCGAGTTGGACTCGCACACTGAGGATTCTGTATCTGTACAAATTTACCTATGAAATCAATTCCCAAATTGTGTTACAAAGATTTTTCCGAATTGCAAACATTTTGTGGCGGATCTACATATTTACAATTTTTAAGATTTTTCACTGTACTTGTTCTATGAGACCTTGATTTATGCCAAATTTCAGGATTCTAGGTCTACGGGATTCACCCTATGAACTTTGATTCCCTTGAGTATCGAAATATACGTTTTTTTGCGACATAAACGGCCGTATCTTTTTTTTTCTTTAACTCAGAAGTCTAATTTTTTCACAACTTCAAAAGACCGCAGACTTGAGTGTATGGTTTTAATTTTAACTCGATACCTCCAAGCGTTCTCGAGTTAAAGGGTCTTAACAGATAAACAGACGGACAACCAAGTAATCCCAAGGATCTTATATACGAGATGGTCCCTTACAGGGTAAATAGATTTTTTACGAAGCAACATT
Organism: Mythimna albipuncta; assembly: GCA_929112965.1. NCBI lineage: Eukaryota > Metazoa > Arthropoda > Insecta > Lepidoptera > Noctuidae > Mythimna > Mythimna albipuncta. The sequence goes on along the minus strand of OV815959.1, from coordinate 20,494,072 downwards.
ACAAATTATGAAGTGGACTTTATTAGTCATTATTATTCATAGTTTTCATTGATTAGCAAAAGGGAAAATGTACTGAGGACGACAACGAGAAAGTGGTAGTATGTTCCATTTTTACTTTTATATTTAACTAGGGCAAAAATAAACTTGCTGTTAGCTACAATATTCCAGTCACTGATAATAGACCGATCCCAGTCAAAGTGATAGAACCATTTCCGTTGGAACTGGGTAAGTTGTCGTTGGTGGAACCTACCTAGATAGGCAGTACAGGTCGCGCGATGAATCAAGATCGCTCGGCAAAAGTGGAAGGGGTATGCGCAGTGTTCAATTCTACGGTCTATTTGGCGACGTCCGGGCGGGTGTGCGCCGTCGGCGACACGTCATTGGTAGATAGAGTCGCTCTTAAATTCCCGCGTTGCGTTCTCGCCTCTCATTGGATACTGGTCTACTTGGGTACTGTTGCGTACAGCTCGTGTTATCGTAATAGTAATACGTAGTTGTAAAAAAAATGGTTAAAAATAAAGTTTTAAAACGGCTAGCCAGAAAAATTTGTTTACGACGTGAATTATTACGTTAAAGAAAGAAACTAACGAAATTATTTTTTTTAATTTTATGTGTTATTTTAAAATTTTTAATTTTTTGAACTTACCTACTTACAAGATAAATTACAATCAAAAACTAGTGTTACTATAAGTTATGTTACTAAGGTTCAAACATACGAAATTAAAAATAAAATCCTAACATACTAAGAATTTCTGTGCGCAATTGTACACATGCGCCGATTGCCCCCACTATTTTCACCGAGCGATCTTGACTCACCGCGCGACCTGTACAGCAGTTTCTTCACGCTATTGTCCTTTACCGATTCGTGTTTGCATTTAAATGTTCACCATCAATACAATCGAAAGACGTCCACTGTTCGACATAGGCCTCCCCCAGGTGTCGCTACAATTAACGGTTTGTTACTCATTACGCAAAAACGTATAAATGGATGAATTTAATGATAAACGTTGCAATAATATAGCATATAGCCTATTTTTTACTAAATTTCATCACGTGAGCAAGTTCAATAAATAGGCTACTAATATTATAAATGCGAAAGTTTGTGAAGATGGATGGAGGTACCTACTCGTATGTATGGATGTGTCGCGCAAAAACTACTAGACAGATGAACTTAATCATAAACATTGCAATAATATAGCACACAAGCTATAACTTTGCAGTTTCATTAGGTGAGCAAATTCAGCCAATAGGATAATTTTTATTATAGGGTGAAGCCGCTGGAAGAAGCTAGTCTAACATGTTTCAAAATATCAAGATTTAACAGTCGGCACTATAATGACGTCACAATGTTGCTTACATAACAAAAACGATATTTATCTATAGCAGCGCCCTCAAAACCCACGATGGTTTACTTTCCTCACAGACTCTAAGAATCTTGTTAATGTAAACATAGGTACGTTCCGAATTCTGAATACGATTCACACTAACCTGCAACTAAATTAAATGTTAACGTAGTTGCTCGCAGCTTTTTCTTTTTCTATTTTATTACTTAATGTAAATTCTTAAAAGTTATTACGTCTTTTTTATGAAAGTTACTTAGATCGTTTTAAAAAGAAATTTTTTGAGTTCAATGTATTTTATTGGTTCACAATGAACTAGCGATTCATGGTACGAAATGAAGTAACATTACTTTGATGGAAACAAAACTTTCCTGCAATAAGATTGTTTTATTTATAAATGTTTATGGTTCGACCCTCTATCTCCTAAAAAGTATATTCAACTTCAACTTCAACTTTTAATTAATGGCCTAAAGTATTACTCATTGCAATTTGATAGAATAAGACGAAAAATATCATATATATGAACTTATAGTATCCAGCCGTCGCATTTTCTGTACAGATTTCCGATTAATCTCACTTTTTTTGGTTTTGACTTTATCAATTTTATTATCTCGAAGAAAAGCTTCCTCGTTGAATTATTTTTTGTTTAAAGCATTATTATATTAAAATAAACGAAAATAAGATGCACGTAAACACATGATGAATGAAGTTTGAAATGTCAAAAACACATTTTTGACAGCGCTTAATTTTTTTTTAAATGCTGCCATGTTTGGACTTTAATAAATATTTCAGTTCCATTTTTCGTTGGTCAGAGTCTACTCGCTCCACTTTATGGAGAATATATGAGGGGAATGGGAATTTATTAAAAAAAAAAAAACAAGTCTAAAAGGAAGCTGTTGGATGGAGAGGTACCTACAATATTGCGGCGTGGCAGTTTCGATATTTAAAAAGGTTTGCAGTACCTATTTAAATAGGTGCAGCCGTTCAGAAGTGATCTTACGTAGAGTCCGTAATAATAAGTCAGCCGACTTGGGAATTTTGTATAATATTTAATCATTCAAAAAATACTTATATTCGATACTTTTCATAAGGTTCTTCTGTTAGTAAACAATGATCTCTATCTCTTAATTAACCTTGATTATTGAACCCGTGTGGACCACATCAAATTTTATTAAATCCTAATAATTACCCCAGTCGTTTAACTTATTAGACAGATTACACACGCATCAGGCATTTTTTTATCAGTGTGGGTATTTCATACTCACATGCCGCATATAATAAGAGAATATCGCTATCGTTATTGGTAGCAAATACAGGGAGGACTGGCATATATTAATTAGGCATAATTAGCCTATTAATGTTCCCACTGTTGGGACTCAAACCTCTCTGGGAAAAGAAATGGGCCGTAAACCACTATCATGGATTGTGCGGATTTGTGCGATGTAATATATCTTCGAATTCTTAATAAAAATGTTATTCTCCTGATAAGCCGTCTGGGATTTTTTTAATCTGTTATAAACTAGTACTTGACTGCGATCCCGCCTGATGGTAAGCAGTGATGCAATCGTTGATGGTGAGGCGCACTAGTTTATTAAGAGCCTATTCACTCTAGCCTTGAAGACACCCAAATTATAATCAGACGGGAAGACCGCAGGAGGCAAACTGTTCCAGTCCTTTGATGTACGCGATATAAATGACGAGGCGAAACGCTTAGTCCGGACCGTAGATGTTTCAACAACGTAAGGGTGGATACTTGCCGTGCGTCGCTTTGTCCGATGGTAGAAATGAGATGGCGGAATCAAGTCATGCAATTCCTGCGCACACTCTCCAAAATGCAATCTGTAAAACACCGAAAGGCTGGCTACCCTACGCCTGTGCTCAAGGCTTTGAAGATTGGACTTAACCAAATCTGGATCACCAATCAGCCTCTTCGCACGCCTTTCCACTGAGTCCAAAGCTGCCAGGTAGCACTTTGCAGCACCAGCCCATATATGGCTGCAGTACTCCACACACGATCGGACCTGTGCTTTGTATAAAATTAAAAGCTGTCTCGGTGTGAAGTTACGCCGGACTTTTGCGAGAACGCCTAGTTTCCTAGCAGCTACTTTGGCTTTGGACTCAATAATCCGCCCAAAATTGAGGTCGGAAGAAATTTCGACACCCAAGAGCTGAAGGCGGTCGGTACAATCCAAAGATACATTCTGAAAAGTAGGAGCCGAGGTAGTATGTAGCTAGTGCATGGTCACACTCGAGATGACGGGACTCTTTGTAACTTTCCTTTTCGGGGACGGTTTTTAGGTTATCGTAGTCAATCTAGTACTGTAGGATATATTAAAATCTTTGGGCCAGAGTTCTATTGTATCGTATTCTCTGGAACGTTTTTGAGGTTGACGTAAACATTCCAGTCTTGTATAGAAATTCCTTGTCTAAAACTCATTGCGAGTAAAAAATATAAAATAGGTACTGTTGGTGCAATTTATAATTTATAATATTAAATCCTAAATGGTCCAACGTTGGGATCTTTTTAATATCTATAATTACAGTTTTGTTTTAATCCGGATATTTATCTCAAGATAGTGTAAATTCACGTTACCTATATCCTTGCTAAGTCCGATCGCTTGATGTCTTTAGTTTGAACTTGGCTGGTTTATATAGAGCATAATACCTAAGTAAGTAAATATTTAATTACGTAATTATTGGTTATAGGTTCATTTATCTCTGCTTTACCACGCTGTACTTCCTAAAAATCTGCTATTACCAAGGGGTACTTAACATATTACCAAGTTACTAGGTAGTGTAACCTATATCTGGTAAGAATGGAACCCAAACTTGGGGTCGGCTTCCTGTCGTCAAAAAGTTGGGAAAAAGGCCAGGCAGATTGTTTGATGCTGTACAAAAAACTAAAAAATCATAAGCTTAATCAGGCTTTTCATGTTCCTACTGCTGGTACTCGGTTTTCCTCTTTAGGAGAGATAGTGGCCGATTCCACCACGCGATAGATGTTACAGAATTTCGAATTTTCTAGTTCTATGATTTTCCAGTTTCTTCATTATGTTTTCTTTCACCTTTCTTTCGGAGCAGTAGTCATGAAATAAATTAAGTACTTATACAAAGCGAAGCGCCTGGCTGGGTTTGTACCCAAGACCTACACTCGTAATTCCCCTGACTTACGAGTTGAAGATCGCGGGTTCAAACCTCTGGACCACTACTACTTAGTATTCTTATAAGTAATTCCACAAAGTAGAATATGGATATACCTACCTTCTTCACGAAAAAAATTTCGCAGTAATGTACCTACTGAAAACTTTCTAAAAGATTAAATAGAATTTTACTTTTATTAGGAGTACGTACTTTACTAATCAATAACTTCTGATTAGCCATTAAGCTAGTGTTGTTTATCAGTACCGGTTGAGAAATACAACCGCGTGTAAACGACGCGCGCTCAGTCATCTGCGAGGACGCCGCCGAGCACGTGCGTCGTGGTACGAGTGTGACCAGTGTGAGCGGACATTTTGCCATGGAAGTGGACCAATTAAACCATCATGCAGCTGTACGTACTTTTTTTTATATTTTCACAATATTATTCGCACTCTTGCTTTCCGTGAATAAAGATCAAAATTTTGCATAAGCGTTTTTTTTTTTCATATTAATATCTTTGAATGTAAGAGCGCGCGAAAACTGAAGGTGTTTTAGCATGGCACGCGAACAGTGAAGTGAACTTTATACTCGATACGTGCGTGTCGCGCAGTAGGGCAACTCGCCAGTTGGCGGCGGCATTCGCGTCACCTCGGTCGTTTTACGATTCATGTACTTTCCGTCTACACGACGACCTACACAGGGTCAGCTGTCGATCGCGGTTATCTTATATTTTTCCAGAAGTAAAAACGATTTGAAGTCAAGTTTTCATTTTGAGACTGTGCCATGAGATTGCAGTGTAATTGAGCTATTTATAAAGTGCAGTGAGGAATTGGTCAAATATTTTGGGTTTATGATTCACTCTTTGTTTTGGTAAGCTTAATACACGATTTCTAAGTTACACCTATTATAGTTTATCCACACAATACTTAAATATGAAAACAAAATTTTGCAAGTACAGTTGTTAGCTATTGATCAAATTTGTCAAGTCCAGATTGAGGGGCTGATATGGTATTTTTTGACATAAGTCGCCTAAAGTCACACACTCAAATTCCCGCGCCGAACAATAACCCGTTACACCGCTACTCGGTCGTCTGTCCAAATTTACATAGTTGTGAGATGTTTTGCATTTGTTTATCATATTATATAGGTACTTACCTAGTGACGAACTATCTTCCGATCCATATCTCAGCTGAAATTTATACCTAGTTGTCACTTGTCAAATAGTTTCCTGAAATTCGGGTATCTAATTTAGGCCATAGTACCTACAGGGAACTGTCCGTTTAGTAGAGTCGGTAATGACTTTAATTTATTTAGGAAAATATTAAGTTGGTATTAATTAGGTGAAGGAACGTCAATGACGTATTATTATATTACCATTACTGTACGTAACATCAAGTCGTGAGGTTATTTTCCTCATTCTGTCTAAATAAATATGGTGCTTAATGATGATAGTTATTTTATACCAAACATTTATCTCAGAAGACGTTGTACCCAAAAGAAAACATATTACCAGAAAAAAATTAAGTGTCCACTGACACCGCCACTTACCGGGTCCAATTGTATTTTCAAACTGTTCAAAAATCCTAAATAAACTCACAAAATTACATCCCAGTTAAGCCGTTCAAAAAGTTACCTAACTTCTTTACAGTGCGTTTCACTTGTGAAGTTCCTTCGCTGTAATGTTGGCTCCTGTGTCTGTCTACAGAAATAAGAAAAGAAAAAAAAATGAAAGAATTGTCTACTTTACCAAAAAATTTTTGCACGAAATGCGAAACGAAATCGATTTTAACGGTAGTTGTAACACTTTTAAGGGTTCCGTAGTCAACTAGGAAACCCTTATAGTTTCGCCATGTCTGTCTGTCCGTCTGTCTGTCCGTCTGTCTGTTTGTCTGTCTGTCTGTCCGTCTGTCGGTCCTCGCTTAATCTCTGTGTCCGTTAGCACTAGAAAGCTGAAATTTGGTACTAATATGTATATCAATCACGCCAACAAAATGGTAATACAAAAATTGGAAAAAAATGTTTTATTAGGGTAGCAGCCCCCTATATGTAAAGTGGGAAGTGATTTTCTTTTTAATTTTAACCCAAACGTGTGATATATTGTTGGATAGGTATTTAAAAACCGGCCAAGTGCGAGTCGGACTCGCCCATGGAGGGTTCCGTAGCAGCAAGTAACATAATATAAAAGTTCTTGTAGTTCGTTGTAACTTTGATCGATGTTTTAATAATAGTATATTTTTTTAGATTTATGACGTATTAAAAAAAAACTACTTACTAGATTTTGTTCAAACCAATTTTCGTTGGTAGTTTTTATAGTAATGTACATCATATATTTTTTTTAGTTTTATCATTCTCTTATTTTAGAAGTTACAGGGGGGGGGACACACATTTTACCACTTTGGAAGTGTCTCTCGCGTAAACTATTCAAGTTAGAAAAAAATGATATTAGAAACCTCAATATCATTTTTGAACACCTATCCATAGATACCCCACACGTATGAGTTGGATGAAAAAAAAAATTTTGAGTTTCAGTTCTAAGTATGGGGACCCCCAAAATTTATTGCTTTTTTTCTATTTTTGTGTGAAAATCTTAAAGCGGTTCACAGAATACATCTACTTACTAAGTTTCAACAGTATAGCTCTTATAGTTTCAGAAAAAAGTGGCTGTGACATACGGACGGACAGACAGACAGACAGACAGACAGACAGACCGACAGACACGCGCAGCGTATGTACTCGTAACCACAACGAAGATCGTTTCAACGAAGCATTCACCTCGTCCGCCCTCGATCCCCACGTCACCACGGGAAGTGTTTGCCGGAAATCGCCACTGAACAGAACTGTGACACCACCCATCAAATGTCGTTCCTTTCTGTCCACGGCCTCAACTGCTTTCCTATTGGCCATCGTACACTCATCCCATACGATCAGAAAGCAATCCTTGAGCACGTGTCGCTTATACGTGACACACCACAAACAGGCGTTTCGGCGCTCTCTAAATCGATGGGAATTTTAAACATGCCATGTGCTGTCTTGCCACCCAGAAGTAGTATGGCAGCGATTCCCGACGACGCTACAGCAATAGCTATTTTGCCTTGCCTCCTGACCTCTGCAAGTATGCCAGTAGTAACAAATGTTTTTCCTGTTCTACCAGGTGCATCCAAGAAAAACATTTTAGCCTGGTTTTGCCCAACGCTTTAAAGGACGGTGTCATTTGTATTTGCTCTGAAGAGAACATAGTGACATGGTCATTTCGTAAGGTGGTCATTTCGCCCGGCTCGTAATTTGTCTCAGCGTTATACTCCCGATTTCCACTGCTTTGATGCGGTGATGATTGGGGAGCTGGTAACCCATATTCGATCAGCGGATTGCCGCCCATAGAAATGACCACATCTTGAAGTGAACTGAGACAGGTGTTCAGCACGCGTTCATCAGTTACTTCGACTTCGTCTCCAGAAGCACGCCTCAAAGCTCGTAGAAAATCTTCAGACAGATGATGGCGATACTTCTCCCACAAAGCTACCGGGTTCGCGACTCCGCAAAACACCAAGATGACGACAAAAAGATGACGCATGGGGCTGGGACTGTCACTGACGCTCGCCTCCGCGAGGATCCCAATTTTGGTCACCGTCGAGAAGGTGACGTGGTAAGTGGGATACTCCACGCCATCAAATGTCCTCAGAAAGGCGAAAGACGTTGGGCCTCGGACAGTGTGAAGTAACAAACGCAGAAATAGCATTCGCCATTATTCGGATGCACGGTATAAACCCTACCCAATGCGGCGTCCTTGAAAATTCCCAAAAAACCTTCCGCAGCACCTCCTCGTCGATCTCGGTTAAATACACCCCTTTGCTTGTCGTACGTGATGAAGGCACCTCGTCATACGTAAGGGATCTCGCAAACTGGTCAACTTCACAGAGCTGGAAAAATGTCACCATGTAATACTTAACACTGCATTTTTTTTTTAATTGTCTTCCTCAACTGTACTCAAGTTTTTTCAGGGTTTTGTTGGAACTTGTATTTGTCAAAACGAACTATATGATACAACTTTTATGAAGAAAATGCACATCACATCACATCACCATCTATTAATTTTAGGAATAACTAACTACATGATTAAATTTAAATTCATAATTTCCAAAAAGTGTTAACATGTAACTTGATTTGATTTTTATAAAACCTCATAGAGGTCGCTGCTACTACTACTACTAACATTCATTAAACTATGTTTCTCTGCCCAAGTTACTTAAATGGCGTAGTTTTTATGGTGTAAAGCGAGATAATAACATGGCTTACTCAAAAACAACATTTAAATATGCATCGTTAGATTACACGCTGTCACAGAATGCTTAAGAAAAATAAAGATTCACAGCTCCTCCCCCATAGGTGATAGCGTGATAATATGTAGCCTATATGTTGACCCGACCTCTTAGTAATATTCATGCAAAATTTGATGTAAATCCATGCAGTACTTTTTGAGTTTAGCCCGGACATACATACAGACAAACAGACAAAAATTCTAAAAACTATATTTTTGGCTTCGATATCGTTTGTAGATCACGCCCCAAGTATTCTTTTTTTAAAAATATTCAATGTACAGTTTTGACTTTCCTACAATTTTATTATATGTATATATATATATATATATATTAATTTTATTATATATATATATTATAGCTTTACTTACGAACTATCTTTCGAATTGACCCTGGCCCCAGTAGACTTCGACCCGGCTGGGCTTCTGCTGTTGCTGACAACTCCTTCAGGCGCGCGGGAACAGTGCTCGCCGTCACGGAAGAGTGCTGGCAGTAAAAAAAAAAATTAAGAAAACAGGCGAATTAAATACGAAAAAATTCAGCATATACTGCAGATTGGTTTGGGAAGCGTTCACAAAATTCTACACGAGCCCATTCGCGTGAGGAGGATAGTTTGCCGCACAACCTCTATGAAGCTCAGAAGCAGGCCCGTGTGAAATAATGCCGTGATATGGCTCAAAAATTTGAAGCAGGCTCGTCTCGATGCGTTTACGATATTGTGACAGGTGACGAATCCAGAATTTATCAATACGATCCAGAAACTAAACTTCAGTCGACAGTTTGGCTGCTTCAAAACGAACCAACGCCTACGAAAGTGAAGCAATCGAGAAGCGCAAATTAAATTTTCTTCACTTAGACAGAGTATCTGATTTAAGTTCCATTACGAGATCAAACCAGCATCAACGCCGAATAGTATACCACATAATGCCTGCCAGAAGTTTTGTCTGCAATGAGCAACAAGCGACCGACCACCGGGCTCCGCGGGGAACTGCTTCACCATAACAACGCACCCGCGCACTCACAGCTCAAAACGAGGGACTTCCTGCACACCACACCGGTCAGAGTCTTGGGACACCCTCCTTACAGTCCTGATCTGGCACCGTATGACTTCATACAGTTTTCATCGCCGGAAGACGCACTAGCAGCGTTCGAGAAGGCCGTGGAAGAGGTGTCTGCGGTGGACTGGAAAACAATGTTTCGAAAATTGGTTCCGTCCGACGCATAAAACTTTGTTGGTGGAGAGTTCTGTGAAAAGATTTAAAAAAAATATTTTATCCATAGAAGTTTTTTATTTACCCAAAACTTTCCGAGTGTCCCACATAATTATATTATTATTTCAAGCATAGACTAAAATGGGTACATTTATAACGGCGTAAAGAAATAAATAGATGACATTTTATTTTTTACTAGCGGCCCGCTCCGGCTTCGCACGGGTATAAAATATATAGCCTATGTGATTAAAATCGATTCAGTAGTTTTGATTTATTCATTACTGCCCGTGGCTCACACGCGTTTTTGGAGTAAAACAATCCCCCTTTCCCTATACCATGAAGAGGCACGCTCTTGCCGCACCGGGCGGCCGGCCGGTACCGCCGCAAACGCTACGTCCCGCAATTTTTAAATCTGTAATATCTTCGAAAATATTCACTTAAATCATACGGTGTAAAGGGCCATATAGATCTATATTAAATGAACAATGTATTCAAGGTATTTAATTGGTTAAGGATTAATGCTGTATTGGTTAAAATCGCTTCGAAAATTAGCCATTATTTGTCGTAAAAAGTAAATGACCAAAAAAAGTTATTGTGGGTTATCCATAAGAGATAGAAATATACCATCACGGACTTTTCTGTAGACCTTTTCAATGTGTACAATACTTAGTACATTATTTTGATAAAACTCGTAGGATTCAGCCTGCGTTTGCAATATAAGCGGAAAAAATGTTATTATTTACGTCATCACATTAGAAACCTCAAAAATGACAGTACTTCTCCACTATTTAATGGATGTTATTATACATATAAACCTTCCTCTTGAATCACTCTATCTATTAAAAAAAAACCGCATCAAAATCCGTTGCTTAGTTTCAAAGATTTTGCGATTTTGTTTTATACTATGTAGTGATTATTTATTCTTAAAACTTTATAAATTTGACGCACATCTTGCAGTAGTTTTAAAACTTAAAATTACTCATGTCCACCTACGCACGCAACCAAGCCTTGTATCGCGCCATGTGCTGATAAGTGATAACCGCTCTCATTATCACTGTTATCAACTCGACATATCACCGAAGGGGTTATATTTATAAATGTGGATTAACTGGCATGTCTTAACAATGCCCACTGTGATGTTCAGCGTTTAAAGATGTGCAAATATTATTGACGTATTAGGTACAATCATCATAAATATATAATCTACCTAGTTATACCTACCTACTTTTGTTAATCAAATGCTAGACTACATACCTAGTTAAAAGCTTTTACATCAACATCTGTGATATTTCTTATATAATTTGTTCATTAACACTGGTGATAACGTAAGATAGCGGTGACCTCTTTTTTGTTTTATTAATCATTTAACAAATATGTTCTCTCGCTCTTGGTGGGGCGAGAGGGAGTGTCAGACTTTTACTGACTAAAACCCAACCGTGTTTCTTCAGTTGCCCACGGCAACTCTTTCGAACGAACGGTGGCCCCGCGTTCATATCCGCCTTTTATTTACTTTGTTTTGTGAAAGTTCACCGTCCTTAGGTAGGTACCTACCAGTACCCATGGACGTATACCATGAGTACCTACCAGTACCCATACGACAGTAGACGATAACACACGACAGACGACGACGATAGTAGGACGGCGATGTAGATAATCGGTACTCCGAAAAATTAAGGGCTTATGTTTAACTTACCACCAGATATAATAACATTTAAAAGACAAAAATAGTAAATGATCAACAAAATTAAACCTACATTTTAATGTAAAATTATAACCAAAGTTTTAACATCTCGCTATCCTATTTAAGCAAAATAAATCCAAATAAAGCATCGGCAGAACCCCATGGTTACGGAGATATCAGTAGTTAAAATTTTAGGTTAGGTTAACTAACTGCCAAGACAGTTTGACGGGTAAGGACCCTACTTCAGGCTGGTTTAAAAAAAAATAACCTCGAAGAAGATGACGGGGTCTGTGTTCGCTCGCTTCGCTCGCTCACTACGACCCCGCCACCTTCTTCTAACCTAAATCTATCCGACCCGGGGTGCCCTAAAATTCCACTAAGATAGATTATTGATTAGACAAAGTATCATCCTGCTCTACGGGGCTAAAAAGAGCGCCTTAATTTGCTCGCTAAGATTTGGTTATCATTTACTACATTTGGTGTTCCAATACAATTTAAAGTACAGTCGTAACTAAAATAATATTGTAATTTTAGGATTTCATTTTTCTGGTGTCAAGTAATATATTTTTGACAAAAGAACTAAGGGTACCAAAGCGTTTTATGGTGGTCATTATATTTAATCCCAAAATTAAGTTGAAAGTCCAATATTTGGTCCACATTAAGATAAATAATAAATACACTTATACATTACCGGCACGGATCTTGAGCACTCGGCATCAGAGTGGGGGCGCTTTGCGCATTCCATACATTGACGAGCCAATCGTCGTCGTTGTTAGATACATGCAGCAAGCGCAGAAACGAATCACGAGTGACATCTATGACACGAAGACGCGGCGAGCCAATCACTGACACTCCCCACCCCCGCGTCTCACTTCGCACCATTAAAGAGATCTAATATTTAACTGCTGCGCAACTTGAAGCCAGCGCAGGTCCGTGCCGGTAATTGTACTTAGTTTCACAAAGGCGCAGTTTGATGACCGGTGCATTTTCCAAGCAAATGAATCTCGTCCTAAGTTCCTCACAATTAAGATTACAGGGTAAAACTGTAACTCTGACTAGGTTAACTTATTTTACAGAAATATAAAAGTGACAAAAAGTACGAAAATAGAAAATATTTTATTATTATAATTATTATTATTTATTTAAATCAGATACATCCATATTATGTTAGTAGGTAGCACTTAAAAAGACAGAAACTAGGACAGAAATAGACAGAAATTAGGACTGTAGCAAAATGGTCTAGATAAAACCATGGTCGATGGGAGAATCGAGTAATAAAAAAATCACGTTCCTTTATCTGTGTGGGAGTAGAGTAGTACATTAAAAAAATTAAAAGAGTAAACAGCAAGCGTACCTAATTGCCGTAATCCAATCCACTACGCGGGCGCAGTGCCGGATGGTGAATGTCGCATGTCTTCGAATTTTTGGTTCTAGGACACAGGCGTATTACTTAGTGTAATTTATTCCTTCACCGTTGTGAGAGCATTGGTGATGAAATAAATTACACTAAGTAATACGCCTGGCTGGGTTTGAACCCGCAACCTACAACTAGTAAGTCGGGGCCATTGCCACTCGGCCATCACTGCTCCCTGTTCCTTATTCGTTACAGTAGAAATACAATACAATAGTTCACAATTTATACAGTCAAGAGATGACTTCATATACTCGTAGATACAAAAAAAACCTACTACTTTTAGATTCGGCGTCAAAGTTTTCGTTCATAAATCATAAATTTATAATCACTTGCATATGGCATAGTGATGAGTTATTTTATAACCCAGAACACGTGTCAGTCAGCTATTATTTTTGTAAATGTCTACATCAACGGAAACAAAATACTGAGCAGAATGTCGGAGTCAGGACACAATAAAATCATTTCCGCTTTGACACAAGTAACTATTATATATATATTTGCTTACTTGTTTAGATTATTATCTGGGAAAGCTGCTGCATCATAATCATAAAACAAGAAAAATAAAATAATAATAATTAAATCAAACTTTTAATTTTTAACAGTTTTTTTGTATTCTTCTTAAGAAATTCTTTTTATCTAATTTTTAATTGATACCGACGTCATGGGGATGCTAAATTACAACGTCATTTAGCGAAGTACGTATTACCATCCCAACTTATCATGTTGTAGCGTAAATGGCAAAACATGCCATTTGGCTTTTCCTGTATTAAAAATAACAATATTTCTAATATTCTCGACGAACCTAGATAAATATTGTCTATAACCGAATATCATAATAATATGTTGAAATATGCTCCAACTGCAAATGAGCGTGATATTACGTTTGTATGGAAATTCATTCTCGCCGGCCCCTTAATAAAAAGCTTGTATTTACAAATAATAAATACTTACCCAATCAATAGTCCTTGTATTTCTTTTTCCAACAATTTCATGCATTCGGTAATAAAAAGTTAAGTAATCTAATCTTTTTTTACAAATAAATTACATACATACTCACAATGTACCGTTGTATGTATCAAATCTAAGACACGTCTAGTGCGTATTTCCGTGTCGAAATCACTTTATTATCTACACTTCTGATAAAGACAACGATTAATAGTTATGTACTATTTATACATAAGTAGTATATTTATGTGTGTATATACAGGTATGTTTTAGTAGGTTTGTAGTTGGAATATAGCCAACGGACAGTAACCTCTCTTATGAATCAATGTACCTAGAGAACAATTTAGAAAAATCTATATCTATATAACGGAGATTCATCATCTGTGGGTCGCGACATCGGAAATAACACTCACAAAACCTTTGTTAACATTTCTAATTACTTGCTAAAACACACTGAATACAGAATAATCAAGGATGCCTGGGATATGGCTCGATTAAGCACTTAGGAACGCGGGAAGTTTAGCGTGGAGTAACGAATGTCTACCGAGACTGCCGGACCGATTCAAAGTGCCTCAACCAACCGTCACCGCACACGTCGGCCTACCCCCGTTACAGGTTAGTCAACCTAACTCTCAACGTCAGTACCTGTCAACGTCAGTACCTGCCAACGTCAGTTCCTATCAATGTCGAATAGCTGATTATAATTCCGGATCGACATTTGGTTCGATTATTCACTCGGTGTCGCCATTACTCCACGCTAACCATCCCCAAGTTAATACTTGACGTTCCCAAACGTTAGCTGTCAAATCAAACTACATAGTTTCTCCAGTGAGGGATAGTTGGCGCTGATCTAGACCGACTGATATGCGTCAACGCTTCGACACGGCCGTCCTGATGATCACACGTCCTCGTGTGGAGTACCTGGAGAAAAAATTCTCGAACAATTCTCATTCAAGTCGTTCGGCCATTCCTGGCCCAAGTGACTGGGGAATAAAAGGTATTCTGATCAAAATCATTACAGGTTCTGATGAAAATCACAACAAACTCTTTCTCTTAAAGCTAACATGTCGAACAACACCCATACTCATTCAAATAATAGGAAACTCATTAAAATATTGCAATGCTCATACTCTGACCTCCATCCGGTCTTCAACATGTAACCTCTATCCGGTTACTAACACAATCAGGCAACCTCTATCCGGTTACTAACACAATCAGGCAACCTCTATCCGGTTACTAACACAATCAGGCAACCTCTATCCGGTCACCTCCACATGTAACCTCCATCCGTTTACAAACACAACAGGCAACCTCTATCCGGTCACCTCCACATGTAACCTCCATCCGGTTACAAACACAACAGGCAACCTCTATCCGGTCACCTCCACTTGTAACCTCCATCCGGTTACAAACACAACAGGCAACCTCTATCCGGTCACCTCCACATGTAACCTCCATCCGGTTACAAACACATCAGGCAACCTCCATCCGGTTACAAACACAACAAGCAACCTCTATCCGGTCACCTCCACATGTAACCTCCATCCGGTTACAAACACAACAGGCAACCTCTATCCGGTCACCTCAACATGTAACCTCCATCCGGTTACAAACACAACAGGCAACCTCTATCCGGTCACCTCCACATGTAACCTCCATCCGGTTACAAACACATCAGGCAACCTCCATCCGGTTAGAAACACAACAAGCAACCTCTATCCGGTCAAAACAATGTTCTAGAATCTCTCGTCCAATCATAATACCATAACGTAGAAAATGATCAGGCAATAATGAAAACAAATCTCAATAATAATGTCATCGATCTCTACCAAAGCCAAAATCTGTATCGTAGAGTTAACGGAAGTCTGCCCGATCCTAGTCATAGTCACAGTCTCATCAATACGCTTTCCTTTAAATTTACAGGCTACAGATTCTTTAATTAAAGAACACTCGGCACCAGAGTCGTTATGAAATGAAAATTGCTCACCGGAGTGACGTAGAGTCCCAGTCGGCGCGTTCAGGAGGCACAGGTCACCCCTCTTTTCATTGACAGGTTTAGATGACCCGAAGTCGGCGCTGCTTCTCTCATTGCGCCGTGGGCAGTTCTTGCTTGCAATAAAAAGTCGCTTAAAATTGGTCCACGTGATCCCAGGAAACGACACGGTAGATAGCCAGGTAGAAGCTCCTCCCTTCAAGGTGCGGCTTAAAGCGACCATAAGCGGGGCGCCATGTTGGTCTTGGTCCGTCAAGCACAACTCTGCAGTCTTCACCCAAGCACGTGCATCAACATTTTGTTTCTCAGGATCGAAATCCGGTAAACGAAAGCCATGTGACGACTTAGTAGGTGTTTTCATGGCTTGAATCAGCGTCAGAAAATTACTTTCTAACAAACGCATCCATTTTTCGTCGCTAGCGTTTTCATTTTGAATACGTGGGTCGTCGTGGTCCAATCCCACTTCTGATAACGGAGATTCATCATCTGTGGGTCGCGACATCGGAAATAACACTCACAAAACCTTTGTTAACATTTCTAATTACTTGCTAAAACACACTGAATACAGAATAATCAAGGATGCCTGGGATATGGCTCGATTAAGCACTTAGGAACGCGGGAAGTTTAGCGTGGAGTAACGAATGTCTACCGAGACTGCCGGACCGATTCAAAGTGCCTCAACCAACCGTCACCGCACACGTCGGCCTACCCCCGTTACAGGTTAGTCAACCTAACTCTCAACGTCAGTACCTGTCAACGTCAGTACCTGCCAACGTCAGTTCCTATCAATGTCGAATAGCTGATTATAATTCCGGATCGACATTTGGTTCGATTATTCACTCGGTGTCGCCATTACTCCACGCTAACCATCCCCAAGTTAATACTTGACGTTCCCAAACGTTAGCTGTCAAATCAAACTACATAGTTTCTCCAGTGAGGGATAGTTGGCGCTGATCTAGACCGACTGATATGCGTCAACGCTTCGACATATACATTATAATAAAACAGTAACGAAAGAAAAACTGTACACTGAGAATTTTCGAGAAAAAATAAGTGGCTTTTGTTAGAAAAACGTAACTGATGACAAAAAGTGACTTTTTAGAATTTTTGTCTGTTTGTCTGTGTGTATGTTACGGCTTCACGCCAAAAATACTGAATTGAAATTCAGCATAAATGTTCTTTGTAAACCAAGGAAGGCTACATATGATTACGCCTATGTTATTGGAGGTAAGCTATATTGATTTTAAAAGGTTTTTGTTCGTAATCTAATGCACCAAATAACATGTTAATTTGTTAATAAAAATTTTACTCTCGGAACATAATAATCACGCTATTTTTATAAAGGACACCACGCCTCGACCACTGCAGGTGACTTTAACATTAGGATTCGTAGTGCGATTCCTGGGTACTGTAGGGACGGGTTTGTAGATGGTGAACAATTATTTTTTGCTGTCCAATAAGGACCGGCCTGAGTGGACTAAGGGTGAGTTGCACCATTTAACTATAACGATAACCAAACCATAACCAGCCGTGAAACGGCCGCCTATTGATCAATTCGACGATTTGTTTGACAACTGTTAACGGCTTTGTTATCGATGGTGCAACTCACCCTTAGTGTTATGTTGTACGCGCGCCTCAAAGAGATTTCAGCAAAAGCGACGAAGCCCGTTACGGCCAATAAGTTTTATTTTATTGTTTGAATGTCACAACTTTGCAAACTCTACCCGTGAAGATCGCGAATTCAAAGACTGCGTTTGACCATCAATATGCGTCATCATAAATTTTAAAGTTGAAGACTCTTGGTGGAGTAGTTCCCACTAAAGAAAAACATTCGTTTGATGTATGGGGACGTCAGTCAAATACCGCACCAAAAAAAATCTGGTTGAATGCACGGGTAATTTAAATACCCAAAAATGATCAATAGTGGTTACGAATTGTCATGTGACTCATGACGCCTGGGTTGCCTCCAAGTAACGATTGGAGGAGTTTGAGGATTTACTTTCCCTCGCGGTTTCAGCCACCTTGCTCACCGTAGAGGTGACGGCTTTCCATTCCCTCTGGTCCCGAATCATAACCTGAACCAGAGCTAGACGTGGGAGGTCGCCGTCGCCGATCGCCTCCTGAATTGACGACAATACGACGGTGCTCCGCCCTTGCAGGGCAGACTTCTACCGTAAGGTTCACCGTATCCTCCGGGTGATCCGCACAATGGTGACACCCGGGCGTCACTTCCGCACGAATCCGGTGCAAGAACCTCCGAACTGACCGTGTCCGGTGAGAATCTGCGTCATGCAGAAAGTGAGGACGCCGTGAGGTCTTTCCAGCCACGCCTCAAAGAGGGGACTTACCGCCATAATTATGTCATGCCCTTTACAGCAATTTAAATAGCACTTATTTACTGGTGCTTGGAATGTACTCAATGTACTGTGTGTTAATATGCTTTTATTGAAAAATAAAAACCGGCCAAGAGCGAGTCGGGCCACGCTCAGTGTAGGGTTCCGTAGTTTCCCGTCCGTCACAATAAGTGTATCCACTTTGAGTTTAAAAAAAACGCTTGCATATACGATTATACTACAAACTTAGTCCAGAAATTATTTTGTAGAACCTTTTTGTCTTTTCGGTACAAAAACTGTTTTTTCCGTCAAGTTCAAAATGATTTTCCTAGAAAGTCCTTATAAAGTTCTACTTTTCAGATTTTTTTCATATTTTCTAAACTTATGGTTCAAAAGTTAGAGGGGACACACACATTGTTTTTTACTTTTGGAGCGATTATTTGCGAAATTATTGACATTATCAAAAAATGATTTTAGTGAACCCCTATTCATTTTTAAATACCTATCCAACAATATTACATTATACACTTTAGGGTAGAAATTTAAAAAAAAAAACACTTCACACTTTCCATATAGGGGGGCTACCCTAATAAAACATTTTTTTCCAATTTTTATTTTACCACTTTGTCGGCGTGATTGATAAACATATTGACACTAAATTTCAGCTTTCTAGTGCTAACAGTCACAGAGATTAAGCGAGGACGGACAGACAGACAGACGGACAGACAGACATGGCGAAGCTATAAGGGTTCCTAGTTGACTACGGAACCCTAACAAATCGTTTTAAAATCGTACTTTGGTTTACCGTTTTATAAAGTGGAAACCTACAGATCGCCAAAGCTGCTACGACCTTTACGTATTCCTTTTGCTTCGTTTACGTTCACAAGATAATTTGCGTTTTGACTTATAACTGTCTTATGTGATAGAAAAATAAATGAATTGGTTGCGTTCGGTATGAATCACAAGCACAGAATTATTATTTACTGTTTTATTTTACGAACCTAACGCGGACGAAGTTGCGGGAAAAAGCTAGTACATAAATAAAAGGATAAACTGACTAACAAAACAAACGCACAGCCAAAACTACTGAGACGGGGACAGGAAATTTTGCATATAGTTTTCTGCTGTGACGTAAAAGTGTTCACCGCAATATCAAGCGATTTTCCAAAATTCGGGGTGAGTTTTGGAAAATCGCTAAAGGAATGAACCTGGGGTTAACAGTTTGCATTGAGAAACCTATTTTCTCGCGGACGAAGCCACTGGCAAAAGCTTGTTCTAATATTAAGACAGCAGCACATGAAATAAGTACCTAAAAAGTTATTTATAGATATAGATATAAAAAACTTTTTCATTACTCAAACTCTGAAAGTAGGTCTGAAGTTGCCTGAGGAGCGGGCTGAAAGTGATACTTTTCATCCCTAGGGAGTTTTACTTTACAACTGACAGCTGTCAAATTATTAAAAAAAACTAGTTCTATCTTCACATTTCTATTGAACCATGTTCCAATTTTCCATACAGCCAGTCAATCACAACGCGATATAAAATTGAAATAACTTAAAGACAAGTATTAATTAAATGTTATATTTTAAGTGATTTATTTGTTCAACTATTTCTTTAAAATAAATATTTTTAAAAGATTACAATTAATTTTTAATTTTTCATTAACAAGGCTGAATAGCTGGCCGGCCGCAGAAAAAAAAAACAAAATGGCGGGAAAATAACAACCAGTCGTTGGCTTTTTCGAGTTTTGTTTACATTTCCGTACAACAAAGATTTGCGTTAACACGTTGTGTTTATCAGATTAAAATAGTGCTTGAACGTCTAATTTCATAAGAGAAGATGCTAAAGCAGTAGTGGAATACCCTTTACCGCCTAAATCAGAAGAAAGATACCTAATTAAAACCATAGGTACGAGACTCAGGTTTTACAAAGTTTTTATTTTATTTTTATTTTTACTTTCCTCGTATTCGTAATGAAAAGCACAGTGTTTACCTCGGGGTGAAAGTAACCCATTTAAACCCTTTTTTTTTTTTTTTTTTTTTCGGTGGGAAAAATCATCTTATGACAACCCCCGCTCTTGGGCGGAGCGGGAGATAGTGTCAGACTCTTACTGACTAAAAAACCCATCCCGTTCCTTCAAGCCTTCATACCGGGGCCCTTTCGGATAACCCTGGCCCCAGTAGGCTTCGACCCGGCTGGGCCCCTGCTGTTGCTGACAACTCCTTGAGGCGAGCGGGAACAGCGCGCGCCGTCGACGACTTGAGCTTGGTCCGGACTGTTACCGGACGGCCGGACAGCGAGCTACCCATTGCCCACTGTCCGCAAGCTCGCGTCTACGGTGGCTGGAAATCGGGATCGGAATCCCGGCGGCGGCGGCGAGAGCGCCGTTGCCTGATGCGGTCGGCCTCCTCCTTGGCGAGCATTACTGCTTCGCAGAAGTCGGCGACCGCCTGCCACTCCTCCTCGCTCCGGACCATGGCCTCGACCAAGGCCCGGCGCGAGAGGTCTCCGCCGCCGATCACCCCCACGAGGGCACGGCGATGCTCCGTCCAAGCAGGGCACACCGCGATTGTGTGCTCCACCGTGTCCTCTGGGCGTTCCGCACAGTGGCGACACCCGGGCGTCTCTTCCGCTTTGATTCGGAACAGGAACCTCCCGAACTTGCCATTTCCGGTGAGGACCTGTGTCATGCGGAAGGTAAGGACGCCGTGAGGTCTTTCCAGCCACGCCTCAAAGAGGGGACTTATCGCCATAATTCGGCTTCTGGACCCCCAAGGTTGGGCAGGAGCCGCTTGAGAGCGGCCCCAGTCCGGTTGAGTTTGGGAGCCAGACGTCGGAAATGCCTCACGAAATTCCACCGGCTGTCGAGGATGAGTCCCAAGTACTTCATCGTCGACCCGACACCGATGTGAACTACTCCTACCGTTAGTTGGGAACTCATTGGCGGCGCGTTCCGAGAGCGGCGACCGTGAAAGCACATCGCCTCGGACTTGTGAAGCGCCACCTCGAGTCCCACCTCCTGGATCCTATCAACGACCATCGCAACCCCGCGTGTCGCTAGAGCGACCGCCGCCTGGTACGACTCTCCCTGCGCTAGAACCAGCGTGTCGTCTGCGTAGCAGACCACGCTGACCCCGTCAGGGAGGTCGCCCCGCAGCACGTAATCGTACCCGATGTTCCACAAGGGTGGCCCTAGTACCGACAACCCATTTAACCCCTCGAATTAGCGACCTCGCTTCGCTCGCCCGCCAACTCCTTCTCGGGACGAAATGAGTTACTTTCACCCCTAGTGTAACAATGTACTATTTTTCCGTTTCAAGTATTTGTTATTTGTTCATCGTGCAAACCTACCACAGTGATGTCTTTTTGAACCCAAAGGTTGACTGGGAGAGAATGCCTTGTTGCATTAAGTCCACCTATATACCACTACTGTACATGAAGTTTGAATAATAAATAAATAAAATTGGAATGTCTGTTTGTAATTTTGAAATAACCGCTTTTTACTACATATACGTTTTTACTACGGTACATACACCAAAATAGTATTTTTTACAATTTTTGTCTGTCTGTCTGTTTGTTCCGGCTAATCTCTGAAATGGCTGGACCGATTTTGACGGGACTTTTTTTGGCAGGTAGCTGATGTAATAAGAAGTAACTTAGGCTACTTTTATTTTAGAAAAAATAAATTAAAAATCTTGTAGTCCACGCGAACGAAGTCGCGAGCACAGCTAGTATAATATGTAATTACCCTGTCCCCAGCTAACGCTGTAGAATTTTTCGAAAGAGTAACCGTGGCCCTGGAACGCAAAGGCAAACCGAAGGAACACAGGTAAGTTTTATTCTGTAAAGTCTGACACTATCTCTCGCACCAACCAGAGTAGGAGGGGATATTTGATGAATTTCCAACTCAACTAAAAAGATTCTATGTAGGAATACGGATCGGCTTGAGAACCTCCTGCTTTTTTCTGTTGGTTTATAATATTTGTTTTCAAAAGTCTCCGTGTTGATTGAACGAAACAATCGCATGCATTCTGTTCGAAAGAATCAACATCCAACATGGCAGGTATTTTAACACTTGCTTTTAACAAGTACAGTCATTTCATCGTAGACGTGTCTGAGCGAGACCAAGATCGTGTGATATTCGTGCTAAAATCTTGCATTCTGTAAATATCAAGCCGGAAAAATGGTGCAACGATTAAAGAAGGAGATTATTCTAAGAATTGTAAATATTAGTGTTGTAGTTAGTAGATAACTTAAAACTTAAACAACTGCCCTGTCTCTAAACCTTTGGATGAGTCTAAACCTATATAAAGGTTGCATATTAGAAAATCAAAACTTTCTCGAGCAAATTTCAAAAGAACAATAAACGAAATAACAAAATTTAAATGACCAAATGGGTGTTGGGGTGCCCTAAGGTCCCGATCTGCTCGCGCGTGGTTGGTCAGTATTCTAACCTAAACCTAACTTAACGCTACGTCCAAGTTGTTTCGTCCATTCGAGATTTTTACCTTTTTCATTTAATCCATTTGATAATTAATAATTTATCCAGTACTCCATTTTGACCTTTGAACGATTTGGTCAATAGTGTAATAGGTAAATAATTTAAACATTGATATTCCAGACTTTGGTCAGCTGAACTTTTGATCAATGACTATCGTTATTTTAAACTTTGTTGATTTGTACGTTGTTCTTTTGAAATTTGCTCAAGAAAGTTTTGATTTTCTAATATGCAACTTTTATAATACATTCCACAATATTGATTATGTTGAATTCTGACTTATCTAAACTACGTCCCAAAATGCGTACAAACACGAAAAATAATTAAGTATGCCCCGCCCCTCCTATTCAAGTATCGAGATTTTTTCAGTTTATGGTTATATATTATATTATAGTTCCTGTAATGTTAAAGCTGTCATTCTTTAAGATAGATATCAGAAACCTATGTGTCTGACGTCTGATCCCTATGTTTACCTAAATTTAGGGGAGAGTGGGGGAATTGTGGACGGCGGGTAATGGCGAACACTAAGGTATTAGATGTTAGAAAGAAATAGTAGATATCGCAAATGAAGCATTCGCAAGTCGGACCCGACCTTAGTGCCGCACTTGGTGAGGTGAGCCTGCGCTCGGTGTCAAAGGTAAGTGATTTTTTATTTTTTCTAGTAATTACATCTAATTTTTCAAGATAAATTTTATGCGTGTATAATATACTCCATGCAAAACGTAGCAAACTGACATTTTTGTTGTGAAGTAATGACTAAAAATGTAACTTTTTTCAATAATTACCAAGTGCATTGCAAGTTTATAACCTCGAAAAATTAAATAGTATTACTTTTTGGTCCGTATCGGGAAATAGCGGACGATTTGAATGGGGCAATCTCGGACGTAGAAAAAGAGGAAAAAAAAAACCGGCCAAGAGCGTGTCGGGCCACACTCAGTGTAGGGTTCCGTAGTTTCCTGTCCGTCATAATAAGTGTACCACTTATGAGTTTAAAAAAATGCTTGCATATACGATTATACTACAAAATTAGTTAGAAATTATTTTGTACAACCTTTTTGTCTTTTTGTACAAAAACTGTTCTTTCCATCAAGTTCAAAATGATTTTCCTAGAAAGTCCTTATAAAGTTCTACTTTTCAGATTTTTTTCATATTTTCTAAACTTATGGTTCAAAAGTTAGAGGGACACACACATTGTTTTTTACTTTTGGAGCGATTATTTCTGAAATTGTTGACATTATAAAAAAATGATTTGAGTAAACTCCTATTCATTTTTAAATACCTATCCAACGATATATCACACGTTAGGTTTGAAATAAAAAAAAAAAAACACTTTCCACTTTACATATAGGGGGGCACACAAATAAAAATTTTTTTTCCAATTTTTATTTTACCACTTTGTCGGCGTGATTGATATACATATTGGTACCAAATTTCAGCTTTCTAGTACTAACGGCCACAGAGATTAAGCGAGGACGGACAGACAGACAGACATGGCCAAACTATAAGGGTTCCTAGTTGACTACGGAACCCTAAAAAGGAGAAAGAAAGCAGAACAAAAATATCACGTAAAGACTGAAAAAAGAGGAAAAAAGAGAAAATAAGACTGATCGTAACAATAAAAGAAAAAGAAATCCACCAATCAATCCCCGGAGGACGAAGAAGAATATTATTGTTTGATTTGTAATGAAAAAATGAAACTTCAATAATTGAAGACTGGATAATATGCTATAATTGTAAACTCTGGGCCCTATGTTCGTGGTTACCCGATATGCTTCGGGTAAACCCGGACGACAAACTCTTTTTTCCTTTAAATTTTGATGTTATACTAAAATTTATCAAAGTTAATTATGAGAGTATAAGAATGATTAGTTTAAGTTAACATTTATCAATAAATGACTTGTTATTTTGTATTTTTTTATTACCATTTTCCCTTTGATGTTCGCAATTACCTCACCTTCCCCTGTGTTTTTCCTCTTTTCGTCCCTACGTGTGCTTCGGTATATGGTGAGGAATAAATTTACGCGCCTTAACAAGACAATGCATTGTTTTATGTTTGCGGCTGTATTGTCAAAGTACATTTTGATACAAGTGGGGAAAGTTTGTCATTGCAACCGAGGCGAAATTCACCCGAGCCGTGCAGGCGAGGGTGTTATGGAGCCGAATACTGCAGTGAAAATCTCCACGTGTATCAAACGACGTTTTTCAATATACTTACGAAGAAACACTTACTTTCTCTGAAAATTACCACGCATTTTTGTTCATTTTGTACTGAAGAATAACCTTCGCGGGTTAAAGGACAAGCAAAGGTATTAAACCGTTAAACATCCTATAAAAATAGAAATCCTAATATTTTTGAACTTAGAACACCCATAATTGTTAATTTGTTGGTAATAACAAAGTGTTCATAATTTATGATTTCGGTTCATAAACACAATTTAAATTTTCATTAAATATTAAAACCTTAGAAAAATCCGCCTCTTTGATTAAAAAAAAAAATAATCACCGTTAACTGTGACGAAATAAAAAAGAAAAAGCCCTTGTTATGATAAATTTAAAAAATACATGGCATATTGAACCTAATTGTAGTGCGTTAGGAGTCAGTTTTCAAGGAAGTGTATTGAAAAAAAAATTGGCAAACAGAGCACAACCATGGTTTTGCGACGTTGCGTTGTCGACGTTGACGTGCATTTACGGGACGTGGAGCCGTACCGTGTGAGCGGATGCTCAACACGGCTCGGCGGGTCCGTACCTATATCTGCACAACGCCTGCGTCAGTCAGACGTGGGAACGTGCCGTAATCAAGCGCCGCCGCCACCGGCGCGGGCGCCGCCGTACGTGGTAATGTGGCCACAGTGGCTAGGGCTATATTCCGAACATTTCTAAAGTTTGTCTTACTTACCATTAATATTGTAGGTTACACAATAGATGGCCAAATATAAGTATGTCAGTGACTGACAGTGTATTTTGAATTTTTGTTACAAAATATAACTACTTTCTTTTTTTGAACAAATGAATCCACTGTTAGTGAAGTCGTTAGTTCTTGACACAATAGGTAAGAATCATCAGAAGATTACTGGGTTGTGGAGGCCAGATATTTGTATGGTCTACACATAGTAATTCTGGGAGTCTTATGTAAGTATTAGTTTACATTTTTGTGAACTCATACACGAAACTGAAATAAGCTGCTCTACTTAAAGGATTTCAGTTACATATGGTTAAACTCAGTGGAATGATATTTTCGATTGTTCCTTATAGCGGTGGCGTACTTGCTCTGGACTCCAAACAGCCCTGTACAATAAAAAAAGGGTCCCCTTTTTTACCCAATTGTGCCAAATATTGTGCATAGAGAATTTTTTTTTTAATTCGCGTGTCTCAAACCATAGGGGCGTTTCCACAAAAGCCCTACTTTTCAGGAGAGATAAAAGACTTAAAAACTTTTCCTGTGATTGAGCCAGCTCGTTGTTTTTTTGCATGTAGCTATATATTTATACTGCAATTAATATAGCGATTCTTGATTTTAGGGCATTTCCTCTATAACACTAGTTTTTGATTGATACGCCTATAATAAATAATATATAATAATAATATAGCATGACGACTATACTGTAAAATTCCATCAAAATTCTCCCTGAAATATATGAAATTTATGGACGTAAAATCTTTTTCCTGAAATTGTTAATATTTATACCAATATTTATTATTACTTAATTGGTGACTTAAAATATTGCTATTTAGGAATGAGAACACATTAAAATTAAGTTATTTACGTAATTTCAAGAAATCATACGCCTGTCTGGCTTGTCATAAATATTGAGAGGTGTTTTAACTCAAAGAGTCAGTATAAACCAATTTGTTCTACAATTTAAAAAAAACCGGCCATGTGCGAGTCGGACTCGCTCATGAAGGGTTCCGTAGCAGCTAGTAACATAATATAAAACTTCTTGTAATGTGTTGTAACTTTGATCGATGTTTTAATAATAGTGTATTTTTTTCGATTTATGACGCATTAAAAAAAAAACTACTTACTAGATTTCGTTCAAACCAATTTTTGTTGGCAGTTTTTATAGTAATGTACATCATATATTTTTTTTAGTTTTATCATTCTCTTATTTTAGAAGTTAGAGGGGGGACACACATTTTACCACTTTGGAAGTGTCTCTCGGGCAAACTATTCAGTTTAGAAAAAAATGATATTAGAAACCTCAGTATCATTTTTGAAGACCTATCCATAGATACCCCACACGTACGGGTTTGATGAAAAAAAAAAAATTGAGTTTCAGTTCTAAGTATAGGGACCCCCAAAATTTATTGCTTTTTTTTCTATTTTTGGTTGAAAATCTTTATGCGGTTCACAGAATACATCTACTTACAAAGTTTCAACAGTATAGCTCTTATAGTTTCAGAAAAAAGTGGCTATGACATACGGACAGACAGACAGACAGACATGACGAATCTATAAGGGTTCCGTTTTTTGCCATTTGGCTACGAAACCCTAAAAAGGAAATGATTAATAGGTAATTACACAATATTTTTGTGTTTGAAAACAAAAATAAGCATTATAAAAACAAAATTTATTCATAAATCTGAACATAATTAATTATTAGAAATATCTTTAAAATTACAAACATTTAAAAATTGAGCTGAAACAAAACACAGCTCTCAAAAACGCTGAAGGAAAACATCGTGAGGAAACATTCGCGAATGCAAATGCGAATATTCAAATTCAATATTCGCGAATGCGAATGCGAATATTGACATTCAAACAAAGTGCGCGCAAAATGTCAGATAGTTTTCAATTTCGTATCAGAAAAATTTAAACCGAACATAACAGCGTTCAGTGTTCCCATAACGCTTTGTACGTATGAGTCGTACTACATCTTGTGGTCCAATGATGGAACGGACTTGTCGGAATTAAATTCTGCAATTACAATGCACACTCTCCGAAATGTAAACAATAAAAAACCGACAGGCTAGCAACTCGGCGTCGATGCTCAAGACCATACACGATCAAACTTGAGCTTGATAGAGGTTGTACCGCGTCACCCTCGCTAAGATTCCCAATTTTTTGGCAGACAGTTTGGCTTTTGCTTCGATGTAGAAGCCGAAATTGATGGTAGTCGACAACGGCGCCCCAAGAAGCTCTGAGATCTGAGAAAAATCTCGAAGAGACTGGATCTGGGACATCTAACTCTCAACAACAGTGCTATCTACCCGTCTGTATACCCTGGCATTAATATCCATTTGACCCGACGAGCAGCCATCAATAACCATTTGGATGGATCGATCCCTCAAGAAGTTTACGATCCAATCACACAGACCAGTGGTTAGACCAGAGGAGGGAAGCTTAGCAATAAGACTTTCGTTTCAGCTTAGATCCTATCGGAAGCCTTCGAGATATCAAGGGAGACGGCAAGCACTTCCCCATGCTTATCGATGGCCTCGCTTTAGATGTGAATGGCATACGCTAGAAAATCCCCAATAGACCGATTTCGGCAAAAACCGTATTGCCGGTCAATGACGATGTCGTTAGTTTCTAGGTATGCCAGAAGTTATCTGTTAAACTCACGTTCCATACTCTTACAGAGGATCGGTAGTTTGCCAGGTCAGCTTGACTGCCCTTCTTGGGCACAGTCTGAACGGCACTTATTCAGTCTCAGAGAGGCGAAATAGACGGGTCAAGATTAGAGACAATTCAAGTTCACAAGTTTTAAGAACAACTGCTGGCATCCCGTCGAGGCCACTGGCTTTATTTACGTCAAAGTTACGCAGAACTCTACGAACGTCCTTCTGATGGATACGAATATCCGAAATACTCGTCACTCACCCATCTTGAGAAACAGTTAAATTCATTCCAAAAGATTTGTTATGATTTCAGGTTAACATGTTGTTTCACAATTTGTAATTCTGCAAATGTTAAATAAAGTTTTGTGATGGAAAAATATTAAAGTAAATATAAAATCATATAAGTTGTACCTATTGTCTTTCTAGATCCTTTCAATTAGAGATGCGCCGAATAGTGGTTTCACCGAATAACCGAATACCGAATAGTATTCGGTTCAATCTTTACCGAACCGGATATTCGGCCGAATTATTCGGTTTACCATTTCACTGCATTCCCGCGTAAACAGGTTCAAACGCGCTCGCCGCCTGTCGCTGCTGGCTAGTTGCGAGCGAGCCGTACCTCGCCGCCCGCCACCCGCGCATACACCGCGCTGTCACTTTGCTTTAAAACATTGCACGAGTAAGTTGTAAATAAATTAAAATATTAACTTTACGTATTTGCAATATGAGTGGGCGTAAAAGATCACGTGCTTGGGACTTTTTTGATGAAATGGAAGATGACAAAACGAAAGCTAAGTGCACTTTGTGTAGTTGTGTTATTTCTCGCGGTAGAACAGGGCGCAGTGCTTCGACGAGTGGAATGACAAATCATTTGAATTAATTTTTTAAGTTTCGAAATAAAAAGTAAAATGAATATAGAGCTAGGGCTTAAAAATAAACGTTGAATTAAGTTTTAAAATGAATGTTAACTATAGGTCAAGAAATAAATATGTGGACTTAAGATGTTAAAATAAATGTTGATTTCAAGTTTGATTGCTTTCAGGTATTAGCTTTTTAACACATTCTTCACAAGTTTTATTTAACTTATAATAAACATATCTTACATAAGAAGCTTGTCTTTCAGTTCTATTCCATGTCATGTAGCCAGGAAAATAGAAATACTCAAACCGAATATATTAGGCACTAAAACCGAATAATTCGGCCGAATACAAATAGTGGCAAAAATGCCGAATACGCCGAATACAGAATACCAAACGAATATTCGGCGCATCTCTACTTTCAATCAAAATATTATTTCCTTTTTGTTTGTCAGAAACATTCGCCAAATATTCGCATATTTTTTGCGAATGCAAATGCAAATATCAAAAAATGTGCGAATATTCGCGAATGCGAATGCGGGTATCAATTTTTTTTTAATACTTCTAATTACATCTATCTATATAGCTTGACAAAATGATTTCACGTTAAAGTAAAATAAACAGTAATATGTTTATACGCCTTTGTGGTCCGATACGATTTCCTTGAATCACGATAAAATTGAAAGTCGTACGTGCGTACGTCTCTATGGCACGTCGAAACTGAGCAATAATATTGCTCTTACGTCAATTATACGGTTATTTGGTCTAAAAATAATTCTAGACTCTTCAGCTTACGGCAGATAATATTTTTTTAATTTATGCAAAAAGTAATTAACTCTAAATTAGAAGAAAAATTCAGTTAATGTGTTGCCTAGAGTAGAATCCAATGGCATTAAAAACGAAAAATTCGCATTTTTGCATATACGCCCCTATGGTTTGAGACCCGATATGAAATAAAACCAACTAGTACCGAAAGGTCATTTCAACTTCAACTAGTTGACACGGAAGGCCTTTAGAGAGTCTGTAATTACCAACAAAGATTTTTTGTGGAAAGCATCTATCTATCTGTCGGAGTCTGGTTTCCACATTTAGTCTTATACGGATCATTGTGCGTGGGCCATAGCGGTCATCAGAGTTCATGGATCCTATGGTGGACAACATTTTACAATTTTATGCTTCCATAAGTCGAGGAAGCTTGAGTGTCATTGGTACGGCTGATACGGCGGTTGTTGTAACCCTATTTAATAAATAGATAGAGTAATTACCCACAAGTGCTTAGTTAGCATTTAGTTTTAGTTTGGTAATATATAAGGTGTAAAAAAATTAACTGCAAGAACTTCGTCCACATACTCGACATCGAAAAACAAACACATTACAAAAAAAAAAATTTTTTTTTGTGCACTTTCTATATTTTCACATTAATAAAAAAATTTAGTATCATATTTTTTGTGCACTGTACGCAGGGCTGCGCTAGCGGCTCGCTCCAATACCGCGCGCGAGCATCGTACCCCCGCCGCCCGCTACTATTCCCTCCCGCAGCCCGCTTTATGCCCTTCGCGCCCCGTTCAGTCGTCCGATATCCGTCGCTCGACTAGGGTGTATTTCCCTGATTTATTACGGCAAATACGTACGTTTGCGAATACTTCAATAATGCCCTTTACGTATTTCAATCGAGAGTACTTGGATATGATATTGTGTTACATTACGACTGGTGAAAGTTTAGCTGCGGCTCGTAACCGTTACCGTGAACTGTTTGGTGAGCAACGACGAGTGCCTGCTGTCAAAACAATCCTAGGAGTTCTACCAGCGGTTATTAGACTATGGCCAGTTTCGTCCTCTACTATGCCAGTCTACTATGCCAGTCCAAAGTCTGAGAAATGTGATGGGAAAATTAGAATCAGCTGTTTCAAATTTGCGCCGTCGCGTGTCGTACTGCAGGGGTTAACGACCCACGCGTGAAGAGCGGCGCGCGCGGCGGCCGGTCGCGGAGGCTTAGGCCGCCGTCGCCGGCGCGCGTGCCGTGTACAGTGCGCATATTCAATAATTTTGTGCGAAGTGAAAATATTGCTTACCTCTGAAACGGGTTGTTATTTTGAAATCTTTTTTTCGCAATTCTTTTTTATTTATAATTCTAAACAAGTACTTAATTTTCTTGCAGGTAATTTTTTTACACCTTATATATGACATTAATATAATTATTATTAGATTGAAAATGAAATCTTGATAGATTTCGAGCCCATCATTAATAAAAAAAATGTTATTAGTTGGTGACATAGCGGCTGGCGGAGCCACTGTGCCAAGTGAAGCGTAAAATTTTACATAACCTATTGACTTATAATGTGCTAAAATAGGCTTCCGTTTTTTATCCATAACTCGGCCATTTCTTCACTCAGTCGGGTCGGCGCTAATGACTCACTAATTATGCGTGTTCGTTGCTTCATACCGATCATTGCAAGCTTATGATTCACCTGCTAATTACATAGATACTTGATAAAACAACTCTGTCGACAATATATTCTTTGATTTGTTGATAATTTGATTTTTCATGAAGAAGGTGACCGATCTAAATTGTCCACTCATAGCAATTAAGAGCAAAATAAAGAAATATTTCAAATAGAATTAGTGTCCGACCGAATTTTCGATTTCAGTTTCGATTTCGGTCGGATTTCGGTTTCGGTCGGATTCCGGTTTCGGTCGGGTTTCGGCAAAAAAACGAGTTTTGATTTAGTTTCGGTTTCAGCGGCAAACCTGCCGAAACTACGACCGAAACCGAAACTGCATTCGGGAGTTCTCGCGCTGTGATCGATATATAAATTCCATCCAAGAGAATAAGCGACGAAGAAGTTTACTGTGTCCACATGCCTAATTATGTTGTGCCTGGCTTGTGTTTGCAGTTCATTTTGTTTATTACAAGTTTTCGTGTGATTTATTCGGTGAGTTTTATCATGTGTTATAACATAAGAGTTGATAAGAGCATAATATAGTAACCATCAAAAATAATTAATTATAACAACCTAATACATAGATTTATAGTAGAATCAAGTTTGACCTATCAAATTAATTGGATAGATTGGATCTTGGATTTGGTTATTCGAGATTGCATGACTACGGCGGCTTTAGGGTTTTCGTAGCAGTTTCCTAGTAAACATACGGGGACCTCGTAGACGATATTACATTTATCTACGGCATTAAGTTTTTCGTTGTAACGTGCATTCGTTGTTAAGTGTTTCGGATTAGTAAACTTACGGGGATATGTTATTCGAGGCTACACTGAATTATGTAAAGCTCCCAATGTATTATTTATTTATTATTATTTATTATAATCTTTATTGTACACCAAATAAACAAAAATACAGGACAAACATTTAAAAGAATAAGTGCACAATGGGCGGTCTTATCGCACAGGCAATGTAATAGGTATTTCGAATTTGAATTCAGGAAATATATTGAAATCTTAAAAAAGTAGCCTGACTTAAAATACAAATACAAAATGGCTATCTACTTCACTGCAGTTACAAGCAGATAAACGCAATTAGTTGATAAAATAATTCAAACTAAGTACTGCATGTATAATCGCATGGACTATTTGATGCTAATCATCAAACTGCTTAATGATCTGACTGATGACTATTTTCAGCCGGCGTCGTTGGGATTTATTCTTTCATATTTTTTATCTAGCTTTGTGATTAGATTTACACCGTTCATATACATAAATAAACACATATCTATGTGTTACCTAATCTAGATTAGGTATCTAATATAGTCCAGTCAATTTAAACATCCGAGATTACAATAATTTACACCTAGCGGAAATTGGTAGGATTGTTAAAAACACCATCATAAATGAGATCAAAAATTCCTCATCGATACAACACCTGGAAAAAGACTCGAGGTTAACAGTCATAAAACCGAGTTTTAGTGATTTACAGGAAAACGGTTATTTTAATTTTGATTTTTTATCATTAAATTGACTCAAACAAATTATCTACAAAAAATATACAGGGGTATTTGTAAAATACTGGCAACCTTGCAGGACTGCATTACTAACATCACTAAAACCATCTTTTAAAATTTATCATATTTTAGTTCATCAGATTTTCATACAAAAATAAAAATATTTAAATTGAACGTTCTAAATGTTAAGAAGTCTATGCGAAGCAAACGAAGTACAATAGTGGAGGGGAGCGGGCAATACGAGAACAGTGTGTGGAAGGCGTAGATGGGTACACCAATACAGAGTTGAAATATGGTAGAACAACGAAATCTTTTTTTTTTTTAATTTAAGGGCTTTGTCGCTTAGCGACCACATCGCCCAACGAAATCTTGAATGTCCATTTTTAGTAAATGTATTGTGCTTTGTAAATAGTGTTACGCCATTAAACGTGAACACGCCATATCTCCGAGAAAATAACAAATAGCACATAATAATTAAAACGCATTGCTGTTCGAAAGGTCTAGAATGGCTGGACAAAGCCAGTCTTAGAAAAATCTCAAAACATCCACAAGGTACCTACCTACCAAGGTACAAGTAGTAATAGGCATTCATGTGCCAATAAGGGAAATGGTACTTTCCGTCTTTAACAATAGAGTCGAAATTCGCATGAAAGTGACTCTTATTATCACGAGCAATAAAAATGATTTATGACTTCGAGAAGCGATTCAATTGTTCTGGAATTCTGGATAGATCCGGGGACGTCGGTATCTAGAATTTTCTTGGCTCCGCATATAAATACGAGCCCCCGGCCAGAAGCGAGTCAGTTGTGATTTCGACTGCGATCAAGAGTGAACTACCCTAGTACTTGAAGTGACTTTACTTAACGACTTAAGCGATAGTGTAACGGTACTCTAGTGTTGATTGCGATTCGGATTATTGTTGACTGGACTAATTGTTATTGTTTGTGGTGAATAAAGTTAGTAAATCGGCATTTGATTACCCACGTACGTAACAATAGTCATAGAACAAAAGTTGTTGTTTATAATGTTAGTAATGCAGTCCTGCGAGGTTGTTAGTGTTTTACAAATAACCCTGTATAAGTAAATATTTTTTCTTTTAAAAGTCACCTTTTTGAGATAATTATAAAGATTCAAAAAGTTGAAAGAGCTATTTCGTCATAACATGCACATGTTTTCACACTACCTCTGAGGTAGTGTACTTAGCGCATTTTAGGGTTCCGTACCTCAAAAGGAAAAAACGGAACCCTTAAAGGATCACTTTGTGGTCCGTTTATATGTGTATCTGTCTAGACTCTATCTCGGAAACACACAGAGGTATCGAGCTGAAATTAAATCCATAAACTCAGGTCTGCGGTCCCTTGCAGCTGTAAGTTAATAAATTAAAAAAAAAACCTGTGCAAGTGCGAGTCGGACTCGCGCACTGAGGGTTCCGTGCAAACTACAATTCCTGAATGGAGTCTCAAAGATTTTTCCGAATTTCAAAAATTGTTTTTTTTTTGTGACGTAGTTAACAACAAATTTACTGTTTTCAGATTTTTTCCTATACCTGTGCTATAAGACCTTGTTTTGTGTCAAATTTCATGATATCCTGGGTCAACGGGAAGTACACTATGAAGTATCAAAATATACGTATTTTTGCGACATAAACTGCCGTATCTTTTTTATTCGTTAAGGCGTATAGTCCCATGAACCATCTGGCCGAAATTATGTGACCGCAACTCTCGCACTCGCCTAGGCGGCAGTACACGAATCTGTGCATTTATTTGCGGCCAGCAGCGCCCGGAAAGCGCTTTAAATCCAATTTCTTTGTGAGATATTGATTGATTTACATATGCAATGTTCACTTTGGAGAATATTTAACCACCAATTTGTAGGTGTAAAAATGTTTCTAAAGGTCAAAGCCGTTTCGAAGGAGTAGGGAAAAGTTGCGAAACGTTGCGAAATTGCTAAATATTTTTTTTGACAAAAGTATTAATTGCACGAAAAAATCAAATGTTGATATTATTGTTCATGAATCTATAATAAACATATATTTTTTTCAAACCAATTAACCTAGCCGTTACGGAGGAGTAGGCCTCAGAAAATCACTGTTTTATGGCACTTTTCGGGCGCTTGGCCCTTAACTTAGAAGCTTATTTTTTTCACAGCTTGAAGGGACCGCAGACTTGAGTATATGGTTTTAAATTCAATTCGATACTTCCACGCGTTCTTGAGATAAAGGGTCTTAACAGACAGATAGACAAACAGACAGACAGATGGACGGACAACAAAGTGATCCTATAAGGCAGGGTTTTTCAACCTTTTTCATACCACGGCCCTTTTAGTATGAAGAAATATGTCGCGACCACTCCGTTGTTTTTTTTTGTAACTAATATTGAATCCAATATATTTACTTATTTTCACAGTTACGGTTCGGAGAAATGCATAAATAATATTTTTTTTCCTTAATAAATCTTTATAAATGTTATTGTTTCTTTTTTACTGCTGTAGCTGTCCCAACCGTGTTACTATAAAAGCAACTTAAAAGCAACTATAAAAGCTTCGCGACCCCCTTTTCTTTATGGTGGGAAAAATCATCCAATGACAACTTCCGCTCTTGGGCGGAGCGGGAGATAGTATCAGACTCTTACTGACTAAAAGCCCACCCCGTTCCTTCTAGCCTTCATACCGGGGCTCGAGTTCCCTTTTGGATAATCCTGGCCCCAGTAGGCTTCGACCCGGCTGGGCTCCTACTGTTGCTGACAACTCCTTGAGGCGCGCGGGAACAGTGCGCGCCGTCGACGACTTGGACTTAGTTCGGACAGTTACCGGACGGCTGGACAGCGAGCTACCCATTGCTCACTGTCCGCAAGCCCACGCCTACGGTGGCCGGAAATCGGGATTGGAATCCCGGCGGCGGCGGGAAGAACGCCGTTGCCTGATGCGTTCGGCCTCCTCCTTTGCGAGCATTACTGCTTCGCAGAAGTCGGCGACCGCCTGCCACTCCTCCTCGCTCCGGACTATGGCCTCAAGCAAGGCCTGGCGCGAGAGGTCTCCACGAGGTCCCCACGAGGGCACGGCGCTGTGTGTACCCCTGAGTTTGTTCCGGTGTTTCTTCTCAGGGTAGTCAGTTAGGAAACACCGGCCTCATCTAGCTTTAATTGTCGTGTAAGAGTGTTTTTATAAAACCTACTTGCAAAATAAAGATCATTTATAAAGATCATTTACCATGTCCTCCGGGCAGGGCCGTTTTATCCATAAGGCAATGTAGGCAACTGCCTCGCGGCCCCGCGCTCAGGAAAAAATTGACTGTTTCATAAACAGTAAAAAAAATGGTTTGTTATTTTGATGACATGACATTTAACTAGCAATCCTAGCATTAGATTATGCGAAAAGCGGTCAACAAATAGAATTAATAAAACACAATCTTTCATTAACGGGTTATGTAGGTTGAGTTTTCAGTGGTACTTTTGGATTGCGTGAACCGATTTTAATAATTCTTTTTTTTATATGAAAAAAGATACGTTCAGAATAATAAAATATGTGACGTGTACGGTTAAATTACAAACTTAGGTCAGAAATTATTTTGTACAACTTTTCAACCCTTCAAGTTCAAAACAACTTTTCTTCTACTTTTGAGATTTTTTCATATTTTCTAAACTTATGGATCAAAAGTTGAAGCGGGACACAGGCATATATGATTATACTAAAAACTTAGTCCTGAAATTATTATAAAGGTTTTTTGTCTTTTTTTGTACACAAACTGTTCTTTCCATCAAGTTCAAAATGAGTTTCCTAGAAAGTCCTTATAAAGTTCATTTTAGATTTTTTTCATATTTTCTAAACTTATGGTTCAAAAGTTAGTGCCCCCCCCCACACTAACTTTATATATAATATATACATATATTATACAATATACATTGTTTTTTACTTATGTATCGATTATTTCCGAAAATAGTGACATTATCAAAAAATTATTTGAGTAAAGGTGAGACGGTATTTCACGCCGGAACAGCTGCTCAACCTCTATCAAACGCAAGTTCGATCGTGTACGGAGTACTGCTCTCATCTTTGGTATGGGTCAGCCAAATACCAGCTGGATGCACTAGAGTCATTTGTAATTTGTAGTGTGCCAAAAAGATCATAGGCAATGATGATATTGTGAAGTCAAAGCGTTTTGGGAGTTCATTCATTATGCGTACAGCTAAGGAATGGAATTCCCTGCCGGAGTCTGTTTTTCCTGATAGCTATAACCTAGGGGTCTTTAAGTCAAGAGTGAATAGGTTGCTTCTAGGCAAGCGTGCTCTATCGTCGGCCACATCATCGCTTACCATCAGGTGAGATTGTGGTTAAACACGAGCCTATCCATTATAAAAAAAGTAAACCCCTATTCATTTTTAAATACCTATTAAAGTATATCACACGTTAGCGTTGAAATCAAAAAATAAATCACTCCCTACTTTACGTGTAGGAAGTATAACCTAATAAAACATATTTTTCCACTTTTTGTTTTACCACTTGGTTGACGTGATTGATACTCGTATACATATTGGTACCAAATTTCTAGTGTCCGAACGAAACTGGTTTTTCAACTGAAACCGAAAACGAAACCAAATTTTGGCAACCGAAACATCCTTACGACTTTACAAGGATCATGTTTTGAGGAAAAATAAAGAAAACATTACTAAAATCAGCCAGTCCCTATTTTTTAATGCATTTATCAGGTATTTATATTCGTTGACTATCATGAATTTTACTGCACTCGATTTTAGTTTGGAAGTAGGTAAAACGAACTGCAAACACAAGCCAGTGACGAAATGATGAGGCGCCTGGACACGGCAAAATGTCTTCGTTGCTTTACCCTTGGAAGGAATTTAACGCGCTGAACATGACCGATCACAGCACGAGAACTTCCGAGTGCAGTTTCGGTTTCGGTCGTAGTTTCGGCAAGTTTGCCACCGAAACCGAAACTAAACTTTTCGGTTTAGTTTCTCGTTTTTTTTTTGCCGAAACTCGACCTAAACCGAAACTGAAACCGAACATCCGGTCGGATACTACCAGCTTCCTAGTGCTAATGGTCACTGAGATTATTCGCGGACGGGCGGACAGACCGACAGACTTGGCCAAACTATAAGGATTTCTAGTTGACTACGAGACCCTAAAAACAACGTAATTATGAATAAATTTGTGTTAGACACAAAATATATTAAGAAGTTAGAAGAGGGTAGGGGGCCCCGAGACGTGCACTGCCTAGGGGCCCCGACATGCATAAACCGGCCCTGCCTCCGGGCATTCCGCACAGTGGCAACACCCGGGCGTCACTTCCGCACGAATCCGGTGCAGGAACCTCCCGAACGTACCATGTCCGGTGAGGACCTGCGTCATGCGGAATTTAAGGACGCCGTGAGGTCTTTCCAGCCACGCCTCAAAGAGGTCCCCTCTTTGAGGCGTGGCTGGAAAAACCGCCATAATTGTGGCGTGCCCATTCGCGACCCCCCTGGAGAGGGTTTGCGACCCCCCTGGGGGTCGCGACCCACAGGTTGAAAAACCCTGCTATAAGAGTTCCGTTTTTTCCTTTTGAGGTACGGAACTCTAAAAAGATACGGCCGCGGAGCATTCCGTGGTGATACATGGGAAAGAAACACGTCACGAGTATTTATTTTTTAAGATAAAGGTCTTTAAACAGATCTCTTATTATGACATTGTTGCATAGTTTTAAGGAATACCCGTGGGCTATGTAAAATACATGAGCATATATGTGGCCCTAGTGAAAAGGGATCTAAGTCCTAAAATGCAACTTTACAGGAGACGCTAGACGTAAAAAACACTCTGCGTGCTTCAAATTTGTGTTTTACCTCGCGTGTCATTCAAACCGCTACCAAATGAAATACATGATTGTGATGTTTTTTATAGGCAAACAATTTATGCTCTTTACTACACTTCTGGAGACATCTATAGGCCCACCTTGTATTTTCAGTTTAGTTTGGTCCTAGCTAAAATTTTATATTAGGTCGAGCAAAAAGTTTTTACGCAGTTTTGAACCTGGCACATTCACAATTTCATTCAGTAGTCTTTTTTTGAATTTCGAACACAGAATTTAAAGAAACAAAAGACAATTTGGAGCCTGTTTGTTGATATCAAACAATCGAATACTAAGAAAACTTGGTTTTATTGGTTTACTTGGATTTAATTCTTGAAAAAGTGATTGATATCTTTGGTTTTGCAACAAACATTACTTATTCTTAACATTAAGGTGAGGTTCTATCAATAATCTATGGATACTTCACCTGAAGTCGCCGCCCAAGCTGTGGCACTTATTCAGGCTGGACACAGCCAAAGAAACGTGAGTGCTCAACTTAATTTAAGTCGACCTGCGGTCCGAAATGTTTATCGGAGGTACCTAGAGACTGGCGGCTTTGTTCGTCGCCAAGGAAGGCCACGATCTCGGGTCACAACTAAAAGGCAGGATCGATTCATCGTGACGACCAGCTTGAGAAATCGTCACCTTACCTCCATTGAGATACAAAACCAACTTCGCGACTTCCACGGAGTATCTGTGAGCGCTCGAACTGTTCGGAGAAGGTTAAAAGAATGCGATATGGTATCACACAAGCCAGCTAATGGGCCCAAACTAACGCGAGCCCACCGAACAGCGCGCCTTCATTTCGCACGCAGTCATTTAAATTGGACACAGCAAGATTGGAGCCGTGTACTCTTTTCTGATGAGTCTAAAATTGTGTTACATGGCAATGATGGAAAGAAGAAGGTCTACCGACGTAAGGGAGAGCGTTTCGCACAATGCTGCTTTGAAGAGAGGGTTGCTTATGGCGGTGGCTTATGGACTGTCTGGGGCGGTATATCTGCGAGCGGCAAAACTCAACTTGAGGTTGTTACAGGACCACGGCTGCCAACAATAAATGCTGAAAGGTACATTCGTGAGTGCTTAGAACCTCACGTAATACCATACGCGGACTATGTGGGCCCAAATTTCCTTTTTATGCATGATAATGCAAGAGCCCATGTGACCGGCATCGTCAGGGAATATCTTCGGGATATGAACATCACAGTTATGGACTGGCCAGCCAGAAGCCCAGACATCAACCCCATTGAGCACATGTGACGAGCACAGGGCACAGGCACAGGGACGAGCTAAAAAGACGTGTTAGGGCTCGTCAGCCAGTTGCCCAGACGATGCAGGAGTTGAAAACTGCCATAGAAGAGGAATGGGAGATGATCCCTCAAAATTTCATAGAGCGGTTGATAAACTCTATGCCTAATCGTATGAGAGCTGTGGTAGATGCCCATGGAGGCAACACGCGTTATTAAATTAAACCTTTATTTGATAAAACATGTTTTTTATTCAAAAATCAATTGCCTTTAACAAGGCGCATATCCGACTTGTTAGGCGTAGCTCCATGTCGTATGGTATTCTGAATTCAAATTTAAAACAATACGATCGAAAAAGATGGTAAAATGTATCAGGTTTAAAACTGCATCAACAGTTTTTGTTCAATCTAGCAATCATATTTCGGTAGGGACCATCGAAACCTAAACTCTAAGGTGGGCCAATAGATGTGTCCAGAGGTGTATTATTGGGTTATTTTTTATGGAAGTTAATAGTTTTTAAGATAGTGACTTATAGACCAGTGTCGATAATTTTTAAAACAAAAAAAACGAATAGTAGGATGAAACTCATCACAAAAGAAGGAGAATATTATAAAAATGAAAGGAAAAATAATTTACGGGCGATCTGAGGTCGGGAAGGGGGTGGGGGTGACTTTTTAAGGGGAAAAAACGGTTTTTCTCGATTTCCGGCAAAACTAAAAGTCCTATGGAAAAAAGTCAAATGGCAAAGTTGTAGGTAATAAAAAGATCTAAAACTTTTGTATTAACACTTTTTTCACATAACCTCAAAATTTATGTGAAAAATTCAAAAAACCATGTTTTTGGTTTTTTATTTTTATCTCTTTCAAAAAACAATATTTTATCACGAAATTTGGTGAAAACTTACCTTTTTATGTCCCAAATACGCTGTAATTTATTTGATTAGAAATATTTATTTTTTCACCTTATTTTGAATAAATATCGAAAAATCACCCTAATTTTCAATCGAAAAATCACCCGTCAAAATATCTTTTTTTTTCAAAAAGTTTATATGGTGTCTGTTCGTTTAAATCTCTACTTTCCGATGGTGAAAAAAAATATATATGTTACCATAGTAAATCTTCTCAGCAAATGCAAAAAACCGAAAAAAACTCGAATTCGAAATATTTTTTCAATTATTATATTGAATGTAGAGCTATTTATTAAAATTTACACTTTAATTACTCGAAAAACGTAAAATTACATGTTACATAGATAACAAAAAAAATTGCAAATCAAAATATAGTACTATAATTAACAAACAAATAAGTTGATAAAATTAATACTTAATAAGACGTCTACAATATTTGGAGAAATGAGTCGAATCTTCTTTAAGTTATATGTGTAGATGCCTATTTATAACTATTTTTAGGTAACTTATATTTATCTGAGTGACCTACGAAAAATTTTAGCCCATCAAAAGGTATTTCATAGAGGAGTGGGGAAGGGGCTAGGCGGGTCCGAGTCTTACTACATACATACCTAATATATTATTTCGTAGCAGCTGTAACAACCGTTAGCCTAGCCAGTATTCGAAATACAGTATAGTATACAACATCGTTTATAAAAATACACGTGCACGTTGAGTTTCTTGAAGATAATTATGACAAGTTTACAAAAAAACTAAGAAGATTAAAAAAATAATAATCTCCTTTATTTTTCACAAACAAACTTAGTTACTCCCTTAAGATATATAAAATACACATCGTAAATATATTTTTACTAACTAACTTTTGGCCGATTTTCATATATATATTATACATTTCAAATATATTTCAGATATATTCAATTTTTTTATTTTATTTTTAGCTAGGATATATTTTGAATGTATCTAAAATATATTTAAAATATACTTATGGCCTATTTTCATATATATTTCATATATGAATATGATAGTTAGTTATTAAAAATATATTTACGATATGTATTTTATATATTTATATATTTTATGGGAGTAACTAAGTTTGTTTGTGAAAAATAAAGGAGATTATTATTTTTTTTATCTTCTTAGTTTTTTTGTAAACTTGTCATAATTATCTTCAAGAAACTCAACGTGCACGTGTATTTTTATAAACGATGTTGTATACTATACTGTATTTCGAATACTGGCTAGGCTAACGGTTGTTACAGCTGCTACGAAATAATATATTAGGTATGTATGTAGTAAGACTCGGACCCGCCTAGCCCCTTCCCCACTCCTCTATGAAATACCTTTTGATGGGCTAAAATTTTTCGTAGGTCACTCAGATAAATATAAGTTATCTAAAAATAGTTATAAATAGGCATCTACACATATAACTTAAAGAAGATTCGACTCATTTCTCCAAATATTGTAGACGTCTTATTAAGTATTAATTTTATCAACTTATTTGTTTGTTAATTATAGTACTATATTTTGATTTGCAATTTTTTTTGTTATCTATGTAACATGTAATTTTACGTTTTTCGAGTAATTAAAGTGTAAATTTTAATAAATAGCTCTACATTCAATATAATAATTGAAAAAATATTTCGAATTCGAGTTTTTTTCGGTTTTTTGCATTTGCTGAGAAGATTTACTATGGTAACATATATATTTTTTTTCACCATCGGAAAGTAGAGATTTAAACGAACAGACACCATATAAACTTTTTGAAAAAAAAAGATATTTTGACGGGTGATTTTTCGATTGAAAATTAGGGTGATTTTTCGATATTTATTCAAAATAAGGTGAAAAAATAAATATTTCTAATCAAATAAATTACAGCGTATTTGGGACATAAAAAGGTAAGTTTTCACCAAATTTCGTGATAAAATATTGTTTTTTGAAAGAGATAAAAATAAAAAACCAAAAACATGGTTTTTTGAATTTTTCACATAAATTTTGAGGTTATGTGAAAAAAGTGTTAATACAAAAGTTTTAGATCTTTTTATTACCTACAACTTTGCCATTAGACTTTTTTCCATAGGACTTTTAGTTTTTCCGGAAATCGAGAAAAACCGTTTTTTCCCCTTAAAAAGTCACCCCCACCCCCTTCCCGACCTCAGATCGCCCGTAAATTATTTTTCCTTTCATTTTTATAATATTCTCCTCCTTTTGTGATGGGTTTCATCCTAATATTATTATTTTTCACTTTTTATTATTTTTGAAGGCATCTACCCTGGTCTATTATATCAATCACAAAATGAATTAATTAAGGGTATAAAATAAGTTATACCACTTCTTCCATAAATTAAATGTTAATTCACACTGGCGAAAAGGGATTCGCATTTGGAATGATTTTTATAATGAACTAAGAAATATTTAATAGTTTGCTATATAAAAACATGTATTTAGTTATGTACATTCACTGTTAAAAAAAATAGACAATTCTCAAAAAAAAAAAATACTTAACCCCTTTCACAAAGATTTTTTACGTGACATTATGGTATATTAAGATCCTTACTAGTTTGTTTAACTTTATGTCCATTATAATATAAGTAAAAATAAAACAAAAAAATATTCACAATACAATTTTTATTATAAGAAAAATAAATTAAATACAGTGTCTTGCTTTAATTTGAAAATAGAAAAAATATTTTAAGAAAAACACGCATCTTAATCTGCAAAAAAAACGCAAATTGAGTAGAAAATTAGAGCAAAACTATTTTTCTTATTGAAGTTCCTGATTGTAATAAGAAATAAAATTAAAAAAACTTACGAAAAAAATTTTACCGAAAAAAAAAACATTCTAACATACAAAAAATATTAGAAAATCTTATTCTAAATCATTTTCGCTATCATTTAAATGAGGACGTTGATCTTTAATATCATCATTGTTAATAAATTGGTTTAAAAGAATCTGACACTGGGGTTTATTAAAAAAAAGAAGAAGAAAATAAAGTAATCTCGTTTTTTTTCATTAGAAATTGCAATCGGCCTAAAAAACACTTGGGAGTGGTGGTTTTCCTCGTTTTCTCTGCAAATTAACTACACTTAAGAGCAAAAAAACACCGGCTTACACATGGCTTGTAATTTCGTTTAGTACTGTTTTTTTCTTAAATATGTATAAAGATATTGAGTACAAATTAATTAGCAAAATTGAAGCGTACAAAGTTAGCTATATAAAAACATAAAATTAAGATCCTTACCTTCCCGCAATAATTTGCCAAGAAACACTTAAATTGGATGTATAGCTGTTGTGTTTTCTGACAAGTGCAGA
Organism: Mythimna albipuncta; assembly: GCA_929112965.1. Lineage (NCBI taxonomy): Eukaryota > Metazoa > Arthropoda > Insecta > Lepidoptera > Noctuidae > Mythimna > Mythimna albipuncta. Next base: position 20,449,530 of record OV815959.1, on the reverse strand, counting down.
ATGACATAGATGACCATGATCGATGCTGCAAGGTCTACAGAAGGTCATCAGGGCAATTTTAACAATGCTGCGTAACCGAACAACTGGGTTTTGGAGGTGTTATGGTGGCATAATGTTGGACACTAAAACACACACATCACTGGATATCGAGAGGGTTGGGTTGATGGCTATATCATACATCAAAAAAGTGTTCGAAGAATATGTGAAGCCACTTGTGTGGCTTATGGTAGATTTTTTTTCCTTAATGCAGAACAACACCAGATCGCATGTCGCTAGAACAGTTTGCGGCTACATGTAAGACATTGGAATCATTGCGATAGAGAGGCCAGCTCGTAGTTCTGATCTTAATCCAATTGAGCATATCCTGGAATGACCTTGAAAGAAGGCTTAGTGCAAAAAGCTTGGCTCTCCACGCCTCCAAGAGCTTTGATTGGTCATTCACGAGAAGTGGGACGTTATATCGTAAGATTTCATGGTGAAATTAATACGGTTGATGAAAAATCGAGTAACAGCTGTAAATAAGGCTAAGGGAGGGAATACACTTTATTGACAAACAGGATAACCAAGAATTTTAAGTTTGACTTTCACTCTTTCTTATGTGGAATTTGGTAATTTTTCCCATTTGCTGGATTTTCTGCTCTAAACCGTTTCAAGGATATTTTTTTTACACTGTATTTCATATCATTAGATAGGTAATTAAATGGGCTTTCAATTAGTGTAGGAATTGTTTTCAATATCTATTCATATTCATGACAAAAACTGTCTTAGCAAAAATAGTTATGATGTGCGATTTTTTTGCACTCGAGTGTACATCCCATTCATCTACGCCGTGCATCTTGAAATGGAGAAAACTCTCCTTTTTTATAAGTATTTGAATGCTTTACTCTCAGATAAGTTAAACTTTTTATTAGTTTTCATCAATTTTCTTCTGCTGCAGACTTTTCATTTTCCCTACTACAACAGTTTTTCCCTTATTTGTCTGGTAACTTTTTCCTGAAATTCTTTTCTTTTTTCTGATTTCTCTATCTTCTCTTCTTTCTTTAATATACTTTTCCTAGGCTTTCGTTTCCGACCCTAGTAACACCTTTATCTGACTGAGAGATGATAACATTACATCAACATCTTGTTTGCCTATTAACAACTGAACAATCCGAGCCACTTGTTTCGGATATATTTGGTATGAAATCGTCACTGCTTTCAGCAATGGTAGCTCATCCACCAACCAAAAAGAAATAATAAACACATAAACACATGAGATACGTTTCTTCGGAATTAGTAAATAAACCGTTATTTTTGTCGTGCCCACCCTGGGGTAAAAGTTAATGGAAAACCAGGCTATGGGGAAAAGGCGTTGGAATTGCACAATTTAATTCCGTTTAAGTCCGTTATAAGTAATTTTTAACACAAATAATTACGCCAATAAGTCACATGGAACAGTAAGTAACAAATTTTATAAACTTTTAAAAATATTACTTTACTAAAATCAATTTAGTATACATTTAATTGGTTTTATTATACAGGATACGTATTTTCTAACTAAAACAAACGTCAATTGAATAAATAAATGCATGACAGTAAGATATGTTTTGTAACGCACATAATGTTCATAGTTATTTGGTGTAAAAAGCCACAATTAGACTAAAATTTTTGAAAGTACACGTTAACTTTGAAATAAGTTACAAAAATTTGTATGTAAAAAGATCTAACTTACTCGCTTAACAATCGATACTTTTTTGCAACGCGTTGACACAGCCTCCTTCCTGGGGTGCTATTCTCTAAAAAAGCGCAGCGCTGGCACAGCGACGAGTCGTCAGCGCAGTACATTGAATTAACAACCCAGTGCCCCTTTACATTGGATTGTTAATTCAATGTATTGCGCTCACGACTCGTCGCTGTGCCAGCGCTGCGCTTTCTTAGAGAATAGCACCCCTGTACAATGCGCTCTCCACCATACCGCACCATTCCCCTCATCGACTAATTAAATCCTTTAAACACGTGAAATGAAAACAGTCGTAAGATATAACTAAAATTGTATCAAATTACACTTATTAATTTCATATCTCATTTCTAAACAGAGTTTCTTTTTCCTTTTATTTTAGTGAAAAAAGGATTAAGTGTTGTAGTATTGATATACACCAAACAAATTAAATTGTAGAAGATTTATGTTAATTTAGATTAAAACGCACAAACAATTTTTTTATTTTTCCGTTTAAAAGTATACAAATGCACATTAAAACAACTTTTGCAGCTTTTTTTGTATCACTTGGATCCTTTTACACAAAGCAACTTCCTTATTTTTTGCGATAGCTTAGTTCCGTTTTCACCAAGCGATAGAGCATTTTTTTCTGATCGTTTCGGTATTCTTACTAATTTTCGACAAAATCGGACTTATACCCTTTTTCACTAGGACCACAGATTATGTATAACTGTAACATTAGTACATAAAAAAAAAAAAATCCCAATCACGCAAATCTTGCGGGATTCGCGGAATTGCTGATTGCAATCCTAAATGTAACAGTACCTAGCAGAATTATGCCAGATGGTTGTCGCGGGGCGTCCGAGGAAATTGTTGCTTTGCAACCACGAATCAAGGTCAAGCGTCCGCCGTTTTTAACACGCTTTTATTAGCTTCACCTGTATGTTTGTTTGTAATCAACGCTTTTTAGCTCGATTTTGACCAACTTTGGGCGATCAGATTTTCTTTAAACTTTGCACACCCATCAAAGACTGATGACAATATAAGAATCCTTTATCCTATGACTTTGACCTCAAGGGCAATGACATTTACTTCAAGGTCAAAAGTATAAAATGTTGGAAATCGCCTGGGACACCCAAAGGCAATGACTTTGACCTCAAGGTCAATGACATTGATCCCAAAGTTTGTGACCTTGACCCCAAGGTCAAATGTAAAAATTTTGGGAAACGCCCAGGACAGAAAAGGGCATGACCTTGCCTTGACCGCCGGTGAGCGCTACTTCTCTAAATAACATAGTTCAATTTTTTTTCGACAACTTTTTATACATTTGGCCTTCGACGTTATCAAGGTCATGTCCTATGGTGCCGCAGGCGTTTTCCAACATTTTATACATTTGACCTAGGGGTCAAGGTCATTGCCCTTGAAGTCAAGATCACATAGAGTGTCCCGTGATGTTTCTCCACCCTTATAATCCTACTATCCCACATCCACCCGATCCCGAAAGTTGAAGTCCCGAAGTTTGATTAGGCGTTGTTTTTTTAAGTGAAATTTTTCCAAGTCTTTTGCCTCTGTGGCCCGTTTCGTATCCACTGACCCATTCGGTGGCTATTCACTAAAAAGTGAAAAATAAATATAGTTGAAAAAAACACGCTTCCATTGTATATCAAACTAAAAAGTGTAAAATAATTTTCAATATAGGTAGAAAATAATAATAATGAACGAAAAATATTAATACCATTGTGAAAAAAGCGTGGGGTTCTCGATTTACGAAAAATATGGCACAAAGCGTCCCACGCTTTTATTAAACTATATTTTTAGTTCAGAAATAAGCGAAGAAATAAATACATGTGTTATTGACTTGTGCAATCCTCCCCGCTTGTGATATTTTATAATCTCCCCCCCCCCCCCCTTCGAGACTCACGTGATCAATGAATGATCCCTAAGCAAGGCAATAAATAAATCTGTCTCCTTTTAATATGTGGATTATTGATTATTAATCGCCAGTGCTTACAGGTGTAACATTATTTATCAGACTGACTAATCCAGTGAGTAATAAAAAATGTTCTTACAAAAAAAAATGATTACAAGGAATAAATAAAGCGTGTAATACATTCATCATTTGGCACTAGCTTATGTTGATTTTTGTATAACACGTTGCTCTTTAAAACAAATACATATTTACACACAACACCAAAAATAAATATTTTTTCTGAAAACCGCATTAAAATTGGGCAAGTATAAAATGAAGCAGCAATTAGCTTTTCAAATACATATTTAAACGAGGATGAATGAACATCTCGCGATCGCTCTACACACCGCACGCGCACGTAACCTAATGGCGGTGACGTCACATTGTAGTTTGGACATCCTATTTCTGTTACTCAATAGCTTCCCCTTCCACCAGATTAAATAAGTTTCTAATTTACTTCATTTTATTCCAAATAAACGATTATTTTTATTTTGAACGGATTGGAAAAATTCGATTTGCAATTTTGGATTGAAATTATTTTTTAATATAAATTATACAAAAAAATCCAAAGTTGCCAAGTGCGAGTCAGATTCGCGCGCGAAGGGTTCCGTACCGTCTGTAGTAAGAAACGGAAAAAATATCACGTGTGTTGTATGGAAATCCCACTTAAAATATTTATTTTGCGCGTAGGTATCACGTTTCTTGAGATAGTCTTTACTTTTTTTTTTATGGTGGGAAAAATCATGCATATATATATATATATGACGGCGCCAGGAATGGCAGAGCGATATTACCGTCATCATTTTGATTCAGTGGTACTGGGTTCATTTTGATGGAATTTTAATAACTATACACTTGAGTATTTCAGTCGCTTATAATGTCAGTTTCACAGTTCACAATTAGTTATAATGTCACTTTTATAATTCACAATAGTGTTGTAAGTACCTATACTAAATAATTACGAATACACGGGTTAACCGACAGTTTCATGCTAAAGGTGTGTGACCCTTGAAACAGTGCAAGCCAAACTGTCCCGGCATCGCGGGTCGCTGCCCTTATAACATGACTCTGGCCTCGTGACGTAAAAAAAATGACGCCACTGCGTTACACACCGTAGGTACCATAATATTAACAAAACAAAGACTCTGTAGTTCAATATCGTTCTCCACGACACGGCCAACCTGACAAATTACACGTCCTCGTGTACACCTGTAACCAAAATTCGCATTAGGAGCAACTGTACAACCTCGGCCAACCTGACCAAGAACAAGTGCATCAGCAATGGATAATTCAATATCAACATTCGTTAGAATCAAATCTAATCAAAGTATCAAAAGCCCTACCTAAGCTTAAAAAGTATCAAAAGTGAACATTTAGGTACACTAATACAAAACACAATTAGATCACATACAACGCTCATGGCCCAGCTGTCTCAGCAGCTAGTGACAAACCTTGCCACCTGTATCGTTATTGCTTCAAGCAACAAACACTTCTCTTATAGAGTCCACGACTCTCAGGCCATCACATGACCAACACAAAATAGTTTCCTCAGAAACTCAAGCCCCCGCTGCTCTGCTTACTGCCCATCGCGCTCTGAACAACTCACGCATGAATTGCAGTTACGACTACAGATAAGCACGTGCAGTGCGGCCAAACTTCAGGTCAACACATGACCAACACATAAATTCACAGGCTCCCGCCGCACCACTTTTTGCTCATCGCGCTCTGAACAACTCACACATGAATTGCAGTTACGACTACAGATAAGCGCGTGCAGTGCAACCAAACTTCAGGTCAACACATGACCAACACATAAAATCACAGGTCCCCGCCGCGCCGCTTACTGCTCGTCGCGCTCTGAACAACTCACGCATGAATTGCAGTTACGACTACAGATAAGCGCGCGCAGTGCGACCAAATTTCAGGTCAATACATGACCAACACAAAAATACACAGGTCCACACCGCAGCATTTACTGCCCATCGCGCCCTGAACAACTCACGCATGAATTGCAGTTACGACTACAGATAAGTGCATGCAGTGCGACCAAATAGCCATGGTATGTGTCTACACTGTCTACTACTTTCCTCTGGAGATCTCCTCATGGTCTTCTACATCAAATAAATCTAGCTCAGCAGGAGCGCTACTTAGAGGCGTCTTTCGTATACGATTGTGAGCATACTCATAGGCTCGGTTACCACTCAAAGGTTTCAAAGATAAAAACCCTTATCAAGTAACTTCACTACTTTAAAAGGTCCTTTTTATCTTTGATTCAATTTTGTCTAGTTTCGTTTCCTTATGAATCAAAACTAAATTACTAATATCAAACTTTACTAATTTAGCTTTACCTTTATCAAATTTAGATTTTTCGTACTTACCACTTAACTTTTTTTTTATGTTCGTTTCCGCTTTCTCTCTTCTCTCGCAAACACTTATTTTTAGTCTCACAATCAGTTACAAGATTTAACAGTTTAGTTATGCGTCCTGTCATAAGTTTAAGCAATTGTGTGAGTTTAGAAAACTTTAACACAACCCCTTTTTTTGGTTCGATAAGGGTCGGCCACATTGTGACACTGGATTTTTTTTTCTGCCGAATTTTATGTCGGGTCATTTCGACTCTTAGAATTCGTGAAGAATATGGTATCTTAATGAGCATGAAATATTGCTTTCGCCATGTGCCAGATACAAGTGCGGGTTTGTATCCCATAAAACACAGACTTAATGAGTTCCTAAGAGGCACAATATTGCGTTATGCTATTTTAAAACGGATAACGAATTTTTTTGGTTAATCTTAAAACTAAATGACAAGCTGTCACACCGTACGTTACACATTTAACGTATTTTTTAGTGGCTTTTGAGGTTTACATGGTGAATAGGACGATTCAAAGCAAGTGGCTCATCATCCAAAGCGTCTTGAGTTTCTAAAAATGTAAGCATACCCTTTAATATGCTCATCGTCCGCTATCAATTTACCCGTTTGCGTGACTTGATCATGTGGTGGTAAAATAAACGATAAACTAGGAAACAATCTTTGCTAGTTACCTTGATCCACTATAACCCGAATCAGGGCTCCAAATAAGAATACACTACATTTAACAGCTCCGATCACGCTGGGTGCGTGGTTACAAACATCTCATTATCGACCTTTTGAAAAAGTATAGCACTATATACATCGGCACTTGCATCGGTATGTCATTCAATAAGAAATTCCGGGTTAAAAAAAACGCAAAACTGATTTAGGGGTTAAAGCTCATCATTAAATTAAATTCCAATAAAATTTCCAATGAAATTCCAATTAAATTCCGATTAAATTCCAATTAAATAATTTGGTGGTGGTCAGTAGATGTCATAATTTGTGAGAAGTTTATTTTTTTTATTTTTTTTTTTATTTATCAAACTCTCGGCAATACGAAGCTAGACCAATGAACTATCTAAGTTGATGAATATTCTCAGTAGAAGGTAGTTTAATCAGAGCTAGCAAGTCTTATAAGAGCAGTGGTGTCCGAGTGGCAACGCTCCGATCCACCAAGTGGTGGTTGCGGGCTCAAATCCATCGAGGCGCGCCACTCCGTGCAATCTACCCCACCACCACCGCTCCCAAAACGGTGAAGGGAAACACAGCGAGAAACCCGGCAGGTCCCAGAACTTTTTGACTAACTGGATGTAACTCGAGTAATAAACCGTCAATTAAAAAAAAACGAGAAAATTCTTTATCTTTAAGTAGAAATATCAGTTGTTCTTTAGTCTGTCTCGCTATCAAACTATTTGTATCTATACCATTAAAACGAAACAACAATTTAGGTATAGGATTTCATAAAGCAATCGATTTTAGTTATGAAATAATCAAAGAAGAATAAGTTATTAGTATTATGAACCCTTCTGCTGACTAATACGTTAACCGTATAGCTAACTGTAAAAGCTAACAAAGCCCTAAGGTTCTTAAAAGGATCTTATTCCCAGTTTACAAGTCTCTAAATATTGTACTGTTCCTTCGTCCGTAGCTCACATGAATACTTTTCGCAGGTTTGGAATCCTAGAATTGGAATCTGTCCAGCGAAACTTTATGCGATACCTACAGTATGGATGTAAAACCCGTTCATAATTTTATTACGAGTCGAGATACAAAAGGTACCATTTTCTACCACTTAGGGAAAGAAGTAATATATCAGATATCTCTTTCCTCGTTAAGTTAGCACAATCTTACATCGACGCCCCGCAACTTCTCTCCAAGATTAATTTAGGCGCCCCCAGTAGATTTCTAGCATGCTCCTTCTTCTTCTTAACGTTTTCTGGTGCTACACAAATTACGGACAGAATTCGTTCTTTATAAGATGCGCAAAGTCCTACAATGATTTAGTTGACTTTTCTGAACTTGATTTATTCACTTCTAAGCCGCGTATAATCAATCAAATACTTACCAAACGTTGGTTCGACAACCGTTTCAACTTGTCCTGCAAGACCAAATGTTGTAATTGTGTCGTATTATTAAAGTGCATACCATCATTGTAATCTCTTCCAAGCATGCTCTCCATAGATAATCAAATGTGAAAACACGTCATTGGTTTACAGTTGCATAATTTATTGTTTTGTTAGTTGTTAATACTGTTTGTTTTGCGATTGTAATAAAATAAAATAAGTATAGTGATTCCAGTCAGAATCCTAGATGTATTTTGATGTGATATGATGAAACGACTTGAGTCATGAGCAAGACTACACTAATTGCAAATTAGAATGACTATCTTGCACAATGTTTAGTAAAACATAATAATAATGTCTGAATATTCTATGGAAACTTTGGGCTTGCCAAAGCTCCCATGCACCCCGAGTCAAGAGGTTAACAGATGTATTTTTTGTCTGCGCCCAGGGTAAGCGCATGCACTTGAACGCAAATGCCAATTCCGTGACGTCACCCAGCATTTCAACGTCGTCGCTGTCCGTCGGCCACGCTTAGCATATTTCAAGCAAACGTCTGGTACCACTTGAAATAAAATGCGTAAGCCGTGACCATAATTTAAAAACGTCACATAAGATTTGTTCGCTACGGTTTATGTTAACCGACCAACCGACACTGTTAATAACAACAATTGCGTACTTACGTGGCCCTTCGAAGTTATGACTGATGTACTTACTACTTAACAAGCGACCATTCAGTCCCGGATTCAAAATAAGAATTGTACGACTGACCAGATTGCTCCAACTTCCCGGATACACCGGATACTTGACCACTATTGACACGTCGCGTCGCTCTGCAACCGCACTGCCTGCGTCTGCACTGCTGTAGCGCCAGCTGCTCGTCGAAGCCGTGCTTCCCGCGCTGCTTCCACGGCTATAGCTTGCTGCTATTTGTTTACATTCACTTTCTTTTGACTTGCCGTTGTTCACATTAAATAATCACTCATAAAGTACGAGAAATAGTTCACGAACATGCACCCACGTCAGGCCTGCGTTTGATATTTGTGATAACCATGATGAAGCACCGCTCTTCAGGGCTATGACGAGAGATGAACCTTTGAGGAGGTATTCGTTGAGACCGATATCACTGTCACGGAGGCACACCAAGCGCGTGGCCTGGAATCAGGGTGTTCTGGGTTGAATTCTGTCAGCGTAATTTCAAACACCGTTGTTGGTATTCTTATGATTTCAATTAGTCACATCAAATTTCCTTTTTCTTTTTTGCACTTCAAGCATTGCGCACCAGTGGGAATTAGATTCAGATCCCACTTCTGATGACGGCGCCAGGAATGGCAGAGCGATATTACCGTCATCATTTTGATTCAGTGGTACTGGGTTCATTTTGATGGAATTTTAATAACTATACACTTGAGTATTTCAGTCGCTTATAATGTCAGTTTCACAGTTCACAATTAGTTATAATGTCACTTTTATAATTCACAATAGTGTTGTAAGTACCTATACTAAACAATCACGAATACACGGGTTAACCGACAGTTTCATGCTAAAGGTGTGTGACCCTTGAAACAGTGCAAGCCAAACTGTCCCGGCATCGCGGGTCGCTGCCCTTATAACATGACTCTGGCCTCGTGACGTAAAAAAAAATGACGCCACTGCGTTACTCACCGTAGGTACCATAATATTAACAAAACAAAGACTCTGTAGTTCAATATCGTTCTCCACGACATATATATGTCCGCCTGTCTGTCACCAGACTATATCTTATATATATATATATATATATAGTCTATTGCTAGGGTCCGATTTTGCCTTTTGTGTACGGAATCCTAAAAACCAGCCAAGAGCGTGTCGGGCCACGCTCAGTGTAGGGTTCCGTAGTTTCCCGTCCGTCACAATAAGTGTACCCACTTATGAGTTTAAAAAAATGCTTGCATATACGATTATACTACAAACTTAGTACAGAAATTATTTTGTAGAACCCTTGTCTTTTTTGTACAAAAACTGTTTTTTTCATCAAGTTCAAAATAATTTTCCTTGAAAGTCCTTATAAAGTTCTACTTTTCAGATTTTTTTCATATTTTCTAAACTTATGTTTCTAAAGTTAGAGGGGGACACACATTGTTTTTTACTTTTGGAGCGATTATTTCCGAAATTATTGACATTATAAAAAAATGATTTTAGTAAACCCCTATTCATTTTAAAATACCTATCTAACAATATATCACACGTTAGGCTTAAAATTAAAAAAAAAATCACTTCCCACTTTACATATAGGGGGGCTACCCTAATAAAACAGTTTTTTCCAATTTTTATTTTACTACTTTGTCGGCGTGATTAATATACATATTGGTACCAAATTTCAGCTTTCTAGTGCTAACGGTCACAGAGATTAAGCGAGGACGGACAGACGGACAGACAGACATGGCGAAACTATAAGGGTTCCTAGTTGACTACGGAACCCTAAAAATGAGTCAAGTATGGAGTGAGGAGACGCAAACGAAAGGCTTTATGAAATGATATTTTCGAATCTATTCTATTTTTCAATACCATAAACTTTAAAAGATCCACTACGTGGCCAGTTTTAACTACAACTAATATGTGACCTTCATAGTCGTCACAAGTACCTAACCAATTATAGTCAAACAGTCACATTTAGTTAGTTGAGCGTCGACTAGTCACATAAGTATAATATAATATAACATAATATAATATAATATAAGTCTCCCAAAAATCACGTATCTGTTGCGGACCACCCCCACTTGGCTCTGTCCTGAGGAAGTTTCCTCGTTTGACAACGCCTTGAAATCGGTTGTGGAGTCTGTTCTCAATGTTTCCCTAGATGGGCCACATTGAGAGGAGGCAGGCGGCTCTACCAATCCGATGTGGTGGTCTCGGGGTGCGGTGTGCACGGGATGTGGGTCTGCCGGCTTTCTTGGCGTCTGCGCATGGGGTTGCCAACCTAGTCACTGTATTACTCAATACGAATGGTGACGGGGGAAGCATACCCTTTGCGTCGGATGCTGTGTCAGCTTGGTTGACCAACCCGGGTGCAACAATCCCCGAATCAGAACATGTCCAGCTGGCGTGGGATGACAGAGGGGTGATGCTGCTCCAGGAGCAATTGTTAGAGGGTGCGCTGGGAGTCGATAGGGCCAGACTACGAGCTGTGTCGCAACCCGAGTCCGGGGCGTGGTTACAGGCAATTTCTTCGCCTCATCTGGGCACTTTGCTCGACGATGACTTTTTGCGTGTGGCGGTGGCTCTCCGCCTGGGCTGTAAGGTGTGCGAACCACATATATGCACCTGCGGTTCCATGGTGGAGGCCGATGGCTATCACGCACTGAACTGTCGGCGCTGCACAGGGAGGTTCCCACGTCACCATGCCCTGAACGACATAGTCCGTAGAGCCCTTATATCGGCAAACATCCCCTGCGTGCTTGAGCCTGCAGGTCTTAGCAGGTCTGATGGTAAGAGGCCGGATGGGCTGACTCTGGTACCATGGAAGAACGGGAAGTGCCTGATCTGGGACGCAACTTGCGTCAGCACTGTCGCCGCCAGTCACCTGAGTCGCACCATGCACACTGCTTCTGCCGCCGCTGAAGACGCCTGCTCTAAAAAAAGGCTGAAGTACGCTGCCTTGGAGCAGCTTTACCATTTTGTGCCGGTTGCTGTGGAGACTCTGGGCAGTTGGAGTATGGAGGCAAGGTCTTTTGTGCGAGATTTGGGCCGAAGGCTCGGTGAGGCAACGGGTGACTCCCGGTCCAGGTCGTTCTTGGTGCAAAGAATGGTCATCGCTATTCAGCGAGGTAATGCGGCGAGTGTTATGGGCACCTTTGCACCGGGAACGATCAGGGGCGGGTTATTTATTGACATTTGACGTTTTTATTTAAATTGTATCTATGACATTGTGTATTTAATTTACCATAAATAAATTTTGGATTTCACTAAAAAAAAAAAAAATGTACTAAAGAAGTTAAAAAATAATTCATTACAAATGTTAAAAGTTTTATATAATATAATATAATATAATATAATATAATATAATATAATATAATATAATATAATATAATCATCACTACATAGTATAAAACAAAGTCGCTTTCTCTGTCCCTATGTCCCTTTGTATGCTTAAATCTTTGAAACTACGCAACGGATTTTGATGCGGTTTTTTTTAATAGATAGAGTGATTCAAGAGGAAGGTTTATATGTATAATAACATTCATTAAATAGTGGAGAAGTACTGTTATTTTTGAGGTTTCTAATGTGATGTCGTAAATAATTACATTTTTTCCCGCTTACATTGCAAACGCAGGCTGAACCCTACGAGTTTTATCAAAATAATGTACTAAGTATTGTACACATTGAAAAGGTCTACAGAAAAGTCCGTGATGGTATATGTCTATCTCTTATGGATAACCCACAATAACTTTTTTTTGTCATTTACTTTTTACGACAAATAATGGCTAATTTTCGAAACGATTTTAACCAATACAGCATTAATCCTTAACCAATTAAATACCTTGAATACATTGTTCATTTAATATAGATCTATATGGCCCTTAACACCGTATGATTTAAGTGAATATTTTCGAAGATATTACAGATTTAAAAATTGCGGGACGTAGCGTTTGCGGCGGTACCGGCCGGCCGCCCGATGCGGCAAGAGCGTGCCTCTTCATGGTCTAAGGAAAGGGGGATTGTTTTACTCCAAATTTAACGCGTGCGGGCCACGGGCAGTAATGAATAAATCAAAACTACTGAATCGATTTTAATCACATAGGCTCTATATTATATACCCGTGCGAAGCCGGAGCGGGCCGCTATGTTTTTATATACAACGTTCACAGTTTTTCTGTAGTGTATTTAGTATCAGCATTGCACCCGTGCGAAGCCGGGGCGGGTCGCTAGTAATATTAAAATAATCATTATTGTTATATCTAGCCCATACTGTCCCACAGCTGGGCAAAAGCCTCCCTCCACTCCTTCCAATGTTTCCGGTTTTGACCCACTTCTTTCTAATTTCCAAGGATGACCTCTATTAATTAAGACATAATAATTGGTCTTAATAAGTTAATCTATACATATAAATAAAATTGGAGTGTATGTTTGTAATATTGAAATGACTACTTTTTACTACATGCATATGAATATATTTTGACGGGACTTTTTTTGGCGGGTAGCTGATGTAATAAGGAGTAACATAATAATATGCTACTTTTATTTTAGAAAAAAATAAATTCAAAATCCTGTAGTCCACGCGAACGAAGTCGCGGGCACAGCTAGTATAATATAATATAATATAATATAATATAATATAATATAATATAATATAATATAATATAATATAATATAATATAATATAATATAATATAATATAATATAATATAATATAATATAATATAATATAATATAATATAATATAATATAATATAATATAATATAATATAATATAATATAATATAATATAATATAATATAATATAATATAATATTCCACAATTATATGGCGCACGACTAGACGGCGTTGTGTTAGCTAAGCAGAGCTTGTGTTATGGGTGCTAGACTACTGATAAATATACTTATATATTTCTAAATACATAGGTACATGTTATAGATAAATTACATCCAGACACAGAACGAATGAGTATGCTCATCACAGAAACATTTGTCCTGGTTGGGAATTGAACCCACGACCTCCGGCATAGCAGTCAGGGTCAGTAACCACTAGACCAACAGGCCAGTCTATAAGTGCATAGTCGTTCCACTTGCCGAACAATAGAATGCTAAAATTAAGGCACATGCACCCGAGAAGTGCCATAAAATAGTGACTTTCTGAAGCCTACTCCTCGGTAACGGACAGGTTAATAAGTTTGAAAAAAACAATGTTATTTATAGATTCATGAATAACATTATAAACTATTGTTTTTTTCGTGCTATTAATACTTTTGCCTAAAAAAACAATTTCGCAACTATTCCTTACTCCTTCGAAACGGATTGGATCTTCAGAAACATTTTTAGACATAAAAAAATATGGTTAAATATTCTTGAAAGTGATAGCATAAATCAATCAATATTTCGGGGTGCAGCTGGCTGCAATTAAATGTACTGTGCGCTGAGTGCGAGTTGTTTTTACGTTAACGCAATCGAAACGTTTGCCGCGTTTGGCTCTCTGATTGGTAAAGAGCTTGGAGCGGGCCAATCGGAGTGCCGAACGTCACAAGGGTATCGATACTCACACTAGGCACTCAGAACATCGTACTGCCGCCTGGGGCGGGTACGAGTGTTGTGGCTAGATGTTCAAGGGACTATAAGCCTTTTTTTTTCATAAGTTTAGATCATGGTTGTTTACTAAACATGTTTGATGTTAAAATTAACTGCAGTAAGCCTTCAGTAAATACATAGCTTAATTACATTTAGGTGCGTAGTACATGTCTATTTATACCTATGATGACATAACCGAGTGCTTAAAACTTATCAACGAATAAATACGTCTAAAACTGGTACTTATTATGGAAACCAAGACAGGTTTCTTGGCTATGATTTAAGATTCGTGTAATTAATTAAAATGTTGGTAGCCTTAGGTACCTGCCGCAAAATTGCAGACTGAGTCGCCATTCAAGATTTTATAATAATAACTAAAACACACAAGACTCACGTGTTAGTTAGCACGGAGTTATTACATTCAGAATGAACTCTGGACTCGCTAAATAAGCGTAATTTAGTTTACATAGACTTTGAATAATGCACTCCTCGACCCCATAATTACACTCACCTTGTAGTCGTGTGACTTCGTAACTTATTTGATAATAGAGTAAGAAACCTAACCTACGTAACCACGCTATTTTCTAGATTTATTGCGAATTATCCAGTAATTACAAAGGAAATGACAATGCTCTTATAACAAACTAGCTTTTGCCCGCGCGGCTTCGGTCCCGCTCTTCCCTACTTCAGCCTACTATACCCTACTCTACTCTACCCTACTCTACCCTACTCTACCCTACCCTACTCTACTCTACCCTACGCTACCCTACTCTACCTTACTCTACCCTCCGCTACCCTACTCTACCCTACTCTACCCTACTCTACCCTACCCTACTCTACCCTACTCTACCCTACTCTACTCTACCCCTGACGTTTCATGTCAAGTCACACGGGAACGCTGTCGAACGGGATAAAAAGTATCTTATGTCCGTCTCCTGGCTCTAAGCTACCTCCCTATCAATTTTCACCCAAATCTGTTCTGCCGTTCTTGAGTTATAAGTGGTGTAACTAACACGACTTTCTTTAATATAAAAGGTGTAAGGGACAGCCCTCCACAAATTTTAAGGGCTTGCTCAGTAGACCAAACTGAACAACCTTCCACAAAAACTTTTTTCAGGAAATGAAAAAAAAATATCAGTCTCACGATACAACATGACAAACTTGATTGGACAATTTCAATTTTTCAGGCTGTGTTTTCGGGTTAACCAACTTAGGTCAAAGTTATTAACATAAAGTGTAGTGAACCCTCCAATGCCGCCCCAGTCGTGAGTTCGTGATTTATTTAGCACTCCACATCCTCACGTTGACCTTTTGATTTATTATATCTGTCATGGCCGGGAGTTCGTTGCCACTGTTCCACTAGGACGGGTACTAAAATTGATAAAGGTAACTAAAATTAACCCTTTTTTGACACGCGTGAAAATATTTTTGACATGGAAAAGCTTATCTTCCTTTCTTTTATTTTCTTTTTGAACATTTAGAATTATGTATTTTTTTTTTTATTGTGACCTTTATAATAACCGATTAAGTACGTGCTATGATGCGATTGTATCTACTGCTATGTCTTTTGTGCCCGCATTTTTTTTTTCAAACAAACCGACTACGAATGTCTGCGAGTTCTGCGACATACACGAATTGAGGAAACCCACAGTTAATCTTACTTTCAAGTTCAAACTTTACTTCTGTGCGTAAAATGTCGATTAAAGGTAGGAACGCACATTTATCCGTCTAACGAATTGCAGTCAAGAAGGCCTCGAGTCGCATACAAATATCCGTTCTGAAAGAATCGACGACGCCGAAGAAATCGTTTCTATTTCCTTTACACCTGTCGCGCTGAAATAACATGTGCTTTCATCCCAATTCGTCTGGGATTTTTGGAGTCGCGTTCGTCTCGGATTAGTGTGCGTTGCGTTTACTTTAAGGCCCTAGCTCCCGCGCTGGTTCAATTGGTTCGAAAAAAAAAGATAAAAAAAAAAATTATAGATTCTTAAAGTCAAAGTCAAAGCCATTTATTTGCATTAAATGCGGTACAGGAGATGGTAACTTAATATAATAGTGCAGACACATTTTGCCATGAGTTGGCATGCAAATATTAAAATACGTTATGTGATGCTCATAATAAGCAAAACTACAGTATTTGACACGAAATTTCCTTTTAAGAAAAATATTAAACCTAATGGACAGTAAAATATTATTTTTTTAAATATTGTTTCTAATAAAGAAACAAAATAAAAACTTTATACAAATTAATAATTAGAATTATTTTAAACAAATATTATGTTTATAAACTATCACAAAATTAAATAACAGACTTAAAACTAAAACACAACAATTTAAATTAGACGCAATTTGGCTTTATAACAACATAAAAATATAAAAATGCAGTGGGTCCTGCAACAGCAAAACAGTATCAAAACGAACTACAACACGTTTCTGTAATGATAGGATTGACAAGAACCTTTTTTGAGAAATTCGGTCAAAGAATAAAACCTATGTGAGATGAGCCACTTATTTGACACACTACCCTGGCTTGCATTGCATCGATTGTTTCGGACATCATTAAGGCTGATGGACCTTTGGCTAGTCCAGACCTCAACCCCTAAACTACAAATTGTGATCATCTCATTATCATGTATTCAGTGTAATCCGGAAAATTGCTAACAAGTGAGAGACGAGGAAAATGTACCTAATGATAATTGAAAGAAAACATTAATATAGCATAGTCAGCGTCTCGTAGTCTGCCGACCACTAAGTGTCTGACCGAACTTAAGGTTTCGGTCAAGTTTCGTCAAACAAAGTATAGATAAGTTTCGGTTTTCTTAAACGTACACTGAATTATAATAATAATATCCCATAAATATCACACAACGCCGTCTAGTCTAGCTAAGCAGAGCTTGTGTTATGAGTAGGTACTAGACAACTGGTAAACATACTTAAATATTTCTAAATACATACATATTATAGATAAATTACATCCAGACACAGAACAAATTATCGTGTTCATCACACAAACATTTGTCTTGGGTGGGAATCGAACCCACGACCTCCAGCATAGCAGCCAGGGCCACTAACCACTAGACTAACAGGCCTGTGAATTCGAAAGGTTTCGTACTTTGTAATTGCTCCGTGGTTTTGTACAGCGATCAGACATTGTTATATAATATATTTATTAGATAAAAGGTTTTCTTTTTCTATCTTAAATGTCAGTGACGGAAATTAAAATGTGACTGTTATAATAAGATTTACCATTTTCCCCCCTACAACCTCATTACTTATAGGTACATAGAGAAGTTTCGGTGTCAGACAGACAGCCGAAATTCGGTTTCGTTGTCGGCGTGAAGACTAGTTTCGATCTAACACATTAGTGGCGGACCCACAAGTTCACAACTAGTCACATAGTAAAGTATAGCCTATTCGTTTTATTTTCTCAATTATGGGTTCAAGGTTGATATCATAGCTAAAATTGTCCAAAATACAGGTAAACTAGCTTCTACAAATTGCAGTATAGGAAAATACTTATAATACTTTTTTTTAACTCTACTTTTTAAATTATACCCACTAATTAATGTTGTTATTTTCAGAATAACACGACCGTCATCGTGGAGAACGGCGAAGAAATTGTAAAAGTTAGTAAAATGCAGGTGCCCAATGGAATTAGTCAAACAAAATATTTGAACGGTAAGTTATTTTTTTTTACAACCCCTACCTATTTTATTAAGTATTTACAACTGACGATTTTATTATTGGGACTTTACCATATGAGAGCGGGCAAATTGTAATACTTGGATATTTGTAGGTACGTGACGATCTCACGTGAGTGTCAGTAACTATTCAATATTAATGGATCAGTGGGGGACAAGATCCCTCTAATACATAGGTATATAAAGTTGCCTCTACATTGCAGACGGCACTCGTTCCGTGGGAATATATGAATAAAATGGATTTGTTTAAATCTATTCTTATAGAGGTAGAAATAACTCGCGCTGCAGCATCAATTTTCTTTGTATTCTTGTCCAAATAGGTACTAAGCTATATTTAATGTTTCTTATTGACGTCATCGTTATTCTGAAGTTTAATTACCTCGGATTTTATATATGTAATATTTTATCAGCACCTTTTTTTTTAAGTACGTACCTACTTAAAGACTGCATGTTGGCGCGGCGATTGGCTAGGCTACGCGCTGCGTGTGGCGGGTTTGATTCCCGCATGGAACAAATATGAATGTGTGTGGCTCACAGACAGGTGTTACGTCTGGGTGTCTTATGTATCTGAGTTTGCATGTTTGTGAAAGTACTCACGATACAGGAGTAATTCCTAATGTGGAGCAACGATTTAAAAAAAATAACCATTAACCCTTTGTGTGCCCGGAACGTGGATCCACGCAAGACACAATAACTTTTTAATTGTGTCTCTAATTACGGCATACGAAAGGTTAAAATAAAAAAAGCGTCTTACTCTAACTATTGTTTCAAACAACACGAGATAAAAATTAAAATACAATGCTAGTGTTCGTCATAAGGAAATATAAATAGGAAAAATAATTAAATGATTTCATTTTCTGAACCTCTAATTGATATGCAAATGATAACGATGGCGCGATCGTAACAATTAAGTATTTTTACAATTCCCGGTTTCGTAACAAGTTAAATGTTTGTTTGATAACATTTGTAGTACAGTCGCGGCATACGGCATTCAAAACAAACATTCAGTGCTGTTATTGGACTCGTCGTGTTTACCCAACTCTCTTGTCCTGTGATCAATGTTGTCATAATATTGTGAATGTCTCATTTTCAGGGCCTGACCAGGTCATACCGTCCGAAAATGTCAATAATTCAGTACCCGGGGGCTACGTAAAATTACACGTACAGGCCCGCGGGCTGGCGTCGGAGCCCCCCATCTCAGTCCCAGGCTTGCTCACTCGTACGGTGGCCAGGTACCCCGACGGCACAGCGCTCGCTTCCAAAAAAGCAGACGGAAAATGGCACAAAATCACCTACAAGTAAGTTCTTTGATTATCTCCGTGTCCTTCTCTTCGGAATATCCTTTAGATAAAGTCGTAAGCTTCATAAAGATACCACAAACGTTTTTGTACTAGATTAATGAAAGCGTTGATTAAAAAACACATTGACATGTTCAAAATCGATTGTCAATTAAGCCGTTAATACTAGATAGGAAAAATACTGTATCTAAGCAGAAATAAATGCATAATAATATTTATTTAACATATCGGGTGCGTCAGGTATCTTTTACGTAATAGATATGTAAAATCAAATGCATTACTTCTTTGTAAGCCACCCCTCCTTATCTATTCATTAATAAAATATAGTTAACACCATTTGTGTCTAATCAGTGTAATTGGTTTTAACATTTTGTCGTTCTGGTTAAATAAATCGACAAAAAGGTCTATAAAAAATAACGTATTTATTTAAACAAGGAGATAGATCTGGGGTACCCTAAAATAGTACTGAATAAACTTTATTGTATACCAAAAAAGTAGCATAACTTTTATATAAACTTAAATCTACATAATATAGCGCTGTAATCGCTGACAGCGATATCTACCAGGGCACCTTAAGATAGATCGTAAGAACTTGTAATAATACAGGGAGTAATCTGCGGTGGTAGAAGCTATTCTGTAGGGTTCCGTACATCAAAAAGAAAAAATGGAACCCTCACTTTGTTGTCCGTCCGTCTATCTATCAAGACTATTCAAGACCCTTTATCTCGGGAACGAGTGGAGGTATCGTGTTGAAATTAATACCACATAGGTAATCTGAGGACTCTTGAAGCTGTAAAAAAATCCAACTTGTAAGTAACGAGAAAAAAAGATAGAAGTTCGGTTTATGTGGCAAAAAACGTACATTTTGACACTCTCGAGGAAATCATAATTCATAGGGTACTTCCCGTTGACCCAGAATCCTGAAATTTAGCACAAAGCAATGTCTCATAGCACAAGAATAGGAATAAATCTGAAAACTGTGAAGTTATTACATCTGAATGTTTTTTTTTTTGCTATTCGTAAAAATCTTCCGATACTCCATTCCGGAATTGAACTAATTTACTTAGGTAAGTTTGTACGGAACCCTCAGGGCACGAGCCCGACTCGCACTTGCCCAGTTTTTAATATATATTATTATTGTATTAGCTCCTGCCAGCTAATTCACTAGCGTGTAAAATTATCCCAAGGGCGCATAATATCGGCACGAAAAGTAGCCTTCTTTATGTATTATCATCCATGTTACAGGCAATACCAGGAGCGTGTGCGCACAGTGGCGAAAGCCTTCCTAAAGCTGGGCCTGGAACGGTACCACTCCGTGTGTATTTTGGGTTTCAACTCGGAGCAATGGTTCGTCGCCGACCTCGCAGCCATACACGCTGGGTTAGTAACACTTTTATCTACGCTTCTACACTTTATATGTTTTAAAGAGGTAATGTTATGTTCTTTTATTTGTAGGAGGTAATCTCTGAAAGTATTGTTCCAATTGCTACAATTATTTCTCCGATAATAAGCTGCTTTATTCCTGAGTGACATAGGCTACCTATATTTTATGTACGCGGGTGAAGCCGTGGGCTAAACCTAGTGAAAAATAAGACACCAGCACGTTGAAAAGCATCAGTACATCTTTTGCTTAATTGGTTGATTGGCTTGACGGACGTTACTCAGACGGACATCATTCAAGTCGGATCTTTTTAGCAAACTGGAACGAAAATTTTCAGGCTTATAGGAAATTCATTGTGAAAATGTAAAATGAAAATGACACCCTGAGGCATTTTCACCTCTCTGACAGGAATCTTAATTATAGTTATCTAAAACCAAATGGTCTTCAATTTCTGACAAAATTTCACTTTCAATGTCTTCCTAAGAGGAGACGTGAGTACCGGACTACGAGTCCTATTGTTACTCAAAATAAAGAATATAATTATGTAATTATATTATTATACAGAGGTACACGGGTCGAAAAGAACCTAATTTTGAGATCGAATAAAAAAAAAAAATATGCAAAAAGACGCAAATAATCAAAATAATTTACATTTGCCTTGTCCAAACCTAAACAATAGGTAATCTAATTGAATTTCCCATCAAAAATGTTGGCTTATCTGACTGATTTAATCTGGTTTTTTTTTGAGTCATAATAAATTACTGACAATCCTTATCTGTTACCTGCGATGTAACGGAAATGGGTAATCATATTTTAAATACTGCTTCTATCCATAGAAATGTACAACAAATTGCGCATTTTATATTCATGGGTATATCGACGATAAACTCTGTTTTGAAACCACTGCAACTGTTACAGAAATTTAGTGTAGTGCCGAAACTGGTTTTTTAACCGAAACCGAAACCGAATTTCGGCAACAGTCTCAGTTTCGGCCGAAACTTTCTTACAAGGATCGTGTTTTGAGGGAAAAATAAAAAAGAACCTTATTATAATCAGTCAGTCCTTATTTTTATTGTTTTAATGCATTTAAAATTTAGGTATTCAGATTCGTTGACTATCATGAATTTTACTGCACTCGATTTTAGTTTGGGAGTAGGTAAAACGAATTGCAAACAAGCCAGTCACGTCACGACATGATTAGGCACGTTGATACGGCAAAATGTCTTTGTTGTTTACTTGCTTTGAAGGAATTTAACGCGCTGAACATGACCGATCACAGCACGAGAACTCCCGAGTACAGTTTCGGCAGGTTTACCACCGAAACCGAAACTAAACCGAAACTTGTATTTTTGCCTAAACTCGACCGAAACCGAACATTCGGTCGGACACTACAGAAATTGTTTTTCATTTCACTTACTCGAAAACCCGCGCTATACCTACCGCTTTTAGGTATTATTTTACTAATATTTGCACTAGTGTGGAAAAGTGGGCGTGGTAGCCCCTCTGCAATTTATTGTATTCGAGTCGCGCGTCGACCTCAGGTTATATATTTCTTCCCCCCATTTATTAATTTGTCACTGCGGCACGCTGCTTATAACACCCTCGCCTCGGGTGGATTCCAGCCCGATCGCAATGACAAATTTTTTCAACTTGTATCAAGATAATTGCCATAATGCAAATCCAAATTGCCCCACTCGCAGCTCGTCACCGTCTCGTTTGCCCAGTTTCGCGTTAAAGTCCCCCATGACTACGGTGAAGTGAGTTTTATGACCATGCATGGCTCTGGATATATCCTCATACATGGTCTCTACTTCATCGTCGGGGTGTGTCGAAGTCGGGGCGTAAACCTGTATGACCTTCAGCGAATATCTTGATGATATTCTGAGTATCAGGTACGCCACCCTGGTCGACACACTCTCGATCCTCACCACATTGTTCACAAGGGACTTGTGGACGAAAAACCCGACACCACCCTGGGACTGCTGGTCACCCTCCCGAAAATAGAACAGGTTACCGGATTTGAGAATTATCGTGTCCTCCCCCTGTCTTCGGACTTCAGATAATCCCACAATACTCCAGCGTAACCTGCTCAACTCCTCCTCAAATTCGGTGACCTTCTCGTCGGACCTCAGTGTACGCGTGTTAAATGTTGCCAGGTACAGTCGTTTTCTTTTTAAGGGGTAGCCGGATCTCTTCCGGAGATTCTTTGCACCCCTTGCCTCGCCATTGCCTTGACCGCTACCGGAGTCAAGGGTAGACGGGCTGCCGGGCACTAGGGGCCATCTTTTAATTGTGTTTTTCATTGGGGGGGTTTGCCTACTGGCCAGCTTTATGGAGAAGGAGGGCCTCTACATGATGAACTCCTTCTTCAAAAAGCGTGAGCATAGAAGGTGGACCTGGCAAGGTCCCGACGGTGCAACTAGAAATGAGATTGACTTCATCCTGTCGACGAAGAAGCAAATATTCAATGATGTCTCTGTGATCAATGCGGTGAAAACTGGGAGCGATCACCGCATGGTAAGAGGCACATTGAATATTAAGATCAAGCTTGAAAGGTCTCGACTGGTGAAGTCTACGCTCCGTCCAGCACAGATCCAGATCCAAAACTCCGAGTGCTTTCAGCTGGAACTCCACAACCGTTTCGAGTGCCTAGGGAGCTCCGTGGACGAATATAATGATGGGTTTGTGGAAACTGTCCACACGGTCGGGTCAAAATTTTTCAAGACTCACCGTTCAAATAGGAAAAAAAGGCTCTCGGATCCGACTCTCGAGCTCATGAGGGAGAGGCGTGAGATGATTCTGCAGTCTTCAGACGATGCGTACAGATACCGGCAACTCAATAGACAGATATCAAAATCTCTGAAACGCGACTTTCGTCGCTTTAATACCGAGAAGATTAAAGAGGCGATTGAGCAGAACAAGGGCTCTAAAGTTTTCTCACGAGATCTGTCTATTGGACAAAGCCAGCTAACAAAACTGAAGACCGACGATGGCAGAGTCATTTCCGCCAAATCGGAGCTTTTGGGAGAGATCGAGGCCTTTTATAGACAGTTATACACGTCTATCACTAAACCCGCTGCAAATCTAGCAAACGACCCAAGAGCTAGATTGACTCGACACTATACCGAAGATATCCCGGACGTCAGCCTGTATGAGATTAGTATGGCCCTGAAGCAGCTGAAAAACAACAAGGCGTCGGGTGAGGACGGAATTACGGCCGAACTCCTGAAGGCGGGTGGAAAACCGGTCCTAAAGGCCCTTCAGAAGCTATTTAATTCCGTCATACTCGAGGGAAAAACGCCACAGGCATGGAGCAGAGGCGTGGTGGTACTTTTCTTTAAGAAGGGCGATAATGCCCTGCTTAAGAATTACAGGCCCATCTCGCTTCTGAGCCATGTCTACAAGCTGTTTTCCAGAGTCATCACGAACCGTCTCGCGCGCAGGTTCGACGACTTCCAGCCTCCTGAACAAGCCGGATTCCGAAAAGGCTTTAGTACCGTGGACCACATACATACGCTGCGTCAGATTATACAGAAGACTGAAGAGTATAATCAGCCTCTTTGCTTAGCGTTTGTGGACTACGAGAAAGCCTTTGATTCGATCGAGACGTGGGCTGTACTGCAGTCTCTCCAACGGTGCCAGATTGATTATCGGTACATCGAAGTGCTGAAGTGTTTGTACGAAAACGCCACCATGTCAGTCCGACTTCAAGACCAGACATCGAAACATATCCTCTTGCAGCGAGGTGTGAGACAGGGAGACGTCATTTCTCCGAAACTGTTCACGGCCGCAATGGAGGATGTCTTCAAGGTTCTGGAATGGAGAGGACTAGGCATTAATGTGAATGGCGAGTACATCACTCACCTTCGGTTTGCCGACGACATAATAGTCATGGCTGAGACTACGGAGGAACTCAGTACAATGCTCGGTGACCTCAGTAGAGCTTCCGAAAGAGTGGGACTTAAGATGAACATGGACAAAACCAAAGTTATGGTTAACATCCATGTAGCGCCCACTCCTATTAAGATCGGAGACTGTACACTCGAAGTTGTGGATGATTACGTTTACCTGGGACAGACGGTCCAGTTGGGTAGGTCTAACTTCGAGAAAGAGGTCAATCGTCGAATCCGACTCGGCTGGGCGGCGTTCGGGAAGCTGCGCGGTGTCTTCTCGTCCAATATACCACAGTGTCTCAAGACGAAAGTCTATGACCAGTGCGTGTTGCCAGTGATGACTTATGGCTCCGAAACGTGGTCACTTACAATGGGCCTCATAAGAAGACTCAAAGTCACCCAAAGGGCGATGGAAAGGGCTATGCTTGGAGTTTCCTTGCGTGATCACATCAGAAATGAAGATATCCGCAGGAGAACCAAGGTAACCGACGTAGCTCGAAGAATCGCCAAACTTAAGTGGCAATGGGCGGGACACATTGCACGCAGAACGGATGGTCGATGGGGACGAAAGGTTCTGGAGTGGCGACCACGTACCGGAAGACGCAGCGTTGGACGGCCTCCAACAAGGTGGACCGATGACCTGGTCAGGGTCGCGGGAACCCGATGGATGCGTGACGCACAGGACCGGTCGTTGTGGCGACGCTTGGGGGAGGCCTATGTCCAACAGTGGACGTCTTTCGGCTGATATGATGATGATGATGATGATGTATCAAGATGTACTCAGTACCATTATTCCAGATGTAAACGTTACGTACGTATTCACATATGTAGCTATTTGGTTTGAGATTGTGCAATCCGAGCAAAGCCTAGTTGAGCCACTAATGAGTGTGTAATAAGGGTGGATACGGCTTGGCAAAACACTATAGACTGCAAATGCACCCATAGTTAGTGACATTAATCTTGCAGTTTTCATACAGATGTAGATGACACAAGGAAACTTAAATTCCTATTTTTTTCAGAAGTTGCGTATGCGTATTTAGAACACGTATTTAGGAACCAATGTACTATATGTACCCATGGCGTATTTACCGGAGGGCTAGGCGGGGTAGTGCCCCGGGACCCTTAAGTTCAGGGGCCCCTCAAAACCTGATTAGTAAATAGGTTGCAACACTATTTTAATCATGACAACTTGTCAGTCAGTAAAAGTCTGACACTCCCTCATGCTCCACCCAGAGCAGGAGAGGTTATTTGATGATTTCTCTTGTAAAAAAGGGGCCCCAGTTATTTTTGTCATTACGAGCATGGCAGTTGAGAGTTTGTCATACTCTCTCAAATGTCTCGCAGATGGTGGCACGTGTTATTGGGTCATTCGGTTCCCTTCAAAATAGTTGAGCTGAGTGGGGCTGATGCACGTGTCATGCCCGTGAACGGGTGCCATCGGTTAAGACTGATCATCAATTTATTATATTAATACTTGTCTACATTATGATCACATATTAGAAGCGACAAGAAATGTGTAACCAAGATCTATGTAACTCATAATATGATATAAAAACCGGCCAAGTGCGAGTCGGACTCGCCCATGAAGGGTTCCGTAGCAGCAAGTAACATAATATAAAAGTTCTTGTAATGTGTTGTAACTTTGATCGATGTTTTAATAATAGTGTATTTTTTTCGATTTATGATGCATTAAAACAAAACTGCTTACTAGATTTCGTTCAAACCAATTTTCGTTGGCAGTTTTTATAGTAATGTACATCATATATTTGTTTTAGTTTTATCATTCTCTTATTTTAGAAGTTAGAGGGGGGGGGGGGACACATTTTACCACTTTGGAAGTGTCTCTCGCGCAAACTATTCAGTTTAGAAAAAAATGATTTTAGAAACCTCAGTATCATTTTTGAAGACCTATCCATAGATACCCCACACGTATGGGTATGATGAAAAAAAAATTTTTAAGTTTCAGTTCTAAGTATGGGGACCCCCAAAATTTATTGCTTTTTTTCTACTTTTGTATGAAAATCTTAATGCGGTTCACAGAATACATCTACTTACAAAGTTGCAACAATATAGCTCTTATAGTTTCGGAAATAAGTGGCTGTGACATACGGACGGACAGACAGACAGACAGACATGACGAATCTATAAGGGTTCCGTTTCTTGCCATTTGGCTACGGAACCCTAAAAAGGTGTCCATGGAGTTTTTTTTTTTATTAATTGAGATAAACTAGTGCTTGACTGCGATCCCACCTGATGGTAAGTAGCGATGTAATCTTTGATGGTGAGGCGCACTAGAGCCTATTCAATCTAGCCTTGAAGACACCCAAATTATAATCGGACGGGAAGACCGCAGCAGGCAAACTGTTCCAGTCCTTCGACGTGCGCGGTATAAACGACGATTCTTGCACGTTCTTCTCCATATAGATCTACACTTTGGAACGTGCAATTTAGCTTTACTTTTCTTGGACTGATCGATATCTGACTATTCAAAAGTGCGCCTGCAAATGGTCTATTTGAAATAAATGTTTTTGATTTGATTTGATTTTGCCCCGGGGTCCTCGTTCATCTAGCTACGCTGCTTACATAATAAAGGTATCCACACTTATATAAACTTTGTAAATACTCGGGTAATATATTACAACAGTGCGATGTGTAAATCAGCTATAACATTTTAATTACAGGCTCAAGATAAGAAACAAACATAAAATATGGCAGTAAATTTATTTATCACTTTATTGTGTTATATAATAAAACATTTTTTATTTACTTTATTAGCAGATAAGTACTAAAGGCCAAACGCGTCGTAGTGTCGGCCTTAAAATGCTAACACTTAGTATATTTTGAGGCCAGTGGGCTTCCGTCATTGCAGCCAAGGCGATATATACGTACCTTTCTAATGGAGGTGAAAGTGCTATGACAAATGCCTACACATATCAAACTAGCAGGTTCATTTTGATACAAGTCGAGAAAGTTTGTCATTGCGACCGAGGCGGAATTCGCACGAGTCGTAGGCGAGGGTGTTATTGAGCTGAGTGCTGCAATGGCAAACCACTTACATCAAACGACGAAAAAAACAAAGAAATAAACAAGGGTTCATGTGCTACTCGTGGGGTTCGCTTATCGCGCAGCCTGATGAGATTAATACAATAAATTATGGCAGGGGCGAGCGCCAGTACTTTTCTGCACTAGTGGGTAAAACAGCAAATTGCATTCCTAAAAGTGCTAGGGAGTTAATGGTTTTCAATCTGGAACCTACAAGATATCCTCAGGACTTCCCCAAGGCTCGCATGTTGGACCGATTCTATTTAATGTTTTCGTTAATGTTATCATCCCACATTGTCAGTTTCTTAGAATGTTATATGTAGGTACTTATGCAGACGACCTCAAATACTCTAGGATAATCGATTCTGAAAACAATGTAACTTTACTTCAGAGAGACATAGACTCTCTGGTTCAATGGTGTGGCGATAATGAAATAAGCTTGAACGTAAAAACGTGCTACCGGCCGTATCTATACATTTTATTTATATATTAAATAAATAAAATTGGAGTGTCTGTTTGTAATATTGAAATAACCGCTTTACTTTTTTACTACACCAAAATGAAATTTTTTATAATTTTTGTCTGTCTGTCTGTTTCTTCCGGCTAATCTCTGAAATGGCACATATAAATAAAATTAGAGTGTCTGTTTGTAATATTGAAATAACCGTTTTTTACTACATGCATATGAATATACAGCGTTAAATTTCATTTTTTATATTTTTTTACTGTCTGACTGTCTGTCTATCTGTTTGTTCCGGCTAATCTCTGAAGTGGCTGGACAGATTTTGACGGCACTTTTTTTTGGCAGGTAGCTGATGTAATATGGAGTAACTTAAGCTACATTTATTTTTGAAAAAAAAAAAAATCAAAATCCTGTAGTCCACGCGAACGAAGTCGCGGGCACAGGTAGTCTTTGAAATAAATGCCTACAGCCGCGCGATACGTAAACAATAGTGAATAATTACTTAATGATTACTGTTCTCGGTTCTCTTAAGACCCTCGCCACGGCTCGGGTCTAAATACCGCCTCGACTGTAATCACTAACATTACACACTTACATCATAATGTACGAGTACTATTATAGTCTTACTTTTCAGAGTTCTCGGGTAATCTAAAAAAAGTAGTCTCTGGATGCGTTATTGACCAATTCATGCAGCCAAAAACAACACAATATATCCTACTCGTCTTATTAAATATGTACTTGTTGTGTTACACTGTCCATTCGTCACTGTGGCACAGTCGCGACTGTCCACATGTCGAACGCATGCGCTTGATCGGGGCGCGTAGGTATAGCTCTCGTCCGTTTGTATGAAGTTGGAATACTGTATGATATCATTACCGTGACCTGGGAGTTGTTTTTGATGGCGCTTTAAAATTTGTATTTTATGTTGAGCGCGTCGTGAAAAGGGCTTCCAGAATGCTGGGATTTGTATTTAAGAATGTGGTTTGAGGCGCAGTCGGACAAAGATCTTGTACAACTGCCTCGTTCGTAAAGAGCGTCTAATGAAAACTTGACCTAGGGTTTTTTTTTGGGTTCAGTGGGTACGCGGCGGGTATCTACACGACCAACTCGGCAGACGCCTGCTACCATTGCCTGCTATCCTCCCGCGCCAACATCTGCGCCGTGCAGGACAAGAAGCAACTGGAGAAGGTCCTGTCCGTCCGCCACAAGCTGCCGCACCTCAAAGTTCTCATACAGTGGGAAGGCAACGTGGACACCTCGGTGCCCGGTGTCTATAGTGTAAGTTCATAGAGTTTGCCACGAACAGCTTCACTAATAGGGTCTAATCAGTCCTACTCACTTAAATACAAAGAGTTCTATGACAATTCTTATACACACGTAAGTGGTGGCCCCGTTTCGCTACCTATCTCTTTTATTTACATTTTATATTTATTATACAATAAATCGTTCTTGCAGCGTTAAGAGCAGTGGTGGCAGCCATGACTTACGAATAGTTGATTGAGACTATTTTGTGCCACCTGCCATGCGCATTACTTTGTGCAATTTATTTCATCATCACTGCTTTTAAAACGATGAAGGAAAAGGTCACGAGGAAACCGGAATGTCCTAGAACCAAAAATTCGCGAAAATATGTGACCTCCACCAACCCACACTGGGCCCGCGTGATGGATTACGACCCATTCCTTCTCCTAGAGAGGAGGCCTGAGTCCCAGCAACTGGAGCATTTTATGGCTGATTATGTAAGCTGTGTAAATTGTTCTTCTGCATTGTTTTTGTTTTCAGTGGGCCCAGGTCATGGAAATAGGAGCAAAAGAGTCAGACACGCAGCTCGACAGTATCCTCAAGAGTATTGCTGTCAACGAATGCTGTACTTTAGTGTACACCGTAAGTTCTATGTTATCACTTTGCAGTATTACCAGCTTGTAAATCTGTCGATTAGTTACGGCGCTAATCAATACGGATAGATATGGATTTGCAAAGAATAGCAAGCGGATTTATGAGTTATTAATGAATTTAATGGAAGTCGAAGAAAAGGTAAAGGGATTACGTGAGAAATTAAATGAAAGATAAGGGTGTCAGTGATAGCGTGGCAACTGATAGAATGCATGAACAAGAAAACCTGTAGGCAGGATACGGTATGGAAGATTACACTCTAGGATTCTCAAGGAGCCAATTCAGCTTCGGCTGCTACGACGGAAGTCTGCCCAATCTGATGAAATTAACTATTTTGTTGTTGTTTTTGAGGTTTCGTACCTCAAAAGGAGAAGAGGGAACCCTTACAGGATTACTTTGTTATCCATCTGTCTGTCTGTCAAGACTTTTTTTTCGGAAACGCATGGTATCGAGTTGAAATTAAAACTATGCTTAGACCTGCGGTTCCTTCAAGCTGTCAAACTTCTAAGTTAGCGAACAAAAAAGATACGATCGTTTATGTCGCAAAAAACGTATATTTCGAGACCTCAAAGGAATTAAAATTAATGGGCTGCTTCCCGTTGGCCCAGAATCATTGATGGTACATCAATGGTGTACAATATAGAATTAAGATGATAACGACCTGTTTAAAAACATGTTTCTATTTGTTCCATAGTCAGGGACGGTGGGTCCCCCGAAGGCTGTGATGCTGTCGCACGACAACGTGACGTGGGACGCCTTCTCAATCGGCGAACGCGTGGCGGACCTGCAACCCACGCAAGACCGCATCATCTCCTTCCTGCCACTCAGCCACGTCGCTGCACAGGTACCTCAAACAAACCATATTTGAATGCTGAATTTGATATCATTATACAATTTTGGAACAATTTAACTCTATGTCATACGAAATAAAGTTAAAATACCACTATAACCCATGCTTGGGCCGCGAGATTATTCGAAAGAGTTAACGCGGCCGCGGGAAGAGTCTGTTTTTAGGGTTCCGTAGTCAACCCTTATAGTTTCGCCATGTCTGTCTGTCCGTCTGTCTGTCTGTCTGTCTGTCCGTCCTCGCTTAATCTCTGTGACCGTTAGCACTAGAAAGCTGAAATTTGGTACCAATATGTATATCAATCACGCCGACAAAGTGGTAAAATAAAAATTGGAAAAAAATTTTTTATTAGGGTAGCCCCCCTATATGTAAAGTGGGAAGTGATTTTTTTTTTAATTTCAACCCTAACGTGTGATATATCGTTGGATAGGTATTTAAAAATGAATAGGGGTTTACCGAAATCATTTTTTGATAATGTCAATAATTTCGGAAATAATCGCTCCAAAAGTAAAAAACCATGCGTCCCCCCCCTCTAACTTTTGAACCATAAGTTTAGAAAATATGAAAAAAATCTGAAAAGTAGAAATTTATAAGGACTTTCTAGGAAAATTATTTTGAACTTGATGGAAAGAACAGTTTTTGTACAAAAAGACAAAAAGGTTCTACAAAATAATTTCTGGACTAAGTTTGTTGTATAGTCGTATAGGCAAGCATTTTTTTACACTCATAAGTGGGCACACTTATTGTGACGGATGGAAAACTACGGAACCCTACACTGAGCGAGGCCCGACACGCTCTTGGCCGGTTTTTATATGTTTTTACAACACATTCAGTAAGGGCAGGGCAGACCGCATGATTTCTGGTATCACTATCCTTCAAAGCGGTCGTGAATGCGAGATATTAATGGCGTGTTTTTTGTTGGTTGAACACGTATAAACAAACATTTTGACGGCCTTATGTCTATATCTATATCTGAGTATTGTTTCCACACTTCTTCCTATGCGGAACATTTTACGTGGGGAGGTTCTATGTTCGGCTGAATGTTTATGTATGTTCACCGATATCTCGGTCAATTGGGGACCGATTTTGAAATTATTATGGTTTTTATTGATATGTTCTGCTGATGCTATTGTTATAAAAGAGAAATATTATATATTTCTAATCATGTACCTAACATGTTGATTCACTGCATTAAACTCTTCTTTAAAAATAAAATTAGTATTTCATTAGCACTAAAATAAACTGTTTTTTTTTTCATGCTCAAGTTGTATTACAAATAATTCTACCATATCAAAAGCAGTTTAATATTGTAAATTATTTTATGTTATATCTAAATTATGTCTATTAGACGAGTAAATATTTTTTGTAAGTAAATTGTAAATATTACTTATATTAAATAAATCGTTACCTATCCTAACCATTTTTGTTTTTTAATCGTGTTGCTTTTATTTTTGAATAGTTTATTTAAATTTATTGATTTAACTTATTATTTAAATTATAATTTGATTTCAAAAATCATAATCCAATATTATAACCACAAAACTACTAAAAGAAGCATGTTGGATTTGAACTTACGACCCTGCCATTACAAGTCTACTGTAATGACCATTATAGAATGATTATAGACCAACAATCGACTTACGCTTAAATGTTCTATACAACAAAAGAGAATTTATTTCAAATAGTTTGTGACGTAGTCCTCTTGCATTGATCAATCTTCTAATATCTATCTACACTTGGTCATGAGGGGTCAAGCATAACATAGGCTAAGGTCGACTAAAAGGTTATCACAGTACAAATTAATTTACATTTAACGGATTGCTACCTTTAATAGAGTGCTACATTTATTGAACTACCATAAAATATTGGTGATCTAGACAACATGGTTTGACCTAGCAAATCAAGATAATGCGCCAATATTACATTTTTTTTTCAGAAGGATGCGTCTCAGATGATTTTATGTATAATTGATTTTTATATAAAAAACATGACCATTATTTTAACTGATGGACAATGTAACACGCTTGCCTACAGACAACGACCAAATAGCAGTATATTCTCTCTTGATTTAAGATCCTCAGGTTGTATTTATCGAATTTCAGAATAAATGTTTCATAATGAATAAATACCACTCCTTGTGTTCTTTAACAGGTGGTAGATATATATACAACTCTATCAAATGGAGTTACCGTGTTCTTCGCACAGCCGGACGCGCTCAAAGGCAGTCTGGTGGAGACCCTCAAGGAAGTGCGACCTACGAGGTAACGTGCTACGAATATTTAACAAATTCCCTTTTTTGACAAAATTATATAGCCACAAAAAAGCTCGTTGTGCAACGCACACGTAGACACCGCTCACCGGCTCACGGACACGATATCTCGGCTCAATCGCCCGGTCTCACTGCGGCGCAATGCATTCGTTGATCATATATCATATAGCGTAGGTATAAAAAGTGAAGTACATACATGAGATTGACTTCTGTCCTTCCTACCTATCCTACTTACTACCTATCTATTTTGTGATATAGCCAACTACAAATTCTATTCTATTCAATATTGTAGAAACCGATCGAAGATTGGGTGTTCGCCATAGGCATAGATATCCGTTGTCATAGGCCACAAAATGGCCTAAAATTTTTTCACCGATAGAAATCTGCTTTATTCCTGAGTGACATAGGCTATATTTTATGTATTTCTCCTCCATTCGATTGTCGTACAATTCTTTCAAATACCGAAAACGCCACGCCACAATTATTGTACCTTTAACACCTCCCTTTTAAACCTACTTAAAAAAAAAACCATTCTCATAATCTATTTAGATAAAAATCAATGCCATTTTTCGTTGTAATTTTTATAACTCAAGAACGGGCTCACCTACGGACTATTTAGTAGATGGTTTATGTGAAGTTTGGTAAGGTAGAGTAGGGTAGAGTATAGTTATATTAAGGGTAAAATTATATTTCAATATAATAATAAATCCATCTTCCAGTCAATCATATTATCCATTTTTAACAATTTTTTATGGAATAAATACACAAAGCTAACCTAACAAATAATATACTATTTATTGCATATTAGTATTTGTTTTTATCGAAGTTGGTATCATAATTAATCTAGAGGTTTCGGCGATCTAACTTTACTACTTACTATAGATAGTTCAGAAACTAGTGATAAACTTCATTTTTTTGTAACTAAATTCCAAATTCAAAACTTTGGTCCAGGAACTACACTATATTTAGATCGCGTTTTGGAATAAGGCGGATTAAGTTTTAGAAGTTGGGAACTTTCTGAAACTGTGTGTCATATGCTCATCCGGGTACTGTTCCTACGTCTTCGTAAGTATGTATTTTTAAGTACAATCATTATGTTAATTGATTGCATATTATATTTTGGTTAATCCTACATTTCTGCTATACATGACACACTTCTTATCTACGAGTAATAAAACATTTGAATAACGGTCGCTGTAATTAGTAGTAACACCTACATAGGTCATCATAATCTGCGCTATGATAATGTGATAGCTTGGTGCCTCATATCTACAATATCTGGTATAGATATATTTTCCTAATTATAGATTTGAAAATCGTTTGAAATTAATATAATTGGATTAAATCACAGTGATAAAGTCTGATCGGATAATTGGATCCGAATTGGCTGATGTTTGTTTTTTTTTTTTTTTGAAGCAAGTTTTCTAACAATGGTTGTTAGATACATTTCAACATTTCCAATTTACAGGGGGAAGTAGGAATGAACGACTGAATATTTGCAAATATGTATAGCTAAGTAGAGTATCTAATGAAATGGTTTACGATTTAAATTAAAAACTGTACGATAAATGAAAATCGATTTAACTGTTTTAAATTTATGGGGGGAAAATGGCAAAAATATTGTTTTGGAAAATTTTCAGTAAGTTAGAGAAATTTTAAAGTTGCTTGCGGCCATCAGATGTGTGAAAATGAACAAAAGCTATGCGCTTATTTTATTCGCTTACTTACTTTTAAATTTACCGAATACTGTGACAGGTTCTTGGCCGTCCCTCGTGTTTGGGAGAAGATGCACGAGAAGATCATGGCGGTGGGCGCCTCCAGCGGCTACATCAAGAAGCAGATCGCTATGTGCGCGAAGGACAAAGGTCTTAAGTACCATCTAGCCAGAATCAATGGGTGAGACAAACTGACTTACATAGCTTTCTTAGGTTCTACTTACTTATAGATATTACACAGGCTACGTGTAGAAAACCTCTTGTGCCACAGAGCCATGTAATCGACGAATGGCATTAAATTGTGAGAGCAAGTTAATGTTTCCAGATTTTGCATAGAGAAGGCTTCCCACAAAGAGGATTGATTATCTGGTGAGGGTGTTAGGTATCCGATGGATACAAGACGCACATGACTGGTCGTTGTGGCGACGTTTGAGGGAGGTCTATGTCTAGCAGTGAACATATATCTCGGCTGAAATGATGATGACGACAACTCCGTAAATGCAGGTTATACCAGCTTTTGTATTCAAATTACAAGCAGTCAGAAGTTCCAATATCCTACCTGGCAGATAGGTAGTCATACTCTTTATTGTACAACATAATCGTAAATCAAGTTAAACTGACCTTAGTGAGAATACTTCCGTGCCTAACGTAACAGGTGACTCAACGCTTATAGTTATAACTAGGTGTAATTACCTTTGCACTGATAACAATAAGGTAGGTAGTTAGCACAACGATTAGGTATCTGACACCGTGTTTGACAAATAGGTATTTACTACTTATGAGGAAAACTACGTAAAACACACCCGGACATAACCTTTGGACTGTGTAAACGTTTCAATTGTTTCAAACCATAGGTAGGTAACACAAATCGTTAAAGATCTAAAGGTAGGTAGATTAGGTACTATGTATCTACCAATTGATGTCCAGGGTGTCAGAAATCATTTTAAAATAGATGCTCGGACAAACAGCCATATTAATTTAATTGTTTCTCAATCAGTGCGCTATCGAGCAGTATGTACAGTCTACCAATAGACTGGACTCTTCCTGAATTGATCAAATTTTGGTATGTAACGTCAATAGACCCAGTAGCGTTTGAAGCATGCATCCCCATACATATAGAACCTGAAAACTAGAAGCTTGAGTAGGTACTTACTACTATAAGCATGTCTGCACATAACATTCAGTTTATTTTGTAAGTATGTAGTTAGATTACTCGTAGTTATAACGAAGGTCATTCCGTAGTTAGTTTTAATTTATTTTATCTACCTAATTGAAGAATTAAGTATCTAACAGTGTTTTCCCAATAAACTTGTGTGGTTGCAAAAGAACAAAATACACTGCGGATTTTTTTTTTCACAATTCACGTGCTAAACATATTCATTCATTTAATTTAAATGAAGTAAGTAAATACAAACGCAAACCGTGTACGAGGAGGTAGGTTAAACCTATTTATGTCATTTCAGTTCAATCATTGTTTACTAAGATACAGTCATACCGACCGTGAATAACACTCCTTTACGTAGGTAGGTACTTACCTAGTTAATGCACTTGGCATTGTTTACCGCCAAACAATGTAAGTTTGCAACCAATAATAAACACATGGTTGGCATAACCTTTACGTACCTACTTATTAGTGTAAATATAGCGCAAAATACTCATAACACAACACGTGAAAATGACAAATTAGCTTACAAATAGGTACATTTTCTGCAGTATAATAAACTTCCGTTTTGGATCTTACTGCTTAGTAATCTTTGGTCTAGCTATTGATATACCTAAATACAAATAGGTAAATCACTAACTAGTTAATTATTCAGTTTTATGTTAAAATAAGCCATTGTTGCCTTTTTTTTTTAATTTCCCCTGTATGACGTCCATGCGAGGACACGGCTTGTACCTTTAGTGGAGAGCCATAAGGCGTTAAAATAGTGAAACCTTGGAATCCGGGGCCAGTCAATGAATCTTAATATGAAGTATTGGACTGTATTGTTAAAAGCACAAATAAAAAAGTTAAAAAAAAAATGTGCCCTCTTGTTTTTTTTACCTGATATAAACTAGTGCTTGACTGCAATCCCAACAATTTATTGATAACAACAATTTACTGAAAAATTAAATGGACAAGAGTAAAAAAAAAAGGTTTAACACCCAAGTTTGCAACCTTGAACAGCCTGTGCTTACCCCCATGATGCTCGAAAAACTGAGAAATTTTGGGACATTTTTTACATTTTTCGAAAAATCTACCTGAAGAAAGCGTTTTTGAAGTATAT
This sequence comes from Mythimna albipuncta, assembly GCA_929112965.1. NCBI lineage: Eukaryota > Metazoa > Arthropoda > Insecta > Lepidoptera > Noctuidae > Mythimna > Mythimna albipuncta. The sequence continues at coordinate 20,412,424 of OV815959.1, read as the reverse complement.
TTGCTAATAATGTCATGAAGCTTACTAAATATACTACAATTTGAGCTTAACCCCAGAACTCTAGGTTCATTAGTTGCAGAGGTACAGTTTGTCAAATTAATGCATCTAGGCAAGTTTTCTTCAAAATTCAAAATCTGTAGAAGTTTTTTTGTTGTGCGCGCATCACGTAAAATGTACGAAATCGATGTTGATAACTTTTATACATTAAAATTGCGTATAACTTGATATATTTCTTAGGCTCGGTTTCATCCCAATCGGTTGACTATATCGAAAGATATATTACATTTATTGACTGTTATGCGGTACGAAGTCCACAGACTTTCGCCCGTTTAGAAAGACCGGTTTCATCCAGTCTAGATCAATGGGGGGAGTGGAGAAGGAGGAATAATGTTTTCTGGAAGTGAAGACGGGTCGGCATATGGTGTTAGGTCTTCCACATTCTCGTCCTCTTCATCCAGGACGACAGGGTTGGCATTGTTGCAATTTCGACCTTGGCAAAAGAAACATAGGATAGCACTTGAGCCTGGCTTATGACCTTAACACAACCAAACAAAAAAAGAAACTGAAACTAAAAGTACCAAGTGTACTAAAAGTGACAGAATTTTACTGTTTTCCGAGCACTGCGGTAGAATTGCTCATCTTTGACTTGCTGCCAATGGACAAATTTTGCTCAATTTTCGCTGAAATTGTAGCTTTAGCTATCTTTATAGCTACATATCTATATCGCACTACGAATCGAATAATAATAATAAAAATATCGATACGAATCGTAGTGCGATAAGAGTCAGTTTTTGAGTATTGGAAAATAATTAAAAAATGAAAACCGCATAATTTTTTTTTTTAATTTTTATTTAGTACCTATGTTAATTAAAAACCGATTGAACCGACCGACCGAAATGATTCATTGACTGGCCCTGGATTCCGAGGTATAAATCTTACGGCACTCCACTACTTGGTATTCTATACATAAACATAAAAACAACACAATTTTTTTTATAATCTCATGCACCTTCTCAAGTGATTTTTTTTTCAATACGTACTTACACTATAGTCCGTACTCATTGTAAACGTTGTCTGTTGAAACGTGCAGGTATCACATAGACTGTTGATGTAATATACAAACAGTCGACTCTCGTTAGTTCAAACATGCGATAATTCGAACCTTTTTAGAATTCAAAAACGAGAGCCGACTGTATATATATTTTTGTTGTTTCTTTGATCCTATACCTAATATATGTGTTAGTTTCTGCATAAGGCCTGTCTCTATGTACCTTACATCTCTAGGGTTGACGGCTCGTCGTTCGGCTACAAGTTGGCGAAGTCGGTGGTGTTCGACAAGGTGCACGAGTCCCTGGGGCTCGATCACTGCAAGACGTTCGTGACGGCGGCGGCGCCACTGTCGCCCGACATCAAGAAGTTCTTCCTGTCGCTCGACATACCCATCGTTGACGCTTTCGGCATGAGTGAAGCTTCCGGTGCTCACACGCTCAGCATATACCCCAAGTAAGTAATATATAAGTATAACACATGAATTGGCCATTTCATATTCCTATTCTATACCTAATCCATACCTCCAATCCTCCTTCATTCTATTGCCTATTCTTTTGTTTCCTTCTCTTTTATGATTGTGTGTACTTAAATTGTTAAATAAATAAATACATATCTAAATAATGGTTGATCACTTCATGAAATGGTCATTTTGATCCTAACTTAACCTTGTTTATTGATACCAAACATAAGAATTCACAATATTAAGTCCAATACAACACAGGTACAGTAATCGCAGAAGTTGCAGATACTGGTTCCCAAACTAAGTTTTCACTTGAATTTTGGGACACAGTGTTCAGCCGTTGCTATTTTTAACAATTTATTTCATGGTACATTTATTGTGAATGTGAATAGCTTCTATATAAAAAAATTGAAATGTTTAATTCCACAGTGTGGCTACGATTTCCTATGACATCATGATGAGTCTTAGCTACTTCTCTATTTTGTTTGTCAATAATATTAAGATAATTGCTGTCAGGTGCCAATTTCACAGGTGAGATTTAAAAAAACCGATAACGTTCCAGTCAAAATTGATTTAGATTAACAGGAAAAAACATCATTACGATGATTAACTATTTTAAAATTCCTTCGAATCAATCACATAAATACTATGTGATTGATTCGAAAGAAATTTTATCAATTTTATATCGTTCGGTATCTTTGATAAGCATCAGAGTGACGTGATCATGAATTTTTTTTTTTAACATAATGAATAACTGCAACTGTATCTAGGTAGGTACATATTATTTTCCTTAAATAAATGAGTAATGCGGTGATGTAATCCGCGGAATAGTATAAATATCTGTTATCATACAGATTAACCAAAATATTGAACGAAACCTAAAGATGTTGTTTACACAAACAAATAAGTTCCGAAAGATAAAAACCAAGCCACTTACCCCACGATGTTTGAAGGTCGAGTCGTTATCAACCTCTACTTCAGATCTAAATAGCGCCTCAGCGGTAATAACCAATATTATATTTTATACCTACTTGTATCATAATGTACCTACTATTTACAGATTTTCCTTAGACTCGGCCGGAGCGCTCTTAGACGGTACAGAAACGATGTTCGGCGGGTCCACCAGTCCTAACGGACCAGGAGAGATTATGATACGCGGCCGCCACGTGTTCATGGGCTACCTCAATGACGAAGCCAAGACCAAGGAGGCTGTCGACGACGAAGGCTGGTTGCACTCCGGAGACATCGGCAGGGTCGACAGCAATGGCCTATTATATATTACTGGAAGAATTAAGGTATTATTTGTTGGTCACTTTCTTATGAAATAAGACAATAATTTGATGTACTAGACTATTGCAATTTCTTATATTGAGAGTGCCCTTTCCGACTCATCTAAATTTAAGCTGACACGGTTTAAAAGCTTTTTGGTTGATCAATCGCAATGCTTGATTAAGAGGCAACGAAAATAAAGACGGATAATACCTGAACGCTCTGTTGGCATTCGATAATAAATTGTGTCATTCATTCAAATATTTCAGAAAACTTGTTCCAGAAAAGTTGTGTTTTTTTTTGGGACAAAATCATCTGCCTATTCAGAACCATTCATTTATTTATTCATTCATTGAATATGTAGTTATGTTGAAAATGGTATCATCATCAGATGATGATGGAGCGGGAAGATAGGCTCCGGAACTCCGTATTTAATCAATGTAGGTATCCCAGCCGTGTTTGAGTTAATTGGAATTGTCATAAGAAAAGGTAGTCTAACTATATACATATAGCTAGAGTAGGTACCTTTTTCTTATGAAAAAGGTAAATAAAAGGTCTTTTTCTTATTAGGTACTTGTATGTGAATCTTGCACCTAAAAGTGTGAAATAAAAAAATGATAACAAAAAAAAAAAAAAAAAACAATAAAACGATCATAATAACTTTAATTCCGGAATTCGCAATATCGAGAAACACCGACTACCGAAATAAAAGTTATTTTGATCGTTTTACTGTTTTTTTAGAAGTCGGTTGGTATTTTTATCTAGGACTTTAAGCATTTGCAGTCAAAAAGTATTATTTGATAAAAAAAATTAAGTCTTTTTATTTTTAGGTAGAAAATCATCCAGTGACATTGCCCGCTTTAGGGCGGAACGAGAGGCCGTGTCAGACTTTTACTGATTAAAACACACTTCTATGTTTCTTATTTGCCTTGTTTGCGAACCCATGGCCCCAGTAGGCTTAACTACGCTTAAGTTCTGCTGATCGTGATAGTCAAACGAATTGTGCTTGTCATAGCCTAGCCGAATATTTTACGATGTGTTGTGTTCAGGAACTGTTGATCACTGCGGGCGGAGAGAACGTGGCTCCGGTGCTGATCGAGCAGACGGTGCAGGCCGAGTTGCAGCATATCGGATACGCCGTGCTCATCGGCGATAGGCGCAAGTTCCTGTCTATACTCATTACACTTAAGGTAATTAATACATTATAATAACAGGCCTGTTGGTCTTGTGGGTACACCCCCCCTCCCCCCCTGCTCCTCTCTTCCCTGACTGCTATGCCGGAGGTCTTGGGTTTGATTTCCTCCCAGGACAAAATAATGTTTGTGTGAAAAGCACGATCATTTGTTTGTCTGGATGTAATTTATATTAATCTTTTAAAGAGGAAAGATTTGATTTTTTTTGTTTGTTTATTTAATTCATTAAACCCCAAGCGAACGCTTTCGCGCACCTATTGTCTTTCTATTGTGTCTGTAATTTCCACAATTGAAAGGTTAAGTTACGATTTAACTCAAATTAAAACTACTGGATCAATTTTCAAAATTCTTTCATCAGTAGAAAGCTACTTTACCATTGAGTACAAATGGGTTACAAGCAATAGACTGCTGACTTTCTATAGAACTTCTCAGCCAAAGTAAAAATGACTTCAAAATAATCATCATTTCAGTCGAAAGACGTTCACAGCTAGACATAGGCCTACACTTGAGGAGGCCACAACGATTCTGTGCGTCTCACATCCATCGCATTTCCGTGACCTTCACCAGGTCTTCGCTCCACTTTGTGGGACGCTTCCCAACGCTGCGTCTTCCGGTGTGCGGTCGCCAATCCAGAACCTTTCGGCCTCATAGATCAATAGCCAATAATAATACCGACTTCAAAATAATAATAATGATAATTATGGACCATTGCGTACATGGGCGCCACCATAGATATCGATTTCCGTGGGCTCCACAGACAATCCCCCTCTCTGCAGAGGCAACTTTGGGTTCGAGACACCTGCCCCCACGTCATCCTGGTATGCGAGGCCATGACTTCTCAACGTACACAAATCGTCCGCATAGTAAGGTCGCTCCGAAGCCTTCAAGAAACTGCTTTACTTCTAGACGGAGCTAGGTTGGCTAAGTTAGCTACTTATAATAACTACAAGACTCGGGACAGGACTTTTTACTCTTCTTTAACTTGTTTACCTATTACACCCCAGTAAGTATTAGGTACACACAAAGAGCAGTCCGAGTTGCCGTAAGCACTCGAATTAATCGGCGATATTGGGTTTACTAGACAGTCTTCGTCCCCCCAAGTCTACCGTGCTACCATCGGTGGTGAAGAGAAGAGTAAAAGTAACCTGATACTACATTTTCACTTATGTATATTTTCAGGCTAAAGTTAACTCTGAAACTAACGAAGCATTAGACGATCTGGACAACGAGACGAGGAAGTGGGTGGCCAGCCTCGGAAGCTCGGCTACCAAGATCAGTGAAATTGTCAACACCAAGGATCCTGCAGTAAGTTTGACAAAATAAATTTGCCTAGTGTTATCAAAGATCTCTTACAAATAAAAGAAAGAAAGTAAGAAAAACAGTACAAAAAAGCCTAAGTTAGTAACAGTATATCTCCATACACTCCATTTAAAATTATCAGCCAGCAGGTTAAAATAATTGTTAATTTTTTCAGGTATACAAAGCAATTGAAGAAGGTATAACCCGCGCCAACAAACACGCCATTTCCAACGCACAAAAAATCCAGAAATTCGCAGTCCTTCCTGCAGACTTCTCAGTACATTCTGGTGAATTAGGTAAGATTTCTAGCGAAAATAATGAAGACATAAGCCTATCTAATTACCTATAAAGTGCTACACAATAATGTTCAATAAACGAGTTTAGTGGTGTACCTACTAAAAAATTTTGGAGTACCTACCTACAATCGTTGGTGTGAATGAATATCTAGTTCAATGCACGATCTCCGCGCCACTACTTATTCCATGAGAACTGCAAAAAAATGCAGTAGGTTAACAAAATAAACAGACTTAGAAGCAGAAACAAAACCTAGTCATCACCGAAAGCAATTTTCTTCTTTTCATGATGTAATTATTTTTTACAGGACCGACGTTGAAAATCAAGAGGAACGTAGTCTACGAAAAATACAAAGACATCATAGAAGACTTTTACAAAGATTAAAATACAAACTTAGCGTTTAGGGCGAGGGACAACGTAATAATTTTATTATAGCTAACTTAATTTGTTATTGCTCAACTAGGGGCTAGTGCATCGGAATCAATGTGATTGATAGAGTCCGTCTAATGAAAGCGTGACCTGAGAAAAGGAGGTTACAACTAAAAATTTTGAATGTGGTATTATCGAAATAGTAGGAGAAAAAAGTTTTGATATTAGAGTATTTTTTGTATTTAAGACAATTTTAGAATAGTTGTACAAGAACTTAAATCCTATTCGAAAACATGTGTGTAGACTTAATTATTTGGTGGGTGTATGGTAAATGTCAATAACACACAAAATGTATTCCAAATTATTTTATTTTATCTGATCTCTCAAAAGTCGCTATAAAATATTTAAATAATTTTCTTTATTTTCCATTTGGCGTTCTGGCAAGAATACCAAGTGCACAACACCGTGATAGTCAAATAAAATGGTCAACATGATTTCAACTTCATCACGTCTCGCCAACACTATTAATGTGTTTCAAGATTGTTGGGTTGGAATCGATTCATTTTAGCATAGAGAAAAATTCAGATATTTTGGGATTAGTCAAGTGGGAACATGTTTTCTACTCCAGTGATTGTTTCAAATGATACGGATCGACTCGTGAGACACAAAAAGTTCAGCAGCTGCTGCAGCAGCATCTCTCTCAAACTTGAACTAGGATTTTCGCGATTTTAACTTCAGTTGCAGACTTTCATGCACTACCAGACAGAGTGAGGCAAATCTTTAATTACATCTCAATTGCTTTTGAACGCATTCTACAACTCACTAGCATGTGTTTTTGATTAAGTCGATTTACCAAAAGCCTTCGTTGTTCGATGTTTTTGTCCATTATGAAATTCGCAATATGTCAGATTATCTAAAAATATAAGAAAAAAAAAATATCATTACATCCTTAATATAACTATCTAATAATATTAGTCGACAAGGATCAAGATTATAACGTCATACTAACTTAAAAATAAAAAATCGTATGTAAACAATGTTTGTTTTCATTGAAAACGCCTTGTTTCTCTTCTTGTTTTTGTTTGAACTTATTAACCATAGTGTGCAGCAGTTTTTGCACGTTACTGTTTATTGTTTTTCCCACAATTAAGCAATTATTCTTGAAAAATAAATATCAGTTTCCAAAAACTGACAATTGCAACCATAGACTTTGACGTGATTTTTTTTGGCAAAACAATGTTGCCAATTTAATTTAAAAAAAAAACTCCAGGTTACGCTTTCAGTAGACGCACTCTAGTACTTTACGCAAAGGTGTAAATAGGTTATATTTTTGTTACAAAAAATAAATATTACAAAATCCAACGGTGGTTTTCATAAAATACAAATTACCTATGTAGTTACTTGACAAATTTAATGGTAGATATTTTATAAGAATTCCAAAAAAAGGAGGAGGTTATCAATTCGGTTCTTTTTTTATGTTTGTTACCTCAGAACTCCGTTGTTTATGGACCGATTTGCATTTTTTTTCCCCCTTTAAACAATACGCGTCCAGATTGGTCGCATTTTTTCCAAAATCCAGTTCTGGTGATGAGATCCATGAGGAATCGAGGTAACTCCACAAATATACCGCAACTATACCTATAGTTATTTTAATAACATTTTATGAAGACCAGAAATGGGCAACAAACTTCATACTCATTTATGTAGGTAGATATCACAATGAAGATAAGGACCGAAGAAGGAGTTAAGGACGTATAATTACTATTTTTGACAAATATCACAGTTTTTCGGGAACTATTATGATGCACGGTATCTAACTAGACACGAGTAAGTAGGTAGGTACCGCAAATGAATATAAAAAAAGGAATCGCAACAAACTTGTTGAACAAGTGAATTGAGTTCCGTTTTTGGTCTTCACAAAGGACTCATTAAGACAAATCTAATGAGCTCAATCTCCACTCGCTTGTCTGCAGTATTTGTGATTACTTTTTTCTGACACGCTTACCTTGAAAATTAAGTTATCTATAACATAAAATCCCTTACTTATCAGATTTCAATTTAAATAACGAAAACTAAAAAAAGTTACCGGACGGTTTTTTTCTAATTTTTGCGCGGTCCCTTGATTTTACAAAATTACGATAGGTATTATGCATAATGTACATAGGTACTAGCTTCGTCCGCGTCATAGTCGAAAATAATCCTAAGGGAACATACTCCCAGGATAAAAAGTATCCTTCGTCCTAATCCAGGGTTTGGTCTGCGCGTGTCAAGTTTCATTCAAATGCGTTCAGCCGTTAAGACATGATGATGTAGATAACAAATAGATAAATAGACCGAGTTACTTTCGCATTTATCTACATTTACTTAATATTAAGTATACATGTACTTACTAAGAGCCATAAAACTAACCCCAAAGAAACAAATGAAAAAGAATTATGTAATATAGGTACTTACATCTCCTTTGCTAATGAAACCTAGTTCAAGTCTTCCTAGTTAATTGTATACATTCTTATTTTTAGTATATGCGAAACCTGAAGCACCTGTCTAGTATTTTTATGTAAAGAATTTATTTACTATATTTTAATTTCAAAACTGAATTGAAAAATCACGGTTATAAGCCAGTTATGGTACCTGGTTGCCGACATAAATACATGGTCGCTGGCTCACCCGGGCGACTGAGGGGTTGATTTGCTTCCGCACCAAGCTGTGCACTGGTTCCTAATGCCCGCTATGACCTACCATGACCCGTTTTTTTTTTTTACTTAGTGTCGGTGGTGTCCAACTTGTGACCATTTTTAGGGTTCCGTAGTCAACTAGGAACCCTTATAGTTTCGCCATGTCTGTCTGTCCGTCCTCGCTTAATCTCTGTGACCGTTAGCTCTAGAAAGCTGAAATTTGATACCAATATGTATATCAATCACGCCGACAAAGTGGTAAAATAAAAATTGGAAAAAAATGTTTTATTAGGGAAGCCCCCCATATGTAAAGTGGGAAGTGATTTTTTTTTTAATTTCATCCCTAACGTGTGATATATCGTTGGATAGGTATTTAAAAATGAATAGGGGTTTACTAAAATCATTTTTTGATAATGTCAATAATTTCAGAAATAATAGCCCCAAATGTAAAAAACAATGTATCCCCCCCCCTCTAACTTATGAACCATAAGTATAGAACATATGAAAAAAATCTGAAAAGTAGATCTTTATAAGGACTTCCTAGAAAAATCATTTTGAACTTGATGGAAAGAACAGTTTTTGTACAAAAAGACAAAAAGGTTCAACAAAATAATTTCTGAACTAAGTTTGTAGTATAATCGTATATGCAAGCATTTTTTTAAACTCATATTGTGACGGACGGGAAACTACGGAACCCTACACTGAACGTGGCCCGACACGCTCTTGGCCGGTTTTTAAATATTTTTGGGGAAAATTATAACAAGGTGTACAAATTATTGGAGTCGATTCAGTTACTGATTCTGAACCAACTATATTTAGGTTTCACATAATTATACAAAAACCATTTTGTATAATATACAGCAATATTAGTTTATGTGACTAGGGAATAAAGCAGTGTCTTTAAGTGGCGGGCGGCATGTTGAATTCCGAACGAAACGAAGATTGCTGATTTTAATCCCGAACGACAGTGAGGGATTTATATGCGAGAGAGTTAATAAAGAAACCTGAGTGAAGTGAGGAATTCAAGGCAGTCAAGACAAAGACAGCTTTATCCCCGTGTTGCATACTCTACTTTTTACACCATCTGTGAGATAATTAAAAAACAATTTGGTCGACCAAGTCATATATATTAGAGAAATATAAGTATTATATACAAGTTCAACAAACAAACAAAATTCATTACTCCAAGATTCTATAGTTTCAATTTTCTATAATGCCCCGTCAGTAAGCAGGTTTTATTCTATTTTCATTTTTTGTTAGTGAAAAGTTTGAATTTCGAGTCAACTTGTGCGATGCACGTACATTTTAGTTCACAATGTTGACGATTTTTGGTGTTCCAAATTCAAATCTGATTATTCCCTAGGGATCGGCCATACTGCATTATCTCCCTCCCTAGGGATAGAATGACTTGCTTGTATGACGTATAAAACGACACTATCGTGCAGGTGGTGTAAAAATATTTATTATGTGATATGCGATTTTATGCATTAGTGAAGGGTAATCTGCGGAATCATTGCACTTTAAAAATCTTATCATTCGAAAGGAACATTGTGTCAACCACACTTAGGCTAAAGATTTTTTACATATACCTAATACTAACCTTACTATACCTAACATGTATCTATGCATATATGACTAGGAATTTACTGAATAAAAAAAATATGATGAGACAGAAAAACTTATCCAGTGTCACACTGTTAATTCCTTTTGTCTTTATTAATTTTTAATTTGAATATGTTACAGTTACAGCTAATAGCCGAAGAGCGGCTTCACTTAGTTATAAATCTTTGGTTATAATATATACCATCGATTAGAACTAGGTTTTCAGTGCACTTAAATATTGTGGTATTGTTTTAAGATTCTTATCTTGCGTTTCCCGATTGATAACCTTGTAGACTAGACATTTTGCCCCAGACAAGTCAGTCAATAGAATACACGAAGTTTAATCACCGATAAACTAGTTCTAGCCACTATGATAAAGGCTACACCTAGTACTAACCGAAGATTAGTAGGATACATCTAAGTTTAACCGCACGTGGCCGTGGCACTTCGGCTATTAGGCGTAATATAATAATAGATACTTTTAAAATACAAATAGCATCATGGCTTGAATAAAAGTTTATTTGAACTTAATTCCAATTTAATCTTAAGATATCACAATAACAAAGTATGTAAATTTAATAAAACGACAATTTCATAGGCGAAGATCTAATATTTATTTTACTATAGCGCGAATTTAACACGGTAAAGAATTAAAGTACAGTTTATCGTGAGTGGAGCAAGTTTGTCATAAAATGGCGAATCTATTTTTATCGTGTGACTTATAAATAATGATAAAAACCTGTCATACTGTATGGATCAGAATGTTGGGCTGTGAAAAGACGGATGAAAATAGATTGCATGTAGCGGAGATGAGATGAAGTTTGAAAGTGACGCCGGCGACTGAAAAGTTGAAAGGAAATGTTTGTCTTGGTATGGTCATGTGAGGAGGGATGAAATGCATGTTACTAAAAGAGGTATGAGTACTTATACATGTGGATGGATGGAGAGGGAGAGACTTTGGTCACCATGATTGTGTGAGAAGTGCTATGAAAGAAAAGTAAGTTAGTGATAGCCTGACGAGTGACAGGTCAGAACGAAAGAAAAAGAAACATGTTATGCCTACCCCAAATAACACGAGATGAGAGCAGAAAGATGATGATGACTAGTAAATATCTAATAAGTTGAAGAACTATAAGCAATTTAGTAAAATGAAACAGAACTGTAATAAAATCCTTAAAACATAGTACCTACGTACAAATTCATTGGTCTTTGGCCACTTGCGCTTATGTAGTGAAAAAATCTAACTTCTGTTCAACGCAAGCTAAAGATATTGCTATTTAGGCATATATTTTACATGCGCAAGGAAATCAAAGCCTATACATTAGTTCCCGTTGATCTAAAATGCTTCGTGCCAAATTTTAGGATTTTAGGTGGGTAGCATAAGTAGGTATAAGAAAAACTCTAATAAAAACCGTTAATTTATAGTTACATCACAAAACAATTACAATTCAAAAAGCCTTCTAGACTATTCGCGAATCGATCTATTTATTTACATTGCACGGAACCCTTGGTGCGCGAGGCTAATTCGTCCTGCACCGGTTTTTTTTTAAGTGGGAACTCCTCGCGCTCTGGGTGGAGCTAAAGGGAGTGTCAGCCCTTTACTGACTGAAACCCAGCTGTGTTCCTTCAGTTGCACTTTGCGTTCTAGGGCTGCACCTTGGTCAACCCCTAAGTAACTAAGTATTTTATTTGATTTTCACAAAATGTCATTAAATATCTTTGGAATGGTTACGTTCACTACTTATATTATTATCCTATTTATATATTATTTAAGAATGCTTAACAGTATAGATTTTTCGAATCATGTGCACACAGGCATTGAGTCCGTCCATCGACAATTAACAAGCAGAACTGACCGGAAAACAGCGTAATGTGCTATGTTAGTTACTACTTTGTCGCATCGCAACTTTGCCTCCGCTCAGAAACTGTGAGATTTTCCAGGACGGTAAAAAGTATTTAGTTTATGACACTCAGCAGTATGATACTAGTGACAGAATTATTTTACAAATCGGATAAGTGGCTAGGTAACCCCTGGAAATGAAAAGTAGGTAACCATATTTTAGTACTTTTTAGCTAACATGTTATGTGTACATATTATTAATGTGTATGTTCTAAAAAAATGCAATATAATTTGAATTTTATCACGAGACCTCAAAAAAACGCCGCCACAAAAAACGATAGAAGTGGCCACCAAAAAACTTGTACTGTGTAAACAAAAACTTGTGTCCGGAGAAGCTTGAAGCCGCTTCAAGCGTTTTTTTGTGGCGGCACCGCCGCACACGAGCCACAAAAAAAAGCCGCCCAAAGAAGAAACTTGAAGAGGCGTTTTTAGTGGCCCGTGTGCGGGGACAGTAAAGTTTTATGGATTTCGAATTCTGAATTATTTATATTACATACCTATTTACATAAAAAAAAATTAATTAAATTATATTTTTAGATCAATATCTAGAATCCAACTGCAACAAATACAATTTATTAAGCAAGAAACTGCATCAAATTTTTGTTTCAGTTTACCTATAACCTGTATTTATATTTGATCCTTTCTACGTTACATCGCGGCGACAACAATGGTCTTTAATAAAACTAGCCTACAGTAAGCGTAGCTTTCTCATCAGTGATGGGAGAAAAGCTGGTGCGGGAGCTCTATTCTTTTTTCCATCATCTATGTATGTTCCTGGCTTGGACATCAGCACAGTATGCAGGGAGGGTAGTGATCCAATAGAACAGGCCAGCTCTGGAGACATGTTCCGACAACCTTGCACATCCAGGAACTGAAGTTTAGTACAGTGAATACTTATTGCTGCCAAGGTCTCATCTGTTAGCTGATTGCACCCCTGAAAATAGTAATTTTATTATTAAATTGTGATCATACATACTGTTTTTCAACATACTTGAGAAGAAAAAATGAACACAACATTATTTTTAGCATAAGCGAAACCTGAATATAGTTTGTTCATAAGCAGTAACTCAAATAGTTCACACAATGTTATATTTTTCCCTAAAAATATTTAAATGGGGTCAAAGTTGGCTACCAACGAAACTAAGAACAACATAGGTCACAGCTGGTTTAATACCCGCTTTCGCGTTTCGCGCCAGCAAACAGCTGGGTGCAAATGCAAGACAATCCCTCAGTTTTTTTTTTTATTTAAAATATACTATGATAAAGGCTACACCTAGTACTAACCGAAGATTAGTAGGATACATCTAAGTTTAACCGCACGTGGCCGTGGCACTTCGGCTATTAGGCGTAATATAATAATAGATACTTTTAAAATACAAATAGCATCATGGCTTGAATAAAAGTTTATTTGAACTTAATTCCAATTTAATCTTAAGATATCACAATAACAAAGTATGTAAATTTAATAAAACGACAATTTCATAGGCGAAGATCTAATATTTATTTTACTATAGCGCGAATTTAACACGGTAAAGAATTAAAGTACAGTTTATCGTGAGTGGAGCAAGTTTGTCATAAAATGGCGAATCTATTTTTATCGTGTGACTTATAAATAATGATAAAAACCTGTCATACTGTATGGATCAGAATGTTGGGCTGTGAAAAGACGGATGAAAATAGATTGCATGTAGCGGAGATGAGATGAAGTTTGAAAGTGACGCCGGCGACTGAAAAGTTGAAAGGAAATGTTTGTCTTGGTATGGTCATGTGAGGAGGGATGAAATGCATGTTACTAAAAGAGGTATGAGTACTTATACATGTGGATGGATGGAGAGGGAGAGACTTTGGTCACCATGATTGTGTGAGAAGTGCTATGAAAGAAAAGTAAGTTAGTGATAGCCTGACGAGTGACAGGTCAGAACGAAAGAAAAAGAAACATGTTATGCCTACCCCAAATAACACGAGATGAGAGCAGAAAGATGATGATGACTAGTAAATATCTAATAAGTTGAAGAACTATAAGCAATTTAGTAAAATGAAACAGAACTGTAATAAAATCCTTAAAACATAGTACCTACGTACAAATTCATTGGTCTTTGGCCACTTGCGCTTATGTAGTGAAAAAATCTAACTTCTGTTCAACGCAAGCTAAAGATATTGCTATTTAGGCATATATTTTACATGCGCAAGGAAATCAAAGCCTATACATTAGTTCCCGTTGATCTAAAATGCTTCGTGCCAAATTTTAGGATTTTAGGTGGGTAGCATAAGTAGGTATAAGAAAAACTCTAATAAAAACCGTTAATTTATAGTTACATCACAAAACAATTACAATTCAAAAAGCCTTCTAGACTATTCGCGAATCGATCTATTTATTTACATTGCACGGAACCCTTGGTGCGCGAGGCTAATTCGTCCTGCACCGGTTTTTTTTTAAGTGGGAACTCCTCGCGCTCTGGGTGGAGCTAAAGGGAGTGTCAGCCCTTTACTGACTGAAACCCAGCTGTGTTCCTTCAGTTGCACTTTGCGTTCTAGGGCTGCACCTTGGTCAACCCCTAAGTAACTAAGTATTTTATTTGATTTTCACAAAATGTCATTAAATATCTTTGGAATGGTTACGTTCACTACTTATATTATTATCCTATTTATATATTATTTAAGAATGCTTAACAGTATAGATTTTTCGAATCATGTGCACACAGGCATTGAGTCCGTCCATCGACAATTAACAAGCAGAACTGACCGGAAAACAGCGTAATGTGCTATGTTAGTTACTACTTTGTCGCATCGCAACTTTGCCTCCGCTCAGAAACTGTGAGATTTTCCAGGACGGTAAAAAGTATTTAGTTTATGACACTCAGCAGTATGATACTAGTGACAGAATTATTTTACAAATCGGATAAGTGGCTAGGTAACCCCTGGAAATGAAAAGTAGGTAACCATATTTTAGTACTTTTTAGCTAACATGTTATGTGTACATATTATTAATGTGTATGTTCTAAAAAAATGCAATATAATTTGAATTTTATCACGAGACCTCAAAAAAACGCCGCCACAAAAAACGATAGAAGTGGCCACCAAAAAACTTGTACTGTGTAAACAAAAACTTGTGTCCGGAGAAGCTTGAAGCCGCTTCAAGCGTTTTTTTGTGGCGGCACCGCCGCACACGAGCCACAAAAAAAAGCCGCCCAAAGAAGAAACTTGAAGAGGCGTTTTTAGTGGCCCGTGTGCGGGGACAGTAAAGTTTTATGGATTTCGAATTCTGAATTATTTATATTACATACCTATTTACATAAAAAAAAATTAATTAAATTATATTTTTAGATCAATATCTAGAATCCAACTGCAACAAATACAATTTATTAAGCAAGAAACTGCATCAAATTTTTGTTTCAGTTTACCTATAACCTGTATTTATATTTGATCCTTTCTACGTTACATCGCGGCGACAACAATGGTCTTTAATAAAACTAGCCTACAGTAAGCGTAGCTTTCTCATCAGTGATGGGAGAAAAGCTGGTGCGGGAGCTCTATTCTTTTTTCCATCATCTATGTATGTTCCTGGCTTGGACATCAGCACAGTATGCAGGGAGGGTAGTGATCCAATAGAACAGGCCAGCTCTGGAGACATGTTCCGACAACCTTGCACATCCAGGAACTGAAGTTTAGTACAGTGAATACTTATTGCTGCCAAGGTCTCATCTGTTAGCTGATTGCACCCCTGAAAATAGTAATTTTATTATTAAATTGTGATCATACATACTGTTTTTCAACATACTTGAGAAGAAAAAATGAACACAACATTATTTTTAGCATAAGCGAAACCTGAATATAGTTTGTTCATAAGCAGTAACTCAAATAGTTCACACAATGTTATATTTTTCCCTAAAAATATTTAAATGGGGTCAAAGTTGGCTACCAACGAAACTAAGAACAACATAGGTCACAGCTGGTTTAATACCCGCTTTCGCGTTTCGCGCCAGCAAACAGCTGGGTGCAAATGCAAGACAATCCCTCAGTTTTTTTTTTTATTACTATTGATAGGCTTGCGGTGGTCCAACCACCATCTCACCTAGTCTAGAAGAAACCTATTCACTCTCGACTTAAAGACATTTGTGGTTTGTTGCCGTCCCTTCACATTTTGAAGGAAAGGCGACAGAGGGGTCTCTGTCAACAGACAGAGACACTGACTAATACTTAGTTGTCTGCGGCATATTTTTCTGCACGAGTACGGAAATCAAAATTAAAAACTACGCATATAAAATAAACTGCATTGCGAGTCACTCAGCTTAGCCTAGCAGGACTGTATTACTAACATCATAAACCAAAACTTTTATAATGACTTTTTACAAAACATAATTAATTTACCAACAACAAACCTTCAAAATTTCGTTATTCTACCTTACACATTTCTTTACACACTAGTTCGAAAAAGTGCGCATACGTTCCCAGCCTGAGCTGGGCGCTAATCAGCCCCCAAAGTTTTTGTCTATGATGTTAGTAACAAAGTCTCGAAAGATTGACAGTGTTTTTCAGTGTTTTTTTTTTTTTTAAGCAAGTGAGTTACAATAGTTTACTAGGACTGACTTTGTTATTGCAGATGATTTCGGGCGTTATGATATGATAATGTCGTTTAGTCGTCTTTTATACCGCGTACGTCGAAGGACTGGAACAGTTTACATGCTGCGGTCTTCCCGTCCGATTATAATTTGGGTGTCAAATTGTATCGCTACTTAACATCAGGTGGGGTCGCAGTCAAGCACTAGTTATATCAATTTAAAAAAAATATTAGATATTGGTCCCTTACAAAAGATCAATAAATAAAATTTTACTAATGTCTTGATGTATTTTTTTTTGTCGTGCGCCACATCGAATTTTAGTGGGGATTATTTGGCAGGACAAATTCGTAGCTTATAAAATAAAAATAATAGGTAAAATACCTACATTTCTTTTCAGCACATTCAGAAAACGAGGATATCTATATTTAATTTTTCCTTGTTTAAATTTTACGTGGTATTCAATCTAATTCGTTCTGTTAATATATTACATAAATATCTTAGATTTAACTATGTCTGGATTTTGTATCAATTGTTCATATTTATTTCGTTTTATTTAATTAGGCTCAGTTTTCAGGGTAATATCTTTCTGCTTTTAAATGATATCGGTGCAAATCAACTGATGAATACAATACCACAATACTGTTCACTCTACACAATTGCGGTAAAATAGATACCTACCTATGTCATGTATGACAGAGTGGAATAATGTAGAGAAAGTGTATCTCTAAATTATTCTACTTTGTCTCACCAAGCCGGGCCCTGTGAGGCTAAGTGGAATGCCTTAAAGTTCGCAATGGTCTTACTAAATAGATTTTCAGTGAAGCAGTTTCCACTATCTTAAGATTTAGTGAATTTTTCTGCCCCATTAGGGTCAGCAGATTATTTGCAAAAAACAACGACAAAAAAGTCTGTATCAAATAACAAGTTAGTGTCAAAAACGAAGAACTCATTAGTTGTTTTTGTCTGTCAAGTCATGTTGGTTGTATTTTTTTTTGATAAGGAAGACCCCAACCTCTACTTGACCTACTTGAGTAATTAAATAGGTGGGGGTTAGCCGTCGCACATTTCCGCATGAGTGCGGAAATGGGTAAAGAAAGTGCAGTGCAGTGACGCATTTAGTGGATTACGTAGTTTCCAAACTAGATGACGGTTATAAGTGCACTGGCGTCTTCCTGGACCTGGCGAAAGCCTTTGATACTGTTTCTAGAAGTATTCTTTTAAAAAAACTAGAAAGTATTGGTATACGTGGCACAGCTCTTGATTGGTTCCAATCATATCTAACTGACCGTGTGCAGAGACTGGTTATAAATAATAATTATAGTGCTTATGCTAGCCTCAATTATGGCGTACCACAAGGTAGCGTTCTTGGCCCCACTCTCTTTATTGTTTATATCAACAGTCTTTGTTCCCTCCCAGTACAGAATGCTAAAATATTTACGTACGCCGACGACACCGCTATCATATTTTATGGCAGGTCCTGGGAGTCTGTTCATGAAGCGGCAGAGACAGGAGTAAATCAGGTGGCCACATGGTTAACCTATAACTTGCTGACACTTAATGTTGAGAAAACTAAAGTGGTCAACTTTAATGTTAGCAAAAAAAGCCCCTATCCAACCAATCTAGCCGTTACATTACACACCTGTAATAACCGTGGAGAATCTGCTTGCTCATGTCCAACCTTTGAACAGGTACCTCACATGAAGTATCTTGGTATTTACATAGACCAATGCATTACTTGGACTAAGCAAATCCAGCATGTAAATGGGCGTATAAGAAAACTGCTGTATATATTTAAAAGGTTGGGACAAATTGCAAATGAAAAAATACTAAGAATGGTTTACTACACATTATGTGAGCCTATTCTAAACTACTGCATTACAACTTGGGGAGTTGCACACAAGAGCCATTTGATAAAAGTAGAACGCTCGCAACGGGCCATCCTAAAAGTAGCTTACAGGAAACCTATGAGATTTCCCACCAATCTTATATATTTAGAAAGCAATGTCCTGCGTGTTAGGCAACTATATATTTTGGCTGTAGCAATCAAGTTCCATAGAAACGCTCACAACACAATCCAAAGTAGTTGCCGTTCTCGCAGGAAAGCGATTTGGCAGAAACCAAGAACCAGACTCGAATTCGGCAGAAGACGCTTCCAATTTATGGGTCCATTTATTTACTCCAAACTAAATAAGGAACTAAACATCCTACAAATGACAAAGCATAAATGTAAGACTCATGTAATAAAATTTCTCAAAAATCTGAACTATGACACTACAGAATCTTTTTTTAAAAATCTATATAAATAATAAACCACACACTTATCTATTATTACCTATATCATTATTTATTTATTTTTTATGAACACCTACTCATGTACATCACAAACATAGACACTCGTACCCATACCTGTGTACTTACCATCCCTTTCATACTGAAATACACACACACTCACCCTCACACATAAACTCGCACTCGCAGATACCCCCATATATGTATATACCATCACCCCTTAACTAACATATATACACACACATTATACACTCACAAACTAACTCACACGAACTCACCATATATACCACTCACACTTTTTTTTTTTTGTTTTGCTTCCCTTTTTTTTTATTTTTTACTTTACTCCTTATTGTTCCGATTATTGTATGTATGTTAAGACGAAAGAGACTACCCTCCACGACACAGGGAATCCTAGTGTGGAGGATAGTGTATTTAATTACATCATGTTATGTTCTTTTCTGGACAATAAAGGATTATTATTATTATTATTATTAAAGGTACAGCAAGTAAAATAGACTGAATTGCGAACCTAAAAGCGGTGGGGTACCTAAGGGCTATAGTTCACCGGGGCACCACGACGCGGCGGCGCGACCAGTCGCCGGCGCCGCTATCAACGAAATGTATGCGGCTCTATAGAGAATTACTCATGACACCAGATGAGTAACTCTCTATAGAGCCGCATACGTTTGGTTGCGCAACCAATTTGGTGGCGCGACGAGTTCGGACGTGTGGCGACTCTGGTATCTGTATGGTGTCTAGTTTGGTAGCTTAGAGCTACGTTTCATTGAGACACCGTGGCGCAACTGGTCGCGCCACCATTTTGTCCTCGACTGTGTTTTGGAATAGTACATTTTGCTACAAGTGTAGAAAGTTTTGTCATTGCGACCGAGGTGGAATTCGACCAAGTCGCAAGTGAGGGTGTTATTGAGTTGAGTGCTGCAGTGACTAATTTCCACGTGTATCAAACGACAGTTTTCAGTTACTAAGAAATAAACAGATGAACGGGGGTTGACGGACGACTTGTGGGGGCCGATTAGCGCCGAGCTCAGGCTGGATATGATCATTTTAATAATTTTCGGCGCATTTTTCCGCATTAGTGCGGAAAACAGTGCTTAAAAGCGGTGGGGATAAGAGTGGGTTTTCGAGTAAGTGTATTCAAAATATAATTTACTAAATAATATAGGGCAAAGCTGTATTTATGATTAAAAAAAAAGTGTTATAATGGTAAATAAAATTGAATTAATCAAATGTTTTCCTTACCCTTAGTTCAAGTTGTTTTAATCTCAGCAAGTGTTTGACTATTTCTATCACAGCATCATCTTTTAGATTATAGCAGTCTGTCAGGTTTATATATTCAATGCTGGGGCAATTTTTTACTAAATGTTCTATTCCTTTACAAGTAATTTGTTGACATCTACTTAAGTTTAAAATAATTAGTTCCTTGAAATTAAAAGCATATGTTAAGCTCACATCTGTTATTCTATTGCACCCATTTATATCCAGATGTTTAAGACTCCTCATGCGAGCTAAGGAGTATCCTGTGTATGAATCCATTGTTAAATTTTCACACATTCGCATCACATCTCGTTTGCGTCTCGCATCACGGACAATCTCTTCTTCTGCTCTAGATCCCAAGTGGATCTTTGGTGATACATGTGATTCATCAATGCTTGACATTATCGGACCATCTTCCCCATCTTTTGTTTCAATTTTCCCCATACCAGTTAATCCAGCATCAGACACCTTATCACAATGGCTTATTTTTAGGGTTTGAAGTAACAATTGATTCTTAAAAATAACTTGTACTGATGTATCTGTAACACCGTTGAAGCAGTTGTTCAAGTTTAAAACTCGTAAATTAGGAAGTCGTTCAGAAAGCATAATAACTCCAGTTTGGTCTATGTTCAGTGAGTTGATATCAAGTTCTTCAAGATTTTTATTTTCTCCAGGACAAATACCTTTCTCAATACCATCTTTTGTTAACAGTTCACATTGTGATATATTTAAAGACTTCAATTTCTTCAAGTTATGCAATTCTGCTATGCCCAAGTCTGTGACAGCTCGACATCTTTGAATGTTGAGGTATTCCAAATTGACTAGATTTTTACATATATTTACAAGTGATTGGTCTGTCACACGTGTACATAAGCCTATATTAAGTTCTCTTAGAGAAGTCTGATGCGTGGTCAAAGACAATATGCCAGCATTAGTGAGTTGATCACAAGAATATACTTGTAAGGAATGTAGCTCCAAATCCTTTATTTCTGATAGATACTTTAGTGCTGTTCCATCAATAAGAGTACAAGAAAAATGCAAACGCTTGATATCTCTAGCTTTTTTTTCAATCAGTAGGAGTATAAAGTAAAATGTCAAAACACTTTCTGACGGGTTTTGGAAAATATTAATACTTAATGGGTAAAACTTCTTGACTAAACCAGTATGAAACTGCAACGAGCATGCTGATAAGTTTAATTCCTCGAGGGCTGGGGCAGCTGATACAAATCTATTGAACAATGCATCTGTCAAATACTGGTTCCCTGAAAGGCTTAAACATTTTAGATTTTCAAGATTATCAGTTAAAAACCCTTCAGCCTTCCCTTCTAGCAGGCGCCCTGACATGAAAAGATCTTTGCAGTTTTCTATGTTCAATGTTTCTAGATTGGTACACTTCTGTAGCATATAAACAAATACTTTTTCACATATATCACAACCCCTTATAGTCAAAGATCGAATGTGTTCACCCATTTTATTCCAAAATTCATTTTGTTTATTTGATATTTCCACTTCATTGAAGAAGTAATTATAATATATGATACCCGATTCCTCAAATATGTTTAAAGGTGAGGGAAAGTCATCAGATAATACTGTTTTATTAAATATAGCTACTTTGTTCTTTAAAAAGCATTGATCATTTGCAGCCAAGTACCATGACCGGCATGTCTCACTGGCAGCTTTCCTGTCAGATTTTGGCAAGTACTTGAAAAGATAAACTAATACCTGAAAGTAATACAATATTAGAAATAAACATTGTAATAAATATTGATATTAAAAACTAAAAAAGGGTGTATTTTAAGCATAGGTACGACGATCTTAAAGAATAGTATTAAGTAATTTTAGGTTTTATTAAGTAAATTTGGTTTCTAGAAAATGTCATTTAAGTGATCGATAATCACGTGAAAAAAATATAATGGATGAACAAAGAAAGCCCTAGCACGGAAGTTTCGCTTATTGAACAAGAACATACCTCATATGGAAGCTCCATTTGTTATATTTGTAGAGTATTATGCAAATAATTATTAAGTGCTTTATACTAAGGTGTATTTAATGTAATTAGTGTAAAATAGAATAAAACAAGTACAGTACAATTTTTTCTTTACTCTTTGTGAATGACAATGACAATTGACATATCTTTAGTTCCGAATTACGTCAAAAGCGATTAAATCGCGTATCCGGCCAAATTTAATAGTCACAAAATTTAAAGACTATTGAGTACTATTTGTAACGTTGCGCGATGGTCGGATTCGCGATATAATTGCTTTTGTCGCAATTCGGAACACGGGGATAGTAGACAATGACAAAAACAGCTGTTTGACACTGACGGACGGACGTAGGTACTTGTTTTTTCAGTATTGATGAACTAGCTACTGAGGCTTTTACGCTAAGTCGTATCCATTCACAATATTTTTAATAAATTCTTCATTTTGCATTCAATTACAGTATTTAATTGTTTTTTTTTTTGTAATTTATCTTGTTTGAGTCGACTCTCTCAGCAAGCCAAGCTAGAATGGCCAAAACTGTAATAAAATTCTCAGTTCCACTTTTACGAGATCGCGCATTTGACTTCACAATTGTCCACAAAGAATATTTATTTATTTATTCATTTAAACTTCATGTACAATAGTGGTACATAGGCGGACTTAATGCCGCAAGGCATTCTCGGATGTTGCCAGGAGGTATATTGGTCCAATTTTTTTTAAACCCCCTCTCCCTGAAGCAGCAAGTAAATTGACTGAACAAATGCTAAGAATCATTTTATTAATTGTAGTAGTTTAGTAACAATATCTAATTATTTCTTATGATTAAATATATCTATAGGAAGTCAACTAAAAAAAAAGTGAGTCGGACTCGCGCACTTAGGGTTCCGTACAAAGTTTCACATGAAAACAGTTCAATTCCTAAATTGAGTTTTTAAAGATTTTTCCGAATCCCAAGAATAGTTTTTTTTTTGTGACATAATAACAAATGTACAGTTCTCGGAATTTTACCTGTATTAGTGCTATGAGACCTTGCTTCATACCAAATTTCAGAATTCTAGCTCAACGGAAAGTGCCCTATAAATTTTGATTTTCGGGGTGTCGAAAAACACGCTTTTATGCGACATAAACGGCCGTATCTTTTTTTTCGTTAATTTAGAAGCTTGATTTTTTCACAGCTTTAAGGTACCGCAGATTTGAGGATATGATTTTAATTTCAACGCGATACTATGTGAACTATTCAATTCCTGAATTGATTTACGAAGATTTTATCCGAATCGCATAGAAGGTTTTTTTTGAGACGTAACTACAAATTTACAGTTTTCAGATTTTTTTCTATACTTGTGCTATAAGACATAGCTTTATGCTAAATTTTAGAATTCTAGGCCCACAGGAAGTACCCTATAAATTTTGATTCCTTTGAGGGTGTCAAAATACACGTTTCACAACATAAACGGCCGTATCTTTTTTTCTCGTTAACCCAGAAGTTTGATTTTTTCTCAGCTTCAAGGGACTTGAGAACTTGGACTTGAGAATAGGCTTTTAATTTCACCGCAATACATCTACTCGTTCTCGAGGTCTTGACAGACAGAGAGGCAGGCAGAATATTCGATATTTTTTACCAACGATTCATATTTTATTTTTAAATTTACCGTTTTCTTAGGGTTCCCTACCTTTTTTTTTTTATGGTAGGAAAAATCATGCATTGACATCCCCCGCCCTTGGGCGGAGCGGGAGATAGTGTCAGACTCTTACTGACTAAAAGACCCACCCCGTTCCTTCTAGCCTTCATACCGGGGCTCGAGCGCCCTTTCGGATAACCCTGGCCCCAGTAGGCTTCGACCCGGCTGGGGTCCCTGCTGTTGCTGACAACTCCTTGAGGCGCGCGGGAACAGTGCGCGCCGTCGACGACTTGGGCTTGGTCCGGACAGTTACCGGACGGCTGGACAGCGAGCTACCCATTGCTCACAGTCCGCAAGCCCGCGTCTACGTTGGCTGGAAATCGGGATCAGAATCCCGGCGACGGCGGCGGCGATAACGCCGTTGCCTGATGCGTTCGGCCTCCTCCTTTGCAAGCATTACTGCTTTGCAGAAGTCGGCGACCGCCTGCCACTCCTCCTCGCTCCGGACCATGGCCTCAACCAAGGCCCGGCGCGAGAGGTCTCCGCCACCGATCGCCCCCACGAGGGCACGGCGATGCTCCGCCCAAGCAGGGCACACCTCGACTGTGTGCTACACCGTGTCCTTCGGGCGTTCCACACAGTGGCGACACCCGGGCGTCACTTCCGCATGAATCCGGTGTAGGAAACTCCCGAACGAACCATGTCCGGTGAGGACCTGCGTCATGCGGAAGGTAAGGACGCCGTGAGGCTTTTCCAGCCACGCCTCAAAGAGGGGACTTACCGCCATGATTGTGGCGTGCCCAAGGGTTCCCTACCTCAAAAGTCAAAAACGTAACCTATAAGGGTTACGTTTTTACAACAAAGTGATCCTTTATGGGTTAAGTTTTTGCCTTTTGAGGTAGGGAACCCTGGCCACGGCGTTATCGCCGCCGCCGTCGCCGGGATTCTGATCCCGATTTCCGGCCAACGTAGACGCGGGCTTGCGGACAGTGAGCAATGGGTAGCTCACTGTCCGGCCGTCCGGTATAAAGGCTAGAAGGAACGGGGTGGGTCTTTTAGTCAGTAAGAGTCTGACACTATCTCCCGCTCCGCCCAAGAGCGGGGGATGTCAATGCATGATTTTTTCCCAGCATAAAAAAGGGCTTATGCATTTACAGTCAAAAAGTGACATTTGATGAAGTGGAACTGGTGAAGAAGACCAGAAATGGCCAACTTATTATTATTATTATTATATCACAGTGAACGTAGATAAGCGACTATGAAAATACAATAGAGCCGGAAGATAGGTACCGGAACTCCTCAACTATTCAATGTATTCTAGCCGTGTTTGGGCTTATTAGAATTGTCATGATGAGATGTACTTTGGCTATTAATTAATATTTTCGTAACTATCACACAACGCCGCCTAGTCTCAAGCTAAGCAGAGCTTGTGTTATGAGTACTAGACAACTGATAAACTATATATTTCTAAATACATACATATTATTGATAAATTACACCCAGACACAGAACAAATGATCATGCTCATCACACAAACATTTGTCCTGAGTGAGAGTCATGGCCACTAACCACTAGACCAACAGGCCAGTCGATATAAGGTACGATCGAATTGACCTGATGATGATGATGGAGCCGGAAGATAGGCACCAGTACTCCGTAATTATTAAATGTATCTTAGCCACAATCTTAGCAGTGTTTAGGCTTATTAGATTTGTCATAAGATGCACGTTGGCTATGAGGTACTATCGAACTGATCTGACAATGGGGCCGGAAGGTGAACACGGGAACTTCTTAATAAAACATTGTATCCTACCAGGGCTTGGGTAGATGGTGAAAGGTTCTCTGGCTACAAGCGCAATCATCGCAACTAAAAAGAGAGACATAATATTTTTTTACAAACAAAACAAACCGACTTCACTAAAAAAACTCTAAAACGATCAAAATAACTTTAATTTCGGATGTCTGTGTTATTTATGAAAAAACAATAGCGCGAAACACCGACTTCCGAAATTTTATTTGTTCGCAAAACAAGTTTTAAGTACGAAAAAAAATTTGTAGAGCGCGAACCATTCTAACTTGGCGCGTAACGGGGGCGTGCTTAATGTTGCCAGGCTAACAAATCTATTTTCCTTAATTTGATTAAAAACACTCTCGCATAACACAATGTAATTTAAAAAAGGTATTTATTTAATTTTTACCTTTTTTATTAAAAAAAAAATCGTGATAACTTTGTAAATCTTTTATTGAATATCTTAATAAATTAATTAGCACTTTTAGCACCAGAATTCGACGCTAGTCTTTATCAGAAGAGTCGGATAAGTCCATAGTTAATTTGTCCATTTTGAGATCCATTAACCTATCAGATTTAAATCAGGCTATCAAATTTTAGATCAGGTATCAAAGAGCTTTCAGGATATTTATACTAAGAAAATTTATTGCTCATAATCTTCGATTATAACTTTCTTGATATACATTTAAATGCATTCATATGTAATTTCCTTCTCATGCTGTATACATTTTTATTAGGGTTCCGTAGCCAAATAGCAAAAAACGGAACCCTTATAGATTAGTCATGTCTGTCTATCTGTCCGTCCGTATGTCACAGCCACTTTTTTGATTGACTGATGAAGAGGGATTTCTTTCTATTGTCAGTAGTTCACATTTAAGTTGTGGTTGAATGATATTTGTGGATTTTGAATGCGTTTGTGGCATACTGACATGGTGATGGAAATAATGCGGTAAAATTATAATGATTGTTTATACTATTAGATTGGTAGGTAGTGTTAATTCAAATGTTATAAAATGCTAGCCAGGTTAGCTCGACACAAGCATCTATTTCAATAAATGGAATACAATCATGTTTTACCTAATTTCGTCCTTTTTTATGCTCAATGGTATGGGTATACAGGGCCGTTTTATCCATTAGGCAATGTAGGCAACTGCCTAGGGGCCCCGCCAGGTTCTAGGGCCCCGCGCTTCAGGAAAAAAAATAAACTATGTTTCATAAACAGTAAAAAAAAATGAATTTTCGATGACATGCCATTTAACTAGCAATCCTAGCATTGGATTATGCGAAAAGCTGTCAACAAATGGAGTTAATAAAACACAATCTTTCATTAGCAATGTGTGAGTGCAGAGCATATTCATTGGCTTTTGCTGATAATTTTATTTACCTATATCAATTTTCATAATATAAAATTGAATCAAACAACTACATAGAAAAACAATAAAATATGTAAACTAAGTTAAAAAAAATGATTTAACTACAATCGAGAGCAAAAAAATCGCACATCATAACTCTCTCAAATCACTTTTTGTCATGTATGTGACTAGTTATTGAAAGCATGTCGTACACTAGACTTTAACTTAGAACTTAAAGCCTATTTAATTACCTTTCTAATGATATGAAATACAGTGTGAAAAGATATCCTTGAAAGGATTTAGAGCACTAAATCCAACAAATGGAAAAAAATACCAAATTTCCCTTAAGAAAGAATGTGAGTCAAACTTAAAACTTTTAGTCATCATGATTGTCAATGAAGTGTATTCCCTCCCTTAGCCTTATTTACAGCTGTTACTCGATTTTTCATAAACTGTATTAATTTTATCATGTAATCTTAGGGTATAACGTCTCACTTCTAGTCAATGACAAACTGAAGCTCTTGGAGGCGTGGAGAGCCAGGTTTTTTGCACTAAGTCTTCTTTCAAGGTCATACCAGATATGTTCAATTGGATTAAGATCAGAACTACGAGCTGTCCTCTCAGTCGCAATAATTCCAACGTTTTACATGTAGTCGCAAACTGTTCTAGCGACATGCGATCTGGTTCTGCATTAGGGTAAAAAAAAAACTACCACAAGCCACACAAGTGGCTTCACATATTCTTCGAGCATTTTTTTGATGTCTCATAAAGCCTTCAACCCTCTCGATATCAGGCCAGTAATGGCCCAGTGATGAATACAATGTCAGTTTTAGTGTCAAAAATTATGCCACCCCAATACGCAACCAAAACCCACTTGTTCGCTTATGCAGCATTGTTACACACCACCGTTGTAATAAAACGTCCATGACTACATTTTCAAGGCAATACCTTCTTTATTAAATGGAATCATAAGGCAGTATTATGTATACCTACTTATATATTTTTGTTTAACCTGAATGTATAATAAATGTTTAAAAAATAAAATATACTGTTGGTTGTAAATCAATATTTTTACTTCATTTTAAACACAAAATTCAAGTAGGTACTTATAAGCGATAACTATCAACCTGGTTGGAAGTCACTGTTGATTTTTAACCAGTTTGACTTACAAGATTTGATAAGTATAATAAATCATAGAACCTTATGAATTAAGAACTTAATATTTATTTATTGACAATATTGAGAAGAACAACTTAATTATTAAATGATAACCCACATTGTCTATTGATCTTTTTGAGTAAGTAGATGTGTTTTGATTTTCTGGAGCAGCTCTTTCTTTATAGTGTCTGGGACCAGAGCTCGGGCACGAGGGGTTACCTTTGAAGCTAACATATCAAATGTGATGTTTTTGCTTTCATTTTCCTTAACAACATCTCTGCATAGCATTCGGACTTGATCTCTCCAACCACATTCTGACAACTGACGCCTTAGGAGTTCTTTAAACCTGCAATAAAACTAATTGTCAAGCAAAAGTATTAAACTGCTTCACATTATTACCTAACCTAACCTAAACCTAACCAGGTAAACCCGATTACCGTGGGGTTATTTCGTTAACAACATAAAAGGATTCAGCATTTTAAACTAGGATACAGAATGATACAATATACATTATACACCATTCAATGTTGATCGTTTTAATCCCGTGGAGGGTTGATCCGGTACATAAAACACTATCGATTTGTAAAGATAAAATAAAAAATAAAGTTCCTTTTTTTTTAAAACTCGTGTTAATTTACGCATGTACGAAATTAATTTCTTTAAGAAAACGTCAGTTGAGCAAGTTCAATGACCTGTAGCTAGTAGTCGGCGTTGCGTACTAATTACCCACAGGTATACCTATGGTAAACAGCCATGCAGCACCCACTCCTATCAAGATCGGAGAATCTACACTCGAATTTGTGGACGACTACGTTTACCTGGGACAGACGGTCCAGTTGGGTAAGTCTAACTTCGAGAAAGAGATCAATCGACGAATCCGACTCGGCTAGGCTGCGTTCGGGAAGCTGCGCGGTATCTTCTCGTCCAACATACCACAGTGTCTCAAGACGAAAGCCTATGGACCAGTGCGTTTTGCCAGTGATGACATATGGCTCCGAAACGTAGTTGCTTATAATGGGCCTCATCAGAAGACTTAAACTTATCCAAAGGGCAATGGAAAGGGCTATGCTCGGAGTTTCCTTGCGTGATCACATCAGAAATGAAGACATCCGCAGGAGAACCAAGGTTCGAATCGCCAAACTTAAGTGGCAATGGGCAGGACACATTGCACGCAGAACAGATGGTCGATGGGGTCGAAAGGTTCTGGAGTGGCGACCACTTACCGGAAGACGCAACGTTGGAAGACCTCCAACAAGGTGGACCGATGACCTAGTCAGGGTCGCGGGAATTCGATGGATGCATGAAACACAGGACAGGTCGTTGTGACTACGCTTGGGGGAGGCCTATGTCCAACAGTGGACGTCTTTTGGCTGATATGATGATGATGATTACCTACTTTTAGTACTAAAGTTTGTCGGATTAATTTTGTAACCCTTTGGTAAGATATTTACCCAGAGATTACTCATGAACCAATTTCATATTATGTTCTAATTTTACTATCGGTGGCAATAAAGTTACCGTCGGTGGTTTACCGATATTGCAGCACCGAAATTAGAAATATGAAGAAAACATTTAAAGAAAACAAAATTATTTATGCATTCGTCACTTGTGTATGCATGATTGCTAAGGGTACCTAATAACAAACAATATACTAGAAAACCGTAAGGTAAAAAAACAACATTCATTCGTACAGGAACCCACCGAGATTGCTTAACATCGTATTCCATCTCAGAAAAAAAAAGTACTTATGTAATGGCGTAAAAACTCGGCAGGATCGGAAACTTCACTACTACGAGAATGCAAGAGTATCACTGGACCTCCGTGTGCGCAAGGAAATTGTTCGCTAAAATAGACTTGTTTACGTTAAAGATCGATTTCAACCAAACACATCGAAATTGCACTTTTAGCGTGGATGTTTCTTATCACAATGGTCCTGATGTTTGCATGATAGCAGAAGTAATAAATATGGTTACTTTATGTATTCGCCAATATAATAATGTTTAATTGAAGTAGGTACTAAAGCCATCACAACTATTTAAAGAGGTAGATAAATACGCTTAAAAAATAATCACGTACATACCACCGTTATTGAGAAACAAGCATTTTTTTTTAATTAATTTATTTCTAAGAGAAATATATTTATACTAGTGCCTTCATATGAGCTACATAGCTTTCTCATTACACGAAAAGAAAAAAAATGGTCACAGATAAACATACATAGTGATTTCACGCGTAGAACCTCTAAAAACGCTGTTGGTTGCTGAAAATACCCACTTATTTTTTTAATTTTATCTTTACAAATCGACAGTGTTTCATGTACCGGATCGGATTTAACGGTGTATATTATTGACAGTGGTTTGCGAAACTACTATGTATAGGTCGCGCAGTGAATGAAGATCGCTCGGTGAAAGTAGTGGGGGCAATCGGCGCATGTGTACAATGGCGTACAGAAATTCTTAGTTTGTTAGGATTTTATTTTTAATTTCGTATGTTTGAACCTTAGTAACATAACTTATAATAACACTAGTTTTTGCTTGTAATTTATCTTGTAAGTAAGTAAATTCTTACAAGATAAATTATATTTTTTTTAAATTAAAATTAAAATAAAAAAATCGTTTCGTTAGTTTCTTTCTTAACGTAACAATTCACGTCGTAAATCATTTTTCTGACTTGCCGTTTTAAAACTTTATTTTTAACCATTTTTTTTACCACTACGATATTACTAATACGATAACACAAGCTGTACGCATCAGTACCCAAGTACAACAGTATCCAATGAGATGCGTGAACGCAACGCGGGAATTGAAAAAAGAAAAAAAAAAGAAAGAAAAACTTTTAACGACGGATCTACCAATGACGTGTCGCCGTCGGCGCACACCCGCACACACGTCGCCAAATAGACCTTGGAATTGAATACTGCGCATGCCCCTTCCACTTTTGCCGAGCGATCTTAATTCACCGCGCGACCTGTACTTAGTTAGGTATATAAAAATGAATCGCTATTTCCCTTGGTCACTCCATCACGCGTGAAAGGCTGGACCGATTTCGCTAATTCTTTTTTTGTTGTGTTTGTTATTGTGAGAAGGTTCTTAAAGAAAAGAAAAGAAAAATTAGGGTAGTGTCGTGTAGAGTAGGGTTTAGTAGGGTGGAGTAGGGAAGAGCGAGAGCGAAGCCGCTGGCAAAAGCTAGTTACTAATAAAAATGCAAATTTATATCGGTACCTTTCCCGGTCTCCAGTGAAAACCAAGCGCTGGTGTGCTATGGTATTGTTTGCAGTCATGTTAACCTGAAAATATAGGGATAATTAATTTGTACTATGAAGGTACACACCATAAGAAAATGATAAGGTAGATTGTGGAAGTATTACAAATACATACGCACCTTTCCGATTCAATATGTACCGGAATAATTTTACTAAAAATAACGGATCAAATTCACAAATAGTCGACAATCACACAAAAGTATCAACAATCACAAATTCACAAATCTAGGGATTGAGTAAGAGAATGATCACAAAAATTTAGAAGTCTGGTAATCTGCCAAAAAGTGACAGTGACATTACGGTTTATTGTTTATTTTTTTTAAGAAATTTAGAGTACAATGCGTTTCACTCAAAGTCGCGTAGTCAATCTAATATTGTCTATTAAAAGTCAACCGACTTAGGAATTTTGTATATAGAGTGCGTCTACTGAAAGCGTAACCTGGAGTTTTTTTTTTTAAATTAAATTGGCAACATTTTTTTGCCGAAAAAAATTACGTCAAAGTCTATGGTTGCAATTGTCAGTTTTGTAAACAGATATTTATTTTTCAAGAAGGAGGTTGATAGCTGTCAGTCGTGTTGGAGTGATAAATTTTTTCCAAATCTTTTTTAAAAAAATAACAGTTAGATATATTTTTCTTCGCAGATTTCAGGGTTATTTTTTCATTAATTTAATTTTTCCTAGATAGACATGGACCAACCTCCTCCCCCTCCTGCTCCTCCTGACCCTCCCGACGCTGTCCCAACTTCAAACTCGGCGCCTGGTAAGCGACGCTATATTTTTATTGACCCAGAAACAATTGAGGTTGTTTCCAAGAAACCTATTATTGATAAGGACATGGCTGTTGCGGCCATCCAAACACTTTATATTCACTCTTCTTTGGTAGAGGGCATAAAATCTTACGCTAACATAGATAAAGGACCCTTTATTGTTCACGTTTCCCGAGCCGAACCAGACCCTTCTGCTGGGACATCTATTCGTCCAATTAAGTTTGGCCAATTTTTAATACAAAACAACATTAAAAACATCTGCAGGGATGGTATTATAAAAGTGGGCAGAAATAAAATCTCTGTCGAATTCACCTCTGGTGAGGCGGCCAACAATTTTCTTTGTAACCCTGTTTTTCAATCAAAATATATAGTCAAGATTCCTTCATACAACATTACCAAAATGGGTATCGTCCGTCAAGTGCCGGTCGAAGTGTCGATGTATGAATTTGTAAATTCGATAATTCTTCCTGATGGGTGCGGAATTATATTAAAAGCACGAAGATTAAACAGAAAAAGTAAACAGGATGGCAAGACCTCCTGGATCCCTACACAAACAATTGTTATAACGATCAAGGGACAAACTCTCCCTCAAAGGGTGTTCTTATATCACACTTCTCTGGAGGTTTATCAATACCCCACGATTCAATGTCTAAATTGCTGCCGCTTTGGGCACGTTAAGGCACAGTGTCGGTCCAAAGCAAGGTGCTTTAAGTGCTCGCAACCCCACAGTGGTGACAGCTGTGACGTGGAAGAGGCCAGGGCGTCTTGCATCCACTGTTTGGGCCGCCATTTTACCATCTATGATAACTGCCCCGAGCAAGGGAGACAAAAATCAATCAAAATATTAATGTCGCAGGAAAACCTTTCCTATGAAGAGGCTTCACGATCCCTTCCTAATGTCAAAAAACTTTATTCCGAAGTTACTCAACATTTTCCAACCCAATCTTCTTTCTCCTCCTCCTCTTCCCAACCTATTAGCCTTACTCCTACTACCTCGTATAAAAAAACTGTGTTTTCTTCCCCTAAGCCTAGAGCTCCTCAAGGTAAGTCTTTTGACAAAGCTGCCCACAGAAGCATCGTTGCTGAGGATCGTTCAGCCTTTCCCAATGGCTTCTCTCTTCAGTCTCAAAATTGTTCATCCCCAAAGTCCCCTCAAGAGGATAGCCTTTTAGAATTACTTCTATCGCTTATTATTAGTCTAGTTTCCCGTAATAACTCCTCTGTACCGCCCCACGTTGCCCAAAAACTTTCCCTGCTTATTTCTAATATAAATAATGGATCTAGTCTCCACACTTCAGTGGAATAGTCAAAGCATTCGGCCGAAGAAGCCTGAACTTTTATTTTTAATTAATAAATTTCACCCCTCAGTCATTGCCGTTTCGGGGACTTGGTTGGTGCCTGGTTCTCACTTTCGGGTCTCAGGTTACTCCTGTCTTCGGAGTGACAGGGCTGACGGGTATGCAGGTAGTGCCCTTCTTGTTAGGCGCTCCCTTCCTTTCTCTCTAATATCTCTTCCCCCTATTTCTCCAGACATTAATATCGTTGCTGTTAGGGCCTTTAATATAACTTTCCTCTCTGCATACATTCCTCATCCTCATTCTAGATTAATTCCAGACCTTTTATGTATATTTGCTTCAGTTCCCTCCCCAATAATTTTTATGGGTGATTTAAATGCTCACCATCGCTCATGGGGTTCGAGCCATGATGATTACTTTGGTCGTGCCCTCCTTGAAATTTTTGATGAAGTGGATCTGTGTGTTATTAACAATGGTTCCCCCACGAGGAGAGTTCGCCCTACTCAAAACCCTAGTTCAGCTGTGGATATTACAGCCTGCTCTGCCTCTCTTGCTTCCATTCTTTCCTGGAATATTTTGCCTAATTCTTATGGTAGTGATCATTTTTCTATTATTATATCTATCTCCGATAGAGTAGTACCAATGCGTAATTTTAACCCCTCCCTTAAATATAGATTAAATGATGCAAGATGGTCTTCTTATTCTGATTCTCTTGAAATTAAGTTAGTCTTTCTTCCCCCTCCTGACAGTAACAATCTCGTTGATTGTTATTCTAAATTTGTAGACGCCATTATTTGTAGTGCTGATGATAATTTTCCTCTTAAAAAACCCTTTAAGTTCAAAGTTTCAACTCCTTGGTGGGATTCAGAATGCACTTCTGCTGTCAAGGAAAGAAAAATAGCAGAGGATAATTATTCTAATTCAATGACCCTTCAGAATTTTTTGGTTTATCAAAGAAAAGCAGCCATTGCTAAAAGACTTCTTTCTAAAAAGAAAAAAGAAGGTTGGCTTCGCTACTGTCAGAGCTTATCCCCCTGTTCCCCTTCTTCGTTAATCTGGAAGCAAATCAGGAGATACAGAGGATCTTGTAATTCTGTTGACATTTCAGCTAACGATCCCTCTTCTTGGCTTGATTCTTTCTCTGATAAACTGGCTCCCCCTTCAGTTCCTAGTTTGGACTCTTTTCCCTCTCCTCCGGGTTTACTTACTTCCGAAAATGATTTTGATGCCCCATTCTCTTTTTCTGAACTTCAAACGGCACTTGACGGTCTTGTTGATTCCTCTCCTGAAGCAGATGGGATCCCATACTCATTTTTAAAAAACGCCTCAAGAAGTACAAAACATTATTACTTAGATCTCGTCAACAACTTTTTTGAGTCCGGTTTGGTTCCTCAACCATGGAATCACCAAATAATAATTCCGGTCATTAAACCTGGAAAAATCCCATCAGACCCTAATAGCTACAGGCCTATTGCTTTGTCGTCTACTCTGTGCAAGGTTGCAGAGCATATGATGAAGCATAGACTTGAGTGGTTGGTGGAAAATAGGAATTTGTTGCCCGCATCCCAGTTTGGATTCCGTAAAGGTATGAGCACAATGGATAGTCTTAGTGTATTAATTTCTGACATTCGTATTTCTTTGATAAGTAAGCAGTTTTTAGTAGGAGTTTTTTTGGATATTGCGTCAGCTTACGATAATGTTTTACTTCCGGTGCTAAAGGATAAACTTGAGCATCAGTTGAAAGTTCCTAAAAAATTGGTCCGTTTTATTTGTAATCTATTGATGGAGAGAACCATCTCCATTAAAAATCAAAACTCCTCTCTTCCCACTAAGACTATCTGGAAAGGCTAACCACAAGGTTCAGTTTTAAGTCCTCTCTTATTCAGCCTTTATACTTATGATTTACATTTTTCCACTGATTCATTTTGTCAAATATTGCAGTATGCTGATGATTTAGCTTTATACTGTTCTGGAAAATCGTTAGATGAGGCTACTAACCGTCTTAATTCCGCCCTTGGATATTTATCTGATTGGCTTCTAAAACACGGTTTGTCCTTATCAGTCTCTAAGAGCTCTGTAGTTGTGTTTACAAAAAAAAGATTGTTCCTCCTGTTGATATTAAAGTTAACGGTGAAAATATCTCTCAGGTGGACAATGTTAAATTTTTAGGAGTTTGGTTAGATTCAAAATTAACAGGTATTGCCCACACAGACTTTGTTTCTCAAAAATGCGAAAGAAACGTTAATGTTCTTCGCTCTCTTTCAGGTGTTTGGTGGGGTGCTCACCCTTATACTCAAAAACTGATCTACAATGCAATAGTTCGTAGTCATTTTGATTATGGTATGTTCCTATTAGATCCTTGTAATAAATCTTGCCTTCAAAAACTTGATAAAATCCAATCAAAGTGTTTACGAATTATTCTCGGGGCGATGAAGTCGTCCCCAATTAATGCCATGCAAGTTGAGTGTGTTGAGCCTCCTCTTTCGATTCGTAGACAATTTCTAGCAAATAGATTTATTTTTAAACTTGTACAAAATTCTGAACATCCCCTTCTTGGTAAGCTGGACCATTTATTATCCATCTTTGACTCCTGTAGTCGTCGTTCGAATATTGAACTTCCTTGTCTTCTTCGTGCCTACCTTCAATTCACTCGTCTTTCTAGCCCACTTTTTCAAAACCCCATCTTATATCTATACTCGGTGCCTTATAATGCTCTGGTATTTCAACCGGAGATCGTTTTGGACTTTGGAATTAACAAAAATACCTTAGAACCTCATACGATGTTTGTTCAAAAAGTTTCTTCTAATTATAATAACTGGACTACAATATTCACTGATGCTTCCAAAGTCTCCGATGACAGCCCTGTAGGAGTTGTTGTTTGGATTCCTCATACAAAAATTATTTTAAATTATAAGTGCCCTTCTATTACATCTGTTTTTACAGGTGAATCAATTGCCATTTTTGAAGCTATTTCATTTGTTAAATCTCATCAGTTAAATAACTCCATAATCTTTTCTGACTCAAAAAGTTGTCTTCAAGCCATTTTATCTAATCCTTTTAGATCTAAGTCAAGATTCCCTATAATTCTAAAAATTAGAGATTTGCTATTTCAATGTCATGAACTTGGAATTAATGTTGTCATAGCTTGGATTCCTGGTCATGTCGGTATTCCTGGTAATGAGTCAGCTGATTCATGCGCCAAAAATACTGTCCTCTCTGGCTCTCTTGCCCATTCTGAAATTTATTCCCATGATATTTGTTCTACTCTTCCGATAACCATGTTTAAATCTTGGTCTAAGGCATGGCAAATCTCTAAGTAAATTAAATAAATAATAATTAAATAATTAGGTAAATTTTATGGAGATATACAACCCGAGATACCCCACAAACCTTGGTTCTTCAAATATCAATTGGAAAAAAAAAACCACTACCTCAACTATCTGTCGTATACGTCTAAATCATTGTTGCTCTCCTCATTTCTTGGTCAAACTTAGAATTAAGAATAACTCTCTTTGTGAATGCGGTTTGGATGAAGGAAACGTGGACCATTTATTTTTCTCCTGTCCTAAATTGCGCTTCTCTCTTCATGAAATCATTCCTCCTCATATTCCGCGCCCAACCTCGGTCAAATGTCTTCTACCTTTTGTGTTTACACGTTTTATATTTAAACTTGCAAATTCATTGAAATTAATAAAATTAAGTTGTAACTTTTATAACCTTTTTATATATTTTTATTTTCTCTCTGTCATGTACTGGTCATAATCTGTGGTCACTTGTCAGTCTGTATTTGCGAAGAAATTCTTATAATTTCTACTTTCATTAATTCATTATTAAGAAAGATATAATTTTTTACTATTAATTCACGCTAAATACTCTCCAACGTTTGATGGTTTATTAACAGCCCGCACGTGTTATTGGCAAAATTGTGGTGTCTCTTCCACAAAGGCCATTAATTAAAAGTTGAAGTTGAAGTTGAAGTTATTTTTCAAGAATAATTGCTTAATTATGGGAAAAACAATAAACAGTAACGTGCGAAAACTGCTACACACTATGGTTAATAAGTTCAAACAAAAACAAGAAGAGAAAGAAGGTGTTTTCAATGAAAACCAACAATGTTTACATAAGATTTCAGAATTTTTAAGGTAGTATGACGTTATAATCTTGATCCTTGTCGACTAATATTATTAGATAGTTATATTTAGGATATAATGATAATTTGTTTTTCTTATATTTTTAGATAATCTGACATATTGCGAATTTCGTAATTGGCAAAAACATCGAACAAAGAAGGCTTTTGGTGAATCGACTTAATCAAAAACATGCTAATATGTGGTAGAATGCGTTCAAAAGCGGTTGAGATGTAATGAAAGATTTGCCTCACTCTGTCTGGTAGTGCATTATAAAATCGCGAAAGTGAAGGAAATAGTGACTGAAATCCTAGTTCAAGTTTGAAAGAGATAGCTGCTGAACTTTTTGTGTCTCACGAGTCAAATGAAATGGTACTTAAATAAAGAGTATTATTTGAATATTATATAGCGACATTTGAGAGAACAGATGAAATAAAATAATAACTGACATTTTGTGTGTTATTGACCTTTACTATACACTAACCAATAATTAAAGGTAAAACTACACGGCGCACACGTGTGCTACACACGCCGATCTGAAAGTGTCGGTCTCCATACATTTCATATAGAAAATAGACTGTTAGAGCTAAACTTGATCCACGCCACACCATGCGACGCTACGTCCGCGACGCCGACACGTTGGTCCCAGAAATTTTAGAGGAAGGTGGGCGGGGCTATCCACGTGTCTGATCGCGGTGGTCAGGCGGAAGTGTCTTCGACGGTAAATGAAAAAGCGAGCTTGATCTGCTTTTAACCCTCCGATGAAATCAAAAGTTGTAATGCGCATCACACGTGTTACGCATTGCGTCGGTGTAGTGTGCACACCTGCCGCACACGTCTGAGACGTCTCACACGTGTGCGTCGATGTAGTGTAGTTCTAGCTTAAGTCTGCACACACCTTTTTGACTAAAATTTAAGTTCATAAACAACTATTATACAATTGCAATAAATACAAAAAATACTCAAGTATCAAAACTTTTTTCTCCTACTATTTCAATAATACCACATTCAAAATTTTTGGTTTTAACCTCCTTTTCTCAGGTCACGCTTTCGTTAGACGGACTCTAATAATATTTAATCATATAAAGAATACTTATATTCGGTACTTTTTATCAGGTTCTTCTGTTAGTAAACAATGATCTCTATCTCTTAATCAACCTTGATTATTGAACCCGTGTTGACTACATCAGATTTAATTAAATCCTAATAATATGATTATACGCCGATATATCACGCCTCTTTACCCTAAAAAACGTTTTTGGAATGGATTACCAGACACAATTAAACGCGCTCAATCGTTGCCTGTTTTTAAAAGACTCGTTTAAGGAACATTACCTGTCGCTGTGAATATCTATAGTCGTCATTCTCGTACATATATATTTGTCTATAGTTTTCAATAATTATATCTATGTATAGAATAGAATAGAATAGAATAGATTTTATTGTACACCAAAAAGTAACACAGCTTATACAAAAACTTCAACGTATCTATTATACAGCATATGTATATATCTGGGTATCTATTATAATATATATGTGTAATTTTAGTTTGTTACACTAACGACAGCCCCATTTCTTGTCCAGGCAATTACTGTCCCGTGAAGTAATTTTACCCTGACATGGACAGGTTAGGTTAAAAGGATCTGATGTTACTTATAGACCGACGAATTTTTAAGATCACGGTAATTTTATGATATATAAGAAATCAGGCCCTGTTGCTGTCCCCGAGGTTTAAAGTAAGGCCCGTATTTCCAGGTGGTCATAAAAAGAAATATACATGAAGGCTAAGGCAGGAGTTTGCCATGTTAGTTGCTGTACTTTGGGAAGTAACAGTTTTGCGTAGGTATTTACTTGATTATTACTTACGTTACGTTTATTACTCCTATATGTCATTTATCAAGACTGGTCCCTCCTGATAAAAAAAATACTAACCAGACATATTTTAATAAAAGGTGAAACTCTTTCCCCTCCCTCGATTTTAGGACAAAACAATAGGTATATAATCCGATCCATTTATTGTCTAGTACTCATCTTTATTGAAATTAGATATTCAAATGGTCACTTTAACTGAATATTTACTCCAGTCTAATAATTTGCCCTTAATACCGCTGTCATAAATGAAACTCAACTAGCCTGTCGCGTCTGAGTGTATCAAACGTGATTTATTTATTTATTTATGTTCACACTAACATCTAAAAATGAAAAAAAAAGCCAAAAACAGATAAAAGAGCACAAAAGTACTGCTTATTTCAGATGAAATTTCTTCCAGTAGACCTGCGACAGGAGAGTTGGATAAGAGATGTAGACACAGTGTATACAAATAAATTAGATAAATTAAAATGTACTAATAAAATTTAAATTTAATCATATAATACATACATTAATATCTATATATCAATACCAGTAAATAAAACATTATAGATACTATACATAAATTAAATTATAAAAATATATATCTTTAAATAATAACTTTACGAGATAATAGAGAGGTAGTGTTTTTGGA
This sequence comes from Mythimna albipuncta, assembly GCA_929112965.1. NCBI lineage: Eukaryota > Metazoa > Arthropoda > Insecta > Lepidoptera > Noctuidae > Mythimna > Mythimna albipuncta. Next base: position 20,372,335 of record OV815959.1, on the reverse strand, counting down.
CTAGCTTTTTGAAAGCAGATATATTTTAAGCGTCACGGATTTTAGCTGGAAGTGAGTTCCACAGTCGTACCGCATGAAAAGAGAAGGAGTTGGAATAGAAATGGGTATTATGGGATGGGAAATTAAGATGGTATTTAAGGTGGGATCTGCATGGGGCATCGGCAGGGCGAGTGAAAATGATGCATTTTATCTAGAAGTATTTACACGAGATCTGCCTAGACTAACGATGGCAGAATCACATAAGTCAAACCGGAGCTTCTGGGATAGACTAAGGCATTTTATGAACAGAACATAATACATGTCTATCACTAAACACGCTGCAAATTTAGCAAATGACGCAAGAACTACATTGACTCGACACTATACCGAAAATATCCTGGACATCAGCCTTTACGACTTTAGGATGGCTCTGAAGCAGCTGAAAATAACATGACATCGGGTGAGAACGGAATTACTGCCGAACTCCTGAAGGCGGGAGGGAAACCGATCCCTAAGGCCCTTCAGAAGCTATTTGATTCCGTCATACTCGCGGAAACATCGCCACGAGCATGAAACGTAGTACTCTTTCTAAGAATTATAGGCCCATCTCACTTCTGAGCCATGTCTACAAGCTATTTTCCTGAGTTATCATGAACTCAGGAAAGTAGCTTGTATTTCCAGTATTCTGAATAAGCCGGATTCCGAAAATCACCTTAGAGGACTGTAGAAAGCCTTTGATTCGAGTAAGACCTGAGCTGTAGTACTTCAAAGTACTGAAGTGTTTGTACAAAAACGCCACCATGTCAGTCTGACTTCAGGGCCAGACCTCGAAACCTACCTTCTTGCAGCGGGATGTGAGGTAAAGACGTTATTTCTCCAAAACTGTTCACGGCCGCAATGGAGGATGTTTTCAAGGCTCTGGAATGGAGTTCCAGGCATTCATATCCATGGCGAGTACATCACTCAACTACGGTTAGCTGACAGCATAATAATCTAGGCTGAGACGACGGAGGAACTCAGTACAATGTTCGGTGGCCTCAGTAGAGTTTTCGAAAGAGTGATACTTAAAATGAACATAGACAAAACCAGTCATGGTTAAATCCATGTAGCACTCACTCCTATCTAGATCGGAGAATTTACAATATAAGTTGTGGACGACTACGTTTGCTTGGGACAGAGAGTCCAGTTGGGTAGGTCTAGGTATCGAGAAAGAGGTCAATCGTCGAATGGCAGCGTTCGAAAAACTGCGTAGTACCTTTTCGTCCAATATACCAAAATGTCTCAAGACGAAGGTTTATGACCAGTGTGTGTTGCTAGTGATGTCATATGGCTCCAAAATGTGGTCGAAAAAAATCCTATAAGGGTTCCGTTTTTTTCCTTTTGAGGTACGAAACTCTGAAAGAGAATAAAAATAAATGTAGGTAATCATTATTAATCGCCTTCAGTTGCCTCTGATACGGGGCTCTCGGGATCCAGGCCCTCAGGGAATAACCCAAGTAGTTGAGGCTCAGAACTTTTCTTTCTTTCGTCTTTAATTCATTAAACCCCAAGCAATCCGGCGTTCGCTCACTCATTGTCTTTCTGTTGTGTCTCTACTCCAATGTAATATTATATTTCAATGCTCTACTCGCTTTTGGCTAAATTCTTTTAAACGGTATTTCCTATATCTACGAGTACTTACTTAAAGTTAACCGTTTCATGCAAAAAAAATATTGAAATAATATTATGTTCATGGTAAATATTTTCCTGTCATCATATTATAGTTTTAGGTGAGAAAATCATCTAAATGATATCTCCCATGAGCGATACGGTGCGTCAGAGTTTTACTGACTGAAAACCCACTTCTGTTCCTTCTTCACTATTGTTCCAGGGCCCCGGGGATCTCTTTCACAACACTCATGGCCCCAGTAGGCTTCGGCCCTCCTGGGTCCCTACGGTGACTGAAAACTCTTTGAGCCGCACGTGGAACACTACGCGCCGTCAACGACTTGGGCTCGGTCTGGACGGCGAGCTACCCATTGCTCGCCGCCGTCCGCAAGCCCGCGCCTACGGTGGCCTGATTGATCGCGTTCATACAGACAAAGAGACGCAGTGGGGGAATTTGTTTTTTAAAGTACGTAAGGTAATGTATAGGTACAATCAAATTATGTTTTTTTTTTATTTCACTTAAAATTTTCATTGACCAACCGAGGTTTAATACTTTTTTCGACACACTTGCTCAGAAAGTGACTATAATTGCACTACACTTAGGTATATAATGTAGCTTGTAACCAAACTGTGACTTTTTGATTACCATTATGCACAAGTGTGATAATGTAGTGATAGCCTTTTTTGTTAAACCTCTGTTCTCAGATCAAACATTGAATTCGAAAAAAAAAATACATTAGGTATTGCGTTCAATAGTACAAATTAGTGCCATGATTGCTTATTTTATGCTAATTTGTGTTTAAATAATCTATTTTAACTTTTACATGTAAATAAAACCTTTCATAAAATAAAAATATTTTTTCTGTATAGAAATATAAGCAACCTCATTCTTATTTTTATTCAAACAGCCTAGCTGGAGTAGTTAGTCTATGGCCGCCATTTTGGATGCGCGCGCATAAGAAGAAAGAATACTTTTTTGCCGCCATACTACAAAAACAAAACAGTTTTGTTGATGAATCAATAATTAATTAATTTGTAAAAATTTTCTTCTCAAGTGTGTCGAAAAACGTCGTATGATACACGTGAATATTGGCGATTACCGTCCTCGACTCTCTTAAGATCCTCGCCTTCGGTTCGGATCTAAATACCGCCTCAGCGGTAATCACCAACATTATAACTTGTATCATAATTTACTATTTTACACCACCCGCTCAGTAACGTCGTTTTATAAATATAACGGACTATGTTCACGTAAAGCAAGTCATTCTACGAGTATCCCTAGACATCTAGTGTTGTATGGGCGTTCCCCTAGGGATTTAAAGTTATTTGAATTTGCAATGTCAAACTTATTTTTTACAGTACCTGCTCGATAATGCCCTTTTGTATGTCTTACTACCCAAAGTCCTTCCACCCCACACCTAAAGCAAGTCATTCTGTCCCTAGGGGTCTAATGCAGAATGGGCGGTCCCTAGGGCATAATGCGATATTTGAATATGGAACCTTTAAAAAAAAAACCGGGCAAGTGCGAGTCGGATTCGCGCACTGAGGGATCCGTACACATTTACCAAAGATCATTTTTTTCAGAATAAATAAATGAGAGAAAGAGACAGCTTTGTGTAATTAGCAAAACCCGCTATAATAGTAAGGGCGGTGAGATGGGGATTTTGCGGAATTCTCGAGCGCCTCAGAAAATCATATGGGGAGAAGCCTTGCACCTTGCAATGTACCCCTACCTTAAAATAATATGAACTCTTAATATGGTGGGATTAGTTGAGGGCAGCCCGTCAGAGTAGAAAAAGCAAATATAATCCTAGGAAAAAACTCGAGCGCATGTCCAAGGTAAGCAAACTAACTAACTATGCAGAAAAGTGTACCTATATGTCAATAATCTGTCAATTTGAGCGTGGCATAAGCAAATGGGCGAGTCATAAAGTTTTGTTGTAAGGTTCCTGTTAAAATATTTTGTTGATTGTGCAATTTGTTTTACCACAGTTTGCTTTGGTATTTTTTTTAGGAACGTTGAAAATTTTACACTTAAGTGTTTTAGCTATATCGCCCCATGAAAACCGTCAGATTATAGGTTTTCCGTAGGTCTGATAGGATTACCTTCAAAATAAATAACAAATCCATCGCATCAAATCATTTGATTCTTGAATTCAATATGTTGGAATTTTCTATTATCTACTCGGCGGGAACTGCTTAACAGAAACGTGTAACACGTGTCGAAGTCTCGGCAAAGAAGCTCCAAATATTGTTCGGGACAGCACATGTGTTGGAGTTTGCGCGCAAGGTTACAACATTGTTATGGCCACTTGTTGGGCGCCAGTAAGCTCAGTTCGCGGCAGGACCCGCGCGCGGCACGTGGCGCGCGCCCCTCACACCAACACTTACTTTCCCGATAAACTTTACCGCTACTTCTACAGACCATACGTGCGTTACTGTGTAAACAAAGTTTGAAGTGATTTTAGATGGTGGAATGAAGTGATAGTTTCATTTTTACGCGCTGATATAGCGTGGGTGTGGACCATGTCTCGGAGGAAACAAGCTAAACCGAGGGCGCTAAAACGTGAGTATATTATTTGAGAATTATACTTATTATTGGTATTGATAAGGTTCTTAACCCTTTGTGTGTCCGGAACGAGGATCCACGCGAGACACAATAACTTTTTTAATTGTGTCTCTAATTACGGCATACGAAAGGTTAATTAGCATAATTATATTAGTCTTTTTCGTATACTTTAATTTCACAACTTATGAACTGATTGATTTATTTGTTTTTCTTATTTGTAAGTAAATACATTTTGGGTTAGGTTAAAGCTAGTAATTTTAGTTATGCATTTAGACCATATCCATTAATGACTCCAAACTCGCTAGCCCTAAGCTAGGTCACAGGTTTGAAAAAATTTATGACTATTATAGATTCATGCATTATCATTATCAGTTAAGATTTTTTCCTTAGACTTGCCTGAAAACATTTTTTTCAATACACTTGCTAAGAAAGTGACTCTTATTGCACTGCACTTAGGTATATAATGGCACTTGTTACCAAACTGTGACATTTTGATTACCATTACGCACTAGTGCTATATATAATGTAGTTAAAATCTTTTTGTTCAAACTCTTTGTTCGCAAAACAAAATTTAGAGTACGAAAAAATTTTACAATGAGTAATTATTGCTTTCAATAGTATAAATTATTCTTACTTATTTCATGCAATTTTGTCCATTTTAACTTGGAAAACGATTTATTTAATTAAAAAAAAAAAAAAAAACGTTTAGTAAATAAATCGTATTTGTATTTTTTTTGTGGTCTTTGGCCGCCGTTTTAAGGTTATGGCGTGATTTTTTTCTAGTGAAGTTCAGTGGTTGTATTAATTAAATAATATTAAATACCTACTATAAAATTTTACATGTGTAATCTATTGTCACTACAAAAGATATTATAAAAATATTTTCACGCAAAAAATAAATAAACGTAAGACTAGACAATATGATCAAAATACCCTTCCCTTGGGGGTACATTAAAAAAAAATTATGCGCGCGCATATATGAAAACAGTTTTTTACGCGACAAAAAAATAATTAGTTTTACTGTTATTTTCTTCAAAAGTGTATTGAAAAACGTCGTATGATACACGTGAGTAATTAATAATTACCGATCTCGGCACGGGTCTAAATACCACCTCGACGGTAATCACTAACATTACACACTTGTATCATAACATAATGTATTTGTACTATATTTAAACAACATGAGCTTTTTCGCTTATTTTCCCTACTCCTCTTATACGGCCTTGATCTTCAGAAACATCTATGTTTACACAAAAAAATTGCTTTTAAAACTGTTCTTCAGAATGTAGGTAAATAACATAATTATGTATTATGTAAATCAATCAATATACATATATATATAGACTTCAATCTATTCCGGCCAGATACACAAGTCTGTACTCTTTCTTTTTTTCTTTCTTTCTCTCTTTTCTAAGTGACTCAGCCACTTTGTCCTTTTGTCTGTCACAGGGCTTGAAAAAAACAGGAATATTTTTATGGATATAAATACAGAACTTATTCAATAATTTAAAAAGAAAAAAGTTATGTTCAATCGATTCACTTGCAAGCTCTCCATGTAAAAATACAAGTTATATTTTTATGAAAAGGACAGGTATATTTGTAACTGAGGCATCGACTTTTCCAATAAGTAGGTACAGTTTGAGAATTACTGGCATATAATAATATTATACTGATGTATGAATAAAAGTATGTATATATGTATACACTGTTAAATTTTAATCGTTTTAATCCCGTGGAGGGTCGATCCGGTACATGAAACACTATCGATTTGTAAAGATAAAATTAAAAAGCGAGTTCAATGACCTGTAGTTAATAGTTGGCTTTGCGTACAAACTACCTGCAGGTCATTGAACTCGCTCAGCTGACGTTTTCTTAAAGAAATTAATTTCGTAAATTAATACGACTTATGAAAAAAATGGACTTAATTTTTTACTTTTATCTTTACAAGTCAATAGTGTTTCATGTACCGAATCGACCCTCCACGGGATTAAAACGATTCAAATTTAGCGGTGTATAAAGTTTAATTTAAATTCGATCAGTAGTTTATGTGAAACAATAACAAACGTTAATTCTCACAAACCAACAACGGCTTAGTGCGTGAACATGGACAATTTTATCAAGAAAACTTCCTCCCGAGATAGAAATCGAATACTACCCGGTGTGCTATTCCAGGAAATAGTATACCCGTACACACTTGCTTACATACAAACTTTTATTATTTTATAGATTTTTTTTTCATAGATTTTTTTTTCGATGGGAATGTTCATCCAATGACAACCCCCGCTCTTGGGCGGAGCGGGAGATAGTGTCAAACTCTTACTGACTAAAAAACCCATCCCGTTCCTTCAAGCCTTTATACCGGGGCTCGGGCGCCCTTTCGGATAACCCTGGCCCCAGTAGGCTTCGACCCGGCTGGGCCTCTGCTGTTGCTGACAACTCCTTGAGGCGCGCGGAAACAGCGCGCGCCGCCGAGAACTTGGGCTAGGTCCAATTATTTTATAGATGAAAATATAGTTCAAAATATAGTTCAAAATATAGTTCAAAATATAGTTCGAAATATAGTTCAAAATATAGTTCAAAATATAGTTCGAAATATAGTTCGAAATATAGTTCAAAATATAGTTCGAAATATAGTTCAAAATCCTCAGTAGTGTAGCTAGGCGAGGGCCAAGTGAGCTCCCACCCACGGCCTTGCACCCAAAGGATCCTGGCACAAGCGAGGGCTCTTTAAGAAGGAAGGTTTTTTATAATTGACAACATTTTGCTCGCGGCTTCGCCCGCGTAGTTACATAAAATAAAGCCTATGCAATCAGGAATAAAGCTCTTTCTATTGTTGAAAAAGTTTCAGCAATCGAACCAATACTTACAGAGATTAACACAAACAAAACAAAAAAAGAACTTTATCTCTTTATAATATTAGCGTAGAAGTGTAGATTGGCTCGCATTTGACCACAACTTCACGTGATGGTAAGCGACGGTGTTATCGAATATTCGGTAGCGACAGTCGCTATCTCGTTTATTTATGTATTTATTTTGTAATTGCTGAATGTACGAAATAAAAAGGCTCATATGCTTTCGCCCAAGTTTAATTATTCCACGCTACGCCTCTGAAAGTCCTACTCCCTATTATCCTAATTAATGCTACTATCATAGTAGCATTAACTATGGAAATAGTATTTTATTTACTACGCATAATTATAAATAAACAACATTCTCTTACTTAAGATTGGTTTTTAAGTTTCTACTTACAATTAGATAATCTCTAATAATTTCACTATTGCCTTTCCTGCAGGTCTTCGTATTAAGTACCATACCTGCTTAATTCATACTATATTATGCTATTATATTATTATCGTAAAACTAGTTTCTGCCAACGGTTTCGCTTGCGTTAAAGTAGTTTTCTCCATGCCAACTTTGGACCCCAATTTATTTTAAGTTTCCTTAGGAGGTGAATTTCGGAAAATCGTGCACTAGCTTTTGACGTTTTATAAGTGCCCATGTAGGCCTATGTGAAATAAAAAACTTTTGACTTTGACTTTGACCTTAGTGTTCGCCTAAGTCATAAAAGAAAACCTTGTGCAAAATCCTAATCCCAGTAGTTTTGGCTGTGCTTTGTTATGGTTGATAGGGTATGGGGAAATCATACGAACGAATTAACAATAAACATATTTTATAATGAGACAACAATCATATTTATGTTACTGGAACATTATCGAACTATAGAATAAATATACAGTCCTATAATTAGGACACTGCTCACACCGTTCGTAATACCACAACACCTCCCCTCGAATTAGTGAGCATGTCTTCGAAGTTTACATACATTCGTCCATCTTTTTAACTAAATTACGCAGACACTCATGATGCTCTATCCTACTCAAGACTTTGACTTTCAAAATATCAGCCGGCACTCGGTCTGGACACAAATATCTAAGGTCAATTACACCTTGTTCCCACTTATCGCGTATAAAGTCGTAACCCAACGCTAAGCTTCCGTTTTTATAGGTATGGCAATGTTTCTATAGGTAATAGTTTTGTCTCTTCGTTATTTAACACCGACTTCCGAAATTAAAGTTATTTTGTAATTTTCAGTGTTTTTGTAACATTGAAGTCGTTTTTTTTTTTTTTGTAAAACGTTTTTTATTTTATACTTTTTTGTTATGGTACCATCACTCAAAAGTACTCCTTAGTCAAACCTTAAATAAACCTAATACCTTAACCCCTTACTTTAATACATTATAGCCAGATAGCATCTCATAAAAATTCAAGTAATCCCAAACACGTTAGATTACATTAATGTACCTTCCGGATCCATCATTAGATCAGTACGATACATCATACCTACTCTTTTCTTTCAGTCAGTCATCGACTACACGTATAAACGAAGCAATTTTTTTAAAATAGAACCTCCTCCTTTTCGAAGTTGGTTATAATAAAAAACTTTTTACATAAAATATAATAAATTAATATATATATATATATATAATTTCGGAACTTGGCATCAAAAAACGAAGAAAAAAAAACCAGTAACTCCAGCTTTCGTAATTTCTTGCACATATTATCTGAGGCTCTAGCGGGTAAACTTTTACAAGCTTAAGTAGATTTTGGCAAATTCTCAACTTCAAATGATTCAGCCCCACTTCTGATAATTATAGTAGGTAAACAATGAATGACTTGGCGTCAATGAGAGGACGTCCGGACGGTGACGGACGGGCCGCGGCGGCGGGTGGCGGCGCCCTAATATCAGCGTTTTATCAGTGACCGGTCGCGGTCGCCGCTCGCAAACATCGCGCGATGTATCGTCTGCCTGCAGCCAGCCTGGCTTAAAGGATGACCCTGCGTCATCACTGATGCGTTCATATACTCGCTGGGCTGCGGTAGAACAAGTTACACTAGCGTTGGAAATTCCTACATTTTAACTTCATTAGAGGGATTAAAAAGAAATATTTTTTTTTTATTAAGAATAGAGCGAAATTATGTTTTTTTTTTATAACCTGCCTGAAAAGCTGTTTCAGTTTCAGGTTATCAATTCACATCAAATATTTAAAAACAAAAAGAAAACAACACTACGTTATAAAATAATACAAAATAAAATAATTACGAATAAAGTTTGTATCAAAGGAATATTATAAGCAGGACGTCAATCGACTAAAATGATGATGATGACATGTGGATGATCCAACTATGATTAGATCATTCACTGTTGGACGTAGGCCTCCCCCCAGTGTCGCCATAACGACTGGTCCTGTGTGTCTCGCATCCATCGGATTCCCGTAACCCTCACCAGGTCATCGGTCCACTTTGTGGGAGGCCTTCCAACACTGCGTCTTCCGGTACATGGTCGCCAGAACCTTTCGTCCCCGTCGACCATCTATTCTGCGAGCAATATGAAGCAATACTCACTTGAAAAACAAAAATGTTTAAATAAAAGATTAGCAGTAGCCGAGTTGAGGTTTGGCTGTAATAAGAGTTTAAATGAGTACATAAATGACTTCATTCAAATCGCTCAATCTTACACATAACTGCATTTCCTAAAAATTTGAGGTTGCCGATAGTTGAAAGAATTCTGATTACTTAGCTACTTAATTAGCTGTTGATTTTTTGTTGTTAGACCTGCTCTCTGAGTGCGAGTTGTTTTGCTAAGAGGGTCCTTCTCCACTCGACTATTGTCAACGTCGACCGTAGTTTAAAAGCTCGTTACTGTTCATTTGACGCAATGGTTGATATAGAGTCAAATGCGAAAAAAGAGAGATAACGTTTTAAAACTCAAGATCCGTGGCGGCAATTGTAGATGTGTGAGTTTCGAGTCTGGGTTTTCTAATTGCAATGTTAGTGCGTAACGTATCTTCCCATAAGTATCAATTTTATCAATATTTGATTACAATAAGGAATCACGTAAAATAGCTGATTATCAGGTCTTTACTAGATTAGTTTAACACAAATTTAAAACAGCTGTGTATTCAAAATATCTGGAGAAAGATGTGTAATAACATCATAATCACGTAAGATCGGTTTTAAGGATATTTACCTCGAGTTGCCCGCTCTTAACGCGATCGAAACGTTTACCGCGTCTCTGATTGGTTAGAGCTTGAAGCGGGCCAATCAGAGCGTCCAACGTCATAAACGTGTCGATCACCTTAACGTAAGTCAAACTTGCATCAGGCACATAGATCATCTGCAGGATTGTTCGAAAGAGTTACCGCGGCCCTGGAACGCAGAGGGCAATTGAAGAAACATAGGTGGGTATGGCAGTTATAGTTTACCTAATAGTCTCATTACAAAGTCGCAAGAGTTCTTTGTTGATTACTTTCCTAAAAAAAAAGACGTGTGGCACTCGGGGACTGCCGCGGTAAAGCTATTGCATAGCATTTTTATCAACTTATGCAATTATAATTATTTATTTATTTTATTTATGCAGTATTTTTTTTTCCTTTGTTTTTTTTTCTTTGATATTAATTGAAGTTACACTTTCACACATTGAATTTAATGAATAATTTATTTAATCAACACTTTCAATTTTACATATTATTTTCTCTTAATATAAAGTTTTCACAGATTACATTAAATCGTAAACTGCAAAAGAGATAACGTTGTCGACTGTACTAGTATGAACTGTGACAGTGACAGAGCCGACAGCGACCTCCTCCCTATTTATTATAATTTATACAATTTTAATTAATTTAGTGTCGCTGTTTGTCTAAATCACTGTCAGTATCTATACAATGCGATGCGGCGCCCACTTTCTGGCGGAGGAAAATCTTCCCATGAGTAGTCTCGTAGAAAACTGGTAGCTATTCTGCTTACCAAACACCCTAGTCAGGTAAAACAGTCTTCTTGCCTTTTGGGTAAGACATTCAGTGAGATATATTGGTTGAGGGCGACCGTCGAGTTCCAAATGAGATGTTTTTAATTTGTTGCTTTTATTTGCCTGATTATGTTTTTTCACGGAAGTTAAAGTTAAAGTCCGTTCTTTTAATACTACTGATGAAAAGTCCACTATGATGGGTCTACTTCCACCTTTGTCAGCATTTAAGCGAAAGACATCTCTAATGTGAGCTTCATTAACAGCTACTTTGGTTGCCAGTCCTACCCTTGACACAATCTTCAGTAAATCCTCCTTTGTTTCCCTTTTTTGGACAGGAATATTCCTAATCTCAATGCTGGTTTGCTTTTGAGACCTCTCAAGCTTCTCTCACTCTAACTGTGTACGTCTCTCAGTTTCCATGAAAATAAGTTTATCTTTCATTTCCTCATAATGTTTTTCCATGAATTTTATAGATTTTTCGATTTCGCTGTTTTGTTTCTGGATCCCATTAATACTTTCCTGTATGGAGTTCTGTTGTAATTTAAAAGTTTCAAGGGTTTTCTTGGTGTCTGATAAGGTTACAGTCAGTTCGTGGTTAAAAGAACGCTTACGAGGCCGATTTCTGGCGTGAACCTGACTTGAGACTATGGTTAGTATCCATCTTGGAATTGCCCTTAGAAGTATATAGAGGAGTTCTTTTCAGTGACATAGCAAATAGTCAAAAGCAAACACAGTACCCCAAAATTAAAGAATTGGCCAAAAACTTGATTAAAAATGCAAAAAGACTGGCGGGACTGGGGATTCGAACTCAGGTCGCCTTGCATCTGTATCGGACAAGTTTCTAAGTCGGCTATATGGACTTTTCAATGAGTGACGAATTTAAGGATCTATCTTTACTAATTCTGCCACGCTCAAAAAACAAATGAGTGGAGGGTGTTAGGTCATTTTCGTTACGGAATTTCTGGATTTCACGCTCAAGGCCCGCGATAAAAGCTATGCAATAGCTTAAAAATAGATTGCAATGTTAAAACAAACTAAACAGGTTCAGTTCATTAATTCGTAACAGAAATAACAGATCACTCAATCTTCATCACTATTTCTAAATAGCAGCTCTATCAGATCTATGTATGTAGTTTTACAGTTCAGTAAGTACAGAGAACAATGTTACTTGTTTGAAAACTAACAGCTATGTAATGTAGTAAGTTTATGTATCGATCTAGTGGCGTGTAGTACTTTCGTAATGCGTCCCGGGGGAGCGCCAGGATGCTGCGAGTCGCCTGGCTCGCCTGCTCCTCCGACTCCAGGGATACCTAATGCAATACTAGCTCTTCACTACGGTTGTGTACCTATACCTACCTATTTACAACGTATTGTGTTATGGGTTGTATTGTACCTTTCTACTTTAGCAGTGTTGTTTACACAGTAAAAAATCAGACCTACCTAGTCATAATCATTTGTTAGTTTGTAGATAATAATTATCACAGCATTACTCTTCTGTTTTGTAAAAAAGTCATCGATTTTATTAAAATCAAAAGCGGGCTCATCGGAACTTTAAAAACTGCCGATTAATCAAAGACCCTTGAATCATCGTTATACTCATTGCATATGCCTGTTAACTCTCAGTTCTTAGTGTATATAACCTAGGTCGTTTGCAGGATCCTGTTCCGCGGCTTTGCGCTGGGGCCCAATAACACGTCATTTTCAACATCCCGTCCCCATCTCTCATGCGGAGGAATTAAAATTTTACATCCAGTGAAAATGTTAATCCTTCCCTGTCCCAGGCATACAATAAAAACGAATTGCCGTATCTTGAATTGTTTACTCAACATCGTTTTCTACCTGAAGCGCTAGCCCCAACGCGCGACGAACACGTAACGAAAACTCGAATGATTTTTAGTAAATATCTTTATTTCTCTAAAATGTTATGACGATAAAAGAGATATTTAATTTAATCTAAAACACTAATAACCTACTGATTTATATTGTAATTTATGCTACAAGCACAAGTAGATACTTACCTATGTGTTTATTTATCACCCATAGAAAAAACAAGAATCGTAAAATTCTCATCTTATTGAGCTACCAAATAATGACCTAAAGATTGATGATACCAAATAACTACCTAAGTATCGAATTTATCAAATAATCATCTATGTATCAAAGCTACCAAATAATTACCCGAGTAAAGAAGCTTTTAAATAATTATCTAAGTATAGAAGTAACCAAATGATTACTTAAGTATTGAAGTTTCCAAATAATAACTCGAGTGTCGAAGCTATCAAATAACTACCTATTTACCCAAGTATTGAAGCTTCCAAATAATTACCCAAGTATCAAAGTTACCAAATAATTACCCAAATATCGAAGGTGCCAAATAATTAAGTAAGTATCTAACCGTAAGCAACTTTCACACCAAATTCAACCGTCCAAAAATTACTGAAATATTCAAGCGGGTCCATAATACATATATGCATAATTTGAAATTACATTATGTACGCAACATAACGGATTGATCGGGGGTCGGGGGTGGAAGGTGTAAAGATCACAATAAACCGTATGAATGTTTTATTCGAGGTAAAAGCATCGGATGGACGTATTTGTAAGCCTTTTGAAGAGGGTTAAGTCAATTTGGCTTTGTACTTACGTCAACTTTTTTTGACTCAGCTTAAATCATCCAACGTCCAGACTACACTAATGCAGTTGGAAACTTATTTTAGAAATTAATTCCTGATTAAAAACTAACTATATGTTTCCTATTCTTGGGAATCGTTTGTTCAAGATAGCTCTGGATACTTGAATTCTATTTGGGGAATAATTATTATTCATTCATTTCATTTCATTTTATTATTTTTCGTCCTAATTATATTCTCCCTTTCCTGTGTAAAGTGCTCGAGGCCTGCATACACAAGCAGTTTTCGGTGTTTGTTTAACGACACAGCCTCGTAAGCTCATTCCAGTCTGGATTTAGACCTGGGCACAGTACAACCTCCGCTCTCCTTAAAGTGACTGGCGACGTTAGAGAAGCAATGGAAGATACAAAGGTCACTGTGTATTAATTAACTTCTCCAATGCCTTTAACGCTGTCAGTCACTATATACTTCTACTCACTGTCTTCGGTGTTCGTATCATCTTTACGCCGATGATCTTCAGTTGTATACGTCTGCGCGGGTGGAAGGTTTGTCAGATGTTATAGAGGAAGTAAATCGGGATCTGGATGCTATCAGAAGCTGGTCTGATAACATCCAGATCCCGATTTACTACTTATTTAAACCCCTCAAAATGTCAGGCCATTGTTATTGGTAGCTCACGCATGATGAGTAGGGTGGCGGTCAGCTCTCTACCTCCTATTGTTTTCAATGGTGCCGCTATCCCTATCAGCCCTAGTGTAAAGGATCTCAGTTTGCTTCACGACTCGACGCTTGGCTGGCAAAGTCAAGTGTCTAGTGTTTGTCTAAAAGTCAACGGGACTTTGCGGTGTCTGTATCGTCTGAGAAACTTTTTACCTGCAAAGACGAAGACAATGCTTGTGCATGTGTGCACGGTAACGTGTGTTACTTTGACCTGAACGCGGTATTGCTGGATAAGCTTGATAGACTCCTTAACAACTGCATTTGGTTCATATTTAACCTGAGGAAATATGACCATATGTCGAACTTCAGGTCTGAGCTTAAATGGTTGCCTAATCGACAGAGAAAGAATTTGCGCGCTCTGATTACACTTTTCTCTCTGTTTAACTCTCCCACGCCTCCATCCTATCTCATAACTGACTTTCAATATAATTATTTGTTCTCCACACGCAAGAAATGCGTTCTTCTAACAATCTCCTTCTGCTCTGTCCTTCTCATACTTCTGATTTGGTTCACTCTTCCTTCTATATACAGTCCATCCTTCTGTGGAATGCGCTTCCTCTCGATATCAAGACGGCCGAAAGTCGGTATCCATTTAAGCGGAAATTGCGGAATCATTCTATGTACTTTGTGTTGCATGAAGATTAAATAAATAAATAAATATTATCTCTCAAATAACATTCTTTCACACAACGCCACCTTGTCCCAAACCAAGCAGAGCTTGTGGTATGAGTTGTTACTAGACAACTTATAAACATACTTATATATTTCTTAATACATACTAAGGCTTTCAGTCAGTCAATACATTTTCGAGTCCCGGGACTATAAAATCAAGACTTGGCTCAGTCCCGGGAATCCCAGGAAAAACGAGTCTTGTTGAAAAGAAAAATATCTTTATTCAAATATTAGGTATTTAGGCAATCAATATAAGATATATAGCAAAGAACTTTATTAAAATCAGCATTTCCATCTTGTTTTTCTTCTGCTGTGGTGTTACAATCGAGTTAAATAACAATGCAGAGTAATTTTTTTGCTTTTTTAAAGTGAGCACGTAAAAATCACGATGATGCATTTAATGTGATTTCAGCACGGTAGGATCTGTTTTTTTTTTTATACAAAACTAGCTGTGCCCGCGACTTCGTTCGCGTGGACTACGGGATTTAGAATTTATTTTTTCTAAAATAAAAGCCTATGTTACTCCTTATTACATCAGCTACCTGCCAAAAAAAGTCCCGTCAAAATCGGTGCAGCCATTTCAGAGGTTAGCCCAGACAAACAGATAGACGGACAAAATTTAAAAATAAATGTTATTTTGGTTATGTACCGTTTTTATATTGTACTAGCGACCCGCCCCGGCTTCGCACGGGTGCAATGCTGATACTAAATACACTACAGAAAAACTGTGAACGTTGTATATAAAAACATAGCGGCCCGCTCCGGCTTCGGCAGGCACGCTCTTGCCGCACCGGGCGGCCGGTCGGTACCGCCGCAAACGCTACGTCCCGCAATTTTTAAATCTGTAATATCTTCGAAAATATTCACTTAAATCATACGGTGTTAAGGGCCATATAGATCTATATTAAATGAACAATGTATTCAAGGTATTTAATTGGTTAAGGATTAATGCTGTATTGGTTAAAATCGCTTCGAAAATTAGCCATTATTTGTCGTAAAAAGTAAATGACAAAAAAAAGTTATTGTGGGTTATCCATAAGAGATAGACATATACCATCACGGACTTTTCTGTAAACGTTTTCAATGTGTACAATACTTAGTACATTATTTTGATAAAACTCGTAGGGTTCAGCCTGCGTTTGCAATGTAAGTGGAAAAAATGTAATTATTTACGACATCACATTAGAAACCTCAAAAATAACAGTACTTTTCCACTATTTAATGGATGTTATTATACATATAAACCTTTCTCTTGAATCACTCTATCTATTAAAAAAACCGCATCAAAATCCGTTGCGTAGTTTCAAAGATTTAAGCATACAAAGGGACATAGGGACAGAGAAAGCGACTTTGTTTTATACTATGTAGTGATGTAGTGATTAAACTGCGTCAGAAACAGCCGTCTTTGCTTCCACGCTGCTACAATGACTTAAAAGCCAGCCATACATGTTAGGGTGTACTTGACAGGTTAGCCTGCTCAGTTATACCCGTCAGGTAAGGTGGTGTGGAAACCTGCACAGTTGTGCAACATACACGCTCCGGTTTACCTATACAACTCAACTGTACAGACAGACCTGTCAGATGTACCCTAACGTGTATGGGCTACCTAAATTATTTTAAATCTATTCCACATTCTGGAGAACGTTCAACATGGTTTGTAAGTCATACAGAGAGTTGATCGCAGAGGTTAATCTTTTCCTTGCCCAGTCGCGGCATGGCGGACAGATTTTCGGCGGGATCTCATGGTAGAATGGAGATAGTGACTGTCGCAACCCAGTGCTAGGCACGCATAATTGTGGTGGTAAGCCCTCTCATTGAGAAATGTTTGGAAAAACAACACGGCGTCCTTACCTTCCGCATCTCGCAGACCCTTACTGAACATTGTAAATTCGGGAGGTTCCAGCTTTGGTACAGGCCATTTTCTGGAGCGAGGAGGAGCGATAAGCGGTCGCCTCTTTTGCGAAGCAGTATTGCTAGCAGAGGAGGAGGTCGCAAGTGTGAAAGAACGGGCCTCACACCACAGCAGCCGGAATCCCTTATTCCGATTTCTAGCCACCGTAGGCGTGGGGTTGCGGTCGGCGAGCAATGAGTAGCTTGCTGGTCAACCGTTGCCAGTGCATAGTTTTCCACGCGCGCCTCAAGACTGTTAGCAAAACAGTAGGGCTCCAGCGGTATCGAAGACTACTGGAGCCAGGGGTTGAACGAAGACAAAGAAGGAACAGAAGTGGGTTTTAGTCTGTAAAAGTCTGAAACGGCCTCCTTCAACGCCCAAGGTCGGGGGATGTAGATAAATGATTATCCAACCAAAAAAAACAGATGTTAATCTTTTATTACTCTTATGTCATATTGAGGTTTTAGTAAACGGTAAAGCTAGATTATAATCTTTTGCAGTCAAACCTAGCTACAACCTATGAGTATTTAATTCAAGAGAGAATAGGTTACTTTTAGGCAAGCGTGCTTTATTATCGCCTACGACGCTTATCATTTGGTGAAAAAGTGATTAAACGCGAGATAAACCAAAAAACCTGTGAGCTACGCCATTGTCCCTTATGTTTTGTAGTACTTATATTTGCTCGAAAGCTATCAGACGGCTATTCAATCGGTGATTTACTTATTTTTTTATTTATAAAAGTATATAAAATAATGTAATAAAGTTATTATTGAGCGTTTGAAAAGACCCAACTTCCTCTCAATAAAATTGAGGATTGTGCCACAATATAGCAAAATACTTGACTTGTAGAGTTTATTTTCTTTGATACTGTAAATATTTTTTCTGGAAATCAAATTTTTTAAGGCAAAAATTCAAAACGATATCTGCTGTTAAGTGTTACGTCGTACCAGGCAGTATCTAGTTTAGAAGATTTTAAAAAATCTGCGCAAGTCTCGAAAGTCTCATTATTCTCGGGACTGGAAGTATGAGTCTCGGGTCCCGAAAAAGCGCAAAAATCGTCGAGACTCCCGTTATTTTCGAGATCAAGACTCCCAGGATAAAAATTACCACCAAAACCACCAATATTGAAACTTGAATTCTAAAGCGATTTATTTTTTCTACATTTTTTAAATAAACTTACTTATTTAAAAAAAAATAGTGGTCCTAATTGAACGGAACGTACAAACGTACGTTTTCGGTACGTGGATCACTATAAAAAAAAGAAACATCCTATCATTTTACACTAATCAACGTGGACATGTAAAATTAGCAGCTGGGATATTCACCCACAAGAGCTGACATTATGGATATTTTGACTATAAGTAGTGATTTACTAATTAATAATGGTTATTCAAATTAATTAAGCACCGTTCTTCGGCACTTATTACCTTGAGCACCGTTATGTGTAACGAAAAGAAGTAGACGACGTCGCCGGGGCGCGGGGCTAGCGCGGGGTGCTCACAGGGCTGCCACACATCGCTCTTGCACAGACAATACTTATAGAAATATTGTTCAGAAACTTTTTCTGCAAGATATATCAATCTCAATGAACCGAACAATGTCAATAGAATAATGAACGGCTAGACAAAATTTTGATGATAGAAAAAATCAAGGTTCGATGAACGAAAGCATTAACAGATATCTACTGTCTACGGAAGATCCTGAAATGCTTTTCCAAGTTTATCCAACCCAAGTCCCATCCGTCAATCAATGATTTTACTGGTCTCAAATCGCCAATTCAGCAGTTGTAGCAGCCCTAGGTGTTGCGCGTCCATAAAACTTGTAGAGGCCCCGCAGAGAATCGCCGGGAAATTTCCCCTGGGTGGCGCACACCTCCCCTGTGCCGCTGGGAAATACGCTAAAGCCATATCATAACAGTTTTATGTTGATGTTGACCTCTCATCTACTGCTGGCTGTCCGAGCTGCTTGCTTAATCGATGTAATTTGCTGGGTTGCTTTGTGAGATGATGAGACGCAGATGATAAATATTTTTAGTCTTCCTCATTGACAATTAAAACTTGCTCCACATCGATGCCAATTATGTGTGTGTCAAAAACGTCTATTATGACTTATGAGATGACCATTGATGTATTAATATTAACAATGCTTATAAGTCTAGCTCAGTCTAGTTGAGTCAAAGAATAAAATAGGTTTTTGGTAAGGACTTCGATCCTCTTCTATCAGTTCCATTTCCAATCCAGTACCATACTTTAAAGTGGGTATATCGTATCGAGGACTTAAAAGAAAAATTAATGGTTAAATTACTAGTATAAGGAGTATTTATTATTTAAATTGAAAAACTAACCTATTCGAAAGATACTTTAAAATTACTTATGGTACAGGGTTTATGATGCAGACACGGCCTTGCTTCCATTCCTCACGGAATTTGTATGAAATGAAATGACATTGTCATATTGGGTTTTATATGTTGAAGATTGCGCCTTGGATAAGTAAAACAAAAAAAATGTAAAACATTAATGCAATCTGTTAACATGGCGAGGAATCCTCTCTTCAAATCCCAGTCGACTGTCATAAATCACTCACCTGTTTCGCGCATAAAAAGGTACAATAATAATGTGAGCTAGGTACTTACATTATGAATCACATTATGAAGTATTTTTTTAATAACATTGTGCGCATTACAACCACAGAGTGTGAAATATTTGTGTATA
The DNA here is from genome assembly GCA_929112965.1 of Mythimna albipuncta. NCBI lineage: Eukaryota > Metazoa > Arthropoda > Insecta > Lepidoptera > Noctuidae > Mythimna > Mythimna albipuncta. Next base: position 20,352,711 of record OV815959.1, on the reverse strand, counting down.
AACTTTGTCATATATTCACATCTTTAACGTTATTTAAAAATACAACTCTGTGTATTTTCATCCGACTTTAAAAAAAGGAGGAGGTTCTCAATTCGGTTGTATTTTTTATGATCGATTTCAACTTGAAAAAGGTTGACTTTGAAAAGTCAAACTAAATTCTTGGGGGATTCAAAAGTTATATAACATGATTGTTATTTCGCTAAAACACAGTTGAATATGTGTCCATTACTTTCAGCACGTTTCTTTGAGATGTGATGCTTTTTTTTTGGTTGGGAAAATCATCCAATGACAACCCCCGCTCTTGGGCGGAGCGGGAGATAGTGTCAGACTCTTACTGATTAAGAAAACCCACCCCGTTCCTTCAAGCCTTCACACCGGGGCTCGAGTTCCCTTTCGGATAACCTTGGCCTCAGTAGGCTTCGAATGAGATGGGATGCTAGAAACGGTCCAATATCTAGCTCAAACTAGTCCAGAAACTGATTACCAGCACTACCTCTCAACAGTACTAAACCGCTGTTTTTTCTTTTTCTTTTATTAAAAAAAACATCACCCCTCTCTAAAACTAACTCTTATATCGTGGGTGTATAATCATATAAATTGACATATATAAGACACCCAGATCCAGAACACCTAGTTGTAGGCCATATAAATATTTGTTCCGTACGGGATTGAACCCGCGACACGTAGCGCCAGTCGGTCAACCACTGCTCCAAGCTTGAACCACCAGTCTGAACCAGTCTTAATATAGCACTTGGGTACATACAACCTCAGAAATTATATTAACAGTACTCATGTGGTTTAATCTTTCAATTGTGATAATGACAGACACAATTGAAAGACAATAGGTGCGCGAACGCCGGCGTTCGCTTGGGGTTTAATGAATTAACAATTTTCCGAGAGTCGCGCATAACGGGTATCTGTTAAAAATATCACGGTAGCGCCGTGAGCCCGGCTGCCGGGACTAGGGGGGGCAGTGGGGGAGTCCCTGAGGACGCCAAATTCTCGCCCGCCGCCCACGCGGCGTCCCGCGAGACCTGGCCCGGCAGCCGCGCGCTGCCTGCTCCCGAGGGACTGCGCCCCGCTCCTCCGCCCCGTGCCTCACCACCCGCGCTCCGCTCTCCAAAGAGAACACCAGCTGAGACGTTCGACTTTTAATTGATAGCTAACCCTTACCCATCTTTCCTCGTGTTTAAAACAGAAATGTTAAAAGGTAACCTCATGAAAAAATCTAGACGGCATATCTACCTATATCATTATTTCCCTTCCGATTATATTTTTTTACACCACCAGCTCGACAATGTCGTTTTATACGTCAAACAAACCTCACTTTAAGCAAATCACTCTATCCCTAGGGAGATAATGCAGTATGGCCGATCCCTAGGGAATAATGAGATTTGAATTTGGAACATCAAAAATCGTCAACATTGTGAATTAAAATGAACGTGCATCGAACAAGTTGACTCGAAATTCAAGCTAGCTACTAACAAAAAAAAAGAATATAGAATAAAACGTGCTTACTGATGGTAGCGTTATAGAAAATTGAAACTATAGAATTTTGAAGTAGTGAATTTTGTTTGATGAACTTTATTTCTCTAATGTATGATTTGGTCGGCCAAATTGTCTTTTAATTATCTCACAGATTCCTGAGTGACATTGGCTATATTTTATACGTAAGTACGTGAGCGAAGCCGCGGGCAAAAGCTAGTAAATAATATATCTAAATATGTATTTTTTTTTAATGGATAGGCTCGCTTGAGATTGTGTTCAACACAATCTCACCTGATGGTAAGCGATGATGTGGCCGACGATGGGACACGCTTGCCTTGAATCAATCTATTCACACTTGACTTAAAGACCGCTAGGTTATAGCTATCAGGAAACACAGACTCCGGCAGGGAATTCCATTCCTTAGCTGTACGCATAATGAATGTACACCTAAAACGCTTTGTACGTATAGGTGGGATGTCCACCATGTACCGGTGGCGCAATACCGTACGTCTTGTGGTCCGATGATGGAACGGACTTGGTGGAATTAAATTTTGTAACTCTAGTGCACACTCCTCGAAGTGTAAACGACAGACAACAGACAGGCTAGCAACTCGGCGTCGATGCTCAAGACTTTGGAGTTTTGACTTCACAAGAGCATCATTGCCTATCATCTTCTTGGCACGCTTTTGCGGTCGCGCTTGGGCGGTCTTATCGCTAAAAGCGATTTTTTACAGACAATCTTTGAATGAATTTCACAGAGAAAGAGAAAAAAAAAATACGCAGGTAGTTCGTGATGTACTTATACAATACATAAATAAATTACATATAATACAAACAATATATATATATATAATTATGAAAGCAGAAAATACTGTAGGGTAGACCGGGGACAATTGAAACAGGTCATGATTGCAACAACTTCAATTTCTCGTAAACTATAATACCTACGCTTGTGACGCGTCGTTCGTTGCATCGTCGGCTATGTTCGGTTTTATGTTTAACATGGCTCGAGCGAGCGAGCGATACAGTCGTGCACAGGACGATTCGAAAAATTTCGTGCCAAAAAGTAAGTATTCCGGATCTTTAACTTTTGTTGTTTTCATATTTAAGTCTTGTTTTTTTGGCAATTTTCCTTGTTTTAGGGTATTGTTTATCTATTTAAGATTGTGTTTATTACTAGTAATTAATGTTTAAGTCCATATTTACCAAAATATTGAGTATTGAATTAGAAGATGTGACATGGGTACATTTGAAACAACTTATTTGTGGACGTTTGAAACGTTTCAAACGTCCCCTCATATTCCACGTTTTTATCCGACTGCACAGAAAAAGGTTGTGTTTATTAAAATATCAATCATAAAAAATATAAAAACGCACAGAATTAAAAAAAAATTACAGTATTACGATGAAAGAAAATAATAATTTAAAACCACTTTTTACTCACAATCGCTAGGTATTATAAAATTAAAATACCTAATGGTTACAAGTAAAAAGTGGTTTAAATGGTTATTTATTTTGGGGTTGGGTTACCTATTAGTTAAAATAACATCTGATGGGCAATTCGATAACTCTGACGACCCTAAAATTGAACCCATGACATTAAGTTTGATCTATATTTTTTCATTATAATAATAATAACATAATATATGAGGAATTGCTATTGGGTAAATCGATTGATTGATCTTGAATGATGTTGATTGATTTTCTTTGAAATTAAATTTCACAAGAAGAGTTAAACCTATACGGGTCAATAAACGATGGTTACGATTGAAACATTTTTATGCTTGAAACATTGTCATGATTGAAACATTGTTAAGATTGAAACAGGCTGTTTTGTATGAGACTGGAATACTTTGTTTTCTCCCCCATGTAAGTGCTATAATAAGCATAATAAGATATTAAGTCTTTTAATAATGTGAAATAGTATTCAATAGCACAAATTAGAGCACTTAAATTATTTAAATAAGATATATTTTGAGTTATTTATACTGAAAATGTTTTTGCATGTATAATTTTTGAAATATTTATGTTACGATGACGCATTTATCACGATCTCAATAAACAATTTAGTGGCATGTTAACTTGTTAAGATTGATTAAAAAGCTCCAGTAGTTCATAAAATATTTCCAGTGTTTCAATTATCCCTACATACTGTTTCAACCGTCCTTAGGGTGGGGTCAATAGAACCACTGCGCCCGGTCTTCTTTAATAGGTGATGGTAGGTTAACTATTTGAAATAGAGATATAGATTATGTTTAATTTAGGAACTAGATAACGACCCTTTCAGCGGTATATATAAGAGGGATGTAGGTACAATAGATAAGTCACTGCACACGGTTTAAGTAAAATTGTTTCAATTGTCCCCGGTCTACCCTACATGACGATGTTCAAGAGGTTTGACTTTTTCAGATTTTGCAATATCCACCAGAAAAATCTCTAACGGGTCAATTGTATCTATTGTTAACATTGTTGTACCCTTTGACATTGTCAAAGTGTACCCAGCAATGAATGTATGAATAAGTAAATAATGTAAGTACATTGTACATGTTGAGTGTATGTACATTAGTTAAAGATGAACGGGCTCGGGCGGTCAGGTCCTGCCACGTCGCCGGTCACCTCGGGGAGCCCGGCTACTATGCTATTCCCACTCGACATCATACCGACGACGCCTCCGAACACATTAAAATTACAGTTTCCAAGGATATACAACTGAGCGAAACTACAATGACTTACGCCGAGATGGGATTGTTATTATTCCTTTGTGCTCCTCGAGTACTTAATCAAAATTATTAGGTACGTACCTACAACGTTTAGTGCCGCCCGTTGAGTAAGTTAATGCCTCATGTGTTATGTTTTAGATAGCTACGGTACACGATGAAACATCTGATGTCTGAAGTTTTTGTTCTGGAATGTATAAAGCCGTATAAAATAGCCGTTTTCAATACACTTGCTCAGAAAGTGACTCTTATCGCACTGCATTTAGGTATATAAAGGCACTTGTTACCAAACTGTGACATTTTGATTACCATTACGCACTCGTGCTATAATGTAGTTAAAACCTTTTCGTTCGACCTCTTTTTTCACGAAACAAATGAGTACGAAAAAAATTCGTATAAGTCTTACTTACTTATTTCATGCAATTTTGACCATTTTAACTTGTACAAACGAACGTATTTAATAAAAAAAAATTTAGTAAATAAATCGTACATTCACATTTTTTTTTTGGTGGTCTATGGCCGCCATTTTAAGAGAGAGAGAATAGTACACCTGATTTCGTAATTTCATGAAAATCTCTTGGAGCAATAGCAATGTGGTTATAATAAGAAAATTGAATTGTTGTGAGTATCAGTGCGGCTCGTTGGTGCCGAATGGATCCCGCGCGACACATAGCGTTCGAGTTATGATGGACTATCGCTGGCGCCGAGATGGCTTCAACGAAGTCGTACCACGGTTTTAAAACGCCTCGTGAAAATTGTGTTTGATCAATTTTATGAATTTATCATCGAAATAGATTTTGACGACAGCTTTTGGCATTGGCAAACTACATCATGTGTGTATCCAGAAGGAAATTTAACTTAAAAACTTGAGCTATAGTAGAAGTTATGTTAAGAAGTTTGATTGTATTCGTAATGTTGAACTTGGATCTAATAATTACCTCTGTGACATTAAAAACGGTAATGGATCTTCGATTGGTTTCAAGTTCCATTTATTTATCTAAGTATTTATTAAAACATCATGCAGTACAAAGGTAAAAGACGGACTTAATGCCTTAGCATTCTCTACCAGTCATCCAAGGGAACTATAGTGTCTTACTGGGCCTCTCCCCCAAATTCCTCCAGGTATCCTTCCCCTGAGCTCCCTTCTAACTCAGCGTTAGGCGACATTCTAATCGGGCAGCCATTTTTGCTAAGTCAATGTTTCCTATTCGGTAATTTCTTTTTTTACATTATATGTGAGGTTGTATAGTTAAAGTTGCTTTTATTATATTAATATGGTAGAATTGAAATCCCGTCGAGTAAAAAGAGGCATTGAGTTTATTATATTTTTATCGTTTCAGTCATCAACGTTCTCCCGGTTCCCCCGTAGATAACGCACAAGTACGCTCTGGTGTACAGTAACAAAATATTAGGTCGGTAACGTCTGCAGTGAGTACGAACACTGCCTCAGGGACTGTGCGGGTTCCGTGGCATTGCTAGGATTTTGCCTCCGGCCTGCTTTTGATGAATTGATGGACATTCCCCCGGGCCATTAGGCCGAGCTGGGTCTCCAGGGACCCCGGTACTATGCTTCTCTAGCCTTCACTCATCTGAATATTGAACATATAGTACTTACACTGCATGTCGTTAGTAACAAAATCAGTATTCGATTGCTTTTGATAATATTCTATTGAAATCAAAACGCTGCTGTATGATGCCATCTAAGTGTTACCATCAACGTCAAACTCACGCTACTGATTCGTAAATTGAGATGTCTAGTGATGCTGGTGACATGCGTAGAAGAACACATAGTTTCGTAATGATGAGAAATTATTACAAAATGGTGTTAAAGCCATTTCTGTAAATGTTGTTTACCTAAACAGACGGATCGAACGAGCCTGACTTCCTCATTTCGTGTTTAGCATAGTTTATAGTGACAACAAATGGGGAGTGATTATTTTTTTCCGTAAAGCCTACAGTTAGGTGTTTAATTGTAAGTGTAGTTTGAAGTGTGTGCGGCGCGAGGGCGCGGCCACGACGACGACGGGACGCAATCACGCCACCGTCCCGCACCCAGCGCCTGCCAGCTAATTATATCACCAAACTAGTTCCTATCGTTTATTTGTGTGACTGAAGTTCTAACAGAAACATCGACTTTCGAAAAATTGCTGTGGTCGGAAACGTAAAAACATTTAAATTACATTAAGAAAACTAGAACTTTGCGAGAATATTGATAAATGAATAAGTTTCTCATAGCTATGGCGCAATAATGTTGATAGTAGTTTTTTTTTATGGTGGGAAAAAATCATGCATTGACATCTCCCGCCCTTGGGCGGAGCGGGAGATAGTGTCAGACTCTTACTGACTAAAAGACCCACCCCGTTCCTTCTAGCCTTCATACCGGGGCTCGAGTGCCCTTTCGGATAACCCTGGCCCCAGTAGGCTTCGACCCGGCTGGGTCCCTGCTGTTGCTGACAACTCCTTGAGGCGCGCGGGAACAGGGCGCGCCGTCGACGACTTGGGCTTGGTCCGGATAGTTACCGGACGGCCGGACAGTGAGCTACCCATTGCTCACTGTCCGCAAGCCCGCGCCTACGTTGGCCGGAAATCGGGATCAGAATCCCGGCGGCGGCGGCGGGTTGATAGTAGTTGCAATAGTAGGTATAATAATTGACAATGTAGTTATTTTAGATACAAATTCCCAATAATATTTCGGCGGGTCTTACGTTAACTATCATTACTATCACCCGAGTCATTTACTGAAATTGAAGATACACTATAAGATTACCATAATTGTAGATAGAGCAACATGTAAGGGGATTCACGTCCCGGTGTCCGCTCCACGGCCCCTTCTTATTGTGAACTATGTGATACCGTTCTTTCGTTTACAAGAAAATCCCTCGAAATGGTCAAAACAGCTATTACGTTTTGAATTGAGCACTTAACGAAATGTAACACAACACTATGGTGCTCAGATAATCTCGTAAAACGCATTAAATATTAGATTAGTGACGCAGTTAATGACAAACATTCCCTCCTTAACTACTCTAACGATATAAACTGCCGATAAAATCGTGAAAATTATTGTCTCTTGATCAAAAGAAAAGTTGGAGAACTTATCCTACCTTCTTTCATTTTATCTAAGCCTGATATCATCTTTCCAGCGGAAGAAGAGGAGTGGAATGACGATGCTTCTGCACCCGCGAGAGAGTGCAAGAGCACGTATAGTGATTGCGAAGAAGACGATGATGATAATGATGGCGTTGAACCTAATGACTTGCTGGATGAGGGATGCAACGAGGAAAACAAAGCTGATGATAATGAAGAATGTAATGCTGATGAAACAGTTGAAGGTGAGAATTTTATAATACTCGTACTTTATTAAGCGAATCGTTTATTTCTAATGCCGCAAATAAATGAGCGGAATTTAAAAGATAAAGGTTTATTTTTCTTACAATAATTACGAAATCTATATAACGACCGACGCCGAGCGTTTTAGGTAAGCGTTTACACGAGTATGTTCGCCGAACCGGCTGGCGGGGGAGTGCGTGCAGTCTGGCTGACACTGACGTAGAGGCGCCGATAACGGATGACGTACGACCGCCGCACTGGGTGCACGACGCGGCGACGTCCGTCTGCGAATGACACACGACACGACATTGTGAAGCTAACGTTCTGATTTACGAATTGTTAGGAATCGGAGGCCTGAATCGAAAATACTCGTACGAGGGCTATGGCTGGTGTAAGAAGTTAGGCGAGTCGGATGATTGATTTTTCACCGATCTAATATTAGATTTCACACAATACCTACCTAATTACCTACACGTGAGGTGAATATTGATTTATAATGCAAAGTTTTTACTCTGATCATCGCACTACTGTAGTAGATTTTGAAGCCAATTAAATCTACATATTGTAAATATTATAATTAACTAGTTTGTACGAAATATGCTCTCGCTGTTCACTGTAGCTCATAAGAAATAGTTTATTACATTAAACACAAATTCCCCAGTTACACCAATGAAATATCTCCACATAGAAGTAATGGCTGAGTAAATTGTATTTAATACGGAGTTGGCACACATGCGTATAAATTATTGTTGTGGTGGCGTCCGCACCCAGCACTTAGTCACGTGTCAGATGCATTTGATGCGCCGCACTATTCACTGCTCGCGTTTATCGAGTCCCATCCATCGCCAGATTAGCCAGCCGCGCGCCGTACCTACCCGCAGATCAGTTGAAATTCTAAACAAACGACTCGAAAACATTATGTCGTGATATTTAAAACAGCCATTTGTTTGAAGCTTCCTAACGCTCCAAGACATCCGTCCTCGAGTGAATTGTAGGGAACGAAGAAAAAACTCTCCGAGTTCGATGCATTTACATTATCGTCTTTACTTTTGGCTTGTCTTACGGGGCCCCAGGTGACGGATCCGTTGCTTGTCACGACTCGAAGGCTTTATGATTGTGTGAGTAGGTACGTGTGTAATGAATGGAATACAGGAAGATCGATCTTCGATCTACTCACGCCTTTTTATGCCTAGCCTTATATTCTTCTTTTATTTTTGTGCCTCTTTTTACCTTACATAAAAATAAAACGTGTTATGAATATTAGTGTTTTCATTTATGATGTAATATATCTATATGTATTTTTATCAAATATTTTTATAGTACCTGCTTACGCGACTACGATCTATCGAAACGGATCAATAGTTTGCTAGCGGTTGTCGGCAAGTGGTAACCTTTTTTTTTTATGGTGGGAAAATCATGCATTGACATCCCCCGCCCTTGGGCGGAGCGGGAGATAGTGCCAGACTCTTACTGACTAAAAGACCCACCCCGTTCCTTCTAGCCTTCATACCGGGGCTCGAGCGCCCTTTCGGATAACCCTGGCCCCAGTAGGCTTCGACCCGGCTGGGTCCCTGCTGTTGCTGACAACTCCTTGAGGCGCGCGGGAACAGTGCGCGCCGTCGACGACTTGGGCTTGGTCCGGACAGTTACCGGACGGCCGGACAGCGAGCTACCCATTGCTCACTGTCCGCAAGCCCGCGTCTACGTTGGCCGGAATTCGGGATCAGAATCCCGGCGACGGCGGCGGCGAATACGCCGTTGCCTGATGCGTTCGGCCTCCTCCTTTGCAAGCATTACTGCTTCGCAGAAGTCGGCGACCGCCTGCCACTCCTCCTCGTTCCGGACCATGGCCTCAACCAAGGCCCGGCGCGAGAGGTCTCCGCCACCGATCGCCCCCACGAGGGCACGGCGATTCTCCGCCCAAGCAGTGCACACCTCGACTGTGTGCTCCACCGTGTCCTCCGGGCGTTCCGCACAGTGGCGACACCCGGGCGTCACTTCCGCATAAATCCGGTGTAGGAAACTCCCGAACGAACCATGTCCGGTGAGGACCTGCGTCATGCGGAAGGTAAGGACGCCGTGAGGCCTTTCCAGCCACGCCTCAAAGAGGGGACTTACCGCCATGATTGTGGCGTGCCCAGCACTGGGTTGCGATAGTCGTTGACGCCATTTCACCATGAGATCCCGCCGGAGCTCTGTCCGCCATGCCGTGACCTGTCGCAGCAGTGGACTTTCACCCCGGCGTTGCATCTCCACGCGCATATCGTGCATGTGTGCAAGGACTGTTGCCTCCAGATCCCACGGTGGTAGGCCAGCCAGAAGGCTCGCCGCTTCGCGGGAGACCGTGCAGTATCCCTGCACCATCCTTATCGCCATGACCCTCTGGCAGGCGTTCAGTATGGCCGCCGGTTGCTTTTTCAGCGACGGCGCCCACACCGGCGCCCCGTAGAGGGCCATGGACCGAACTGTCGAGGACGAGTCCCAGGTACATCGTCAACCCGACACCGATGTGAACTCCTCCTACCGTTAGTTGGGAACTCAATGGCGGCGCGTTCCGAGACCGGCGACCGTGAAAACACATCGCCTCGGATTTGTGAAGCGCCACCTTGAGTCCCAACTCCTGGATCCGATCAACGACTATCGCAACCCCGCGTGTCGCTAGAGCGACCGCCGCCTGGTACGACTCTCCCCGCGCTAGGACCAGCGTGTCGTCTGCGTAGCAAACCACGCTGACCCCGTCAGGGAAGTCGCCGCGCAGCACGTAGTCGTACCTGATGTTCCACAAGGGTGGCCCTAGTACCGACCCCTGCGGAACACCGCACGACATCTCTCGACGTTTCCAGTCTCCCTGGTGACCGGGGTAGACTATAAGTCTCTCCGACAGATAGGCCTCGACCACTCGACAGAGGTACTCGAGCACCCGGTGGTACCGGAGTGCCCTCCGGATCGTACTCCAGGGCAGGGAGTTGAACGCGTTGGCAATGTCCAAGGACACTGCCACGACACACCTGCCCCGGGACACCGCATCCCCCGTCGTGAGGGCTCGCACGCGCATGATGGCGTCCACTGTAGAGCGCATCCTGCGAAAGCCGAACTGTCCGTCCGAAAGATCCGGCCCCACCCGTGTTAGGCGCCCGACGAGGCGGTTTGCAATGACTCTCTCAAAGAGCTTGCCCACCTCGTCGAGCAGCACAATGGGCCGGTACGCGGACGGAGAGTCCGCAGGGCGCCCTGGCTTCGCTATGAGGACCAGTTTCCCCGTCTTCCAGCAAAATGGGAACTGGCCCCTCTCCATGCATGCGCTGAAGAGCCCTCTCAGTCGAGGCCCGAGAGCCTCCATGGCCAGGACCCAGGCCCTTCCAAGCACGCCGTCGGGTCCTGGGGCGGTGTTTTTGGCACTCAGCCTTCGCACCGCCACTCTCAACTCTACCTCGGTCACCTCTGGAGCATTGTCGTCATCGTCGCTGTTGCGGTCCGCGTCAGACACCGCTGGCAGTGGAGGCGGAGCCATGGGCGGGGGGGAGTGTTCCCCCCGCGCAGGGAACAGAGCGTTCACCGCACCCTCTACGTTCTGGGGCCGGAGACTCTGAGTCAGTGGGGGAGCCCAGGGACGGAGCGCAAGTGGTAACCTGGACACAGTTGTAGGTCGACCCACATTTGATACTCTACGACGCGCGACGGTTTATGCTCAGCAATTGTGACAATAAACTTGTGTCGCTCTTTCCTTGTTCAGTTGGAAAAAAATACATCAGGTGTCTGTAGTCAGAAATGCCTTGGAACTTGAACAACCTGAAGACTACCTGAGAAACAGGATGTAGTATTCATGTGGCTACAAGTAGAAAAGTTATATCAGGATTGTTCAGTAACCTACGTGTGTTATATTTGTTTCTTGTACTATTCCAAGGGCATGGTCTTACAAACATTAACAAATTGTACCGTTTTATTTCTTTCAGACGGCGATGATGCAGACCCTAACAAAACAAAAGAAGAACGCTCCGAGCAGGAAGACGTGACAGGTGAGAATTATAAAATCACCTTCTGGTATTCGTACACGCGTCTACCTTATTTAGAGTGTGACGAAAATGGGCGGGAATTAACCGTGACTTCCTTGAAGAAAGTTGTTCATTTCCATGAGTAGGTAGAAAAGCAGTATTTGAATTATGACCTCCCATTTCCGTTACATCCCGTAGAGCACAAGATACAATAGAGATTAATGTGGGTAAGCGATGAATAAGTTATCTCCAAGTTTTCCGTGTTAAGATTAGAGTAGGTACACTATTTAATATCGCGGAGACCACTAAGCGAAGCTCATTATGTCTACATCTCATTCAAATTCATAAGGAGGCCACTAAAATAACGACAGCCCCAGGCATCGCCCACGCGATGCGTTTTTACTGCGGTTTAATGCTCTTTTTACAACTTCGTCAAAGGGTGTGGTGAGCGGCCGCAGTCGCTCGGCTGCTCGCGGCTTCGGTGCGGCGCGCTGCTTTACGACCCAGAGCTCGCTTATCTCGCGCCATTCGCGATAAATCTCCACCCGGATCCTTGGACCTCAAATATTAACATGCTAATTCATAGCCAATTCTGCACCAGAGATTATAAATAAATTGGCCACCGCGCCCCATCATCGACCAACGCTACCTTCACTTTATCTTTCATGACTTAAGAAGTTTTTAAAACAGTGGGCCATAACGCTGCGTTGGCGTTTTAATTTTATGCCACCCAGATAATTTAGCTTTTATGTTACCTAGTCGTAACAAAATCTTTGTAAGAGTTACTAGAGTTATAAACTTTGTATTTGCCGCTCCTAGGTAGGTACTTGCCATCATCGTGCCGGAAAATATAAAATAAGCATTCATTCCTTTTACATTACTTTTTACAATAGTATTTTTGACGTGACAACGTCTTATAAATTGGTTTGCCGGGTGACACTTCAAGAAACTGCGTTACGCTCCGCTCACGTTATGCGCTCACAAAGAGAGCGAGTGAGGGGCACGCGTCCCTTCCACTCGGGCATGGTTAGCCCGCCTAAGAGCGAGAGAGACAGACATAAAAAGTGAAGGGAGTGCAGTGAGTCGTTGTCACGTAAAACTTTCGCCCGTATACCGACTTTACAGGCAACCAATTTTTTTATACTGTGTCACATTCACCAAGATAGACCAGAATTTACTTAAAGACAAACAAACGGATCTTTTCGTTTAGGAAAACTACGAGGTTCTATGCCTGTTTCTGGTATGTAGGTAGTTTAGCTTAGGTTCTACATGGCCAGAGTGCAGGTAAACAATCGTGTAATAAGAAAGTAACATGCGTTAAACAATGGACACTTTCTCTAAGGCACCCTCAGAATAATAAAAACTACTCATTGTTCAAATTGATTGCAACTCTTTCAGTGCACATTGCGGAAGGACAAGAGATGACGCCAGAACAAACGGCTGTAGGCTTTGTTTGGTTACAAGTCTTGAACTATCATTGACTGTGGCAGTATCGGAAAATGAGTAATTTTTCTCTGTGAGTGGTTCCCGGTGTCGCAGTCGTTGTTAGGCCAACACTCGTGTTGCGCAAATGTATTCTCTGCGGGGGTGAGTGGTGGCGCGCAGGGCGGGGGCGCGCGCGGGGGCGCCGCTGAGCCCGAAGTTGGGCGCGCGGGCTCGCTCCCGCGGGACTCGCTCGCAGGGACCGTACTCCACACCCACATAATTCTGGCCTTCTTTTACTTAGACGTGGATTTGAAAAACTTGATGATTAGTGGTGTGGTGGTGTAACTAGAGCTACATTTACATCTCATGTACTAACAAAGTTATTCCAACTGTGATGATAAAAATTATTGTAACATGTTACATTTTTAAAGTAGTCAAGAAACAAAGGTCCACCATCCAAATATGTCAATTTAGTCCAAAACATTATGTAAGTAATTCTGTCAACTTAGACGGTCAACAATGCCGGCTATGCTGGTCGGGTGTAGAACGGTGTCTGGACCGGCATGTGGCTAATTAAATGCCGATGCTCGACATCGGGGGTGCATTCGGAATTCCAGGCGACGCCGACGCGCGTGCCGGCGACACCGCGCCGCGTGCCACGCTGCGTTACGTTAACAATCCCAAATTGTTCACGAAGTTGGACCCGAATTCCAGCGAATCATTGTGATTAACTTGTGTTGTAACAATCCAATCGACTCGAATTGTTTCATTTTGGTAAACCGTCCAAATCTAGGCACAACAAAACTGGGGCATATCAAACAATATAAAGTTGTTTCTGTGAGTGACTTGTAATTAGTGACCGATACTTAGACAGATGACTGTACTCATGACTACAAACAACTTTCCCAAATAGACTTTTTTATTGTACTTTTTTTTTTCAAATGTTTTGGGAAAAGTTTGTAATAAGTTAGTATTAACCTGTCAATCGTGATAATGACAGACACAATTGAAAGACAATAGGTGCGCGAACGCCGGCGTTCGCTTGGGGTTTAATGAATTAATTCATTAAACCCCAAGCGAACGCCGGCGTTCGCGCACCTATTGTCTTTCAATTGTGTCTGTAATTATCACAATTGAAAGGTTAAATTTGCGCCTTTTCTGGCTTATAAAAAAATGCGCGCGCGCAACGCGCGACCGATCAACCTTTAGCCGCGTTGTTTTGTTATGACGATAAAACGAATGAGTAAAAAAAAGTTTCTTCCAAAAAGTTGTTTCTAATCATGAGTACAATCACGTGTTTAAGTATTGGCTACTAATTATCAGTCACCCTTTAGAGTTTATAAAAACCGACTAGTCTTGTGGAAATTGGAACACACCATAAATTGAAGTGAATATAAACTTTTTGGAAAGCTTGCAATAACATGCAAAAGAAAGGAAAGCATTCATCAACAATCAACTTTTTTTTTCATTCAATGAAATGAAAAAATATGAAAGTGTTTCCATGATTGGAGTGCGGCTCTGCATGGTCCCAGGTGGCGCGGCCGCAGCGTTTGGAATTATCACATAGTGGAGGAGCGGGCGGTGGCGGGGCCGCGCGCACGGGGGGGAGGAGGGGAGGGCGATACATTCGTCACAGGCCCAGCAGCCATTAGGCATTTAGATATTATCAACAGCCACGAGGGGATGACCCGCGACCTGAGCCCGTTGTTTCAATGCTTAATTACTAAAAGTGTTTGTTGTTTACTCAAGGGACAAGATTTTAATCCACATCGTGAAAATCGTTTCGTCATCGACTAAACTTGACTACTTTGTTCTGTTTCGCTGATACACAGGCGTCCATCGTTTGCGTGTGTTGCTTGGCGGAGCTCCCCCGGCGCGGGTCCCAGGTGACGCGCTCGCTCTCCGGCCACACTTCCTTCCTTCTCCTGGGACACTCCTCGGCCCGACCACGCACACATTAACGTTCTCCACGTGTATTAAACGTTACACAACTTTAGTAAATACTTATATCTACTTAGTGTACTATAAGGAAGCGTCATATCCACGTGTAAAAGTAGTGTTTGAAGCTATAATTAAATTTATTTGATTTAGCGTGCAATATTCATCTATCTTAAGATTATTGGCACTTAAAGATGATAATACATTAAAATGTAGTACTGATATAATATTTCAAATGCACCGGATCAACTCTGGATGATGATGAACGATATAATAATATACATAATAATGCCATAATGCCATTTAATCCCAAACTAAGTAGATCTGGTGCTGTGAGTACTAGACAACTGATAAATATAGATACTTAAATATTTATAAATACATATTATATATAAAATAAATGATCGTGATCATCACAGTCAGAAACATTTGTCTTGGGTGGGATCGAACCCACGACCTCTGGCATAGACCAACAGGCCAGTGTGATCATTTGTCAGGATGAAATGTTACTAAAACCACTTGCAACTCATGGACACGCTTCATGTTAAATGGGAAAATTTGAAAAATCCGTGATAAGACTTGTCGTACTGAATGAAATAAAAGTTTAGCTGAAAAAAGACGATACAAAATAAGATTACATGCAGAGATATATATATATAATAAAGAGAATTCGAATGGACTAAGTGATCGAAAAAATATACTTAAAGAAATTTGAAAGTGACACCAGTGACAGAATAGTTGAAAGGGAAATTCGTGAAGAGATGATGCATGAAACGAATGTTGCTAAAAGAGGATGGATGGATTGTGTAGGAAACAAAATATTGTAGGTGATTGCGTAACAGATTCTAGTTTCATCATCAGATCTGTTCGATGTATCCCTCTCTTCCTTCAGTCAGTCAACTACACGCAATAAAACTAAACAGTAGTACATTGTTACCCTAGGCTAATTCGAGGGACTAAATAATTTACTTTCACCCCGAGGTAAACACTGCTTTTCATTACGAATACAAGTAAAAATAAAATAAAAAGTTTGTAAAACCTGAGTCGTCGTACCTAAAATCATAGGAGTATCTTTCTTCTGATTTAGGCGGTAAAAGGTTCCACTACACCAATCGATCGATCGTCATTGATGTCATCGATCGACATCGGTCGACGTTGATCGATTGGTGTGGTAGCTTTATTTGATCGACGGATACCGGTCGACTTTCCAATCGATCGATTGCCGGTCGATGTACTCGATGACAGATTATTCCTGGCTACACGCCATTCTTGTGAATCGTACTGACGATGCTGCTCGTACTCGTACTATTTATTACGGAGATGCAAACCCAGAAGACTCTACATGCGATCGACGTCGACTAATCCATTCTACCTTCGATCGATCGTCGATCGACAATTTCGATCGATTGATTTTGTAGAAACTATAGATCGACGTCGACTAATCCATTCTACCATCGATTGATGGCATCGATCGATGATCGATCGATTGGTGTGGTAACACCATTAATCTCTTCTCTTATGAAAATAGGCGTTAAACTACTATTTTAATATGATGAACATATCGTGTTAATACAAATCTCTGCTGTACGAAAATGTAAACAAAACTCGGAAAAACCAACGATTGATTGCCACTTTTTTGTCTGTGGCCTGTGTGTAATCTTTTAACAATAAAATATATTAAGGAAATAGTTGAACAAATAAATCACTTAAAATATAACATTATTTAATTAGTATTTTCTTTAAGTTATTTCAATTTTATATCGCGCTGTGATTCAATAGAAATGTGAAGATAGAACTAGTTTTTTTAAAATAATTTGACAGCTATCAGTTGTAAAGTAAAACTCCCTAGGGATGAAAAGTATCACTTTCAGTTCGTCAGGCAAATTCAGACCTACTTTCAGAGTATGAGTAATGAAAAATAATTTTACGTGTTACGATAGTTCTGCTGTGATCCTATGAGGAGTTCCGTTCGATATCTTCGAAGTTCATTATCAGATCATAACAGTAAGTAATTCTATGGGACCAATTCTGGAGAATATTTATAGACATATCTATAATATAAAAACATTAAAAAAAAAAATAACCGACTTCACTACAAAAACACCAAAGCGATCAAAATAATTCTAATTTCGAAATTCGGTGTTTTTCGTTATTGTTTGTTCCTTATTTAACACCGACTTCTGAAATTAAAAATCTTTTTATAAAAAAAAAACCGACTTACTAAAAAAAACACTAAAACCATCCAAATAATTTTAATTTCGAAAGTCGGTGTTTCACGATATTGTTTGTTCCTTATTTAACACCGACTTCCGAAATTAAAATTATTTTGATGTTTTTAGTGTTTTTTGTTTTAGTAAGTCGGTTATTTTTTTTTTATAAAAAGTTTTTTATTTCACACTTTTTAGTTGCTTTTGCTCATGACAATTCCAATTAACTCAAACCCTGCTAGGATACATTTTTTCAAATATGAAGTTCCCGTGTCTACCTTTCGGATCCATTATCATCATCAGATCAGTTCGATAGTACCTTATAGCCAAAGTGCATCTCATGACAATTCTAATAAGCCCAAACACGGCTAGGATACATTGATTAATTACAGAGTTCCGGTGCCTATCTTCTAGCTTCATCATCATCAGAACAGTTCGATAGTACCTTATAGCCAAAGTGCATCTCATGACATTTCTAATAAGCCCAAACACGGCTAGGATACATTAATTAATTACGGAGTTCCAATGCCTATCTTCCGGCTCCATTATCATTAGGTCACATCGATGATACCCTTTTCAACATACCTATTAAGAACCATTCATTTATTTGTATTATTGTAGTCGTATAACTATGTTCATTGTGAGATCTGTGTGAGTATGAACTTCTATTGGCCATTTCTGGTCTTTTTCACCAGTTCCACTTCATCAAATGTTATGTTTTGACTGTAAATTCTTAAGGCGTATAGTTCCTTGAACCATCTGGCCGAAATTATGTGAACGCAACTCTTGCACTCGCCTAGGCGGCAGTACGCAAATCTGTGCATTTATTTGCGGCCAGCAGTGCCCGGAAAGCGCTTTAAATTCATTTTCTCTGCGAGATATTGATTGATTTACATCTCCAATGTTCACTTTGAAGAATATTTAACCACCAATTTTTATGTGTAAAAATGTTTCTAAAGGTCTAAGCCGTTTCGAAGGAGTAGGGAAAAGTTGCGAAAAGTTGCTAAATTGCTAAATATTTTTTTATGACAAAAGTATTAATTGCACGAAAAAATCAAATGTTGATATTATTGTTCATGAATCTATAATAAACATATATTTTTTTTCAAACCAATTGACCAAGCCGTTACGGAGAAGTAGGCCTCAGAAAATCACTGTTTTATGGCACTTTTCGGGCTCTTGGCCCTTAAGTCTTTGATGAAAATACCAAAAGAACTATATAGTTGCCTATAATATTTGAGGAGATCCCTCGATTTCGCCAAGATTCCATCTTTAGATCCCGACTTGGTGAGTACCATTTGGTAGGGACCATTTGGGAAGTATACTCTTTCCAACAACAAAAGAATTTTTCAAATCGGTTGGCAAACAACGAAGTTATGCGCGAACATACATAAAAAAAAATATAAACAACCGAATTGAGAACCTCCTCCTTTTTTAGAAGTCGGTTTAAAATTGTTTTAGTGTTTTTTTGTGAAGTCGGTTACTTTTTTTTTTAAGTTTTTATTTTACACTTTTTAGTTGCAATACATTTACAGCCAGTGTACTTTTTTCTCATGACGGATCGGTCTACCTTTCACCTTCCGGCTCCATCATCAGATCAGTTCTAATAAGCCTAAAAACGGCTAGGATACATTAATTAATTACGGAGTTCCGGTGCCTATCATCCGGCTAATCATCATCATCATCAAATCAGTTTGATAGTACCTTATAGCCAAAGTGCATCTCATGACAAATCTAATAAGGCAAGTTTGCCTGCTGCGGTCTTCCCGTCTGATTATAATTTGGGTGTCTTTAAGGCTAGAGTGAATAGGCTCTTAATAAACTAGTGCGCCTTACCATCAATGATTGCATCACTGCTTACCATCAGGCGGGATCGCAGTCAAGTACTAGTTTATAAAAGATAAAAAAAAACGTCTAAGATTATACAATTTTTTGATTCTCCTTTAGCTTTTCAATGAATTTGCCAGTTGATGTGCAATAATTTTATCAAAAATTTAAAAGATTTATCGGCTGTTAGAATAGTGACTGCGGGCGTGCAAATTCGCGCAAATACACTCCACCCAACCTAATCCTACCAAATCAAATATGTAAATATTTGATTTGTTAGTCCGATTTATCGGATCCGATTTCGATCCAATTTATCGGACTACCTTTAATGGAAATTTTTGGATAAATAAAATTCGCCACAGATAAGTCCGGTTAAGCAGACGACAACATTATAAGTAGTAAAATCCATCATCATCTTATTAACCGAAAGAGTTCGAGCAGTGGACGACTTTTTTTTTTGTCGATTAGAAAAATCATCTTATGACAACCCCCGCTCTTGGGCGGAGCGGGACATAGTGTCAGACTCTTACTGACTAAAAAACCCATCCCGTTCCTTCAAGCCTTCATACCGGGGCTCGAGCGCCCTTTCGGATAACCCTGGCCCTAGTAGGCTTCGACCCGGCTGGGCCCCTGCTGTTGCTGACAACTCCTTGAGGCGCGCGGGAAAAGCGCGCGCCGTCGACGACTTGGGCTTGGTCCGGACTGTTGCCGGGCGGCCGGACAGCGAGCTACCCATTGCTCACTGTCCGCAAGCCCGCGCCTACGGTGGCTGGAAAGCAGTGGACGACTGATTGCTGCCAAGTATCGCCACAACGGCCGCTCCTTTACCTCTGGCATCCATCAGATTCCCGTCTCTCTCAGCAGGTCATCGGTCCACCTCGTAGGAGGCTTTCGAACGCTGCGCTTTATGGTACGCGTTCGCTATTCCAGAAACTTTTGGTCCCATCCACCAAACAACTGAGAACAATGTACCCTGCTCACTGTCATTTTAGTTTAGTTTAGTAACGACCGATCACGCAAAGAATCTCTGAGCATAGCTCCATTTCTCCATTGCCCTTTGGCACATTGATCGTGAGCGACCCCGTTTCAGAGCCAATGTCGTCACTTGCAACACGGACTTGTCATAAACTTTTGCCTTGAGACACTATGGTATGTCAGACGACAAAATGCCGGTCCTGCTTCACAGTCACAGCCACTTGGATCCACTGGTTACTTTTATTCTTTTTTTTATTTATATAAGAAGAGAAATTTTTCTTGTCCTATTATTTTTTTCTATTTAATAAACTATTCCTTTGATATGTGAAAACGTATTTATTGTAAAGCTTTGTTTTCTGTGTGAAATGTCGGTATATATTTTAAGGTAACTCCTTGATTTCTTGGACATAAATCAGCATGGCATTTGACAGTTTGTCTACTGCTAAGTGGTACTGACAATACGCGTCACGTGCGTGAACGGACGCTGCACGCTGTCGCCTGTCAGTTTACTTATCATTTCTTATTGGTGGTCCTCTCTCTTTCTGCTTTTCTTTTTTTTACCATGTTATTACTTATGTAATTATATTCTGGAAAATAAATGAACATTACATCTTTTTACTACCAGTGGTTTATGTTTTCTGTATTTTGAATCGGTTTTTTTTTACTTTATTTATTAAATTAACACACACAACAACAGAATTGACAAAAAATATGTAACCAAGTATTTGTAATATATTTATAAAATGATATAAAAGACTGCCCATTTTATGTCAAACTCCTAACACCAATTACCTAACACTGACTGGCCGACTTCATGACAAATTAAAAGTGCTTATAAATGGTTTATTTGAAATAAATCCTTTGATTTTTAATTGTATTTGAAATTCCACGCAGCTTTGACGATATACCTCTTTGTCGAAATTAGTCCTACCCAACTGGACCGTCTGTCTCACTCAGGTAGATGTAATTGTCTACAACTTCAAGTGTAAAGCGGACGATCTTGATAAAAGTGGGTGCTTCATGCATTTGGATTTGTGGATCTTCTCCATGACCTTTTATTCTTTTAGGGACTCACTCTTTTGTTAGGTCTATCGAGGTTTATGGACAATGAGCATTGTAATAAGGTACTCCAGAGCTTCAGCTGTGATTATTCAATCGTCCGTCGGCCACTTCATCCGGTGAAATAGTGGTCAAACGCGAGCCTATTGATAATAATAAAAAAATATTTTTGAAAATATTACTTATATACCTTACCCTAATTAATAATAAATGATTGTACGTACTTCAATTTGATTAATAAATAAATATTAAGGCGTATAGTCCCTTGAACCATCTGGCCGAAATTATGTGAACGCAACTCTCGCACTCGCCTAGGCGGCAGTACACAAATCTGTGCATTTATTTGCGGCCAGCAGCGCCCGGAAAGCGCTTTATACCCATTTTCTCTGCGAGATATTGATTGATTTACAAATGCAATGTATTCACTTTGAAGAATATTTAATCACCAATTTTTATGTGTAAAAATGTTTCTAAAGGTCCAAGCCGTTTCGAAGGAGTAGGGAAAAGTTGCGAAAAGTTGCGAAATTGCTAAATATTTTTTTTTGACAAAAGTATTAAATGCACGAAAAAATCAAATGTTGATATTATTGTTCACGAATCTATGATAAACATATATTTTTTTTAAACCAATTGACCTAGCCGTTACGGAGGAGTAGGCCTCAGAAAGTCACTGTTTTATGGCACTTTTCGGGCGCTTGTCCCATAACTTGAATTATTAATTGTTATCGACATTATTTCAATCACCTAATTTTGAGTATTTTTGTTCATCCCTACACATTACCCAACATATATTTTTATAACGGTTTTTTCGTGGTTACATTTAGGTACATATTGTAGAAATCCGAAGCATCTCTATGGGAAACTTAATAGTACTTACCTACCTTTTTTTGGTGGGGAAAATCATCCAATGATAATCATGTGTCTGAGTGTCTGACATGAAAAGTAGGTAAAGTAGCACCAAATAAACATCTATGTGAAGCACCTATAACTTGCTAAAAGTTGAGTTCTCTTGCATGTTTCTAATTAGCAATTAAACGCAGTTTAGTGTGTGCGGTGTATTGTGTATTTGGCGTGGCGTGGCTCGCCGTCGGTGGCGCGAAGCCGGCTCGGATCGTGATTAATGCAGCCTCCCGGGGCATACGAACTGATTGCCGTTCTACCTCCCCCGGGCACCACTCTATGTATCTATATTTTCATTTTTATTATAATTTTTTTTTGTGTAAGTATTTTTTAATTTTTGAAACAGTGTCTATTAAGGGTCGGCTAGTTGCCATACCGTTAAAAAAAACTGGGTAAGTGCGAGTCGGAATCGCGCACTGAGGGTTCAATGCAAACTAAAATTCCCGAATGGAATCTCGAAGATTTTTCTGAATTGCATTTTTTTTGTGACGTAGGTAACAACAAATTTACTGTTTTTAGATTTTTTCCTATACCTGTGCTATAAGACCTCACTTTGTGCCAAATTTCAGGATTCTGGGTCAACGGGAAGTACCCTATGAATTTCGATCTATGAGAGTATCAAAATATACGTTGTTTTTTTGCGACGCAAACGGCCGTATCTTTTTTATTTAATAACTTAGAAGTTTGATTTTTTCACAGCTTGAAGGGACCGCAGACTTGAATTAATTTCATCTCGATACCACCACGCGTTCTCGAGATTAAGGGTCTTGACAGACAGAAAGACGGACGGATCAAACACGGATAAAGTGATCTTATAAGAGTTCCGTTTTTTTCTTTTAAGGTACGGAACCCTAAAAATACTATTCGAACAAAATTTCAAAATTTATAATGAAAGGTTGTCTTTTCAATAAATAAACAAAGTAATGCAATAGGAAAAACATGAATCGTGAAACTAAAAGTTTTAATGTCAAAGAAAAGTTTTAACGATGTGTTACAACAGAGGTGGTAGTAGTTCGCATGTTTTGCACGTGCCATCAATTTAAAAACAACTTTTGATAACATCAACAATAATATTATTTGATTGCGAACAACAACGAACAATTTACATAGTAAACGGCTACAACGTCTCTTATTCGGCTTATGTTTAACTTACCACCAGATATAGTAACATATAAAAGACAAAAATAGTAAATGATCACCAAAATTAAACCTACATTTTAATGTAAAATTATAACCAGTTTTAACATCTCGCTATCCTATTTAAGCAAAATGAATCCAAATAAAGCATCGGCAGAACCCCATGGTTACGGAGATATCAGTAGTTAAAATTTTGAGGTTAGGTTAACTACCTGCCAAGCAGCAGCTCGACGGAGCCCCGCTGCGCGGGGCTCCTACTTCTGGGTGGTTTAAAAAAAAAAATAACCTCGAAGAAGGTGACGGGGTCTGTGTTCGCTCACTTCGCTCGCTCACTACGACCCCGCCACCTTCTTCTAACCTAAATCTATCCGACCCGGGGTGCCCTAAAATTCCACTAAGATAGATTGTTGATTAGACAAAGTATCATCTTGCTCTACGGGGCTAAAAAGAGCGCATTAATTTGCTCGCTAAGATTTGGTTATCATTTACTACATTTGGTGTTCGAATACAATTTAAAGTACAGTCGTAACTAAAATACTATTGTAACTTTAGGATTTCATTTTTTTGGTGTCAAGTAATATATTTTTGACAAAAGAACTAAGGGTACCAAAGCGTTTTATGGTGGTCATTATATTTAATCCCCTCTTATTCTGCGTTAACGTGACATTTAAGGCATTACATAAACGTGAAAACCTAAGAACACAGCTTGAGCACTATAGTGTGCACTTTGTTATTTTTATTCGGTGTTACGTGAAAAAGTTTTCTCTCGAGAGGCATATCGGCATCAGTCCGCGGCGTTACCGGAATAACACCTTCAGTCTGAATGGCTACGCAAAAGGTAGGGCGTCCCTGGGGGGCACTATGCTCAAGGCGGCAGAAAATTAACGTGCCCCCACGGGAAATCTAGCGGCAGCCTGAGAGCCGCTCACCCTGCCTGCCGCGCCCACTCCGCCGGGAGACCCGCTCTGTCCTCACGTGGCGACGCGTGCGAACCGCCTGCCAACGTACTTACTGACTTGTAACTGTCACGGTTACTTACCTATTTGTACTTAACTGATTTTCCGTATATGAACGTAGCTAGTTTCATTCATATCAACAACGCTTGTATAGATTTTATTTTGACCGTTCAATTAACAGTCATAGGTCGATTACATAGTTAACATAAGTGAACATTTTTCTTTTTTAAGTAGGTAGTCGGAGAGGGCTGTAAATGGGGACAAAATTAAATTCAAAGATGGCGCCATTGAATGTTTGCTATAATTGTTGTTATTGTGGCGATTTTCATAGTTATCGATGTCGGTCATAACGAAGATGGGTTCCATTTATTGAACTGGATGGCAAACTAATACCAGGCCACTCAGAAAGGTTTGCTCAGAAAATTTTATACGTTTTAATCCCGTGGAGAGTCGACCCGGTACATGAAACACTATCGATTTGTAAAGATATAATTAAAAAATAAAGTACTATTTTTTCAAAACTCGTATTAATTTACATATGTACGAAATTAATTTCTTTAAGAAAACGTCAGCTGAGCGAGTTCAATGACCTATAGGTAGTTTGTACGCAACGCCGACTATTAACTATATAGGTCATTGAAATCGTTCGGCTGACGTGTCTTAAAGAAATTAATTTCGTACATGCGTAAATTAATTTATTACCATTGGTCCATTTTTAGGGTTCCGTAGCCAAATGGCAAAAAACGGAACCCTTATAGATTCGTCATGTCTGTCTGTCTGTCTGTCCGTCCGTATGTCACAGACACTTTTTTCCGAAACTATAAGAGATATACTGTTGAAACTTTGTAAGTAGATGTATTCTGTGAACCGCATTAAGATTTTCACACAAAAATAGAAAAAAAGCAATAAATTTTGGGGGTCCCCATACATAGAACTGAAACTCAAAATTTTTTTTTTCATCAAACCCATGCGTGTGGGGTATCTATGGATAGGTCTTCAAAAATGATACTGAAGTTTCTATGATCATTTTTTTCTAAACTGAATAGTTTGCGCGAGAGACACTTCCAAAGTGGTAAAATGTGTGTCCCCCCCCCTCTAACTTCTAAGATAAGAGAATGATAAAACAAAAAAAAATATATGATGTACATTACTATAAAAACTACCAACGAAAATTGGTTTGAACGAAATCTAGTAAGTAGTTTTTTTTTAATGCGTCATAAATCGAAAAAAATACACTATTAACCTGAGAACAGAGTAAACTTGGAAACGAGTGCTATCATTTGGAATCCTTATGAAAATAAGTATACTATGATGGTGGAAAAAATGCAAAACAAATTTACTCGGTACTTATACATGAGGCAATATGGTGTATACCCTTTCTATCCACTTATGTATCCAACCCTCTTCGTTATAGGGATGGTTGGTTACTATAAGTTGGAAGTAAGACGCAACCTCGCTCTTGCCAAATATATTTTTTTGGTGTTACGGGGTATTCTAAATAATCCTCAAATATTAGAATCGTTGAGATTGCTCGTTCCAAACAGTAGGCTACGCTCAGGACCGAAGGAAAGGATGTTTAAAGTCCCGGTAGCCCGCACAAATTTGTTAAAGTTCGCACCCGTGACTCGGGCGATAGAAACACTCAATAGTGTCTCATTACGGGTAGACATTTTTTCTTGCACATTGGCGGAATTCCAGAGGGTGACACTAAGGGTGTTGTCCTCTATGTAACTTGTGCCAGTTCTCCAGGGTGCTGCTTGAGACTGAACATCGACTGTTCATTATGTTTGTATGTTGCATGCACTAATGGATATTTGAACAGTTTGTGGGTGGTATCTCTGAGTGCTAGGCTATTTTGCGACTACTTTTGTTACCTTGGGTAGGTGTACCTGTTAAAACAATTGTATGTGCTTATAAAAATAAATAAATAAATAAATAATAAATAAATAAATTATTAAAATATCGATCAAAGTTACAACACATTACAAGAACTTTTATATTATGTTACTTGCTGCTACGGAACCCTTCATGGGCGAGTCCGACTCGCACTTGGCCGGTTTTTTTTTACTTTCCTCTCTCTGAAACAGCAAGTAAATTGACTGAATAAATGCTAAGAATCATTTTATTAATTGTATAATTATGTATCAACATCTAATTGTTTCATAAGATCAAATATATCTATAGAAAGTCAACAAAAAAAAATGAGTTGGACTCGCGCACTGAGGGTTCCGTACTAAGGCTTTCAGTCTCGATACATGTTCGAGTCCCGGGACTATAAAATCGAGACTCCGCCCTGTCCCGAGAATCCCGGAAAAAACAAGACTTCCGAAACTCGTTAAAAAGAAAAATATTTATATTCAAATATTAGGTATTTAGGCAATAAATAGAAGATATAGTAAAGAACTTTATTAAAAACCAGCATTTCCATCTAATTTTCTTTTACAGTGGTGGTACAATCGAGTAAAATAACAATGACGAATTATTTTTTACTTTTTAAAGTGAGCGTTGGAAGGCCTCCTACAAGGTGGTCCGATGACCTGGTGAAGGTAGCGGGAAACCGATGGATGCGGGACGCACAGGAACGTTCGATGTGGCGACGCTTGGGGGAGGCCTATGTCCAACAGTGGACGTGTATCGGCTGAAGTGAAGATGATAATGATGATGAAAGTGATCATGTAAAATTAACCTACGTCAGAAAAAGTCGTTATTGTTTCCACGCTTAAAAGCCAGCTATATACCTTAGGGTGTACTTGACAGGTTAGCTTGCACAGTTATAGCTGTCACGTAAGCCTGTGTGGAAACCTGCACAGATGTGCAACATACACGCTCCGGTTTACTTGTACAACTTGAATGATTAAGAATTTGAAATTAATTTCACGTTCTGGAAATGGTTTGTCAGACGTTTATCTTTTCCGCTCCAACTCGTGGCATGGCGGATATAGTTCCGGCGGAATCTCACGGTGGAAAGGAGACAGCAACTGTCGCAACCGAGTGCTGGGCGCGCCATAATTGTGGCGGTAAGTCCCTTCATTGAGGAGTGGCTGGAAAGACCACACGGCATCCTTACCTTCCGCATGACGTAAGTCCTCACCGGGCATAGTAAGTTTGGGAAGTTCCAGCCTTGGTACAGGCCATGGTCCGGAGGAAGGAGGGGTGGCAGGCGGTTGCCTACTTCTGCGCAGCAGTAATGCTAACAAAGGAGGAGGCCAACCGTATCAGGCAACGGCGCTCACAGCGTCCCAGCCACCGCCAAGTGTCCGATCTCGATTTCCAGCCACCATAGGCGCGGGCTTGTGGACGGCGAGCAATGGGTAGCTCGCTGTCCGACCGTCTGGTAACTGTCCGGACCGTCCGGTCATAGACGGCGCAAACTGTTCCCGCGCTCCTCAAGCAGTTGTCAGCAACAGCAAGGGCCCAGCTGGGTCGAAGCCTACTGGGGCCAGGGTTAGTTTCGAAAGGTAGCTCAGCCCCGGTACGAAAGGCAACGAAGGAACAGTAGTGGGTTTTTAGTCAGTAATAGTCTGACACTATTTCCCGCTCCGCCCAAGAGCGGGGGATGTCATTAGATGATTTTTGCACCGAAAAATAAAAAGTCACCATAGGCTCGGGCTTGCGGACGGCGAGCAATGGGTAGACTACTGGACCCATGGATTAAACGAAGACAAAAAAGGAGCAGAAGTGGGTTTTAGTAGGTAAAAGTCTGAAATGCCCTCCCTCAACGCCCAAGGGTGGGAGATGTCGATGAATGATTTTCCACCTAAAAAAACTGTTGATCTTTTATTACCTAATCTTATGTCATATTGAGGTTGTAGTAAATGGTTAAGCTAGGTTTGAAGACAGCGGTTTGTGTTTACATCAATTAAAGAAAGAAGATAATTTTTGTTTTACTTAGCTCGCTTTGATGTTTCGTTTTTATTTTCGTCGTTTAAATGATTTCATATTAAATCTACATATTACCAACATTATTTAATGAGTATATCTAATAAAAAACCAAAAAAAAATGCCCAAGTATACCTTCAGTCATAACTTCAGGGCCTCATATCCGCTATAGTGCAATAGTGTCAGAATGGTCTATCATTGATTTCATAATTGTTGATTTTGACAAGTTTTGGTAATCTACTAATACAAGTAGGTATAATGGCGTCATTATGACTCCGATGGTCAACCACTGACACTCCATTGAAAGAAATGGCATAGAATGGTAATCTTGTAAGTACTTAATGACAAATGATAATCTGACATATGCGGTAATCTGCAAACATTTTGACAGTTCCTTTGATCAGTGACCTAGAACTACGACGTCATTGCGCAGTTTAAGCTCGGTATTGTCATTTTACCACAATTATATTACAAGACCATTGACCGATCAATGATCGACCTGTGTAGTATCTTAGTATTTATAAAATGTCACCTAAAACGTGCACCAATCACACAAGACAAATTACTGGTAGTAAGCTAATCGATCAATTACTGGCAGCGTGGGGACACTTAGCACGAGTTACACTCTCACGCAGATTAATTTAGCATCGGCAAGGAGCCTGCGTCCCGCACGGCCTTACTAATTCACGAGATCCAATCGCGGCGGAGAGCGGCGCCTCTGCACATTAATGTTGCAAGCGCTGCCGTGCTGGTCTATTATCTACTTAGCTGACCGCTAGTCTTTCACTCACTGCTAACATCTGGGCTATGAATCACGACGTTTTTAATGGGTATTCACTCGGCATAGAAAATTTTACTACTTACTACAAAAAAATTACGTGATTGAATACCTACTTATTCGATTGAAGATAATATAATAAAAGTATAAAAAAAATCGATTTGTGAATAAATATTAAAAGCAGTGGAGTCACACGCTTTTGAAGTTAGGTATTGGTCTATCCTTGTCGCGCAATTAGTATCTACTGGATTGTGCTTATTCTCTATGGCGATGCTTTTAACCAACTCGGAGTACCGATGACCTGGTGATGATCGTGGGTATCCTATGGATGTGAGACTTATAGAACTGATCTTCGTTGGAGTGTACGTAACGTAAGCCTTCGGGATCCGGTGGGATGTGGAAGTAGAAGGGTGGGGAAACATCAGGGGACACTTCATGTGACCTTGGCCTCAAGGGCATTGACCTTGACACCAAGGTCAAATGTATAAAATGTTAAGGAACGCTTGGGACTCCCGAGGGCAATGACCTTGACCCTAAGGTCAAACGTACAAAATGTAGGGAAACGCTTGGGACAATCAAGTGCATGACCTTGACCTCGAGTTCAAAGACCTTGACCCCAAGGTCAAATATATAAAATGCTGGGAAACGCTCGTGGCACCCAAGGGGACACTTCATGTGACGTTGACCTCCAGGTCAATGACATTGACTTCAACGTGAAATGTAATAATGTTGGGAAACGCCAGGGACATCCAAGGGCAATGACCTTGACCACGAGGTCAAAGGTAAAAAAGTCCTGTGTCAAGTCACTCGCTCGGCTGCGACTAGATAATTAGACAAAGGTTGACTGGAAGAGAATGCCTAAGGCATTAAGTCCGCCTCTGTACCCATGTGCATAAAGTGTTAAATAAATAAATAAAAAAAAAGCTGGGTGAAATAGGTTAGGTTAGGTTAGAATGGTGACGAACCACTGAACGAGCGAAGCGAGCGGTGCCGCGGCAACGGCCGGCGAGCGCTCTTCTCTAAATAAAACAGATTCATAACACAATCATATTTTTTTTCGATATTTTAATTAGTAAGTATTTCCAAGTTAATTATTTTGCTACCGCAGGGGGCTTCCATAAACTTGACAAGAGTTTTCACATTGACCTTGAGGTCAAGGACATTGACCTTGAGGTTAAGGTCATTGACCTTAAGCTCAAAGTTATGCCCTGTCCCAGACGTTTTCCAACATTTTTCATTTGACCTTGAGATCAAGGTCATGGACCATGAAGTCAAGGTCATCGACTTTGATATCTAGGTTCATGCCTTTTGGAGTCTCAGGCATTTCCCAACATTTTATACATTTAACATTGAGGTCAAGGTCATACGCTTGAGTGTCCCAAGCGCTTCCCAAATTTTTTTCATTTAACCTTAAGGTCAACATCATTGACCTTGAGGTCAACGTCACATGAAGTGTCATATCATCATTAGGTCATCGACTTTGATATCTAAGTCACGCCCTTTGGAGTTCCAGGCGTTTCCCAACATTTTATACATTCGACCTTGGGGTCAAGGTCATTGACCTTGAGGTCAAGATTATTGCCCTTGGATGTCCCAAGCATTCCCCAACATTTTATACAATTGACCTTGGGGCCAAGATCACGAAGTGTCCCCTGATGTTTCCTCACCCTTCTACTCCCACATCCCACCGTCTCCCGAAGGCTTGATTAGGCGTTTTTAGGGTTCCGTAGTCAACTAGGAACCCTTATAGTTTCGCCATGTCTGTCTGTCCGTCTGTCTGTCCGTCCTCGCTTAATCTCGGTGACCGTTAGCACTAGAAAGCTGAAATTTGGTAACAACATGTATATCAATCACGCCGACAAAGTGGTAAAATAAAAATTGGAAAAAAATGTTTTATTAGGGTAGCTCCCCTATATGTAAAGTAGGAAGTGATTTTTTTTTAAATTTCAACCCTCATTTTTTGATAATGTCAATAATTTCGGAAATAATCGCTCCAAAAGTAAAAAACATTGTGTGTGTCCCCCTCTAACTTTTGAACCATAAGTTTAGAAAATATGAAAAAAATCTGAAAAGTAGAACTTTGTAAGGACTTTCTAGGAAAATTATTTTGAACTTGATGGAAAGAACAGTTTTTGTACAAAAAAGACAAAAGTGTTCTACAAAATAATTTCTGGACTAAGTTTGTAGTGTAATCGTATATGCAAGCATTTTTTTAAACTCATAAGTGGGTACACTTATTGTGACGGTCGGGAAACTACGGAACCCTGCACTGAGCGTGGCCCGACACGCTCTTGGCCGGTTTTTTTAAGTATTTTTTCCTCAGTGCCCTGTTTCGTATCCACTGGCCGAAGGCGCCGTAGGAGCGATGTGCCGGGGCGAGTCGCTAGTTTTATGAAAATAAAAAGGATTTACATGACACAAGATACATCATACAAGGCACTTTCTGCATATTACGAGTACCTACGTGTTTCGTTGATTCTTGGCCTGTAGTCCCGAGAGAAGGCGGTCATCGTGCAAGCGTCTGCATCTCGACTGTAACGACGTCCCCGAGTCTGGACGCGACCCAGGGACGCTCTGAATTGTCTTCCTTTATCCGGTTTCGTCCGAATTGTCTTCCTTTAAGCTACGTACATCATTAGTTCAGAACTGTGTGTAATCGTCTGGGCATTGGTGTTGGAAAAAGGGTAATTAACACTTTCCATTTGAGTACCTAGTTGTAATTGTTTTTTGTTTTTCAGCTTTCCAGGATAAAAAAGTTGGGCCGATCCTAGTCGACTAGTCAGCCCTTTAAGTACCGATTAGTCGCGTGAGTCGGCGGAATCGATATGATTTATCGGTACGTCTAATAATAATTGTCACCAAATAAACATTAACTAGGTATCGATTTTTTTAATAAAATTCGTCAGCTATAATTGTTTACAACCATTAATCCATTTTGCTGGCCTTGGTCTAGTGGTTAGTTAGTGGCCTTGACTGCTATGCCGGAGGTTGTGGGTTCGATTCCCACCCAGTACAAATGCTTGTGTGATCAATGAGCACGATCATTTGTTCTGTGTCTGGGATGTAATTTTTCTTTAATATTTATCTATTTAGAAATATACAGGGTTATTTGTAAAACACTAATAAACCTGCAAGACTGTATTACTAACATCATAAACAACCACTTTTGTTCTATGACTTTTTACAGAACATAACACATTTATCAAAAACAAACCTTCAAGATTTCGTTGCTCTGTCTAACACATGCTATCTGTATGTGTTATCTATAGAGAAAGATTGACTAAGAAAGTTATTTAGGTTATTTAAATAAAACGACCAAAACGGGTACCACACCCTTTGTACTTTTGCTTTGATAGCATACACATAATACAAGTATACAATAACTATAACAGTACAATAACAGTAGGAATAAATAAATTATATACTAGCACTTACTGAGATGTTGCTTGCTCCGAAAACCGGTACGAAAAAAAAGACATGACAGCGCGCCATTCCTTTTTATAAACTCTTGCAACTGTCAAATGCACCACGCTGTCATTGTCGCAGTCCGTTCGAGTTGTCAGTGCAAAAAATACATTTAATGTTGCTAATACAGAAAATAATCTAGTGTATGAACATTATCATAAGAATCGCTAACAGTCGGCCATCCATTATATAACAAATACGACCTCGTATGTGACAAAATAAATAAGAAATTGGTTTTACATACAAAATAATGAGTGAAGAAAGAATATAACATTACATTTAACATTATCTACAGGTACATGGACATAGATATCTATTACAGAAGTGAATAAAGATTTACATTATTCATACGATGTTCGCTGTACTTAGGAACGACACTAAACTTATATTAATTGTACACAAATTGTTACACGTAGCAACAAAAGTAAAGAATTGTCATTCTGTCAATTACGATTCTTCTATCAACATGTCTCTTAAAAATATGAGCAATGGCACCTGAGAAATAAATAACGTTAATATTACCTTTGACATTTTTACCCATAGCTTAACACTGGTATTAAAATGAATGTAGCAAATAAAATAGCAATCTTACATTGGTACAAAACAAAACTTATATAATTGTATGCAATTATAGTCAATCTACCAATTGTGATTTGTTTAACATGTTTCATAAAATATAAACAATGGCACCTGAAAGTGCAGATGTATCAGTGACAGCTCATTCTTACAAATCGTTATCTTATTTATTATACAATCTTTCAAAAACAGGCCCCTAAAAGGTCCTGTCTCTAATCAAAAACATACAGGCCCCTCAAAAGTCCTGTCTCTAATCAAAAACATACAGGCCCCTCAAATGTCCTGTCTCTAATCAAAAACATACAGGCCCCTCAAATGTCCTGTCTCTAATTAAAAGCATACAGGCCCCTCAATTGTCCTGTCTAATTAAAAACATACAGGCCCCTCAATTGTCCCGTCTCTAATAAAAAACAAACAGGTCCCTCAAATGTCCTGTCTGTAATGAAAAATAAACATTAGTAACACACAGGCCCTTAAAATGTCCTGTCTCTAAATATAAAACAAACAGGCTCCTCAAATGTCCTGCCTGCAATGAAAAATAAACATTAGTAACACACAGGCCCTTAACATGTCCTGTCTCTAATAAAACAAACAGGCTCCTCAAATGTCCTGCCTGCAATGAAAAATAAACATTAGTAACACACAGGCCCTTAACATGTCCTGTCTCTAATAAAAACAAACAGGCTCATCAAATGTCCTGCCTGCAATGAAAAATAAACATTAGGAACATACAGGTCCCTAAAGTGTCCTGTCTCAACAAACAGGCTCTTCAAATGTCCTGTCTGCAATGAAAAATAAACATTAGTTAGACACAGGCCCCTAAAGTGTCCTGTCTCTAAAGTAAACAGACAGGTTCCTCAAATGTCCTGCTGTAAATAGAAACAAACATTAGTAAATAAACAATTGCCTGCTAAAGCCAATATGTTCCTGGTTTGTCCTGAACAGGCGCCTCAATTATTCTGTACAATTTTCGGTCAATACCCGGCCACTTAGGCTAGGTACATGATAAGTTTCAAGTGAACGTCGCAAACAATGACATCAATGATTACTTTTCACCTATGTTTATGACATCTAAATTGAAATTCGTTCAATGACTGACCAACAATGACTTATAATCACTGCCCCGACTAAAACGTAAGGGTACATATTATTTAATATTTAATTTACTCTTTCGGCTCTAATTAGTTTTTATTGAAACTCCAAACGTTACAATAAATCAAAATACATGATCATGAACTATGAAGTAGTTTCGTCTCCATTTTATTTCATTCATTAAAAATTACCAACTATGAACTATGCCGTAAATACCACCACTTCTAAAATATTCAATGCAAATACAGTAGAGACTGGTTTCTCTTAACACAAGAATAGGTTTCACGTCAATCACTTATTCCAATAACATTTTTAGATGTGGGAAGGTACACTTTTCTAAAAATACCCTTCGGTAATAAATAAATATTCTAATGACCTCATCATTCATGAGATAGTTTAATAGTATCAAATACTAATTATGAAGATGTTATCTTTCCATATCCTTAGTGAACAAGTTCTTGCTATATATTTATCCACAATAACTCCTAACCACCCCTCGTAATAAGAAATTTATAAAAAAAAACAATGCCTACAATGGCTTACCAACTTTAACAACACTGTGCTGCACCTGTGCGTTTGGTTTTTCCATGAAAATACCAACTTCCTATAGGAAATCGAATTATAATTCGACCAATACTTATATCATGCAACGATAGCTTGAAGATCCATTAAAAATCATGACCTCTAAGTTGGTACATTAAATTTAGTAATTCAATAATATTATATCCTACAACTTGTAACACAACGCCATCTAGTCCCAACCAAGTAGAGTTTGTGGTAATGGGTATTACGCAATTGATAAACAATTTGACATTGCTCTCTGAAAGTCATTAAATAGAATTTACATTACATTTCTTGCATATTCTGCAGGACTAAAGCCCAAGTCAGACCATTGATTCTTGGCAATCGTGTCCTCAGATGCCTCTGCACGAATTGCAACCTCATTCGAATATTTATTACGCGGAAGGTACTATTGAAAATTAATTCCAAAAGTAATATTCAAAGCCAGTCCCATTCATTTGGTCTTATAAAGTTCAGAAGCTATAACAGTTATGGAATTTCAAACTCTAAGCTCAAAAACAAGTATTCAAGTTGGGTAAAATGCATGAAACGTTTGTTTGACAGATATTTGCATCCGAATCATTGAAATGCTCCGAAACAGTGATATGCATCATTTGGAACATCGGCTCAGAAGATAGAAACGGAACACCCGAAACATCGGTTTACAAGAAACAAACGGAACATTTGAAGCATCGATAAGTCACAAACGTTATGAATCGTGATCTGTCAATTTGCGTCACACTAAGTTTTATTTAACTTTGATTTAAGAACAATCCAAAGCAGATGTTTCCAGTTCAGGTCGCTAATTATATTAAGTACACTATTTACGTTTTAATTTGAATTTCATAAAGGCTGCCACCCAATGTTTGTGTTTCAGTGTTCCAAGCGATGCCTTTAAAACTTCACTGATGTTCAATCCTTCGGAACACCAAAACGCCTCGGAACAGCGAGTCGGCTCAGCAAAGAGCTACATACGCCTACAGTAATACGACACTTATGTCACCGCTTGTAGGTTAAGGCTAAGTTTTCATCTCAAAGACTCAAACTTTATCAGACTTGTAGGCACAACTTTTCACCAGTGTGGGTATATTTAAAAATAAAAAAATAAATTGTGTGTGTCAATTCCCTTGAAAGTACACATAGTGTGTATTTTTAAACCAAAAGCAAATACAAATTTTAAACTAGTTCCCTAGTTGGACTAGAACTAAAATAATGGGATTCAGCTAATCCTTGGTACCCACATCACTTCAAAAAATATAAAATAACATTTAATCAACAGCAAAGATGCATTAGGGTAATATTTGGACTCTACAGTTCCGACAGTTGCCAACCATATTTTGATAAATATGTTTTTATTCTACCTTGCTTATTTAACCATCAGTACTATTTATTATTTGTTTCAACTAGAGCCAATACAGCGTTGATGCTTATAAGTACTATATGCAAGGCACGTATAATAGTAAACAAAATTGGTTCCTACTAAAACTTTCTACACATTCTTTAGTGTACTCAAAGTAATATTTCATTTGGATAGTGATTATATTGATTTCGTTGATTTCCTCTTGTGTAATTTCTCGAAAACTATTTCAATTATTTCAATATATTAAACTATGTATTTAGCAACTACTCGTGTTCAAATGGATAATATGTAATTTTATATTCTTCACATTTGTTACCCATGGCAAATCATATAGGCGATCACCTAAACAATGTTTTACACATTTCCAATTTGTACTAAAATAAGTTTATGTAGATAACTTTATATATTAAAATTGTGTACAACCTGATATTGACATATTACTTAGGCCCTGCCCCACTACAACTAGTTGACTATATCGAATGATATACCAC
Organism: Mythimna albipuncta; assembly: GCA_929112965.1. Taxonomy (NCBI): domain Eukaryota; kingdom Metazoa; phylum Arthropoda; class Insecta; order Lepidoptera; family Noctuidae; genus Mythimna; species Mythimna albipuncta. The sequence goes on along the minus strand of OV815959.1, from coordinate 20,316,558 downwards.
ACATTAATTATTCGCTGGGTCAGCTGGCTCACTATGTTTACTCAGTACCTACCTACTTCTTCCAATGCTCTTTTTAATTAAAAGCCGTTTCGCGGAAACAAGATAAATGTTCATCTATTAACATTTCCACATCCAGAATTTTGCCAGCAAAGTAATTTATACTCTGGCGATCAAATAAAATATTATTATTAGGCTTACTATATACTACTGATTCGCCATTTAACCTGGTTTCAGTTAAATTGACAATGATGGTAGACATGTAAAATCACTTTAAACAGTAACGCCATACACAACACCAGTTCCTGCATATGCGAAATGTAACGAATCAATGTACTAAATTTCACAACTATCATGTAAAATTACAAAGTCATAAGCTTGTTATGGTTCCTGGTTGTCTGCTAGAATTGCATGGTCACCGGACCATCCTGGCGACTAAGGGGTCATTTTGCTACCGCACCCAGCTGTGTGCTGATAGGCTAACGCCCACTATGATCTGCCGTGACCTTTGTTGTACTTAGGGTCGGTGGTGTCCAACTTGTAAATTTTTAAAATATTTTTGGGAAGAAATAATGTAAAACATGTTGGAATTTGATTCCGTTACCGACTCTGAACTATTATAATATGCAACGCTAAGACAACCTCCAGAGAATACCCCTTTCGCGACCAAAAGTTCCCAAGCGCCATGAATGTATTGGCTCCTACGTGCTTCGCTCAACACAGCGTAATTTGTTTATCTATTTATTTATTATAATGATCAAGGTGTACAATATACAGTATACATCACACCTGAATCGACTGAAGCTAGTGCTCGACACGCCCAATCTAGCGAGTAGCACTTACATAAAATATAATATGCTAGCACCGATTTACTGGCGCAGTGGCTCGGTATGTACCAAATAATAATTTACAAGGGATGCGAAAAATGGACAATCAGATAATCTAGTCAAAGTACATGAAACTTACTGTAACTTACTCATTATTTATTATAAAATAATAATAATGATCTCTGCCGTTGAAAGTACTCTGTGGTTTGAAATGTAAATCTAAACATTTTGGCACAACGTATGATTTTCTAGTAATAGAAAAATAATATAAGTTATTGTGAGATACACACAGAAAATCTAAAAACGCAAATGGCTATAGTATAGCGAGAAAAAGCTGAGCGAGCGCAGTACTATGAAATCACGGTTATTGAACGAGGAAAGATCGTCGCACGCTCTCTTTAAAATAATATACATATATTAAGGTTTTAGAAGTTAATCTCTGAAAACACTGGTCCGATTGCCTCCCCTTTTTATTGTTTCCACAGAAACCCGCTTCAATCCTGAGCGATACAGGCCACATCCTATGCACGCGGGCGAAACCGCGGGCAAAAGCTAGAAGGCAATAAATGTCCTGCTATCTGTCAAGAGGCAATCCATATAATATAAACTTTATTACCGAACTGGTAGGTAATGTTGGACTAATTTGAACTCTAACGGAGACACTTATAAGGTTGAAAATAAAGCCACTATTGTGTCTTGATCTAAGTGGAAACTGTAGAACTTTTGACCTTTGGAACTTTTATTTAAATTAAATTTGTTACCCTTATACTATCGCCGGTAACGAAACCATATCGACTTATAACTCGACCTTAACGCCATCTATCGAGCAAGCTGGTACTAAAATAAAATAACATACAATGTTTCATCATCAACAAAATTTGTTGGTAATTTGCCCAATTTTAATTTCAGTTAACGTCAATAACACAGGCTGTTCCTTTTAGTCTCATTTAGATTATATCCAAATAAAAGTATCACTGGTCTGCTCATTAACTCAATAAGTAAACTCAGAATGCAGGTTCTGGGTAACTCCTAATTTGATAGATTTGTTTGCTACGGTTACTCAACAATGACCCAAAACCTGTCCATAATCCACCTGAACACAGCTCGAGTTATCCTCTAACAACTCCAGGGCACAGCCCAGGCTAGGCACGTGTGATGTGGCAATGCAAGGCACGTGTGGTGTGGCAGTACTTCCAGGGTGTAGCCCTGGCAAGGCACGTGTGGTGTGGTGGTACCTCCAGAGTGTAGCCCTGGCGAGGCACGTGTGGTGTGGTGGTACCTCCAGAGTGTAGCCCTGGCGAGGCACGTGTGGTGTGGTGGTACCTCCAGAGTAGCCCTGGCGAGGCACGTGTGGTGTGGTGGTACCTCCAGGGTGTAGCCCTGGCAAGGTACGTGTGGTGTGGTAGTACCACCAGAGTGTCAGAAGAAACTCATATCGAATAAGCTGAGCACACCATTTCAAACTACACATCACTTTGCCCGCTTAGATAAAATAGTATAGTCATTATCCCAAAAAAAATTGTATCGGTGCCTACATAGGTTACGTAGGTACTTTCAAAGCAAAAGTAGAAGATGCAAAGTTAGGAAAAAAAATCACTTGTGGGCGGGATAAACGAATGCATTTAAATAAACGACTCGTTTATCCCACTTCTGAATTGCTATCTGTATGTGTTATCTATAGAGAAAGATTGACTAAGAAAGTTATTTAGGTTATTTAAATAAAACGACCAAAACGGGTACCACACCCTTTGTACTTTTGCTTTGATAGCATACACATAATACAAGTATACAATAACTATAACAGTACAATAACAGTAGGAATAAATAAATTATATACTAGCACTTACTGAGATGTTGCTTGCTCCGAAAACCGGTACGAAAAAAAAGACATGACAGCGCGCCATTCCTTTTTATAAACTCTTGCAACTGTCAAATGCACCGCGCTGTCATTGTCGCAGTCCGTTCGAGTTGTCAGTGCAAAAAATACATTTAATGTTGCTAATACAGAAAATAATCTAGTGTATGAACATTATCATAAGAATCGCTAACACACATTTCAATTTTGTGTTTTGCTGTATCGTTGTGCTCGTGATAATTGTAAGCACTTCCGAAACATTATTGTTTCACCTAGTAAGCACCATTTCCGTGTACTCGACGAACAAGTATGACACGACGCAAGCGCATCGACCGAACGACTAGTGAGGGTCGCCCGTAAATAGGTCAAGTTCATTTTCAGCTACCCTCCGCTACTGTTATATCGCTTGCTTCGCATAGACTACGTAATATTTAGAACGTACAATTTAAATATTTTTATTTTTGTATGAAAATCTGATGAACTCAAAATATGATAAATTTTTAAAAGTCATAGAACAGAAGTTGTTGTTTATGATGTTCTTAACATAGTCCTAAGACGTTGCTAGTGTTTTACAAATAACACTATATAAGTATGTTTATCAGTTGTCTAGTATCCATAACACAAGCTCTGCTTAGCTTGGGACTAGACGGCGTTGTGTGATGGTTGTGGAATATTAAACTTTATTATCACCAACCCGCACTGGGTCCGCGTGGTGGATTACGGTACATTCCCTCTCGTAGAGAGCCTGAGTCCCAGCATTGGGAACATTGCGGGAATGGGTCGTAATCCACCACGCAGGCCTAGTACGGTCTTCGAATTTTTGGTTCTAGGACATGCCGGTTTCCTCACGATGTTTTCTTTCACGGTTTTGAGAGAGCGGTCAAAACTGTATGGATGATTAGAAGTACATAAATAAGTGTGAGCATGAGCTTCTCTAGGTTGCACTAGGTACCTAAAATCGTATGGCAAATTCAAATAAACACCTATTTGATAAAAATACATGCATGAAATCTACACTACAGTGTTCGAAAGGGACTCCAAACTAGACAATTAGACTGGAAGTTTAAACTGGATCACCTATCCCAATTTAAAACAGGCAAAATGTCTCGGGTAGGGTACCGAGTCGGACTCGATACGGCGCCAAAGTGGATTAGAGCCTTCGACCGCGGCCGCGGCCGTGGCTCGCGGCCCGACCGCGCCTCGGGCACACCAACTTCATGCGGTGGCGCTCTCTAACTGAAACAAAATCTTTTTTAAACTTTCATAACACCCACGTTTTACTTTTCGAAAGTTCTTTGCAGGTCATACCTACCTCAGAGACAAACTTTCCATACTCAATTTTATATGAAATATTAAGTGTTAAGGTGCCCACAAAGTTCAGATTTTGAATATTATTATTATTATTATTATTTCATGATTGTCAGTCAACTAAGTCCCATAGATAAAATACGTTATATTACATTCTTATAAATAAAATAAACAACTTAATACATACTAAAAATATCACAAACAATCTTCACTAATATTATAATAGAGGTAAAGTTTTTTTTTTTGTGTGTAGGAGATAATTTCTGAAAGTACTACTTAGTAAACTAAATCAAAATCAAAATCATTTATTTCAAATAGACCATTTGCAGGCACTTTTGAATAGTCAAATGTCGGTCAGCCCAAGAAAAGTGAAGCTAAATTGCACGTTCCAAAGAGTAGGTCTCTATGGAGAAGAACGTGCAAGAAACTCCATGGACACTCTTTTAAATCATATTATGTGTTACACAATAATGCTTGGTTAAAATAAAAAAATATAAAAATAATAATAATTAAAAGATACAAACTGAATTAAGCCACTGGCAGCTAAGAGATGACCAGTCTCAACTGACAGCACCCGTTCACGAGCATGACGCGTGCATCAGCCCCACTCAGGTCAACCATTTTTAATCCTTATTTAATATTATAATTATACACGTAACATCGGCATCGTGCTCCGTTTCGTGGTGTCGTGTAACCGTCCTCGGAAAAGTCAATACACGATAGCTTTTGGTCAAATGTCCTCTCTCAAAAAGGTCTGCAAATAGGTGGGTTGGAGTTGGTGTCATGGCACGAGTCTAACCTTTCGACTCTCAGATTCCAGTTGCTCTTTATATGCAGTACTTATATGAAGATAAGTACTACACGACTTCCTCAACCTTCGTAGAGAAATGCAGACGCGAAATATACAGCTGCACTACAGGCACAGCAGGATGCAGCAGCACATTTGGCCCACTCGGTGCAGTACCGCACAGGCTATTGTTGCTTGTTTTAATAACTAATAATTAGGATCAATCAATTCCTTAACAAAGCTCGATTTGGTCGATCAATAAATAATAATCAAATATAAAACAATAAAAAAAAGAAAACAAGCTTTTTGAGATTTTCTTAGCAAAGCTTATTTGACACCCTTAACATAGGGGTACATAATTATAAAAGTTGGAAGTATGCTAGATTGGATTAAGAATACCGTCACTTATGTAGTTAATTGTGCATTGTCGTCCAAACAAACAGACTTATTTATAAAGCTCGCTAACCATAAGCTTAGTTTTAATACTGATTAGCCAATTCTGTAGTCAAATTCTTTATAGGTACAAAATTTTGAATTAGGAACCTGCTAACCAGCGTTTCAACTTATCAAATGTTTCATTTTTGTTTATCTAATTATAATATATCTAATTATAATTGATTTTGTATGTATATCGTGTATGCAACATTTCGGCTCAATCGATTAGGAATAACTTATCTAGAATTCAATTGCAAAATGTGACACATTCTTACAAACTCTATCACTTCCAAATTCAAACAAACTTTATTATTCGTGACGATTTCCCTTTAGGTAAACAATAGTTAATGTTACAGCATAAACAGGTAACTGGTAAGTATATAAGGTATATAAAAAATAACATAAAAATATATATTGTTTCAGATGTGGCGGATATTAAATCGGAGAGCATGGATAGTTTCGAATCGGGTAAGTTTAAAATTCTCAACATAATATAACTCAGCCATAATGTAAAAGTACGCAAGCTCATAATAAACGAGTCGTAAGAATAAAATTAAACTTACAAGACAACTACGGAATGGCGCTCCCATATTAATATTTGAATAGAGAAGTGTAAAAAAGTGTTGAAGTCGGAGGTGATAGGGCCGGCCGCGGCGTTAACGGAGCCCTGGAGGGCCTTTGCCGAAGTCCCCGTTTCGCAATACAGCCGAAAAGATAAAATGAACATAAAGTTGAGGAGCAGATACTCTCGCTCAGAGGAATCGTAGTGTCCCTCCTGGCGACACTAACCGACGACGAGGACGTACCTATGTACATACTCACTCGCTCACGCAGTTTGCGGAAGCGGCGCTTTTATGGCAATGTGCTCTGCGGCCGCGCTTCTAATACTTCTCATATTACGTGTGTTTTACTTTGAACAAATTGTATAATTCTTTATAGGCTTTATACTTTATATTTGCTAATGTTGCTCAATGTTTCTTAAATCATCGACCACACTTACTTAACTCACTAGGTTTAAAGAAATTTAATCTCATTATTTAATGAGGTTCACTTAAAATGAGTTTTTTGACCAAACAACTCACAATCTTGTATTTTTCTAGGCAGGTCATTAAACAATTATGCACCTTGAAACCTAAAATTTCTGTTGCCATATAACTCAGACAGTATGTAACTTCAATTCAATTTATTGCAATGTGTTTTTTAAGGTCTTCAAAAAAAACCTATCGTAGGCACTTAATTACAGATTTCAGTACCTACCTATAAGTTAAGATATTCTCAAAATATTTGTATTGAATAAAACAAAAACAAAACAATCATAAAATGCCTCCGAGAAAATATAGCTGCACCAGCATGAAAATAAAAATTCTCGGCATGCAGTTGTTCCGGTTATTTTAAAATCGTTCTAAAAGGGGGAGTCTAGAGCTAAGAGCAAATACAATTCTAACGGAAAATGTGAAAGCTAAAATTGCATTGCGGACAGTGACCGTTCCGAACTTACAATTAAAACGGACGCCCGAAATTGTATACACCGTTCGTCACTTAGTTCGCGATGAGTGGGGGCGCTCGCGCGGCCTGCTGCTGCTCTTATCATAGATGACGATTTATTTTCATAAACTGTTCATTTTTGGAATCGGAAAGGTGTCAGATATAGGTAATCATTACCTGGAAAAAAATGTCAGTGCATCACTCATGGTGCCACTTGTAGGTTGTCTACAGGACAATGCCTCATGTTGAACTACTGGTCATTATAGCAGCAGTAAGTGCCATCCTAAGCTAGGTGGCGATCGCAGCTATCATCAACCTTACTGTCATCTAAAAACAATTTCTAGTTTTATACTTTTTATAGCGCATTTCTCTTTAGTCTGGCTTTATGTTAGTTTAACATAATTGTTTTTATTTTTATATATACTACATTAAAGTTTTTCCGAAACGAAAGTTACAAGAGATAAAGGAATTTCGAATCTCTTCATAGGCATTTAGTAGGCAGTGCAGACAGACTGTCTGAAAATCAAATTAAGTATTCTAATCATATTCATGTTAGCATTTATAAAACCCATTAACCTGTTTTGCATTCTTGATGCAGTTATCATGAATGAATCACAAAGCCTAATAGTTTCAATTAACAAATCATCCTCGGTTTGACGTTTCGCAAGAGTTATAAACTGTTCTCTAAAATAAAGCCAATTTCAGTTTCAAATAAAGCGACGGGCCGACTTTTAGCCGTGAATAGTAACACGACTCTGCAATCAGGTGCAGTTTAAAATGTGCATTTGCGATGCGGCGTGAAGCAGCGGGCGCAGGGCGCGGCTGAAATACATTTTCAATAATTGAGGGTCAGACGAGGGGGTGGGAGAGGGTCGCATTAAAATGCTCGCAGCTAAACTTTCCGATCGTCACCACATCCGACACCGAGCAGCCGGCCGCCGGTCGCCACGCGGGTGTCGGCTAATGGACCCGCGAACAATACATTAACTGGCAACATCACCATCGCCTTACTACACTCACATCACCTATTTATTTGACACTTGTCCAGTCCTAAATATCCAGTGACTTCTTAGGCGCTGCCAGCCGTTTCTACTTATACTTACCTACGTAACGCAACATGAATTCATGGCCGCTAGGGCCATCTAAGTCGTAAAATAACAACTGGTTTAAAACGTCATAAAGACTGAGAATACAATGAAAAAATAAAAACAATAACACTTTGCCATTGCTAATCTTATTTGCCTCTTTTTTTTTTTGTTATTTTCTGAACAGTCGAGGCACTCAGTTCTACCACTATGTTACGAACTTTTGCATTATCAGAACGTGTGACATCTGACGTGACATGCACGAAACAGAAACAGGACAATTAGTAATTAAGCGAACTAAGTCGCAATTTGTAGTTACAGATACGAACAGAGTCGAGTTCTCACTGTGAGACATCTAATTAACGAATTCATTATGTTTAGGTGGGAGTATGCCAGTTTGTGCCAAGCTGTTTGAATCCGAATACGGAGTCTTGGCGACGTTGTTAGTGTGCGTGTTATGTGATAAAGAAGTTTTCGCATTGTGGGCACGAAAGCGCTACACTTTCTCCCCGGATCATCTGTTTCACTTTACAAAAAATAAAGGAGACAAACAAAAGAAGTTTCCCTCGGTTATTTTGTCGGGGAGAGCACGTAGGCGCGCACCTCATCTGCGGCGCTCCCGGTGCGGCGATAAAATTTAAAATTCAAGGCCGCGTTAACGAACCGTCCTCGCGAAGAAATAGATATTCAAATGTGAGAAGATCCCATATTAACATTTATGGCAAGTTTGCGGGGACGAGACAAAGGCGAGGCAGCGGCAGCCGGCCCCCGCGGAGCACGCGCCCGCGCCCGCTCCTGGCCCTTCCACTGCTATGCATATCTTACAATATGCAGTGACCGTTGTACCAGCCTCCGGTTTACAATACCTTTTATCTCCAATTTCAGTAACAATTCTCTTAATAGTAATTCTTGCCTGTAGGTTGGGATTTGGGACTCGTTTGAGAATATTATAGGTAGGTAAGCAAAATTTTCACATGAAAATGGTGTTTACAAAGTTAAAAAAAAAAAAATGGTAAACTATTAAAGTATTAAAAAGTTAGTAAATTGTCGTACAAAGTGATTTTTGAACTAAAACAAAAACAAAAACTAAGCTATAAGATGAGGAATTGAGGATAAACCATCTAAGGTATCATGACTTGCTTTTCAAAATGTTAACTACTGCATTATTAATTATTATTTATAGTCCATAAAAAAGTATCCATTTTTAATCATACCGCAATTTTATATCAGGATCACTACAGTCTGATAAAACAAATTTGGTACCTATTAGAAGAGAAATTTGGGCTAAATATTAATCGAATCTAGCGTGTAATTGAATTTAATACTCGTGTAAATTTGAACTAACATAGAATTAAGTGCTACTAACATACAATGTGGACCAAAAGTTGTCTTTTAAATAAATTATTATTATTATTATTATTATTAAATTGTTTTCCTTACCATAAAAATATTTGACTTCTCCACTTTGTTTGCAATGCTTAAACTTTAAATTTTTTATGATTAAAACGATCTAGACTGTAAATAGGCACTGCAAATCTTTGGAAAGTTACAGGTACGTTGCCGGTGACTATTTACCCATGCAAGCTTTGAGTACAGGTATGATGGACATTTAGTCTTGATGACGCCGAAAAGAAGACAAGCCAAATGCAACTTGCGACGCGACTTCATTTTTAAAATGTTATGCTTGTTTAAAAAGGGTGTGACGTGGCTTCTTGGTGGAATGTTGAAGCAAAATCGTGCGCAAGCATTTTGAACCCGTTGCATTAGTTTTGCGGTGCGTGACAGTAGTCGAGGTCCTACGACGGTATCGGCATAATTTAGCTTCGACAGAACCAAACTTTCTACTAGCTGTACACGCAGGTCTTCGCTTAAAAACGGACGCATCTTGTACAAGACTTTCAACCAGTAAAAGCAATTTTTTACGCAGTCTGCAACATGAGACTCAAAACGTAAGTCTTCGTCCATGATCAAACCTAGATTTCTCGCCTGTTTGACACGCTCAATACATTGTCCCATCACGATTACGTTTGCACGGGGAGAGGTTATTGTATTAAGTTGACATTTAGAACCGAATAGCATAAATTTTGTTTTGGTTGGGTTAAGTAGTAGGGAGTTTTGTTTTGACCAGGTTACTATCCTGTCCAGATCTTCATTTAACAAATTTACTGCTACATCATAATCTTTAGGTTTAAAAGAAAGGTACAATTGAATGTCGTCTGCATAAATATGATATTTACAATTTTTCAGAACTTTGACAATGTCTGCACTGTACATAATAAATAAAGGGGGACCCAGTATAGAGCCCTGAGGAACGCCTTTTACCACTGGAGTCATATTAGATAAAGTACACGAACCATTGGCATCTTGAATTTCAACTAGCTGTTTACGGTCAGTTAGATAACTTCTAAACCAAGCAACCGCAGGCGCGTCAAAACCATAATACTTCATCTTAGAGAGCAAAAGAGTCAAATTAATTGCATCAAATGCTCGGGAAAAGTCCAGTAAGACTACTAGGGTACAACATCCCTCATCTTGAGCTGATATTATATTGTCTGTAACATCTAAAAGAGCTGTTGCAGTGCTACGACCCTTCCTAAAACCAGATTGCGCGTCCGGGAGAATATCATTTTGCTCAAGGTAGGTCGTTAATTGGGCATATACAACTTTTTCCAGCACTTTTGACAAGAAGGGTTAAATGCTTATAGGCCTTAAGTCCTTTAAAGTGCTTGGGCTGGTGACTTTAGGAATTGGACGCACAACTGCAATCTTCCAGAGGTCAGGAAAGGTTGACGTAGAAATAGAGTAATTAATAATAGAAGTCAGTATATCTAAGGTTTGGGGAAGTGTCTGATAAAACATGTCAAGCGTAATACGGTCAAAACCCTCAGCATTAGATTTAAATTTTGATAAAATTTTGATTACGGTAGTTTGGTCTACAGGGTTCATAGAAAAAACACCTTCATTAAATCTTTGGGACTCATAGTACGATATACATGATGCTGGTGCAGTACTATCACCCGGAACATTCAAGAAGTGCGAATTGATTACATCAGGGTCGTTAAAATTAGAGGGCAATTCGGACACTATTTGAAAAGGTAATAAGGTTGACTTCAGGTTTTTCCATAGAGTTTTGGGATGATTAATCTTATTATTAATATTATGTTTAAAATAAGCCACTTTTTCGTGATATAAAGACCTATTTACTAAACTTTTTAGCTCTCTGTAATATCTGTGGCCCTAGTGAAAAGGGGTATAAGTCCAATTTTGTCGAAAATGAGTTAAGTATACCAAAATGATCAGAAAAAAATGCTCTATCGTTTGGTGAAAAGAGATCTAAGCTAGCCCTAAAAATAAGGAAGTTACTTTGTGCAAAAGGATTCAACTGACACCAAAAAAACCACGCAAGTTGGTTTCAAGTCCATTTATATTGTTTTAAACGGAAAAATAAAAACTTTCTTTTGTGTTTTTTAATCTAAATTAACATAAATAAACCACATTTCAATTTGGTTGGTGTTTATCGATACAACAACACTTAGTCCATAAAAATGGTTTAAGTTAGAAAGGATATTATTAGACTTATATCCTTTTTCACCGAAATAAAGAGAAAATATATTTCTTTCCATTAGGTAATTAGTTATTAAAAATAATTTCAAATGCGTATCCCTTTTCACGTGAATGAATTAATATTTAACTTATGGGAGAACGGGTCTAACTTATTTTATACCCTTATGGAATTCATTTTGTGATTGGTATAAGTCACTATCTTAAAAACTATTAACTTTACATAAAAAATAACCCAATAATAGTAAAGAGCATACATTGTTTACCTATAAAAAACATCACATGTATTTCATTTGGTAGCGGTTTGAATGACACACGAGGTCAAACACGAATTTAAAGCACGCAGAGTGTTTTTTACGTCTCCTGTAAAGTTGCATTTTTGGACTTAGATCGTTTTTCACTAGGGCCACAGATATAAAGTTTTACTCTCTGAGGGTGAGTTTCGGCATCGTAAATGGGCCTGATTACGCAGGGACATCATGAGTTTGATGTTATTTGTTATCCATGGATACGACCTTTCCTTAATAATCTGAGTCTTACGTGGAGCATATTTATCAAAAAGCGTGATAATATTATAATTTAATTCAGCCACCATAGCATTTACGTCACCTGACACAGCCATCGCAAGCCAGTCCACCGAGACTAAATCCTCGTTGAACTTGTCCAATGGTATATTTTTTATATTTCTACGAGTTATAACTATAGGTGGTATTTTCTCTTTTTTGAAATAAAAAACAGCCGTTATGAAAGCATGTGCACCAAGCGCACTAATCCAGTCCACCTCAATGGAGCGCGCCCTAGCATCCGAGCACACTAGGTCTATATGAGTTTCGCTAGTGGAGGTAAAATGAGTAGGAGATGTTACCAGTTGGCTTAGGTCAAGACATTGTAGAAACATATTCAACTTGATTGTTTTGGAGTCTGTTTGGTTCCAACAATTAATATTAAAGTCACCCAAGAGAACGGTGTGCTTACAAAATGTTAAGGAATTAATAGAACAAGTAAGCGCATCCAAGAATAAATCAGCATTCATCCATGGCGGTCTGTACGCAGTGCCGATTGCAATTTTCACACCATTAGTGGTTAAAACTAGCCACATTTGTTTAACTGTCTCATGAAGAGGGTCAACCGGATGAGAATGAGTACGCACTCTTATCCCGCGTTTGATATAAAATCCTATGCCACCGCCGCGACCACCGCGCACGCTCACCGGCCGCGGAACATGCCGCAGCCGGTACCCGGGCACGGCGGGCGCGCGCCCATCTTCATTTTCCTTTAACCATGTCTCATTTATAGCCATTATATCTACATCATGACGCTCCAATGCAGCGATGAACTCATCATGGTTAGTGCCTAATGAGCCTGGGTTCAAAAATCCAAATTTAAAATACTTTGCACTCATCGAAGTGAAACTGCGTCACTAAACAATACAAAGCAACATTGGATACATTTATTTGCAAAGTAGTGGCAAATATTAATCGGCTTTTCGAAATAATAACAAAGACTTAGTTTTATTGTAAAATCAAAAATAGTGCTTTGAAATGTTATAATAATATATATACATGCGATTAAAATGTCATTAAATATCAATAGTATTGTGGCTACTTGTAGTGCAATTGTGGGTGAATAAGAAATGTAAATGAGGGAAGAATATTGTGATAAATAAATAACTATACATATGACGGGATATAAGTGCAATATGTTTTGATGCGAGGTAGTTACCAATAAACCTGCACCACTACGGAAAATGCCAACCAAAACAATACACCCCTTAGTCTGGGATAGCTGCGGCCATAAAATAACCGACCAAAAAAAAAAAAAAATAATTAAATAGATAACAAGAAACACAAACAAATAACAAAAGTTAACATTATAAGTGAAATAACTAACGCGTATTTTAAAATAGACTTTTAAAATCAATAAAAGGCTGGTTAAACAGAACCATTGCCAAAAATTTGGACAATATCAAGGTCACAACGAATGCGTTGAGGAGGTACACCATCTTCTTTCTTCACATAGATGCGGCCATCTTTTGTCCACACGTACTTATATTTATGTTTCTGAGCAGCCTCGCGGACGTTATAAAATAACCTGCCGTTAATTGGCGTAAGCCGCTCGTTTACATAAAATCTTCTAGAGGGCCCGCGCAGCTCGAGGTCCGTCGTGGTGAGACCGCGTCGCACGCGCGCCGCCCGCAGCAGTTGATCGCGGGCGGCGCGACGCGACAGGCGCACGGCGAGCGCGCGCGGTCTAGGCGGTTCCGCCGAGTCCCCTCCGCCGCCAGCCACAGTAAAATTACGGCGAACCATACCAATACGCTCGGCATTCACAATTTCGCGCTCGTCAATGTTTACTCCCAGCTTTAAGGATACCAAATGTATTATGTGCAGCGGGCTCTCATCTTTTGTTTCGGGAATGCCCGAAATGACGACATCATTGAGCAGAAGATCTTGATCTCGTTCGTTCAGCTGCAACTTTAGTTCGGTAATGGCTTCTTTAAGGTGGTCTACAGAAGATGGCTCCTTCTCCCTCTCCTCAAAGCGTCTCTCGAGGTGGGAAACCTTGCCTTCAATAATGTCCATTCGTTCCCCACACATCCCGACATCAATCTTTAAACTCGCCATTTCGTCTCGGAACAATCGCAACTCCACTCTCATGGCACTTAGTTCCTCACGGAAACAGCGAATTTCATAGGCTACGTTGAGCTCTTGAGACTCTGCTGTCAGAGGAGAGAGGGGTACAATATGCTGGCTGTTTGCTGGTTCCACGGTTGTTTGCTCAGCCCTCTGGCTTTCCGCTGTAGGCTGTGTACCCGGCGAAGACCGGACTGCATTTGGCTGACTGGTCACGGCAATACCGTCTGAGGGACCTTTGACAGGAGTAGCCGAGTTATCCTTCCTTGGAATCTTTAACTTGCAGTCAGGACACAACCAATTAGGCGACACCTTTGTTGACGTAACTCCAATGCAAGTGGGATGATAAGACCCAGGACATTTAGTGCAGCGAATACACTCCGCCCTAGCCAAAAACTGACCACAGCCCCCACACTTCGCCATAATAGTTATTTTGCGACTAGTTATAATATGTAAACACAACGGAGATTAGTACCACTGGGGAATCACAGATGGCGCTATTAGCTAGTGTCGAGAAACAAACTCTTTAGATATAGGTCTTGTATATTTCAATGTACTCGAGGCTATCACCAACTCCAAAAACCAACTTTCACTTTCCACTTATTATTGTTTATTGTTATTAGTTTTAAGATTTTATTTGTATAAAATTGCGGGTAAGCGTCTTACACTGACTATGTTTGGATTTGGTTTTTTTTGTAATTATTAATGTTTTTACTATCACTGTCACTGCACCACAATATATGTGAATTATTGTATCTTGTACAAGTTTTCAAACAATAAAGATTTAGAAAAAATACTTTGTTTATATTTTAACACCCGTGAGCAAAACAAACTAGTCAGCTGTTACCGACATCCGTGACGTCACTCCTATAGACATGCGGCCTATATTATATCTATGTAAATTGATTTTTAACTGGCATTTTCCCACTAAATACATGATGTGGTTTTTGCTTTTTACTGCATAATATTATTTGTACAGATGGTTAAATCTTAGTTTAAATAAAGAGATATTGAAATAAACTTGTAAGCGCACGCACGGGAATCTTGCGGCGAACGGTCAGTTTATTTACAAGTCGACCAAAAAAAAATTGCACCCGAGCGAAACTAGGGCAGGCAGCTAGTATATATAATTATCAACAAAACAAGGTTTTGGGCAGAACGGATCCACCGTTCTGCCCAAAATAATATCAAGTTTGGGTCCTTTGCGTCAACTTGATAAACGCAACTTTGGTACTCAGTGGCATAACTATACTATCTGAGGCCCCAGAAAAAGCGTCAGCTTTGTAATTTAATTTGGTTATACACTGAAGTACAGACATAAAATATTCTGTATTATTAATAAATCAGCAAGTTCTCTAATACACGAGGATTTTATATTTAATCTCTGAAGGCAAAAAAAAAGCACAGGTCCGATCGTGTGTGGAGTACTGCAGCCACATATGGGCTGGTGCTGCAAAGTGCCACCTGGCAGCTTTGGACTCGGTGGAAAGGTGTGCGAAGAGGCTGATTGGTGATCCCGATTTGGTTAAGTCCAATCTTCAAAGCCTTGAGCACAGGCGTAGGGTAGCCAGCCTTTCGGTGTTTTACAGATTGCATTTTGGAGAGTGTGCGCAGGAACTGCATGACTTGATTCCGCCATCACATTTCTATCATCGGACAAACCGACGCACGGCGAGTTGGATACTCGCCGTGCGTCGGTTACGTTGTTGAAACATCTACGGTCCGGACTAAGCGTTTCGCCTTGTCATTTATACCGCGTACTTCGAAGGACTGGAACAGTCTGCCTGCTGCGGTCTTCCCGTCCGATTATAATTTGGGTGTCTTCAAGGCTAGAGTGAATAGGCTCTTAATAAACTAGTGCGCCTCACCATCAACGATTGCATCACTGCTTACCATCAGGCGGGATCGCAGTCAAGTACTAGTTTATAACAGATAAAAAAAAAAGGCAACCCAATGCCATAAGTAATAATAAGATATTATAGGCTAGCAAATTACCACGGGAAATTGATCCTTTTCTTATGAATGCTTTTAATAAACCTTAATAATTTACTTGAATTTGTATATTTACTTCTTCTGAGCCCTCCTAGTCCGGGGGCCCCACTAGGCTATAGTTCGCCACGGTTGGCACTTGTTATAGATGAAAAGTCATTAAATTTTCCACTTCGTTACCAACAACACTACGCAGCTTAAGTTCTAAAGATCGACGAACGAGTGAAGGTGAACGCCAAACCTTTGTGCGCACCATTCGAACTTAAGACAAATAAAAGTTAGGAAGAAAACAAATCAAAATCCCAATTTTGCTGGCTGCATTATTTATGTGATATTGCTGGCACTGTCATCGTTCCCCTTTTCTTTGCAATGAACTTGTGGCTTTTGTAATTCATACTTTCACAACTTTATCTATAGACCAGGGTGTTGTTGTTTGTTTCAAAGAATCCAGTGGGTACCTACTTACTTATATATTTATTACGAATAGGTTATAAAATATTAATACAATCGATTTACGAAAGCTATGCTTCTACTAAGGAAAATAAAATCGGAGCGGCATTTTCATTCAGCAATGGCTGTTAGTCGGCTGCGGCACACACGTTTCTTATTAATATCAGGCGGTTGGAATGGCCAAAGAAGTCCCCAGCGCCCGCTCTCTCCCAAATAAAATTGCCGCTATCTAAACAAAGAGCCCTAATTATTCGGCCGTGGCGGGCGGGGTCGCTCTCTTATGGGTGTTCTGGGGCCCATTTCGCTTCTCGTATAGTGCCCTGGGGAGCAGCGGGCGCCGCCTAGCCAATTGCCGGATGGAGAAGCGAGCGATCCGCAACCTTTTTATAAGCGATATCGGCGTTGGCGCCGGACTCCGCCACCCCGCGCCCCGCTCTCGGGGAATTAAAAGTTGGAAGGCTCACATCTGATTATCCAAACACACATTACACTGGATCGCCAATCTCGATAAGCCCCCCCCACAATTTATTAGCGGCTCTGACGAGTTGTTTTCGTCTTTTATATCATTAACAGTATAAAACAGACTGATACGGTATTGTGACATGGCTAATGTATTTTATCTACGACCAATAGACAACAAATATTAGTTTGAAGTTGCCATTTTATAAACGGCACTTTGAGCTGTAACCATCGGAATGACTTGATATTATAAGATAAAATAAACTTTAAAGTCATCATTTGCTTTTTGGGGTTTTGTAGTTCCTTTAATGTAAGTACCTACTCAGATTTAGAACCGTTTAGGATAAAAAATAAAAGTCGTGGTTTTAGATTATGAGTTTTAGCGTGAAAACAATGCGTCTCAAACGGTATGCAATATTAAGGCTTAGGGTCTATACCACGGAACAGACGGGTCTAAACAGACGGACCGGATTTCAACTGCAATCCAACAGCAAATTGCAGTTTAGTTTTTATTTTTTTTATCTATCTATCTATCTTTAAGTGCAGTTTGAATGCAGTTGACACGACTGCAATAGAACTGCAAACACGACTGCAATAGAACTACAAACTAAACGTGCGGTCCCATTGCAGTCGTGTGAACTGCACACCGACTGCATCCAAACTGCACCATACGCGAGAGGGCAGAGCGTTCGGGCGGGTGGGTTCGGATTCGAACCTAGATAAATATTGTCTATAACCGAATATCATCATAATATGTTGCGTGGAAATTCATCCGTCGCCGGCCCCTTAAACAGGGTGTTAGCGACACCGTAACGTAACGCAATCATAGCGAAAAGGTTACACCTAATACTTTCCTTTGTTTTACCGATGAGTAATGTAAAATAATACAAAAATAACGATTTTTGTGAAAACGTAGCGATCCAGTAGTATCTAGGTTTCATTTAAACTCTAGAGAGGGTCCGATATCCGTCCTACGTCTTTCGACATAACTTTCCAATATTTTTACTGAAGTATTGTTTGAGCCCGGACTTAACTCTTACAACACACAGAGAAACATTTACTACAATTACTCTCTTCACTACAATTTTGAAAACTTTACATTATCACCACAAATTCGCGACAAACAGCATACTCATTATTTTGAAAGAAATAAGGAACTGACAAAAAATCGACATAATGCAAAAGAAATATTTGTGTTAGCAGTCATCTTTTGAATTGCCCTGA
Source organism: Mythimna albipuncta (assembly GCA_929112965.1). Lineage (NCBI taxonomy): Eukaryota > Metazoa > Arthropoda > Insecta > Lepidoptera > Noctuidae > Mythimna > Mythimna albipuncta. The sequence continues at coordinate 20,298,463 of OV815959.1, read as the reverse complement.
TGAGTTTCTTAGGATTCCATATGCGTGCTTAGACCAAGCATGGATCAATAAAATGATAGACTTTACAATAGCGAGTAGTTATACTCACTAATTATTTCGTTAACCTCAGTACGAACAAAAGGTTAGTTTTAACAGTAAGTAACATTATTTTCTAACTTTAGCATTGCATTACTAATTGCAAAAAATGACGTTGGTTTATTAGAAAACGGATTAAGGTTTAGGAAATAAACGCCCTCGTAATAAGTCTAGACAAGAGTAGTCAATGGGACACTAATTTATCTACACACACGATAGACTTCGTTGACACTAACAGTACCATCTGCGAGAAACTGGGTGCGCTTGATAGTGTTTTGGACCTCGGCATTTAAGAGCAAAACAGCTGAGCAGGTCTCTCTAATTTAATTAATTAACATTTTCCAATGCAAAATGTAATTTGGATAGATAATGACGTTATGCAAATTAAAGTAAAATAAATACAGTTTTTTTTATAACCTGACATAAAATTACAATACACCTTTGGGCCCAAAATCTTGTACTGAATCCGTGGTACCCCTACCCGATAGTGCGTCGATGTGTCTAACATTCTGTATTTATGTCGAAAACATAAGGGGCGGTTGTTTAAAACCTTGGCGATACCGGTCGTGCCTTTGGCTCAATATATTTTTTAATTTGCACCCGATTTTATTTTGAGACAATAAATGGGATATAAAGGGTTTCCGAGCGGTTTCTACCTCCGGGATCATTGTCTTCACCCTACGCCTTTGCAGCGATTCTTTTGTACAGGAATTATGAAATAAAAAGGCGATATCGTATGTCGATGGCAAGAGGTGCGGTGGCGGCGGTGCGGCGCGGCGTGGGCGACGCAGCCGACACACGACACCTCGCCCGCTGCTCCTCATTGTGCACCATTCACCCGCTGCCGGCAGCGAGTATTCAATTGCAATGTTTTAAGCATTCGATTGCCCTCGCCAGTAATAAAGGGTTCCCAAGAAATGCGTACAAAATAAATGATTTTTTTTTTTCGCGTTTTGTAGTCTTTGAAGCGGGCGCGGCGAAGGGTACGCATTGTTTCTATGGTGAATTGCGCGGATGAATGGGTCCCGGGCATTTATGCGTTCAGTGCTTAGAGATCGTAGGAAGATAATACGGCGCAGGCGGGTTCGGGCGGGCCAGGGACGTCTGACGCGGCAATAATAAACCTCCTACTCTTCTGTGCAATTAAACGTATTAAAATTACATTGAAATAGCAAGCACGTTTGCACCTTTTAACTTGATCAACTAAATCTTGTATTCGTTATGTAATTCGAAAAACTTATTGACACTTAATTGTGACCTGTAGGAATAACAAAATTTTTTTTTTTACTTTTATAATTAGTTAATATTGTTATTTAAACATGTTGCGTCGACCCTAAGTAATATGGGATGAGGGCAGGAAGAAGAAGAAGGGAGTTATTCTTATTTATTGTGTTTTCGCAATTCTGTAGGCTGTGTGAGGCCAAAAAGGTTCCTATTTCAGCATATGCTGCGATATACATATTTAAACAAAAAGTAAAATAACGCAGCACAGATACTCAACTAATCTCCCCATATTGCAACTACATAGTATAATATGTCCCCATATTGCAATATTGCAACTATAAGTCCTTATTTATACGAGTCTGGCGATTTTTTCACTAGCTACTCTGTTACAGAATCATCGAGGAAAGCTACAGGACCCTGAATTGACCTAATTAAAAATGTGTACAAAGAAATATATTCTCAAAAACTTACACACATGCACGATATGCGCGTGGAGATGCAACGCCGGGGTGAAAGTCCGCTGCCACGACAGGTCACTGCATGGCGGACAGAGCTCCGGCGGGATCTCATAGTGGAATGGCGTCAGCGACTATCGCAACCCAGTGCTGGACACGCCACAATTATGGCGGTAAGTCCCCTTTTTTGAGGCATGGCTGGAAAGACATCACGGCGTTTTTACCTTCCGTATAACGCAAGTCCTCACCGGACATGGCATGTTCAAGAAGTTCCTGCATCGGATTCATGCGGAAGAGACGCCCGGGTGTCGCTACGGTGGAGCACACAATCGAGGTGTGCCCTGCTTGGGCGGAGCATCGCCGAGACCTCGTGTGGGCGATCGGCGGAGGAGACCCCTCGCGCCGGGCCTTGGTTGAGGCCATGGTCCGGAGCGAGGAGGAGTGCCAGGCAGTCGCCGACTTCTGCGAATCAGTAATGCTCGCAAAGGAGGAGGCCGACTGCATCAGGCAACGGCGTTGTCGCCGCCGCCACCCGGATTCCGATCCCGATTTCCGGCCAACATAGGCGCGAGTTTGCGGACAGTTAGCAACGGGTAGCTCGGTGTCCGGCCATCCGGTAACTGTCCGGACCAAGCCCAAGTCGTCGACGGCGCGCACTGTTCCCGCTCGTCAGGAATTTCTTAGGCAACCCACCCGCGTTATATTATTTAATACGTTTCATCCATTAAACAGACCGGTGAAGGTCGTTCTTAATCGGATCTTAGACTATTAGATGATTTTCCCACCATAAAAAAGAGTATCAGACTTTTACTGACTAAAACTAACCCGTGTTCCTTCAGTTGCCCTTTATGTTGCAGTTGTATATGTGCTGTAAGACCTTGCTTTATGCCAAATTTTAGGATTTTGGGTCAACGGGAAGTACCCAGTTAGTTTTGATCTTTGAGAGTATCAAAATATACGTTTTTTTGCGACTAAACTTCCGTGTCTTTTTTATTCGTTATCTTAGAAGTTTGATTCTTTTCACAGCTTGAAGGGATCGCAGATCCGAGTATACGGTTGTGTCGCGATACCTCCAAGCGTTCTCGAGATAAAGGATCTTGAATTCTTGACAGACAGATAGACAGACGGGCGAACAACAAAGTGATCCTAAGTATAAGGATTCCGTTTTTTCCTTTTGAAGTACGGAACCCTAATAAAAATTGAGACGTAACAACAAATTTACAGTTTTCAGATTTATTCTAATACTTGTGCTATAAGACCTCGCTTAATGCCAAGTTTTAAGATACTGCGTCAATGGGAAGTATCCTATGAATTTTGATTTCCTCGATCGAGAGTGTCGAAATGTACAAGTATAAAACTTCATATATGCAATCCTCTCAGTTCGTATATCCCTAATGAATATAGGGACTATATTTCATGAGCATAAAACCTGATATCGACCTGCAAACTGCAAAGCAACTTTTAAAAATTTGAATTTTGTGGGCTACCCTTGCAGCATTTACCTTAAGAAATGTTTTTTGCTTTAAGTGAATAAAAGAAGCGTGAAAAGGGTTGTACCCGGTCAAGACCACGCATCAGTGACTGAAGGCGCTTGCTCGGCTCGCTCGCTCAGGTGTCGCGACTCGTGTACGCTCGTTAGTGGCGCACATGGCTCGGGTGGCTCCGTGGGTCATCGGCGTTTATCAAAAAATATCTACGTCAACCATCTATTTTGCGGTTTCAAAGTTCATATTACCTACGCAATATGCACCGAATTAGTACATGCCTCCCGCACCGGGCCTTGGTTCAGGGCATGGTCCGGAGCGTCCTCGCTCGAAGTGGAAGGCGGTCGCCGACTTCTGCGAAAGAGAAGGCCGACCACATCAGGCAACGGCGCTCTCGCCGCCGCCGCAAGGATTCCGATCCCGATTTCCGGCCACCGTAGGCGCGGGCTTGCGGACAGTGAGCAATGGGTAGCTCGCCGTCCGGTAACTGTCCGGACCAAGCCCAAGTCGTCGACGGCGCACACTGTTCTCGCGCCTCAAGGAGTTGTCAGCAACAGCAGGGGCCCAGCCGGATCGAAGCCGACTGGGGCCAGGGTCATCCGAAAGGGAACTCGAGCCCCGGTATGAAGGGTGAGCTTTTAGTCAGTAAGAGTCTGACACGATATCCCGCTCCGCCCAAAAGCGGGGGTTGTCATTGGATGATTTTTCCCACCGTAAAAAAAGACGGTGGGTCAAAAAATGTCACCATCATTCATCATTTTAATACAAACCCGAGTTACCTAAATATGTACCTCTATGAAACAGCTGACAGCGCGACGCCAAAGAGTGTGTTCGCGGAGTGTTTTTTTGTACGTAGACCTATGTATGTTGTGAGTGTCCTTTGTGATTCCAAATGCGTGCTTCGTGATGATTTTTACATCAAGCGATTTGTCCTGTGAGTGCCCGTTAGACGACAAACATTCGCTATTTGTAAAAAAATGAAAATTGAAAATCCATCACAATACACTTTTTCTGACAGGATCATCCATGGTGTTAAAATAAACACACAATATGGAGGTACATAGGAAATAAAGAAAATAAACAATAGCAAAATTTTAAATTAAAAATAAAACCGATAAGTACAGAAAATCTATAAAAAGTAAAAGAACGGGCTAAGACGAATTTAGACAAGTAACAGTGCACAGGTAATCTAAGGACAAATAGCCTGAGGTCAGTCTCGTGAGCAGGGGCGCGCAGTGTGCCGATCGAGGTCCCGGCCGGGCCGCGGAGTCTCGGTTCAATTAAACTTCAACATGCTGTTGTTCGCAGCAACACGCCACTGGCTGACATCCATCTTAAATATTCGATGCAGATATTGATTATTGTTGATCTTCTTAATCACTGATTTCTTAATAAAGTTATACTTGTTTAAGTATGTTGACGTAATAAGATTTAATTTTTAACTTTTCTTTGCTATCTATAAAATGTGTTACCGCTGCTACTTTCCACGTAGGTAGATTTTGAGTTAGTAACATGATCATTCCAGTTACCTAACTTAACAATTTGTTACAAGATTTAGGTCTGCCTACTGTCTATTTACTATCCAGCAATGGCCTAAAAATCAAGTAGAGCGTAAGCAAAGTTTTCGCTTATAATATTTTACAGATTAAACTTTCATGACTTAAACTTGTCATGGTAGAGAAAGAAGTAATATCTCAAGACACGCGACTGCCTCTAGGGAGGTGGTCCGGGCGCTACGCAGTAGCTTCTTATCTATGCATGAGCAGCTCTGCAGCGTGTGCACATCACTGGCTCATAATTGTTTGTCCACCGCGCCACCACCGGCGCCGCCGCCCAGCCAAGAAGTTAAATCGACAGCCTTCGGCCTCGAGGGAAGCTCCGATATTGCGTCGACACTTGACACAGATGCACTTAACTATGCATGGGCAGAGATACCGGACTGCTGAAGTCCCAGATACGAAACCGTGCCAAAGTTTCAAGCTCACTTTAAAGTTAACAAGATTTATGAAAATATAGCCTAGAATATAATTTGTTCAGTGTTTAGGTTTGACTATTTGAAAATGATAGGATTTGATGATCAAATTTTTATGGAACTAAGAGTCGTCAAATCCTTCTCCCAATCCAAATGCTAAGCGAATTACGGGTTACGTAAAAATGTCTAATGGTAAAATGATGTCTTACAAAATTAACGTTATCACTAATCGCTTAAATGCGGTTAAGGTTTATATATATATATATACGTTTAAAGTTGGTGCCAAATAGTGACGTTGGTTGACACAACTTAACGTTTTACGTGATGGTGCACCAGCTGATGGTAAAATTCAATGGTCTTTGTAAATGTTACTGTTTAAATTAACTTTGATAAAATCTGGAACTTAGCTTTAGGTGCTAAAAATGGGTAGATCAATGCAATAGTTTTACCTACTATACGTACTTAAAAATCATTATAACTTTCAATGAGCTACAAGTGTAAGCAGATGGTTTAACAAAAAACTGTTATTTTTTATAATGTCACCAAAGGCATGAAATCGTGGCAGACATCGATTTTCACCTTGACCGATCATTCGTTTGCGGGGGGCTATATTGTTTGATCAAGAGCGGAACACCACTGCCAATGATTATTAGTTGAAATGTTGCTTGAGTGATCACAGCGTTATGCTTATAATACGTTAAGGTAACGAAAATAACTGTTGAGTAGCTAGGGCTTATGATGTTGTGACGACGGCATGAGGCCCGGCGGTAATACGGAGCCGCTCGCCAAGTCGATAAAGGTGCGAGTGGGAATCGCGAGGTCGCGTCCGCGTTACTACTACAGAAATGCCAATTAATTTAAAACAACTAATCAAAATAAAATACTTGAATTTCTGCAGATGAAATTAAAGATGTGCGTAGTATTTTATCAGTTATTTGATGCAAGGCGCGTGGCGCGCGGCGGCGGCGACGTGTTAAAGCCTGGTGATGGTATCTGCGAGCCCGCGGCTCCTTCATCTCGCCGCGGCCTACCGCCGCCGACGCTCAGCACTCCTAGATCTCGCTACTTCACTAACTGAATTTACTTGATGATAATAATCGCTTATTTAAATCGTTTTGCTTTATCTTTATTGTTACGTATAGCTACGTGAAATTACTAATCGCTATTTGCATTTCTCTGTACTTATTAGAATAAAATATTTGTAGGAATTATACTTACATATTAGAAGTTTAGTAGCGCTCTCTGTCGACGAGTGGGAGAAAAGTTAAAACTGAGGGGTGCTTCTGAACTGGGGTGGAGCTCTCGGAAACGCTAACACCGAATACTGACATCTACCGGAAAAGTATGAAATCAACTTACTTACAAGTGACCTGCCTAGTGTCGAGGTAAAGTTTTGAGGTTTGAAGTTTTCACCACTGGCGGGCATCGTTAGTTAGAGATTAGAGTGGGACTATCGTTTGTACTTAATATAATATATATAACCGGAGAAGAATTGCTCTTGCCTATGACGACCCTATTGCAACTAAGCTTTCAAAGTACTCCCTCTGTTTTTGATATCATGATCCCAAGACCTACTACTTAATACTAATTAGTGCCCAGGCTAATAAAGACTTAAGCATCTTCCGTTTTTGCCCGTACTTCCTAAGTTTGTATACCAAAACAACTAATTATAGCGTCATATAAACTCAATCTATTTACAATGATTAAATAACCCTTCTTGCAGTCGGATAAAAAGTCGACAAACCGACTCAAGTAGGCCTATAAAATAGTAGATTACGTGACTAGGGGATAAAGCAGTGTCTTTTAGTCGAGGACAGCATGTTGAATACCGAACGAAACGAAGATTGCTAAGTTTCAATCTCAAACGTCAGTGAGGGATTTTTATAATTAACTCCCGAGCAAATTCTACGGAATTTTTCAGTCAGAAAGAAGACTTAATAAGTGAGGTTATGCGAGATACGACGTTTTTATTGACATTTATCATCATCATCATCATCAGCCTTTTTTTTTAATGCTGGGACTCAAACCTCCTCTCTAGGAGAGGGAATGAGCTGTAATCCACCACGCGGGCCCAGTGCGAGTTGGTTTATGTCAGATGTCTTCGAATTTTTGGTTCTTGGGCATGCCTTGTTTTGTGAGCAGTGGTAGTGAATTTTTTTGATTTGGAATTTCACACAATAACTCCTCCAGCTCTAAGATGTAGTGAAAGGGCGTATCAGACTTTACTGACTAAAACCACACCTCTGTCCTTAGTTACCCTCTCGTTCAGGCAGAAACTCACCGCGGCCCAGTGGGCATCGACGCTGTAGGATTTCTACGGTTTTGCTGACACCTCTTAGAGGCGCGCGTATAATAATAGTCGCGGTCGACAACTCGGCCTCCGTCCGGACAATTACTAGTCGGAGGGTGAACTATCCATTGCTCGTCGTCCGCAACCCTACGGTGACTGTAATTGGGGTCGGGGTCTCCTTCGCTAGCAGTACTGCTTCGTAGATGGAGGCGACCGCCTCTCAATCCCTCTGTCGTATCCTTCGGCAATTAGGCTAGGCGCTACTGAAACTGAAAATCTATTTTGAAGTCTGATATCGGATAAATAATCGTTTGTACTCTAAGCCAGAAAGGCCCATAGAAAGGAGTAATATAATGTCAGTGTCTACACCCAGTATTTTTTATACTATCTGGACTGTTAAAGTCAACATCAAAAACGTACCGAAGAGTAAAGTCAAAGTCAAAATTAAAAGATTTATTTCACATAGGCCTACATGGGCACTTATAAAAAGTCGGAAGCGTGCACGGTTCCAAATTGGTCGTTTCCTATGGAGAAGAACCGGCAAGAAACTCCATGGTTACTCTTTAAAAAAAATGGTTGTTCTTGCAATATTTCCATATTACAGTAATAATAGATGTTATGTAAGACCAGTGTAGACCGGTCTACATTGTACTCAAAAGAACAAAAAAAAATGATAATTTAAAAAAAATGAGTCAAATTATGAAGTAATCTAAGAATTCGCAGAGTCTACTGTGTTCCTCCATTGACATTATAAAAAAGAGGCTATATAAAAAAAGCTAAAAAATAATAATAATTACAACTGTCAATAAATGAGACAAAAAAAATACGAATTTAAGGTGGTGGTGATCTACTCATGTAGTTGGGGTCGGATAATATAAAAAATATTGCAAGAGCAATGTGTTAGAGAAGAAAAAAAGAAATAATAATATGAATATATTACAACACAGATGGAGCAGTTAATAGATACATTTACACAATATTATGAGTTACCAGGGGGCCACATGTGCAGAGGCAATCATTGCCAAACAAGCGTGTCTTCGACATAGTCTTTAACCTTGTAAAATGCTTTTTTGGTTACGACACGCTTAATATGGGTTTCAAACTTTCCTTCGCTAAGTTCAGTCACCGCTTTTGGTAGCTTGTTATAAAAGCGTATGCTATTTACTAAAAATTACTTACTGGTCTTGGCTAATCTCCATTTGGTTAATACAATTTCGTGTTTACTACGAGTATTTATGTTATGAAAATCGCTTCTAATTTTGAAAAGTCCTAGGTTTATACGGACATACAGTACAAAAGCGTGTGTTATCTCTTTCTACTAGTTCTTACTACGGTGCAATGCTGTTCTAAGAACTTTAAGATGTTACGAGTATTAACACGTTATATACATATACGTTCAAAAAGTGTTAATTAATATGTAAGTGTAAGTGTTATTAAAAGTTCCCAATATGCTTACCAAAAAGAGCAATGGGAAGGAGTGTCCTTAATGATGGTTAGAAAGTAGCAAATTTCTATACATATATATTGACGGTGAAGTACCAGTAATTTTTCGACAAAATCACAATTTACCGCTGCGAATTTAAATCGTTTTTCCGTATGATTTTGTAAAATCTCCGAAGTGTTTTTTTTGTTGCAACTACATTAAATTAAAATGTGAAAATACCTCCTAACTAAACCATCGTGTCTATTTCATGGTTACTCAAACACTAGTATATACTATACATAACGAGGGTCTTAAGAGAGACGAGAACGGTAATCACTAATTACTCACGTGTATCATACGACGTTTTTCAATACACTTGTGAAGAAAATAACTGTAAAATTAGTAAACTTTGGTGGCTGTGTTTTCATATGCGCGCCCATTTTTTATTTATTAACTTTTCAATACACTTACTGAAACGAATAAACGGGGTTTGACCGGCGACTCGTGTGGGTCGACCTGCGCCCATCCTGATACTGTAATGTATTAAAATTATGGCGGGAGAGAGGTTGAAAAATAAGGTTTTAACTACATTATAGCACTAGTGCGTAATGGTAATCAAAATGACACAGTTTGGTAACAAGGGCCATTATGTACCTAAGTGCAGTGCAATAAGAGTCACTTTCTGAGCAAGTGTGTCGAAAAATATAATAAAGTAGTATATAATAGTAATTAAACCAGAAGTTATTATTATTCTCATAAATTAAACAATTATTTCAGATTTCACAGACAGTTAGGAGTTACTGGTGCTTCGTGGTCGATTTATAGAAATCTGCAGCATCTATTAACATGAAAACCACGGATATCTGAAAACCCTGTAAAGATAAAAATAATAACAAAATGTGCCTAAATTAAAGTTAAAGATAGAGGTAAGAATTTAGAGGTAAAAACTTCAAGGCTAGGTTGAATAGGCTCTTAATAAGCTAATGCGCCTCACCATCAACGATTGCATCACTGCTTACCATCAGGTGGGATCGCAGTCAAGCACGGGTTTATATCAATTAAAAAAATATATAAAGGAACACATTACCTCTTTCTAGTTGTCTTTCTCGGTACATTTTTCCCGTTTTGCTTGTCAATAACAAATATGAACTTAATTTTAATGAAAATAAAGTAGTACACTAGAGTTTATAATATTGTTCCGTAATCAATCCAGTTAGTCCGTAGGGTATACAAGATCCTTCGTCGACACAAATGATAAAAAAAGCCTTAGGATCAGGTTCTCAAGTTCCTAGGAATAAACTCGTTACTGATTGCAGTAACCAATAGATAACCTAAAATAGGTCATGACTAAAACTTATTTTTATACACCGCTAAATTTAAATCGTTTTAATCCCGTGGAGGGTCGATCCAGAACATGAAACACTATCGATTTGTAAAGATAAAATTAAAAATAGAGTAGCTCTTTTTTAAAACTCGTATTAATTTACGCATGTACGAAATTAATCTCTTAAGAAAACGTCAGCTGAGCGAGTCCAATGACCTGTAGGTAGTTAGTACGCAACGCCGACTACTTTAACTGTGTATATCTCATCATCTAGCGCTAGATTTTCTTGTATTTTAAAATAGAAAAATATAACTCATTTTTAAGCCATATCTCAACTTACTTAGCTGGCTTCAAATTGCTTTAGAGTAGACAACTAGAAAAAGTAGAAAAACAAATTACCTAGTTACTAGTCTCGACCTTCTTCAGCTTATGTTGTGAACCCAACAACGTAAGCTGACGAAGGTCAAGAATACCACATTCTTCAGCAGCTGATGGTCTTCACTTTTTCATGTACTTTCTTATATCAAAAGTTTAATCCGGGTGGCGACTTTGTAGTGTTGACTCAAACAGTGTATCATTGCAAATGATCCTCTTGACTCGTTTTCCAACTGACTTAAGAGCATCAAGTTGTTTTTTGTCAGATCTGTCCCAGGGATGAGAGCAGTACTCCATACACGATCAAACTGCTGCTTAATAGAGGTTGTGCAACTTTTACTTTTGCCCATCTTTTTAGCAGCCACCTCAACTTTTGCCTCTGTGTATTGGCCAAAATTGAGAGTAGTCAACATTACACGAAGAAGCTCAAGATGGTCACGTGCGATGTCTACGTAGAACCACCAAAACCACACGGTCAGAGAAACCCTCGCAGGTTACCCACGCCTCCATCCGACGAATACTTATCTCGGATCGCTGGGTCCGCGAGTTGCGCACGAAATGTTGCGTCAAATTAACAGCGTGAATCTTATGTTGCTCTACAAATCTAGTTGCCATATAAAATGTATGAAGACCGACCGACGCATCCAGATAGGTGTACATTGGCTCACGTGGGCCTGATATACTCGTAATTCTACCTGTAGTAATGCTAATGTAGCACAAACTACCTTTAGCAGTAGGAAGTGGGTTAGGGAGCGATACGGTCAGAAATATTTGCCTACAAACTGATATTATTGTCTTTTTTTTTTCTCGATTCATATTCCAACTGACTGATATGCATCGATGGTCACTACAATTGCTTTGTGTTATCGTAGTTATGGTTTATATTATTTTTAGTTCTATTACGAATAAGCAGCGATTTACTTCGAGGTCTTATTTAATCATACCTCTAAAATAACCGGCCAAGTGCGAGTCGGACTCACCCATAAAGGGTTCTGTAGCAGCAAGTAACATAATTATAAAAGTTCTTGTAGTTCGTTGTAACTTTGATCGATGTTTTAATACTAGTCGGATATCTATGATACTAGTGTATTTTTTTTAGATTAATGACGTATTAAAAACCGGCCAAGTGCGAGTCGGACTCACCCATGAAGGGTTCCGTAGCAGCAAGTAACATAATATAAAAGTTCTTGTAATGTGTTGTAACTTTGATCGATATTTTAATAATAGTGTATTTTTTTTCGATTTATGACGCATTAAAAAAAACTGCTTACTAGATTTCGTTCAAACCAATTTTAGTTGGCAGTTTTTATAGTAATGTACATCATATATTTTTTTTAGTTTTATCATTCTCTTATTTTAGAAGTTAGAGGGGGAGGGACACACATTTTACCACTTTGGAAGTGTCTCTCGCGCAAACTATTCTGTTTAGAAAAAAATGATATTAGAAACCTCAGTATCATTTTTAAAGACCTATCCATAGATACCCCACACGTATGGGTTAAATGAAAAAAAAATTTTTGAGTTTCTTTTCTAAGTATGGGGGCTCCCAAAATTTATTGCTTTTTTTTTATTTTTGTGTGAAAATCTTAATGCGGTTCACAGAATACATCTACTTACAAAGTTTCAACAGTATAGCTCTTATAGTTTCGGAAAAAAGTGGCTGTGACATACGGACGGACATGACATGACGAATCTATAAGGGTTCCGTTTTTTGCCATTTGGCTACGGAACCCTAAAAATGTCATGTAAAGAGGAGAGATGAAAATCATGTTGCTAAAAGAGTTATGAATTTACATGTGGATGGATGGAGAGGGAGAGGGAGGCCAAAGAAAGATGGATGGATTGTGTGAGAAGTGATATGAAAGAAAAGGGAGTTAGTGATAGCGTGACGAGTGACAGGACAGAATGGAAGAAAAAAACGTGTTGCGCCGACCCCAAATAAGATGGGACAAGGGCAGGAAGAAGAAGAAGAATGACGTATTAAAAAAAAAACTTTTTTATATTGCTTTAAGGTTACTGAATAGAAAAACAAGAATATGTTTTTTGAATTAGCTCTTATTTTGGAAATATACCTAATATACAAAATTTGGCTTCTAGTAACACGTTAAAGTACAAAACATTTTATTAAAAAAAACTATAATAATTATTTCCTATTATTTTTTGCTTTTTACTTATATAAAATTGGAACAATTACAATTTAAAAAAAAATAACATATTTATTTAAGATTTTCTCTTCTTTTTCGTTTGTCTTTTGTAATCACTGTTATGGGTATCTCTTTTCAAATTCCAGCAGTAGTCCGCTAACATTGACACATCCCATCGGCCCTGGTATCTCTTTTCCATTGTCGAGATATCTTGGTGGAATCGTTCACCATGTTCGTCACTTACATCACCGCAGTTAGAAAGGAAAAAATCAAGATGAGAGTGAAGAAAATGAATTTCACAACCTATGACGATTGTGAGGCTGTAGGCTCATTGTAATTAACTTCCATTGAAATAATCTCTTCTTCAGAATCTTCCTGGTATTCTTCGGGAGGTCGAGGAATAGGCAAATCGATTCCGTGTGGTACAGGTCACGATACAGAGGCTGGGTTCCTTCTATTTGGCAGAATCTTGATACTCCGATTTTTATTTGGCATAACTCACATGGCATAATCTTATTTAATCGAATATTTTTAAGGCATAAAAATTATTTAGCATAACTTTTGTTTGGCAGAATATTTACGTGTCCGAATTTACAATGGCATACTTTTATCTTGGCAGAATTTTGTTTCGCATAATTACCTTTGCCATAATTAATATTATGCATAATTTTGTTTAGCATAACATTCATTTAGAGATATGATTATTTGGTATGGGTGCATATTTGAACATCAAAAATTAAAATAGATGTATCTTCTTGTAAAAATTAGTGTTCAAAACATCAAAAACTTATAATATATGGAATAAAACTGATAATTTAAATAAAGTAAATTTATGCTGTCGAATGGTTAGATAACCTACGTGCAATGTATTTAAAATCGAATGGTCTGCAAAAGTGACATAGAATGTTCTAAATATAGCATGTATTGGTAGCATTTTCAATATTAAATTAAATTTGTGTCATATAAAGTCAATACGTTGTGCTGCAAAATTTTGTGACAGAAACGAATCGCTGCGAAACCGACTTTACGCAGTCTTGTCTGCCCTACCCCTAGAGTGTAATTTAAACCCGCGTAGGCGCGGAGGGATAGGGCGGCCCGCGAGCTGAGGAGCAGGTGGTTTGAAGGCCCGCCACCGCGGCTGAGGCTGGCCGGCGAAGCCGGCCAGCAAGCCGAAGCTGCGGTGGTGAGCGTTAAAACCATCTGTGACGATAAGCTCGCGTGGCGCCGCCCAAACCCCGCAGCGCCGGAGCCGTGACAGAAACAATGCTTGCTGCATGTTGCATGCCTGCTTGCATGCTGCATGCCTGCTTGCATGCTGCATGCCTGCTGCATGTTGCATGCCTGCTTGCATGCTGCATGCATGCTGCATGTTGCATGCCTGCTTGCATGCTACATGCATGCTGCATGTTGCATGCCTGCTTGCATGTTGTATGCCTGTTGTAAATCAGTTCTGCCTTTTAATGACTATCGATATAAAATGTATGCCAAAAGACGATTCTGACTGTGAATTTTCTGCGATATGATGGTTCTGCTTTTTAATTATTATGGATATAAACATTATGCCTAAAGATGATTCTGACTAACAAAATTATGAGTTTTGAATGTATGACAACTGAGTGTATGCGAAATGATTTTCTGCGAAATGAAGTTTATGCTATCCGTTGTTATGCAAAACAATATTATGACGTAAAAAGTTCTGCTATAAAAGGTAGACCCACAGAGGCTACGTCAGGGTATACTACGGTTCGTTTCTTTTTTCGTGATATACCGTGCCGGATGAGTGGAGTCAAGCAAAAGTAACAGTCATTCGCATGATTGGTAGGTTCCCTCCACATCATTGGCACACCAAAAGGCAATGAACGTTTCTTTTTGTTTAGCCACTTAATCAGATTTGTGGAGCAAGTTGTGCAACTAAAATGTCCAACCTTTGTCTTGGTTTTTAATTTTAATTCCAAAATAATGGAAAGTAAGCAGTTTCTAAACGTTGTGTTATTGAGCATCTTTGGTAAGTAAGGGTCACCTTACCACAAATGTAGCAGAAATTGTCTGCACTATTAACACATTTATGCGAAATAACGAAAACTGTAGATTTTTCACTAAAAATTTAAAAAAACGGTAACAATTTCACGTTTTAACTGTTGAACAAAACACAGTCAGTGTTAAACGCAACAAACAAATGTGAAATAATAAAAAATTTCCGCGGGTAATCACTAAATATTTTGAGTTATCATCATTAATGTGATATATCTGTCGCGCTACCCGCTATTATATTTATATGACATAAATGCACAATAAGAGCTAACTATGAATTTTAACTTGTATATTTATGTTCAGCGAGTGGAATACAATCAATATAGTATATTTTCATGTAAAAGGCAATTTTGATGTAGACCAGTGTAGTTAATACTGTATTTGTTTTAGATTTCGATCTCGTTAAAACCACAGACTTATATTGTTCAAACCAACAACTCGTTCAAACCTACAACGTTTCCTGTCAATATTACCCGTCTCATGATCCACTGAGCTTTAGTTTGCCTCCTTCATTTCGAAAACCGCATTCGTTCTTCGATAGCAGGTGCTTCTATTTCTAAAAGTTAAAGTCTCTTGCTCACTATAACGGTCGACCTTGCTTTGTTCTAAAATACACGGAATGCGCTTCAATTTTCAATCTAATCCATCGAATCTGCACTTATGCGATTTGTCGCTAGCAATGAAGTAAGAGCCAGCTATAGGTATGAGGTCCAGCCATTTGATGCCAAGGTACGAAAGTCATTCTGCGCTCCCATCCTTGACTTTTGTTTAGACTTCCTAGAAACACTTTCATTTCGCGTAGTACCTACAGCTAAGGAATTTTCAAACGAGAATAGGACCGATTCCTATGTTTTGACGTCTCGTCGTATTGTCAAATCGAAGAAATTTTAGCAAAATTGAAGAACTCAGAGATGAGTAAAATCGAAGAACTGGATTCTGATTAAACTTTTTTCGTTCACAGTTCTTAAATTAATTACTTTTTTCTTAAATTAATTAATGTTTAAAAATTTCTTTCCTCGATTTGACAGTAAATCGTCACGTCACAACATGGCGGGCGATCCTATTCTCATTTGGAACGCATTGTAATGTCCTATCGGAGTCAGTTTTCTCATAGCTACTACCTGGAGGGTTTTAAATTCAAGAGTGAATAGGTTACTTCTAAGCAAGCGTTCTTTATCATCGTCTACATTATGCTTATGCTTACCAGAAGGTGAGATGGTGGTCAAGCGCAAACCCATCAATTATTAAAAAAATATGAAGGAACAGGAGTTGCTAAGCTAAAATTTTAAAATAAAGACTAAACTCTTGTTATTTTGAATTTTTTCTACATTTAAGAAATTCCTGTAACAGTAAATCGAATTTAAAACCAAAGATCATAAATACACAAATAACAACACAACGTGTAGTACCTAATCATAATACATTTTTGTCTATAAGAAGGACTCATAGAGCAACGTTTCATAGAACTGTTAATACATTCAAATGATAAAATAACATAGGAAACATTGAAAGTTAGTAGTTGATTATAATAGTTGCAGTAGGGCGTGGCGCGTTGGGCGTCGCGATGGGCGGTCCGTCCCCGCCCCCGCACCCACGCGAGCACCCACCCAGCACCCAGCGCTCAAACAACCATCCATCCGTGCATCTGTGCATCCAGGCATCCGTGCATGTTGGGTACAAGCACTCACTACACTATTAACACTGGTGTGTTTATTATATTTAACTGGCTGAACCGTCTGAATTGTCTTAGCTATGAACTGTCAAATACGCAAATAGACGTAGTTTTTTTTTTATCTAATACTAGGTACTTTTCTTATTTTTCCTTTCCCTAAAAAAACTTCTACAAATTATTAAAACACTTAAAAAAAAGATTCATGAAATCGGGAAAGTCGTTGTCAAGTTTTAGAGTGACCAAAGGTATTTCCCTTGGGATACATTTTTATATACAATTGCCTCTCTTAGAAAGGACGCCTGAGTCCCAGCACTGAGAACATTAAAACGGCTGATGATGATGTAATTGTAGGCATATCTCTCATTTGGTGCAAAGATGATGACTACACTTTTATAAATTTTACGGTAGATACTAAAGTTGTGACATTTTTATTACAATCGTTGTAATTTTAACAGTGAGTTTGTTTTTGATTGTAAAAACGCTTCAAAATGCCTGCTGTAAAATTTCTCCCTTTAAACCTTATCTGCATTGCTGCACCAAATAAACGATACACTCAGGTAGATCATGTTTGTCTCCATGGCACTCACTTCTGTGTTCATACACAAATAATTATTCTCCTTGGGTGTGACTTCCTATACCGCTAACACTGGTAGAAACTGTAACAATCCATCAGCTCATGTATCAATGAAAGAGAACATATCTTCATCTTGTACTACATCATCTTCCTCCTAGCCTTTTACCATCTAGCTTCCAGGGTAACTGGATGCGGCTAAAATCCGTGTTTTACGTGGAGTGACTGCCTATCACACCTCCTTCCTCCTGCCTACTCCTTTTAAACACTGATGGTCAAACTTTCAGGTGTTTGACTATCTGTAACGACTGTCAAACATCTACGATCACGGCACGGGTGTCAGTAATGTCCTAGATAAACTTAAAAAGGTACATATGATTTAGAAAAATAACATTGCACGGTTTGGAATCCGCAGCCTCATGCATGAGACGCGGATGCTTTAATTGAACCATCACATCATATTGAACTGATTGTACAGCATGTCCAAAAATTTTGAAAATACATAAGTAAGCAATTTATGTCAGTAATATTAAAT
Source organism: Mythimna albipuncta (assembly GCA_929112965.1). NCBI lineage: Eukaryota > Metazoa > Arthropoda > Insecta > Lepidoptera > Noctuidae > Mythimna > Mythimna albipuncta. The sequence continues at coordinate 20,280,888 of OV815959.1, read as the reverse complement.
GTGTTTATTCGGTTATAGTCGCAGCTAGGTAAGTCGCTCTATAATGATGTCTAAAATGCGTGAAATGAACGGCCGCTGGGCGACCACCCAAAAGTAGGAAGCTCATCCGCTGCAAGCTTCGGTCTCGGTGAGAAAGGGTGGGACCAGACCACTTGACTCACGTGTCGGATCAAGGCATATTTAAATTAATCAAAATATTTTGAAGCCTACTGTTGATAATCCTCACAGACAAGACGCCAGTTCTTATTGGTCATATAATGAGACGTTGTTGAAATTAGAGGATTCGTAGAAGCCGATAAAATAAGTTTTGCCACATGGAGGTCTCAAATTGATTGCTTTGAAGGCATCAAAGCACCCAAGAACGGACTTAAAGTTAAAAAATAAAAACACATGAATCTGGTATGTAAATTTTGCGATGTGTTAATTTTATAAAGCCCATTAAGCGGAAATACTTCAAATTGCCTTGATATGGGTAAGTAGTAAGTATGCACCTAATACCTAAGGTTGCGGTTTTAAGGACGCCAGGTAAGATGTGGCGACATTATCATCAAGTACCATGGAGGTATTCTGAAACATTTTATAGAAACACATAATCGAATTTCGTGGTGCTGTGGCTAGCGCCAAACACACCAGTCACGATTCCATCGGGCGTCCGCGTCGGTACAAAATCGCATTCACACCTTTATTAGGTAGTCATCAAGAATCCTCATTGTGGTCAAGATTACGTTTCCTAATAGAAGCCCGTCTTAGATGTTTACATTCATAGCAACTTGCTTGAAAACCCAAACACAATTTAAACTGTACCAAACGTTCCTAATAATTCACGCTTGAAGCAGTTAGAGGCGAATTTCTCAGAATAAGAGACTGGTTTTTAAAATGATTATATTCTTTGATTACATGAGAGTTGAGACTGTAATGGGTGTGAGTCACAGTTTGTGAGAACCTTAGCTGCGGCTGTATTACTTGCCGGTAGGTACTCACCGAGCTCCGAGTCGTGGCCTACGAAATCTTATCATTAATCAAATTGTTTTGTTGTGCTGAGATTATTTATTTCACACCAGAACTCCTATACCCTAACGATGTAACTATTCGTGGACCTACTGAGACGTGCTTTACAAAATTGGTTCTAGGTAATGACCTTGATTTCTCGATTAGACGATATCCAAAATGCAATCAAGTGGTATTTTGGCTGTGTAACCGCAGAGCGTGGCCAGGTGGAAGCGGTGCCACCGTGCCGTGCCAACAGTCACGGAGCAGGTGATCGACCAAACGACGCAGACGTCTTCATCGACGCGTGCGCAACTAATCTCTCACCCCCAACTCATCGCCACAGTGAAACAATTTGAATGTAATCACTTATCGGCTACCTATTATACACTAAATCTGCTTGCAATCAAAACCACTTCCGTACTTTTTTTCATGGCTACACCGCCTCGCAGCTGAATGGATGGTGTTAAATTGAGTATTTTGTGTCGGTAGACTTTTTATAACTGTAATCGTTACGACTTTATTGATGAAGGTTCTAGTCATTAAAGAGCTGTAATCGATTATTCTGTTTAGTTTCGGATAATTACAAATCGATAAGTATAAACAAGTAATTAACATAGATGATGTTTATAGAGTTGGCTCGTACGTAGGTAATGTTTGGTGTTTCGAGTCCTTTGTTCTCGGTGGCTATTGTGCGTGTGGCGTGCCTGTTGTCGGAGGTTCATCTTGAGCTCCGGCATTTCCTGCCAGTTTCCAGAGCGGTCCTATGGCTATTGTTATTGTTTAGGCGCATTCGCTCATTGCTGCTGACGGTTTTGAGTTAGTTTATAGTTCGGCATTCTGTACAACGACTGAACATGCATTTCCTGTATTGTTAGCAAACAACGGACGGTACGTAAGTATCTGCCGTTGTTTAGTTGTCTCGGTACCTAACCTGATAGGTGTTGAGAATAGTTTCCGATCATCACGTTTAATAAGTATTATATCTTAATGAATTGACGTTACATAGATAACTATTTTTTTTTAGATGCGAAATAAACAAATAACTTCTCACACTCTGGGTGGAGTAAGAGAGCATGTCAGACTTTTACTGACTATAAAACACCTGTATACCTTCAGCTGCATTTGGTTTTCGAGGGCCACGGTAACTTTTTCGTACAATCCTATAACTCTGGATTAGGTAATTACGTAGATACCATTAAGAATAAGCGGATATGAAGAGAACCATGCAATTTTTATGTAACTTAAACAAAATAATAGCTACCAGCTTTCATTTAGACAAAAATAAAATTATTATGTTAAAGCTGCAGATTTCACCTCGTTATTTGGTAAATTAAGCTGTTAAACAATGTGCAATATAATAAATCATGGGTGATTTACTGTTTTCTGGCACACAGTTAAATAAATGAATGAAATGGCCCCAGTCTCGTAAGAACAGTTAAAAGGCGGAAGTCCATCTAGTCGTGATCTCGAGTGGAGCGGCGCGGGTCGGACGGGGCTGCCGGCGCGGGCCGGACGATGGCCGGACGCACGGACCACTGCTGGCCACTTACGAGGGCGAGGCTTCCTGTACTACTCGCATAGGCCGTAATACAAGTCCCTTTTATGCAAATAACTTTGGTCTTAGAAATTCTAAGTTATTTTCCTTTTGTGAAGATGGCCTTTGTTGCGCAGCCAGTTAGGTTTCAGGACGTCATTTTTATTTTATGACGCATTTTCTCCTTCCTACATTCAACGAAGATAATCATTTCTATTCTGAAGACATGATTCATTGCACCTCGATTGTTTTGGAAAACGTTTACTAGGATCTCAAAACGAGGTGATATGCTGTGTTCAGTGGCTGGCATGGCCAATTCGCCACGTGAGAAGGAAAGATGAAACGCATGTTACTAAAAAAGATGAGAGATAGTGGATAGATGGAGAGGTGGGCCAAGGAAAAGATGAATGGATTGTGAGAAGTGAAATGAAAGAAAAGGAGTTATAGCCCAACGGGTGACAGGAAAGAACGGTAGACAAAAACGTGTTGCGCCGACCCCAAGTAACGTGCGACGAGGGCAGGAAGAGGATGATGCGCAGTTGCAGTGGCAGTGAAATAAAGCATACGGTATGGGTATGGTGAACGGAAGGCCTTGCGTTCTTTGAGTTTAGAGTTACCTCTAATGACGTCATAGGGTAACTACTCTACGCTGGCATTTTTGAACGCGAGCGAGTTCAACTATCAATGTCAAGCATATGGCTGCTTACACCTACCTAGGGTAGGTTGATGTAAGCAGCCTTATGCTCAGAGTTAAAGTTAGTTGGATCGGAGCGAGGAGGAGTGTCGGGCGGTCGTGTCCTTTTGCGAATCAGTAATGCTGGCAAAGGAGGAGGCCTACCGCATCAGGCAACGGCGCTCACTGCACCCTAGCCGCCGGGATCCCGATCCCCATTTTCGGCCACCGTAGGTGCGAGCTTGTCTATGAGTAGCTCGCTGTCCGACCGTCCGGTAAATGTCCGGACCGAGCCCAAGTCGTCGGCGCCTCAAGGATTTGTCGGCAACAGCAGGGGCCCAGCTGGGTACAGCGAAAGGTAGCTCGGCCTCGATATGAAAGACAAGAAGAACCATAGTGGGTTTTTTTGTCAGGAAGAGTCTGACAATATCTCCCGCTCCGCCCAAGGGCGGTGGATGTCATTTGGATGATTTTTACTCACCAAAAAAAAGAGGTAGTTGGGTTAATTCTAGGGTAGCTACTCGAGTTATAAAAGAACGACCCTTGGTTGCAACTCTACTCCGCTCTGTTTATTTTTGAACGCATGGCAGGTGAGGTCGATAGGTACTGCAGCGTCACACGCCCCGCTACCGGAGCGACTCGTCCCTGCTTGTTCAGTTGTTCACCAGTAAATTTCCAGTCACCAATTTGAAATATGTTTAAACTATTATAATATTAAGTAAAATTCTCCTTCAAAACTAAAATATAACAATAAAAATCCTACAATTTTAGCAATAGTCAAGCTTTGTTACTTTCATGTGTAGGACCCGTTAACCGTAGGTATGTAAGTTACTTCCAAAGATAACCTCCTACAAACTATTATATCTTCTATTTATTAGGTACCTACTGATAGGCTCGCGTTTGACCACTGTCTCATCCGATGGTCTTTTCATAATATTAGTTTAGATGAACTTTCTACTTACTTCTTAAAAAAAAAAGAAACATGTAATAAAACTGCAGTAATCGGCAGAAAGAGCGTGGTGACACCGCGGGTCGTGCTCTAACACGGCATAACTCACCAAAGGTGGCAAAAAGCTGCGCGACGCTTTACGGTGACAATTGACGATCACGCGCGCACCACGGCCTCACAGACAAGTAAGTATCTATCGCAGAATACTTATTGTCACCAAGCAGACAGATTTTAAACAGACCCACGGTAATAAAATAAAGCTGATTTATTTAAAAGAAACACCTTTTATTGGACTAAAATACAAAAAGGAACTGTTTACTTTAAGGCGTTAAAGATTGATTTTCGATTTTACTTTAAAAGAAATTCTTTTAGTACTTTTAGACGGTATGCTTTTACATAATGCTAGGGGAAAATGGTGGCTGTTAAAATTATTCAACCGCTTCATATTATGTATTCATTTTCTGTAATGTTATCGTACGATTGAGTAGTTGAAACACGTTTAGTAGGCTTGGTAAAATAATTGGTCACAGTACTCCCAGTAGCTTTCAGTTTTGGGCGACCTCAGCTCAGCAGCCGGCAGGCAAGCCGCGCATGCGTCTCGGTTCGTTCCGCCACGCTCATGCCGCTGACCGTCTAGTGCACTATTACTGCGGAACAGTTTCCCACGGAACACTAACTACCTTATTTGTACCCAACACAAAACGTTGCGGTTAAAAAATTGTCACTCCTAGTCAAATCACAAAAAGCGTGGCATTTGGCAACAGAATATTATTGAAGTTTCTAATATTGTTTGGTATTTACAAAAGCAATAGAATTAGAAATCTATCTGGCAATTTAAAAAGGGCGTCTATCAAACAGCTTGTTGTTGATTGCTACCGGAATTGGAAGTGATTTGGGGTTCACGCCCAGACATGTTCACTTGGCTTTAGTTCAATGGAAAAATTAATGGGCAAGAAGCGATTAAGTAAAGCGTTTAAGCACCCCTATAAAATGCTCATGATAGTACCTACGTAGATATCACGCGCACAAGTAACAGTTAAGAGATCGTGGCAACAGTTTACGGCGGTACAGGCGTGAAACGTAGCACCGTGTGGTATCGGTCGCAGATCAACCGTCTTGGTCACGTGTGGCTCACTCCCACGTCTTAATTGACCCATTTCGTGTGAGATGCAGCGCTCACAGAGCCCGCGTCAGGGATACCATCGCCGCAGGACGTGACCCTGCCTATCGCGCACTCCGCACACTATACTATTCGACTGTCATTTCTAGATACACATTACTACGCTTTTGACAGCATGCTTGTCTATTGTTGTTTGCTCGTAGTAATTTATCAAGTTATTGTCTTCCCTGTGGCATACGCGTACATATATCTCAATACAAATAACTTTTATTTTGTTAAAGGCAAAAGCCACTTTGTTACGTTAGATATTCTAACAGTGAAAATATTTGTAACTTAGGAAATTGTAAATATTTATTACTTGCTGTTGTTTGGTTCTTAAAAATATTTTAATTGGGTATTTAAAATCATTTTTATGGAAAACGTGTGAATGCAAGTGAAATGTCATAAATTCATAAAACATAAGATGGTGGAGGATTCTGATGATATCAAGGCGGTCTCATTTTGTGTCCGGCAGTGTTTATTACACACTTACACGCTCGTGTCGGAATTTCGACACTTTAGGCCTCACTTAACTTTAAATTGTAGATGCCGTCACCCACCACACAATTTTGAGTTTTCTTTAACTTTTTTTTTTCTTCGCTTGCTTATGTTTAAGGGTTACGAACATTTACGATAATTTTACTATCTCTTTGAATTTTTGATTGTCTATGATATTGATACGAATAATGTGACCCAGGGCTAGGTTTTTCTTCGATCTACGAATCAGCATTGCTATCCAACGTGGCAAAGCTGCCAGCGTTCTGGACACTTTTCTCGTTGACACCGATGTGGATGTATTTTTTCATTCTTTTTATACCCGTTTGTACATACTATTTTTATTTGTATTATATATATATTACCTATAAAACTATTTTTTTAATTAATATTAAAATATTTATTACTTAGTTAAGTTGTTCTTTAGTATACGATGACTAATTGTGTAGTTACTATATTTTTCTGACCGTGGCTCATTCTTACGAAAACGTTCCACTAAATTCTAATCTAACCCTCAAAAAAACAAGTGTTGTAATGGGTGAAGTGTCGTATCATGGGCGGACCACCCTGCATCGCCGCTATCTCTTCGCAATCTTTACAAAAAACGTCACCCCCATCGATCTCTTTGTTATGTGGCCTTCATTTTACGCTCTTCGATGACTGTGAAATGTTCCCAATTATCTCTCAATTATACCGTGAACTACCCTTTGTATTAAAATTAAGGTTCAACCCTTAATTTGAATACCCTTAATTTAAAGTACCCTTTAAGCCAAGTTTTTAGAGATTTATTTTATTAGGACGTATTTACTTGATTAAACTGGGTCTAATATCGTTTATTAATGCTAAGGTTACAGTGGAGTACGAATATGGATTTAACTTTGTGAAAGACTGGTGCATATGATAGGTCTCTATAAAACCTGTATACCACCAGGTACCTGTATAACACCATCACTCTATAACACCAGGGCCCTCTGGCAGCTATTAGCCTGCTATGTAATACTTTTAAGGGCAACAAAATATATTGAATAGTAGTACTTACATATTTCTAATTAGAAGGTAATCTTCGAATCACTTTTCTACAACGCTCGCTCTGGTACAAATATTTTGAGTTACACGAATATAACGAATGAAAACGAGAAATACTTTTTGAAAAAGAGAAACTTAATAAAAAGTTACGGTTGTTCCGATTTTATTTTACATTCATCATTCAGTAATTTTACCTTTTGACTTTTGGGATTTGATTAGAAAAGTGTAATTTAAACATCCAGGGCTCCCAAGGGTTACAAAAAAATGCTTTGACATGATGAGGCAATAGGTTCTCGTCCTGCCCCACCACGTCCCGGCACTATCGATATTATGACACCAGGATTTCTGCATTAAGAGTATTTTTAGTCAAGGGAATAAACCAGCGAAGAGACGCGCCGAGTCGAATGCAGATTCCTTTCTACATGATGTTCATTGCTTGCTGCCGGCTTACATCTGGGAGGTGTCCAAACCCACACTAGTACACAATGGACTGTATGATAGCCACATAGAGAAATTTTCAGAAGGCATTAAGCAGCAACCGAGACATAGCATTCGCTAAACTGTACCTATCATTCGGGGAGCCAATTAGTAGAGGAGCGATGCAACGGTTCGAATTCCCACCGGCTGTCTAAGACGAGTCTAAGGTACCACTTATAATGCACCTGCCATCTTATCTCCTCACCTCCCTAGATGATGACACTGGTAGAGAATCCTTAAGGAATCTTAATTCCTTTGTAACGAGTGCGTAAAAAAAACAGGGGTGAAAGTAACTCATTTCGTCCCGAAATGGAGTTGGCGGCCGAGCGTAGCGAGGTCGCTAATTAGAGAGACTAAATGAGTTACTTTCACCCTGAGGTAAGCACTGTGCTTTTCACTACGAATACAAAAAAAAGTAAAAATAAAGTAAAAAGATTGTAAAACCTGTGTCGTACCTATGATTTTAGGTACTTAGGTATCTTTCTTTTGATTAAAAAAGAAGGTAAAAGGTTTCACTACTGCTTTAGCTTCTTCTTTTATAAAATTAGGCGTCAAATCACTATTTTAATCTTATAAACTTATCGTGTTTGAATACAAATCCCTGTTGTACGGAAATGTACACAAAACTCTAAAAAACCAACGACTAATTGCCACTTTCCCGCCATTTTGTTTTTTTTTTTCTGTGGCCAGCTATTCAGACTCATTAATAAAAAATTAGAAATTAATTTTAATCTTTTAAAAATTAAGTATTTTAAAGAAATTGTTCCCAAATAAGTCGCTTAAAAATATAATATTATTTAATTAATACTTATATTTAAGTTATTTCAATTTTATATCACGCTGTGATTGACTGGCTGTATGGAAAGTGGAGCATGGTTCAATCAAGGTTCAATGGAAGATAGAACTAGTTTTTTTTTTAATAATTTGACAGCTGTCAGTTGAAAGTAAAACTCCCTAGGGATGAAAAGTATTACTTTCCGCCCGCTCCTCAGGCAGCTTCAGACTTACTTTCAGAGTATGAGTAATGAAAAGTGATTTTATATCTTTCTCGAGACCACAATCAATATCATAAAATGACAAAAAGTTTAATAAACAAAATGTTAAACACAAATGAAATCATTTTATTATCATTACGAAAGTTTTAACAAAGGCTATTATAGAAATAAGCTCATGATAGAGATGTACGAAAGGCGTATGACGCAAAAAGTGACTTAAAGGGGAGAATATTGACGTGCCTAATCCATCGGAATGACGGCTGTCCCGTTGATTTATTAGGACGTGAACAGACGTATGTCCCAGTTCGCCGGGCCCCGGGAGACGCAGGTACGGACAAAAAATATTTGGGTGTTTGTTGACAACAAACCGTCATGCTCGGAAATAAATGTTTAAATACAGCATTTTTTCTAATGTGTAGTTTTATCGCGGTGTTTACGCAAATTGGTGTTTGGGGTATGTAACCATTTTTTACTTTATTTCAGTTTAAAAACATCTTTGGATACCTGCTGAGTGCCTAAAGAAAGTAATGTTTGGTGTATCTTATACTTAAACTTATTTTTCATTACTCATACTCTGAAAGTAGGTCTGAAGTTGCCTGAGGAGCGGGCTGAAAGTGATACTTTTCATCCCTAGGGAGTTTTACTTTACAACTGACAGCTGTCAAATTATAAAAAAAAACTAGTTCTATCTTCACATTTCTATTGAACCATGTTCCAATTTTCCATACAGCCAGTCAATCACAGCACGATATAAAATTGAAATAACATAAAGACAAGTATTAATTAAATAATGATATTGATTTATTTGTTCAACTATTTCTTTAAAATACTTTATTTTTAAAAGATTACAATTAATTTCAAATTTTTCATTAATGAGGCTGAATAGCTGCATGGCAGCCCGCAGAAAAAAAAAAAACAAAATGGCGGGAAAGTGGCAATCAGTCGTTGGTTTTTTCGAGTTTTGCTTACATTTCCGTACAACAGAGATTTGTATTAACACGTTATGTTTATCAGATTAAAATAGTGATTTAACGCCTAATTTCATAAGAGAAGAAGCTAAAGCAGTAGTGGAATACCTTTTACCGCCTAAATCAGAAGAAAGATACCTACTTAAAATCATAGGTACGACGACTCAGGTTTTACAAACTTTTTATTTTATTTTTAGTTTCCTCGTATTCGTAATGAAAAGCACAGTGTTTACCTCGGGGTGAAAGTAACCCATTTAACCCCTCGAATTAGCGACCTCGCTTCGCTCGCCCGCCAACTCCTTCTCGGGACGAAATGAGTTACTTTCACCCCTAGTGTAACAATGTACTATTACATTTCAGTGATTAGGTAATCACTACCTAACTGCGTCCGAAATTTTAACGATTGTGCTGTCAGTTCTGCAAACAAAGGATGAAAGTTTAATGACGCGATAGCGGATAGATTTCACGAGTCGTACAAATACAAATCAAGGGTTGAACATTAGAGTAAGTTCAGAAGAAGCGGGGGCGCAGTCAGCTCCGCATCAAATATTCAAGACGCTTGTGTTTGCCGCGCTCACTCCGCATCACTTGGGGAATTCGTTAAATTACAGTATTAGGTATTGTTATTGTACATCACCTTGTGTTTCCTGTGAAAGGGTTTTACAACGCAATAATTCTATTTCCCGGTACTTAGTTTATTTTAGACGGGATATCATCAAATAACTGGTGGTTGCCCGCAACACTAATTGACCCGACAGACATTGTCCTGTTCTAATATCTAATTTCTCTTCCAGTTTAACTCGATTTTGTTCCCCGTAACGTGACTAGATTTTATTTTCCAAAGACTCGAATGAACACAAAAAAATAGCCTAAATAATTCGGTCCTGCTTTTCTGAAGTGTTACGATTACCAAAGAATAGCCTATTTTTTTACCGACTTAAAAATAAGGAACTCAACAATTAGACACGCATTGTTACTTCTAATATTATTTAAAAAAAAAAAAAAAAAAAACCAATCCTGCGAGATCCGCGGGATTGCTGATTTGAATCCCGCAGGCAAGCTGGATCACGATTTTGATGCGGGATTGGATTCGAGGGTCGGACGGCGAGCTACCCATTCCTCGCCGTCCGACCGTTTTTGTTTTGTTTCTAGGCCGGTTTTCCTTACGATGTTTTCCGTTTTGAGAGTAGGAGTGATGGAAAAAACTACACGAAGTAAATAGCCTATTTGGGTTTGAATCCGTGACTCGTAAGTTGGTCGTTACCACAGGACCGCCACTGCTCTGCTGGGAACTCTCTTTACCACAGCTCTTTACACCGGGAACAGTGCAAGCTTCATTAAATATGGACCAATACGTGTAAGTGTCACGGCCTGGCTTATTGATACGTGCTGGTGATAAGGGAAGTATGTATTGTAAAACTTCTTGTTTATTGTGCATGCAACTAGAATACCAGAAGATTTTCGTTGTGTTAGTATTGGAATTGTTATGAGATGCAATCTTACTATGAATGATTTTAATAATACTCTCGCACAGTACATTCGACTATTCTCCTCTTTGCGTCGTATTCCTCAATGCTGCGGGTCTTCGGTACTTCCCTACTTGTGGTGCGGATCTGACTGTAACATTTGACTATGGGTTACCAAAAGAAACAAAACCTGGAACACTGGCTTTTAAAATTAAAGTTAATTCGCAATATGGCGTATTTTATTTGGAAGTCGGTAGGTAGTAAAACAGATAGATGATTGCTGCACGTATTCAACCGTACTGGACACCTGCTTCAGCACACAAAGCCATTGCAACAAATTTCAATCAAGTTGAAAGCGGGTTTTCTAAGTACTTAAGTACATTCTTCCCCACGGAATGAGACCTTACGACACGTTCAAATATTTTCATTATAGCAAAGATTTTATGTTCCATGACTTGGGTAGCTAATATAATCATGAAGCACCTAAGTCATATTTACTAAAAATAACGTAACACAAACGTGGTAAACCCACAGCGCCTGTAACAGCTGAAACTCAAACCCTTATCAAGGTGGACGACGCAGGCATGTCGCCCTGTAGATAAGGACCACTTTTTCATAATACTTTATTCAGGTTTGGAGATTTAGCTCAGTGACAGTGTAATAGACATCGTCAGGAGTGAGGTGGGCTCGCTTAAGTATTAATGTTTAACCCTTTCGCAGCGGGCGATGGCGGGCACCCGACAACTCGGTGTCAATCCTATCCCGCGAACGCTTCTACATATTTAATGTTCATTAATTTGTCAAGTTTGTATAATCCACGTGAAATGTGCGACTTTATTGAATAGATGTCGCGTTGTTTACAATATTGTGATATTTATTTTAGACCAATAGGCAGCTTAGAAGCAGATGAGCTGCTGTCTTCCTTCAGGCAACTTCTGCAGAGTGGGCTATCTGAAACTCCTATAACAAAGAGGTGCTTATTAGAAGTCCCGTGGTCAATGCTGTACAGTCAGTCGTAGGGCCTGTTTCGTGAAGCAGCCATTAACGGAGGGAAGCCTCTTTGGCCTGCCTGCAGTCACTATAGTGTAGCCATAGTTTCTGGTGTAGATCTCTGGTGCGTTTTCCCACTAAATTACGTTGGTACCCGAAGGGGAGCGACACAATTTGCGCGTCCTCGAAGCAATGTACTCTATTGCTTCGACCACGATAACGCATCCCCACATTCCGCTAAAGTCACAACAGAAGCCTATTTGAAGGTTCAAATGTGGAACTGATGGCGCAACCGCTTTGTAGCCCGGACCTCGCGGCTCGCACCCTGCGACTGCTATTTGTTTACAAAAGTTAAAAATAAACATTTAAAGGCACACTTTTTACGAGCGGAGTTTTTGAATCGGTAGTGAATGCGTTCCATAAAGCCATTGAAGAGGTCCCTAAAAAAGTGGTCCAACCGCTTTGTAGATACGGTGGTTTCAGCAAATAAAAAAATGCATTAATTGCGAGGGAATATATTTTGGAAAACAATAAATTTATCGTAAGTGTAATAATATCAGAATCCAAGAACTTTCTGTACACCCTTTCTGTACTTGTAATACAATATTACGGAAGTGATCCAAAACATTGTACAGAGGAAACTTAAATTACAACTAAAAAGTACATGTGTAAACTTTCCAGTTTATTAACCCAATAAATAAGAATCTTCAAAACCTCCTAAATTGTTATATATAAACAAATAATGACAAGCTTTATATTTACTAAGATCACGATTTAAGCTAACTTTCAGGTATTTTGCCACATGGAATGAAATTTTGCATGCAAACGAAATTCTCCCTTTTCACTTCCCGTAAAAACGTTGAATTTCCAAAAAAAATCTTTGCGTATACTAATAATACTTGCCCTTGTCATAAAAGAAACCCTTGTGCAAATTATGTTCCCAAGTCCAGTAGTTTCTGCTGTGCGTTAATGTCAGTCAGTTTCGTCTTTAGGTATGTATATCTATATCAGTGATCAATGATATAGTGAGATTCTACTGGTGAAAGAAAAAGAATGTTTAAAAATCGATTCTGTTATTTAGTTTGCTCAATACAAATAAAAATCTTTTCGCATTTTAAAATTAGTCTATAGATAAAATATCTGTCATATCTACAAAATGTCTCAATGAAACTATGAAAGCTTAGAACTACCAACCTATATGCATTTTGAAATTAATTTATTTGGCTCGTTTTACTAAGCAGAATCCCGGCGGACCAAATCTGGTGTCGGTTCTTCCATATTCCTCGAGTTTAACCCGTTAGGTTACAGCTGCGGTGTGGCGACTGGCCGGTAATCCCTCTAATATATGCACAACTAAAAGGAACCGCGCTATCGGCCCCCGAGGACCGATCCGCGCCCGCACAGTGACCATCACTAGCTCTCGTTTTAAATCATACTTTAATCCGCATTACAATAACGTTACGTAAATCTCATCTCCTTCCAGACAAAGCAAACTGATTGAATATAATACTCTATTGCTATTACTACCACTTACAAAGCTAAAAGGCTCACAAAGAGGCCTTTTCTCGACAAAGAGACGTTCATGAAAAAAAATGAAAAAATGTACCTACGTAGAACAAAGTATTTGGCGGAGTGCATTGTGTTCAGCGAAGTTTGGTGGAGCGGAGCGGCGAGACGCGCGCAGAGCGCCGGCGCCCATTGGCCGCGCCCACACCGTGGGTGGAACGAGGAAAATCTAAATCCAGTTTTCCTTCGACGCTCTAGATTTGAAAAGCTTTTAGCGTCATCTTCCTGTCATTCGACTCATCACTCGAGGCGCCTGGCGTATTTGCGACTGTCGAACTGATGTGCGATATGTCAATTTGTCGTCTGATTACTCACGCTCTCACGCTGGGGACTTCCTGAACTCGTACACGAAGATATATACTTCTATAATGTGGTGTTTGTGGCAAGAGCAAAATAAGTAATTTATGGAATAAAAGAATATCGCATATGACTTTGATGTTAAGGTAAGTAAGTAGGTCATATCGCAAATATAATATTAGTAGCAACCGAAGCTACCGTCCAAATGGCTTAGAAAATTGCAGTTGCTCTCTTGTCACCAAAGAAAATTTGTACTTAAGTGTAAAATGGGTATTCTTCGAAAGCTAGAAAGAGCGAGTGGGTGCTAATGGGGGAGGTCGTGTGGGCGGGGCGGCGGGCAGCGGGGCGGGGCGGGCGCAGGGTGCAGCACCTCGGAGCGGCTCGCCCTCCGCAGCGCTCGGCACAGTCGCGCAGCACTCGCCGCTCCCGGCGCGCGTCCTCGGAGCACGCACGAGCACGGGCACGACGACCACCGGCACACTACTCCCTCATTATATCATTTTGCCGATACGGACGACACTGGCCTCAAGCTCACAGCCACCTGTAATCGGAAAACAAAGGTGCGTGCCAAAAATGATTGTCGCTAATTAAGCCGATCGGCAGCAGGCACCCAAATAATTGGCGTGGAGGAAGCGCAGCGCGCCCCGCGCCCCTCAATTAGCGGCACCTGTCCGACACGCGCCGCGCATTAATTCGCACTCGCATAAATGCACCCGCAAAAAATACCAAAATAAACTGGAACCTGGCGAGCGCGCGTGTCCCATAAGTGAGCAGCTCGAGCAGAACCAAGAGCCTCCCAGCTGCTGGAGAAATGATCATGCTATTCAAAGGCAACAGCAGTCGGCTGGAGCACCTCATCGAGAAGATTCAGGCGAACAAAGAGAACCACGACGTCACATCTGAGGCTATAAAAGGTCAGCACATAAATTTTTATTGAGATATCGTCTAAATTCGGTCTAAGTGATGTTATCGTGATTTACACCTTTTTTACTAAGTTTATTACCATGTTCGTTTGTGTTTCCCATCCAATGATAACCGTACCTGTCTTTGCTTGCATCTATTTAAACAAAACTACGTCAGTATATTATGTCAAATGATATTCTATATTAAAATTTATGGTTTAGGTAATATTTTTTATTATATTGTTACTGTCCTGTGCGAGTCACAAATATGTTTTTTTTTCTTTCTTCCTTCTTTTCTTCCTTATTTCTTTATTTCTTTCTATATTAGTTTTCGGAGACTCTGTAGGTACTTCAGTATGAGAACTTTCTGTTAGTTTTCACAGAGCTTATGAAGTACACAAAGAAAATTAAAAGTGAAATACGATTATATTGTATGATGTAAATAATGGCTCTTTTCTTTGTTATACTATATTATTAGTAACTAAGTAGGCTTTACCTGATTTATTATATTATTGTTTTACGCAGCTAAAACCTAAAACTTAATTTAGGAATATATTTATTAGTTTGTATGTTGTTGTATTTACCGAGTTTTGTCATGTAATACTTTTTACATCTGCTTTTTGCATCTTGCTGAAGATGTGGAGTAAAAAAGAAAGAAAAAAAGAATATGTGTATATTAAAACTACTTAAAAACAAGAGTACCTAGTAACTTTGAGTACTCTTATTCTCTTTTTGTAAAAGCTTCGAGAAGCTCCAAACTTTCAAAGGATATCTAGCTTCGGCCAGCGGCTTCGGCTGCGAATTTCGAAAATTGTCCTTATTGAACCAAAAAATTACATCTCATTTTCCATTCTACTCGTTTTTAGGGTTCCGTAGTCAACTAAGAACCCTTATAGTTTCGCCGTGTCTGTCTGTCCGTCTGTCTGTCTGTCTGTGTGTCCGTCCTCGCTTAATCTCTGTGACCGTTAGCACTAGAAAGCTGAAATTTGGTACCAATATGTATATCAATCACGCCGACAAACTGGTAAAATAAAAATTGGAAAAAAATGTTTTATTAGGGTAGCCCCCCTATATGTAAAGTGGGAAGTGATTTTTTTTTTAATTTCAACCCTAACGTGTGATATATCGTTGGATAGGTATTTAAAAATGAATAGGGGATTACTAAAATCATTTTTTGATGATGTCAATAATTTCGGAAATAATCGCTCCAAAAGTAAAAAACAATGTGTCCCCCCCCCCTCTAACTTTTGAACCATAAGTTTAGAAAATATGAAAAAAATCTGAGAAGTAGGACTTTCTAGGAAAATTATTTTGAACTTGATGAAAAGAACAGTTTTTGTACAAAAAAGACAAAAGGGTTCTACAAAATAATTTCTGGACTAAGTTAGTAGTATAATCGTAGCAAGCATTTTTTTAAACTCATATGTGGGTACACTTTATTGTGACGGACGGGAAACTACGGAACCCTACACTGAGCGTGGCCCGACACGCTCTTGGCTGGTTTTTCCAAATCAGTTCAGCCATTAAGACCAGAAGATATACAGACAAAGTGACAAACACAGATGTGAAAGTGTATTTCTTTATTTATTAACATTTTATATAGTAGTAAAGAAATAGTGTTCAAATGATTTAATGCCTCAGGCACTTTCTTCCAGTCGATATTTATATATTTTTTTTTAGTTTGAGCAACCATCACTAAATCATCCAATGACTTCTTTTGCTCTAAGGTGGCCGGGTCAGACTTTTACTGACTAAAACCACACATATCTCCTTAAGTTCATGGGTCGTCCGAAAGGGAGAATTATCTTACGTCATTCATTTTTCTGCTTTAATAGCCGAATTAAGATAAGTATTTTGTTTTCCAATTTGAACAGATTGAGATTTCCAAAAAACTAGGAACTACTTTAACTAATGATTTATACCTATATTTTTTTTAGCTGATATAAAATAGTACTTGACTGCGATCCCACCTGATGGTAAGCAGTGATGCAATCGTTGATGGTGAGATGCACTAGTTTTTTAAGAGCCTATTCATTCATTTACTGTCTATTCCTATATAGAAAGAAAGAAAGAAAAAACGTTTATTCGTGCCTCACACAATCATGTAAACTAAAACACACAATGAAAAAAAAAAGATATAATCAGTGCGAGGCCAAAAAGGCACCTAACTCAGCATAGGCTACGTTATTTAAAACGATAAATAACGCAGCGCTGATATTTTGTTAGGACCTGCTGTATCTGTTATTTATAGAGGTATTTTGGTAAAATACTTTTTCAAGTTAAGTTTCCATCTTCAAGGTGAAGATATCCATGTTAATCCTTCTTATACAAAATGTTTTAACCATTGACGGTACTTATAATTTATCTTGAGGACCCTTTTTTAATAATAATAATAATAATAAATCATTTATTATCAGGCATCTTGGCCCATAGATATATACCTTACAGACTAACATACATATAGAGTAAAATAATACAACTTGTCGTTAGTAAATAAGACTTAAGACTATGTTAGTAACACTTCACATTGCACTTAGTTCACTTCGTGCTGTTCTGTGGCACCTGTCCGCGGAAGCGACAAAAGTCTTCCTTCAACATGAGAGGCAGAAAAGTGTTCGGAACTCGCACCACGAACGCCTTGAAATTGACGTTACGGTGCGACTCCAGCAGCTGTACCCTCAGTGCGAACTTCGTCTTTTGGCGCACGTACTCCACGATATCTTCCACCCTTGTCGTGTGATGCAGGCGGGAGATGTACACTGGTGTGTTCGGCTGATAATCATCCAATGACCACCCCCGCTCTTGGGCAGAGCGGGAGATAGTGTTCTGACACTATCTCCCGCTCTGCTATCCATATCCATATCTGCTGCTCTGTTTAAGAGTCTGCTCTTACTGACTAAAAAACCCACCCCGTTCCTTCAAGCCTTCATACCGGGGCTCGAGCTGTCTTTCGAAACTAACCCTGGCCCCGGTAGGCTTTGATCCGGCTGGGCCCCTGCTGCTGCTGACAACTCCTTGAGGAGCGCGGAAACAGTGCGCGCCGTCGACGACTTGGGCTTGATCCGGATATTTACCGGACGGCCGGATAGCGAGCTACCCATTGCTCACTGTCCGCAAGCCCGATCTTGAGGGCCCTGACTGCCCCTTTCCCTCTCCTAGAGAGGAGGCCTGAGTCCCAGCAGTGGGAACATTAAAAGGCTGGATTATGCTGTGTTATTATGCTACCCTGACTTATAACTCCGCCCAGGAAAATAATATGTGCTAAAAAATCCTAGTTAAGTATAATACTTTCAAATAGCTAATATAGGTAGCTATGCAAAGTCCATAAAAGCAAAAAAAAATATATTTCCGTCGAAGATCTCACAAAGCAGTTCTAATATGGTAGGTAGTCTGTCTGATTTAAAGATAAATAGGTAAATAAATAAAAATAATATTTTATGAAATATAGCTTTTGCCAGCAGCTTTGCTCGCGTACATAAAATATAGCCTATGTCACTCAGGAATGAAGCAGCTTTTTATCGGTGAAAAAATTTTAACAATCGGACCAGTAGCCTGATTCACGTAAAATTAAACAAGCCAAATATCGTTGAAGTTTTATAGTCGTTTGATCGAAGTCCTAGCCAAAAGCAGTATTCACGTGTTCCTTAATCGGGATTGGATAGAATGACAACTCAATTGGCTCGAAACTAAACAATCTATCGACAACTTATTTCCAGTTACATAAATAAGTATTCTACCAGGATAATGAATTCAGTTTTTTTTTTTAATCGACTCTTCGACTAAGCGACTTTAAAGTCGGTGTCGTTCGAACTCGATTGATGGATGTGAATACGGAAATGGTCTTACTAAACGACTAAATCGCTACGATATCGTTACGGTTTTGATTACGTGAATTAGGCTACTGCACTTTTAAAGATTACCTCCTACAAACAAAAAAAACAAACTTTACAATGATATCTACCTAGTTACCTACCTACTTAATATTTTTTTCTATTCACTCTTTATGAAACAAACTCCAGCAGGGTAGTAAAATAAGGGAATCATCGACCTCAAACAAAGCCGTGACACCTATTTCCAATGGCAATGATATTAATACGTCATTGCGTACTTATTATGACTAATTCAATCAATGTGCCTAACTTTTTCTCAACTACAGGTACTTTCTTTTTTTAAAGTGGGATATCACCCAGTGCCTTCTCCCGCTCTAATTATGGTGGAGTGCAAGGGCGTGTCAGACATGTACTGGCTAAAACCACATTTGTGTCCTTAAGTTACCCTTTGCGTTCTAGGACCACAGGTTTCCTTTTTAAAAAATCTCCGTGGATCTAGTAGCCATCGGGTTTGCTGGGCACCTACGATTTGCTGACATAAAATGGTACTGAATACCAACACGCCCACCACCGATCACCTCCACGAGGACACGGCGGTGCTCCAACCAAGCTGAGCACACCTCCATCGTATACTCCACCGTCTCCTCCAGTGGTTCACACATGGGTGACACCTGGGCATTTCTTCCATGTCCGGTTAGGACCGTGTCATGCGGAAGGAGAGGGCGCTGCAACGCCTTTCCAGCCACTCCTCAAAGTGGGCTTACCGCCATGATTATGGTGTGCCCATTCCTAACTATCCTGGGGTCAGATACAAGTCTAATCGGTCGCATTGTTTTACATTGAACAACAGCCTAGCTGACGTCTACCACCCAGCAATTGGGTCACACGATACCCTTTGGCATGACTGTTGTCAGTCTTCTGACTATCCGTAGGTACCAACAGTCGAAAGTCTACAAATGAAAGCCGAACAGAAACACATGGATATAGACCTAGTAAAGAAATTCTGAAAATCCCTCGAAGTAGGTTCCCAACCAGCACACATATATAAAACTCTCAGTAAATGTTACGACGGGCAAGTCAAGGTATATTATTTCCTAGGCCATTATATTTCATACGAGCAGTCATTAAACATTTGAAATCTAAAATAATAAACTGTGAAAAGGAAAAGGCATATTGAAGCTTTTCCTACTTTATTGATAGCTTTTGTCAATGGCCTCGACTGTATGCAAAGTTCGTTGTAGATGGTTGGCTTTTATCTTAATAACACTCGTATTTACACGGCTTGGCTAGTTGACTCGTACTAAAACACATTTCGAAAGGTTACTTCATTAAGACTGGCTTAAAAAAATAAATTTCAAACACACAACGTTAGTTTTTTTTTTATGTTAAGATTTTCTGGGCACATTTCCGGATGAGGATGTGGAGGAGTACTTAGCCGACTATGTTGTTATGTGGTAGTAAGTGGGTATTTTTGGACCACAAACAAAATAAACACAGTTTTTTTTTTAACTGTACTTTTCCTTGTGGTCTCAAAATACTATCTATTAAAAAAAATATAAGCTGAAGTTGGAACCAAACGGAACACCCGGAGGACACGGTGGAGGCCCTGCTTGGGCGGAGCATCGCCGTGCCCTCGTGAGGCCATGGTCCGGAGCGAGGAGGAGTGGCAGGCGGTCGCCGACTTCTGCGAAGCAGTAATGCTTACAAAGGAGGAGGCCGACCGCATCAGGCATCAGCGCTCTCGCCGCCGCCGGGATTCCGATCCCGATTTCCAGCCACCGTAGGCGCGGGCTTGCGGACAGTGAGAAATGAGTAGCTCGCAAGTCATCGACGGCGCGCACTGTTCCCGCGCGCCTCAAGGAGTTGTCAGCAACAGTAGGGGGCCAGCCGGGTCAAAATTGTGACCTAATACTCCCCCCTCCCTCTCATTTTCTCTTTTTTAATAATTAATAGGACAATGATTATATTAAGAATTACAAATATTCCTAGACCTTCTTCTTCTTCCTGCCCTTATCCCATATTACTTGGGGTCGGCGCAACACGTTTTCTTCTTCCATTCTGTCCTTTTACACGTCAAAATATTGAAAAAAAATATATAAATATTCCTAGACCTATTGATAAAAAAAAAGAATAAGCAATAACATATTACAAAAATCTTCTTGGATTTAAGAAAGTAAAATTAAAACTAAATCTATTCAGAATGTAAAAGTCTAAATCAACAGCAATACATAACAATATCGTTGCGAACTTCTATGGAAATCAATATAAAATTAAAGGGTAATGTTCGATGACCTACTTGGCCTAAAGAAAATACCCTTGTTATTAAAAATTATACGTTTGACGAACTTTTGCAAAGCTTACCTAAATAATTTAGGAGTTCAGTTGAAAAGTGCCAATGACTAAGTTCGATGAAGTGGAAATACGATTTTCGCAAATACCATTCCCTTATATTGCTATTAACCTAATATTGCCCTCTTAAATTAAAAATATTGTGTTCAGCGCCATCTAGCGAAAATATGGCATCGCCTGGGACCGTAGGTAGTTTTCTCATTAATATTTATCCAATATCACACAACGCCATCTTGTCCCAAACTAAGCAAAGCTTGTGGTATGAGTACTAGACAACTGATAAATATACTTAAATATCTATTTCTAATTAATTACACATTATTATAAATAAATTACACCCAGACACAGAACAAATGATCGTGCTTATTATTACACAAACTGGTCTTGGATGGGAATCGAACCCACGACATGCGATACAGCAGTCAGGGCAACTGACCACTAGACCAATTATTATTATTATTATTATTATATATATATACATATTATTTACATTTTTAAATATTTCTTAAAAAGTACATAAAAAACATTTAAAAATATAAAAAATAGTAGCCCACCGGCATCGGGAACACGGTCCAAGCTGCCGGCGGTCAGGGCTCCTGAGAGAGGAACCTCCGGACAATACGCGCCGTGTCTGGATCAAGCCCTTGATCCAACTGCCTAACGAGAGCCTCCGCAGATGTTGGTCGAGGCTCTTGGCAATTAAGCCATTGGCCGTCACGACTATCGGCACAATGATTGCTCTATCCACTTCCCACATGTCGACAACCTCGCGAGCCAAGTCAAGATATTTAGTTTGTTTATCTTTCTCGGTTTTCACGAGGTTCTCGTCATGAGGGACCGCTATATCAACAATCATTGTGCGACGCTCTAGTCGATCTATCACCACTATGTCAGGCTTATTGGCAACAATAGTCCTGTCAGTGATGATAGATCGATCCCAATATAACGTGATACTGCCATTGTCGAGAACTGGGTCGGGCACATACCTGTAGTACGGTACTTCTGATTCTACAAGATTCTATTTAAGAGCAAGTTGCTGGTGAATAATCCTGGCTACGAGGTTGTGTCTATGCAAATAGTCTCCGTTAGCCAGACGAAAACACCCAGAAATAATGTGACGGATTGATTCTCCGGGCCGGTGGCATGCCCGACAGATGTCAACCGTACCATCCTTCACAATGTATTTCCGGTAATTGTTCGTCATCATAACTTCGTCCATAATTGCAAAGACAAAACCTTCGGTTTCCCCGAAGAGGTCACCGAAACGTAGCCAAGATACGGACGCTAATAGGTCTACATCGGGGCCATGTAAGGCCCGGTAAAAGCGTCCGTGAAGCTCCTTGCCCTGCCATACTTCCCTGCGTTCATTAGTATCCAGTACTAAAGGTTTGCGCCAGTTCTCGTTAGCTAAGGAGAGCGGGGTGAGGCCCTTGTCCACCGCCACCACATCTCGGTGCATACCCACGTCGACGGCTAGGAAATATTCCCTGAGACTGCATACCTCGCGGTTGTGCAGGGACTTAGCATTTAAGAAGCCACGACCCCCACACTTCCGCGGGATATACAGTCTCATCACCGATGACCGTGGGTGATGCATCCGATTTGCGATAAGTAGTGTACGGACCCTCCTATCCAGGGCGTCAAGTTCTGTCTGAGTCCATTTGAGTATGCCGAAAGAATACATCAATACTGGCATGACCCAACCGTTGAAAGCGCGCACCTTGTTTCCGCCTGACAAAAGACTATTCAGTACTTTATTCAGGCGGCTAAAGAAGCGCTCCCTCAACGATTGTTTCACGTCATCAGTATTGATGCCTAACGCTTCCGACATACCCAAATACTTGTATGTTTCGGTTGAACTGAGGGATCTAAGGTGTATGGAATCCGAGAGTTGAATTCATTCGGATTCCATAATCTCTCCTCGCTTTACATGTATGACTGCACATTTGTCCACACCAAAGTCCATCCTGATGGCACTACTGAAGGTTTCAGTTACCTTCAGTAGCTCCATCAGTTGCAAGTTGTTGGGGGCAAAGAGTTTCAGATCATCCATGTAAAGAAGGTGAGATATGACCTGACCGCCTCTTTTCAACCGGTAACCTAAGCCAGAACCCTCCAGCAGTGTGCTGAGAGGGTTCAAAGCCAGGCAAAACCACAGTGGACTCAAACTGTCACCCTGGAATATGCCACGCTCAATCCTTATCAGTTCGCTGTTCTCCCAAATCTGTCGACATCCCGGATAGTGAAGGACTGTTTCCCATACATGACATCAGGAAGGTGCGCAAAGTTGCATCAACTTTATACAGTTCTAACACTCTCATGAGCCATGTATGAGGAACAGAGTCATAGGCCTTCTTATAATCTATCCAGCATGCCGACAGATTCTTTCGGGAACGTCGAACCTGTTGACTAATGGCAATATCGATGAGGAGCAGCTCCTTAGTACCGCGGGACCCGTTCCTACATCCATTCTGAGAGACAGACATGATAGAATTTGTTTCAATATGACTATTGATTTTAGCTCTCAGAATGGATGTAAGAACTTTATAGACCGTCGGTAAACACGTAATCGGTCTATAATTTTTGGGTTCCGCAGTACTACCTGATTTATGGAGCAGGTGGGTTATTCCTGTTGTTAGAAACTGGGGCAGCGACCCTGACTCTAAGGCAGATTGGAACTGAGATGCCAAGCGAGCGTGCGACCCTTGAAACCATTTGAGCCAGAAATTGTGCAGCCCGTCCGGCCCTGGAGATTTCCAGGGCCGATTTATTATTATTTCCTTTATTCATTTTTTAACATGTAACAATATATGTATTTTTAAATATTTCTTAAAAAACTATTAAAAAAACATTTAAAAATATAAAAAACTGTATCCCACCGGTATCGGGAACAGGGTCCAAGCTACCGGCGGTTAGGGCTCCAAAGAAAGGAACCTCCTAACGATACGAGCCGTGTCCAGAAGAACTGCTTTCTGAATCAAGCCCTTGATCCAGCCGCCTAACGAGAGTCTCCTAAGGTGTTGGTCGAGGCTCTTGGCTATTAAGCCATTGGCTGACACAACTATCGGTACAATGATCGCTGAGTCCACTTCCCACATGTCGACAACCTCGCGAGCCAAGTCAATATACTTGATTTGTTTATCTTTCTCGGCTTTCACGAGGTTCTCGTCATGCGGAACGGATATGTCAACAATCATTGCACGCCTCTCGCTTCGGTCCACCACCACTATATCAGGTTTATTGGCTACAATAGTCCTGTCAGTGATGATGGACCGATCCCAGTACAACGTGATATCGCCATTATCGAGAACTGGGTCGGGCACATACCTGTAGTATGGCACCTCCGATTCCACAAGAGAGTACTTCAGAGCAAGTTGCTGATGGATAATCCTGGCTACTAGGTTGTGTCTATGCAAGTATTCTCCGTTAGCTAGACGAGAACAACCAGAGATAATGTGGCGGATTGATTCACCCGGTCGGTGACATGCCCGACAGATGTCAACCGTGCCGTCCTTCACAATAAATCTCCGATAGTTATTCGTCATGATAACTTCGTCCATAATTGCACATACAAAACCTTCGGTTTCCCCAAAGAGGTCACCGACACGCAACCAGGCTACGGACGCCAGTTGGTCTACATCGGGCCCATGAAGGGCCCGGAAAAAGCGTCCGTGAAGTTCCTTACTCTGACATACTTCCCTGCGTACGTTAGTGTCAAGCACTACAGGTTTACGCCAGTTCTCGTTAGCCAAGGAGAGCGGGGTGAGTCCCTTGTCCACTGCTACTACATCACGATGCATACCCCCGTCGGCGGCAAGGAAGTATTCCCTGAGACTGCATATCTCGCGATTGTATAGGGTCTTAGCATTTAAAAAGCCTCGACCCCCACACTTCCGCGGGACATACAGTCTCATTACCGACGACCGAGGGTGATGCATTCGATATGCAGTCAACAGTGTACGAACCTTCCTATCCAGGGCGTCAAGTTCCGTTTGAGTCCATTTGAGTACACCGAAAGCGTACATCACAAATGGTCCTCGGAGGTGGCCTTCGACAAAGAACGTCAGCGCAGCCTTCGTGCAGCCTCTACTTCGTGACCTCATCGTCACTTGCTCAAGCTTTCGAGCAGCGACCGAAGGTGCAATGGCTTAGCACACCGCGCAATGGACCTTCGGCCAGTCACATGAAGAGCCATGAAGAACCTCTCCTGATCAACGCCAGCAGTCAAGCCCCTACGTCGCACAGGACCGCCCCGACTCACTGGGACATCATCCCGACTCACTGGGATAGCAACACCCCGACTCACTGGTCGATCACCGCAGACAGATCCGACTCTGTCATGATCATTCTATTAGATCTTGGAGACATGACACGCGTACACACATTCACCTACTCACCTCACACACATACACCCACCATAACGCACATAACCACACCAACACACATACACGCACCATCACCATACAATTTACTTCCTTACTTTCTTACACACTTTGCAAAATGCCATGCCTTCTTATAAATATTCATGTATTATATTTAACATAATTATCCTATGTTCTTGTTTGTATGTGTTCTTGAAATATGATGAAAGAGACTGGTCTCCACGACACAGGGAATCCTAGTGTGGAGACCAGTGAAGTATTTAATGTAAAAGTGTATATTTTCTTGAACAATAAACCATTATTATTATTATTATTATTACTCACCGAGAACTATGCGGCTTCAGTTCCGACCCACTGGAACCCATCACTGGCCTGGCACGCAACAAGTAGCATCAAGAACCATCGATCGGAGGGGAGTGATGTAGCGACATCTATGGCGCCACAAAAGAACTATAAAAATACGAAATTCTGCATCCTGCGCGCAATCAAAATTCTCTGCGCGATTTGATTATAAATACGACAGCCCGTAATCAACTATTGCAGTTGCCCACCAGACCATAACACCCGTTAGGCCAGAGGATCCTCCCTTTTCAACGGAGGTTTGCGGGACTTTACCCTCTACTTCGCATACCTCCAAACCTACTTGATTTTTTTCCAAATCCTCGATCTCACTCCAATGAATGCTGTTCAAGACTAAAGTCATAGTGTAAGTTTAGCGAAAATTATGCACTTGCACCGTTCTTTAGTCAATAGTTCCTACTACAATTTATATTTTTAGTGAGCAAAACCTTTGCTTTGCTGGAAACATATTAACAGTCCATAAAATGCACAAAGCTTGATAATAGCTTGTTAAAACCGTTGGTTCACAATAAAACTGTTGTTCATCGATAACGGATAACTTTAAGTACCTATATGGAAATCAGTATCTTAAAAGTTATATTTAAATAATGAAGAGAAACGAACAATAGTGCTTGGCTGTAGAAAGTATTGTATTTTTCATTACTCATACTCTGAAAGTAGGTCTGAAGTTGCCTGAGGAGCGGGTTGAAAGTGATACTTTTCATCCTTAGGGAGTTTTACTTTCAACTGACAACTATCAAATAATTAAAAAAAGTTAGTTCTATCTTCACATTTCTATTGAACCATGTTCCAATTTTCCATACAGCCAGTCAATCACAGCGCGATATAAAATTGAAATAACTGAAAGATAAGTATTAATTAAATAATATTATATTTTTAGTGACTTATTTGTTCAACCATTTCTTTAAAATACTTTATTTTTAAAAGATTATAATTCATTTCTAATTTTTAATTGATGAGGCTGAATAGCTGGCCGGCCACAGAAAAAAAAAACAAAATGGCGGGAAAGTGGCAATCAGTCGTCGGTTTTTTCGAGTTTTGTTTACCTTTCCGTAAAGCGGAGATTTGTATTAAAACACGATAAGTTCATCAGATTAAAATACTGATTTAACGATAATTTCATAAAAGAAGAGGCTAAAGCAGTAGCGGAACCTTTTACCGCCTAAATCAGAAGAATATAATCATAGGTACGACGACTCAGGTTTTACAAACTTTTTATTTTATTTTTACTTTCCTTGTATTCGTAATGAAAAGCACAGTGTGCACACCTCGGAGTGAAAGTAACCTATTTAGTCCCTTGAATTAGCGACTTCGCTACGCTCGGCTGCAAACTTCTTCTCGGGATGAAATAGGTTACTTTCATCGGTTTAAAAAGATCTTTATTCCCATTAAAACATAATTGTCACTTACATGAGAACATTAAATTTAAATTAAAAAATAGTAATATTGTCCAGTGTGGGTCCCAGTGTGGGTACTTGAAAAATACATTTTTAGTTGTCGACAAGTTAGAAGAAGCGAAATCACTGCATTCCTGGGATAAGGCTGTGGCCCAAGTTAAAAGATGTTAGTGCTTATTGAAAATAAGTTGTAAAATGATGAAATTACATTAATATAGTGTATCGTTATTGTAAATATGGTTGATTAATTTATTTTTAAAACTACTTAATGAAGTCGCTTCTTTTACATTTTTTGGAAGTTGATTTAATAACTGTGCTCCCCCATACGTTAAGTTGTTTTTACCATAATTTGTTCTAGTTCTAAATAATACAAGATGACTAGCTCGACGGGACGAGTATTTGCGCGTTTGACCTTTCGTTGTGAACGTAATTTTTGAGTGAATGAGGTTGTGAGTTATTTTGTAGATAAGTATGCATGTGTTATATATAAAAAGTTGTTTAATGTTTAGTAGTTTGGTCTCTTTATAAATAGTTTTAGAAGGTGTTAAAAAGTCGAAATTGTACAGGATTTTTATTAATTTATTTTGTAAGATTTGTATAGGTTTTATATTTGTTTTGGATGCATTTCCCCATACTTCAATAAGATACAATAAATGCGGCTTTACCAAAGCGTTATATATAAGTAGTCGTACCTTTTTTGGGATACAACGAACAATTTTATGAAGTGAGCCCACTAGTGATGAAAGTTTGTTTTTTTATGCGTAGTAGGTGTGCATTCCACGTTAGATTACTATCAAGTGTCAGTCCAATCAAATGAAACGATCAATCCCATCGTATCAATGAAAACAAGAATAAAACTGCACAAGCTAATCTTTCAATATAAAGTTAGAACTAGACCGGTTGCGGGATGCCGCGTGGTACAGGATCGTAAAAAAAACATTCGGCTATCTTAATGTAAATGAATGGTCGCCGTCCCGCTCTCCACTTATGTAGCCGCTGCAATTAAACTTTAATCAACTCGTTAATCTCCTATCCGTGTCGTCACAAGTAATCAGCCTTAAAATTGCGTGCAAACAAATCTGAATTAATCACGGAGAGCCAGGTGTTATTGAGGTTTACGTTACCGTCTTACATACTGCTCTTTACAGATACATATACTTAGGTAGGCACTTCCTAGATAGTTATTTTTATTTACGAGGCATGTCGAATCACTGTCTGGTCTGTTTCAACTCAGCTAGCTTAGACAATGTAGTATTTCTGGAAGCATTTCCGCTCCTTTACCTGGTGAGCGTCGCGGAACGCACAGGACAGGTCGTAATGGCGACGCTTGGGGGAGGCCTATAGCCAACAGTGGACGTGTTTCGGCTGATATGACGATGTTCCCGCCAAATGCTAAGTACATTTTTTATTTTATTTTGGTTTACTCGCGTTTTAGGATGACGGCTCCTTCGTCGGCCACATTGCCTAGAAGTAGGTACCTAATTACTTTTATGATTTTAAAATTCTCTATTAACGTAACCGAAACTATCAGCCACTAGGGAATAGTCCGAAATAATTTCATATTGCGGGTAACCGTGATAGAAAACGGCGTAAGTACCTAATATTGGAGATATGAATCATATAACTATCTAGCCGTATCCGAAATCTCATATCCTTATCATCCTTGGTTTCAACTAAGAAATTAAATACTTGAGCAAAAGAACAAAAAAAAAACATACATTCAGCCGAACATAGAACCTCCTCCTTTTCGAAGTCGGTTAAAAAGATTAAAGTCATACTCCAAGTCAAATCAGAAGATCGCCACTCGAGTCAGTTGCCATGACAACTGTAAAAGAAAACCTCGATTAATAACATTAAATAACAAGCTTTGACTGTCACTTTGATGATTCGAGGTGGACCCGAGAAAGTATTCTCCAGTTCGAATAACTTGATTTCCAATATACCCAGCTGTCAATTATGGAACACTAAGTTATCGTGTTACATATGCAACTTTATTGGCACCACAAACACACTGAGTTTTTAATCCATAACGCATAGCGTTTGGGAAAATATAGGGGAAAGGTAGACTCGCAATTTTTCCAGACCGCAAAGTTTTTTAAATTACCTAACAGACACATAGACATACAAACATACACGCATTTATAGATCTTGGAACTACATGTCATGATCAAGTTTATATTACGGGCATTACGGCTCATCCTGGCTTTAAAGCAACATGAATAAAATTGTGGAAAAAGGGTTCCGTACTTTGATAGGAATATATTTTTTCTACATTCTAGTCCGAGACATTGTTTTATTTTTCCTTCTTCATCGAATTAAAAACGAAACTACTACTTATTGTGACGAAAATGTATTTATGCTTGTTTTGTAAATGATAAGCAACGTATATAACTATACCCCTAGCCAAGTTGCTAATCTGCAATAGTTAACGCTTGTAGAAAGCTTCAAATGTATGGGAATGACGTCGCCTTAACGCTCAATCACGTGGTCAGAACAAAAGAATTGGCGGCAAGGTCAACTCGAAGCGTACGACGCAAGCGAAACAGTTGTAACTTGGCTAGGGGGGCTGGTATTCTAAATGGTCGGTAGCATTGCCAGTTTCATAATTATCCACCTATGACAGACAGACAGACGAAGTCATTCCATAACGTTTCCTTTGTGACTGTTTGATACGGAGCTCTAAAAAGGCTGTACCATAATCTCATTAGAATTAAACATCGCATTAGCGAAATCAAGGTCTACGAGCATTATAAAGCGGTTTGTCGGTTTTCCATGTCGGCTAGCGATTGGCGTTGATTACCGAGGCGCCGGTCGAGGTGTCTCGTAGACGGCGCAATTAGGAAGTGTGCTTCCGCCGCCCACCGGTCGCCGGCGACGGCGCCACCGTCACCCGGCGAGGAATTGCCTGCAATCGCTGCTAATTACGGCTATCCTCAGTGACCGGCCACTGGCCACATCCACCGAGCACTGCTCAAATTGCACGAGCGAGTCCCGTTATGTGTTGCGCCAAGTGTTATTTGTTGCCCAGACCTGCCTGCCTTTTTATTGGCCTCATTCTTTGTTGTATCGTTACCGTTGTTTTCGCAATTACTTACCTGTCCTACGATACATTGATCAAATGATAATCTTACGTAGTATCCTGACCATTCCTATTCCTTACCACCAGTAATCATTTACTACAGGCTGCTACAATTTTTTTAAATCTAATGTTTACTAAATTAACTATCAAATTCTCCGGTATAGGTATATAAAATGTCGTAAAGTATTCCCAACAATCATTATTTTGACCATTAGTGGAAGTCGTTACCGCGTCCGGGGCGTGGAGTGCGACAGATTGATATAAATAGTTCCTCTTATTAAATGCGCGGCTCGGAAGGGAAATAAGTCGTAAAAGAAATGTTATATTGCGAAAAATGTAATGAATAGCTTATTCCCATGAAAAATTACGGTTGTTACGCTAAGCACCTACTCAATGGATTTAAATGTGAGTATACTGCTAGTTAATTATGTTTGTATACCTATTTATCTATATCTCGTATTCTAAGCCCGAGTTAGTAGTGTTGCCAGGTCCGATTGGAGTAAAATCGGGACTGATGGTAAAATAAATCGGGATTTAGTGTTTCAAATCGGGACAAATAAAAAAAACTGTTCTTTTTTTGCGGTGAAAAATCGTCAATGACTTCTTTCGCTCTAGGGTGGAACTATGTTCTTCAGTTGCCCTTTTGTGTTCCAGGGCTATAATCACTCTAGATGTGCTATCTTCGTGTGTCATTTTAAGTTAACGCATTTAACATGGCGTGTGACATTAATGCGAGTGTGCCTTGCTTTGATACTTTGTAATATGTAATTATAATGGCTTTTAATTAATTTATTGATAAATCGGGACATTTAGCGTCCCGATCAGGCGCAAATCGAGACGCGTCCCCAGACCCGTCAAAATCGGGACATCCCGCGCAAATCGGGACACCTGGTAACACTACCCGAGTGTAATATTTTTTAGAGCTCTTATATTTGTTAAAAAGAGGGTCGAATCTTACTTTGACAATATATTTAACTAGCGGTCCTGCTGACAGACGGTGTCCTGCTTAAAATAATGTTTTTCGCCTGAAAAAAAAAATTGAGAATCCGATTATAGCTCCACCTACCAGGTTCATTTTTACCTATTTTCAAACCATCCAGGGACTCACTTAAATATACACACAAAATTTCATCTAATTTGGTCAAGCCATTGAGGAGGAGTTAGATGTCAAACAGACGTACAGTACATTTCACTACATATAGTTTTTAATAAAACGAAGTCGCTTCTCTGTCTGCCTCTATTTATACTTAGATCTTTAAAAAACAGCGCAACAGATTTTGATGCAGTTTTTTTAATTGATAGATTAAGTCAAGAGGAAGGTTTATATTATTAATATATGTATAATATTGTAGAGAAACACTGATAATTGTAGAGGTTTCTGATGTGATGTCGTAAATAAACTCATTTTTTTTTGCGTTTACATTGCAAACGCTGGCTGACCCCTACGAGATAGGTACGTCTAAATAATGTGTATCAATATCCCGTTGCGCAGTTTTAAAGATCTAAGCATACATAGGGACAGAGAAACAGTAAAGCAATTTTGTTTAATACTATGTAGTGATTCAGTAGTATATTAGTATCAGCATTACACCCGTGCGAAGCCGGGGTAAGTGGCTAATACATGTATAAAGATGAGAGATTATTATTTATGTACTAGTATTTGCTAACGGTTTAGTCCATGTGATCGTTAAATAATATCCCACGAGAAAAATTTAGAGAATTTAGTGTCCCAATTCATGTCAACCTGTTTGCTATTAAAAAACTAGTTAACAACTAATGTTCGCAGTAGTCTACAACCGATAAGCGACTCGACTTCAACCTCAGCAGAGAAATTAATGATAGGTCTTAGGAGTCGTAGGGCTAATTTCGACCAAAGTTGGTGCCGCTTTGCAGACGGCTGGCAATGAGTAGCTCACCGTTCGATCTGAGCCTGGTCCCTGGCTCGGATGGTGTTCCACGCGCGCCTCAGGAGACCGGTACCTGCCAATAGCGGTGCGGGATTGTTTGAAAGAGTTACCGCAGCCCTGAAAGGGACAAATAAAGGAACTCGGGGGGTTTTAGTCAGTAAAAGTCTGACACTCTCTCTCGCTCCACCCAGAACGAGAGATAGTGTTATTTGATGTTTTCGTACTCCAAAAAAAAGCCTGAAATGGGCCCTATGGCCGATTACAGGCAGTTGCACATTAAACAAACACCTATTTCGTCTAGTCCTAATGGACAGTCCACTCTCACAGGTTGCTTGTGTCATCCGGCAACATCAGGCTTTCGCAGTGATGTTATTGATGGCACCAAAGAGCAAGGCACGGTTCGTGCAGTGGTTGTGCGATCGACTGCTACGCTGCGCGTAAATGTTCCGGGTTCGAGTGTCTTGAATATGTGAGTTTACATTTTTGTGAACGCACCCACAATACAGGAGTAGATCCTAGTATGGGGCAGAATAAAAAAAAAGTTCCAAAGATACGACCCTCTAACAGACAAACAACCTGATCACCAAGTTTTTACCCTATGGGTGCGGAACGCTAAACAAACAGATCATGTGTACTATCTACCTATTCAAGTATTCTTCGTCAGGGTTGGTAGTATTGAGCCAGGCAGCTTCGCGCCTCGATACCTCCCGTCATACTATTAGTCATAATTTGCGCTGCCGCCGCCGGACGCCGCTCGTCATCGCGGCCCATTCAATTTGTTTATATTTCACGCCATTCCAAGGTACCACTGACATATTGCCTCTAGCCCTAACACCGAAATATGGACCCTTACCGATATTTATGATGGCTTTATCCGAGATGTGGCTGTCCCTCGTAATGTGCTTTACACACCTTGGAAAATCTTCAATTTGATAGATATTATTATTCTTTACAATTTGACTGGCTGCTTTTAGCATTCATTGGCCGTAAGTAGAATTTCACACCTTTGGTATCTATATTGTAAATATTATATCTCCCTAGTCGATTTTGTGGGAAATAGAGGATGACATTAAAGATAGTCTTTGAATTCTACTTGTATTTTTTTTAGGTAGGAAATTATCCAATGATGGCTCCTGCTTTAGGATGGAGCGGGAGGGCGTGTCAGACTTTTATTGACTAAAACCTACTCCTATGTTACTAAAATTACGAGTAGTTTGCTCTAATAAAGACTAAAATTGTTTAAAACTGCAAAAATCGACGCCTTACTACAAACATAGCAATTTTTCTGCACATTTGTTATTATTATTATACTAGCTGCTGCCAGCAGCTTCGCCCGCATGAAAATTGGAAATTCCCAGTGCCAAAAGAACATACTCCCGGGAGAAAAAGTGTCCTTTGTGCTTATCCAGGTCATGGTCAACCGTCTACCTTTTGTTTTGTTTTTCTGTTCGAGCGTAAAGAAGTAACAAACATACAAACTTGCCTTTACAACGGGTATAATGTGATTTATTTTGCGATTCAAAATGAATTACAAAAGTTCGGGCTTTATTTTTAGCTTTTCTGTTACTATTTAAAAAAAAAAAATGAAAATGAAAATTGACGAAAAAAAGAAGGAGGAAGTTCACATTGCTACGCGCCTGCTACGCACTTACTACGCGCCTGCTACGCACTTGCTACGCGCCTTCTACGAGTCAGCTACGCACCGTGAGCGAAGCGTCGTAAGCGAAGCGTAGTACGTGCGTCGCGCGTGCCTTCTGTGCTATAAATATTTTATTTAATAGCCTAATTTCGAAAATTCTCAAATAATTGACAGAGTATAATCAATGAAAATCTCTAATCGATGAAAAAAGGTACAATTTTAGCCTAGGGAAACGAATATGTGATTGATTGATCATCCACTGAATTTTCACACTTTTTATAAATTTGCCACACATGTATGAAGATCAGGATCACTAGAAGTTCATCTGATAATGAAGACGGAAGACGTTCGAGGGAAGTCGTCAACGGCTTACGTCAGCTACCAAGTACCTTAGCTGGTAAAACACCTCCATCGACAGACTGATGAAATATAATAAATTAATGGATACGGAATACATTCGCTATTAAATATGTTGTAATATAAATAAAACATTATTTTAGGGGATTAAATATAATGACCACCATAAAACGCTTTGGTACCCTTAGTTCTTTTGTCAAAAATATATTACTTGATACCAAAAAAATGAAATCCTAAAGTTACAATAGTATTTTAGTTACGACTGTACTTTAAATTGTATTCGAACACCAAATGTAGTAAATTATAACCAAATCTTAGCGAGCAATTTGCGCTCTTTTTAGCCCCGTAGAGCAGGATGATACTTTGTCTAATCAACAATCTATCTTAGTGGAATTTTATGGCACCCCGGGTCGGATAGATTTAGGTTAGAAGAAGGTGGCGGGGTCGTAGTGAGCGAGCGAAGTGAGCGAACACAGACCCCGTCACCTTCTTCGAGGTTATTTTTTTTAAACCACCCGTGTAGCGGGGCTCCTACTTCTGGGAGCGGTGGGAGCGGGGCTCCGTCGAGCTGTCTTGGCAGGTAGTTAACCTAACCTCAAAATTTTAACTACTGATATCTCCGTAACCATGGGGTTCTGCCGATGCTTTATTTGGATTCATTTTGCTTAAATAGGATAGCGAGATGTTAAAACTGGTTATAATTTTACATTAAAATGTAGGTTTAATTTTGGTGATCATTTACTATTTTTGTCTTTTATATGTTACTATATCTGGTGGTAAGTTAAACATGAGCCTTATTTTAGTATATATGCGGAACCAATATAGTTTGTTCAGAATCAGTTATATTGTTTAAAAAAGTTTTTATACCAAGTTAAATTTTTTTCCCAAAAACATTTAAGAAAGTCTGAAGTTCGACACCACACACCACTGACAACACAGGCCATAGTAGATCATAGCGAGCATAAGTAACCAGCAAACAGCTCAGTGTAAGAGCAAAACGACCCCTCTCCCTTGACTATGTTTTTTTGCTGACATAACAAGCTTATAACTGTGATTTTTCACGATACAGTTATGAAAGGAGTCGATTTTTTTTGTTTGGAGTTTGGGCCCACTACAATTTTATAGCGTATATCAATGAAATGTATGTTAGTTTATTCCTTATAATCTCTAGATTACAGTGGTAATATTAGCATAACTATAACTAACCGGAATATTGTGAAATACGACAGTCAAAACATGACTCTCATAGTAACCTAAAATCTCACAAGAGCGATTATCTAATGAGTGGATAGGTGTCCTTGGTGTTTTAAGTCAAAATAGTGCACTGTTCAACAATATATAGTATAAAACAAAGTCACATCTGTACTACGTGATAGATTTTGATGTGATTTACACGATTTGATAGACTTCTTCATGAAAATATACATCTATATCGAGATATGTATATGTTTCGAAAGATATATTTATATCGAAATATATGTTTCGAATGATATATTTCGAAATAGCGCGGCTTTTGCCGGCCATTGACTGTACCACCTAAAATAATAAGGGTCGGCGGTCACTGCCGACATGGCACGGTAGGTCTTGCTAAGGCATGCCTTGGCATCTCGCGGAATGCCGTGGCATCGTACTGATAACCCAGCCATTCCTGCATCAATCAGTTTTGCTATTCTTGTCGTGCTCGGTCAGTGTGAGAGACAAAAAAAACGCGCGCGCAAGTGCGTCTTTTGCTTCCATTAACTCTTTGAATGTCGTAATTAGAGAACAATAGAAAGACAATTACCTTATGTCGGACAGTGTAACTTAAGACATTCGAAAGGTTGATGTGGTCCGGTCGATACGCGGGGGGCGTATCGACCGGACCACATTAACTGAAATGACCGCTGTGCAAGTTTCAACCACATTTCAACTATTAGCAATCATAATTCCTTGACACAAAGTGACACATTACGTCTCGCGAAAATTAAAGGCGTCTTGGTATCGTGGTGTGGAAATAAAGTAACATAAATTCTAGACTTATTGAAATAAGATTCAAAATAACTAGATTTGTAATAAAATCCTTTGCCGTGCCATGCCGCGCCATACCGGCAGTGGGCGCCGGCCCTAAGGTGATATGTAAGGAGAAAAAAAAACACATTATAGGTACGTCACAAGAAGTATTTATTACTGTTCATCATCATCATTTTCAAAGTCATCTCTTAAAAGCAGTATTTCATCTAAAAAAGATGTAGGTGGCTCAACCTCACCTTGATGCCTTGCCCAAGATAAAAACCACACTATACATATCACATGTGCACAACAGCCAACAGTACGTCTGCTCACTAAACAATTACAACAGTATCCAGCAAGAGCAGCTCTAGTGTTAGTAATTGATGGGGTGGTGTCAAATAGAATATAAATATGTACATATAATAAGTTTTCCTACTGGTGTGCCTTAATTGTATCCTGACTCGTAGAAGATAATTATTTGAACTAAAATCATTGACAGACTAAATATACAGTGGCGGGAAGTAGAAGCAACACGTTTGTAATTAGACATAGTAATTGTTGGTACTCCTCTGTGTATAGCAGGTGTAACAGCCATAGGCATAGGAGGTGGTTGTGGGAAGTTACTGCTGTGTTCAACATCCAATGGCTGTATTTTCATATCCTTGATTTCATCCTGTTGCTGAGATAGCCATACATACTTGTTCTAATGTTCCACCTGTGAAAATAGATCATTAGTATTGCAAATAAAGTCTATCTTAATAGATTTTGTTTATAGAAATCTTTATTGCACTGTAAATAGACGAAAAAGCAGCCTAATGTAGTGTTTGTGTGTGTTTGTACCTTTACTACGAATATTTTAGTGAAAGACCAGATCCTACTTGGGGAAAGGCATGGCTGGAGTTAGTTAAAAAAATGTAAAGTTCACATGAGATGCAAATATTCCTATGTCCGAATCCTCTCACTGAATTACCAGTTTGAATACATTCTTGTAATATCATGAAGCAGTTTTCACAAACGGCATCTAATGAGTGTAACTGAAAAAAGTAGGTAGGCAAGTTATATTGGTGGAGGAGGTAGATGTGGAGTCAGACTATGAACTCACACCAAGCATAAATAGTATAAAAAAAGGACGGAGTTTAGGAGTTTTTAAATTGACAAATAAATATAAAAAGGCACTTTGTACAAAAAGACCTACTACTACCTACACTTCCTTCACTCAGTCGTCAACTACGTTCACCATGATCCTTTCAGGAGTTCCGTTCCATACCTAAAATCACAATTTATAAAACGTTGTTATGTTATAGGATACCTAGTATATTTTACTTTCACTTTTATTTTATAAGTAATCGTATATTGTTAGTTAATTTAATCTAGGATTTTAATTTTGAATTTATACATTGTAATTGGACTGCGTTATGTAAGAACGAATTAAGCGACAAAATTGAAAAAAATAAGTTTTGAATGCAGATCGATTCCAGGCATTATTAACTATGTATTCAGCTTATTTTGTGTTCAAAAGTCCTAGTGCCTTAAAATAGGGGATGAATTAAGCGACTTGTCAAAATTTGTTAGAAGTTTTGCACACATTAGTTACGTAATAAAGAATTATGCGCCTAAGTTACTGTTACAAAGTACACAAAAAGGATTTTAAAATGCGTAAACGAATTATGTCCAAAAAAGTTGTAGATAATCCGTTTCAGTTTATTTATTAAAAACGCAATATCGGACTAACCGCCTAAAATGGCAGCTAATTCGTTGATAATTTGAGGTATTTGACTATACATAAGCTCTGGTTGCCTATAATAATTGAGTGTTCATTATAGTACCAGGTTACGTGTACCAATTTCTATTTCTAAGTTTTTTTATTCTTATTTTAAAAACTCTTTGGTGATCCTTAAATAAATAAATATCTCCGAAGTGTATCATCAGATCCATTTCAGCACAACCTTCACCAAAAAAAAAAAAAACAAAATCGATCTAAAAAAAATGAGCTGCTTTGCTTGTCCACTGAATAGATACACAGATATATGGTAATTTTATTTTGGTTGATCAGAGGCGCTCGGCAGCGTGGGCAGCGTGGGCAGCACGGCGGGCAGCTCGTGGCCGTCGTCGACGCCGGAGCCGTCGCCGTCGCCCGCCTCCACGCCCACCTCGGCCGACGCCGCCGACGCCGACGCCGAGCCGCCCTTCACGCTCGGCGCCACCGAGCACACCCCCTACCAGTGCCAGTTCTGCGATAAAGCCTTCCCCAGGCTTTCTTATCTCAAGAAACATGAACAGGTATTTATATTATACTTATTTATGAAGTTACTTTTGCTCGTTACCTCGTTTAACGACGGCGAACCAACGCATCACATCCTACATTCGTAATCGTCATTAAACTCCACAAGACATATTCAGAGAGATTTAGTCCAACACAGGTTACATTTGAACCGGGTAATATACGTGTACCGGCCGTCCTCTCATTTCCATAAAGTAGCGAAGCTAACAGCTTCGCAGACAATACGACTGCTGCAGCAATCATATCTATGAATCCACAGCCCAGTTTCGCAATGCATGCCCTCGCTTCATTAGCAAGTAGATACCCAAAACAGCCTATTTACAGAGCCGGTGCGTAGATATGCATCGCTCTCGGATCTTGGCGAGCAGCGCGCAGCGTGCTGGCGAGCTGAGCTGTGACGTGGCGGCCATTAAGTCGGCCGTACATCTCGGCTCCTTTGTGTCGCGCCGATCTCGCCGCGTTACGATTACGACACACGCCGAGACAGATCTAGCTGAGATAGGACAAATAGAAACGTCACATTGCATGCCGCTGCGAGCTGCTCGCCTACATACGGATACGGATCGGCACGTACACTTCAAGTGGCAAAAGCGTCACCTCGTTCAAAATTAAAATTAGGGGAGGTCTCGCTCATACGACTTCGAGATAAGAGAGACGGATATCTAGAAAGGATTTCATTAGATTATCGGTATGCAATTGGCGTGTTGCGTTCGCGTCGATATCGATCAGCGCATCGCGGCTGGTGTCGGGTGTGCGGTGTGCGCCGTCAAATAAATCGCGCGATGATCGCGTCGCGCTCGCGGCCCGCGACAAGCGGTGACGGCCGGAAATAGGCTCGCGATAACAACTCCCTAGCCTAGCCCGCCACACCTTATCATCGTGCCGCTGCTTGGGAAAGGCGATCATTATAAGAATAAATCAATTACAGAGTCCACGCAGACTCGCTATTCGTCTTGTTCTCGTTGCGCCTCCGGAGAAATCGTAAAGCAGTAAAACGTCCTGAGGAAAATATTACTTTAATGCTGAAATACAATTGATAGCTTGAAACAGTTCTTGGCCGTCCAGCTTAATTAACCCGTCCGATACGTATTGTGTTTGATAGAGGTAATCCGAACCGTAATGCACCTTTAGATAGACTAGTACGGAAGAATACTTAAGTTGATATAATAACAAGAAGTAGTCGACGTCAGCGTAGAGTACGAGACGTAGCTTCAAGTTTAATCGCAACTTTAAATAGGGTTTTACAATCATCACGACTTGTTTGGCAATAAGAGGATTTAGTAACTAGGGCAGTCTACAAGGGGCTGCGGCAACGTTTGAACGTTTGTGGCAACTTAAAGACACAGTCAGTAAAAGTCTGACAGACCTTCTCGTTCCACCCTAGAGCGGGATTCATTTGATGATTTCTCTCCTTGAAAAATGGGAGAGAGAGAGATCGGTAAACTCCAAAACGGTCCAAAATCCTTGAAATGGAGCCCCAGACTCCCAAACATGATATCATAGAGAGAAAGAAATAGAACGTCTTTATGTTCTCAAGTTCGTTCAAGTCAAAAGACATTTTTGATAACTCAACGACTTTTCGTTCTGTTACCTCTAATACTGCTGACTGGAGCATCAAGCTAGATCTAAGTTCTCTCCAGAAAGTTGGGAATATGCTGAACATAATATTCGTATCGTTATAATAGCCTAAATTAGCCCACTCCTGTGTGAAAGGCCCATTTTCTTCCATTTAAAAGTTATAAAGAATAATTATTATTTAACACAGCTGTGATAACATGGATATGAGACCCCGTCTAGCTATGTCAGAGCTCCAGTATTGCAATGACATTGAGCAGACATGAGCAACCTTTTTCAACCTGGCTGGGCAGGTCAAACTGGGCAGCCAGGCCCAATTTACAGTACGATATTTTATATTAAAGATCTTTTCTGTTTTTACCCGACTACGGCAAAGCCAAAGGAGGGTTATGATTTTGACAGGTTATTTATGTATGTATGTGAATATGTTCATCAGTCTCATAGCTACATATAGCATCTACTTATGATGATGTGATGTGTCACAAAACTCGATATGGCGCCCCCTAGCGGACAAAAAGTAATGTGTTAAAAATAAAAATGGAGATAAATATGCCGTGTTTGGTATCATTTGGAAGGGCCATCACTCAAGGGCTTCACTCGTACATTTCTGAAATTTAAAGTTACGCCCTCTAGTAGTGGACAAATAGTAATGTGTTAAAAAATGTTAAGATAAATACACCGTGTCTTTTTATTACCAATATACAAGGTGCAGTTTTAAAAGTGCACAATATTTTAGGAGGTTGTAATAAAACTCATAAATAATCATGTGCAAAAACGATGCCTGGTCAATAATCAGTAATAATTGTTATTTTATTTTTTAATTATACTAAACTAATTCGATTGATCGATAGCAGCGGGGGCGTGGCTAGGGTGTGGCGTGCGGGATGATGATTGGATGATACATTATTTATGAAACTATCGTTGCGAGTTAGTGTGTGTGAAAACGCCCTTTATTTTTACGTGTTTGTGTGTGTGAAAGAAAGCGCGGTTATAAGGCAGGCATCAGACTGGCTGCTTTTTAAGAAACGTAGTTCACACATACCGATTATCATAAATAAGAAAAAAAAAATTACCTACTCATTTTATTATTGATTCGGGTCGAGAATCACTAACATAATTACCTCCTGAAATATTTTGCAGCTTCAAAACGACACCTTGTATAGACATATTTTGTTAGTACTTAACCATTTAAACTGAGAACAAATAGGTACTTATACTAAGCTGCATGTGACACACCTCACACTCCGAACCTGAGAATTGTCTGTGTGACCGCGTGCAGTTGTATCCATCGCCCCAAGATCGGAGACTCCCCGACCTGCCAGCCAGCATTCGGAGCATGGTGTGGGGGCTGGCGCGTACTCGGCATAGCAAAGAGGCACACCTTTTGCTCATTATGCACGAGAAACTGTTGACATTTGCGTCAGCAAACATACCGGACGCACTACAATAACGCGGCAGCCCCATCAACACCAGGAACGCGTTGTTATATTGGACACGCAATTTTTAGATTGGTTTGTACATCCGTAGATAGAGAGAGAGAACCAATATAATCGAAATGTAATTTTTTATCTATAAACAGTGGTTTTGATTCCAACAAAACAGTTTTTTAATGATTTCAATATAGGTACTAACTCGAGGCACAAGGAGTATGACAAAAATAAATAGATTGCGCAGAGAGATTTACATCTTAATAACAGTAGGTATGAGCACCAACAAAGGAGAGCTACTGTTTCGGAGAACTTGTGATTCACGAGAGTATTAAGATTGTTTATCATAAAGCCTAACATTTTTTTGCATGCGCGCTGCGTAGTAGAGACAGCTGTAAGTGTGTACTTATAGTTTTTGTATTCTGTAGAGAAGGTTACCTACATTTATTTCACAGTGAGAAATGAAAATAAAACTTTGACAGTAATACCTAACAATGTTGTTTATACTTTTGAAGATACACTATACAGTATCAAAGTAGAACTAACTGTGTTGTCGGGACAGAAAAATGATCATCGCCATTAGACAGTGGTCCGTCGGCAGCACGGCCGGCTCACCTGACCCACGGACACAGCGGTACCACCTGAACCCACCATGTCGTACTATTTATTAGTCGCTCAGTAGCCGCCCGCTGCCCATTCCCAAGCTTTTATTGGCAATCACGTTCACCTCAAACTAGTTTAAAATGTTCTTGGTGCGCTTTACTCGGAAACCTCAGCACCATTAGGCGCGTAATGTTGGCCGCTCTCACGGTATTTGTTAGCAGTTAAATAACGAGCCGTGATACATACGGTCGCGTGTCTCTTCACCATAAGCACTGGTGGTGTCGTGGCGGGGGCAGCACGCGGCGTGCGGCAGCTAGCAGGGCTCCGTTGCACGGAGCACCCAGGGGCCGAGCCCCCCGGGCGACCCCAGCTCGTTTCTCATTATTGAATTCTCGCACGAAGTATTTCGCACGATGACAAGGGTCAATATTTTGTAAATAAGCAACAAAACATTTAACGAATGTAACCTAGCTACCTGTAGGAAAATCTCAATACAAACAGTAATCACAAACACAATAAAACAACGTCTAATAATAAAGCAGACTATCGATTAAACGATTGTCAATCTGAGGAGCGTCTAATTGGCCTGAGCTGAGGGTAGCTTCCTCTTAAGTGAGTGCGTGGGCATGGGCGCTGGCTGGAGCGGGGCGCGATTTATCGTGCACGGACGGTCAAATTTATTAATTCTGTCAGGGGCCGATTGCTCCAATTAAGTGAGTGGAGTAAACATGCCGCTGCTATGTTTATGCGATGCCGTACCGCCGACCGCGCCACCAGCGCCGCGCCGCGCGCTCGCCGTCCGCTTCGCAGTTCGCACGTCACTCACCGCTAATCGCAACATGTGATTTAAATATCACTTGCGAGTCGCGTCATTACTTTATGTGAATGGAATTTAATTAGAAGTTGGTTCTTTTTGGTTTTTAATCAAAACAATTAAGTGAATATCTAGTTGAGTGCTTATCCTACTAGGGCAATAAAATGCATGAGATAAGTGATCTACTACTTCGCTGATGCGTAATCTGAGGATTTATCTGTATATAGTCTGCTATAAATGGTGTTTTTTTTTTATGGTTCTGTAGTCAACTAGGAACCCTTATAGTTTCGCCATGTCTGTCTGTCCGTCCTCGCTTAATCTCTGTGACCGTTAGCACTAGAAAGCTGAAATTTGGTACCAATATGTATATCACGCCGACAAAGTGGTAAAATAAAAATTGGAAAAAAATGTTTTATTAGGGTAGCCCCCCTATATGTAAAGTGGGAAGTGATTTTTTTTTAAATTTCAACCCTTACGTGTGCTATATTGTTGGATAGGTATTTAAAAATGAATAGGGGTTTTCTAAAATCAGTTTTTGATAATGTCAATAATTTCGGAAATAATCGCTCCAAAAGTAAAAAACAATGTGTGTGTCCCCCCCTCTAACTTTTGAACCACAAGTTTAGAAAATATGAAAAACATCTGAAAAGTAGAACTTTATAAGGACTTTCTAGGAAAATTATTTTGAACTTGATGGAAAGAACAGTTTTTGTACAAAAAAGATAAAAGGGTTCTACAAAATAATTTCTGGAGTAAGTTTGTAGTATAATCGTATATGCCAGCATTTTTTTAAACTCATAAGTGGGTACACTTATTGTGCCGGACGGGAAACTACGGAACCCTACACTGAGCGTGGCCCGACACGCTCTTGGCCAGTTTTTTTGTATAAATTGATTCTAAAATATATGGCTAACGTTGGTCACACAGCTGCAAAGTGAAAGTGGATTTGGCTAGTTTTTTTTTTTTTCGATGGGAAAAATCATCTTATGACAACCCCCGCTCTTGGGCGGAGCGGGAGATAGTGTCAGACTCTTACTGACTAAAAAACCCATCCCGTTCCTTCAAGCCTTCATACCGGGGCTCGAGCGCCCTTTCGGATAACCCTGGCCCCAGTAGGCTTCGACCCGGCTGGGTCCCTGCTGTTGCTGACAACTCCTTGAGGCGCGCGGGAACAGCGCGCGCCGTCGACGACTTGGGCTTGGTCCGGACAGTTACCGGACGGCCGGACAGCGAGCTACCCATTGCACA
Organism: Mythimna albipuncta; assembly: GCA_929112965.1. Classification (NCBI taxonomy): domain Eukaryota; kingdom Metazoa; phylum Arthropoda; class Insecta; order Lepidoptera; family Noctuidae; genus Mythimna; species Mythimna albipuncta. The sequence continues at coordinate 20,237,164 of OV815959.1, read as the reverse complement.
CTGTCCGCAAGCCCGCGCCTACGGTGGCTGGAAATCGGGATCGGAATCCCGGCGGCGGCGAGAGCGCCGTTGCCTGATGCGGTCGGCCTCCTCCTTAGCGAGCATTACTGCTTCGCAGAAGTCGGCGACCGCCTGCCACTCCTCCTCGCTCCGGACCATGGCCTCGACCAAGGCCCGGCGCGAGAGGTCTCCGCCGCCGATTACCCCCACGAGGGCACGGCGATGCTCCACCCAAGCAGGGCACACCGCGATTGTGTGCTCCACCGTGTCCTCCGGGTGTTCCGCACAGTGGCGACACCCGGGCGTCACTTCCGCTTTAATTCGGAACAGGAACCTCCCGAACTTGCCATTTCCGGTGAGGACCTGTGTCATGCGGAAGGTAAGGACGCCGTGAGGTCTTTCCAGCCACGCCTCAAAGAGGGGACTTATCGCCATAATTGTGGCGTGCCCAGCACTGGGTTGCGATAGTCGCTGACGCCATTCCACCATGAGATCCCGCCGGAACTCTGTCCGCCATGCCGCGACCTGTCGCGGCAGAGGACTTTCACCCCGGCGTTGCATCTCCACGCGTATGTCGTGCATGTGTGCAAGGACTGTTGCCTCCAGATCCCACGGTGGTAGGCCAGCCAGAAGGCTCGCCGCTTCGCGGGAAATCGTGCGGTATCCCCGCACCATCCGAATTGCCATGACCCTCTGGCAGGCGTTTAGTATGGCCGCCGGTTGCTTTTTCAGCAACGGCGCCCACACCGGCGCCCCGTAGAGGGCCATGGACCGAACGATCCCCGCGTAGAGCCTCCGGCAGGAGGCATCTGGACCCCCAAGGTTGGGTAGGAGCCGCTTGAGCGCAGCCCCAGTCCGGTTCAGTTTGGGAGCCAGACGTCGGAAATGCTCCACGAAATTCCACCGGCTGGGATTTGGCTAGTTACATTTGTCGCGATTCGGAGGAACAACGACTATTGATAAAAATGATCTATCAGTAGATTCCGAACGTCAGGAAAAAATACCACGGCAGGCCCAGAAAGAAAAAGATGATGGCATGAAATGGACGCCTTCTCGAAAAGCTGGTTAATATTGTGACGTGGGGAGACGCCAATGAAAGGCTTTTAGCTTTGATTTTACTAAACTATATATTGTTCAAACCTTTGAATTATCTTATTATAATATAAAATTAAATTCATATTTTTCTTGTTGGCAATCTCTGTCATATTTTTATCTATATTCTTAATACCATAAGCCTTAAAAGGTCCATTACAATAAAGTTTCTACTTCAATTTATATGTGACCTTCGTGGTCGTCACATGAGCTACGCCCTTACGAATGGAAATGCTGAGGATGGCAAAGCACTTCCAATCCATAATGGCAAAGCATTTCTATTTAAAAAAAAATACTTTTAAGGTTTAGGTATAACCTGCCTATACCTAACACAGATGTCCCTACCTATGAAGGAAATAAATTTACATGATGGTGGTCGTCTCTTTAGAAGCAAGCCTAAGTCATGACGAACGATAAAAAAAAATCAAAATCTATTTACTAACTTACTATGCGTTAACTTTGCGCTTATCATTCAACGTTGTCATGCTTAAACCCCACCGCAGCAAAACCTTAAAAAAAGCCATGGTACTGCACCCTTGCCATAACTGACATCTACTCAGAAGGAGTCTAACATAAAGTAAACTACAACTCTTAAGGTTATGACTTTAACCTCATCGGACGCTCATCGTGTCAGAGAAGAAAAAGACAGAACTGTGCAAGTTCCTATCATCGCTAAAAAATTGAAAATGTGCCAGTATCAAAACTCTTACAAAAAAACATGGAGTATTTATGCAATTAGTCCATTTTAACTGAACTGTGGGTTTTTAATATCAGCTAACCCAGTGGTGTCAAGTAGACGCCCTTTGCCTTAATTGATATTTGTCCTCATTAATAGGACCACAGTTTCCAAAAATAATTAAATTACCGCAAGTTCACTGGCCCAAATTCACCAATTTGAATAATAATAATAAAAAATATTAACGAAGAGAAAACACTATTTAACGCACAGTTGCTTCTTTCTTCTTTTTTCGATGGCGGCGTCCCTCATTTAAAATGAATATGAAACAAAAACAAATGATTAATACTATTCATGCCCTGCTGATCTCACAAAAATAATGCAGTGACATGAAAACAAAAACAAAAGCCAAAATATTTACACAATTCTTAAAATTAATCGTTTTCTAATTTTATAATTCCTAGCAACAAAATTTAATTTCTTTTTATAAAACTTCAAAAATTTATATCTAAATAGAAAACACTTATTGTTAAATTTAATATAAGAATGTTTAGTTTTTATTTTTGAATTTATTTTATAACGAAAGTGATGGGAGGACTTTCTTCCTACCATGCCCTTTCGTGCCATGCACTTTTTAGTTATAAATGGGGCACGATGAAAATATTTGTTACATAAATTAATAAAATCAAACCCATTAACTTTATCTAATATTTCTGGAGAATGAACATCATCCTTTATAACAATAAACTGGGCCATCTCCTTTGTTTCACCCTGGAAAAAACTTTGTCCACTTTTGTAATTTTTATTTTCAAAAATGTGATCATCATCGTTTTGGTTTTGATTGAATTCGACATCCGGATCACATTGAGATTCTATTGAAAACATCTCTAGGTTCTCTGAAATAAAATTGGATGAAATAATAATTGGATTGGACACAACCAGGTTATCTTCATCCGTACACTCCAATCCCGTCTCGTCATCGACTCCACTGCTTACATCGTCATAATTCGGCTCATTATTCTCATCAGTCTGCTCAACAATTGTTTGTGGACCGTCCATCATCATGCTAGAACATAAACCTGCATTATCATCTTCATACAAAACATTTAACGGTCCGCCTTCTTCAAGTAAATCTGCAGTTTCCTCCTCTACAACACATGCTTCCAGTGGCTGCACTGCTGTAACGTGCTGACGCTGCTTACAACTAAAACATCTACACGGGAATTCGTTTCTTAATTCTTGGCATATCGTTTCGAAATCCATGTCGTAATGATAAGTGTATCTATAAAAGTGGGCTGCTCCATGAAGATATGCTCCCAAAATGAGTGCGTAATCACTCTCCCGCCATTCGTTAGACCTAGCAGTCAACTCAAAATCCGCGATAAAATCCTCGAGGCAGACCTTGTCTATGCCAGAGAAGAACATCATCTCTTCTTCTACAAAATATTAAATAATATAAAAATCACTCGGCTTTTAAGTTTTCAGGCGTTGTCCTCGCCTGCTGTATCTGCTGTTCTCACTTATTATGCTTTTCGAGAGGTTTATGGGACCTTACGGGTCGCAACAGTCGCCTTCCTCAACTATCGGGGTCTCGTAAACCTGAAAAAACAGTCAAGGCCTTACGGAGAATACCCGGCGGGCGCCTCCACCATATGTGACGTGGGGAGACGCCAATGAAAGGCTTTTAGCTTTGATTTTACTAAATTATATATTGTTCAAGCCTTTGAATTATCTTATATTTTTCTTGTTGACAATCTCTGTCATATTTTTATCTATATTCTTAATACCATAAGCCTTAAAAGGTCCATTACAATAAAGTTTCTACTTCAATTTATATGTGACCTTCGTGGTCGTCACAATATCGCAGAAGACTGGGAGAAGCGGATAGAGGAAATGAAGGCCTTTCTTGTTCGGTAGGAATATCATCTAAATCAAATCACACTTTTTTGGGAGATGGGCAATAAGCTACAGACTTCTCGCGCTTTAGGCACTCGGACTGTGAGGGCTGTCAGATTTTTACTGATGAAAACCCACCTATGTTCCTTCAGTTGCTCATTTCGTTCTAGGACCACGAGTTTCCTTTCTAGAAATTCCCCATGGCTCTAGAGGGTATCGGCATAAAGGCAAAAGTTTGTATGCACCTATGTGTGTCTATTTGTTACCTACTTCTACACGCTCAAACGACTAAACGGAATGTAATTTGGCATAACGGTGGACCTTAGCTTGCAGTAGCACTTAAGATAGGTTACTCTATATCTCAGGAATACATGCCCTTGAGATTATTTTCGACTTCCTTACTAGCGAAGCCAATAGCAGAACTTAAAACTACCTAATCTATAATCATCCCACCACTATATCTAATTGACACTGTGTGGTGAACTCCAATATACTTAATGAGCGGTAAAATTTGTGTTGTGTATAATTTCCAAAAATAATGTAGACACACAGGCGGCTGCCTCGGTGTCTACTTAATCTGAGACTGCAAAAATATGTTAACTTATATATTGAATTAATTGATTTAAATAAAAATTTACAAACTAAAGGCTCTAGAAAGCATGAAAATTATATTTGATTATATGATTTAGACCTATATCCAACACGATGTGTTTCGGCTGAAATGATTTGATTTAACATATTTGAATCCCTGCAACAGTTGTCACTTTGGATCTACAAAATTATAACATTGCATAAGCACCCTCATAATGTGGCCACAGCTGGGAGTCTTCATCGTGAAGATCCCGTCTTAGAATTTGTGGTTCTAGAATATTTGAGAATAGTGGTGATGAAATAAATTATAGTGCCTGCCTGGGTTTGAACTGACGTCCTACAACTTGTAAGTCAGCGCCATTACCGTTAACTCCGAGCCACCACTGCCCACTACAAAGTTATTTTATGAACTAAATTATCACGTTTTCTGTTAATATAATTGCAAATATATGTACTAGTTATGGCAAAACAGGTAGATTCCAAAAGAAATGAGAGTTCCAGTTTAAGAGTTGTCATAAAATAATAGTAAAACAGTGGGTCTGAGAAGAAAGCTCCGAGGCGGCGGAAGCGGGCTCACTTAGCCCAATTACTCCGAGCTCATAATAATTGCTGGTGACTGTACCAGGATACGAAGCACTTATCAATCTGTGAATGACCACTCATGATAGGCCAGAAGATGCGTCTGTCTATTAAGTAATAAAATAATTGTTGTAATAAGCAGCGAAGATGGGTGACTTTGTAATACATTAGTAGCAAGTTGAAAAAAATAATAATTTAAATCCACTCGTAGGCCTAGACAGAAAGTAATATCTAGATATTATTAGCGCCCAACTCAGTTGCGCGGGTTTCTACTTGAAATCGAATGACGTTAGCTCCAATAATATGCTTTGCTTGCGAAAAATTTAACTTGCCAGTACTTGAAATTGATAAAAATTATGAGTGCGACCAGCGACTAGGGTTGCCAGATTTTCAAAACCGAAAAATCAAAATCAAAAGACATTTATTCAAATAGACCATTTGCAGGCACTTTTAAAAAGTCAAAATTTTGGTCAGTCCAAGAAAAGTAAGCTAAATTGCACGTTCCAAAGCGTAGATCTTTATGGAGAAGAACGTGCATGAAACTCCATGGTTGGCATATTGATTTGGATGAAATGTTGTATGCTGTGTATATTTGAGTAAAAATACAATTGGTACCAAGAGGGGACACTGCAATCAATTCTTAAATTTTGATAGTAACGAAAAAAGCAATAAGCCAACTTTCGGGCTGAACAACATCTGTTGAGACCGCTAGTACCATAAAATTGAATGAATCTTTAGTATAAATCATTAATTACAATTAATAGTTGCTGTAACTATTTTTACAAATTTGCTTTTGTGGTTACGGTGCTGGACAAATCACTACCTCGATGCATCATCAACAAGGTCAAAAAACTATAAGGTCAAATCATCGGCAGCGCGAAGAATCAGGACCGGGATAATGATCTTGAAAGTTGAAACATCATTTCTCGACCGACCATCTAATCGATTTTCATAATAGTTTTAAAAATTTTATTAGAGTATAATAATAATAATAATAATATAACACACACAGTAACAAAATATAATGACAAGAACAGATACAATAGTTGTACAAACACTGATCATTGAAAATAATATATTTGACTCCTAAACTAAGTAAAATAAATACTTGTATCTCAGGAGCCAGTTCCTCCTTGGAGATGATCAAAGATAGGATGTTTGGTACAATTACTATAGCCTTTGTATAGACGTGTAACAGTATGAAGTGATAGTTATGCGATGATTGTTAATAATGATTCGGTATAATCATAAGACAGTTCTTGCAACCACTTAGCTAACTTAGTCTTTAGTGTATATCTATTTAATGAATAAATATTGATCAGATGGTGAATCTTATTATAAATGCGTGCGCTTAGAATAATGAATTGACGACCTGCGAAAGCGGTCCTGCAATGTAGGGAGTCACTGACCGGAAAACCTCGACGTCTGAGAAGGACGCTTGTGTCCAATGGCAGCATGGAATGGCGGCGTAAGACTATACGCAAGATAAACAGCTGCCGCACGGTGAGGACTTGGGATTCCGAGTACAGCTGGTTAGTTGGGTAATCTCTTCGCTTAAAATGCATAACCTTAAGAATCGCCCTTTGTGCACGCTCTGCTTGAAGCAGAAGGCTTTTATGGGTGCCTCCCCATACAGGAATGCAGTACATGAGGATAGATGCACATAAGCTTTGGTAAACTAAGGACAAGGTTGCAGGATCAGCAGCATGTCTCAATTCTTTGAACAGATAAATAAGCTTCCTTGTCCTCGAGCATAAAGCCTCAATATGCGGACGCCACGAAAGATTTGCATCGATGTACACCCCCAGGTATTTGATACTTGGGACTAAGGAGAGTGTCAGACAGTGACAAGAAGCATCGAGACCTGAGCAAGAGTGGGCTTTTACTGCACTGGATTCAGCTGGTGTGGGGACTGAACTGCACAACGAGAAGCGTATTAGCTTAGTTTTATCGATATTAAGTGTCAGCAAGTTAGCTGAGAGCCATTCAGTCACAAGGCGGAGGGAATGTTCTGTTCTATCTTTAGCTTTGTTCCAGTCAGTATCGTAAACAACAAGTGCAGTGTCGTCTGCATATGTAAATATTTCACAGTTAGGGATGGACATTTTGCACAAGTCGTTTAGTATCTACTGTCAAGTTAGATAACGTTTTTGAGCAAGTGTTATTCGAGTTAACGTCATTCAATTTCAAGTAGGAAACCCTAGTTTCGCACACATGAACAAAAATCTTTTCTAAGGAGTTAAGTTCAACACAAAAAAATAAACATATCTATCGATCCGTTTTCAAGTAATACTCTGCCATCTATGTGGCAATTGATTTTTATTAAATAAAAATTATTTTCATGTAAACTTCTTTACTCAAATAATTCAAGTACAATTTCCAAATTAATAAGCAATTAATAGATTTCTAAAATATTGTCAAAAACATATTAGAATAGGACGAATTTAAAACTATTAATTCTTATAAGATAAACTTTACTGCAGGTTTTAAATTCCGAACAATTGATAGGATGTACGAAGATATGAAGATGTAGGTACCTACAGATAAGCTAGCGTATTTTTGAAATGGTTAGGTTAGGGTAGGGTAGGAACACATTTGTTAAGCGTACAGCCAAGGATTGGAATTCCCTGCTGGAGTCTTTAAGTTAGGGGTCTTTAAGTCAAGAGTGAATAGGTTACTTCTAGGCAAGCGTGCTCCATCGTCGACCACATCATCGCTTACCATCAGGTGAGATGGTGGTCAAACACAAGCCTATCAATAATAAAAAAAATAGATGCACGTTGCCGGGGATTATCTCCACATATGCACAAATTCACAAACTTCACTTTCTTTGTTAAACAATGTGGTGCTTTCATTACTTTCATTTATTACTGTGTTATCGTCTCTACTACAGTACCTACAATAGTAAACGAAAGTACTGGCAATACCTATTTATTTACAGGATTCTTTTTTTGTGATTTCAGCTCTAGTCCTAATAAAAGGGATTCATCATAATGATGAGTATTACCAATATTTTGTATGTATTGTCGTCTACAGTAGAATAGTAAGTAATATTATGGACATGTAGTGTTTGATATGCAAATCTCATGCCGACACCCAGCATGAAGGTATTTATTCATCACAGCCTACTTACAACATGTCAATAGATTTATAATATCTAGCGGATCGGTAATTTCGCACCAGTATCACAACAAAGTGCACTCGACTTTGTATACCTACAGGCTATGTTATAAAGTTTGAAAGTTGAAACATAATAACGAATCGTACAACTTGTAGACGATGTGGCGGCAATGGTCTCCAATCGATAAAATTATGATGAGCATTATTAATAACTTTCATTTTCCTGGGTTAAGAGAAATATAGGATTATTTGCTGGATCATTATCACTGATAACAAATTCCTTTAAAATAAAACTATTTCAGAATAGTTGACCCGAAGGAGGCGTTGTCCTGTCATACCTAAAATATTCTGTCAAACTCGGGAATTATCAAACGTGCATAGGCTAGAATAGTTGTTAGGTTTTCTGTTCTATGAGAACCTTCTGGACGAGGAAGGCCGATAAAAAGATGGATGGATTGTGTTAGAAGTGATATGAAACAAAAGGGAGTTAGTGATAGTTTGACGGGTGACAGGACAGATTTGAAGAAGAAAACGTGTTCCGCCGAACCCAAGTAATATGAGATAAGGGCAGGAAGAAAAAGAAGAAGAAGAAGAGAACCTTCTGGTGATAACTGAGTTCTTACAGTGGTTTTGATATTAAAAAAGGAGTTACAGTTTTGTTTTAGATAGACCAAAACAAAAGTGTACTTAACTCTTGAAATACAAAATGGACATCAAATTGAAACGGTTGCAAAAAAAAGTGGTTTAAATCTGATTGGCCACCCTACAGGCAGCTAGAATTTTGCACAACTTCAGAACAATAAGATTGTTATGATAATACCGCAGACGATGCAAGTTATTCTTGTTTCATGGCTGCCAAACTCGAGAAGGTGTTTCAAGTAGCAGCACTAACAAATTGAGATATAGTACCATTATCCTTGACGACCTCCGTGGTAATTGAGGACGCACGAGCCTACAAAACCCTCACTCACCACCTTAGATCTTTTTTAGATCCCACCTTGTACATCTACGTAATACGAATTCTAAAAACTTAAACTCGCGTACATTTTGCTTTAAATAAATTTTATTGTTTTGTTTGTTTAGTGCCAAACGTTAAACATGTTAGCTAAAATGGAATAGAAGTCAATCATTCACATTTGTTTAGCGTTGTTCTGAATGAATGTCGCGGAGGTGGTCAATTAGTAAAAGCGTGAACTGGCTGTCAGTTTGGGAGTGTATTGTGTGGTGGCGGGCTCCAGTTCACGGCGGTGCGAAGGCCAACGACGTGAACGCTCTCATTATCTCCCTGCCACATACTATTCATAAGCGCCGCATTACCATCCTCATTATGTCTTAACTCATGAGTAATCTTTTCAAAGAGCCCAATAATGCTTTTTACAACTAAACGTATTTCGTCACGTACTTAGATACAAGATATCTTTGGAGTTTTCAAAGGCTTCGTAGCCGTTTTATGATTCCTACTTAATGTTTTTCCCCAGAAACAATCAATAAGCACTAAGCGCAATAACTTCGCACATAGATCTGTGTCGACGTACCTAACTGCTAAGATTATGGTTAAATTACTACGACGTGTTTAAAAGTTTCTTCATATTATAAGAGTGATTCTTCTTGAAACAGGTACCAACAGAGTCGCCATAGTTCACCCGTTCTGCCATATTAACTATTTGTACAGCAAAATGGGTAGAGAGGTTCAAGCAGATGTGCTTGGATATCATTGGATTGGAGTAGGAGCGGAGGGAGCAGTGGCAATTAGTAACCCTGTGAGGCATCAAACTGCAATTTGAAGTTGCCACTGTTTCCAGCATTCCGGCAGTCTCCCAGAATTGAGCAAAAAAATAAGAATCTCCTGGCTCCTGGAAGAAATTTTTAATAAACAAAATTCTACCAGACAACATGACGCTTTAAATACTTTGTGAGACGTTTGGATCTTATTCTAAAGTTAAAAAAAGGTATGATAATCATAATTCAGTGTACAGTCACAGTGAAATGAGCGTACCTAGGCTCTCTGTAACAGCTGGTTTAAACTCCGCTTAAACCAGCTGTTACAGAGACGTAGAATAAAAACTGGGCAAGTGCAAGTTGGACACGCGCCCTGAGGGTTCCGTACAAACGTATGTAAATAGTTCAATTCCAGAATGGAGTCTTGGAAGATTATTCCTATATTTACTCGTGCTATAAGACCTTGCTTTATGCCACATAAACCGTAGTAGGTATCTTTTTTCTCGTTAACTTACAAGTTTGTTTTTTTTTACAGCTTCAAGAGTCCGCAGAACTGAATATATGATTGTAATTTCAACTCGATACCTCCACGCTTTCCCGAGATAAAGGCTCTTGACAGACAGATAGACGAATGGACAACAAAGTGATCCTATAAGGGTTCCGTTTGTTCCTTTGGAGGTACGGAACCTTAAAAAGCAACACCTATGTGATTTTTTTTTTATTGTGTGAAAAATCATGCTTTGACATCCCCCGCTCTTGGGCAGAGCGGAAGATAGTGTCAGACTCTTACTGACTAAAAGACCCACCCCGTTCCTTCTAGCCTTTATACCGGGGCTCGAGCGCCCTTTCGGATAACCCTGGCCCCAGTAGGCTTCGACCCGGCTGGGTCCCTGCTGTTGCTGACAACTCCTTGAGGCGCACGGGAACAGTGCGCGCCGTCGACGACTTGGGCTTGGTCCGGACAGTTACTGGACGGCCGGACAGCGAGCTACCCATTGCTCACTGTCCGCAAGCCCGCGCCTACGGTGGCCGGAAATCGGGATCAGAATCCCGGCGGCGGCGGCGGCGGCGATAACACCGTTGCCTGATGCGTTCGGCCTCCTCCTTTGCGAGCATTACTGCTTCGCAGAAGACGGCGACCGCCTGCCACTCCTCCTCGCTCCGGACCATGGCCTCAACCAAGGCCCGGCGCGAGAGGTCTCCGCCGCCGATCGCCCCCACGAGGGCACGGCGATGCTCCGCCCAAGCAAACACCTATGTGATGAGATCTAGTGTTTATAATGAAATCTGCGAAATGCCTACACGGCATACCTAACGCTTGCCATGTTTCATAACCTGTCGAGCCTGGGCATTACTTTTTGTTCCTATCTACCGTTACGACAAGACGTAACTCAAAACGTGTTGCTTGCAGCTAAGCCGTTCCGGTGACCTTGCCGATCAAATCCATCTCATTGTGATAAGCCCGCGCTGCTCCCACGCATTGGAATGTTATCGGTTGCACGTATCGATTCGTTATTCTGTAGTTTCGGATTCATTGTGAAACTACCATTTCAACAATACTTTCTGCTTGATTTAATTTGACAACAAAACAAGTATATAGAACACACGCTGTTATAATTAAATTTAACTTATCATGTAATATATTCGCTACTACCTTACTTAACCTCATTTTTTTCCGTAGATGTACTATACCAAAAAGATCAAAGTAATCGATACGCAGCTAATTAATTGAACAATATCAGTCGATCGCCACGATGAAGGAGCGTTTCCCAATGGTTGATATCTTACTCGGCCGTCACGACGAGCTCACAGGGTTCTTGGAGTTTTTTCTTCTGTTGACACAAAGCGCCGCACCGGTAAATCGTAAGTTCGTAAGCTGGCCAGCTCTCGTAGGCGCAGCGGTAGTCGTCCCATTGTTCACAAGTCGTTCTCACGATACTTTTTATGATCAGCGCACCCGAAGATATTTTGATTGGACATTATGTGACGTAAATGTGTACCTACACTACAAATTTTAATAGCTCCTTATATAATCGATTAGGTAGTTGTTATTAGACTTAAAGGCAGGTACCGGCTTCGTCTGCGTGAGAAGACGGATGTATAAATAATTTGATATTTAACTCGCTTTTAAAGTCACTATTATATAGGTACATAAAAATAGCACATTATGATGTAAGTATGTAATGTTAGTGATTACAGTCGAGGCGGTATTTAGACCCAAGCCGTGGCGAGGGTCTTAAGAGAGCCGAGAATGGTAATCATTAATTATTCACGTGTATCATACGACTTTTTCAATAGTCTTGTGAAGAAAATAACAGTAAAACTAGTTTTATTTTTTGTATCATGGCGGTAAAATTCTCTTTTCATATGCGCGCATATTGGTATTTTTTTATTTATCTCTAGGGGAAGGCTAAGGTATTTTGATCATACTAATATTCCATTGTCACTAGAAACACATTAAAGTAAAAAAAAAAAAAAATTGCACTCCGGTAGTGCCGGCAGAAGTGAAAACTTGATTATTAACGTTGAGCATATTTGATATTTTGGAATGGTTAGGGAATAATTTTGCACCAATTGCTTTATCAGTATAAAAGTACTATCATGTGTCACTACTATTTATGTGGAAGAATACAATATTCATTTATTGCGCTATCGTACACAAACATGACAATTTATATTACATTAAAAATTTAACACTTTAAAACTATTACAATTATTTTACATTAAAAAATTTACCATCCGTCTTACGCTTTTTCGATCAGGTCACGTGTCCTGACGCGAGTTTAAGATTTTATACCCATTACAGAAAAAGTGCTTAAAGCCGCTAAAGAAGTTTTCACTTCAAAAAAAAAATCACGCAAAAAACAGAAAGGTAAGAGGTGCTGTTACCAGTGGCTGACCGACTAAGAAATGTCCCGGTGTTAATGGGTTTGAGTCTAATGAATCCACACTAGACTGTGATATAGGTCTGGAATTCAGGCATGCCTCAATTTGGGATAGGACTGTGCTCAGTTCCTCAAAGGTCAAAGTCGACTCGCCAATCACCCGCTTGAGGTGATGTTTCGTGCTTTTGATTCCAGCCTCCCATAAACCTCCAAAATTAGGAGAATGAGGTGGAATGAAATGCCATTCGGTTCCATTATTGGCCAAGGCTGAGGCAATTTCTTGAGGAAGAGAAACACACTCATCACGAAACATTGCCTTAAGCTCTTTGGATGCCCCTACAAAATTGGTACCATTGTCGCTGTAAAGGTGACTACAGTGACCTCGTCTAGCAACAAAGCGTTTAAATGTAGCAAGAAAGCCTTGAGAGGTCAGGTCAGAGACCGCATTTATATGCACTGCGCGGGTTGCCATGCATACAAACAGACAGATGTAACCCTTATAGGACTTATGTCCACGACCCTTTGCTGTTCGTATTTGAATTGGTCCCGCGTAGTCGACACCTGAATGAAGAAAGGGCTTACTTGGAGTCACTCGGCAAGATGGTAGCTGACCCATTAATTGATTACGTGTTACAGCTGCATGACGAATACATGGCACGCAATCGCGGATGTGAGCCTTGATCATATTCTTCCCACGAATGATCCAATATTTTGAGCGAAGAAAGTTAAGAGTCAGTTGAGGTCCACCATGTAGTACGCGCTCATGAGCATCTGAGATAAGTAATCTTGACAAATGGGACTGACAAGAAACTATGATAGGATGCTTCCTATCCTCACCGAGTTGTGAATATTGGATTCTACCCCCTACTCTCATCAAGCCCTTGTCATCCAAATAAGGATTTAACGATGACAAACGGCTGGTTTTGTTGACGTCTTTTCCAGCTTGGATACCCTTGATCTCTCGTTCAAACCAAACACTGACTCTGCTTGAGACAGCAACGCATGGTATCCGCGATCTCGGAAGCTGTAAGGTAAGGCGGCAGCTTAGTCCGTGCTTCTCTGGCTATCTTTAATTTCAGGAATCGTCTGCAATAGGTCAAAGTCCTGATTAGTCTACGGAACGATGAAAATCTAGACCACATCAATTCACTCGGCTGATCGTCTATCTGTGTTGCATGTACCTTTATGGATTTCAGTTCCAGTTTCGTCATTATAGCTTTGGGTCTGCTATATTCTATGGTATCAACAAGTAACCACGATGGTCCATGCTTCCAAAGCGAGTTGTTTATTAAATCCGTTGATGTGGTACCCCTCGAAGCAATATCAGCTGGATTGTTTTTTGTGTCCACATAATGACATTGAGTGGTATCAAGGGTACTGAGGATTTCAGATGTTCGGTTTGCGACGAAGGTTTTCCATCGACTCGGGTGATCGCTCAACCAAGCCAACACGACCGTGGAATCCGTCCAAGCATGTAAGTTGGATTTTTGAATATTCAAAACATGAGCCACTTCTAAAAGTAATTTGGTAACTAAAACTACGCCACATAGCTCCAGTCGTGGTATAGAAATTTGTTTAATCGGAGCCACCTTCGTTTTAGCGGTTATCAGATTACAGTGGACTTGGCCTACAGCATCAATGACTCTGATGTAAACAATCGCGGCGTATGCTGCGCTTGATGCATCCGAGAAACCATGTAATTCAACTGTTTGATCATCGCTTTTTCTTTCCAGCCACCTAGGAATTCTGAAGTTGTTGAGTGTATGCAACCCACAACGGTAAGACTGCCACTCTTTTAGAAGTTCTTCAGACAGCTCTTTGTCCCAATCCAAACCAGCAATCCACAGTTTTTGAATGAAGATTTTAGCGATGATTATACATAGTGCAATCCAACCCAACGGATCATATAAGCGTGATATTTCTGATATTTCCTTTTAGTTTCAGGTGCAGACGACGGCAACGGTGACGGTGTTGTAAATGTATCATGGAACTCGTCAGAATTACGATTCCAGGTAAGTCCTAGTATTCTAGTGGTTTCATCTTCTTTTATTTCCAGATCTCTTCCAGTATCCAGACTTATCTGTTTTATCAACTCTTCTCGGTTACTTGTCCATTTTTGCAAAGTGAAACCCGTTTTGTTCAACAGTTCATTAAACTCATGATAGATTTTTACAGCTTCTTCATCAGTCTGGGAACCTGTCATTAAGTCATCCATATAAAAATCCGTCTTTACTCTACTAGCAGCGTATGGATATGATTGGCCTTCATCGTTAGCGGTTTGCTGCAATGCCTTGAGTGCCAGGTAAGGTGCACTAGATGTTCCAAACGTAACTCTCAAAAGCCTGTATTCCTTTATATCAGACTCAACGTTATCTCGCCATAAAATCCTTTGAAAGTCCGTGTGATCATCAGATACTTTTACTTGACGATACATTTTTATAATGTCAGCTACTAAGCATACGGGATGTTGACGCCACCGCATAACTGTATGACGTAAATCAGCCTGTAAGCGTGGTCCTACCATTAAGGCATCATTCAAAGAAATGCCATCGGATCCCTTAGATGACGCATCGAATACCACTCTTAATTTTGTGGTCGTCTTGTCTTCTCGGATTACGGCATGATGCGGTAAGTAAACAGCACTTATTTTCTTTTTGTCTTTTTCATTAGAAATCTCTTCCATATGACCTAGTGATAAATATTCAACGTCAAATAAATAATAAAAATATAAAGTCAAATAATTAACTCAACTTCAAAGTTTGTCATATGAAGACACAGAAAAGTTATTAGTTGTACTCAAATAGAGATTAATTGCACTTTTTATTATGATTAGTTAGCTTAGTTTATATACAAAGATTTTAGCAAGTAAGATTTTTATACTGTTTACACCTCTTTTACGTACCTATTAGTTGACTACTTTACTTTTTGTTAAATAGTTACAGTGATTATTTTAGTTATTTTACCTTCTCTCGCCTGAAACACAGGATGTCCTAGTTCAGGCATATAACACATGTGAACTCTACATAGAATTAAGAAAAAAAATTATATACTGTATTACTTTATACCTTTTGAATGAATTTGTTATTATTAATGTTATTATTATTCATAAATTACCGATGTAAATTGTTCCTTAAACTCGCTATTTTTTGCTAACTTTCGTTCAAGACTGTATAATCTTTTTAATGCTATTTCCTTTGTATTACAGGGTGTTTTACTGGACTGAAAAGACAATTTTACGATGTAGCGGCCTTCTACATCCCTACATGTGGTAGCAGCAAAGTGATCCTCGCATGCTTGCTCTTCAGGGCTAAGAATTGACTTTTCAGAGCCTGTTGGCTCTGCCTCTAGTTCCCAAAACTTTTTCAGGATCTCGTTTTCTTCGACCTTAGCGTGCATGCTTAGAATTACATTGTGACAAGACGTCCCTCCATCTACATCGCTGACTTCTCCCGATATGATCCAACCAAGGTAAGTATCTTGAGCCATAGTTTTACCCATAGGGTCCTTGATTAAGCCTTCTTTTAAGACTTTGGCATAGGCTCCCGACCCTAACAAAATATCTATTTTGTTAGGTTTATTGAAATTTGGATCAGCCAAATTCATATTATTTAGCTCTGGCCAATCCACCAATGTAAATTTCCTTTCAGGTAAAATCGTAGTTACCTTACTCAGCACATATGCTTTTATTTGTAAGGTGAAGTCAGGATCGTGTAATGATTGAATGTTTAGTTCAACTGTAAACTTTGACGTTAGATCGCATTGAGAGAGAAGTAGAGATGAGCTCTAGCTCATCTCTACTTCTGAATTCGTTTTTAGATGCAAGAGTGAATGATGCATTCTGCTACAAATTTTGCACTTAGTATTTACTCGACAATTAATATTAAGATGACTTGTGCGAAGGCAATTGAAACACAAACCATGGGATTTAACTATTTGACGACGCTGATCAACAGTCTCCTGAGCAAACTTTTTACAATGAAACAAGAGATGCTCCTCAGAACAATGGGGACAGGATAATTTTGAAACGACGTGACACGCTTTAGTACTAGTACTACATTTAAACCTGCTACTTTGAGGTTCCACAAATTCTAAAGCCCGAAAACGTTTTTCCAAAAAGTCTTGAAAATCCTTGAAGGTGGGAAGTTCCTCGCAAGATTGACTTACCTGCAATTCCCACTGCTTCCGAGTCTCAACGTCCAACTTGGAGCTAACTAAATAAATAATAATAATATCTCAAGCGTCCACCTGCACCCCTAGATTTGACAGTTAATGCAAGCAATCGGTTGTTGTATCTAAAAGTTCCTTGAGAGCAACAGATGACTCAACCGTCATTTGTTTTTGGTTCAGTACCTAAGCGCTTAAGAATACAATTAGCTAGAAATCTCTTATTATTGTAACGACTGTTTAACAGAGTCCAACATTTTTTATAATTTGCATGCATGATCGGTATGTGCTTTATGAGCTGTGATGCTTCACCTGACAACTGTGACCTTAAATAATGTAGACGTTGATCATCATCAAGAGTCTGGTTATTATCAATTAGTGACAAAAACAAATCTCTAAATGTTGACCATTCCTGATATGCACCACTAAAAACTGGTTTTAGGTAATTTGGCAATAGACATAACTTTTGGTTGACTATGGTCCGGTGAGACATCACTCATTACAGAAGACAGTGATTTTGGTAAAGCATTTTTTAGTTCCACTTTATAAGTTATAAAAGTGTCGGTAACAGCCTCGAACACATCATTCTTCATGTAACTGGTAGCACTCAACTCACTCTCTGTGTAGTTGACCAAAAGTTCCTCATGTTTTTTTACAAAATCTTCAAACTGTTTGTCTAATATTTCCAAACGTGACGCCACATACAGTTGATTGATTCTGTCTTTTGGAGACTTTCTGAAGTTAATAAGACCCTTCTGAATGCGATTTCCAATATCATCCAACAATCTTAACTTAGCCTCCATGATTCAAAGTACTGAATTCAAGCAAATAATTTGATGTGCTCAATTTGGTAAGTTTCACAGTTTTTAAATTTACTAAGTGTTTGAATGTGATAAATTTTCTAAGTGTTTAAACTGTACTTTAATTCTAAGTAAAATCGGGCATAGATTCGGGGTCTCTTCAATTTTTGCAGAATTATTCTGAGTCCGAAATTTCTTAAAAAAAATTCTAAGTCTCTGGTTATAGCTTTAAATTTTTACAAGTCTCTGACACTTGGAACAATTAATGAAGAAATATGTACTCACAGTTTTTTAAGTTGCACTTTGATCACTAACACCACTACACCACCACGTACTCAGAACGAAGACATTTATTAATTTTCACCGAGTGGTTATATACAATCCTCGGTAACGAAACCATAGCGCGAATTTAAATCGACCAACGCCATCTATCGAGCCAAGAGGTACTAAAAATGGTTTTAGCTATTAGATTTAACCTAAATACAATATTACGGCGTGAACAGAATATATGTGTGGTTGTAGTTAGTAAAAGTCTCTCCGCCTGTTTAAAACGCTAAATAAAACGCACTAGTTGGTACCAATCTCTTGGCAAGTAAATATTCACACTCGTGTGCTTCTTCTGCTCTCGCCACGCTTATGATTGTGTAACATTCGAGTACTATATTCGGCAGACTTCTCCTGAATAGAAGAACTTCCATTCTTATGAGTTACGAACGCTAGCAATGGTTTGCTCCATTCCAGAGTGTATTTATTAGGAAAACGCTCATGATATGCGCACTTGTATCATTAAGCATATCTTGTTCTTCATTTTTTTTTTTTAAGATTTGGTTTGAGTTTTAGATACAACTCAATTTATATCAGTTTACACATAATAATAGTATTGAGAAAAAATTGTTCAAAGTGTATATCACTTAAATAAATCAATATTCACGATAAATAAATTGAAAAATAAAAGGTGAAATTAATATAATTCTACTTATACCACAAAACCCGAAAAAAAAGTCTGAAAAAATTGCCTATAAGGGTCTAAATATATCAATTTTCACGATGTTTTTTGCCAAAATCCTGGTAGTTATATCATTTTGCACAAAATTATCTCCGGAACTATGAGAGATAGAAGAATGTGAGTTAAACCAAATATTTTTGCAATATTTTTTTTGTAATCAATTTTTTTTTTATAAGTTCTATGTAAAAACTCAAAAAGATATAAGTCGAGTTATATCACTTTTCACAGGAGGCACAGATACCATTGAACTCAATAACTTCTGTGAAATTTTTTGTACTCAAAATTTGATTTGCGAACAAAGAGGTTGAACAAAAAGGTTTTTACTACATTATAGCACTAGTGCGTAATGGTAATCAAAATGACACAGTTTGGTAATAAGTACCTTTATATACCTAAGTGTAGTGCCATAAGAGTCACTTTCTGAGCAAATGTATTGAAAATGACATTTTTTAAATCTCTTCAAAATTAAATTAGAAACCTTTGAAATGTTGTAAATTTAATAGCACTTTAACTAGCAGGTTGGGTGATTGGAACCTTGCAGAAAACAATGGTAATATTTTGTATAACAATTTTTTTTCAGTAGTTCAAAAGGAGTTTAATCAGACGTTTGAGAAAAAACTAAAACTATCTGCCCTAAGTTTAAATTTAGTGACTGGGCAACTAAAGGAATCAGAATAAGTCGGGAAAGACTTTTCGAGTTGTATGGCCTTAAGCCTATTATTAACATTGAAACTTTTAATAAATATGTTGCTACTTATTCTAAAATGTTTAAAAATACTTGTAAGGCAGCTAAGGCCTTATACATTAGCAACAAAGTTAAAACAGCAGATAATAAAATAAAAACAGTTTGGAATATTATAAATAATGAAACCAACAGAAACAAAAGAAATAATAATGATTACACATTGGATACTCATCATGGTCTTATTAGCGATAACAAACTAGTTGCAGAAGAATTTGTAAATTTCTGTACCAGTATACCAATTAAAACTACTGAAGCCCTAAATTCGTCGCCATCGCATGCTTTTGATTTATTACAGGCGAACGTTGCAGCCTGTTCGACTGAATTTAACTTTAAACATATAAACCCCATAACAGTAATAAAAGCTTTTAAAGAAATCAAGATTAAATTGACAGAAGATCTATGGGGTATGTCTATCAAAGTTTGTACCTCAATTATTGAGACTATAGCGCCGTACTTGGCTTTAATATTTAATTTGTGTATAGATCAAGGAGTCTTTCCAGATCTAATGAAATATAGTAAAGTGATACCGCTCTTTAAATCCGGGAATAGTAAAGACACTAATAATTATAGGCCGGTGTCCGTTTTGCCGGTTCTTAGCAAGATATTTGAAAAGGTAATGTTAAATCAAATGCTTAGTCATTTTAACTCCAATAACATACTACATGATAAACAGTATGGTTTCACCAAAGGACGTAGTACAACTGACGCGGGTGTTTCCTTACTAAAACACATTTTTAATGCGTGCGACCTATCTATAGCGTTTGATTGTGTAGTTCATGAAACATTGCTTCGGAAACTCAAGCATTACGGACTAGGCAATGCAGCGTTAAGCTTATTAAAATCTTATTTAAATAATAGACAGCAATTAGTGCAAATAAACGGTGTCAATTCGTCGGGATTGAATGTTGAAATGGGGGTGCCCCAAGGTTCAATTTTAGGTCCTTTTTTGTTTTTAGTTTATATTAATGATTTACCCAATTTGTTGCAAAATAAACTTGATATGGTGTTGTTTGCTGACGACACTTCTTTGATTTTTAAGATAAATAGAAAAACTAACAATCTTGACAACGAAAATAGCACCCTATTGCAGGTTCAAAACTGGTTCACTGCTAATAATCTGGTTCTAAATGGGAAAAAAAACTAAATGTATAAGATTTTTCTTACCGAATGTCAAAAGTAGTGATTGTGAGATTGTATTGAATAATGAAAAACTAGAATTTGTTGATAAAACGATTTTCCTGGGGATAACGCTTGATTCAAGGCTACAATGGGGTCCTCATTTAGCATCTCTTGCAGGGCGGCTTAGCTCAGCTGCATATGCTGTTAGAAAAATCCGCCAATTTACGGATGTTGATACCGCTAGACTAGTCTATTTTAGTTATTTTCATAGTGTCATGTCGTACGGTATCTTACTATGGGGACGGGCTGCTGAAATTGAGTCAATCTTTATATTACAGAAAAGAGCCATCAGAGCGATTTACAATCTCCGCCGGTGCGATTCTTTAAGGGAACTGTTTAAAGATATTAACATAATGACAGTACCTGGTCAATATATCTATGAAAACATAATGTATGTTAGAAAAAATGTTCATTTTTTTTAGCAAAAGAGGCGATAGACATAATTATGTTACAAGAAATAGGGATCAATTAGTTCAAACAGGTTTCAGACTGGCTAAAGTGGCCTCTTCTTTCATGGGGTACTGTTTGAAATGTTATAATAAAATACCTCCCCAAATATTAGAACTCAATGAATCGAAATTTAAATCTTGTATTAAACGCACACTATGCAGGCAAGCATATTATAAGTTGGAGAATTATATTCAAGATAAAAATGCTTGGTTCAATGCTGGTCCAGCTCCACTACCACTAGGGCGTACTAATTAGTTGATTAGTTGGAAACTAATATTATTATTTTTTAATTTGAAAGACACAATTGCATTGTATAATGTAGAAGCACTTTTTCCAAGTTTGTTAATGTGAAGCACCATGGAGCATTTTTAGTAGGTTACAACTTTTTTTTTTTTTGACATTACGAGCATGGCAGTTGAGAGTTTTTCATGCTCACTCAAATGTCTCGCTGTTGGTGGCACGTGTTATTGGGTCGTTCAGTTCCCTTCAAAATGGTTGAGCTGAGTGGGGCTGATGCACGCGTCATGCTCGTGAACGGGTGCCGTCACATGGGACTGGTCATCTCTTAGCTGCCAGTAGCTTAATTCAGTTTCTATTTTTTAATTATTTTACATTTTTTATTTCATTATCGACATTGTGCTCACATGATAGAAGCAACAAGTAATATGTAACCAAGCATTATATGTAACACATAATATGATTTGAAAGGGTGTCCATGGAGTTTCTTGCACGTTCTTCTCCATAGAGACCTACTCTTTGCAACGTGCAATTTAGCTTCACTTTTCTTGGACTGACCGACATTTGACTATTCAAAAGTGCCTGTAAATGGTCTATTTGAAATAAATGCTTTGATTTGATTGATTTGATTTGTTATGAAAGGGGTAACTAACAAGAGACAAAAAAGAAATTCACACTCTGCTATGTAGCCACATGTCCCCTCTTCCTCTGTCAATATTTAATAACTAATTTTGATGCTGCTTTTAGAAAACATTTTATCGTGTCGTATTCGTCGTTTAGTTTAAGACATTGTATAAGAGTACATTTTGATACAAGTAAGGAAAGTTTGTCTTTGCAACCGAGGCGAAATGCACCCGAGCCGTCTAGGCGAGGGTGTTATGGAGCCGAGCGCTGCAGTGACAAATCTTCACGTGTATCAAACGACGTTTTTCAATACACTTACGAAGAAATACTTAATTTCTCTGAAAATTACGACGTATTTTTGTTCATTTTGTACTGAAGAAAATGTTCAAAGTTGCCATACATTTTAGTTTTTATTTAGATGGCAGCAGGCTATCGCAAGTAGGTACTTGTTAACTTAATCACAATATCTGGCGGCGGCGATACCATCTAAAGAATTCTCTTCAAATCTTAAAATCAAATTTTTTTTTTTTCACAAAATTTATCACAAATAAAAAATAAATATTCAATCAAAGACATTAAATATATACTACCAATAGACGTCCACATAGCGAACAAAAGTCGCTCAGCCTAAACGTCAAGTCATGTTTGTATCCGCTTTAAGCACTAAAAGAAAATCATTTTCTGAGGAAACGTGCCGAGTTGCGCATTACGCTATTGCAAATCTTGTTATGGTAAAATTATTGGACTTTATTTCGTTTTATTTTCGTAAATATTCTTGGTATTTACGCAATAAAAAATTTCCATGAATAGTTCTAGAACATTTGCTGATTTTATGTTAGCGCCATCTATTGCTCAAAAGTTTAACCTTACCTAGCACACATCAGTGGCGTGTCATCAGTGGGTTTTCGCCGCATGGGGTCAACCAGAAATATGCCGCCCTTTGTTGTTTATTATGTTTAAGAACACCAGTATTAAGAACGACTGCAGATATCGCGTCGGGGCCACTAGCTTTATTCTTACATACATCTTTCTGATGGATACGAATATCCGACATACTTGTCACGTACCCATCAGGAGAAACAGGGGGCGGTACGTCACTGGAATTCAGACGCGAAGATTCCGCAATAAGAGAGGCAATTAAGTTTGCTTTCTCTTCAGCGGTGTGAGCCAGGGACCCGTCGGGTTTCAGCAGTCGTGAAGGCGAGGGACGGCAGAAGTTCGATTCAATCGAGTTTTTCTACGGGGTTTGTTCCCTTTTTGGCCAATGTGGTCAAACTGAGACCTCCACAACACATTAAGAGTTACGTCACTTACCTACCTTCTATGCGCGTATTTAATTGCGTCAGCGTGTACACACTCAGTGCCAAGTCATGGTTGAGCTTGGTCCGACATTGTTACGTCAGAAAATGAACTTGGATTAATAAAAACAATATACCTGCTGTAGCACGCAGGGTAGACTTAACATCGACATCCAAATTTGTTTGGTACGTAGGTACGTAACATTGCGCTCACAATTTCAAATATCTAAGTTTTTTTTTTTAATTAAATACATTGGCGCTTTCTGCTGCCTCCTTTCGTATGCCGCCTCGAGCCATGGCCCCCACCGCCCTCTCCTCCCCAAGCTACGCCACTGGCACACACTGAAGCTTCTACCACGAGCTCTTAAAGTGATCTATTTTACGACCTAAACCGAACTGTTAGATCCTTTTTCGCTCGTACTACTGACATTTTAACATATCATGGTAAAGCTCCTAGCCACCTACCGAGCAATAGTTAAATTTATACAAATTTTGACAAATTTAATTAGCGTGATTACTATTCAAAGCTAGATGGCGTCACTGAGAGATAGGATGACAGTTTTTCTAAGACATTTCTCCTGATAGCCGCTCTATTGTATCTCTATCTCTTTGTATTCAATAGACTTTTTTCCCGCGCTTTACTTTTGCAGATTGAAGAAGAAGCAAAGATATCAAACCATAAACATCCTACCTAATATTAAAAATAGAAATTCAAATATTTTTGAATTTAGAACACAGATACTTAATTGTTAATTTGTTGATAATAACAAATTATTGTGTAAATAATCTTATTTATTCATGATAATTCTGTTCATAAACACAATCTTAATTTTTAAAAAATTATGATAATCACCGTTGACCGTGACGAAATAGGAATGAAAAAGCCCTCGTTATGATAAAGTTAAAAAAACCCGGCCAAAAGCGTGCCGGGCCACGCTCAGTGTAGGGTTCCGTAGTTTCCCGTTCGTCACAAAAAGTATTCCCACTTATGAGTTAAAAAAAGCTACTTATTACGTTGACATACTAAGTACGAAACTCTAATAAATACAGAACCCTAAAAACGGGTCCATAAAGGACGGTGATAACTAAAGCAGTATGCAAGTAGAGTCCGTCTAATGAAAGCGTGACCTGAGAATAGGAGGTTACAACCAAAAATTTTGAATGTGGTATTATTGAAATAGTAGGAGAAAAAAGTTTTGATACTAGAGTATTTTTTTGTATTTAAGACAATTTTAGAATAGTTGTACAAGAACTTAAATCCTAGTCAAAAACATGTGTGTAGATTTATTTGGACCCACCAAATATGATAAATATCAATAACACACAAAATGTTAGATAGTATTCCAAATTATTTTATTTTATCTGATCTCTCAAAAGTCGCTATATAATATTTAAATAATATTCTTTATTTCCCATTTGACGTTCTGGCAAGAATACCAAGTGCACAACACCGTGATAGTCAAATAAAATAGTCAACATGATTTCAACTTCATCACGTCTCGCTAACACTATTAATGTGTTTCAAGATTGTTGGGTTGGAGTCGATTCGTTTTAGTATAGAGGAAATTCAAATCTTTTGGGATTAGTCAAGTGGGAACATGTTTTATACTCCAGTGATTGTTTCAAATGATACGGATCGACTCGTGAGACACAAAAAGTTCAGCACCTGCTGCAGCAGCATCTCTCTCAAACTTGAACTAGGATTTTCGCGATTTTAACTTCAGTTGCAGACTTTCATGCACTACCAGACGGACTGAGGCAAATCTTTCATTATAGTCTGTCTAATAAGTTAAACGACTTGGGTAATTTTTAGGGTAAAATGAAATCTGATGTAGTCAACACTGGTTCAGAAATAAAGGTTGATTATGAGATCTTGGTCTTTGTTTAATAATGGAACCTTATAAAAAGTATCCAATTTAAGTTTTTTTTTTTAATGATTTAATACTATTAGGGAACTTTTTAATATTAAAAATGCAAAAGATTTTCGTTTAAAATATACCTATAGAGACTGAACTTTAATGATATTCTTATTACAAAAGTAGGATATATTTGCAAAGACATAATAGTGTCATAAGTAATAAAATAAATTTGGAATCATACGAGAAATCTGATTCTAAAATATTCTATTCCACTTACTGATTCATCATTAGTAGCCATACTACGGTCAAGATCTGTTGTAGAACTATCATCATCTCAAAAAACAAGTGAATGACAACTAAAATTCCGGTTGCAAACATTAGATTCTTAATTTCCTTATAAAAATTCCAAGTCGTTTAACTTACTAGACAGACTATACATCTCAACTGCTTTTGAACGCATTCTACCACTCACTAGCATGTTTTTTTGATTAAGTCGATTTACCAAAAGCCTTCGTTGTTCGATGTTTTTGTCCATTATGAAATTCGCAATATGTCAGATTATCTAAAAATATAAGAAAAAAAAAATATCATTACATCCTTAATATAACTATCTAATAATATTAGTCGACAAGGATTAAGATTTTAACGTCATACTAACTTAAAAATCAAAAATCGTATGTAAACAATGTTGGTTTTCATTGAAAACACCTTCTTTCTCTTCTTGTTTTTGTTTGAACTTATTAACCATAGTGTGTAGCAGTTTTTGCACGTTACTGTTTATTGTTTTTCCCACAATTAAGCAATTATTCTTGAAAAATAAGTATCAGTTTCCAAAAACTGACAATTGCAACCATAGACAAACAAAGTTGCCAATTTAATTTAAAAAAAAACTCCAGGTTACGCTTTCAGTAGACGCACTCTAGTAGAAATTACAGTGATTGTGCACTCGTAAAATTACGAATACATTTAAGAAGCAACGATTTTTAACCACGTGCTTTCATGACCTACGTCATGAAAGTACGGAAAATCTTAACATCGACTTTTAAAAAGATGACGTCATTACGCAACGCCATCTATCGAACCATTTATGAACTGGTTTTACCTTAATATTTTGATAGATGGCGTTAAAAAAATGAACTTAAGTTTTGTTCTAATTTACCTTAGCATGTTCCTGATAGAAGTTTTATGTAGTTATAAGATAATTACGCCAACACCAAGCAGAGACCAACCGAACAATTCGATAACACCCGACCCCATCAACTCAGGAAAAATCCTAACAGTGCGAACGCGAAATAGCCCAAAGTACAGCGCCATCTCTCGGGGAATTGGGTTACTAATTAATACATAGGTACCAGAAGAAGTTTTCGGTGGTAATTTTGAATTGCGAGAACCAATTATTTTTTGTTTGAAAGAAGATACGTTCAGGATAATATGTAAACGAAGTTAAAAAAACGCTTGCATATACGACATCGACATCATTATACTACAAACTTAGTCCAGAAATTATTTTGTAGAACTTTTTTGTCTTTTTTGTACAAAAACTGTTATTTCCATCACGTTCAAAATGATTGTCCTAGAAAGTCCTAAAGTTATACTTTTCAGATTTTTTCATATTCTACTTCATATTTCTAAACTTATGGTTCAAAAGTTAGGAGGGGACTCACATTGTTGTTTACTTTTGGAGCGATTATTTCCGAAATTATTGACATTATCAAAAAATTATTTTAGTAAACAAACATTCATTTTTATATACCTATCCAACAATATATCACACGTTAGGGTTGAAATTAAAAAAAAATAACTTCCCAATTTACATATAGGCCCCCCTACCCTAATAAAACATTTTTTTACAATTTTTATTTTAGCAATTTGTGTGTTAAGTTGTATGTTGATTAAAATATAACTTGCTACAGTAATACGTATGTATTTACGGAACTATAATCGTTAAAATCGTTAATACAAGTTCGTTAACCCTATCGAACGGCCAATCGTCGACGATTCGGGCTCCGTCTGGACGGTTACCGGACGGGTCCGGACGGCCGGACGGCGAACTACCCATCGCTCATCGTCCGCAAACCCGAGCCTATCGTGGCTAGCAGTCGCGGATGACGGTCGCAGTGGCTAAGGCATGAGAATGTCCATTCCCTCACGCGTGCGGCTATCGCTCCTTCAGTAGCATTTAGGTAATCCAATCCCGCAAGCGTGGGATCCCGCACCTTTTTTGCGGGATCGAAAATGCGCGATTCCGCATGAGCATGCGGGATCCCGCACATCTGCGGGATTTCAATTTTTTTATAAGAAAATTGGATTCCGACGACCTAACGCATTTTTGATATTATAGACTCAGCTCATCCTCATTAATAAGTAATAAAACAACTTTACATTCAACACGTGACATTTTTTATAAAATATGCCTATAAAATAACTATTTTGTTTTCGATTTTACCTATTTCTATTTTGTGTTGCACGTCCTGTATCGCAACTGGAACGGAACTTAATCAATGTCAGTTTAGGTACTCTATGACCAGATATTCCCCAAAGCCCGTGAATTCAATTTTCTAAAAGATCCGTTAAATATTTTATTTTTAAATATAAGCAGAAAATTTTCGAAACTCGTTCGGGAATCGTAATTTATCTCGAACTAAGTAATATCATAGGTTTGTAGGTAGGTAAATTTATATGAAACCCCGACATCGTTTTTTTTGTATGTTACTTACTACTTTATTTTAAAAATACCAAACCCGCTATTCCCACGAGATTTGCGGGATTAATGATTTCAATCCCGCAGGCTTACGGGATCGTGATTTTAATGCGGGATTGGATGCCCTAACTACTAAACCTCACTGTGGCTTAGTTAACATTTCAGGATCTAAGGTTACTCAACTAGTAGGATCAAACTAGTAGGTACCAACCTAAATGTTTTATGAAAGTCTTGAGCCTAAATAATATAGGGCACGCCATAATAATGGCGGTAGGTTCCCTCTTTGAGGCGTGGTTGGAAAGACCTCACGGCGTCCTCACCTCACCTCATGCGGAATGACGCAGATTCTCACCGGACATGGTAAGTTCGGGAGGTTCCTGCATCGGATTCATGTGGAAGTGACGGCCGGGTGTCGCCTGTACGGAACGCCCGGAGGACTTGGAGCACACAGTGAAGGTGTGCCCTGCTTGGGTAGAGCATCGCCGTACTCTCATGGGGACGATCGGCGGCGGCCATCTCTCGCGTCAGGTCTTGGTACAGGCCATGGTCCGGAGCGAGGAGGAGTGGCAGTCGATCGCTTCCTTCTGCGAAGCAGTAATGCTAGCAAAGGAGTAGGCCGACCGCATCAGGCAACGGCGCTCACAGCGCCATAGCCGCCGCCGGGATTCTGATCCCGATTTCCGGCCACCGCAGGCGCGGGCTTTCGGACGGCGAGCAATGGGTAGCTCACTATCTAACCGTCCCGTAACTGTCTAGACCAAGCCCAAGTCATTGACGGCGTGCACTGTCCCCGCGCGTCTCAAGGAGTTGTTAGCAACAGCAGGGGCCCAGCTGGGTCGAAGCCTAGGAGCCAGGGTTAGCTCCGAAAGGTAGCTCGGCGCCGGCATGAAAGACAAGAAGGTACGGGGTGGGTTTTTCAAGCAGTAAGAGTCTGACACTATCTCCTGCTCCGCCTAAGGGCGGGAGATATCATTTGGATGATTTTTACCCACCAAAAAAAAAATTAAAGAGACGCCTATATAACACATATTTATTGTCAGATCAATAGGCATCAAGATTGTTTAAGTCAAAGGTATCTAGATTCTTTTATGTTCTCCATAAGTTGAACCAATTCTGTTTTAGTCATAGTATTTAAAAAATTAGAGATTCGCCGAATATTCGTTTTATATTCGGTATTCGGCAGAATGCAGTATTTCTAAGAATTTTGAGGTATTCGTATTCGGCCGAATTATTCGGTAGAAATTCCGAATGTGTTCGGTTTATTTTGGCTTTGAGACGTGCAACAACCTATTAAATCAAATAAGTCAAATAATCTTCCAACATAGAAATAGGTTGATTTATCGATGGCAATCATTTCAGCGATGGTTCCATGAATTTGTGTCGCTCTCGGGTCTTTACTATCGCACTTTGTAAGAAACTAATCATGCAATGTTTGTTGCACAGTCGAAACCCATGACGCACGATACCACTCAATCCATTTGCGCACGGCGCTTTGACATTTAACCTGTACAAACTTATTAGCGTGGCAAAATTTTGAAGCGGGGAACTACGACGACAGTATAATCGATTCAGTAAATGCTGCGGGTAGATCCAGCAGATGAAAGTGTTACTGCTACTTTTTAATTATTTTTAAATACAAAACGGCTCAAAAGACCCTCGAAATTTGTGTTCGCGACATGCAAAAGACGCTAAGCATCCTTGCTGAAAAAGTAAGTGCTCTGGAGTGCAAAATAAGCGATCAAAATGCTTTAATAACAAAGCAAACTGGATTGATCTCCGAACTCATTTCTGCATCTGAGGGTAAGCCGCTAAATTGTGCGTCGACTAGTGCACAGGCCCAACAAGCGGTACAGTGACCGCTTCGTCAAGCGCGGCTAATCATGATCTCCAACACCGCCGTATTACCATTGAAAGCTGCTGGACAAGGGACCTCTGTCTCAAAAAAATCAAGCGCTTCAAAAGCAGATTTGTCGTTACCCAAATCTGCTTTTGAAGCCGACGCGCCGAAGACTCCCGAGCCGAGTAGAGTGGTCGTAGATAATTTGACCAATTGCGGGTCATTAATTAATGATCCGACATTGCTCGTCATCAACGACGGTATGGCCATGAAACCCAAGGCGAGAGCGACTACAGAAACGGGTAGTAATCCAGTTATTGTTAAGTCTCCAGTTAACCCAGACAATGAGAACCAGTGGAAGATCGTCAACCGAAAACGCAGGTCGCGAAAAGTAGTGACAGGAACTGGGAAAACTGATGGCGAACTTTTAACAGTAGAACGTATGAGGTACATTCAGGCATGGTCATTTCACCCTGAGACTACGCAACAAAACGTGCTGAACTACCTCAACAAGATTCAGCAGTGCGAAGAATATTATGTCGAAAAACGTGACCTTAAGTCGGACAAGCATGCAGTTTTTGTAATTGGTTTCCCAGAGAGTTTGTACGTGCGATTCTCTTCGCCGACTGCGTGGCCGCCGCGAGTGAAGGTGTTGGACTGGTTTCGCGTGCGCCCCCGCGGGGAGCGGGGAAACGGTAACAACACCAAGACCGACCTCTGAGACGTCACCAGTGCAACGGAGCAGCTGTAGCAGTAATGTATGCGATAGTGTGTCATCCCAGATCGAAACTATTACTGTATGCCATCAAAACATTGCGTCGATTGATAAAAAAACAAATAAGTTGGAAGTGTTGTTGCGCGGTGATTTAAAGTGTGACATTCTGGCAATCACGGAGCATTGGTTACCGGAACCTAATCTAAAATGTGTGGACATAAATGGGTTCAAACTTGCGTCCAGCTATTGTAGGAAATTAATAAAACATGGTGGATCGTGTATTTACGTTCGAAACGGGGTTAAGTGCGTTGAGAATGACGAATTGGTATCAATGTCTGTTGAGCAAATATGCGAGATATCGGCGATAGATTTAATTGATTTTGACATGAGTATTATTTGTATTTATAGAACGAATTTAATTACTGCTAATGATTTTTTAGTTAAATTGGAACAATTGCTCGATAAGATCATGGACCTTGATATTGAATGCATTATAGTGGGTGACTTCAATATAAACACCTTAACGGAGTCAACCGACGTAAAAAGGTTGTTGGATATATTGTCGGCCCATAACATGACGAATGAAGTAGATTTCCCTACCCGCATCAGTTTGACAATTTCTACATTTTTAGATCATGTTTATTGTAACTTGCAAGCAGGGTCGGTGAACACGGCACCTGTTGTTACTCACTTGAGTGACCACCTAGCAGTCAAGGCCGAGGTGATACGCAGTAAACGACCTTTAACACAGTCTCCACGCTATATTAGGTCGTTTTCAAAAGCCAATCAAGCTAATTTTATTGCGGCTATAGCTAGTATTGACTGGGATGAGATAAGAGCGTGCAACAGTAATCGAACATTAATGGCTCGCGCGATTATTAACGTTTTATCGAACTATATTGATATTTGTTTTCCTCTAAGGAAATGTAATTCCAGAAAAAGTGACTCATCGTGGGTAACATCTGAAATTGACGATTATAAATTATTATTATTTGAATTAGTTGACATTTGCGAGCGTTATCCGAATAATGACACACAATTTAATTACAGACATGCAACATATATGTGAACCTGATTAATAATAAAAAATCTAGGCATTATTCTGACATTATAAAGCGTTCTAAAAATTCTTTGAAAGCAATGTGGAATGTCATAAATAAGGAGAGAGGAAAGGACAATTCTTCAACTCTTGACTTTACAGAAATTGTAAGAAATTCGGACGGAACACCGTTTCTCACAAAAGAATCGGTAGTTGACACAATGAACGAGCGTTTCTTGAGCGCGGCGACTGCGTGTGGCGCGCCGCACGCTGACGTGCTGCGCGTGCAGGTGGAGCTGCGCGCCGCGCGGCCGCCGGCTGATCGGTCGCTTCGGCTCACTGCCTTTAGTGCGTATGAAGTTCATCAGATCATCACGTCACGGATCCCACCCAAACCGTCGAAAGATTCGTACGGCATCTCGATGAGACTTTTAAAACTGGTAGCAGCTCCTCTAGCCTATGTCCTTTCTGAGTTATTTAATGCTTGCGTTAGGGAAGGTTCTTTTCCTGCGCCGTTAAAGCTCAGTAAAGTGTCACCCCTGTACAAAGGAAAATGGAAAAAAGATTGCATGGACAATTATAGACCAGTCTCTATTATACCTACCATCGCGAAAGTATTTGAGAACGGTTTGAGTTCCCGACTCATTAAATTTATGTCGGAGACAAACGCCCTTTCCGACCATCAGTATGCGTACCGAGAAGGCCGCTCGACCACGTCTTTAGCACGTGAACTCGTACATCAAGTCATGTCTGCACGTGAAAAAAAGAAGCAAGTGGCTGTCCTATGCTGCGACCTGTCCAAAGCGTTCGATGTTGCTGACCGCGCCGTCTTAGCTGTAAAACTACAGCATTACGGAGTGGTGGGGCCGTCGCATGCTTTAGTGACAGATTTGCTGCACGACAGGACTCAAGTTGTGGTAGGTGGCCAAGGAAAGGTGAGGTCCAAGCCTCTGAAATCGGAGATGGGAGTGGCGCAGGGGTCTTCATGTCCAACATACTGTTTTCGCTGCTGCTCAATGACTTGCCTGATGCTGTGACTGACGCAGAAGTACTCATGTACGCTGATGATGTTGCAGCGTTGGTAACAGCTGAATCAGTGGATCAGTTAGAGCAAAAGTTAAACGATGCCGCTAATCAATTGGCGTTATGGTTCCAAGAAAATGGTCTTGCTCTGAATCTGAAAAAGACCCACTTCATTCACTTTGTTCTGTCTGGGCGGTTTTCACGCCCACTACCAGTATCTGCGGGCGGAGTGACTCTGGTTCAGGTGAAGACAATAACCTTTCTTGGGTTTGAAACTGACGGGTGCCTCAAGTGGGATGGTCAGATCGGTAAAGTGTGCAGTAAATTGGGTAGTGCATGTTTTGCTCTTGGTAGAATATCGCGCGTGTTACCCGAACGCGATGTGCGGTCTTGTTATTTCGCGACGGTGCACTCGTTACTTCAGTACGGCGCTGAGCTATGGGGACGTACTGCTGATTGGCAGCGCGCCTTCCGAATGCAGAAGCGTGCCGTGCGGGCCATCGTTGGGATAGCGCAAGACATGTCCGCTAGACCCCATTTTATTAGACTAGGCATCCTCACGTTACCTGCTATACTTATATATCAGGTTGCACTGTACGTGAGGATGAACCTCGACCTTTACCCAAAGGTAGGTAGCCGTCATTCATATTGCACCAGAAGCAGGGGTCAGCTATCGACGGTCTCGAGAACGCTCGCCAAATCCTCCAAGACGACTTATGTTATGGGCCCGACAGTTTATAATCAACTGCCTGCCGCTATTTCTAGTGCTCCGACTATAGGCAGCTTCAAAGCTCGCTTGAAAAAATGGCTTATCGAGCAAGCTTTTTATTCTTTTGACGAATTTATGACTAATAGATATAACTTAACTTTGACGTAAATATTAATTTGGACTGAAATTTGTTGTGACTTTTAATTTTGTAATTTATTGTTAATTTTTATTTGTGATTTGATTTCTATTTATTGTATTTGTATTGTTTATTTTATTTGCTTGACATTTTATATTATTTGACATTTTTATGTAATCATTTGTTAACATGTAATTTAAAAATTCTGTATTGACTTGTAAGAATCCCTTACCAATAAACTACTATGACTATGACTAAAAACTTTAAACGTGCACTATTCGGTATTCAGTTATTCGGTGAAACCACTATTCGGCGCATCTCATTAAAAAACCGATCAAGTGTGTGTCGGACTTGCGAAGCTTACAGTTTTCAGATTTTTTCTTATACATATTATTTTTACTATGAGACCTTGCTTCGTGGCAAATTTCAGGATTCTCGGTCAGCGGGAAGTATCTAATTTCGAATTTTAGAGAGTGTCAAAATATCCAGCTAAACGGAGCATAAACGGCCTATGTTTGGGTTGCGCTGACTTAGAAGTTTAATAGTGCACTGCTGCTTGGAGTAACAAACCTGCAAGCCTAGCCAAATTACGACCGTATCGTTTCGAATCTCTTTCTACGGTCGATAATGCCTCCAATTCCTTTGTTGACATTCCACGTGACTTGACGTTGAGATGATGTCATTTCCATACATTTGAAACTTTCTACTAGCGTTAACGTTTGGAGATAACGCTAAACTAAAAACTTGGCTAAGCCCTTTTTTTTTTTTTTTTTCTATGGGAAAAATCATGCATTGACATCCCCCGCCCTTGGGCGGAGCGGGAGATAGTGTCAGACTCTTACTGACTAAAAAACCCATCCCGTTCCTTCTAGCCTTCGTACCGGGGCTCGAGCGCCCTTTCGGATAACCCTGGCCCCAGTAGGCTTCGACCCGGCTGGGCCCCTGCTGTTGCTGACAACTCCTTGAGGCGCGCGGGAACAGTGCGCGCCGTCGACGACTTGGGCTTGGTCCGGACGGTTACCGGACGGCCGGACAGCGAGCTACCCATTGCTCACTGTCCGCAAGCCCGCGCCTACGGTGGCTGGAAATCGGGATCGGAATCCCGGCGGCGGCGGCGAGAGCGCCGTTGTCTGATGCGGTCGGCCACCTCCTTAGCGAGCATTACTGCTTCGCAGAAGTCGGCGACCGCCTGCCACTCTTCCTCGCTCCGGACCATGGCCTCGACCAGGGCCCGGCGCGAGAGGTCTCCGCCGCCGATCACCCCCACGAGGGCACGGCGATACTCCGCCCAAGCAGGGCACACCGCGATTGTGTGCTCCACCGTGTCCTCCGGGCGTTCCGCACAGTGGCGACACCCGGGCGTCACTTCCGCTTTAATTCGGAACAGGAACCTCCCGAACTTGCCATTTCCGGTGAGAACTTGTGTCATGCGGAAGGTAAGGACGCCGTGAGGTCTTTCCAGCCACGCCTCAAAGAGGGGACTTATCGCCATAATTGTGGCGTGCCCATGACGGGGTTGCGATAGTCGCTGACGCCATTCCACCATGAGATCCCGCCGGAGCTCTGTCCGCCATGCCGCGACCTGTCGCGGCAGAGGACTTTCACCCCGGCGTTGCATCTCCACGCGCATGTCGTGCATGTGTGCAAGGACTGTTGCCTCCAGATCCCACGGTGGTAGGCCAGCCAGAAGGCTCGCCGCTTCGCGGGAAATCGTGCGGTATCCCCGCACCATCCGAATTGCCATGACCCTCTGGCAGGCGTTCAGTATGGCCGCCGGTTGCTTTTTCAGCGACGGCGCCCACACCGGCGCCCCGTAGAGGGCCATGGACCGAACGATCCCCGCGTAGAGCCTCCGGCAGGAGGCGTCTGGACCCCCAAGGTTGGGCAGGAGCCGCTTGAGCGCAGCCCCAGTCCGGTTGAGTTTGGGAGCCAGACGTCGGAAATGCTCCACGAAATTCCACCGGCTGTCGAGGACGAGTCCCAGGTACTTCATCGTCGACCCGACACCGATGTGAACTCCTCCTACCGTTAGTTGGGAACTCAATGGCGGCGCGTTCCGAGACCGGCGACCGTGGAAACACATGGCCTCGGATTTGTGAAGCGCCACCTCGAGTCCCAACTCCTGGATCCTACCAACGACTATCGCAACCCCGCGTGTCGCTAAAGCGACCGCCGCCCGGTATGACTCTCCCTGCGCTAGAACCAGCGTGTCGTCTGCGTAGCATACCACGCTGACCCCGTCAGGGAGGTCGCCCCGCAACACGTAATCGTAACCAATGTTCCACAAGGGTGGCCCTAGTACCGACCCCTGCGGAACACCGCACGACATCTCCCGACGTTTCCAGTCTCCCTGGTGACCGGGGTAGACAATATACCTGTCCGACAGGTAGGCTTCGACTACTCGACAGAGGTATTCGGGCACCCGGTGATACCGGAGTGCCCTCCGGATCGTACTCCAGGGCAGGGAATTGAAAGCGTTGGCAATGTCCAAGGACACTGCCACGACACACCTACCCCGGGACACCGCATCCCCCGTCGTGAGGGCTCGCACGCGCATGATGGCGTCCACCGTCGAGCGCATTCTGCGAAATCCGAACTGTCCGTCCGAAAGGTCCGGCCCCATCCGTGAAAGGCGCGCGACGAGGCGGCTCGCAATCACTCTTTCAAAGAGCTTGCCCACCTCGTCGAGCAGCACAATGGGCCGGTACGCGGACGGAGAGTCCGCAGGGCGCCCTGGCTTCGCGATGAGGACCAGTTTCCCCGTCTTCCAGCGAAGTGGGAACTGGCCCCTCTCCAAGCATGCGCTGAAGAGCCCTCTCAGTCGAGGCCCGAGAGCCTCCATGGCCAGGACCCAGGCTTTCCCAGGCAAGCCATCGGGTCCTGGGGCGGCGTTCTTGGCACTCAGCCTTTGCACCGCCACTCTCATCTCTACCTCGGTCACCTCTGGAGCATTATCGTCGTCGTCGCTATTGCGGTCCGCGTCAGACACCACTGGCGGAGGCGGAGCCATGGGCGGGGGGGGAGTGTTCCCCTCGCACAGGGAACAGAGCGCTTACCACACCCTCCACGAGTTGGGGCCGGAGACTCTGAGTCAGCGGGGGAGCCCAGGGGCGCAGTTTCTCCCGTACCAATTTGTACGGGCGCCCCCACGGGTCCGCATTCAGAGACCCCAGCCACACGTTGCGGGCCTCAAGTTTGGCCCGCTTAATCTCTGCTCGGAGGGTGTGTTTTGCCTCTCCGTAACCTTCGTACAGCTCCGCCTCTCTGGCCTCCGCATCCGGCGGGCGGATGCGGCGCCTGCAGTATCTGGTGTACCGGCGTCGCGCGTGATTGCACGTGTTGCGCAGTGCAGCGATTTCCGGCGACCACCAGTACACCTGGCGCTTAGCACGTCCTGGACGGACTCGGGGCATTGCCGCATCGCAAATTTGCGACATGGCCTCCCGGAACCACTCCGCCTCGACGTCGATGTCGACAGGCCTGTCCGGTGCTTGCACCCAGGCCTGTACCGTCGCGGCTTCCAGGAGGAGCACCCGGTCCATCTGCATAAGCGCCCACCGCGGACCGCAAGGGCTCTGTCGGACTGGCGTGGCCGAGGTTTCGGCGGAGACGTCCAACCGGATGTACCGGTGGTCGGAGTACGTCTCCACCTCCTCCATAACGCGCCAGTCGACGACACGCGGCGACAGAACGGGGCTGGCGAACGAAAGGTCCACCACTGATTCACCCCGCCTCCGCACCAAGGTGGGGACAGAACCCCGGTTCAGGACGACCAGGCCCAGCTCCAAGGCCCAGTCCTCCACCATCCGACCCCGTGTGTTCGTGCGCCGGGAACCCCAAGTCGTATTCCAGGCGTTGAAGTCCCCGCAAACGACCACGGGGAGGGTACCAAACCCAGCGACGACGGCACTTAGCTCCATAAGGGAGACATGGAGTTCGTCGAGAGATCTGGTCGGGGACAAGTAGACGCCTACCACTGCAATATCACCGACCCGTGCTGCCACGCAACCCCGTCCCCTCGCAACAGCCTCGAGGGGCGGGGTACCGGCGGCGGCCGACGAAATTAGCGTCACCGAGCCGTCTAGGTCCTGAGCCCAGCGGGGATGGACGTAGTACGGCTCGGAGACGACGGCGACATTTATCGACCACTGCGCCACGCTCTGGAACAACAGATCCTGAGCGGGGGCGCAGTGGTTGATGTTCGCCTGGAGGAGACGTAATGGTGTCGTTATTGACATTCCATTACAGTCTCCTCCTGAGCTCCCTGTGAGGGCACCACCGCGGCGGAAGCGGCGGCGACAGCGGCGGCAGCCAAGGTGGTGGCTGCGGCGGTGAGGACGTCAGGGTGGATGGGCCTGACCTTGCCCTTGGCCTTGGCGGGGGGGTCGCAGGACCTACCCCCAGCCCGGTGGTCGGCCGGCTTACCTGCAGCCGCACATGCGTAGCAGTGCGGCTTTGCACGGCATTCTGCGGCCTTATGCCCGGGCTGTCCGCACTGGTGGCAGCGGTCACTGCGGTCCTCTGCGGCGCAATAGGCCCCCACGTGGTGCCCCACGTGACAGCGGTAGCACCGCAGAGGTCTGGGCTCCAGCATCTTTACCTGGGCCGAAACCCAGCCCACCAACAACCTTCGGCCCTCGGCCGTTATGGCCTTGGCCGCCGACACGGGACAGCTCACCGTGACGGCTCGCATGCCCGTGCTGTCAGCGCGGATGGTGCCCGCCCGGAGCTGATCGGTCGTGCACCCTCCCGCCCTGACGATGGCGGCCACTACTTCCTCCACCCTAACGGAGTCGTCCAGACCCATGATGCGCATGTCTACGCTCTTGGTGGGTCTGGACACTCGGGCCTCCTCGGCGTCCAGGGACGCCCTGATCTTTACAGCCAGAGCGTCGGCGAGTTCCCCGCTATTTGCCCCAGGGACCTCCAAGATTCGGGCATCGGTAGCAGTGCGCCTCATCCGGAAGCCCTCTGAGGCCCCGAACTCACCGAGGTGGCCAATCACCGCCTGCTTGGCTTTTGCCATGACTGCGTCGTAATTGACGCCCTTCTTTTCCGCAGCCGGCTGCAGTGTGATCACTACAGCTGCGGAAGTCGGGGCGCGAAGTCGAGCAGCCATGGCCCGCTTTTTGCGGTTTTGTCGCCGCCTGCGATTCTTGGCCGCCCTTGCCGCCTTGCTCGCCTTCTTCTTGGCGCCGACGACTGTCCACTCAGCGCCAGCCGAAGGATCTTCGGGTGGAGGAGGCGGCAGGCGCGACCCAGTCGCTGCCGCAGCGGGAGACCCGGCTGGTTTGGTGGCAGTCACCACTCTGCCCTTCGAGGGAGGGGCAGGCTTCCCCTGCCGCTGTTGCTGCTTGGCCGCCGGGACCGGCCTCGCAGGTTCCGACCCCGCGGCCACGCGCCCGGCTTGCCCCGAACGGCCTGCCTTGGATGCCATAGTCGTCGTGGCCGCGGCGACCGTGGCATACGACGCCGTCTTCTTTTGGCCGGAGGCCGCGAGAGGGGGGCGCAGAACGATACCCTCCAGGACGGAGAGCTGGCGCTGTATGTGCCCCTGGAACTGTTGCTTAAGCCCTCTGTGCATTTGAAATTAATTTCAGCTTCATAACTCTACACGTTCCTAAGAAAGTGGGTCTAATCTTGACAGATGATCAACAACGTGATCCTATAAGGTTTTCGTTTTTATCGACTTAGGTTCGGCGCGCTCAAAACGTTCATGAGCATCTTTCGAGGAATGCAGCTCCCATAACCAAGTTACAACCGTTTCACTTGCGTCAAACGCCTCGAGTTGGCCACGCCTTAACTCTTTTGTTCTGACCACGTGACTGAGCGTTGAGATGACGTCATTCCCGTACATCCGAAGTTTTCTACTAGCGTTAACCATTGCAGATTATCAATTTGGCTAGGGATACCGGTCGTGATATGTAAAATATGCTCTTTTCCATGTTCCAGACCCATTCGGATCAAATGCCGTTCAGATGCGAGTTCTGCTCGCGTTTGTTCAAGCACAAGCGGTCCCGTGACCGCCACGTCAAGCTGCACACCGGGGACCGCAAGTACCGCTGCGCACACTGCGAGTCTGCCTTCTCCAGGAGGTAACCATTAAAATTGTATACATACTCTCATTATACATATCAGAATATCTTTAATATCAATCTAATAGCTATAATTCGTTAGGATCACAGAACAGATGAAAGAGGTTAGAATGGCCTTGTGGGCGGGGCAGGCGCGCCACAAATTAGGGCAATGCTCATAGTTCAACTACCAATAGCAAACTTGCGATCTAAATGTTCGTGGTCTATTAGTTGCGTAATGCGCGTTCGTTTTGTTTTACTGCGTTGAGTTAAAGGGTATGAGTCAAACGGCGACACTCGTTGTAGTACAAATCGGAAAGTACCTATTTCTTTTCGAACCCCTTTCATCTTTTCTGTGGTAAGGATAGTGGAAAAGACAAAACCTAAAATTCTATTAGATACAACATTTGTATAGCAAGAAACATTATATTGCCAAGTGTTAAGACCGTTTTTCTAGAGCTAAATTCTATTACAGCAACCAAGGACACTAGGTTCTACTGCAAATGGTTGTGTGTACAAAGAGAATGCTAAAACGTCTAATCCGAAACTTGAAATTGAAGATTAATACTTGGTTAAAAGAATACTTAGGAGATGCGTTCAGCGCAGCGTGCCCGACAAAGGACCCAAAGTAAGATCGATCATCATAAGTCACGGGCACCGCGCTCTCGGTTATAAGGCGACGTGTCACCTTTTTCGTCACCTTACCGTGACCACGTGACTAATTCAATGCAATTTGTCGGCCCAACGAACCGCCGTCGAGTGAAAAGAGATGATGCGCTGACAAATGACGTCATGAGTCTCAAAAAAATGAAATAATGGCGCCTCTATTCTGTAGTTCGTGTGAAAAGCCTCTTTGTTAGTTCTGTTTAGTCCGTACTTTATGTGGGTACTTATATCTCATATGACAATAGAATATGTCTCAGTTTGCTCTCAAAAAGTCGATTTATCTCAATTTTAAAATCCTTATACGGATGTTTTGCTGTAATAGGCACATTACTTGGGTACATGTAAAGTATACAATAAAGTTTTGAGATGAACTGAGGTCTTTTATAAAAAAAACTGGGCAAGTGCGAGTCGTACTCGTGCACTGAGGGTCCCGTACAAACTACAATTTCCGAATGGAGTCTCGAAGATTTTTCCGAATAGCAATTTTTTTATTTTGACTTGCTTAGTTATAGACCAGGGTAGATGCCTTCAAAAATAATAAAAAGTGAAAAATAATAATAGTAGGATGAAACTCATCACAAAAGGAGGAGAATATTATAAAAATGAAAGGAAAAATAATTTACGGGCGATCTGAGGTCGGGAAGGGGGTGGGGGCGGGTTTTTAAGGGGAAAAAACGGTTTTTCTCGATTTCCGGAAAAACTAAAAGTCCTATGGAAAAAAGTCGAATGGCAAAGTTGTAGGTAATAAAAAGATCTAAAACTTTTGTTTTAACACTTTTTTCACATAACCTCAAAATTTATGTGAAAAATTCAAAAAACCATGTTTTTGGTTTTTTTTTAAATTCTCTTTCAAAAAACAATATTTTATCACGAAATTTGGTGAAAACTTACCTTTTTATGTCCCAAATACGCTGTAATTTATTTGATTAGAAATATTTATTTTTTCACCTTATTTTGAATAAATATCGAAAAATCACCCTAATTTTCAATCGAAAATTCACCCGTCAAAATATCTTTTTTTTTTCAAAAAGTTTATATGGAGTCTGTTCGTTGAAATCTCTACTTTTCGATGGTGAAAAAAAATATATATGTCACCATAGTAAATCTTCTCAGCAAATGTAAAAAATCGA
This sequence comes from Mythimna albipuncta, assembly GCA_929112965.1. Lineage (NCBI taxonomy): Eukaryota > Metazoa > Arthropoda > Insecta > Lepidoptera > Noctuidae > Mythimna > Mythimna albipuncta. Next base: position 20,196,214 of record OV815959.1, on the reverse strand, counting down.
AAAAAACTCGAATTCGAATTTTTTTTTCAATTATTATATTGAATGTAGAGCTATTTATTAAAATTTACACTTTAATTACTCGAAAAACGTAAAATTACATGTTACATAGATAACAAAAAAATTGCAAATCAAAATATAGTACTATAATTAACAAAGAAAAATAAGTTGATAAAATTAATACTTAATAAGACGTCTACAATATTTGGAGAAAGGAGTCGAATCTTCTTTAAGTTACATGCGTAGATGCCTATTTATAACTATTTTCAGATAACTTATATTTATCTGAGTGACCTACGAAAAATTTTAGCCCATCAAAAGGTATTTCATAGAGGAGTGGGGAAGGGGTTAGGCGGGTCCGGGTCTTACTACATACATACCTAATATTTCGTAGCAGCTGTAACAACCGTTAGCCTAGCCAGTATTCGAAATACAGTATAGTATACAACATCGTTTAAAAAAATACACGTGCACGTTGAGTTTCTTGAAGATAATTGTGACAAGTTTACAAAAAAACTAAGATTAAAAAAATAATAATATCCTTTATTTTGCACAAACAAACTTAGTTACTCCCATAAGATATATAAAATACATATCGTAAATATATTTTTACTAACTAACTTTTGGCCGATTTTCATATATATTTTATACATTTCAAATATATTTCAGATATATTCAATTTTATTTTTTTATTTTTAGCTATGTTTTTTATGTCTTATAAGATATATTTTGATTGTATCTAAAATATATTTAAAATATATGAAATATATATGAAAATAGGCCATAAGTTAGTTATTAAAAATATATATACGATATGTATTTTATATATTTATATATTTTATGGGAGTAACTAAGTTTGTTTGTGCAAAATAAAGGAGATATTATTTTTTAAATCTTCTTAGTTTTTTTGTAAACTTGTCATAATTATCTTCAAGAAACTCAACGTGCACGTGTATTTTTATAAACGATGTTGTATATTATACTGTATTTCGAATACTGGCTAGGCTAACGGTTGTTACAGCTGCTACGAAATATTAGGTATGTATGTAGTAAGACCCGGACCCGCCTAGCCCCTTCCCCACTCCTCTATGAAATACCTTTTGATGGGCTAAAATTTTTCGTAGGTCACTCAGATAAATATAAGTTATCTAAAAATAGTTATAAATAGGCATCTACGCATATAACTTAAAGAAGATTCGACTCCTTTCTCCAAATATTGTAGACGTCTTATTAAGTATTAATTTTATCAACTTATTTCTTTGTTAATTATAGTACTATAGTCCGTCTAACGAAAGCGTGACCTGAGAAAAGGAGGTTACAACCAAAAATTTTGAATGTGGTATTATTGAAATAGTAGGAGAAAAAACTTTTGATACTAGAGTATTTTTTGTATTTATAACAATTGTATATTAGTTAATCCTAGTCAAAAGTGTGTGTGGGAGTGTGGTAAAGGTCAATAACACATAAAATGTTAGTTTATTTTATCTGATGTCTGAAATGTCGCTATATGGCGTGGCTGGAAAGACCTCACGGCGTTCTTACCTTCCGCATGACGCAGGTCCTCACCGGACATGATTCGTTCGGGAGGTACCTACACCGGATTCATGCGGAAGTGACGCCCGGGTGTCGCCACTGTGCGGAATGCCTGGAGGACACGGTGGAGCACACAGTCGAGGTGTGCTCCGTTTGGGCGGATCATTGCCGTGCCCTCGTGAGGGCGATCGGCGGCGGAGACCTCTCGCTCCGAGCATCAGGCAACGGCGTTATCGCCGCCGCCGCCAGCGCCAGGATACTGATCCCGATTTCCGGCCACCGTAGGCACGGGCTTGCGGACAGTGAGCAATGGATAGCTCGCTGACCGGCCGTCCGGTAACTGTCCGGACCAAGCCCAAGTCGTCAACGGCGCGCACTGTTCCCGCGCGCCTCAAGGAGTTGTCAGCAACAGCAGGGACCCAGCCGGGTCGAAGCCTACTGGGGCCAGAGTTACCCGAAAGGGCTCTCGAGCCCCGGTATGAAGGCTTGAAGGAACGGGATGGGTTTTTTAGTCAGTAAGAGTCTGACACTATCTCCCGCTCCGCCCAAGAGCTTGTGGTTGTCATAGGATGATTTTTCAAATCGGAAAAAAAAGGTGCTATATAATATTCAAACAATATTCTTTATTTACCATTTGGCCTTCTGGCAAGAAGACCAAGTGCACAACACCGCGATAGTCAAATAAAATGGTCAACATGATTTCAACTTCATCACGTCTCGCCAACACTAATGTGTTTCAAGGTTGTTGGGTTGGAATCGATTCGTTTTAGCATAGAGAAAATTCAGATCTTTTGGGATTAGTCAAGTGGGAACATGTTTTATACTCCAATGATTGTTTCAAATGATACGGATCGACTCGTGAGACACAAAAAGTTCAACCGCTCTCAAACTTGAACTAGGATTTCAGTCACTATTTCCTTCACTTTCGCAATTTTAACTTGAGTTGAAGATTTTGATGCTCTATCAGACAAAGTGAGGCAAATCTTTCATTACATCTCAACTGCTTTTGAACGCATTTTACCACTCACTAGCATGTGTTTTTGATTAAGTCGATTCACCAAAAGCCTTCTTTGTTTGATGTTTTTGTCCATTATGAAATTCGCAATATGTCAGATTATCTAAAAATATAAGAAAAACAAATTATCATTATATCCTAAATATAACTATCCAATAATATTAGTCGACAAGGATCAAGATTATAACGTCATACTAACTTAAAAATTCTGAAATCGTATGTAAACATTGTTGGTTTTCATTGAAAACACCTTCTTTCTCTTCTTGTTTTTGTTTGAACTTATTAACGATAGTGTGTAGCAGTTTTCGCACGTTACTGTTTATTGTTTTTCCCATAATTAAGCAATTATTCTTGAAAAATAAATATCTGTTTACAAAACTGACAATTGCAACCATAGACTTTGACGTGATTTTTTTCGACAAAACAATGTTGCCAATTTAATTTAAAAAAAAAACTCCAAGTTACGCTTTCAGTAGACGCACTCTATATTTTGATTTGCAATTTTTTTGTTATCTATGTAAGATGTAATTTTCCGTTTTTCGAGTAATTAAAGTGTAAATTTTAATAAATAGCTGTACATTCAATATAATAATTGAAAAAAAATTTCGAATTCGAGTTTTTTTCGATTTTTTGCATTTGCTGAGAAGATTTACTATGGTAACATATATATTTTTTTCACCATCGGAAAGTAGAGATTTCAACGAAAAGACACCATATAAACTTTTTGAAAAAAAAAAAGATATTTTGACGGGTGAATTTTCGATTGAAAATTAGGGTGATTTTTCGATATTTATTCAAAATAAGGTGAAAAAATAAATATTTCTAATCAAATAAATTACAGCGTATTTGGGACATAAAAAGGTAAGTTTTCACCAAATTTCGTGATAAAATATTGTTTTTTGAAAGAGAATTTAAAAAAAAACCAAAAACATGGTTTTTTGAATTTTTCACATAAATTTTGAGGTTATGTGAAAAAAGTGTTAAAACAAAAGTTTTAGATCTTTTTATTACCTACAACTTTGCCATTTGACTGTTTTCCATAGGACATTTAGTTTTGCCGGAAATCGAGAAAAACCGTTTTTTCCCCTTAAAAAGTCACCGCCACCCCCTTCCCGACCTCAGATCGCCCGTAAATTATTTTTCCTTTCATTTTTATAATATTCTCCTCCTTTTGTGATGGGTTTCATCCTACTATTCGTTTTTTTGGTTTTAAAAATTATCGACACTGGTCTAAACAACAAAACTGTTTTCAATTTTATTGTCGTATTGATTTTTTCCTGTCTTATAGTACAGGTATCTTATAGCACACCCTTGCTTTGTGCCAAATTTCAGGATTCTGGGTCAACGGGAAGTACCCTATGAATTTCGATCTTTGAGAGTATCAAAATATACATTTTTTTGCGACATAAACGGCTGTATCTTTTTATTCGTTAACTCAGGATTTTTTCACAGTTCGTAGGGACCGCAGACCTAAGTAGGTATGTGGTTTTAATTTCAACTCAATACCTCCACGCGTTCTTGAGATAAAGGGTCTTGACAGACAGACAGACGACACGGACGGACAAATAATTAGAAAAACTGTTAGCACAGAAAAAACTATAGACAAGAAGATATACAGGCTTTAAAAAAAATATGACACACGATGATGTACATTCCAGCGACCACTTAAAGATCCATATGAAGACGCATGACAATCAGAAGCCGTTCCAGTGTACCGTTTGCAACCGAGGGTACAACACGGCAGCTGCGTTAACGTCACACATGCAGGGTCACAAGAGAGACCGCGAGGGGCGCGAGCCTGAACGACGCCGAGCCCTGCGGTGTTTGCGGTGCGGGGACGCCTTCCGACGACCGGATTTGTTGCAGGTAGGCAGTCTAACTACCAGACCATAAATACTCACTCATTTAAGAGTACATTTAGTATTATAGCTATATAGGTATATCTACCTCATCTTATCAAAGTCGAATTGATTCAGGCACACATGGTGAGCGCACACGGCGTCGACACTGCAGCTATGACCCCCCCGCGGCGCGTCGCGTCTCAACCACCGCCCACTCTACTCGCCTGTAACTACTGTACTCGCGACACCTTCACTAGTATGAAGCAGTTACAGCTGCACGTACGCACGGCACATTCAGCCTTACTCAACGGTGAAGGACCACTTCAAGTAGATCAGCCTGTACCCACTGATCTAAGCCGACGAGCGCCTGATGAAGGTCCCCCAGTCAAACGTCCTCGCTCCGGTTCTGGCACGTCACAAACAACCTTATCGCCAAGCACCCTTCTCTGCAATCAATGTGATGCTGCGCTTCCAGATTTTGAAGCTTTTCGTGCTCATTTGAAAGGTCACATTGAAGAAGGAGGTGAGCTAAGATCAAGTCCTGCACCTTGTGTTCACTGCGGTGCTACGTTCGCTGATGCAGCGGCCTCGGAGCGTCACCTCACAGCGCATTACTTGGCAGTCTCGTGCGAGTACACCTGCCACAGTTGCGCTCGAAGCTTCGCTGCTCCTGATGACCTGCAGAAACATCTTCTTGAACTACACGCGCATCACTTGTATAGATGTGCACTTTGTAAGGAGATTTTTGACTCGAAGGTGGCGATTCAGGTAAAGACTTTCATATATACATTATAATTATTCTGCATTGTTGCTTTGAAGATCCCGATATTATGTAAAAGTCTGTATAATTTTGTCCTTTCAGGTGCATTTCGCAGTGGCACATAGTGGCGAAAACAAAGTGTGGGTATGTAGGTCTTGCGGCGCGGGCGCGGGTGCGCTGCGTTCGGAGGCGGAGGGTGCGGCGCACGTGCGCGCGCGGCACGCGGCCGCCGCCCCACGCTGCGCTTGCGGAGCGCTGCTCGGTACCGGCGTGGCGGCAAGGACGCCCCGGCCACACCGCGCTTATCGCTGTCCTGTGCCCGCCTGCAATGATGCATTCGCAGTGCAATACCTGCTTGAAAGACATATGCAGGCACATCATGCTCTGCAACAGCAGGTTAGAGACTACTTTTATACATTATTGAATTCCGTCATTTTATTCTTTTATAGTTTGTTACTCAAAAATAATGTCTTTTGACAGGTTCTTAACGGAGAATTACCTCGCACGAAAAGAATGGACTCTACCAATGGCGGCGAGGGTGGTGAAGGCGCTCGCTCTCCTTGTACTCCCGGTGCAGAGAGCGGTGGAGTGACCACAGCGGTGGTGGCGGCTAGTGAAGAGCGCCGGCGTAAAAACGGTGCTGTCGCTCTACAGTGCGCGTATTGCGGAGAGCGCACGCGCAGTCGCACCGAGCTGGAGGCGCACACGCGAGCGCACTCGGGTGCCGCGGCCGCACGACACAAGTGTCTCATCTGCGACGAAGTGCTGCCGTCCGCTGCGGTGCTAGCTGAGCACAAGCTTACTCATTGCAAGGTTAGTGTCTCCTTTCTAAATGTTATTGATGAATTTTCGTTCGGAAATAGTGGTATCCAATTTAATTTTAGTGTGAAACAACTTCATAAGGATGTTCTAACACTTTTATCTAATATCTCAAATCCAATACTTCTCAAGTCCTGTCCAAACTGTTATTGATAAGATTGGTTTTTGCCAAACTTTCTTCTGATCATTTTTGGTGTATAGGTTGTGTCAGGGGACATGTGCTCTCGCTGCCGCACGCGCCTGCTGTCGGAGGAGCAGTTCCTGGGGCACATGGCGCGCCACCACCCCGCTCTGCCCGCGCCATGCGTCGTGTGCCGCCAGACGCTGGCGTCCGAGGCCGAGGCCAGGCTGCACGCGCGCTTCCATCTGCGTCCCGGGGAGGATGAGCAGAGGTACTTATACTAGCACCTACACCACACGTGTTCCCGCTGCCGCGCTGCGCGCACCGTGCGTCGTGTGCCGCCAGACGCTGGCGTCTGAGGCCAAGGCTAGGCTGAACGCGCGCTTCCATCTGCGCCCCGGGGAGGATGAGCAGAGGTACCTATACCAGCACCTATACCGCAGCCTTTTTAAATAGCAGGCTAAAATCCGCCAAAAAACCAAGGTCTATTTGAAGTGATAAGTAATTTTACCCAACTTTGGGGGATGAGCTGCTCGCGTCCGTAGGATTTACTTGATTTCTGACCACCCTACACGTGTCCCCTGGGTAGTGCTAAACGAGCAGTAAACGCGGTGGTAGGCCATAGCATCGGCTGCCGGCTTTAAAGTTACCACCCACCAGACAAAGCCATGCCGCCAAGCGATCCGTCGTGTTCCGGCGTGATGTCTGGTGAAGCCGTACGGTGGAATTTGGGTCTGAGCAGTTGTGTTGCGATGTATACCGGTTATGATGCACCAGTTGTTGTTGCGTCGGAGGTTTGATCGTGGAGGGTAGCGGGATCCGAAGCACGGTGCTCCGCTGGCCGACCGTAGGTAGTTGGGGGCCCAAGTAGTGTGCCAGCCACACACGAAAGGCTGCCCTGCAAACTGCGAAAAATCCCGGGGTGGCCCCATCGTGCCGGTTGGCGACCGGGTGAGAGGACAACTCGAATGTTTGACCACCTTAGTGAGGCCGACGATAAGGCTCTGCATCGGCACCCTGATGCGCAGCTCGTCGCTCTGGGGGACTTTAATGCCTGTCACCAAGACTGGCTTTTCCCGTACCAGATCTAGCCTGGGTTGACGCTCGTGACCGCAAATCTCCGGACCTGAGCTCAGCAAAGAGAGCCTTTAACCGTGCTGCCAAGTCCTACAAAAAGGCACTAAAGAAGGCTCGCTTTGACTGCATTGCCCATATTGGCACAAAGCTTTCTGCACAGCCATCAGGTAGCAGAGCTTTCTGGTCCCTTGCCAAATCGGTCGAAGCGAACTTCTGTCGGCCCACATTGCCTCCGCTGGTTAAACCTGACGGAACACTGGCTCATACGGCGAGAGAGAAAGCAGGTCTCTTTGCATCTCTCTTCGCCCATAATTCTCGTCTTGATACTGGCAGTGCTACTCCACCGACTCTACCTCACTGCGACACTTCGATGCCCGAAGTTCGCATAAGGAACAAAGAAGTTCTGAGAGCACTGTGTCGTCTAGACGTGAATAAAGCTAGTGGACCAGATGGTATACCAGCGATTGTTCTCAAGGCTTGTGCGCCCGAGTTGTCCCCTATATTGACACGCTTGTATCGCCTCTCGTTTAGGACTGGAATAGTGCCCAAGTCCTGGAAGCTTGCCAACGTGCAACCCGTGCCCAAAAAGGGCAGTCGTGCCGATCCGACCAACTATCGGCCGATTTCGGCAACCTCCATACTCTGCAAGATTATGGAGCGTGTATTGAACTCGCGCCTCATGGCATACCTAGAAGGTAACGATCTCCTCAGTGATCGACAGTACGGGTTTCACCGCAATCGATCCACTGGGGACCTACTAGTGTATGCCGCCCACTTGTGGGGCGAGGCCCTCGAGAAGAATGGGGAAGCAATTGCTGTCTCCTTAGATGTCTCGAAGGCCTTCGACAGGGTATGGCATGCTAGCCTCTTGAGTAAGCTTCCAGCATACGGCATTTCTCCTGGTCTGATTAACTGGGTAAAAGACTTCCTGAGAGAACGGTCTCTTCGAGTTGTTGTCGATGGATGCTCATCAGAGCCCATGACGACTAATGCCGGAGTTCCTCAGGGGTCAGTGCTCTCTGCAACTCTTTTCCTGCTGCATATTAATGATCTGCTGATGCCCGGTATCTATGGATATGCAGATGATAGCACAGTTGTAGAGAGATACCTGGCTGGTGCTCGGGCTAGTAAAGAGCAAATCCGGTCCGAACGAGAGGCTATGGTAGAGCGTACGAATACCTCGCTTCAGGCAGTCTCCAAGTGGGGCGAAACCAATCTGGTGGGATTCAACGCCGCCAAAACACAGGCGTGTCTGTTCACCGCCAAAAGGAGCCCGTTCACCTCGGCTCCTACTTTTCAGAATGTATTTTTGGATTGTACCGACCGCCTTCAGCTCTTGGGTGTCGAAATTTCCTCCGACCTCAATTTTGGGCGGTTCATTGAGTCCAAAGCCAAAGTAGCTGCTAGGAAACTAGGCGTTCTCGCAAAAGTCCGGCGGTACTTCACACCGAGACAGCTTTTAATTTTATACAAAGCACAGGTCCGATCGTGTGTGGAGTACTGCAGCCACATAATTATGGGCTGGTGCTGCAAAGTGCCACCTGGCAGCTTTGGACTCGGTGGAAAGGCGTGCGAAGAGGCTGATTGGTGATCCAGATTTGGTTAAGTCCAATCTTCAAAGCCTTGAGCACAGGCGTAGGGTAGCCAGCCTTTCGGTGTTTTACAGATTGCATTTTGGAGAGTGTGCGCAGGAACTGCATGACTTGATTCCGCCATCACATTTCTATCATCGGACAAACCGACGCACGGCGAGTATCCACCCTTACGTTGTTGAAACATCTACGGTCCGGACTAAGCGTTTCGCCTCGTCATTTATACCGCGTACTTCGAAGGACTGGAACAGTCTGCCTGCTGCGGTCTTCCCGTCCGATTATAATTTGGGTGTTTTCAAGGCTAGAGTGAATAGGCTCTTAATAAACTAGTGCGCCTCACCATCAACGATTGCATCACTGCTTACCATCAGGCGGGATCGCAGTCAAGTACTAGTTTATAACAGATAAAAAAAAAAAAAACTACGGCAAAGTCCTTTGGCTTATGATTTTGACAGGCTATGTATGTACTGTCTTACCAACTTATCTGTGAAATGGAGAAAATGGGAACCCGCCATGTGGGAATGTCATTCGATCGTCAGTGTCTACTACATTCGGGTGCTCTGTGTTTTCTGTTGCGATATTTCTACATTTTCAGCGTTTAATGTGCCTAAAGCGATTAAAAGTGAAGCGCGAAGCATCATTCTTAAGGTCAAAGCCTTTTTTGAAGAAGAAGCTCGGGCGGAGGCTCCGATTATTCCATTTAATCAAGTATACAAACGAATTTCGGCAGCTACAGGTTAGTGTTGTCTACTTTCTTTTTGTAAATTACCCCATTTTTTTTTCATTGATTACTTTTTAACGTAACTTTAACTTAAAAATATAAAGCTGAGTGATTCAACTAACTACCTATAGTTCTCGTCACGTAAGAAGAACGCTGGAATAATCTGATGAGCTCTCCCGCATAGGTACGTTTGGCTTAGCGTAAATTCTCTCCACTCCACTGCCTTCCAACGTTCTTCTTACGTGACGCGATTTGTACGCAAGCCGCATAAAAAATAGTTACTCATACTTACATTTAATACTTTAACTACAGTATGTAAATACTTAATTAATTTTGTCTATATTTCAGGTGTGAGTCAAGGGCTAATTTCAAAAATAGTTAAAGATGGGATGCAGCAGAAGAAGCTGGTACAAAAATTACCAAGGAGAGGAAACGTCAAAGTGGGTTTATTCATGTTGATGATTTTGACATCGGAGTTATCCGGAGGAAAGTACTATCACTTGCAAAAGTCGATAAGAATTCTTAAAACGTATTCGTTTGACGTTTAGTTTGACTTACGACCTTTTATTTTCAAGTTTCGCCAACAAATGATTGAAATTCACAATTTCATCAACTTAGCATAAGTCAAGATGGCCCAGTGGTATAGGCACGCAGATTGAAGCGCAAATCAGTGTGCCGCAAGTTCAAATCCCACGCAATTATTGACTTTTTGTAAGTTTTTACCCGATTGGAAGTTATGTATTTGCATTACATATATTAAATTATTATTTAACTTGTTCACATGTTTCTTAGAGTAAGGAAGGTAGATCACAAAAAACTAAATAAAGAATTAGATTTCTGCGAGGTAGACATGAGTTTTAACTTGACCGAAATGAACTGTCGTTTGGTTGTAGTTGTTGGTTAGTGACGTGTGGTTGACAGTATTGTAATATTCGCAAAATGCAGGCTAATATTAGTATTGAAGTGAGGGCGACTATCATTGGGCTGCATAAAAGTGGTCTTAATAAAACACAAATATCTAAAGAAACCGGACTGAATGTGAGTGTAATAGCTATTAATGAATTGTAACTTTATTACAAATTAATGTATCTTTATGAGGTTTAAAAGAGAAATACGTAAATCGTTGGGTTTATTGGATTGGTTATTGGATTAATAAATGCGGTTTTATTTTAAAATTATATTCAATAATTATGATTATTAACATTTTATATAATGAAAATGAAGTGAAGTAGGTATAGCTGCCTAATATATATATATTTTTATTTTAGAAAAATACTGTAAATCTTTGGCTAAAAAGATATGAGGAAAAAGGTAGCCTTGCTAGTCGAAAGAGAAGTGGGAGACCGAAGCTTATTAGCGAGGCGCAGCGACGACATATGGTGGACGTATACGAAACGAATGGTTTCGCACCAACGAGACATTTTGCGGAATTATATGACACCTCGATGGATACTGTTCGCCGTGCACTTCACGCTGAAGGCGTGAATCACAGAAAACCTGCTAAAAAGCCGTACTTGACAGAGAGGCACAAACAAGAACGATTACGTTTCGCACTAAATGTTTAATGTTAACTAAACTAAATGGCCTACCATTTTATTTTAACATATCTGTGATTATTCGTTAACAAACACTGTATTATATTGTGTTTACTTTCATTTAAAACAGCTATATCTTTTAACTTGTGCCATCGCCTCATCTTAAGAATGCAGTGAACTCGCTATCAATTTTGTTGACAATAATCATGATTCTATTTCGTTTTTTTATTCTTCTACCCGCACTGTTTTAACATATACTATAGTTCAATTTATTTTTCTCATCTAATTGACGATTATCTTGTGAGAACTAAAGTTCTTTTAACAGAAATTGAGGTTTAGTTTCAATCTTCTTTTCGTCAAGAAAATGAACAATTAAGCTATGACCTCAATACATTCATTGTGACGTTACACAAAAATAAAATGTTTACAAAGTCTAAATCATATATCACTTTTCAATAAATAAGTGGATATAAACAATTACCTATATTTTATTTTATTAAAATTTGAATATCCGTTCATTGTTACGTTATTCATATTATGAATGGTCTAAGTGGGTATACTTCCAACAAACAATCTTACGCGTAACATAGATAACGGTTACAAGATAACTTTTGACGTGACAACGTCTTAAATTAGGTTGCGGCTGGGAGTCACTTATGAAAAAGTGTAACGCTCGGTAACGTTACGATGAGTCACCGAACGAGAGAGAGGCCCGCCGAATGCCTTGCGTCTCTCTCCCACTCAACTATGATCAAATTTGATGCAAAATTTGTGCAATTCTTATTTTCATTCAATTCCTTGTTCCTATTGTGCAATTTAATTATATTCATATCAATAAATATTCTACCGAGAAAAAGACGTTGTCACGTAAAATCTTCGCCCGTAAAACCGACTTTACAGGCAACCATTTTTTTTGTCTAGGTAACAATTCGACGTCACAATTCTCATAAATGTTTTATTTGTAAATATAAAGTTTAAACATTTTTATTAAACACGTCTTTTTATTTCCACCTTATAACATCGAAAAGATGTAACAACTAAATAATTGCAAATTACGAATGTGATTCTTTTTGTGGTTAATAGATCACATTCGTAATTTGCAATTATTTAGTGCAAAAAATGCAATAGTATTTTGCATAGAAATATAAATGATAAATAATCTTTATTTTGCAAGTAGGTTTTATAAAAACACTTTTACACGTCAATTTTTTTTTTCTCAATTAATGCTAGATGAGGCCGGTGTTTCCTACCTGACTACCCTGAGAAGAAACACCGAAACAAACTCAGGGGTCAAAGTCTCTTTTAAAGTCCATACAGCAAAACATGTAATGGTCAAATCATATGAGAACCGTGCAGATTGAGCCTGAGATGGTCTTTTGAGGAAAGAACCACACAGTTCTGAGTGGACCTGTCCAGTCAGTGCAAGCATTTGTCAGTATGCGTGTAGCTCAACTCTGGACTACTAAGGAGCTCAACGACTTGACGAACAATGCCAAAGAAAGGACATTTGGGTAGGCCACATCAAATACTCAAAACTGCCAGACATCATGTGAAAATAAAAGGAAAGAGTAATCCACATAGTTCTCACATTCACAATATTAAAATTTACAAAAGTAAATATGTCAAATTGTAAAAAAAAAGTCTATAAAAAATTTCAGTCAAATAGTAAAAATAAACATATCATAATTGTAAAAAAATAATAAAATATATATATACAATATCACAATTGTAAAACAACAACAATCGTCAATAAAAAAAGTCAGTTAAAACAAAAAAAAACATTCAAATGATAACAATTATAGTGAGTAGGTATTGGAGCAGGTCAATCCCAAGCCGTTTTATCCTCGAGATACTCTTTTACAGTATAAAAAGCCTTTTGGCAAAGTTTTCGCTTAACAAATTTTTTGAATTTATTAATGCTAAGTTCTTGAATAGGACTGGGAAAAATATTATAAAAATGTATACTTTGGCATCTAAATGAGCGTCCTATTTTTTTTGAGCCTGGTTGCAGGAACCATCAACTTGTGTTTGTTCCTAGTATTAACGTTATGAATATCACTGTATTTTTTAAACATGTTTTTATTTTTATGAACATACAAAATATTTTCATAGATATACTGAGATGGCACAGTCAAAATATTAATATTTTTAAATTTATCTCTGAGGGAGTAATTGGGACTTAATTTATAAATTGAACGAATGGCCCTTTTCTGCAAAACAAAAATCGTTTGGATATCGGCGGCATTTCCCCATAATAGAATACCGTACGACATGACACTATGAAAATAACTGAAGTAAACTAAACGGGCTGTCTCTAAGTCAGTTAGATTTCGAATTTGCCTAACAGCGTATGCCGCAACTTATGTATGTGTGGGCCCCACTGAAACTTAGCATCAAGAGTTATACCCAAGAACACTGTAGTGTCTTCAGGACTCAATTCTTTACCTTTTATTAGCACACTAGTTTCTACCTGCCTAACGTGAGGCATCGTAAATTTAACAAATTTGGTTTTCTTTTCATTAAGGAGCAGGTTATTGACATTAAACCAGTGTACTATTTTTGAAAGGGCGTTATTTATGTCATCAGTAACCGGCTGCTGACGTTTAAGCTTAAACAAAAGCGAAGTATCGTCTGCAAACAACACTATATCATGGTTATCCTTTATGAGGTATGGCAAGTTATTTATATAAATAAGAAATAAAAATGGACCAAGAATCGAGCCCTGGGGCACACCCATTGATACCACAGATCCGGGTGATCTTTTTCCGTTTACATCAACTCTCTGAATCCTATCACTCAAATAAGAAGTAAGAAGATCCAGAGAGGAATTCCGGATCCCGTAATGGTGTAGTTTCCTGATTAATGTTTCATGGAGAACGCAATCGAAAGCTTTGGACAAATCACAAAAAATGCCCAGGACATCGCATTTGTCCTCCCATGCATTATAAATATGGCCTAAAAGTTCAACCCCGGCATCGGTTGTTGAACGACCCCTTGTAAAACCGAACTGTTTATTATGTAACAACTTATGTCTATTAAAAAATATTTGTAATTGATGTAAAATTAGTTTCTCAAATATTTTACTAAAGGTGGGTAGCACTGAAATAGGTCTATAATTTGTGGGGTCAGATGTACTACCCGTTTTAAACAATGGTATTATTTTACTATACTTCATTTAAGTCAGGAAACTCGCCACGATCAATACAATTATTAAAAATAAGTTCTAAACAAGGAGCTACAACCTTTATAATGGACTTTACAACATCCACAGAATTTCCCCATAAATCTTTGGTCTTTTTCACATTCAAAGTGTTAAAGGTTTTAATTATATCCACATATGTCACATGTTCGAAATTAAAATCTGAATCACAAACTTTAACATTTTCTTTAAGCAGAGACTCTGCAGCAGTGGGTGATGAGTTCAGAGATTTAGTAGTTAATATGGTGATCTCTGAAAAGAACTTTTCAAAAGCTGCAGCAACTTCTGAGTCCGATTTGATCACACTGTCATTAATTTTAAGGCTATATTCACTACATGGTTTTGTAGATCTTCCAGTTTCACTGTTTATAATATTCCAGGTTGTTTTAATTATATTATTACTATTTTTAATTTTGGAACTCAAGTAGCGCGATTTTGCAACATAGCATACTTTTTTGAATAATTTTGAATACTTTCTAACATACAAACTAAACTCGGCAGTGTTTACAAGAATTTTTTCATCATACAATTCATAGAGTCGCGTTCTACTTTTATGTATACCAATGGTAGCCCATTCACTGAAAGCTACATTACTATTAACCGTTATAGTTTTGGGTATAAAAACAATAAAAAAAACAACTATATCAATATAGATTGGGAATTTTCAAAGTAAGAAATAACTGCAACGGACCGACCATGATTTGAACTCGGGTTACGTGATTTGCGAATCCAACACTTAGTTCACACGGCTATCAGCACATGACGTATTTGCGCGAATTTTATCAATGCTATGGTAAGAACAGAAAAATAATAATGTTTTTAAGCTCAGTGCGACGACAGTTCCTTAGTGTGTGTTATCTGTGGAATGTGGATACTCATACATGCGCACACATACGCACGGAAGTATCGCGCTCGCTCAGTTCGTAGCAATGTAATCTTTAGCGTTCCTATGGACTTTTGCGGCCTTACTGTACATGAATTTTACTCTAATAAAAAAAACGAGTTACCTCAGCTGTTAGAAATAATTAAGAGAAATAAGCCTGAACCTGTGTATGAAATTGAAAAAATATTAGAAGAAAAAGGACAAAAATGCTTGTACTTATCACCCTATCATTGTGATCTCAATTCCATCGAATTAATATGGAGCTCGATGAAAAGAAAAGTTGCTGATGTAAATATTGACCATCAGAGAAAAAGCTAATAATAATAGTCACGATGTACTGGAATCGGTCTATCAAGACCAATCCTAGTAATGATTTACTGACCGGACTATTGTAGCCAATAAGCTGGACATTGTGGTGATAGACCGATTAGCGCGCCGCGCAATGATAGTCGATGTCACCATCCCGCATCACGAGAATCTCGTGAAAGCTGAGAAAGAGAAACAAATAAAATATCTCGACTTAGCACACGAGGTTGTCGACATGTGGAATGTGGACTCGACTGTCATTGTGCCGATTGTCGTGTCCGTCAATGGCCTTATAGCCAAAAGCTTTGACGACGACCTGTCGAAGCCGTCGTTGCGCGGTTGGATCAAGGGCCTGATACAGAAGGCAGTACTCCTCGGTACGGCTCGCATTGTGAGGAAGTTCCTGTCTCTGGAGCCCTAACCACCGGTAGCGTAGACCCTGCTCCCGACACCGGCAGACCACTATTTTTTTATATTTTTAAATGTTTTTCTTTTTTTATGTTTCTTTTTTAAATATTTAAAAATTTAAATTATATGTAATATAGAAAAATAAAGGAGATAATAATAATATTAACTTGGCAACTCTAAATGTCAACAGAAGTATAACTTTACGTTCAAGCTATATTTAATAAAAATAACAGTTTATAGCCTCACATTCCCATCACATTTCTCACCAGAAGTCCATGAACTTGTGTTTATCAAAAATAATAAAATGCGAACTCATAATATGCAAAGAAGAAAAAACCGAACGACAGGTGACATATTGTGTCAAATGAAAAACCAACAATAATGAACGTAAATAATATAGAAATACGAAAATGTTGACGAGAGCTGCCGCCCGAAGAGCACGCCTACCAGCTCCGGCCTCGTCGCTCAGCTCCGCCTCACCGCCGCCGGAACCCAGCCCCACTGTGAGTGCTGTGACACCGGCCGTGGCAGCTGCGTCGAGCCCGAGCGACGAGTACTACTCGCCACCGACGACACCACCACCTACGCGTCGTCGGGGAGGACGCCGGCCACCGGCTTGCTTAGGATCTCGAGGCCCACCGGCCTCCGATAGGGTCCCAGCTACCGGTAAATGTGTGTCGCGCATGCGATGGACGCGATCGATTAACGAAAACGTCATGCGCGCATACTATGGGGCTACAGAGGGAGGAAACAGCCTAACCGCGTACCGTGTTCGGATGCTCTCTTTGTTTCAGGTGCTTCAGCCAGCCGTCAACGTATCGGCCCAACGACTGTCGGATCAGGTGCGGGTCATCCAGCGTAATCATATGTTGGACGATACTGTATTTGATTGCCTCGGAACGGAAATGAGTGACCGTGTCATTACCCCTCCGTCACAGCCTGTGGTGCCAGTTGTGGCACCACCGTCCAGCCACATATCCTTTCACAATGACGAGATGAGTACTGTCACGGTTACTAACGTAAGTACCCAGTGCAATAATAAACTGAGGAGTGCTTTGGAGTGTGCTATTTGGGAGTATCGCAACATGCCGCTTGAACTTAGACCACGTTTACCTCGTTTGCCCATGCGTAATAAGAATAAGGCGCTGGTGGCTGCTCTGGATTCGCAGTTATCAAACTATTTTGATGACTGCGAAGATCTCACCGATACACACTCGATCATGTACTGCGCGGCCGTAGCGGCATGTCGTGTAGCTCACGTCAAATTTCCAAACAGTGACGTAGCTACACGACCAAAACCAGCTGTGCCGGCCTGGCAGTGTAGGATCGACGTATTTGTGGGGCCAGAGCACTCATCGGCAAACTAACCTTCTTCAGGGAGGGCAACACTCGCCCACGAGTGATGCGCTTTGTGAGACGGGCGTTTTCGGGGACTGACATCAGCCCCCGAGACTATATATCCCGTGTCACAGAGTGCATCGACTTCCTGAAGCAGAAGGTGTATGCATGGGCAAACCGTATACGAAAGTATAAGCGGTGGATTGAACGGTACGGTACATCCAGAATGGCACATTCCGGAGTAATGAAAGGTGGGTATACAGGGCTTGGGAGCGACCGGGCCAAGGTGTGACTGACACGCGCTTTCCGGATGATGACGCCATGTGTTCGTTCTGGCGCAACATCTGGTCGGTGCCTGTCAGTCATACTGAAGGTGGTTGGACTCGAGAGGTCGAACGAGCGTGCGAATCAATAACAGAAATGGGGGCAATTACAATCAGCCCCCACGATGTGGCCCGTGCAGTCCGTCCGTTGCCTAATTGGAAATCTCCAGGGCCGGACGGACTGCACAACTTTTGGATAAAGTGGCTGCAAAGGTCGCACGCTCGTTTGGCATCTCAATATCAGGCCGCCTTAGAGTCTGGCTCGTTACCCGAGTTTCTTACAACAGGAGTTACCCACCTGCTCCACAAATCTGGTAGCACCGCGGAACCCAAAAACAATCGGCCGATGACGTGTTTGCCGACGGTTTATAAGGTTCTTTGGGTGATTAACCACCATGTTGATCATAACGCTATCATGTCTGCCTCTTACAATGGATGTAGGAATGACTCCTCATCGATATGGCCATTAGCCAACAGGTTCGGCGTTCCCGAAAGGATCTGTCGACATGTTGGATAGACTATAAGAAGGCTTATGACTCAGTTCCTCCTACATGGCTTATGAGGGTGCTGGAGTTGTATAAAGTTGATGCAACTCTTCCCACCTTCCTGATGTCATGTATGAGACAATGGAAGTCGGTCCTTCGCTATCCAGGATGTCGAAATATCCAGAGGAACAGCGAACCGGTATCGATCGAGCGAGGTATATTCCAGGGTGACAGTTTGAGTCCGCTTTGTTTCTGCCTAGCCTAGGATCCTCTGAGCACACTGCTGGAGAATTCAGGCCTAGGCTATCGGTTGAAGAGAGGTGGTCAGGTTATATCTCACCTCCTTTATATGGATGACTTGAAGCTCTTTGCCCCCAACAATCTGCAGCTGATGGAGCTACTGAAGGTAACGAAAACCTTCAGTAGTGCCATCGGGATGGAGTTTGGTGTGGACAAATGTGCAGTCATGCATATAAAGCGAGGGGAGATTGTGGAATCCGTGGGAACCCAACTCTCGGATTCCATACACCTGAGATCCCTCTCTCCAACCGAAACCTACAAGTATTTGGGTATGTCGGAAGTGTTAGGCATCAATGCCACTGTCATGAAGCAATCGTTGAAGGAGCGCTTCTTTGGCCGCCTGAAGAAGGTACTTAACAACCTTCTATCAGGCGGAAACAAGGTGCGTGCCTTCAACGGTTGGGTCATGCCGGTATTAATGTACGCTTTTGGTGTACTCAAATGGACTCAAACGGAACTTGACGCCCTGGATAGGAGGGTTCGTACACTGCTGACTGCATATCGAATGCATCACCCTAGGTCGTCGGTAATGAGACTTTATATCCCGCAAAAGTGTGGGGGTCGAAGCTTTTTAAATGCTAAGACCCTGCACAATCGCGAGGTATGCAGTCTCAGGGAATACTTCCTTGCCGCCGACATGGGTGATGTAGTAGAAGTGGACAAGGGACTCACCCCGCTCTCCTTGGCTAACGAGAACTGGCGCAAACCTGTAGTGTTTGCCACTAACGTCCAACGTACGCAAGGAAGTATGTCAGAGTAAGGAACTTCACGGGCGCTTTTTCCGGGCCCTTCATGGGCCCGATGTAGACCAACTAGCGTCCGTAGCCTGGCTGCGCGTCGGTAACCTCTTTGGGGAAACCGAAGGTTTTGTATGTGCAATTATGGATGTGCAAATAACTATCGGAGATTTATTGTGAAGGACGGCACGGTTGACATCTGTCGGGCATGTCACCGACCGGGTGAATCAATCCGCCACATTATCTCTAGTTGTTCTAGTCTAGCTAACGGAGAATACTTGTGTAGACCCAACCTTGTAGCCAGGATTATCCATCAGCAACTTGCTCTGAAGTACTCTATCTCCCTAATCAGAGATGCCATACTACAGTATGGCACCTCCGATTCCACAAGACACACACACACACAGGTATGAGCCCGACCCAGTTCTCGATAATGGCGATATCACGTTGTACTGGGATCGGTCCATCATCACTGACAGGATTATTGTAGCCAATAAGCCTGATATAGTGGTGGTGGACCGAAGCGAGAGGCGTGCAATGATTGTTGATATATCCGTTCCATATGACGAGAACCTCGTGAAAGCCGAGAAAGATAAACAAATTAAGTATACTGACTTGGCTCGTCGAACTGTGGGAAGTGGACTCAGCGATCATTGTACCGATAGTTGTGTCAGCCAATGGCTTAATAGCCAAGAGCCTCGACCAACACCTTAAGAGGCTCTCGTTAGGCGACTGAATCAAGGGCTTGATTCAGAGAGCAGTTCGTCTGGACACGGCCCGTATAGTTAGGAGGTTCCTTTCTCTGGAGCCCTGACCGCCGGTAGATTGGGCCTGTTCCCGATACCGGTGGGATACAGTTTTTTATATTTTTAAATGTTTTTTTTAAGGAATATTTAAAAATATATTATAACATGTATATAAAATATGTATAAAGGAATAATAATAATAATAATTGTATTTATTCAGACATCATTGATCCAATGGTTAGTAGCAAACTTATCATCTAGGTGTTAGTAAAATTAAAAGATTAAAAATGTCATATTATAATTAGTCACTTTATAAATTCAGTCAGCACCCTAATTTGATGCTGTAGTAAGGGGCATTCAAATTTATCAGCAACAACCGCCAGGATGCCATTGCTGCTTGCACGAACCCTGCTTAATTGGGAGGCCACATTCTTGCGCAAAATGGCTGCGAATCCGTCTGTACGCGCCTCCGTGAACATATCAGATGCGCTGCAAAACCGCGGGAGCCGCAATAACATCCTAAAGTCGTTGTTGCATTGGACGCACAAGGCGTCGAGGGATTTTCGCGAGTATGTTATGCTACTGTTATAGAAGTTTTGGCAGTATGCCATAAACAGCGTTATCTTAACCTGCTTCGAGCAAGTTCCAAATCTTCTGACCAACATATTCGCTCTGACTGTCAATGCCCTGCGTTCCCTATCAATGTCAGCGTCATCCTTTAGATCAGTCGTCACAATCTGACCCACATATTTAAATCTATCAACTCTGTTAAGAGTAACATTATTCAGCATCACGGGTGGCACAGTATCAGGTCCTAAACCACCCTTTGAAAACAATATAAATACGCTTTTCCTAACATTTTATCTCAAACCATAGGTCAAAGCGTAAGTCTCACAAAACTTTAATAATTTTCTAAGTGCGCTGACAAATGGCGCCAGCAGCACCATATCGTCCGTGTAACTCAAGTTATTGACAAAGATACCGTCTATGGAACAGCCGACCTGCATGCTGCTGAGGCCATCTATCAGGTTACTAACATATAAGTTAAAAAGTTTTGGAGAAGTTACTATTCCCTGCCTCACACCACATTCCAAACCATATGCATCCGATAACTCACCTGCCCACTTAACATAATTGATCTGATTTTCATACCAATACTCAAAAACGTGACATAGCTGTCTCTTTAGGCAAACTAGTACTACGAAGTTTCTTCCACAGCACACCATAATTTACCATGTCGAAAGCCGGTCCAGAAAGCACGCGTATACTGGTGTCTTTCTATCAACATAGTATCGCAATAATAGTAGCCACCGATTTCGGCCTGTAATTGTTTTTATCCGCTATATCTCCAGTTCTGTTTTTAACTATTGGCACGACAATAGTCTTCATCAGATCCATTGTCAAATAAGAATGTGAAATACACAAGGAGAAGAACATAGCAAGAACCCGCGGCAGATGTGATCCTGCATACTGCAAGTACTCAATGCTAAGCCCGTCGTGGCCATTAAGCGATCCAGAACCTTCGTAATAATAGTAGCCAACGATATCGGCCTGTAATTGTTTATTTACACCACCTAATCGATAATGTCGTTTTATACGTCATACAAACCTCACTTAAAGCAAGTCATTCTATCCCTAGGGAGATAATGCAGTATGGCCGATCCCTAGGGAATAATGAGATTTGAATTTTGAACATTAAAAATCGTCAACATTGTGAATTAAAATGTAGGCGCATCGAACAAGTTGACTTGAAATTCAAACCAAAGAGTATGTAATCACTATGATTCAAACTGGCCACTAACAAAAAAAAGAAATTAGAATAAAACGTGCGTCCCTGACGGGAGCGTTATCAGCGTTATAAAAAATTGAAACTATAGAATCTTGGAGTAGTGAATTTTGTTTGTTTGATAAACTTGTAAATACTCGTATAAAGTCTGTCTAATAAGTCAACCGACTTGGGAATTTTGTATGATATTTAATCATTTAAAAAATACTTATATTCGATACTTTTCATAAGGTTCTTCTGTTAGTAAACAATGATCTTTATCTTAATTAACCTTGATTATTGAACCCGTGTTGACAACATCAGATTTAATTAAAACCTGATAATTACCCAAGTCGTCTAACTTATTAGAGACTTTAATACTTATATTTCTCTAATATATGATTTGGTCGACCAAATTGTCTTTTAATTATCTCACAGATGGTGTAAAAAGTAGAGTATGCAACACGGGGATAAAGCTGTCTTTGTCTTGGGCGGTTTGAATTCCTCACTTCACTCAGGTTTCTTTATTAACTCCCTCGCAATGCTTGGGAGTTAATTTTATAAATCCCTCACTATCGTTCGGGATTAATATCAGCTACCTTCGTTTCGTTCGGAATTCAACATGCCGCCCGCGACTTAAAGACACTGCTTTATCCCCTAGTCACATAAACTACTATTATCCGCTATATCTCCAGTTCTGTTTTTAACTATTGGCACGACAATAGTCTTCATCAGATCCATTGGCAAATAAGAATGTGAAATACACAAGGAAAAGAACATAGCATGAACCCGCGGCAGATGTGATTCTGCATATTGCAAATGCTCAATGCTAAGCCCGTCGTGGCCTGGTGATTTACCCCTACTCATGTTCTGAAGTGTAACTTTTATCTCCTTCGCCTAGAGCCTAACACTACATGGCATGCCATTCTGCGCAGTTTCAGCATTGAGCACCCGCTCAGTATTTAGCGGCGATTCAACCTGAAAGTTCTTTCTTAAAAGATTTGCTATGTCTTTAG
This sequence comes from Mythimna albipuncta, assembly GCA_929112965.1. Classification (NCBI taxonomy): domain Eukaryota; kingdom Metazoa; phylum Arthropoda; class Insecta; order Lepidoptera; family Noctuidae; genus Mythimna; species Mythimna albipuncta. The sequence continues at coordinate 20,173,697 of OV815959.1, read as the reverse complement.
CTTTCGTCTGTCCTGCAATACATGCCTCCTTGTGAACAGCACTCACATGTTTGTTCCAACCCGTGATGCTACGTGAATGATGCTTACTCTTTCTATTCTCATAGCTAAGAGTTGCAGATTCTTTTAAAATGTTTACAATGTCGTCATACATTACATTTATAATATTCTTGTGAGTTACGTCACAGCAAAACTTATCCGCACACGAAGATAAATGTGCCGGGAAATCTATGTCCTTAAGTTTATCATTACAATATTTATAATATGCATCTATTTGTGGTTTTGTCCTCTCACCCCACATAACATTATTAGATATAGCTTTCCCAAAAAAAGATTTCAAGCGAACTAGACTTAAGTTACATTCAATCATCACTGGAAAATGGTTCGACCAAACAACATCATAACATACCTTAATGTCTCTAACGGTATCCCAGGCCGATTGCGTCACAACATAATGATCCGGCCATCGCTGAGAACCGTGCGCGTCACTGATAAACGTGTACGTTCCCGAGTCAACACCCAACTTCTCAACGTCAGTGCAAAGCCATCGTTGATTGTCACAAAAACTCACTAGCTCGTTATCAAATAACTCGCCCGGGTGTGCATTATAGTCACCGAGAATAAACACAGTTTCTACTCACACACTATCAATAACCGCACTAATTTCACTCAAACAATCTGAAAAATCCGGTAGATTATCCGTGCACTAAACACGATGAACGACTTATTGTCTACCTCAAACTTAACAACTGATCAACGGAAGTACTGTGATGCAATGAAACCGGTTCCTTTGCCATAACAACGCCACGCCCCCAAATGGCGGACCACGAATCAAGTGCTGTGTCGTATCAACAGCTGATTTCCGCCAAGGAACGGGATATCATGGGGTAACAACCAGGTTTCCTGCAGGGCTATAATATCCGCAGTTTTACATAATTGTTTTACATTCCCAGCAGATCTCTTTATGGACTTGGAATTGAAAGTTATTATGGTGCAAGTTTGTGTATCATTCATATTATAAGTAATTTTAATTATGCTTATTACTTCGGGGAGTTTGCTTCTCCGAACTTTCCAGTTCGCCTAAAATTGACGAATCGCCTGAATATTATGCCATCTGGCCACAGGCCCTTATCCATAAAAGTGGTTAACTTTGACCTTGGCACTAATACTTTATATGCGTTATAGTCTCGCTATGTCCTTGTTTTAATTTTCTTTAAGGTTATTTCGACTTGCGTTTTTTGTAGAATATAATTCGAAATATCTTCTTGTCTCGGGGTAGCCTTATTCCCTAGAGACCGCGTCCCCAGGTGGCGGATAGGGGAGTGCTCGGAGGTTGGGAGCATCTGCAAAAGATGCCCCCGACTGATGGGCAGGAGGGAAATAAAATACCTCCCGCGGACCCACAAGGCCGGAGTAGGAAACTCCGTTAAAAACCCCAACGCCAGGCTTCCTTGGGATATCTGAAGCAGAGGCTGACGGCGTGCTGGGCGTTTAGGTTGGAGCGCTCAGAAGGGATGGCGGCGGATGAGCCTGTAAAAGGCCAACGGCGGCTCTAAGGCTAGCAACGGTCACAACCTTGGCGTCAGGTGGCAACCGGCCGAAAAACTACATAGCCAAAAACAAATTCTCCTTATCATGAAAGCAAAAAACGGAAAGGAAAAGGGTAATAATATTAGGGCGTACCCCCGAAGCGACGCGAATGCGATGAATGCGAAACATACTAGGGCGTTCCCCCCAAGCGATGGTACGGACAAGAACAGTCGTTCGCATCAAACTGTACATCAAAATATTAGATTAGCGACGTGAAATCTTGGTACCCTCACCGGACGCAGTCAAGAACTAGCAGAGAACCTTAAAAGGAGATGCATAAATATCTACTGCGTACAAGAAACGAGGTGGAAGGGTTCCAAATCCAAAGACCTAGGCTTAGGGTACTAACTGGTCTACCACGGCAAGGATAACAAACAAAATGGCGTCGGCATTGTTCTGGATAGCCACTTTGGAAACAATTATTAACATCGAGAGAAGGTCAGACCGTATCATAGCGGTAAAGCTGGCTATGGATAATCAACCAGTACTTAATACTGTGAGCGCCTATGCACCCCAAGTAGGCTGTAGTGACGTCGATAAGGAAGCCTTTTGGGAGGACTTGGATGAACTGATGGTAAATATACCGGAAAACCAAACCAAACTCCTTATGGGAGACTTAAACGGACACGTGGGCGTTTCCAACAGCACACACAGGGATTTTTATAGAGGATACGGATATGGCATTCCAAATAAGGAAGGGGACCAAATATTAGAATTCGCTTCAAGACACAACCTATCAATAGCCAACACATTATTCAAAAAGAAAGACACACATTTAATTACGTATAATAGTGGAGGAAAATCTTCACAGATAGACTTCATACTAACAGACTGTAAAACAAAACGCGGCTTCAGGGATTGCAAAGTAATACCGGGTGAACCATTGACATCGCAGCACAGGCTTTTAGTGGCAGTGGTCAGATTGCCTAAACCCATCAAGACGATAACGGACAGAACACCTAGAATAAAATGGAAAGAACTCTCTGGCCCGAAGGGTGAACTTCTTATCGATAGTATCCGTGAGTACCTGGAACGAGACCTGGAAATACAATACCCAGACGCTGATCAAATGTGGTCTAAACTAGAAGCACAATGCCGAAGCGAGGCTAGCACCACATTGGGCGTTTCGAGAGGAGGTGTCAGTACAGGCAAAGACCCTACGTGGTGGAACAAAGAAGTGAAAGAGGCCGTTAAAAACAAAAAGGAACTTTTCAAGACTTGGCAAAGCTCTGAATTAGAACACGATCGGGAACTGTACAAGGAGGCCAAAAAGAAAGCCAAAAGATGTGTAGCGCAGGCCAGAGCGCAATCACGGGAAAACTTCTACCCTAAACTTGATAACGCAGCTACAGATACCGATGACTCGAGGTGGCGCTTCACAAGTCCGAGGCGATGTGCTTTCACGGTCACCGCTCTCTGAACGCGCCGCCAATGAGTTCCCAACTAACGGTAGGAGGAGTTCACATCGGTGTCGGGTCAACGATGAAGTACCTGGGACTAGTCCTCGACAGCCGGTGGAATTTCGTGGAGCATTTCCGACGTCTGGCTCCCAAACTCAACCAGGCTGGGGCTGCACTCAAGCGGCTCCTGTCCAACCTTGGAGGTCCAGATGCCTCCTGCCGGAGGGTCTACGCGGGGATCGTTCGGTCCATGGCCCTCTACGGGGCGCCGGTGTGGGCGCCGTCGCTGAAAAAGCAACCGGCGGCCATACTGAACACCTGCCAGAGGGTCATGGCAATTTGGATGGTGCGGGGATACCGCACGATTTCCCACGAAGCGGCGAGCCTTCTGGCTGGCCTATCACCGTGGGATCTGGAGGCAACAGTCCTTGCACACATGCACAACATGCGCGTGGAGATGCAACGCCGGAGTGAAAGTCCTCTGCCGCGACAGGTCGCAGCATGGCGGACAGAGCTCCGGCGGGATCTCATGGTGGAATGGCGTCAGCGACTATCGCAACCCCGTCATGGGCACGCCACAATTATGGCGATAAGTCCCCTCTTTGAGGCGTGGCTGGAAAGACCTCACGGCGTCCTTACCTTCCGCATGACACAGGTCCTCACCGGAAATGGCAAGTTCGGAAGGTTCCTGTTCCAAATTAAAGCGGAAGTAACGCCCGGGTGTCGCCACTGTGCGGAACGCTCGGAGGACACGGTGGAGCACACAATCGCGGTGTGCCCTGCTTGGGTGGAGCATCGCCGTGCCCTCGTGGGAGTGATCGGCGGCGGAGACCTCTCGCGCCGGGCCTTGGTCGAGGCCCTGGTCCGGAGCGAGGAGGAGTGGCAGGCGGTCGCCGACTTCTGCGAAGCAGTAATGCTCGCTAAGGAGGAGGCCGACCGCATCAGGCAACGGCGCTCTCGCCGCCGCCGGGATTCCGATCCCGATTTCCAGCCACCGTAGGCGCGGGCTTGCGGACAGTCAGCAATGGTAGCTCGCTGTCCGGCCGTCCGGTAACTGTCCGGACCAAGCCCAAGTCGTCGACGGCGCGCGCTGTTCCCGCGCGCCTCAAGGAGTTGTCAGCAACAGCAGGGCCGGGTCGAAGCCTATTGGGGCCAGGGTTATGCGAAAGGGCGCTCGAGCTCCGGTATGAAGGCTTGAAGGAACGGGATGGGTTTAGATACCGATATCTTCAGATTGGCGAAAAATAGACACAGATCTAGTCTAGATTTTAAGTCCAATAAATTTATAAAGAACAAAGACAACATGCTACTCACTATACATGAAGATATTAATAACAGATGGCACGATTACTATAAGGCGCTGCTTAATGAGGAATTCCCCAGCCAAGCACTCAAGCCCTCGACACCAGCACAGGGACCAATTCATGAGGTTACAATATGTGAAGTAAAGCAGGCCGTTCAGAAAATGAAGAATCGGAAAGCGCTAGGCCCTGATGAGATTCCTGCAGATCTTTGGAAGGCTCTAGGGTCCATCGCAGTCGTATGGCTCACACGACTTTTTAACACAATAATAAGGAGCAACACGATTCCTGAGTCCTGGCGGCAAAGCTATTTTGTTCCCTTCTATAAAAACAAGGGTGACATTACTCAGTGTAGTAATTACAGGGGCATAAAACTAACCTCTCATACCCTGAAACTGTGGGAGCGTGTCTTAAATAAGCGCTTCTTGGACATCTGCGAAATCACACCTAACCAGTTTGGGTTTACACCATCCAAATCAACAACAGATACAATTCAGGCAGTAAGAATACTGATGGAAAAGCATCGTGTGAACAAAGAAGATCTTCATTTCGCATTTATTGATCTCGAAAAAGCGTTCGATCGAGTTCGAGAGTAACGCGAGACGCAAATGTCGAGACAGATGTATCCCACAGAATAAATGTCGCTTGGCAGAAATGGCGCACACTCACTGGAGTTCTTTGTGACCCGCGCATGCCCATACGCACTAAAGGAAAAGTGTACAAGACAGCAGTAAGACCAGCGATGCTGTACGGGGCCGAATGCTGGACAGTGAAGCAAACAAATGCTCAGAAGTTATACGTGGCCGAAATAAAGATGCTTAGGTGGTCGGGCGGAGTGACTAGACTAGACAAAATTCGAAACGAATACGTCCGAGGTAGCTTCAAAGTCACTCCAGTCCAGGAGAAACTCATCGAAACACGCTTAAGATGGTACGGCCACGTTGTGCGAAGAGACAGCGAGCATGTGGTCCAGAAAGCCATGGCAATTCCAGAAAGCAAGAAAGGAAGAGGACGGCCGCCCTTGACCTGATGGACTAGTATGGCCAATCTAATTAGGAAGTCCCAACTGCCTGACCCGACAACCCAGGACAGATTGTCCTGGCGCAGAAGGATAAGGAGAGCCGACCCCACCTAACGTGGGAAGAGGCAGAGAAGAAGAAGAAGATAATTCGAAATATCTTCTGCTGAAGTATTTTTGTCAACATTATTGACAAATAAAGGAATTTTTATATCCGCTGCTTTGAATTTTCCCTCAGTATCTATTGAAGCTTGTCCTCTAGAACTTATAAATTTATTTCTTAGCCTATTTCTCTGAACAAGTGTCCAGTTTTCATTCCTGACATTGGTAAACTCCCCTTTCTCTTTCGCTACTTCCGCGAACGATTTAGTCGTCATTGTAGTGTTTATGTCTCTGTACACAGGTAAAGTCACGGCCTTTTGCACGTCAGTTAGTTTATGCACAATTGGTGTTTTAGAAATCGATGAGTCATATGATTTCTTCGTCGTATATTTATCTAGCCTTTCAGAAGCAGGGTTGCATAAGGTATTTGTGTTTGGACTTTTCACTGATTTAGGGGTTGATTCAGGGTTTTCATGCACTGAATTCTGAATTAAATCCTTTTCAGGAAGATTCAACAAGCCAATCGGTCCACTATCGCGATTTTCAACTGTCAATCTTGAACTGCCCCTTAACATATTTAGGTTAGGTAAATCAAAGTTATTGACTATAGATGCTGTTTGGAGATTTGTCAATTCACTTTTAATATCATCTAGTTGCTGTTTTGTTACAAATGAACTCTTAATCTCGGCCACTTCCTTTTGAAGAATCAATATATCTATTAAAAGTCTATTAGCATCAAGGTGATGAAAAACGATTGAGGGTAGGGAGTTTAAATTTTTTGCAACAAAAACTGGAAATTCATTAGGATCCAGTTCTTTAAATAATCCAATAATATTTCGTAAGTCTTTTGCGACTTTCCATCCTTTTTCCGCTGTATCTTGCTCTTAGAAGTTGTCACATAATCAAATAGCAAGTTTTTGGCCTCGGCTATTTCATCTACATCAAACGAACTCGCACACAGTCGTATCATGCTCGGTTCATCCATTAATTCTACTTTATTTTGTATAAACGCCAGTATCTCATTGATAACTACATTGCAACAATCACACTTTGCACTCTTTTTACTCGTAGCCATGATTAAAATTACTAATAACTGCACTGCAATCCAAGGACGCGTGCGCAACCAAGGTCGCGCGAGCGCTGACACGAATATACCTATGTATCTATCTACATTAATTTTCCTATATTATTAGCATTTTATTATTATAAAACAATGTTAGGTATTGTTTAAAATAATAAAATTATGTTTATATGTTTACCTAGTTTCTATCTGACATACCCAATCATGGGTAACTTTTAATAATTTGCAACACTAAGGGTCAATTCCCACTGAAAGAGCAGCGGCCAGCAGCGTCTTTTTGAGGCAAAATATTACAAACTATTTTGAATCTTATCTACGCCTACGTGATTAAAAAGTTCATAGTCATTTGAAGGCAAAGGAGGGGTAGCGTGGCGTCGCGAGGCTGCACGAGCCTTCTACCGACTAGTCAAAAGAGGCGCCGCGCGGCTGATCGCGGTGCAGCTAGCTGACGTGCGGCCGACCGCGGTGCAGCTGACAGACTCGCGGCTGCGCGCGAGCGACCATTTCCTACCCGCCCGCCGCACTAGTTTTCAAAGCTACCACGCGGAGGCTCATTGCGGCGCCTCGGGATGCCGCGCTGCCTCTCGCGGTGCCGCACTGCCCCGCGCGGCGCCACACTGCTCCTTGCGGCGCCGCGCTCAGTCACTTGCTCTTACGGCCGCTGCGCGCCGCTGCTCTTTTAGTGGGAATTGACCCTAAAGCGACGGTGTCGCTACCATTCAGTTCACAGATAAGTGGGTGGGTCTATACAGACCCACCAACTTATTTGTGAAGTAGATACATATATTAGCTTTTTCTCTGGCATTCAATTGATATAATGTAGGTACCCCACTTACAAACTAAATGTTTAGCAAAGTAGGCAAATGAAATGTAATAATTTGCAAGTAAACGTTATATTAAAAAAAAAAAACTAATTCTGCATTTTGCATAAGTACCTACTTAGATGGATTCAGCAGTTACAAGCTTGATACAAAAAACCCATAGTTTAGTACTAGCTTAAGCTCTATTTAAACAAAACTCATGTAGGACATGACTTAGTTAATAGATAGAATAAAACAAAAGTTTCATCATCATCATCAACTCATTTACGTCCCCACTGCTGGGGCATGGGCCTCCCTTAACGATGTGAGGGGTAAAAAAAAAACAAAAGTTTGCTTATCAATAATACATATATTAGAATCCAGGTTTACAATAATTATGATCTTTTGATGAACTTGTACGCCCAACTTCATCCTGGTTGTGAGGCCATACGCCGCTTATAGCCATGTCATCATTATCACAGTCATTTTCAGTTTCTGAATTACTTATCACTTCTATAATAACCGGTTTATCCAAATACACATCATGCTTCAAATATTGTGCTTGTAACTTGCGAACATGATTGCAATGCTGAGCCCACTCACTAACCGTTATACTTTCAAAAGCTTCTTGAACTAGGCGGGGAATCTCAGAATTTTTGTGGTCAATATTTACATCAGCAACTTTTCTTTTCATCGAGCTCCATATTAATTCGATGGGATTGAGATCACAATGATAGGGAGGTAAGTACAAGCATTTGTGTCCATTTTCTTCTAATATTTTTTCAATTTCATACACAGGTTCAGGCTTAATTCTCTTAATTATTTCTAACAACTGAGGTTTCGTCAACTCCTCTCCATAGTCAATTTTATTTTGTGTCAACCATAATTGCATATCTTTCTTTAAAGAATTAGTATTTGGTATTTTATTTACACAAATACGGTGATAAGGGGCATTATCCATTACTATTATTGATGGCTCTTGTAAATTAGGCACAAGTTTTTCAATAACCCACTTTTTAAAGTTAGTGCTATACATGTCGTCATGATAGTCACCACTTTTTGTGATGGACGTAAAAACTAGAAGAGCATTTTGGACAAATCGGGTATCCCCTCCCGAATGAACAATAATATATCTTTGCCCTTTTGGTACAGGCTCTAACACTCCATCTACACCCTCTCCTTGTCAGCATTTACCTGATGTATGCGATGAATTTATATAGGTTTCATCTAAATAAATTAGCGGCCGAGGCTGTGGAGATTTATGATTTTTTTCTACAGCATGCAAGTATTTTGCTCTCCAAGCTGATACTTAATTGCGCTCTATGAGCATTTTACGATTAGACTGCGACTTTTTAAAACGAAAACCCATTTTGTGGAGCAGCTTTCGTAGACTTTCTCTTTGTCCCGTGTAATTTATTTCTGTTTTTAAGACCTCTAGGAGCTTCTTAACAGTCGGTAACTCGTTTTTATTAGAGTAAAATTCATGTACTTTCCTCCAGATAACTCCCATGTCAAAATCATCATCATGAATAAACCCACTTTGACGTTTCCTCTCCTTGCCTGGGGTCCGAATTTTGTACCAGCTTCTTTTACTGCATCCCATCTTTAACTATTTTTGAAATTAGCCCTTGACTCACACCTGAAATATAGACAAAATTAATTAAGTATTTACATACTGTAGTTAAAGTATTAAATGTAAGTATGAGTAACTATTTTTTATGCGGCTTGCGTACAAATCGCGACACGTAAGAAGAACGCTGGAAGGCAGTGGAGTGGAGAGAATTTACGCTAAGCCAAACGTACATACCTATGCGGGACAGCCCCTTAGATTATTCCAGCGTTCTTTTTACGTGACGAGAACTATAGGTAGTTGAATCGCTCAGCTTTATATTTTTTAAGTTACAGTTACGTTAAAAAGTAATAAAAAAAATATCGGATAATTTACAAAAAGAGAGTACACAACACTAATCTTTAGCTGCCGAAATTCGTTTGTATACTTGATTAAATGGAATAATCGGAGACTCCACCCGAGCTTCTTCTTCAAAAAAGGCTTTGACCTTAAGAATGATGCTTCGCGCATCACTTTTAATCGCTTTCGGCATATTAAACGATGAAAATGTAGAAATATCGCAACAGAAAACACAGAGCACCCGAATTTAGTAGACACTGACAATTGAATGACATTTCAACATGGCGGCCGTAGTTCCCATTTTCTCCATTTCACAGATAAGTTGGTAAGACAGTATGCATATGAGTATGTTCATCTGTTCCCTCATAGCTCCTAATCTACTTATCGGAACTCGACATATGAGGTATCGATAGAGCCGTCTCAATCGTCGCTGAATATAGGCTACGTGACGTGTCATAAAACTCGATATGGCGCCCAATAGCAGACAAAAATGAATATGTCAAAAATAAAAATATAATACGCCGTGTTTGGTATCTTTTGATAGGGCTTCACTTGTACATTTCTATAATATAACTCAAGTATAAAGTGACGCCCTCTAGCGGACAAAAAGTTTTGTGTTATACAAAAATTAAATAAATACGTCGTGTTTGGTATCATTTGAAAGGGCTTCAGTCTACGCAGCTGTTTCACTGCTTAACATGAGTTTTATGTTAATTACCTAGTTCTTAATTTTACAATTTAGATTTTACAAGTAAATAGTACATAAGCACGGTGATTTGACAACAAAATTGTTTAAATAAAAAAGTAAAGAAACTAAAACCCAACTTCAACAAAAAAACGACGCTGCAAAAGTCTGAAACAAGATTTTCAGGATGCTGAAATAGACAAGGTAACTGGAAAAACAAGAACACAACAGAAAGAAAATCCGTAGTCACACGTTATTAGTGTTTCGTTTCCTACGACTACGGCTTTTCTTTTTGTTCTGTTCTTGTTTTTCTAGGTACCTTGTTTATTTCAGCATCCTGAAAATCTTGTTTCGTACTTTTTCAGCCTCGTTTTTACATTTTTTTTTAATTCTGGCTTCATGAAAGCCTAAGCTTAAAACAAATACTTTAGCCGGCCTAGTGCCCTGATAGACGGTTGTGGTCTTTTTGTTATTTTATTTTCTCTTGTCATTATTTCTTCAAAGTCCGTTAAACTTCAATGTAGCTGTCGGCTTACATCAAGGGTTAGCTCTCCGCCCTTACCTCTTCTTGATGATAATGGACGCTTTGACGTCGGACATCCAGGAAGAGGCCCCCTGGTGTATGCTGTTAGCCAATGACATTGTGCTGGTTGCCGAGAGTAACTCAGAGGTCAAGAGTAAATTGGAGGTGTGGTGGCATAAACTGGAGAGTGTTGGCTTAAAATTGAGCAAAACAAAAACCGAATACATGTTCTGCAATTTCGGCGGTCTCTCCGGCCCTGTGCCCTTAGCTTTCGCTGAAACGCCTATACCAATCTGCTCCGACTTCCGGTACCTCGGGTCGCTTATCTAAGGAGACGGCTAGGCAAACCGAGACATAACACATCGGATCAATTCAGGATGGATGAAATGGCGACAGGTCACTGGAACAACTTGTGACTCACGGATGCTCCTCAAGTTGAAGGGTAAAATTTATAAGTCCGTGGTAAGACCTGACGTACTGTATGCTTCAGAATGTTGGGCTGTGAACAAGATGGATGAAAATGCACAAATGGAGATTGCACGTAGCGGAGATGAGAATGATAAAATGGATGTGTGGTGTGACGAGATAAAATAAGGTAAGAAATGAGTCTAGCAGAGGAAGTTTGAAAGTAGCGCAAGTGACTGACAAGTTGAAAGGGAATTGTTTGTCTTGGTATGGTCATGCATACAGGAGGGATGAAACGCATGTTACTAAGTAGAGAAGGAGAGCAAGGCCAAAGAAAAGATAGATGGATTGTGTGAAGAATGAAATGAAGAAAAGGAAGTTAGTGATAGCATGACATGTGACAGGATAGAATGGAAGAAAACAAACGTGTTGCGCCGACCCCAAATAACACGATACAAAGGTAGGAAGATGATTATTTCTTCATGTTTGAAATTCTTATAGAATCTGCAATAATAATTGACTTAACCTTTTAAATAACGTAATTAGAGACACAAGACACATTATAAAGACAAGGACAGAGCGAACGCGTTCGCTTGGAGTTTAATGAATTAATCTAATCCTGGCTCATGACCGGGTTGAACTTTCCTCTCTTTTCAGTTTATTTACAATACTTATATATTATTTCTATATATTTCTAGATGTGCTATATGTCTCCGTGCCCTTACGGAAGGCGAGGCAGGCGAGGGCGCGCGCGCGTGTGCGGCGTGCTACGCGCGTCACGCTGCGCCGCGTGTTCCGCCGCCCGCCGACCACGATTGCCGCATTTGCCGCCGCACGCTCGGCTCTCCCACCCGGTTACAAGCCCATCTTATCGAGCACACGTTCGCCGGCAGCGGCGCCTTCACGTGCTACCTGTGCTCTGCCGTGTTCACAAGCGCGGTCGGCCTGCAGCGCCATCTCCCGGAGCACGTGTCCGCGCCGCGACCCTACGACTGCGCAAGATGCGGCCTCAAGTTCTTCTTCCGAGCTGAACTTGATAATCATGCATTCGTACATCTGGAAGAAGCAGAGATAGCGCAACGAGCTTTCTACGAGGCGTACGCACGAGGTGCCGCATCGGCGTGGGCCGCGCTCACGCCGCCCGAGCCGCGCAGCTCGCCGCCACAGCCAGAGGTGAAGCGCGAGCTGGAGGTCAAGGAGGAGCGCGCGGACGAGTACATCGAGGTGTCGTCCCCGCCGCCCGCTGCCCCCGTCGCGCCCCCCGAGCCCACCGCGTCGCCCGAGCCCGCCCCCGTGGTGAAGCAGGAGCAGCCCGACGAGGAGTAACGCAGCCCCTCAGCGAGCAGTATTGAATGTGTCGTCCCAGACGTGGGCACGTGTCCCGCTGCAATACTAGATTACGTCCGTACGAGCTATTTTTAAGTGGTTAGTTTCGTTAAAAGTTAGTCGTTAAAGTTTTGCGTTCAAAACGCTGTATTTCTTATAAGTAGTCCGTATCTATCGCTTATGTTGGCTAGGAGTATGTTTTATAATGTTTACATGGCTATTTGTATAAACTGTTAATATATTATGTTAAGCTTCAATAACAAAAGCGTTTACTTTTCATTTTTAGGGTTTCGTAGTCAACTAGGAACCCTTATAGTTTCGCCATGTCTGTCTGTCTGTCTGTCTGTCCGTCTGTCCGTCCTCGCTTAATCTCTGTGGCCGTAAGCACTAGAAAACTGAAAGGAGACAGTTTTTTTTGGGTCCACTATTAAACGGTAACGTATATTAATCATATTTCACATGGAAAAAATGATCACCTTAATATAATAAGTAAACCAAAAATTATATAGAAATCTAACCGGAATAATGAAATAATAGTAAAAAAGTGTTCCGGCAAAAAATGCTTCATTAGGAGCGTTTTTAGGTTCACTTTAACGTGAAAATAAAATGTTACTACGGTGTGCAACGGTAGTGACATTGGCTTTAAATGCGTTTAAAGATATAATAATTAATTGGTACAGTGAACTTGTTTTTTTTTAATGCTGTTATTAACGGTTAACACAAATATCAAGTATAATAACGTACTTTAAAAATCACCGTGGAGCGAAACGTAATTAATAGCCTGTTGCAGATGCTCTGTGGTTCAGTTTCAAACAGTTTGACTGTTTGACACTGACAATCTGACAGGCAACATTATCCCTTAGTTCCGAATTACGTCAAAAGCGATTATATCGCGAATCCGACCGAATTTAATAGTCACAAAATATAAGGACTATTGAGTACTGTTTGTGACGTTGCGCGTTGGTCGGATTCGCGATACGATGCAATTCGGAACGCGGGGTATTATTGTTTCAGATTATTTATGGTTTCTTCTGTTCTTTTCGTGTAAAGTTTATATTCGTAATTCGAAAGATTTTATGAAAATGGCATCTGTAGATACAATGCATAATCCACAAAGCCGTTAAATCAATTGTGCAGCACGGTTTCAACGGAATGTGCGCCAATTTGTGTGTATGTGGATTTCTTGCGAGGTGAGTGTTTATGTTACCCACCCAATCATTACTGGGAGGAACACATCCCAATCCCGCACGTTGAGCTCTTCATACTATTTATGCTTGGTTTGAGTTCAAAGTCTGACCCCACCTCCTCCACCAATATAACTTGCTTACCTACTTTTTTCAGTTACACTCACAAGATGCCGTTTGTGAAAACTGCTTCATGATATTACAAGAATGTATTCAAATCAAACTGGTAATTCAGTGAGAGGATTCGGACATAGGAATATTTGCATCTCATGTGAACTTTACATTTTTTTAACTAACTCCAGCCATGCCTTTCCCCAAGTAGGATCTGGTCTTTCACTAAAATATTCGTAGTAAAGGTACAAACACACACAAACACTACATTAGGCTGCTTTTTCGTCTATTTACAGTGCAATAAAGATTTCTATAAACAAAATATATTAAGATAGACTTTATTTGCAATACCAATGATCTATTTTCTCAGGTGGCACGTTAGAACAAGTCTGTATGGCTATCTTAGCAACAGGATGAAATCAGGGATATGAAAACACAGCCATTGGATGTTGAACACAGCAGTAACTTCCCACAACCACCTCCTATGCCTATGGCTGTTACACCTGCTATACACAGAGGAGTACCAACAATTACTATGTCTAATTACAAACGTGTTGCTTCTACTTCCCGCCACTGTATATTTAGTCTGTCAATGATTTTAGTTCAAATAATTATCTTCTACGAGTCAGGATACAATTAAGGCACACCAGTAGGAAAACTTATTATATGTACATATTTATATTCTATTTGACACCACCCCATCAATTACTAACACTAGAGCTGCTCTTGCTGGATACTGTTGTAATTGTTTAGTGAGCAGACGTACTGTTGGCTGTTGTGCACATGTGATATGTATAGTGTGGTTTTTATCTTGGGCGCGGCATCAAGGTGAGGTTGAGCCACCTACATCTTTTTTAGATGAAATACTGCTTTTAAGAGATGACTTTGAAAATGATGATGATGAACAGTATTAAATACTTCTTGTGTCCTTACATATCACCTTAGGGCCGGCGCCCACTGCCGGCATGGCGCGGCATGGCACGGCAAAGGATTTTATTACAAATCTAGTTATTTTGAATCTTATTTCAATAAGTCCAGAATATATGTTACTTTATTTCCACACCATGATACCAAGACGCGCCGCGCGCCTTTACATTTCGCGAGACGTAATGTGTCACTTTGTGTCAAGGAATTATGATTACTAATAGTTGAAATGTGGTTGAAACTTGCACAACGGTGATTTCGGTTAATGTGGTCCGTTCGATACGCGGGGGTAAGGGAAGCAAAAGACGCAATTGCGCGCGCGTTTTTTTTTGTCTCTCACACTGACCGAGCATGGCAAGAGATTAGCAAAACTGATTAATGCAGGAGTGGCTGGGCTATCAGTACGATGCCACGGCAATCCGCAAGATGCCAAGGCATGCCTTAGCAAGACCTACCGTGCCATATCGGCAGTGACCGCCAACCCTTATTATTTTAGGTGGTACAGTCAATGGCCGACAAAAGCCGCGCTATTTCGAAATATATCTTTCGAAACATATATCTCGATATAGATGTATATTTTCATGAAGAAGTCTATCAAATCGTGTAAATCACATCAAAATCTGTCACGTAGTACAGATGTGACTTTTTTTATACTATATTATTGAACAGTGCACTATTTTGACTTAAAATACCAAGGACACCTATCCACTCATTAGATAATCGCTCTTGTGAGATTTTAGGTTACTATGAGAGTCATGTTTTGACTGTCGTATTTCACAGTATTCCGGTTAGTTATAGTTTTGCTAATATTACCACTATAATTTAGAGATTATAAGGAATAAATTAACGTGCATTTCATTGATATACGCCAAAAAATTTTAGTGGGCCCAAACTCCAAACAAAAAAAACTGACTCCTTTGGTACCAATATGTAAATCAATCACGCTGACAAAGCGGTAAAATAAAAATTGGTAAAGAATGTTTTATTAGGGTAGCCCCCGTGTATGAAAAGTGGGGAGTGATTTTTTTTTTAAATTTCAACCCTAACGTGTGATATATTGTTGGATAGGTATTTAAAAATGAAGAGGTTTACTAAAATCATTTTTTGATTATGTCAATGATTTCGGAAATAATCGCTCCAAAAGTAAAAAACAATGTGTGTCCTCCTCTAACTTTTGAACCATAAGTTTAGAAAATATGAAAAAAATCTGACAAGTAGAACTTTATAAGCACTTTCTAGAAAAATTATAATGAACTTGATGGAAAGAACAGTTTTTGTACAAAAAAGACAAAAAGGTTCTACAAAATAATTTCTGGACTAAGTTTGTAGTATAATCGTATATGCAAGCGTTTTTTTTAAGTTCGTTTACATATTTTATTATCCAGAACGTATCTTCTTTCAAACAAAAAAATAAATATTAAAGTCGGTTCTCGCAATCCAAAATTACCACCGAAAACTTCTTCTGGTACCTATGTATTAACTAATAACCCAATTCCCCGAGAGATGGCGCTGGGCTATTTCGCGTTCGCGCTGTTAGGATTTTTCCTAAGTTGATGGGGTCGGGTATTATCGAATTTTTCGGTTGGTCTCTCCTTGGCATTGGCGGTATTATCTTATAACTACATAAAACTTCTATCAGGAACATGCTAAAGCAATTTAGACCAAAATGAAAATTCATTTTTAACGCCATCTATCAAAATGTTAAGATAAAAACCAGTTCATAAATGGTTCGATAGATGGCTTCACGTAATAACTTTCATGACCTACCGTAGTAAAAAATCGTTGCTTCTTAAATATATTTGTAATTTTAGGAGTGCACAATCGCTGAAATTTCTACTACTTGCATACTGTTTTAGTTATCACCGTCCTTTGTGGGCCCGTTCTTAGGGTTCCGTATTTATTAGAGTTCCGTACTTAGTATGTTAACGTAACAATTAGCCTTTTTTTAAACTCATAAGGGGAACACTTATTGTGACGGACGGGAAACTACGGAACCCTACACTGAGCGTGGCCCGACACGCTCTTGACCGGTTTTTTGTTGTTTTTATTACCATCCATTAAAACTTCACATAAAGGCAGATCTGTCATTATTAGTATTCAAATTTTTATGTTTTATTTTAATAAATAAATCGATGTTTATGTTGTCATTTATATATTGCTTATAAAACAAAAAATCCCTAAATTAGTCTAAGATGCCTTCACCACGATCAATCGGTGGCCACCTGCGTTTGTATCCAGGGCAGGAAGGCGGCCACGTTGACATAGGCGGCAGGCACGTTAGCGTTGGCGCAGCCCAGCCTCCACGCCACCAGGCCCCACCACCACCCACTGGCCGTTCACCTGAAACATCAGCCCCGAACCGACGTCACCCTGAAAATATTAAAACAAGTCTTATTCCACGAAAAAAGGCTGTGTATCGAGTGTTGATAAGTTTTACTGAAAAATTGCTAAGGAGATTCAAAAGACGACACAAAATGTCACATTAGATAAATTTGTACCTTCCTAATATGAGTCAAATCAAATCACGGATATCGAGATATATGCCTTCATTGCGTAATATAAGGAGTCCTAGTGAGGCCGTTTATTTCCCACCAAAATAATTACAACATTCACAAATAGTGTATTTACGACACGCATTTAAAATGTGTACACGCACACTATGACGAAAGCACCTACATTAAATCAATTTCTAATAGCACACATAAATAGAATGGGCAGAGCATGCACTTGTAAACACATATCATTCAATGCACACGCATGCAAATAGGGAGTCGAAAAAGAAGGTCGATAATTTTATCGATATTTAATTTTAGCATATTTTTGTAATATAATTAAGTACTTCGTTTTATTTTCTTTAAATGATTACTTTTTTATATACCTATGAAAGAAAAAAAGAAAAAGTGTTTATTCACGTCAAACATGACGCATACCATAACAAAATACATAACAATAGCGACAAATCAAATATCTATGCGAAAAAAGAGTTAACTTTTAATAAATAACATAGAAATATATTTTTTTAGTATCGTATTACCGGTTAAAAGGGCCGTTCTCTGTTAAATATCGTGCTGTATTATTATATAATATATTACTTAATCTTAAAAAAAATATTTTAATCATAAATGTCTACCTGCTTTTAGGGTTTAGTTAGGTAAATTCAAAATGTGATCATTTAAACTCATAGCGTCAAACTAGTTCTATTTTCATTTTTTTTTTATTAGAGAGGGTTCCGTACAAAATTTACCTATGGAATTAGTTCAATTTCCGAAGGGATTTTCAAAGATTTTTCCGAAAAGCAATTTTTTTTTGCTCAGTTTTTAGGACTAATTTTATTCTCTGTTCTCTCTGTTTTCTGTTTTTAGGAATAATCCTATACCTGTGCTAAAAGATTTATGAAATTTCTTTTCGTCGCATCGTTCGTGCGAATGGAGCGGTTATAAAAGAGAATAGGCAAAGGGACTTAATAAAGGGTACTGCTATAGTAAAAATATGGGAATGTAAAATAAAAATCAAATAAAATTGGAAGTCAGTAACTTTATTTTAAATAGTCCAATAATAACAAGTAGTTTTGAATTGTCAAAATATCGGTCAGTCAGTCAAAACAAAAGTGTAGCTCGTAAATCTCTGTGAGAAAGACGTGTAAGAAGCTCTATGGGCGCTCTCTTAAATCATGTCATGAGTTATAAAAGTCTTGGTTAAATATGTTTTGTCACTTCTGTTGTGATAGTTCACACTTGTGGTACTTCACATTTACAAAATTTCTTCTACATTATACAATGCAATTGTATACAAAAATAAAAACCTAATGATATGACCCTCAGACAGCAATGTGGATAGGCAAAAAAAATGCGGATATGTAGACATGGGCAGTGAAACATCTGAAGATTGCAAGACCGTTGCCTCTAGGGCATACTTATTTTTACTGATTGTGGTTAATGATAGCTTCGAATTAACGCTTGGTTATTTTGTGGTACATATATCGCAGGTCTCAAACCATAGGGGCGTATTCACAAAACCCCTACTTTTCAGGAGAGATAAAAAACTTAATAAGTTTTCCCACTTTGTGATTGAGACAGGTCGTTTTTTTTTTGCATGTAGCTATATATTTATACTGCAATTAATATAGGATTCTTAATTTTAGGGCATTGCCTTTATTACACTAGTTTTTGGTTGATACGCCTATATAGCATGACGACTTTACTGTAAAATTCCGTCAAAATACTCCCTAAAATATATGAAATTTATGGACGTAAAATCTTTTCCCTCACATTGTTAATATTTATACCAATATTTATTATTACTTAATTGGTGACTTCAAATATTGCTATTTAGGAATGAGAACCCATTAAAATTAACGTGGCTTTTCATAAATATTGAGAGGTGTTTTAACTCAAAGAGGAAGTATAAACCAGTTTTGTTCTACAATTAAAAAAAAAACAGAAATGATTAATAGGCAATTACACAATATTTTTGTGTTTGAAAAGAAAAATAAGCATTGTAAAAATAAAATTTATTCATAAATCAGAAAATAATTATTAGATATGTCTTTAAAATCACAAACATTTGAAATTGAGCTGAAACAAAACATAGCTCCCAAAAACGCTGAAGAAAAACATCGTGATAGTCTAAGATCCGATTAAGAACGACCTTCACCGGTCTGTTTAATGGATGAAACGTATTTGATTATAAATTTAGTGTATTAAATAATATAACGCGGGTGGGTTGCCTAAGAAATTCCTGACCAAACAATTTTTTTTTTTTTTTGTACAATGCACCGGTGTTAACATAAAAAGTTATTCAGAAAATACAGAATCCTGCAGGGAATTCCACTCCTTAGCTATACGCATAATGAGTGTGTTCCCATAACGCTTTGTACGTATGGGTGGAATGTCCACCGTGTACCGGTGTCGCAACGCCGTACATCTTGTGGTCCAATGATGGAACGGACTTGGCGGAATTAAATTCTGCAATTCCAATGCACACTCTCCGAAACGAAAACAATAAAAAGCTGACAGGCTAGCAACTCGGCGTCAATGTTCAAGACCATACACGATCGAAAATCTACAGAAACTGCTCTGTTAGAACTAACAGACAGGATCGAAAGAGCTTTGGAAGATAAACAGATAGCCCTATGTGCTTTCCTTGATATTGAAGGAGCTTTCGACAACGTCACAATAGACTCCCTTTCTAAGGGAATGAAGGCGAAAGGGATTGACGAAACAACTACTCGTTGGATCGAATTCATGCTCCTCAACAAAACTATCAGTGTTACTGTGGCGGACTAGCCCCTGTTAGGAGGCGGTGACGGTAGCAGGCAGTACCCTTTGGCTACCGAGCCCTCGGGACAGTTCAACCCGATTTTTGACGTACGTTGCTCGTTGCGCTGGTCACGTACGCCACCACGCACCCCTGAATGCGTACGTTTTCGACTAAGGGGGTAGCGTAGCAGCACCTCGCTTCGGGTACCGAAGAGGATAAAATAATAGACACGTTTTCGACAAAGGGCCCTAGGGGTTCGGCTATAAGCTTCTTCCTTGTTCCCCTTTTTTCTCGTGTTGTTGCCTCTTCGGTGGCTTGTTTTCGACTGACCATCGGACCGAAAAACGGCCCGCCTTTTATACCCCGAAACTTTACGTGCGCGTGAACCGTGATTTTCGGACTTATTTCACTTTAAGTTTCGCTTTAGCCGAGCCCTTTCGGATGCCATATTTATTTAATCTTTCACATAACATAGACAATATGCACATCAAAATATTCGTTACAATGTCTACTTTCACATAAAATAACAATCTTTTGCCTAACTCAACATAATAAAAAGTTTCTAGAAGAAAAACTGCAAAAGATACAATTTTGCTCATGTTTTGAAACACAATTCTTTCGATTTCTCACCCAATATTATACCAATTGTAAATCTAATGGCTGTATTATCATTTATTAGTTAAGTTTTAACTAGGAATACAGTAATGGTGAGAATCGAACACAAAACAAAAAAGGTAAACATCAGTTTACAATTACGTAAGCGAGATCGCGAACATTACAAAATTCGATCATTTCCAAAACTATGCTATCTTGAATCTATGGTTCCTAATATACTACAATAGACTTAAAAACACTAATTAACCACATAGAACATCTATCAGGTACCGACAACATAGATAAAATCCTTTTCAAAATAGTTAACAAAACAAACTTTCATTTTCACTAATAAGTTCGCACTTTCTTATCCATTCTTATTGGAATCTTATTAGTTATTCTATCTTGAACCTTGCTAAATTAGAAAATCGTTAATTAGAGGCAAAACAGAAACTTAAACTAACATAATCTTGCCTATACTTTCATAAACATATCATAAACAAAACAAAACTTAGAAATATGTTACACGAGGCTATTCTATAGTAAAACTCAGTCTATTATTTACACTAACCTAATAAGACCTAAGTTCCTAAGCCTAACAAAATCAAAATAAACATATAAGAAGTGAAAAAACATCCTATTCTAAGTTCAAAATGTACATAAAAACTACTTGCGTGCTAGGTGGCCCCGACCACTACTTGCGCCCTGGTGCTTGCAAGGGACCTCCGTCGCCGACAGTTACCGTACACGGAACTACAAAGAGCTTCAAAACAACTAAAGGGTGCCCACAAGGAGGCGTTTTATCGCCACTTCTATGGCTACTCGTTGTTGACCAATTGCTGTTTGAAGCCTCTACAAGAGACTTAGATGTACATAGCTATGCTGACGATGTGGTGGCTTGTGTTGTCGGCCCCTGTCACAGCACGGTATCATCTATACTACAAAGATCTCTGAACATTATTAACACATGGTGCACAGAAAACAATTTATCGGTTAACCTGAGTAAAACAACAATAGCCCCCTTTACTAGGAAGCGTAAGTTGGACAAACTTGTAACGCCTACTGTAAAGGGGACTCTCAATCATTCTCCAGCGAAGTCAAGTTCCTGGGCGTAACTATCGACCAGAGACTGACCTGACACACTCACATTAACAATGTGATCCAAAAAGCTAAAATAGCTTTAGGAATATGCTGTCGCTTAGCAGGGAAGAAATGGGGCTTAAACCCTAAAATCGCCCTGTGGTTGTACACCGCCATAGTCAGGCCGATAATAACGTATGCCTGCGTAGTATGGTGGAGGAAAACAACTCAAGTGACAGTCATTAACAAACTTAATGGTTTGCAGAGTGAATAGGTATGAATACGTCAACGTTAGGTGACACGATATAAAAGTTTCTAAAAAACAGGGTAAAGAATGGTACAAAATTGGAAGTCAGGTACTCACTGGGTGCTGGGATCCAGGATCATCTTGGAAACACTTTCAGATGATATTTCACGGTATTTTCAGAGGTTGTTAATCGCGCGCGCGTCAGATATGCTGCCGGCCGGCGCGTTGGATTCGAATCGTTGGTTATTTCCTTCCACCGTCAGAGGCGGTGCTGTGCGGTTTGGATATGAGGTTTTTGGGACGGAATGGGATAAGGGAATTCATCCTAAAGCCTGTTCATATCCCCCCACTTGAAATCAACGAAGGATTTCATAAGATAAGATAGATGAAGTTCGAGACTTGCGGCCCATGCAGATTCAGATATGTCACTGTACGGATATAGTTTTATGTTAAGTGTTGAGATTATGCTGGTTAAATGTACTTAATAAGTATATGGTTGAGAAAAAATAAATAAAATAATAAGTGTTACTCTTAAAAAAAAAATTAGTTGATAGATATTTGATATGATTTGATATGGGTTATTAATTATTTTGAGTGATTGGAAGAGGACAAATTTTGATAGTAGGTCTTACAAGTAAGCCTTTTGAAGTTTTGACTGTCACAACACGAATGTGTGAATCTTTGCCCGGGTGGAGCTGGACGACGCGACCAAATCTCCATTCGTTAGCGGGTAAGTTAGGTTCATAAATGGTTACTAGATCGTTCAATTTTGGCTGACCGTTACCGTGTTTAAACCATTTCGTTCGCTGTTGCAATGTATGCAAATAGTTCCTCTGCCAAGTGCGCCAAAAGCTCTGAGATAGACGCTGCAAAAGCTGCCATCGAGTACGTAAGGTCTCGTTTTCAGCATACACCAGTTCAGGTAGAGATACTAAAGTTCGACCGATAAGGAAGTGACCAGCTGTAAGAGCGTCATTCTCACCGGGATCGGTATAGAGTTCCACTAAGGGTCTAGAGTTTAACATACCTTCCACCTTCGTTAAGATAGTATAAAATTCTTCGTAAGTCAAAATTTGAGATTCTATGACTCGTTTGAGATGGACGGCTTTAGTGGCATGGCAGACTATGAGGCAAAGGTAAGCTTTATAAGTTTTAGAGTTACGGCGTTTACTCTCTTTTATCATAAAAGGACCTCCGAAATCGATGCCTACTGTCTGAAAACAGTGACCCAGTTGTAATCGGGAAGGTGGAAGATCACCTTGTAAAGGTTGAAGTGAAAGAGGTTTAATTTTAAAACAGGTTACGCATTTAGATAGCCGCGATCTGATAAGATTTCTAACTCCGAGTATCCAAAATCGACGCATAATTAAAGATTGAAGTAGGCGTGGCCCACAATGAAGATAAGTTTTATGATAGTGGTCAATCAGAAGAGTACTTAACCGAGAAATCTTAGGCAGGAGGTATGGATGTTTGACACGACCTGGTAACGGTGCGTGCTTGAGACGTCCCCCCACTCGCACGATTCCGCGAGTATCGAGAAAAGGAGAGAGTTTAGATAAATGTTTGGGTAAAGGTTTCTTGGATGCTATAAAAGATATGACATCACTAAAACTTTGATGTTGAACATACTTTGTTATCTGATCTAAAGATTGGCTTAATTCAGTGGCTGGCAGGTAAGGTAAGAAGTTACGCTCTGAACGTTTAGCCTTTGCCTTATTAATGAAACGGTATATCCAAGCAACCACTCTTTCAACTTGGGAAAGAGAGGAGTGGCGTTCCATGATAGAATCCAGCACGTCAGCTTCACGTGTCGCACTAGCGTGACACGCGCGTGATGCAGGCTTGAGTTCTGGCACGTTATCGGATACTTCTACTGCTGAAACAGGCCAGTTGAAGAGTTCGGTAGACAGCCACTGAGGTCCAGACCACCAGATTCGAGAATCAGACAAAGATAAGCACGATAAACCACGGCTACAGATGTCGGCTAGATTGTCATGGGTAGACACATGTCGCCATTCAGTTGGCACAGGACTGTCGTTAATTAGGACTACTCGGTGCGCAACGAAAGTCTTAAGCTTATGTGGCTCAGTGTTTAACCATGACAATACAGTCGAGCTGTCTGTGAATAAAATAGATTTATTCAAAATGAGTTTTGAACTAAGCAAGGATTGAATGCGATTTATTACTTTAGATAGTAATACAGCACTGCAAAGCTCTAAACGGTTGACAGTCAACACTTTTAGAGGCTTAGCAACTAAAAGAGAAACGTGTACGTCATGAGAGGTAACGACACGAAGATAAACGCAACATCCATATGCTTTGGTGGATCCGTCACAAAATCCGACAAGCTGGAATTTCTTAGATTGAGATGGTATAATCCTACGAGGGATTTTTATTAGTTTTAAGTTATGGAGATCGGCTATAAAGTTTCGCCATATTTGTGTGGTGTTTCTCGGCACAGGTTCGTTCCATGAAAGATTAAGACGCCACAAATCTTGAAGGAGCAATTTGGCTTTTAGGATACAAGGTGTAAGCCACCCTAGAGGATCGGAAATACTTGCGACGCTAGATAAGATGGAACGCTTGGTGCATTTACTGTCCTCGATAGGGGAATGTGAGTAACCAAAACTGTCACTCACAGGGTCATATTGGACTCCTAAGATTTTTAAAGTTGATTTAAAGATTACTCTCATTTTAGTGGTCGTGCTCTCAGAGCGAACGACGCAACTGTGAGGGATAAGATAAGGATTGAGAGTAGGTACCACAGGGTTAGGTACAGGATATATGTGATTTAAATTCTCGTACTCGCGCATGAAGTTAATATAATTGGATTTAAGTTTAGTTTGACTACTAAGTTTCTTTTCAAGATGAGTCAACCGCGATTAAGTACTATTGTAAGATTCACCCAAGGAGCATTTGTTATCCGTTAAGAGGATGGGTACGACGGATCGTCCGTCAGATTCGCGATAGGTAAGATCAGTGTACAAGCGTTCGCCGATGTCAGTCTCAGGTACGGTGATGACAACGCGCGGTGGTTCCTCCACTTCCCAAGATTTCTTGATTTGTTCATCTAATTTAAATGTGGTGGCCACTAAAGAGCACGCGGTGTTTAATGGTGCAGAATTAAAGTTTACTGTCCCTGTAAGAATCCACCCAAAAACGCTATGCATAGCTGCAGGTAAACCGGGCCCCAGATTGATACGTTGTCAATGTTTGTAAGTGTATAAATACCGTAAAAAGTTATAGGTAGATAATAAGATTTCCACAACAAATTACGTAAATTACATGAATTTTTGTGACTATAATCCGACTAAATTAAGATGACCTCTGAATCCGCATGGGTTACACGGCGAATATGACCAACACAATTTTGTAGGATAATACTTTTAAAATGCAAAAATATAGCAAATCTCAGAGTTTTCATTCGAAATTGAACCTGAGAATGCCTGAAAAAACTGTAATCTACAGGCATTCGCGCTCGAAATGGACCAAAAATATGAATAGGTATGAATACGTCAACGTTAGGTGACGCGATATAAAAGTTTCTAAAAAACAGGGTAAAGAATGGTACAAAATTGGAAGTCAGGTACTCACTGGGTGCTGGGATCCAGGATCATCTTGGAAACACTTTCAGATGATATTTCACGGTATTTTCAGAGGTTGTTAATCGCGCGCGCGTCAGATATGCTGCCGGCCGGCGCGTTGGATTCGAATCGTTGGTTATTTCCTTCCACCGTCAGAGGCGGTGCTGTGCGGTTTGGATATGAGGTTTTTGGGACGGAATGGGATAAGGGAATTCATCCTAAAGCCTGTTCACAGAGACTTGCATGCCTCATATCAACAGGGGCCATGTCCACAACCCCAGGAGCTGCTCTAAATGCCCTGCTTAACCTACCGCCACTTCATCTATTCATTGCGAAGGAGGCGAAGGCAAGCATGTACAGAACAAACAGCACTGGCAAAGCAAACTGGCGCTCTCAAGCACTGAGATCGCTACACGAATCAGTACTTGAACACGAGCTATGACAACAGACGTCATGCTTCCACAGTGTAATTTCACAAGGAATTACACAGTGGAACTGCCGAGCAGAGAGGATTGGTCAAACAACCTCATCACTTGCAAGGCTGGAAGCCTGATCTGGTTTACAGACGGGTCCAAAATGGGTGAGAATGTAGGATGTGGAATATTTGGCATTAGCCCGAAATTCAGCAAAAGCTTGAATCTGGGTAAACATGCTACCATATTCCAAGCGGAGGTATACGCCATTATAGAATGTGCGGAGGCCAACCGTCAACGAAACTACATAAATCAATTAATTCTGATTTACTCGGATAGCCAGGCAGGTCTTAACGCCCTGAACTCGAATACTTTAAATTCAAAACTGGTAAAAGACTGCGTTAACAAACTGAATGACCTGGGGCAAAGGAATAAAGTTATTCTGAGATGGGTACCAGGTCATTCTGGAATCAATGGCAACGAAAAAGCCGATGAACTTGCACGGGCTGGGGCTCAAGGTCATCAGATAGGTCCAGAACCCTTCTGTGGTATCTCAAAGAACCAGGCCATGCAGACCATGAAAGCACTGGTTGGTACAACCAGGTCTGCTACACGCCAAATCTCTCATAGAAGGCTACTCACAAAAACGAACTGCCGAGCTTCTTGAGCTTAGCAGGACGAACATCTGTGCGATAGCTCGTGCCTTAACCGGCCACTGCAAACTAAACAGGCACCAATTTCACATGAAACTGAGTGACACTGATGTTTGCCGGTACTGCAATCAGGAGAGGGAGACGCCTAAGCACCTCTTGGTGAATGCGGGCCCCTTATCCACAAACGCAGTGTCCATCTGGGCCGACACATTATTCGCCCGGAGGAGATTAAAACTCTAAAAGCTAGGAGTATTCTAAATTTCTTGGAAGCCTCCGGGCTAAAAGAGTTACTCTAACAAGGTGGCGAGTCACAATAGATCTTTTAGGTCGCAGTGACTACATCCCCTACACTATGGGTGATGCATAGCCCCTTATCTTCTAAATAATAATAATACACGATCGAACTTGTGCTTGATAGAGGTTGGACCGTCTCACCCTCACTAAGATCCCCAATTATTTGGCAGACAGTTTGGCTTTTGCTTCGATGTAGAAGCCGAAATTGAAAGTAGTCGACAGCGGCACCCCAAGAAGCTCTGAGATCTGTAAGAAATCTCGGAGAGACTGGATCTGAGACCCGTTAGTTCGCGCGCCGGGCATGTAACTCTCAACAACAGTGCTATCACCGTGTACCCAAAGATTCTGGCCTTAAGTAGGTTATTTATGTGCACCAAGAACAGTGTTGCCTAGAGTACCGACCCCTGAAGAACCCTGGCATTAATATCCATTTGACCCGACGAGCAGCCATCAATAACCTCTCGAATGGATCGATCCCTCAAGAAGTTTACGATCCAATCCAACGGCAAGCGCTTCCCCATGCTTCTCGCTAGAAAATCCCCAATAGACCGATTGCGGCGAAAACCGTATTGCCGGTCAATGACGATGTCGTTAGTTTCTAGGTATGCCAGAAGTTATTTGTTAAACACCCGTTCCATACTCTTACAGAGGATGGACGTAACAGAGATGGATCGGTAGTTTGCCAGGTCAGCTCGACTGTACTTCTTGGGCACAGTCTGAACGGCATTTATTCAGTCTCAGAGAGGCGAAATAGGCGGGTCAAGATTAGAGACAATTC
The DNA here is from genome assembly GCA_929112965.1 of Mythimna albipuncta. Lineage (NCBI taxonomy): Eukaryota > Metazoa > Arthropoda > Insecta > Lepidoptera > Noctuidae > Mythimna > Mythimna albipuncta. Next base: position 20,146,439 of record OV815959.1, on the reverse strand, counting down.
AAGTGCAAAAGTTTAAAGAACAACTGCTGGTATCACGTCGAGGTCACTGGCTTTAAAGAACACTACGAACACTACGAACGTCTTTCTGATGGATACGAATATCCGAAATACTCGTCACGTACCCATCTGGAGAAACAGTTAAATTCATTCGAAAAGATTTGTTATGATTTGAGGTGAACATGTAGTTTCACAATTTGTGATTCTGCAAATGTGAAATAAAGTTGTGTGATGGACAAATATTAAAGTAAATATAAAAAAATCATATAAGTTGTATTGTCTTTCTAGATCCATTCAATCAAAATATTATTTCCTTTTTGTTGGTTAAAAACATTCGCCAAATATGTATAAGTGTATGTTTTTTTGCGAATGCGAATGCAAATACCAAAAAATGTGCGAATATTCGCGAATGCGAATATTCGTTACATCACTAATGTCTATACAAGGTGTAAGGGACAGCCCTCCACAAATTTTAAGGGCTTGCTCAGTAGACGAAACTGAACAATCTTTCACAAATTTTTTTTTCAGGAAACGAAAATAAAAATCGGCCTCGCCATACAAATTGTCCAATCAAGTTCATCATTTTGTATGGTGAGCCTGATTTTTTTTTTTCGTTTCCTGAAAAAAAATCTTTTGGAAGGTTGTTCAGTTTCGTCTACTGAGCAAGCCCTTAAAGTTTGTGGAGGGCTGTCCCTTACACCTTTTATAGCTTGACAAAATGATTTCAGGTTAAAGTAAAATAAACAGTCGTATGTTCATACGCCTTTATGGTCCGATACAATGTTCTTTGATTCAGATAAAATTGAAAGTCGTAAGTGCGTACGTCTCTATGGCACGTCGAAACTGCCCCAATGAGCAATAATATTGCTCTTATGTCAATTATACGGCTATTTGGTCTAAAAATAATTCCATACTCTCCAGCTTACGCCAAATAGTATTTTTTAATTTATGCAAAAAGTAATTAACACAAAACTATGAGAAAAATTCAGTATTGCTTATAGTAGAATCCAATGGCATTAAAAAAATCACTTTTTTGCATATACGCCCCTATGGTTTGAGACCCGCAATATAGTTAAAACACAGAACCAAAAGTAAATTTATTTAAAGTGTTTGCTTAATAAAGTGATTATGGCACTTTATTAAGCAAATAGTTTAACCGTGCGTAAGTAATCTCTTTAACCTTCGATAGACATTCTACCAAAGCTTGAAGCTTCTTGGATGTACATCGGACTACGAAAATTAGTTAAAGACTACTTTCAAACATCTCGTAGACCAATCTGATGTGACTATACTTTTGGACCTCGTTCACATGTTTAAACTTATAAGAAATTATTGGGATTCTAAAAAAAACATTCTAAAAGAAAATGAAGAAAAAGTAAATTTGATTCCAATCGTGTGATTTAAATAAACTCCAAGAAAATGAAGGATTTCATATAGCAAACAAGCTATCACGTAGACATATTATGTTCAGAAATAATATTATGAAAGTTAAACTTGTTAGCCAAATTTTGAGTAAAAGTGTAGCTACGTCGTTGAAATTTTTTCGGGAAGATGCCAAATCGCTCGCATTTAGGAATTCTAAAGCTACCGAAGTTTATGTAAATAATATGAATAATCTTTGTAACATGAAATAGTTTGATTTCAAGCAACCTTTAAATAGTCATAATAAAGAAATGAAATTAAAATTAGATAAAATGAAAGTTTAGTCTATATCCGAGTTAAATTGAGCTTGATAATATATTGGTACTAGCTTTATAGCGTAATGCAATGCTTACGTCAGTTTTATGACATTTTTACTATATTTGTAAGAAATAAAATGTGAAACTCTCGGTATGACAAAGATTTGATAAAATAGCTATGAATCGCGGAAATTTTTAATTCAAATTTCGAACATAGACCACTGCTTTGTCTTATTATTGACTAAGGTGGCCTACTGGGTCAATAATATTGTTAACCTTTTAGGACCCATCTTACGAAACTGCCAAATGGCCAGATTTTTATAATAATAATTAAATATTAATTTTTGCATGGCAAACACAAATTATTGTAACTTTTAGCCAAAAAAAAAACTTTTTGAAGTTAAATTTGTTTTTCATGCTAATTGTACTATAAATAAAAAAAAACTTTGATCATCTCTATCTTCTTCGAAGCAGTAATGCTCGCTAAGGAGCAGGCCGACCGCATCAGGCAACGGCGCTCTCGCCGCCGCCGGGATTCCGATCCCGATTTCCAGCCACCGTAGGCGCGGGCTTGCGGACAGTGAGCAATGGGTAGCTCGCTGTCCGGCCGTCCGGTAACTGTCCGGACCAAGCCCAAGTTGTCGACGGCGCGCACTGTTCCCGCGCGTCTCAAGAAGTTGTCAGCAACAACGGCCCAGCCGGGTCGAAGCCAACTGGGGCCAGGGTTATCCGAAAGGGAACTCGAGCCCCGGTACGAAGGCTTGAAGAAATGGGGTGTGTTTTTAGTCAATAAGAGTCTGACACTATCTCCCGCTCGACCCAAGAGCAGGGGTTGTCATGATTCCATGACTTACGCCACCAAAAAAAAATCTCTATCTTTTTAGTATAATTTAATTTAAGTTTTTACACTTCACGAGCATTTAAATAACAATGTTTTAATTTGGTTCAAAAAACATTAATATTTAATTTAACATGAAATACTACAATATCCATTGAAATATAAAAAAAAAAACAATATTGAACTGAAACAATACGCATATCGATAAAATCACACGCACTCGGTTACCCCTCTTTAAATCTTAAACGATCGTAGCGCTCGGAAAGATTCGGAATAGTTCGGGATAGTTCATGTCGCTCTGGACATAGGTTAGTAAAATATTTAAAAAAAATGATTTAAAATATAAAACAGTGACTTAATTGTTTACTTACCGGTAGTAGGAGACGCAATTTGTCTTCAGGTTGACGATATTTGACCTACTTTTACATTTAATCACTGCACAATTCGGCATTTTGTTTTTTTACGCATCAATGACACACTGTATGCAATGCAAAGTGACTGAATGAATCGTACAGTCGCCGTTCAAAAAATATGGCCATTTTGCCATAATTTGTACTCGCGTGCCATGCCCTCGTGGCATATCCCTGGATACCTATGGCCATAATTGCCTTTACATCTAATATTCTACGAATGGCCACACGAAACAAGGATCTGCTTTATACAACCTAAATCATGCCATTTTTTAGAGGTGGGAAATCACCAAATAACATCTCCGGCTTTGCGTGGAACAGAAATGTCAGACTTTTACCGACTAAAATCCACATTTGTTCCTTCAGTTGCCCTTTGTGTACCGAAGGCGAAGCGACTATTACGAACAAATCTGCGATGCAAACTTTCTAAGCGAGGGCAAGTTGACCGCAATGGAATCAAAATCAAGTAAGTATCAAGGCTTTGTTCATAATAAATAGCGTTTGTCCGCGGTTTGACCCGTGTGTTGTGCATTTCACTTAAAAGGTTCCTTTGCCATAATGTTAGCCTGTCTGTCTACAGAAAAAAGAAGGGAAAAATGAAACGAGTTGCCTACTCTACCAACTTTTTAAGACACGAGAAATGTGAAACTGAGGTCAAAGAAAGATTTTTCAGTCGCCAGATATCTTTTATCTGAAGAATATGTTTGACGTTTTGACAGCTTTTATATAGAAAACGTGTCCAAAAGCCATATTTATTCCTCAGATAGAAGTTAACTGATGTTGACACGCCCTCCCGCTTCGCCCAAGGGCGAGAAATGTCATTGTATGATTTTCTACTTTAAAAACAAAACATAATTTACAGAGACTATTTCATTCCATGAACATCTTTCTTGACCGTAACTATAACTCTCCGAATTCGGGCAGTTAAAGTTATTGTTATTTATGACGTCATTTTAACAATTATCACATTGATAAGACCCATACTTTTGCTTAAGTGGATCCTTCTCAATCCATCTATCATCAACGTGAGTATGGTTTAAAAACTTGTAGTTTCATTCAACGCAATCCAATACAATGTTTGATAAAAAGGCAACGTGAAATAAGGGAAATAACGCGTGGACGTTCGGTCAGCTTTCAGTAATTTCGTTATTTATTCTAATATTTCACGAAACTTGTTCTAGAAAATAAGATAGATTATAGACAATCTCCACAAGATATATATTATATTTCCAAAATTTGTAGAGAAAGATGTGCATTATCATCATAATCACGTAAGTGCGGTTATGTGAAAATGTATGGGTTGGGCGCTTTTAATGAGAAATATGACAGCCGACAGCTATCTGACAGGTACCAGTTATGGTTAAAGTTAGTTGGTACAACTCACCCTAGAGTCCATTTCACGAAAGTAGTCCCGCAGACGCAGCGCTGTATTCGCGCGACATAATGTTGCCACGGTTAAATATGGGGAAATCAGGGGAAATAATTTATAGTTCATTTACTTTCATTTTATTAACTAGGTACCTACTCGAATAGTTTGATAAGAAAAAAAATGTTTTTAATAGAATATATTTTTAATATAATAGGTACCATTTGATGTCCATACTGCTAAGGTCAGATTAGTGAAAAATAAATCTTCCTGTAATTTCTAAAATATAAAATGAAGATGTTCGACCAACTTTAAATTAGAAAAATAAAATAACATTTAAAACTTTTATTCAAATTTTTATTGGATAATTATGATCGGTCATACTATGATCACTGTCAGAAGAGTGAATGGAAACAGAATCAGATTCTGTTTCACTAATAATAATAATATTCCACAACTATCACACAACGCCGTCTAGTCCCAAGCTAAGCAGAGCTTGTATTATGGGTACCAGACAACTGATAAACATACATATATATTTCTGAATACATACATATTATAGATAAATTACACCCAGACACAGAACAAATGATCGTGCTCATCACACAAACATTTGTCCTGGGTGGGAATCGAACCCACGACCTCCGGCATAGCAGTCAGGGTCACTAACCACTAGACCAACAGGCCAGTCAAACTATCACTAGAGTGCGTCTACTGAAAGCGTAACCTGGAGTTTTTTTTTTTAAATTAAATTGGCAACATTGTTTTGCAGCCAAAATCACGTCAAGGTTGCAATTGTCAGTTTTTGGAAATAGATACTTATTTTTCAAGAATAATTGCTTAATTATGCGAAAAACAATAAACAGTAACGTGCGAAAACTGCTACACACTATGGTTAATAAATTCAAGCAAAAACAAGAAGACAAAGAAGGTGTTTTCAATGAAAACCAACAATGTTTATATACGATTTCTGAATTTTTAAGTTAGTATGACGTTATAATCTTGATCCTTGTTGACTAATATTATTAGATAGTTATAATTACGATATAATGACATTTTTTTTCTTTTTTTTTTTAGATAATATGACATATTGCGAATTTCGTATTTGACAAAAACATCGAACAAAGAAGACTTTTGGTGAATCGACACATGCTAATGAGTGGTAGAATGCGGTCAAAAGCGGTTGAGATGTAATGAAAGATTTGCCTCACTCTGCCTGGTTGTGCATCAAAGTCTTCAACTAAAGTTAAAATCGCAAAAGTGAAGGAAATAGTGACTGAAATCCTAGTTCAAGTTTGAGAGAGATAGCTGCTGAACTTTCTGTGTCTCACGAGTCTATCCGTATCATTTGAAACAATCACTGGAGTATTAAACATGTTTCCGCTTGACTAATCCCAAAATATCTGGATTTTTGTATTTATGACAATTGTATAATAGTTGTGTAGGAACTTAAATTTTAGTCAAAAACGTGTGTATAGACTTAATTATTGGTGGTTGGATGGTAACTAACATTTTGTGTGTTATTGACCTTCCGAATTATTTTATTTTATCTGTTCTCTCAAATGTCGCTACATAATATTCAAATATTCTTTATGTACCATTTGGCGTTCTGGCAAGAATACCAAGTGCACAACACCGTGATAGTCAAATAAAATAGTCAACATGATTTCAACTTCATCACGTCTCGCCAACACTATTAATGTGTTTCAAGATTGTTGGGTTGGAATCGATTCGTTTTAGCATAGAGAAAATTCGATCTTTTGGGATTAGTCAAGTGGGAACATGTTTTATACTCCAATGATTGTTTCAAATGATACGGATCGACTCGTGAGACACAAAAAGTTCAGCAGCTGCTGCAGCAGCATCTCTCTCAAACTTGAACTAGGATTTTCGCGATTTTAACTTCAGTTGCAGACTTTCATGCACTACCAGACAGAGTGAGGCAAATCTTTCATTACATCTCAACTGCTTTTGAACGCATTCTACCACTCACTAGAGTCTGTCTAATAAGTTAAACGACTTGGGTAATTATTAGGATTTAATAAAATCTGATGTAGTCAACACGGGTTCAATAATCAAGGTTGATTATGAGATAGAGATCATTGTTAGCTAACAGAAGAACCTTAAAAAAAGTATCGAATACAAGTATTTTTTAAATAATTAAATATTATTCAAAATTCCCAAGTCGGTTGACTTATTAGACAGACTATAGCATGTGTTTTTGATTAAGTCGATTTACCAAATACCTTCGTTGTTCGATGTTTTTGTCCATTATGAAATTCGCAATATGTCAGATTATCTAAAAATATAAGAAAAAAAATATACCATTAAATCCTTAATATAACTATCTAATAGTATTAGTCGACAAGGATCAAGATAATAACGTCATACTAACTTAAAAATTAAAAAATCGTATGTAAACAATGTTGGTTTTCATTGAAAACACCTTGTTTCTCTTCTTGTTTTCGTTTGAACTTATTAACCATAGGGTTTAGCAGTTTTTGCACGTTACTGTTTATTATTTTTCCCACAATTATGCAATTATTCTTGAAAAATAAATATCAGTTTCCAAAAACTGACAATTGCAACCATAGACGTTGACGTGATTTTTTTTTGGCAAAACAATGTTGCCAATTTAATAAAAAAAAAAAAACTCCAGGTTACGCTTTCAGTAGACGCACTCTATGCAATATACGTTGCAATGTTGTGATGATTTCTTGATAATTTATGTCTTCTCTTAAAGCTGCACGTAATTAGTCGATGTAGGTAATTCCTTCTTCACAACATAAAAACTGTGAATTTTTTGCCGTATAGCGCACAAATCAAATCCATCCAAGTCGAACTTTTTAGGATGCGGGCGACTCTTCCCTGGGGTGACGATAACTTTAGAAGTACTCGCCGCTGTTGTGCCTTCTTTTGTAACTCTCGTTACAGTTTTCTCTGAAACACCTGCAATAAAATGAACAATAAAAAAAAAATCAGACAAAGATCATTTTCGTATTTAATTACATTATTGTTGAATATAACTTTAGAAATTTTTGTTGTGTTGTGTTAATTCCTTTTCAAATTTTCCTTAATAAAAATCGTGCATTAAAAAAACAAAAAACTTAATTCCAATCTGTAAATCAATCGGGAAAAAATCTGTATATGGCAGCCCCATCAACATCCACAAACGACAACATGGCCGATCTCCCCATCTGTCAAATTTAGTTCCACAATTGTCCGCGGGACTTCTTTCGTGAAATGGACTTTAAGTGAAACGCACTATACATAAGGGTGCTTGTACACGGTGCATGTAGCTGGAGCAAGTAAAGATGCGGATTACACGCGTGAGTAATATGCGCAAGCTATTTGTTCGAGTTACTCGCTTGTACTTAAACATAGTGCATATAACTGGAGCAAATAATAACTTGCGCAAGCAGTAGTGGTCAAGAGCTACATGTGCATGCTATTCGCACGGTAGCTTTATGAGTTGAATCGCGTCAAAATGTCTCGACGAACGAAAATTCTTTTAAAATCATTTGTTAAAAATGTAATATTACCAAAATGATTAAATATGGAAGAAGACGAATTAATACGATTACGAAGCAAAAAGTTAGTTATGGATGCTGTAGTGTTTGTATTAGGAGTATCTATACTTAAATATAGATATACTCTATCTCGGGCAAGCGGCGCTTATGTGAGCTACGTAGTTACGAGAGCGCTGTGGGCGAGAGTACACGTGTTGTTGCGGCGCGTGCGCTTGCGAGCGAGCCAGTGTTTGTACGAGAACATTACAGTGGACAGAGGTCCTACATTTGGCGACGAGTAAAAAGGTATGTTCAGTATTTTATATATAAATCAAAAGAAGAAAAGGAAAGTACCTACATTTTATGACTGGTAGCAACAATACTCGTAACGTTTTCTTAAGGGGATGCATCCCATACATTTTCACTGTTTTTCGTACAACCGCTCTTACAAATCTAATAAAAAAACAAATTCAAATCAAATCCAGTTAAGACCTCTGAAGGTCTGCTATTTTGCATGAGCTTTGACACTTCATGATTTGCTCACAAGTGAAAAGTAAAAAAAAGAATACAACATGGAAGCCTGGCGGATTTTGTCGGGATTCTGAATAATGACAATGTTTTTCAAAACTTTTAAGGAGAAGAAAGGAGCACGCATTTGCTGGAACAAGTTTTGTAGAATTTTCGAGTAAATCACGGAATTTACTATTACAGAGTATTCAGGTATTATTACGTTGCCTTTTCGTCAAGCATCGCGCTGGATTGCGGTTGATGAAGCGACGGGCTTTTGAACCATGCTTGGTGTTTGCGATGGGTGGGTGGAAAAGCAGCTTCTTAGATATCAACCTACATAATATACGCCTTTCAACTTTGTAGGTACGAGTACATACCTACGGTTATTTTTCTATAATCCACAACGTTTTGTTTTGTATACCTTCGTGAAGACGTTATGTTGTTTGAGATATGTAGCTACATTGTAGCGGATGTACACTGTACGTATGGTCCGTTTCTGGGCTTGGAAATATAAAACAACGTGATGGCAAAATAAATATGGTGTACAAAGTTGCAATAGTGGTTGCGTTGTGGAGCACTTAGAACAAGGAAACATATTCTTCACTGCTTGAATAATTAACTGATATAATTTGAATTCTGATATTTGTACTTGTAATGGACGGGCCTGTTGGTCGTGGGTTCGATCCCCGCCTCGTTGGCGAATGTTTGTGTGATGGACGCGAAGTGTGTGTGATTCACCTCCAAGGTGAATGGGTGTGTTTGTCGATCGTCTGGTGCCCATGACACGAGCTCTGCTTGGCTTGGGACTGGATGGCGTTGTGTGAAAAAAAAAAAGTCCTGTGTGGGTTTAAGATCTCCATTAAATTGGAAATACTGCGATCTAAAACCATCCATTAAATTGGAACTTTCGTGGGTTTAAGATCTCCATTAAATTGGAAATACTGCGATCTAAAACCATCCATTAAATTGGAACTTTTGTGATTTAAAGATCTCCATTAAATTGGAAATTACTGTGATCTTTAAATATCCATTAAATTGGAACTTTCGTGGGTTTAAGATCTCCATTAAATTGGAAATACTGCGATCTAAAACCATCCATTAAATTGGAACTTTCGTGGGTTTAAGATCTCCATTAAATAGGAAATACTGCGATCTAAAACCATCCATTAAATTGGAACTTTTGTGATTTAAAGATCTCCATTAAATTGGAAATTACTGTGATCTTTAAATATCCATTAAATTGGAACTTTCGTGGGTTTAAGATCTCCATTAAATTGGAAATACTGCGATCTAAAACCATCCATTAAATTGGAACTTTTGTGATTTAAAGATCTCCATTCAATTGGAAATATTTTGCTCGCGAGAATTAAATGTTCATGTTCTCCTGTATACTATACACTTGTCATTGACAGCAGGGTACAGTTTAGAAATGACTTTTCAAGTTGCCACAATAGACCTCCTGAAGCCGATTTATCATCAATTTGCTAACGCCCGAAATACTCCATTTGGGCAATAAGTTAGACCGTGAGGTATTGTTGTAAGGACTCAGTTCAGCTAGTATGACGCGATACATTTAAAAAAAATTGCAAATTACGACGTAAGCAATTGTAATTTCAACTATCGTCGCGCGTTGGCAGATCTAATAGATACTGTTACGATTTCTTTTATGACAGTGCTTATTTCTCCGTAGATAATTTTGACATTGTTAACATTGACGTATCCCTGGAATATTAATCTGCGATTATTTCTGCGTTAAATCGAAATTGAACTATTTTATTATCGGTATGCTACAAACGCGTGTCACATAAAGTGACCTTATCCGTTTAATTAACTCATCTTTGTAAAAGACGACCATAGCGGTCTAGCGCGGAACAATAAAAATAATGCGTGAGCGGGTAGATAGATAGATAAATCCTTTGATAGATAAATCCTTTATTGGCTACAGCACAAAACATGCACCAAAATACATAAAGCACACAGATTATAAAAACTAAGCACATAGACAACAACAAAAGAAAGAATAAAAAAATAAAATAATAACACATGTAGGTATCAAGAAAAAAAAAAGAGAAATAGCAATATAGACCCATAGTGCGGTGTGCATGTCGCGCTGCACCACTGGGAGTCTAGCTCAGCATGTGTCAGGCAAAAGTACCTGACGCTGATATTATGCTGGATCCTTGTGGTGATATTCGGACGCTCGGATGGTTTTGAGTGAAATGTAGATAAATATATAAAGTTAATAGGCATAAAATAATAAACAAAGTGAATAATTAAAAAATAATGTAATGTGCATAGATATCGATATCCATGGTAATGTACGAGTAGTTCAGTGTTATTTAGGTAGCTTAAGGTAGTTGTTAGTTAGGCAGGAGTAGTCGGCTAGGTAGGAAATCATAATATTTATATTTTATTGGACTACCATAATATTCATTAGAAACATTTATACGACAAAACAATATTTGCCGAATCAGCTGGTTTTCTATACTATTCTCGCGTTCAGAAGAAACTAGTCTTTGGGCTACGGTTTCTTGGGGTGTCTTTTGGTAAAATTATAAAGGGAATAAAATTAGTGTGCTGGTAGTTCAAAGTTGCTCGTTTTAAATGAAATTAAAAGTTGATACGAAACTAAGTAAACAATCTATTTCAAATTGTCATGATTTTTAGATATTGATATGTCGGAAAACAAACTAAAAAATTGTTTTACTAAAATGATTTTTTTTAGAATTTAAAATAGTAACTAAAAAAGTTGAAGGAGTAAATTAAATGTACCCTCAGTTTTAGTTACAAGCTGTGATTGTTACTGATATCAAATAAAATTTAATGTTGTGGTCCGTAGTAAATAACTGATATCACTGACTTAAACTATGATCTGTAAAAGAGTAAATAGAAGATTCAACGTTCAGAGCAATTTGCAATAATATTGTCAGGTTGACCGAGCGATGTATTGTGTTGGTAATCTTACTAAAACAGGCTAGAGTTTATAGCCAACTGGAATAATATTAAATTATTGATTAGCCGTTTATTTTGAAAACAAATTGATGCCACTGAGTCTAAATGATTATGTTCGAACAGAGTACAGGTGAATATAGTTAGCGTGACTAGGCATTTGGCTTAATGATTCGCTGATAAACTATTAAGAGAGACATCGGGAGACTTAATGTAGTTTTAAAAAATCGTTGTCTACAGCCGGATTTTCGTTAGATTTGGAAAAGTGAAAAAAAAGGGTTGTTTTGATAATGCAACTCGTGTTGCTAAGATATGAAATAAAGTCAAGTGGTGAAGTTAGAAGAAATAGGATCTATTAGCAGAAAACAGATAACGTACATTCGACTCTGCCCCTACTTTTTATCGTAGCTCAGTTAGAACAGTTTATAGGTCTAGTAGCTTACTCCTGGTGGTTTTTAAATAAGTTTTCTCGAGTATGGGGCCGTTCTAAAGACGATTTGACGTGTGGTAAAGTTTATTTTTTGGCAACTACGCCACAAAAAATTGAATAAGAAATAATTTAATTTTTATGAAAGAGTCGGGTTTTATGATTTAACCTTTCGATCGTGTCAATTGGGGGCACAGTGGAGGGACAGTGAATGCGCGGGCGCCGGCGTTTGCTTGGGATTTAATGAATTGAGACTCGCAAGTACCTAGTCGTAGAATTTCATACTGATACCAGTTAGCGGGCTACCTCAAACGGGTGAAACCATAAGATATGACTGGACCCTAAGCGTACGTCCTGTAGTAGTGCCATACGTGACTTCTTATCGCGAAACTGTATCTCGTTGCGTGATCGTAAAGTTAATTTACCGTCAGTTGGAAGTTGGTCAGAAGGTAAAGCTAAAAATAACTCTCTGGTAATTGGTAACGACACTGAAACATTGAAGGTTTTGATTAAAATTACTGGTAGTCTCATCTAAATAATTTAGAGTTCTGTGATTCAAGTAACATTGTCTAACACTTTCATCGCAACGGGACAAACCCGTGTGAATGAGGAGGACAAATATGAGATGTTCGTGTTAGAACCAATGCTAATAGCGACTGTAGAGACCAGGGACCATTTGTGGTAGGGTCCATTAGGTGAAGTCCAACTCACGATTGGCTGTACAGTTACAGACACTTAACCAAACGACGAACACTGGTGCTCCTTTGGAACTCTCGATAGGCAAGACTTTGTTTTCTCTGCCGTTGATGTCAAAAGAGGATGTAGAACCCCGAGGTTAATTTAAGTGCCATGATAAATGATGCGTTGCGCAATATAGAGTACGTAGTAACCTAAAAAAAAAAGTGTAGGTTTAATCAGAATAAGAAAAAATTTTTTTTTTTTTTCTTCAATCCGAGACTTCCTAATGATTATAAACGGGCAGAGCAAGTAAACTAAGCTAGATCCATTTAAAGATTTGTTTAAAATAACGGAGATGAGAATTAAGGATCAGCTGTTAATCAAAAGTTTAAATCGATGTGGAAGGATATTTCTTTACTGTACCCTTGCTTCGAATTATTTCATAGTTTCTTTTTAATCTCAAATAAATATTTTTGAACATGAAAGGGATGTAGTGTTTGTATTAGGAGTATCTATACTTAAATATAGATATACGCTATCTCGGGCAAGCGGCGCTTATGTGAGCCACGTAGTTACGAGAGCGCTGTGGGCGAGAGTACACGTGTTGTTGCGGCGCGTGCGCTTGCGAGCGAGCCAGTGTTTGTACGAGAACATTACAGTGGACAGAGGTCCTACAGATGCGTAACTGGATAGCACGAAGAAATGAAAGTTTAAATGTATTGGAAGAAATTAGAGCTGAAGATCAGAAGGAATTTAAAACTAGTTTTCAAATGTCACCCGAGACTTTCGAATTACTTTTGAGTAAAGTCAGTGGACTCATTACTAAAAAACTGGCCAAGAGCGTGTCGGGCCACGCTCAGTGTAGGGTTCCGTAGTTTCCCGTCCGTCACAATAAAGTGTACCCACTTATGAGTTTAAAAAAATGCTTGCTACGATTATACTACAAACTTAGTCCAGAAATTATTTTGTAGAACCCTTTTGTCTTTTTTGTACAAAAACTGTTCTTTCCATCAAGTTCAAAATAATTTTCCTAGAAAGTCCTTATAAAGTTCTACTTCTCAGATTTTTTTCATATTTTCTAAACTTATGGTTCAAAAGTTAGAGGGGGGAACATATTGTTTTTTACTTTTGGAGCGATTATTTCCGAAATTATTGACATTATCAAAAAATGATTTTAGTAAACCCCTATTCATTTTTAAATACCTATCCAACGATATATCACACATTAGGGTTGAAAATAAAAAAAAATCACTTCCCACTTTACATATAGGGGGGCTACCCTAATAAAACATTTTTTTTCCAATTTTTATTTTACCACTTTGTCGGCGTGATTGATATACATATTGGTACCAAATTTCAGCTTTCTAGTGCTAACGGTCACAGAGATTAAGCGAGGACGGATAGACAGACAGACAGACAGACGGACAGACAGACATGGCGAAACTATAAGGGTTCCTAGTTGACTACGGAACCCTAAAAAGATACTAATATGAGACTGGCTCTTCGTCCTTCATTGAAATTGCAAATTACTATAACGTATTTAACAACTGGCTGCAGTTATAGTTTTCTGGAGAAGTTTTTCCGTGTATCAAAATTCGCAATATCTAAACTCATTCCGGAAGTATGTGATGCCATTTATGAAAAACTAAAGACTTCTATAAAGGTAAGTCATAAAATAAACAATATTTAATATAGATAATGCTTTTATTTCAAAAGTACTAAACATTTGTTGTGATCATTTTACGAAAAATTAATACAGGGACTAAATAACAGTTCGTGAATGGTTCATTATTCTTCATACTCATTTAAAGCGCACTCAGGTATAGTTTGATTAATAGCTTGCGTTAAAATATCACTTTGTGAGACATCGGATTGATCATCATTGTTTTGTTCAGGAATAGTGATTACAATTGCATCATCATTATTAACACTTTCAGTTAATATTGGATCATTTTCACCAACCATAGGAGATTCTGCTAAATAAACGTCACTTACAGAATAATCGCTGTCTGTAATTGTTGTTGATGTCTCACCACTTAGACGAGTTCTACTTCTGGATGTTTTCCGTATTTCACTTAGTAATGCGTTAGATAAGATATTTTGAATACTAGATTGAGTGTATATACGGTTTTCAGAAGATAGTTTTTTTAGTTGCAAACCCACATATGTTCCAAAAGCAACACATTCATCACTATCAGTTTCATCTGTTTGATCGCTGGCCAAAATATCTCTAATATTTGACATTGTTTTATTCATAACATCAAATTTTGTTCGACGTTTCTTTTCCCAAGAAGCAGAGCTCTGTGTTGTTGATATGTTTCTTTTCGTTTGTGTTCTTTGTGAAACAGGTCCCATACCTGTGTTATTGGAAGTAACAGTATTTTCAATATTTTGTATTTCTTCATCTATTTGTTGCAAACCCTGAAAAAAATAATGTAAAATAAATATTATGCACGTTATTTTTGATGTTTCAGACTCCTACAACATTGGAAGAGTGGAAAGTAATTCAGAACGGATTTGAGAAGAGATGGAATTTTCCGAATTACTGTGGTGTTATAGATGGAAAGCACGTAGATATTATGGCGCCTCAACATTGCGGCTCACTGTACTTTAATTTTAAAAAGAAAAATAGCATCGTGCTTTTTGCATTAGTTGATCATGACTACAATTTTACGTACATAAATGTTGGTTGCAACGGTTCAGCATCAGATGGAGGCATATTTCGAAGCAGTGCTCTCTATAATGCTCTAGAAGAAAATGTATTACCTGACAATGGATTCATAATAGGAGATGATGCTTTTCCTTTAAAATCATATTTACTAAAGCCCTATTCACGTTTGCCAAGGAACTTAACTTATGCTGAAAAAATATTTAATTATCGCCTCTCCAGAGCACGGCGAATAGTTGAAAGTACGTTCGGAATTTTAAGAAGTAAATTTCGCATTTACGAAAACATGATAGCATGTTCTGTTGAAGTGGCGGAACGGTTGATTCGAACTACGTGTGCACTACATAACTGGCTAAGAAATGTTGAAGCAACATATATGCCTCCAGGTACATATGATGAAGGGGACACAACAGAGGCACGAGGGAATTTACATTATTCTGTTATTTCGCAAACCGGGGAAGACGTAAGAAATACTTATAAGGAATATTTTGTCACACAAGGGAGGGTAGCATGGCAAGATATTATGATTACTTAAAATATATACTGTTCCGTTCCTTCACCTTACTAAACTGAGACACACGGTGATATAGGTACAGGTTAATTATTTAAACACAATTTCACTGCACAAAACAAATTACGTTACACGCATATGCAACAGAAGTTTTGTATAAATAATGTATAAATAATTATTTTTAAATAAATTCCTTCCTTCCTTGAATACTTAATAAATAAATATTCAACGTGTTGCCATTTACATTTTTAAATTTAAGAAGAAATTTCTATTACTTTCTGAATAAATATAACCGTCTGTCAGGTACAGACAGTTATACATATTTATTTAGAAAGTAATAGAAATTTCTTTTTAAATTTGTGTATTGTGAAAAAATATTAGTAATAATAAAATATAATTATAAACACTTGTCGTCGACAGAGGTCCCTTGCAAGCACCAGGGCGCAAGTAGTGGTCGGGGCCACCTAGCACGCAAGTAGTTTTATGAACATTTCAAACTTAGAATAGGATGTTTTTCACTTCTTATATGTTTATTTTGATTTTGTTAGGCTTAGGAACTTAGGTCTTATTAGGTTAGTGTAAATAATAGACTGAGTTTTACTATAGAATAGCCTCGTGTAACATATTTTTAAGTTTGGTTTTGTTTATGTTATGTTTACGAAAGTCTAGGCAAGATTATGTAAGTTTAAGTCTCTGTTTTGCCTCTAATTAACGATTTTCTAATTTAGTAAGGTTCAAGATAAAATAACTAATAAGATTCCAATAAGAATGAATAAGAAAGTGCGAACTTATTAGTGAAAATGAAAGTTTGTTTTGTTAACTATTTTGAAAATGATTTTATCTATGTTGTCGGTACCTGATAGATGTTCTATGTGGTTAATTAGTGTTTTTAAGTATATTGTAGTACATTAGGAACCATAGATTCAAGATAGCATAGTTTTGGAAATGATCGAATATTGTAATGTTCGCGATCCCGCTTACGTAATTGTAAACTGATGTTTACCTTTTTTGTTTTGTGTCCGATTCTCACCATTACTGTATTCCTAGTTAAAACTTAACTAATAAATGATATTATAGCCATTAGATTGACAATTGGTATAATATTGGGTGAGAAATCGAAAGATTTGTGTTTCAAAACATGAGCGAAATTGTATCTTTTGCAGTTTTTGTTCTAGAAACTTTTTTTATATGTTGAGTTATGCAAAAGATTATTATTTTATGTGAAAGTAGACATTGTAACGAGTATTTTGATGTGCATATTGTCTATGTTATATAAAGGATTAAATAAATATGGCATCCGAAAGGGCTCGGCTAAAGCGAAACTTAAAGTGAAATAAGTCCGAAAATCATGGTTCACGCGCACGTAAAGTTTCGGGGTATAAAAGGCGGGCCGTTTTTCGGTCCGATCGTCAGTCGAAAACAAGCCACCGAAGAGGCAACAACACGAGAAAAAAGGGAACAAGGAAGAAGCTTATAGCCGAACCCCTAGGGACCTTTGTCGAAAACGTGTCTTTCATTTTATCCTCTTCGGTACCCGAAGCGAGGTGCTACTACGCTTACCCCCTTAGTCGAAAACGTACGCATTCAGGGGTGCGTGGTGGCGTACGTGACCAGCGCATCGAGCAACGTACGCCAAAAATCGGGTTGAACTGTCCCGAGGGCTCGGTAGCCAAAGGGTACTGCCTGCTACCGTCACCGCCTCCTAACAGGGGCTAGTCCGCCACAGTTTATGATCCTTCGAGCCGGATCCCTGTAAGAAGATAGAAGAAGAAGCCAGAAGATAAGAAGATGGGTCCCGTAACAAGATCGCAGAAGGATGCCCCCTCACGCCCAACGTCTCGCCTCTCCGATAGGGACCAGACAGAGGAAGCTTCCGGGTCAGAAGGAGTCACGTCTGCGTCATCAGGAACGACTGGAACGGGTTCAACGGAGACCACCGGCACAACTTCTTCTGGGACTACGGGTACGGAGTTCACCTCAGCAACGGACGCGACTGTTACGACTGCTACTACAGCGGCGACCGGAGCCGGTCAGAAGAAAGGAGCCGCACCAGAAGGGACGACCAAGAAGACTCCAGAAGATGGAACGGCGAAGGGTGTGGTCAGTGTTGCTGCCACTCTGAGGCCAATGGGAGTTGGTCGTCGAGCCAGGTCCACGAAGACCACGAGTTCATCAGCCAGAAGAAGCGAGCTGGAAGCCAGGGAAGAGCTGGCACGCCTGGAACTGGAGCAAGCACAGGCAGCAGCGAGATTGGCACGCGTTAGGTTGGAGATGGCGCAATGTGAAGATGATGACTCCGTGGATGAAGACCTGGAAGAAAGAACAGCACAGGTCCAGAACTGGATTCAATCTTCAGTACTGCAAGAATGCAACGAGAAACAACCCGAGACACGAGGACAGCGTCCACCAGAAGCGCTACCTGTGAAGCCTGAAGAGAACTCTGCAACGAAGGGTGCTACGATCGATCTGCAAACGCTGACGAGTGCGTTAAAAGAAGCCCTTACCACAAGAGGAGGATCAGCAGAGCAGCCGAAGTACATCCACGAGTTACCTTACTTCGACGGCAACAGCAGCGAGTGGACAGCTTTCAAGGTTGTTTATGAAGATACGGCACCGATGTTCAACGAAGTGCAAAATATGGCTCGACTGAGAAGAGCACTGAAGGGCGATGCAAGAGAAGCCATCAAGAGTTTGCTGTATTCGGAAGCTTCTCCGCTGGAAGTGATGCAGGCCCTGAGAAGAAGATATGGAAGACCTGATGCGCTGGTGCTGGCCGAGTTGGACAAGATCAAGACGTTACCAAGGATATCAGAGAACCCGAGGGACATCTGCATCTTCGCAAGCCAGATCAACAACAGCGTAGCAGCGATAAAAGGATTGAAGAAGCCGCAGTACTTACATTCACCAGAGATAGTGAAGCAAATAATCGAGAAGATGCCTACGATCCTCAAGTTTAGGTGGTACGACTTCACTGCAGCAACAGTTCTCGGATCTGACGCTGGTGTCCAGATTCCTGAATATGGAAGCAGACAAATGTGGAGCCTTCGTGACTTCTGAAGAGAAGACATTGGCCAAGAGGACTCATCGACAAGCGGCGCATTCTACAAAGGAAAGGGAAGGGAACTTCAGAGAAAAGGAAGCAAGGATCAGTGAGAAGACTTGTCCCGTGTGTCAGGGCGAACACCTCCTCCTGAATTGCCAGAAGTTCCTAAAGGCGTCGGTGCAAGATCGGTGGGCGCTGGTCAAGAAGAGTCGCGTCTGCTTCAAGTGTCTTCAAGGGAAACACCGCAAGGAGAACTGCAGAAAGCCGCCGTGTAAGGAATGCCAGAGGTGGCATCATCATCTGCTGCACGTGAACTCGGAACAGAGGATCTCAGAAGAGAATAAAGGGACACAGCAAGAAGTGTCAAGTGTCGCGGCATCGGTGAATGCGGCCAACAATGCAAGGGCATACCTGAAGATAGTACCGGTTGAAGTCTTCGGGTCGCATGGATCCAAAAGAATTTTGGCCCTGATGGATGAAGGGTCAACGGTGTCACTGCTGGACGAGAAGGTGGCACAGGAGATCGGCGCTCAAGGAAAAACAGAAGAACTGATCATCGAAACAGTTGGAGGCCAGCTTATCAGGAAGAAGGACTCGCAGACACTGGACCTGATAGTGAAGGGGGTTCACCAAGAAGGAAGGAAGACCCTCAAGAGAGTCAGAACCGTTGATAACCTGAAGCTGACACCTCAGTTCTTGGATAAGAAAAGGATAGAAGATTGTTCACATTTGAAGAAGATCGCCGACTCTTTACACTACGAAGGAGAGTCACCACAGCTGCTCATCGGTCAAGACAACTGGGAGCTCATCGTGACTCAAGCTTTGAAAAGGGGAAGACCAGGTCAACCAGTTGCCTCGAAAACAGGACTTGGCTGGGTGCTGCATGGGTTCGACACGGGCGGAATACGACCAGTGCACTTTGCTGACAGGTGTCTTTGTACCAGCACAGAAGAAGAGATGCATCAAACAATCAAGGAGCATTTCGCGATAGAAGCATTAGGTGTGCAACCAAGAAGACCCTCGACAGATGCAGAAGGAAGAGCACTGGCCGTCCTCGAGAAGACCTGCAGAAGACTGGAAGATGGTCGTTTTGAAGTTGGACTGCTGTGGAAGCAAGAAGATGAGGTCATGCCTGAAAGTTACACTTCGGCGAAGAATCGACTCTTCAACATTGAAAAGAAGTTAGATAAAGACCCTCAGTTGAAGATGGAATATTGCAAGCAGATCCAGCACCTGATCGACAACAAGTATGCAGAAGAAGCACTTGCCAAGCAAGAGGAAAATAAGAAGACTTGGTACCTACCTCACTTCTCCGTGGTACATCCGCTCAAGAAGAAAATTAGGATCGTGTTTGACGCTGCAGCGAAGAGCAAAGGAAGAAGCCTCAACGACGCTCTGCTGCCAGGACCAGACCTACTGCAGTCGCTCTTCGGTGTGCTGCTGCGATTTAGACAAGGACCGTTCGCAGTAGCAGCCGACATCAAAGAAATGTTTTTGCAAGTTCGCATCCGACCAGAAGATAGAGACAGTCTGCGGTTCCTGTGGAGAGGTGATCGACGAGACGTGGCGCCGAAGGAATACAGGATGACATCAGTGGTTTTCGGTGCAACATCATCTCCCTGCACGGCCATATATGTCAAGAATCGGAATGCAGAAGACTTCAAGGAGCAGTATCCAGAGGCAGTAAGGGCAGTAGAGCTGAACCATTACATGGATGACTACCTGCACAGCTTCCATACAGAAGATGAATTCAGAAGAGTAACGGCGCAGGTAGACTCCATTCACAAGAAGGCGGGCTTCGAACTAAGAGGATGGGCATCAAATCGACCTGAGCTACTGCAAGGCACGAGCAGCGAAGCTACAGAGAAGACAGAAGTGGACCTTGGCGAGAAAGAAGAAAAGACACTTGGACTGCGTTGGTTCACAGAAAGGGACTCCATCGGATTCAGGGCGAATCTTCGAAACACACCAGAAGAGATTGCAAAGGGTTTCAAGATTCCGACCAAGAGGGAAGTCACCAGCGCTGTCATGTCAACCTTCGACCCATTGGGGTTGGCATCACCGGTTCTCGTCCAAGGGAAGAAGCTGCTTCAGAACATATGGAGAAGTGGCATCGGTTGGGATGAAGAAATAGAAGACAAGGAATATGAATCATGGAAGACTTACCTGGAGAAGATGAAGCTGCTCCAAGATCTTCAGGTTCCGAGGTGTCTAGCGCCACATCGCACCGAGGGGGAGCTGCACACGTTCACGGACGCCAGCGAGTCAGCGTATGCAGCCACCGTGTATTGGAGAACGGAGAATCAAGATGGGACATACCACGTAAGCTTGGTGGCGGCGAAAGTTCGAGTTACGCCACTGAAGCCTGTATCGATACCCAGACTTGAGCTGCAGGCGGCCCTCCTAGGAAGCAGACTAGCACACTCAGTGGAAGAAGAAACGGATCTGAAGGTGCAGAAGAAGACATTTTGGACAGACTCCAGCATAGTACTTTCATGGATCAAGACGGACCCGAGAACATTTAAGACCTTCGTGGCCCATCGCTTGGCAGAAATAGAAGATCTCACAAAACCACAAGAATGGAGATGGGTACCCACGGCTCAGAACCCAGCAGATGATGCGACTCGCGACGTGCCGGAAGACTTTGACTGCGATCACCGTTGGTTCACTGGTCCAGACTTCTTGAAGAGAGAAGAAGCGCATTGGCCTGCACCGAGAACCTTCAAGAAGGAAGTCACAGGCGAAGAGAAGACCATGGACGTCGCGGCAGCGGCAAGCATCAGCCACCCATCACCCGATCCAGAGAGGTTTTCGTCATGGAAGAGACTCTGGCGAGCTACAGCGAGAGTACTGCAGTTCATTCAACGCTGCAGAAGGAAGGAACAGGTCCACGTCAGCCAAGAAGACCCAACCTGGAAGATATATATATAAGAATACTCGACCTTCGAAGAAACAAGAAATATGCTACGTGCCATTGGACGCAGACCTACTAGAGCAAGCTGAAACTCTCCTGTTGAAAGGAAGCCAAGAAAGAAGCTTCAAAGAAGACATCAAGTGCTTACAGCAAGGAAAGCAACTCGAGAGCAGCAGTAAGTTGAAGAGGCTCGACGTAGTATTGGAAGATGGACTCCTGCGTCTGAAGGGAAGGATCGACGCGATTCAGGGTGTGTCAAGACAGTACAAGTTACCCATCGTGCTCGACAGCAAGGACAAGACAACGCGACTTATCGTCGAAGATTTCCACAGTCGCTTCAATCATGGGAACCATGCGACAGTTATGAACGAGATAAGGCAACGCTTCTGGGTATTGGGATTGATGTCAGCAATCAAGGCGGTTCAGCACCGGTGCCAGTGGTGCAAAACGAAGAAGGCGAAACCGCAAGAACTACCGACGGGCAACTTACCTGCTGAGAGGCTGATGCACGGGACACCTCCTTTCACGTGCACCGGCATTGATTTCTTCGGGCCAATGACGATCGCCGTGGGAAGAAGAAACGAGAAGCGATGGGGAGCGCTTTTCACCTGCCTAACTACCAGGGCGGTGCACATCGAGATCGCTCCATCGCTCTCCGCCGACTCCATGATCATGGCTCTACGACGGTTCGCTGCAAGAAGAGGGATGCCGAAGACAATCTACTCAGACAACGGGACAAACTTTGTCGGCGCCAACAAAGAATTGAAAGAGGCGCTCGACACACTGAAGAAAGAAGACCTCACCTCAGAAGCGGAGAAGATCGGCGTGCAATGAAAATTCATCCCGCCTGGTGCACCCAACATGGGCGGTGCATGGGAGCGTCTGGTGCGATCCATCAAACAACTCACACTCAAGGAGCGACATCCTCGAGAGGAGGTATTCCACACCCTCCTCCTAGAGGCCGAGCACATCGTAAACTCTCGGCCTCTCACTCACATCTCCGAGAACCCTGAAGAAGAAGCGCTCACACCAAACCACTTCCTCATCGGGCGATCGTGCGGCGCTACGAGAATCGGCAGTTTCGAAGATCATGTGCTCGTGGGCAGAGATACCTGGAAGGCTACGCAGCGAGCGACTTGCCGATCACTTCTGGCAACGTTGGCTGCGTGAATATCTGCCCACTCTGCTGCCGAGGAAGACTACGGGCAGAACCAGCTCTACGGACCTGCGAGTTGGCGACATCGTGCTCATCGTCGACCAGAGCCTGCCAAGATGCACCTGGCCACGCGGCAGAATCCTGCGGGTGTATCCTGGACCAGATGGGCGGATCCGGATCGTCGACGTCGAGACAAGAGGCGGTGTGCTGCGACGGCCGAGCTCGCGAGTGGTGTTGCTGGTGCCGGGAGTGTCGCCGAGGCTGGAGGATGGTGCGACGCACGAGGGTGAGAGTTCGAGCAATCGCTACGACCCCCTAGGGGGACGCGGCAGGCGAGATCGGGGCATCGCCCCCTGCTCGCGGTATCTGGTGTCACCCGCCACTGCGGGTGTTTCCCTTGGTTGCCATTTAGGCTGTGGTGTCATTGTTTATGTGCAGTGGGAGCGCCGCGACGCCACTTAACATGTAGCGTCGCTGTTTCGCGACACCCCGGCGGTCAGACCCCGCCAGGTGGGACCCCCAGTTGCCCAGGGGAGGCCTAGCGAAGAATGACCTGCGGCGAGAGTGCCGACTTTGGTGGCGCTCCCTACTGTGAGTGCGTGACCCCCGCCTGTCACGTTTCCAGATCGTGCCGGTCACGCTCCAGGCTGCGGGGTCGTGTGACTGTTGTGTGGGGGCGGTATTGTGTGTGTAACACCGCCCTTGTTAGCAATCAAGGTGCGTGCCTGCGCCACACAGCTTGTTGCGTGAGTTTAACGAATGTAGAGTTCGTGCATGTCTGGGGTTCGGTGCGCGCTATGCCTATATTAACTTAGCACACAGCGCGCATCGAGCGTATGTAGTGTTGTAGAGTCTTATTGTATGATTAGGTCACGTGTAGGTGTGTGTGACCTAATCATGGGTCAGTCCGGTGGGCCATGAGCGTCATCGTCAGGCAGTAAGTCGCGGGGGAGGCGTCTCGCGTCCGGTGGCCGCGCGTGCCATGGCGCTATGTTTTTAATATGGGGCCAAGTAGAGGCGTCGGCACGCGCGAACATATTCGACGCTAGCCGCACGCAAAACTCGTCCAGGCTCTCGATCTGTAGGTCGCGATGTAGGACGTCGTTCCTCACGAAGCGAGGCGCCCCGGTTATGCGACGCAAAGTGATGTTCTCTTGTGCGCGGAGTTTGTTTTTAGTGAACTCGCTCGTGAGGGCGAGCCATGCTGGGGCGGCGTACGTGATAATTGGGCGTATATAGGTTTTATATACGCCCAATTTAGCGCGAAGCGGGAGGCGAGATGAGAGCACTGGGGTGAGCAGAGCGCGGGCTGCCCTACCCTTTGCGACTACCTGACGTACGTGACTACTCATGGAGAGTCGACGGTCAATCGTGACCCCCAGGTACTTTACCGTATGGGACCACGAGACGTCGACCCCTTGCAGCTGTAGGGGTGGTGGGAGGCGTCCCTGCCCGATGGCGATCGCCTGTGTCTTACCCACATTCACGGAGAGTCGCCATTTGCTTAGCCATTCTGGCAGCTTGTCGAGCGCGCGCTGCATTTTGACCGCCGCATGTCTGGCGTTTAGCGACGTCGTGACGTAAGCGGCGTCGTCAGCATACAGCGCGAGCGTGGCGTCTTGGGTGGTGGGGATGTCATCCGTGTACTGTGAGTAACACACAGGCGAGACACAGCTTCCCTGCGGTACGCCCGCAGCCACCGGGCGGGCGCTGGATAGCGTGCCTTCTACCACCACTCTGAAAGTCCTGTTTTGCAGGAACGATGACAGCACTTTTACAATACGACGGGGCGTATCCGACTTCGACAACTTGTACGTGAGACCGGCGTGCCAGACACGGTCGAATGCTTTCTCCATATCGAGGAATACTGCAACCGCCTGCTCCTTCTTGTTTAAAGCGCCCGTCATGAGGTGCAGTATCCTCGACAGCTGGAGCGTCGTGCTGTGTTCCGACCTAAAACCAAACTGTTCTGGTCTGGGCGTAATGTGCGGTGTAAGGTGTCGCAGCAGGAGCAACTCAAACACCTTTGACACGGTGGGGAGGAGAGTGATGGGCCGATAGCTCTCCGGCTTCAGTGTGTTTTTCCCCGGCTTGGGCAGCATGATGACGCGCCCCTCCTTCCACGAAGCGGGAAAGGTCCCGGTGCGCAGTATCCCAGTGTACAGGCGCGCCAAGGCCGCTACCGTACGGAACGGCAAGTGGCGCAGCGCTGTGTTTGTGATACCGTCGGCACCGGGGGCCTTTCTGGGCTTCGTTCGTAGGATGGCGCGTCGGACGGCGTTGGGCGAGAAGTGGATGGGGTCTTCATCGTGAGCTATCGGCGTTTCGAAGTACTCGTGTAGGTGCCTCTCAACTGCTGCGACGTGCTCCGTGTCGGTGGTCGGGTTAGGTCGGAATTGACGCTCCAGGTGTTCAGCAAAGATTTCCGCGCGGTCTGTCGCGGCGTATCTAAGCGCCCCGTCGTTGTTTCTAAGCGGGCGCACCGGAGCTGGGGTGTTTGTAAACTGCCGGCATAGCTTATGTATGGCCGGCCAGTCGCTCTCAGCGGCGTCTATGGTGTCCTCCCAACTCGCGGTGTTGTGCGCGCGCAACTCGGCCTTCACTTTCTCCGCGAGACGGTTTAGTTGTCTCTTGAGGGTCGGGCATCTGGTTGCCTGCCACCGTCTGCGTAGGCGCCTTTTCTCGGCGACCATCGAGTGCAAGTGGAGAGGCAGGGGTGGAAGGGCCCCCTGCGGCTGCGACGTAGTGGATGTCGCCGCCTTCAGGGCGTCCTGGATGCAGACGGTGAGCTCCTCGGCTAGTATGTCCACGTCCGCGGCAGTGTTAATGGGCCGAGTGGGCGTCGTGCTTTCCATCGTTCCTGCAAATAGTGTCCAGTCCGTTTTTTGACGTGGCGCAGGAGGAGTAAGTCGGGTCGGGGCCCCTTCGAGGACGACGAGAACTGGCTGGTGGTCTGACAGTAGCTCGTCGTCCAGGACTCGCTGGGTGATCTGGCAATCCAGATCGCGGTGGGCCACGATGTCCAGCACGTCGGGTGCGTACGAGGGTGAGACTGTCGGCGACAGAGGTCCCTTGCAAGCACCAGGGCGCAAGTAGTGGTCGGGGCCACCTAGCACGCAAGAAGTTTTATGAACATTTCAAACTTAGAATAGGATGTTTTTCACTTCTTATATGTTTATTTTGATTTTGTTAGGCTTAGGAACTTAGGTCTTATTAGGTTAGTGTAAATAATAGACTGAGTTTTACTATAGAATAGCCTCGTGTAACATATTTTTAAGTTTGGTTTTGTTTATGTTATGTTTACGAAAGTCTAGGCAAGATTATGTAAGTTTAAGTCTCTGTTTTGCCTCTAATTAACGATTTTCTAATTTAGTAAGGTTCAAGATAAAATAACTAATAAGATTCCAATAAGAATGAATAAGAAAGTGCGAACTTATTAGTGAAAATGAAAGTTTGTTTTGTTAACTATTTTGAAAATGATTTTATCTATGTTGTCGGTACCTGATAGATGTTCTATGTGGTTAATTAGTGTTTTTAAGTATATTGTAGTACATTAGGAACCATAGATTCAAGATAGCATAGTTTTGGAAATGATCGAATATTGTAATGTTCGCGATCCCGCTTATGTAATTGTAAACTGATGTTTACCTTTTTTGTTTTGTGTCCGATTCTCACCATTACTGTATTCCTAGTTAAAACTTAACTAATAAATGATATTATAGCCATTAGATTGACAATTGGTATAATATTGGGTGAGAAATCGAAAGATTTGTGTTTCAAAACATGAGCGAAATTGTATCTTTTGCAGTTTTTGTTCTAGAAACTTTTTTATATGTTGAGTTATGCAAAAGATTATTATTTTATGTGAAAGTAGACATTGTAACGAGTATTTTGATGTGCATATTGTCTATGTTATATAAAGGATTAAATAAATATGGCATCCGAAAGGGCTCGGCTAAAGCGAAACTTAAAGTGAAATAAGTCCGAAAATCATGGTTCACGCGCACGTAATGTTTCGGGGTATAAAAGGCGGGCCGTTTTTCGGTCCGATCGTCAGTCGAAAACAAGCCACCGAAGAGGCAACAACACGAGAAAAAAGGGAACAAGGAAGAAGCTTATAGCCGAACCCCTAGGGACCTTTGTCGAAAACGTGTCTTTCATTTTATCCTCTTCGGTACCCGAAGCGAGGTGCTACTACGCTTACCCCCTTAGTCGAAAACGTACGCATTCAGGGGTGCGTGGTGGCGTACGTGACCAGCGCATCGAGCAACGTACGCCAAAAATCGGGTTGAACTATCCCGAGGGCTCGGTAGCCAAAGGGTACTGCCTGCTACCGTCACCGCCTCCTAACAGGGGCTAGTCCGCCACAACACTTTACTTACTAATTCCTGTGGTTTTCTTTTCACATCCGCAACTTTGACCATTACTTCTTGTAGCATGTAAAACCATTTCAATGAAGGTTTATATATTTCTGTGGCTCCAGCGCCTGATTTTTGAGATTATTAGAATGCAAAGGGCAACCGAAGGTCACAGGTTAATCGTGAAATGGAACGAATCTTAGAAAGATTTTGTTCATCGTGTGGGCGCTCTTGACTTTTTTGACACATACATGACGTATCGATACTGCATATTCACTCACGTGTATTTCTAAGTCTCATTAACTAATCTTTGTACGTCAACTTTGGTTGCTTATTCCTGATAATGTAATAATCTAATAATCTAATAATTTGTTGGTAATTAATAGGTAAATATGCAATATTATATTATTGTAATGTTGATTAATATCTTTCTCATTAACGATAAGTGTTTTATTTTAAAGTCAAGTCGAATACAATTTCTAATATGTACATTTCTTGTGGGTACCTATGTTATACAATTTTTTTTAGTTGACTGTACATAAATACGTCAGATTTTCAAGTCTGAGCGACTTGACGACAGAAAAGTAGGTGAAATCGGAAGTTGCCAGCTCGCTTGGACTCGCGCGTATCGCTTAAGGCCCAAGCGCCCGTAAAGTGCCATAAAACAGTGATTTTCTGAAGCCGACTCCTCGCTAACGGCGTTTGAAAAAAGGTTGCTTGTAGGTCCGGCTGTTATTTTTTATTTATAGTTTTTTTTTTTTTATTGAGATAATAAAAACAACGAAAAAAAAAAGCAAAATTATTTACACATTAAAAAAAAAAATATCTATTTTTTTTTTCAATTTGACGTAGTCAATTTGACGAATATTACCAGAATTTTGTGATAGATTCCATTCATCATGATATGCTCTCTATGAAAATTCTGGCATCCTGTTGCAGTTTTGTGTTGTTGAGAGCTGCAATTTAATCAGCTAGTGTTTATATAACAATAATAATAAATAATTTATTAGTTTGGTGGTGATCACTTGCTAAGCGATCTCCTGCTTGGTGAGCTCCTACATGTTTTCAATAGCGGTAATGTCTGGTGTATTGATTGACTAGGGTAAAACATTAATGTTTTTTAGCCAAGTATGCAGTAACACCCCTGGTTTTGTAGCACAATGCAGATTCGGGCATAAAAATTGACTCTTCGTCAATAAGGAACCATTCTTCGAGATGCGGCAGAAGTCGTTTCTAGTACTCGCTTGTACTAGTCATGCCTCACGGTCCTTTTTACGATATGTAGACCCTTGCTTGAGATTAAAGACCACATCATAATACTAATTGGGAATTTAGCTGTCTTCTGTTCTCTTAACACCAGTTTTTGGACAAAAGAGCTTTTGTCAACCAAAACCTGAAACGTCGATTCATCGGAGAAACATGTCTAAAAAATTATATTATTTCATCAGATAATGATCATCAGGTAGTTTACAATGTACTGTACTATTTAAAGTCTTCTTTTTAACCGACTTCAGTCTGAAACAGTCATATTTTAATGTTGTTTGGCCCTGTGCAATAGTCTCTTCCTATTGACCTCGGTGAGGCGTGGTTTTTTGGTAGGCGGATGACCTATCAACTTCTCTTTTGCTTACTCTCGAAGAATTGTCTTATCGAAAACTTCTAGGCTCTCGTAATTTGTAATCGTAGTAAGGTCTTACCTGTTTAATATACATATTAGTTTTTGATTAGTTGTCTAAAATATAATGTATTAATAACATCTTGAACTTCTTTAGAACACAATGGCTCGTAGTACGAACTAATATATGGACACACTAGTAGAAAGGGATAAAGAGTGATAACAATTCTTGAGTCGCTACACCCAAGAATCTTTTATACTATCTGGATTGATTACATCAACCTCAAAAATGTACTGAAGAGTACGTTACAAGAACGCCCTTTTTTAAATTCTTTTTTATTTTGTTTTGTAGACTATTCCATAATGTGTGATGTTGTTAGATAGGTCTTTGAAAAATATTGCGAGTGTGTGAAAAATATTTATTAATTTAGGGATCCTATTGTGAATTATAAATATAGTTTTTACCTAATGCTAGTTTTCAATTGAACCTTATTGAGTTAACAGATGTAAAGTAAGGCCGCAAAAGTCCATAGGAACGCTAAAGATTACATTGCTACGAACCGAGCGAGCGCGATACTTCCGTGCGTATGTGTGCGCATGTATGAGTATCCACATTCCACAGATAACACACACTAAGGAACTGTCGTCGCACTGAGCTTAAAAACATTATTATTTTTCTGTTCTTACCATAGCATTGATAAAATTCGCGCAAATACGTTATGTGCTGGTAGCCGTGTGAACTAAGTGTTGGATTCGCAAATCACGTAACCCGAGTTCAAATCATGGTCAGTCCGTTGCAGTTATTTCTTACTTTGAAAATTCCCAATCTATATTGATATAGTTGTTTTTTTATATTTCTATGAAAAATACTATTGCATTTTTTGCACTAAATAGTTGCAAATTACGAATGTGATCTATTAACCACAAGAAGAATCACATTCGTAATTTGCAATTATTTAGTTGTTACATCTTTTCGATGTTATAAGGTGGAAATAAAAAGACGTGTTTAATAAAAATGTTTATTCTTTATATTTACACATTAAACATTTATGAGAATTGTGACGTCGAATTGTTACCTATACAAAAAGTTATCTTGTAACCGTTATCTATGTTACGCGTAAGATTGTTTGTTGGAAGTATACCCACTTAGACCATTGATAATAGTAATAACGTAACAATGAACGGATATTCAAATTTTAATAAAATATAATATAGGTAATTGTTTATATCCAGTTATTTATTGAAAAGTGATATATGATTTAGACTTTGTAAACATTTTATTTTTGTGTAACGTCACAATGAATGTATTGAGGTCATAGCTTAACCTTTCAATTGTGATAATGACAGACACAATTGAAAGACAATAGGTGCGCGAACGCCGGCGTTCGCTTGGGGTTTAATGAATTAATTGTTAATTTTCTTGACGAAAAGAAAATTGAAACTAAACCTCAATTTCTGTTAAAAGAACTTTAGTTCTCACAAGATAATCGTCAATTAGATGAGAAAAATAAATTGAACTATAGTATATGTTAAAACAGTGCGGGTAGAAGAATAAAAAAACGAACTAGAATCATGATTATTGTCAACAAAATTGATAGCGAGTTCACTGCATTCTTAAGATGAGGCGATGGCACAAGTTAAAAGATATAGCTGTTTTAAACGAAAGTAAACACAATATAATACAGTGTTTGTTAACGAATAATCACAGATATTTTAAAATAAAATGGTAGGCCATTTAGTTTAGTTAACATTAAACATTTAGTGCGAAACGTAATCGTTCTTGTTTGTGCCTCTCTGACAAGTACGGCTTTTTAGCAGGTTTTCTGTGATGCACGCCTTCAGCGTGAAGTGCACGGCGAACAGTATCCATCGAGGTGTCATATAATTCCGCAAAATGTCTCGTTGGTGCGAAACCATTCGTTTCGTATACGTCCACCATATGTCGTCGCTGCGGCTCACTAATAAGCTTCGGTCTCCCACTTCTTTTTCGACTAGCAAGGCTACCTTCTTCCTCATATCTTTTTAGCCAAAGATTTACAGTATTTTTCTAAAATAAAAATATATATATATTAGGCAGCTATACCTACTTCACTTCATTTTCATTATATAAAATGTTAATAATCATAATTATTGAATATAATTTTAAAATAAAACCGCATTTATTAATCCAATAACCAATCCAATAAACCCAACGATTTACGTATTTCTCTTTTGAACCTCATAAAGATACATTAATTTGTAATAAAGTTACAATTCATTAATAGCTATTATACTCACATTCAGTCCGGTTTTTTCAGATATTTGTGTTTTATTAAGACCACTTTTATGCAGCCCAATGATAGTCGCCCTCACTTCAATACTAATATTAGCCAGCATTTTGCGAATATTACAATACTGTCAACTACACGTCACTAACCAACAACTACAACCAAACGACAGTTCATTTCGGTCAAGTTAAAACTCATGTCTACCTCGCAGAAATCTAATTCTTTAATTAGTTTTTTTGTGATCTACCTTTCTAACTCTAAGAAATGTGTGAACAAGTTAAAGAATAATTTAATATATGTAATGCAAATACATAACTTCCAATCGGGTAAGAACTTACAAAAAGTCAATAATTGAGTGGGATTTGAACTTGCGGCACACTGATTTGCGTTTTAATCTGTGTGCCTATACCACTGGGCCATCTTGACTTATGCTAAGTTGATGAAATTGTGGTTTTCTATAATTTGTTGGCGAAACTTGAAAATAAAAGGTCGTAAGTCAAACTAAACGTCAAACAAATACGTTTTAAGAATTCTTATCGACTTTTACAAGTGATAGTAGGTGTAATTTGTTAAGTTTAAAATAAAGAAAAAACAGGTTAAATAAAGTAACACTTATAGGTATTTCACCTAGTATGTTTCAGTACATTTGCTATTACTATCTTTGTCTTGGACGGCTAAATATTCTCACTTTACTCAGATTTCTATAAACACGCTTGTTTTTCCAATTTACAATGGACTTGGCAGAATAGTCGAAATCGGCTCGAATTGAATAAAGAATACACAAAAAAAAAAAACACTAATCAAAATAGCTTTAATTTCGGAAGTCGATGTTTCTGGTATATTTTGTTATTTAACACTGACTTCCGAATTTAAAGTTATTTTGATCGTTTTACAGTTACTGTAAAACAAACATAAGTAACTAATTGTTGTTATAGATAGTTTTTGTTAAAAAAACTATCTCTTATTTTAGTTTGATTCTACAGTTTTGTACCAACTTTATGGTTATATATTTTTGTTAATTTTTTTGTATATATAATTGGCTATTATTGGTCTTGTTCATCAGTTCAACTTCATCAAATGATACTTTTTGACTGTAGTAGAATGTAGATGAGTATATTATAGACTATGAATATGAATACAGAGACTTCTCGATAAAATCACCATAATCCCTATAGATATACAAACATACATAATCAGCCTTTTTAAGGCTTCCACTGCTGGAACTCAGGCCTCCTCTCTAGGAGAGGGAAACGAGGGAAATGGCCCGTGCTTCTCAGAACGCGGACGCGTTCAGCGGAGACTGAGGCTTGGAAGTGGTGGGTTCAATGAAAAATGTATGAAGATTTTTTTAGAGTGGTTTTTTTTTGGTCATAAATCATAAAGTTATTTATGTAAGTTCAAAATAATTAGCTATAGGTGTAGAAGAATATATAAGCTGTGGTATTTTATGATTTTTAAGCTAAAAATGTGCACTGGATTTAGCTTACACGACCTATCCAAACCCTTGTGTTTTGTAATTTTCTTGATTAGTGCGTTGGTAAAATTGTATTTAAATATATGAAAATTTTATACAAAACTATAATATTTTTTTATGCCATCCTAGAGATGAATATTTATATTGTCTTTTATTTGATGCCGTGATATCCTCATAGTTATGATTCTTGGTGCATTATACATTACCCGAAAAACCGAGATATTTGTCTAAAACAGTCAAATTAATAACATCTTGAACTTCTTTAGAACAGAATGTCTCGTAGTACGAACTAGTCTATACACACTAGTAGAAAGGGATAAAAATTCTTGTATGGTACTTCTTTATTACATCTTTGAGGTGGTCGTAATCAATCCAGATTGTATTGTACAAGATTTTTGGTTCACTGTCACTGACGTTTGACAGTTGGTTAATTATGGTTTTCAAAGGTTAGATTTCCATCTTATTACATACTCTTTGGTGGGGGGCATGACTGGCGGCCGGACTGGTGTCCGCACTGGTTGCGCCACCATATTGGTTGCGCTACCAAACAGACACCAGGTGAGTAACGCTCTATAGAGCTCCATACATTTAGCTGGTGGCGCAACCAGTTGCGCTACCAGTGGTGTTCCGGTGAAATATGGCCCTTAAAGAGATACAATAGAGCGGCTATCAGGAGAAATGTCTTAGAAAAACTGTCATCCTATCTCTCAGTGACGCCATCTAGCTTTGAATAGTAATCACGCAAATTATATTTGTATAAATTTAACTATTGCTCGGTAGGTGGCTAGGGGGTTTTACTATTCGGTGGCGGAGACCTCTCGCGCCGGGCCTTGGTTGAGGCCATAGTCCGGAGCGAGGAGGAGTGGCAGGCGGTCGCCGACTTTTGCGAAGCAGTAATGCTCGCAAAGGAGGAGGCCGAACGCATCAGGCAACAGCGTTATCATCGCAGCCACCGCCGCCGCCGGGATTCTGATCCTGATTTCCGGCCACCGTAGGCGCGGGCTTGCGGACGGTGAGAAATGGGTAGTTCGCTATCTGGCCGTCCGGTAACTGTCCGGACCAAGCCCAAGTCGTCGACGGCGCGCAATGTTCCCGCGCGCCTCAAGGAGTTGTCAGCAACAGCAGGGA
The DNA here is from genome assembly GCA_929112965.1 of Mythimna albipuncta. NCBI lineage: Eukaryota > Metazoa > Arthropoda > Insecta > Lepidoptera > Noctuidae > Mythimna > Mythimna albipuncta. The sequence continues at coordinate 20,112,942 of OV815959.1, read as the reverse complement.
CCCAGCCGGGTCGAAGCCTACTGGGGCCAGGGTTATCCGAAAGGGCGCTCGAGCCCCGGTATGAAGGTTAGAAGGAATGGGGTGGGTCTTTTAGTCAGTAAGAGTCTGACACTATCTCCCGCTCCGCCCAAGAGCAGGGGATGTCAATCCATGATTTTTTCCCACCATAAAAAAGGGGTTTTACTATGATATGTTAAAATGTCAGTAGTACGAACGAAAAAGGATCTAAAAATTCGGTTTAAATCGTAAAATAGATCACGTTAAGAGCTCGTGGTAGAAGCTTCAGTGTTTGCCAGTGGCGTAGCTTGGGAAGAGGAGGGCGGGCCATGGCCCCAGGCGGCATACGAAAAGAGGCGGCAGAAAGCGCTAAAGGGTCTAGCAGAATAAGGTAGGCCCGAGAGGTATTTCCAAAATAAATTGTGGTATTACGTTATTGACAAGTATTATTACTGTTGACGTGATTTTAGCCTTCCGTCTTCGTTCAGGAGTTATTTGACTAAATAGACAAAAACGTAGGTATTTTTCAAAATTATTTTTTTCAAAAACTATTTGGCGGCACTAATAAAACTAAAACGGTTTGTTAGAGAATAAATTGTTCTACATTATATATTTTTTGTAGATTTTACTTACCTTAATTACTATTTAAAAAAAATATATATTTTTTTAATTTTTTTTATTCATAGATTACGAAGAGGTACAATCATAGAAAAAATACCTATATAATATATATCACTATGTCTAGTATTTTTACAAAAAAATGCATTAATATCAGATGGGTGCAACACTTCCAAAAAAAATTAAAACTGATTATGAACATCCTGGCTAGTAAGAACTTTACATCTGTCTTTTTAATAAACGTTCTTGTAAATATATATTATCATCGTAAAATTGTAAATACCGTTAGATTATGATCTATCTCGCGAGATTGTTAACTGTTGAAAAATTTAAACCGTAACATACTCCTCAATTAATAGCATTATTTTTTGGTACTTAGATCTATCGAAGTGAAACTGTTAAATCCCAACCTGTCGCGCGTTAAACTTTTAACTGTCCGAAGGCTGTCTCTGATTGGTCAGTCATACAGTTGTCTGTTCTGTGTCCATAGAGTAGGTAATAAGACACATGTTTTATATATAAGATATATATTTATTATTTAATGTTACATAAACTATTTTAATGTTTCAGGACTGAATTCACAGATTGCTTGGGTAGAACACGAAAATGCCACAAATCTGACATAGCAATGTTCTTGAAAAGAGATATAGATCTTATGAGGGCCATAAATAAAGACAAACCGGTTTCAAATGATGAACCAGAAGTTAAGCCAGAGGTAAACTAGAATTCTGTATAGACAAATCTGTTTATAAGGGCCGACATCTGCGTTACGTTGATGCTCGTGCGGGTCCCACACAGAAGTGCTACGCAGCGGGCAGCCGCGCCCTGCGCCCGTTTTGCTACGTAATAATATATTAAAGTTCTCCATCCACACGACTTCATGCATACTGTTATAGATGAACTAGCGACACTGCGCACGTAACAAGCCGGTTACCGCTACGGGGACCGCCGCACATGACGGTTACACGCGCGGGCTCCCGCTTAATTTTTTTTTTTTTTTTTTATAATTTATAATTTATTCAAAAAATACATTTGCAAAAATATGAACATTAGGCAACAGTAACAAGGTTTCCTATTATATTAATGATACAATTACAGTGCTTAAAAATATTGTAAAATCAAAATATCAAAAAAAAGTATCTAATAAAACAAAAGAGTTTAGTGTGGAGAATGTCGTGGTCGAGTTGGGTTGGGAAATGATACTTGGGTTAAATGTTTTTTCAGCCAAGTTTTTACCAACGTTAACAAAAAAGTTGTTTGCTTTATTTTGTAGCGGCACATACTTACGAAACTCATACATACTATCAGCGGAGCGCACACAGCCGTTCGCCACCGCGCGCCCACGCACACTGAGCTACCGAGGTGAAAGGAATGCGGTCGGTCAGCTGTATCTTCACGCTCCTATAATGTAGGGAGCGCGGCACCTCCTACCTACATCGCCGAATTGTGTTAGTCTTAAGTTTTTGCATGTACCTTATTTATTTTAATATATTTTGACCTGTACTGTATATAAGTAGCTTTCCACAATTAAATGACACAGATCTTTATTCGCCTTCTTATTCGCAACAAGCTCCCCTAAAGTGGTGACCCCGCGTTTGAAATGTCTCAAACCGAAGCAGACAAGACTACGCCTGAAGACGTCGACGCCATTAGCGTCCAGTCGCGCATACCCAAGTTCTGGAGTAACAGACCTAAGCTATGGTTTGCCCAATTTGAGGTCATTATCTTCAACCAGAAGCTCGGCGATGAAAGCAAGTTCGCACTCCTTGTGGCTCAGCTGGAGATCAAGGACATCGACCAGATCAGCGATATCATTTTATCACCGGCCAACTCCGGCCGTTATGACGCTGCAAAAAGAAGACTATTGGAGGTATATGAAGATAGCGAAAGTATTCAGCTACAAAAACTGCTAAATGAAATGGAGCTCGGCGATCAGCGACCATCACAGTTGCTTCGCCGAATGAGGAACCTCGCAGGGACAAAGATGCCAGACGACACCCTGAAAATGTTGTGGCAAGCACACCTACCCGCTTCTACCCGCACAGTGTTGGCAGTGAGTGATGAATCCAAGCTTGACTCGTTGGCCGCCATGGCAGACAGGATGCAAGAACAGCTGAAAGAGGTAAACGCCGTGTGTTCCTGCCAGTGTCAACCTACCACGTCAAAGGCTGCAGCTACAGCGTCGCCAACCGAAATAGCGGCAGTATCTGCACCCGCGGAACACAAACTGTACAGCATGATAGAAGCCCTGGCCAAGGAAGTCGCAGCGCTGAAAACAAATCGACCTCACAAATTTCAACGCCGATACCACAGTCACAGAAGCCGTTCCCGCTCGAGATCCCGAGACAGAAGCAACGCCGTGTGCTATTTCCATAAGAAATTCGGCAAGGCAGCATACCGATGCAGAAGCCCGTGCAGTTTTAAAGAAATGGAAAATGAGAAGTCGGAAAACTAAGGAAGACTAAAGCCGCGGCGGTGGCCGAAGTCGACGATTTATCCACATACCGCCTATTTGTACACGACAAATCAACCGGAAAAAAATTCCTAATCGACACAGGCGCAAATGTTTCCGTTTTACCCGCCACCGCACGAGAGAAACAGCGGACACCAACCAACTACTTGTACGCAGCAAATGGTTCAAAAATACCCGCATACGGCGAGCGAACCATTGTTCTCAACATCGGAATGCGACGCGCCTACAGTTGGCGATTCATAGTCGCAACAGTCAGTAGACCGATAATAGGCGCTGACTTTTTGCATCACCACGCACTTATGGTGGATCTCCATGGACGACGGTTGGTGGATAAAAGAACCAATTTATCGGTACGAGGTTTCCTTACACCCACAACCGAAGGAAGCATCCGAACCATCGACGACAAGCTGCCCTACCACGACCTGTTGGCCACGTTCCCAGACATCACGAGACCAAACCTAAACAAACTGGGAAATAGTGAAGTCGAACACTACATAGAAACCACCGGCCCGCCAATTTACACAAATGCGAGACCACTACCGTCGCATAAATATAACGCCGCAAAACAAGAGTTTCAAAACATGATGAAACAAGGAATTTGTCGACCCTCGAAAAGCCCATGGGCTAGTCCATTACACATGGTTTTAAAAAAGGATGGAACCTACAGATCCTGCGGCGATTACCGTAGACTCAACGCAGTAACCACACCCGATCGATACCCGGTACCACGACTGCATGACTTCACACATAACCTGCAAGGCAAGAACATCTTCTCAAAAATTGACCTTCAGAAGGCCTACTACCAGATTAAAAACAGAGAAGAAGACGTGAAGAAGACAGCCGTGATTACACCCTTTGGTTTGTACGAGTTCACCAGAATGTGTTTCGGTTTGAAGAATGCAGGCCAAACATTCCAACGTCATATTGACAACGTGCTTCGCGGACTACCCGTTTTCCCATTCGTCGATGACATTCTTATAGCTTCTGAGAACCAAGAAGTACACAGAAGCGAGCTTCAAGAAGTGTTCAAGCGACTCAACGACAGCGGTTTAAAAATAAACGTCGCTAAGTGTATCTTTGGCCAGTCAAAACTCGATTTCCTGGGATACACAATAAGTCCAGAAGGCATTACACCGACAGAAGAAAAGGTACAAGTGATCCAGTCCTACCCGCTACCAAAAACGATCCAAGATCTACGTCGATTCATCGGGATACTGAACTTCTATCGTTCTAGTATACCCCACGCGGCTGAACATCAAAAAGAATTAAGTAAATACTTTCACAACGCCAAGAAAAACGATAAAACGAACATACAATGGACAGAAGAGGCAAAAGAAGCATTCAATCAATGCAAACAAGACATCAAAAATTGCGCATTGATATCCTATCCATCACTAAGTGAACCTTTCGCAATAATGACAGACGGATCAAACACATGTGCTGGTGCCGTCATACAACAAAAGATCAACGGCAAGTGGAGACCACTAGGATTTTTCTCCAAGAAGTTCAGTGACGCACAACAAAAATATAGCACGTATGATCGTGAGTTGCTATCAATTTATATGGCAATACGTCACTTCCAACGTGTGTTTGAAGGGCGAGAATTAATCGTTTACACAGACCACAAACCGCTGTGTAACGCATTAACTTCAAACAGCAAGTCTGAGACGCCCCGCCGAACGAGGTACCTTGAATATATCGGACAATTCACGTCAAATATTCAACACATAAACGGCAAGGACAACAAAGTCGCAGACGCACTATCACGAGTTGAAACAATAACATGCCCGACACCATTAGATTTCACCGAGTTAGCAGAAAAACAAGACCAAGACGAAGAATTAAAAATACTTATAAATAAAGGAAAGTACCAGTTTAAGAAGATCGCCATTCCCAACTCAACTGCCATGCCCGTTACCTGCGAGATGACATCACGCACCGCTCGTCCATACCTGCCACTAGATTTCAGAAAAGTAGCATTCAGAGCTATTCACGACCTTAGTCACCCCGGCATAAGGGCGACAAGGAAACTAGTCACTGCTCGCTACTGGTGGCCCTCCATGAATAGTGACGTAAATGAGTGGACTCGAACATGCGATGCGTGCCAGCGTGCTAAGGTGCAACAACACACGAAGGCACCAATTGCTAGTTACCATCAAGCAAACAGACTGGAGCATGTAAACATAGATTTAATTGGTCCCTTACCAATCTCTGACGGCTACAGATATTTACTGACCATGATAGACAGGGCTACCAAGTGGCCCGAAGCACTCCCACTGGAAGACATAACCGCAGAAAGGGTCGCGAACGCATTCTATGAAGGTTGGATTGCGAGATTCGGTTGCCCAGTAACCATTACCGCAGACCAAGGAAGGCAATTTGAGTCCGACCTATTTAATAAATTAATGCAACGCATGGGAATTCATCGCACCCGCACCACTGCTTACCACCCGCAGTGTAACGGCGTTATAGAACGATGGCACCGCTCACTAAAAACATCACTCACCGCAAGACTCCAATCTACAACATGGTCACGCGAGCTACCCACAGTGCTGCTCGGACTACGCGGTTCGGTAAAAGAAGATTTAAACGCAAGTACAGCTGAACTCCTCTACGGCCTAACACTACGACTACCTGGAGAATTCTATGAAGAATCAACAAGACATCGCGACACAATATCAAACTTTATGAACAAGTTAAATGGAGCATTAAAGAAGGCCCAGGCGCAACGGAAATCAAATCTATCTCGAGCGACATTCATTCACGACGATCTATATAACTGTTCGCATGTTTACCTACGCGATGACGCATCGAGAAAACCTCTGACGCCGACCTACACTGGCCCGCATAAAGTGATTAGTCGTAATGACAAGTATTTTACTATACAGTTACGAAATAGAAGCACCAACATCACTGTTGACAGATCTTTATTCGCCTTCTTATTCGCAACAAGCCCCCCTAAAGTAAATTGCTTTATTTGGATTTACATCTGACAATAATATTTCTAACGGAGGATCAGGTTTTTTCGATCTAAAAGTATGTGATTTTACAAACTTCCACACAAGTTTACTATTTTTCCCGGCCTTCTGTAATTCATTTTTGTCGTACTGATTTTTCAGTTTTTTCAAAAGATTATTACAGAAGTTCCGATACCTTTTATAAGTTATAGAAAGTACTTTGTCATCAGGAGCTAGTTTCAATTTTAGATGCAGTCTGTCTCTATGCCTTATACATCGAACGAGACCAGGCGTGATCCAAGGTTTAATGCAACTATACTTTCTAGGCACAGTCTTAGTAAACGTATTTTTCACTATCGCAGATTGTAACGAATTTATGAAGTAATTTAACGAACTATTTGCATCGTCTGAATTATAAACCGGGTCAAGCTTAATACCGCGAATGTCATTCTCGAGATTAGTCATATTGACTTTAGTGTCTACGCATGCATATTTTTCTAGGTGAACTTATTTGTAGTGCTAGTAAAACAGCCTGATGATCGGTTATCGTAGAATTAGTAACTAGTGTTTTGGATGGATTTTTTGATTTTATAATGATGTGATCCAAGCATGAGCCACTCTGATACGTGGGGTGGTAGTGAGCTGGAAGAAGTCCATGGAATGAGCAAATGTTCAGATAGTTATGTACATTACTATCTGTTTTCCCGGAAGATTGCTTCCGGGAACACAGATGTTAATATCGCCCATAAGTATAATGTTTTTAAAAGATGATATTTTTTTTTAAATTTGTGTCCAGTGACTCTAAAAATCTATCTATGTTTTGTGAAGGAGGCCTATAAATAGCTATGGCTACCGTGTCGGGAATAATTTTAATTATTAAACAATTACTGTCTAAGGCTACTGACTCTTCTCTTACTGTTCTTAAATTATTTTTAATATAAACTACTAAACCATCGTTCTGGTTTATGTTTATGTCACTTCTGTAGGAGTAATAACCGTCAAGACATGGTAAGTTAACCATCTGTTTTGACAGCCAACACTCTGTTAAGACAATAATATCACAGCTTACGTCAAGATCCTGTAATAATACTTCAAAACCGTTCATGTTTCGACTTATGCTGCGAATATTTTGTGTTAGTAGGGTTAGTGTTTTGTCACCAGAAGGAAGAAGGTTTTTACAATCCTCAACATTACAAACTTTAGACTCTGACACAGAAAAACTATCTAGATCGCAAATTAGCTGAGTTGTCATGACAGCAGTTCCAAAAGAAAATAAAATAAAATAAAAATAAATGTAAGCTACCTATTTATCTGCTAATTAACTTAAGTGTCCGGTGACGCTCTTAGGCGCCTTCATAATCTATAGAGTTTATGTAATTCATTTCTGCATGTTTGCGGGCCGGGCAACTTACATCACCAGGTGGATGATCACATTTCCTCTTGAAGCGTTTACACGTTGCGCATAGAGGGGGAGAAGATTTGCTACTGCATTCCTTGAAGGAGTGTCCGCTCTCTCCACAGTGGTTGCAGGTAGGACTGGCTTCCCGGCAGAACTTGGCTGCGTGCCCAAACTGCTGGCAGTTGAAGCACCTGGTGACTATAGTGAAATCTCTCACTGGGCACGACGTCCAATTTATGAAAATTCGGCTTTGGTTAATGATAACCTTTCTTATGCTAGCCGGCAGTTCCAGGACATAGTTACAAGTTGAAAGGTCTCTCTTACCCGATTTATGGATTAGTTTGATGCACTCTAGGAAGGACTCGCGAGTTAAATTCGGCAACTTGTCTGATAGGTTCTGCTCGAAAATACAGTCAAATACCTCCTTTTCAGTAAGAGCGACGGGGACACCAATGACAGCAATCCGAGGTTGGCGTTTGGAAGGCTCTTCTATTTTTAGGCCAGACGATGCTAATTTTTCCGAGTTCTTAAGTTTTTCAATATCGCCTTTGTTCTCGGTGCTGATCAAAACGCCCCCATTTTTCACCTTTTTTAAGCCACGAACATGAAGCTTCAGTTGTTCTGGGGAGATGATCTTTTGAACAAGAGACTTGGTGTCGTCACTTGTTTGGGTTTTATCGCTGGGATAAATGGCGACTGATCTCAAATTTGCAGGACGGACGATGTCGGTATCCTTCTTAACCATGCCAGCATAAGAAGTATTTTCCGGCGGATTCATTTTTGTCTCTACGAGCTCTCTAAACTGCTGGAGAGAGTTCCCAACATTCTGCTGAGCCTGAAGGTGCTGGATTGTGGTATGGGCTAGGATAGTTTTTGTCTTCAATGATTGATATAAGACGGCCATTTGTGATGTCCCACTTTGGACCCTACGGCAAAAAGCGGAGACACGAAGCTTCTGGTCCGAGTTCATTTTCCCATCCCCGACAATAGCGCAAACTCCACCCAGGATTCATTTTTGAATCTCCGGGGTACTGATGACTTCAGTCGGCAATTCATTCTCCGTAGGTGCTGGTGGATTTGGGTAGCTAGGGGGTAATGGTTGGGTAGGCGTCTGTGGAGGACTTCTCTGTACTAGTTGGCTACGACCAAACGGGCTCGCTCCGGGGGTAGCCATACTACCAAAACACTATTTATAGTTTATAAAGATCTATTTAGTTCATCTTGTTTACGTACATAAGTCGGTTACAAAATCATTTTTTTACTGACATAGCAATATTATATTTATTTGTTGTAATTGTTTATTTCATTATAATCAAAACAGAACACACGTCCGCTTAGTCTCGCGACTCGTAAAGCGTGTCAGTCAAATAAAATAAATGTATTTAATTAATTGTGACATCATGTATTTATTTATTATTTTATAGGTAATCAATAACTCTTACACTATATGTTAACCAAAAAATGAGATTTTGAAAAAAAGTCTCCACATAATGTATTTTTTGTAGATTTTATTTACCTTATTTATGCTTAAAAAAAAATATTTTTTGTTCATAGTTCACGAAGAGATACAATCACAGTATGAATATAAAATATAGCTCACTACATCTAGTATTACCATAAAATTGTATTAATATCAAATGGTAGCAACAACCCAAAAAAAAAGAATTCTCATGACCATCCTGGCTAGTAAGAAATTTACATTTTATTAGTTGTGAAATCATCCAATGTTATCTCCCGGTCGTGCGCGGGAGATCTACTCCTATGTCTTTGGCTTGCATTCCAGGGCGCCAGGTTTTACTTTCAGAAGCAAACCCATGGCCCCAGTAAGCTCCTACCCTGCTGGGCCGCTATGGTTTTGCTGACATCTCTTTGAAGCTCGCATAAAACACTACGCACCGTCGACGGCTCAGTTCGAACGGTTACCAGACCGAGCCCGATGACCACTTGCCATTCCTACTCTAAAATAAACTACGGTACGGTACCGTGACGTGGGGAGACGCCAATGAAAGGCTTTGAATTGAACTTTACTAATTATATTCGTTCAAGCCTTAAATTATATTATTATATAAAATTAAATTCAATATTTTTGCATGTTGACAACTTCAGTCCTATTTAAATCTATATTCTTAATTCCCTATGCCTTATAAGGTCCATTACAATAAAGTTTCTACTTCCATTAATATGTGACCTTCGTTGTCGTCACAGTACCTACGGTAAAACTATTGGATCTAACTTCAGTTTATTTTCGTAAATATTCTTGGTATTTACGCAGTAATTAATTAAAATTCAACAATTTCCATGAATAGTTCTAAAACATTTGCTGATTTTATGATAGCGCCATCTATTGCTGAAAAGTTTAACCTTACCTAGCACACATCAGTGGCGTAGCGTGGGTTTCCGCCGCTTGGGGTCGACCAGAAATACGCCGCCCATTGTTATTTATTATGTTTAAGAACACCAGTATTAAGAACGACTGCAGGTATCCCGTCGGGACCACTAGCTTTATTCTTACGTACGTTTTTCTGATGGATACGAATATCCGACATACTCGTCACGTACGTACCCATCAGGAGAAACAGGGGGCGGTGCATCACCGGAATTCAGACGCGAAGATTCCGCAATAAGAAGGGCAATTATGTTTGCTTTCTCCTCAGCGGTGTGAGCCAGGGACCCGTTGGGTTTCAGCAGTGGCGGAGGTGAGGGACGGCAGAAGTTTGATGCACTCGAGTTTGCCTGGGACCAAAACGTTTTACTACCAACGGGGTTTGTTCCCTATTCGGCCAATGTGGTCAAACTGAGACCACCACACACCTTAAGAGTCACGTCACTTGCCTTGCGCATACGAGTGTTGGCCCAAGGTCGGTATGCGCGCACACACAGTGCCAAGTCATGGTTGAGCTTGGTCCGACATTGTGACATCATAGAATGAACTTGGATTAATAAAAAGCAATATACCTGCTGCAGCACGCAGGGTAGACTTAACATCGACGTCAAAATTTGCTTGGCACGTGCGTAACATTGCGCTCGCAATTTCGAATATCTAAGTTTTTTTGGCGTTTTCTGCCGCCTCCTTTCGTATGCCGCCTAGGGCCATGGCCCCCACCGCTCACCCTTCCCCAAGCTACGCCACTGGCACACACTGAAGCTTCTACCATGAGCTCATAATGTGATCTATTTTACGACCTAAACCGAACTGTTTGATCCTTTTTCGTACTACTGAAATTTTAACATATCGTGGTAAAGCTCCTGGCCACCTACCGAGCAATAGTTAAATTTATACAAATTTTGACAATCTTAATTCGCGTGATTGCTATTCAAAGCTAGATGGCGTCACTGAGAAATAGGATGACAGTTTTTCTAAGATATTTCTCCTGATAGCCGCTCTATTGTATCTCTTTAAATCTCTTTGATTTTATCTCTTTAAATCTCTTTGCTCACAAGTAACAAGTTTCGGATTTTGACTTTTGTTCGCTATGTCCTGTCTATTGGTAGTATAAATTTAATGTCTTTGGTATGCGCAAAGTTCAACTCAGGACTACTAAGGAGCTCAATGACTTGACGAACAATATCAAGGAAAGGATATTTGGGTAGGCTAAAGAAAATACTCAAATTGCCAGACGGTTACGAGAAAAAAAAGTAATCAACATAGTCCTCACATTCTGTTGGGGATTTATATGTGATTTCAGTAAAAGACTTATATAATAATATAAATGAAGTTCCGAGTAAATAAGTAACTTTTAAATCAAAGAGATTTAAAGAGATACAATAGAGCGGCTATCAGGAGAAATGTCTTAGAAAAACTGTCCTCCTATCTCTCAGTGACGCCATCTAGCATTGAATAGCAATCACGCGAATTAAATTTGTCAACATTTTTATAATTTTAACTATTGCTCGGTAGGTGGCCAGGGACTTTACCATGATATGTTAAAATGACAGTCGTACGAACGAAAAAGGATCCAACAGTTCGGTTTAGGTCGTAAAATAGATCACGTTAAGAACTCGTGGTAGAAGCTTCAGGGTGTGCCAGTGGCGTAGCTAGGAGAGGGGATCATGGCGGTGGGGGCCATGGCCGACGAAAGGAAGCGGCAGAAAGCGCCAATTTATTTATTTGCTGCAGCAGGTATATTGCTTTTTATTAATCCAACTTCATTCTCTGACGTAACAACGTCGGACCAAGCTCAACCATGACTGGGCACTGAGTGTGTTCACGCTGACGCGGTCAAACATGCCCATACCGACCTTGGGTCAACGCTCGTATGCGTAAGGCAAGTGACGTGACTCTAAGGTGTTGTGGAGGTCTCAGTTTGACCACATAGGCCGAATACAAACCCCGTTGGTAGTAAAGCGTTTTGGTCCCTGGCAAACTCGAGCGAATCGAACGTCTGCCGTCCCTCACCTCCACCACTGCTGAAACCCGACGGGTCCCTGGCTCACACCGCTGAGGAGAAAGCAAACTTAATTGCCTTTTTTATTGCGGAATCTTCGCGTCTGAATTCCGGTGACGCACGGTGCGTCCCATGTTTCTCCTCATTTGTACGTGACGAGTATGTCGGATGTTCGTATCCATCAGAAAGACGTACGTAAGAATAAAGCTAGTGGCCGCAACGGGATACCTGCAGTCGTTTTTAATACTGGTGTTCTTAAACATAATAAACAACAAAGGGCGGCGCATTTCTGGTCGACCCAAGTGGCGGAAAACCCACGCTACGCCACTGGTATGTGCTTGGTAAGGTTAAACTTTTCAGCAATAGATGGCGCTATCATAAAATCAGCAAATGTTTTAGAACTATTCATGGAAATTGTTGAATTTTAATTAATTACTGCGTAAATACCAAGAATATTTACGAAAATAAACCGAAGTTAGATCCAACAATTTTACCATAAGATTTGCAATAACGTAATGCGCAACTCAGAATATTTTCTCAGAAAACGATTTTCTTTTAGTGCCTAAAACGGATACAAACATGACTTGACGTGTAGGGTGTCATACCAGACTGAGCGACTTGTTACTACAAAGTAACAAGTTTCGGATTTTGACTTTTGTTCGCTATGTCCTGTCTATTGGTAGTATGTATTTAATGTCTTTGTTTTAAATACATTATATTTAAAAACATAAGAACAGAGAAAAAATATGTGTCACCACGACAGTCACCAATAAAAATTAAAAACAAAACTTGAAAACGGCCAGGCCAGCTATGAAACCTCTTTCTCCCCCGGAGGTTGAGTGGTCTACGCTCAACCAGAATCTTTGGTGTGAGATACCGGGAAATGGCATATCTTGCAGAATGCCACACGCTGTAATCATATCAGCTACACGACTGATTCCGTCCCGTCCTGGGTGAACCGCTGTCATTTTCATTGCCGCCATTTTAGAGGAGGGAGATTGTAATCTTTGATGAGCACTAGAGTGTCTTTTTCACAAAAAAAGAGATAGAGAGAGAGAGAGAGAGTGGCTTTGTGTAGGTGCGCCATTTCACCCGCTGCTGCAGCTCAGACACGTACTCTTTACTCCATCTCACCCAGAAATGTTGACGAAGTTGCTCTATTCTCTGATATCTGGGTAAGTAGTTCATGGAACGGTATTCAAAACCAGGCGTAGTTAGTATGCCTCACTTCAGCAATTGCACCAATGAATTAGAGATAATCGATAGAATGGTCGATACAGCCGTAGTTAAGGAAACTATTATCGCTGCAAGTGATGAATGTACAGAACTTTCTACACCATTCGCACCACTCGATCGAACTTCAAAACACGAGCTTAAATTAGCTCTTAGACGATTCAAAAACAGCAAAGCTCCCGGACCTGATGGTATCAAAGCCGATATATTCAAACTAGGTGGCATACCATGATTACGATATTCAAACGTATTATGGACTACATACTCGAGACGGGTTACTTTCCTAAATGATGGAAAATAAGTACTTGTGTTTTTCTGGATAAGGCGAGTAAAGATCACAGTGATCCGAAATCGTATAGACCCATCAGTCTACTCAATATAATGGGGAAATGGGCCGAAAGAATAATACTCAATCGCATCGAAACAGAGTTAAGCGACATAATACCCAACCACCAGCATGGGTTCACTAGAAACAGAGGCACTGCTACGCAAATCCTTCGTACAGGTAAATACATCGCCGACGCGCTGGATAAGGGCCATAGCGTCGCCATGATATCGACTGACCTCAGTAAAGTCTTCGATTCAATTAATCATAAAGGGCTCTGTCGGAAACTGATCGACGCTGGAGCACGCAACAATGTCGTAAAAATGATCGAAAACTATCTGAGCGACAGGACAACAAGAGGTAGCTTCAGAACCACCTTGGGAACGGAGCAACGTGTGCCACATGGGGTAACCCAAGGGTCAATACTCGGTCCAGCAATCTTCAACCTCTATGTGGCTGACCTGCCAAATGAAAGAATAGCAGGACAGATGCTGTCACAGTACGCTGACGACCTATGTATACTCAACGCAGCTGAAAAACCGGACCACGCTACGCGCCGAGCAGAGTGGGCCGCCATCGACATAATTGACTATTACAAAAAATGGGGCCTGAAATGTAATGTCGATAAGACGGAATGCATAATGTTCTCGCAGAAAAGACCAAGACTCAACAACTTAAACACAGGGTATCGCAATTATGTTCAAATACGTGATGAACGCATTACATTCAAACCAGAAATAAAATACCTCGGAGTCTGGTTAGACAAAAGGCTTTCGATGAATAAGCATGCCAAAGAAAACATTGAAAAGGCCAAGAGAGTCAGAGGAGCGCTACATTCAATTATTGGCTACCGCTCCAAGCTAAGCGTCGATGTCAAGCTACTTGTCATTCAAGCATGCTTACTGCCAGTGATAGACTACGGAGTAATACAATTACCACCGAAGTACAGCAAAACAAACCTGCTCAAGCTTGAGAGGCTATATAAAATGGCATTGAAGAGCGCCGCACAGTACCCAGACGCACTGACACTGATCTACTCTGGGAAATCTTACAACAAGACCCGTGGCACATTCGTGCGCATGATCTCCACGGCGACATGATAGAACGTTTAAAATCTCTGTCGATCGAGGGGCTACAAGAACAAGGCCCGGTGTACACGCGCTATGGACAGCACAATCCCTTTCTTTTCGCTACTAGAGTAGGTGACATCCAGTACATCAATAAAAAAGATAGGGACAAGCCACTCTTTAAACGACTGGCCCCCTTCTGACAGCGTAGGCTCTGACTGTAGAGTCATTTAATACAGTAATAAGCGGCTTGCCGCTGTGACTAACCCCCACTGCTTTATTGTTATCCTCACGTAAAATTATATAAGCACTAGAAATAGAGGAAACGACCAGGATAGGTTTCAAAAGCTCCTACTCTACGGACAAAATGAAACACGTTATTGTAAAAATGAAATATTTTAAGTGAAATGTAATATAAAACTAGTGTTTAATATTTCATTTGACGGTGCAGCCTCAAAGAGGTTTTATAGCTGGCCTGGCCGTTGACAAGTTTTGTTTTTTTAATTTTATTGGTGACTGTCGTGGTGACATATATATATTTTTTTTCTCTTCTTATGTTTTTAAATATAATGTAAAAATTACTTATTTACTCGAAATTTCCTTTATATTATTATATTTCAAGTCTTTTACTGAAATCATATAAATCCCCAACATATGGCCCTTCGAGCCGGATGCAATAACAACGAAACTCGGGTACCTGAATACTCGAACCAACAAGAAGAGCTTGGATGTGGTGAAGTTCAGTAACTGACGAGAAAATGACTGATAAGGAGGAGACGGAGCTGATTAGAAGGAGGGCAAGCTATAAGGGACGCTTAACAGCTTTCTGTAATCATATAAATGACTTGGAAGAGGCTTTAAATCCGTCGCAGGTAAGCGAACTGCAACTACGTTTAGGTAAAATGGAAAATTTATTTTCTTAGTATGACGAGGTCCAATTGAGATTAGAGTGCTTAACTGATGACAACGAAATTCAATTATTAGACCGAAACGAATTTGAGTCGATATATTATAAGATGGTCTCAAAAGCGCAAGATTTGCTTTCACGCAACACAAAGCCAACCAAGGATGATCTGTTTGATAGTTGTAACGATTCATCACGAGTGCGTAACCGACAGCTTGTCAAATTACCTACCATCCGACTGCCAAAGTTCTGTGGTACTTATGAAAAATGGTTGGAATTTCGAAATACGTTCTCTAGTTTAATTCACAATAATGATGAAATAGACGATATCAACAAATTACATTACCTCAGGGCTTCTCTCGAGGATGCGGCTGCTGTGGTAATAAAATCCATAGAATTCTCTGCACTAAATTATCCTGTTGCATGGGAAATATTATGCGAACGATATGACAATAAGTGGATATTAATACAAAATCATATAAACGCATTAATACTCATCGAACCAATCAAAAGAGAAACATCTATTGCTGTAAAACACATTATTGATACTGTTAACAAGAACTTGCGTTCATTAGAATCTTTAGGAGAACCAATAAAACATTGGGACTCAATTTTAATACAAATGATCACGCATAAATTAGATCCTAAAACTTTCCGTGAGTGGGAAGAATTTAAAGGTGGCATAGATAAAAATAAGTCAATAACTTTAGATAATTTTCTTGTTTTTTTTTTTGCGAAATCGTTCAGATCTACTTGAAACCATCGAAAGGTCGCAAAACAACAACAGTAGCACTTCTTATCCTAAAATTCATAAACAGGAAAGCGTGGTATCTGTAACCAATACATCAAATAGTCGACCTAACAGTAGCACTAACATTGGTACTAACGCTCCTAAATCGTGTCCAAAATGTCAAGGTGAACACATGCTTGGTAACTGTTCCCAGTTTCTTGGACTCACTAACGAACAGAGGTTAGAATTGCTACCACAATATAAAATATGTTATAATTGAATCCGCACAGGCCACTATGCGAATCATTGTAAATTCATTGGTTGCAAGGTGTGTAAGCGCAAGCACAACACACTTGTTCATATCACAGATGCGAAAGCCAAGTCATCTAACACTAAACCATCCTCATCATCTAGTAGCGAACGCGATAACGCTGCTGTCGCTTCTACTGAACAGTTGCCTACAACTAACGTTACGTTATCCGCACAAGTAACGACTAATGTACGAAACAAAGGTGAAGTACTTCTGGCCACATCGTTAATAAAACTTATAGATAGCAAAAACCGTGAACATCTCGGTCGTGCAATTCTGGACAGTGGTAAGTGCGTCGTGCCTAATTACAGAAAGATTATGTAATTTATTAAAATTACCTACGATTAAAGTTAATGAGTCACTAATGGGTATCAATAATTCTAAGTCTTTGATCGGTAAAATGTGTTGCGTTCCGATAGCATCATTGAACGAAAACTTTTCGACCACTATTAATTGTTTTGTGCTTCCTTCTATTACAGATCAAGTACCTTGTCGTCAATTGAATCTTAATGATTTAAATATTCCGAGTAATTTGTGCCTAGCTGACCCATATTTTTATATTTCGTCTTCTGTTGATTTAATCATAGGAGCTTTTGGGATCTTATGGGCACAGAGAAAATAAGCGTAGGTTTTGGAAAACCGGTACTATTTGAAACTAGACTAGGGTGGATAGCTTCAGGTCCCATGCTACATAGCAGCCAAGTACCGTGTTCTTTTCCTATGTTTTGTAATTTTGCAAACATAAATCATACCAAACCTAGCGTTGCTCAAGATATCTCTAGTACTGATGATATTCAAAACCTTTTAATGCGTTTTTGGCAACTCGAGGAAGTTGGCCTTCAGTCATCAGTCTTATCTCGAGAAGAACTAATGTGTGAAGAACATTTCTCACAAAATACAACGCGTCTCAAAGATGGCCGTTTCTGTGTGAGGTTACCGTTAAAGCAATCTCCAGATAGCTTAGGTGATTCTTTTCAAAGAGCAAAACACTGTCTGCTTTCACTTGAGCGCAGGCATAAGGGTCAATCATTATTTAAAGAACGCTATTATGATTTTATAAAAGAATACATAGAGTTACAACACATGTCTAAATGTGTACCAGATTCGAATAAAAAAGCTTATTTTATTCCTCACCACGGTGTTGTTAGGGAAAGTAGCTCAACTACTAAACTCAGGGTAATTTTTAATGCGAGTAGTCCCACTACGTCTGGTGTATCACTAAACAATTTACAAATGGTGGGTCCGACTGTACAAGATGATTTGGTGTCAATTCTTCTCCGATTTAGGAAATACAAATACGTTATCTCCGCAGATGTAGAGAAGATGTACCGCCAAATATTAGTGCATCCAGAGGACAGGTATTTACAGCAGATTCTTTGGCGAGATGACCCCTCAAAACTTATGGAGGCATATCAATTAAATACAATTACGTATGGTACCGCTAGCACACCATATCTTGCCACTAGGTGCTTTAAACAATTAGGACTTGATTGCAGTGATAGTAAAATTGCTACCATCATAAAACATGATTTTTATGTTTACGATTTACTATCAGGAGGGGATACCATTGAAGAAGTTCTTGATATTCGCCAGAAGGCAAGATCAGAGTTGGCTTCGGCTGGTCTGCCATTACGTAAATGGAAATATAACAGTTTGCATGTAGTGTCTGATACAGAACACTCTTCATTAAGTTTGAACATTGGTTCAATAGAACCCTGTAAAACCTTAGGGCTTCATTGGAATACAGAGCATGATACATTATGTTTTTCAATTAATCTTAACATTTCTAATGCAATGACAAAACGCGGGATTCTTTCTACGATTTCTCAGATTTTTGATCCACTCGGTCTATTAGCTCCTTGCATTATTACTATGAAAACTATTATGCAAAAACTGTGGCTGCATAAAGCTGCATAAATTGGGGTGGGACGATCAGTTGCCGTCAGATATAATAAAGGTTTGGTCCAATGCAATACGTAACTTATCAATGTTAAATGAACTACGTATTCCACGTATTGTATTATGTGATTCACATAAAACTATAGACCTGCACATATTTAGTGATGCATCACAAATCGCGTACGGTGCATGTGTGTATCTCCAAAGTACTAACAATGACGGAAGCAAGGTTTTGGTTCGTCTACTCACAGCCAAAAGTCGAGTGGCTCCAATTAAACCAACGACAACACCGCGCTTAGAGTTGTGTGCAGTGTTAGTTGGTGTTCGACTGTACGAAAAAGTGATGTATGCTCTCCGCGCTCAAATAAGAAATATTACTTTTTGGTCTGATTCGACAGTTGTATTGGGCTGGCTTAAGATGACACCAAGCAAATTGCAACCATTTGTCCGCAACCGTATTGCAGAGATTTTGGAAAAGACATCTGCATGCACCTGGAGGCATGTACCCACTAATTTAAATCCTGCTGATTATATATCACGCGGAATAGATGTAAGTCTTTTACAATCTTTAGATTTATGGTGGTCAGGTCCTGAATTCTTGAAATATGATATCTCTAGATGGCCTAGTAACCCAACAGTAACAAAGGATCTCCCTGAATTGCGATCTGAAGTTGTCTTACTGGTTACTCATGCTAATCCACGACCAGTTGTTGAATTTAATAGATTTTCTAATTTCAACTCGCTCAAACGGTCAGTGGCATATGCATTAAGATTTATTAAAATGCACGTTAAAAACAACCACCTGCAACTCAATTCCTTACTACGGACGAATTGAAGCAGTCGTTACATTTTATTATAAGACTATCGCAAATAGATTCTTTCCCAGAATACGCGATGTTACAAAACAAGAAAGATTTGCCAAATAAAAGTCCACTAAATAAGTTTAAAGTTTTCTTAGATGAAAACCAATTAATGCGTGTAGGAGGTCGTCTCAGCAATTCACAATTCAGTTATGACGTAAAACATCCGTTATTATTACAGTCCACTCATATTGTCACAAAACTGTTATTTGAGTATATGCACAAAAAGCTCATGCACGCAGGGCCGAACTTATTGCTAGCGTCTATTAGAGAACATTTTTGGCCGATTGGCAGGAAATGTTTAGCTAAATCAGTTTATCTTAAATGCATTTTGTGCTGTCGTCTGAAAGGACAGACAGTCTCTCCTATCATGGGTGATTTGCCACAGCAGCGGTTGACTCCCGGAGGCTTTCCCTTTGAAACCTTTGGCGTCGATTATGCTGGACCCATAATGTCAGCAAGTAGGCAAGGTCGCGGCTGCCGCCTCACCAAAGTTTATATTATTCTTTTTGTATGCTTTACGACTAAAGCAGTACATATCGAGTTGGCAGGTGATTTAACAAGTAATAATTTTTTATCAGTACTTCGTAGATTTATTTCGAGAAGAGGTAAGCCTAAGCACATCTACTCTGACAATGGGACCTCGTTTATTGGAGCACGTAACGAAATTAGTAAATTTATAAAAAGTAGTTGCAGGTCGTTATCTAGTGACTTAGCAAATGAAGATATAAACTTTCATTTTATTCCTCCTCACTCTCCTCACTTTGGAGGTCTTTGGGAGGCCTGTATTAAATCTACCAAATACCACTTAAGACGAGTACTGAGCAATTCAAATCTTACTTTTGAAGAGCTGAACACTGTGTTAGTTCAAATAGAAGCATTATTGAACTCTCGCCCACTTACACCACTTTCATCAGACCCCAGTGACCTGTCACCACTCACGCCTGGACACTTTATAATAGGACGGCCACTTACAGCACTACCTACGCCTGGTCTTGAAAACCGTTCCATGAACTACTTATCCAGGTATCAGAGAATACAGCAACTTCGTCAACATTTCTGGGTGAGATGGAGTAAAGAGTACGTGTCGGAGCTGCAGCAGCGGGTGAAATGGCGCACCTACACAAAGCCACTCTCTCTCTCTCTCTATCTCTTTTTTTGTGAAAAAGACACTCTAGTGCTCATCAAAGATTACAATCTCCCTCCTCTAAAATGGCGGCAATGAAAATGACAGCGGTTCACCCAGGACGGGACGGAATCAGTCGTGTAGCTGATATGATTACAGCGTGTGGCATTCTGCAAGATATGCCATTTCCCGGTATCTCACACCAAAGATTCTGGTTGAGAGTAGACCACTCAACCCCCGGGGGCATGTTTAATATTTCATTTGACGGTGCAGCCTCAAAGAGGTTTTATAGCTGGCCTGGCCGTTGACAAGTTTTGTTTTTTTAATTTTATTGGTGACTGTCGTGGTGACATATATATATATATTTTTTTCTGTTTTTATGTTTTTAAATATAATAAAAAATTACTTATTTACTCGAAATTTCCTTTATATTATTATATTTCAAGTCTTTTACTGAAATCACATAAATCCACAACAACTAGAGAAATAAATAAATTCTGATTCTGATTCTGATTCGTAGGTAGTGCTGTAAGTGGCCATCCTATTATAAAGTGTCCAGGTGTGAGTGGTGACAGGTCACTGGGGTCTGATGAAAGTAGTGTAAGTAGGCATGAGTTCAATAATGTTTCTATTGGAACTAACACAGTGTTCAGCTCTTCAAAAGTAAGATTAGAATTGCCCAGTACTTAGTCTTAAGTGGTATTTGGTAGATTTAATACAGGCCTCCCAAAGATCACCAAAGTGAGGAGAGTGAGGAGGAATAAAATGAAAGTTTATGTCTTTATTTGCTAAGTCACGAGATACGACCTGCAACTACTTTTTATAAATTTACTAATTTCGTTACATGCTCCAATAAACGAGGTCCCATTGTCAGAGTAGATGTGCTTAGGCTTACCTCTTCTCGAAATAAATCTATAAAGAACTGATAAAAAATTATTACTTGTTAAATCACCTGCCAACTAGACATGTACTGCTTTAGTCGTAAAGCATACGAAAAGAACAATATAAACTTTGTTGAGGCGGCAGCCGCGACCTTGCCTACTTGCTGACATTATAGGTCCAGCATAATCAACGCCAACGGTTTCAAAGGGAAAGCCTCCGGGAGCCAACCGCTGCTGTGGCAAATCAGCCATGACAGGAGAGACTGTCTGTACTTTTAGACGACAGCTCAAAATGCATTTACGATAAACTGATTTAGCTAAAAATTTCGCCAATCGGCCAGAAATGTTCTCTATTAGATGCTAGCAATAAGTTCGGCCCTGCGTGCATGAGTTTTTTGTGCATATACTCAAATAACAGTTTTGTGACAATATGAGTGGACTGTAATAATAACGGATGTTTACGTCATAACTGAATTGTGAATTGCTGAGACGACCTCCTACACGCATTAATTGCAATTACCTTTTGATTTGAATGGAGAGTTTTAATTTTAAGCTTATTGTTACGCCATATCTCCGAGAAAATAACAAGTAGCACGTAATAATTAAAACGCATTGCTGTTCAAAAGATCTAGAATGGTTGTGCGTAGCCAGGCTTAGAAAAATCTCGAAACATCCACAAAGCAAATACCACTAGTACCTAGTTGGGTTTTGTTTTTTAACGTGCATTTTAATCAATCAATCAATCAAAATCATTTATTTCAAATAGACCATTTGCAGGCACTTTCGAATAGTCAAATGTCGGTCAGTCCAAGAAAAGTGAAGCTAAATTGCACGTTCCAAAACGTAGGTCTCTATGGAGAAGAACGTGCAAGAAACTCCATGGACACTCTTTTTAAAATATATTATGAGTTACATAGATCTTGGTTACATATTTCTTGTCGCTTCTAATATGTGAGCACAATGTAGGTAGATACGTAATAATAATAAGTTATTATTCTTTTTATTAAATGTAATTAAAAATAGAAACCGAATTAAGCCACTGGCAGCCAAGAGATGACCAGTCTCAACCGATGGCACCCGTTCACGGGAATGATACGTGCATCAGCCCCACTCAGCTCAACCATTTTAAAGGGAACCGAATGACCCAAAAACACGTGCCACCACCAGCAAGACATTTGGGTGAGCATGACAAACTCTCAAATGCCATGCTCGTAATGTCAAACAAGTTGTAACCTAATAAAGATGCTCCATGGTGCTTCACATTCACAAAAACTTGAAAAAAAAAAGTGCTTCTACATTATACAATGCTATTTAGTTTCCAATTAAAAAAGGTACTAAATTATCATAAGCTCTATTGAAATAAACAAATAAATAAAAAATACATTTCGAAAGCAAAAAATACAAAAAGGGGAATAGTATCTCTTCCAATATTTAGAAATATATTTATTTAAATATAAAAAAAAAACTGATTTGAAGGTAAAAGTGGCTGTAGTTGTGGAGCAGGACCAGCATTTAGCCAAGCATTTTTGTCAAGGAGATAATCTTCCAGTTTATAATATGCTTTTCTACATAGTGTGCGTTTAATACATGTTTTAAATTTGGACTCATTTAGTTGTAGAATCTCAATTGGTATTTTATTATAAAATTTTACACAGTACCCCATGAAAGAGCTACGTACTTTAGCCAATCTGAATCGAGGTTGATCTAATTTGTTCCTATTCCTAGTATTAAAATTGTGCCTGTCACTTATCTTAGTAAAAAGATGAATATTTTTCCGAACATACATGATGTTTTCATAAATGTATTGACAAGGGAACGTCAGGATGTTTATTTCTTTAAATAGTTCCCTAAGAGAATCGCGTCTGCGAAGATTATCTATGGCTCTGATAGCTCTTTTCTGCAGCCCGTCCCCATAGTAAAATTCCGTAAGACATGATACTATGAAAGTAACTAAAATAGACTAATCTCGCAGTATCTACATCAGTTAATTGGTGGATTTTTCTGACAGCATATGCTGCTGAACTAAGCCGTCCTGCCAGAGATGTTAAATGAGGACCCCATTGTAGCCTCGAGTCAAGCGTGATCCCTAGGAAAACCGTACTCTCGACGAACTCGATTTTCTCCTTGTTCAATACTATGGCGGAATAATTGCTTCTAACATTCGGTAACGCAAATCTTATGCACTTAGTTTTTTTTTTCCATTCAATACTAAATTATTAACAGTAAACCAGTTTTGGACTTGCTGTAGAGCATTAATTACGTCATCAAGGTTTATGGAACGTCTATTGATTTTAAAAATTAGCGACGTATCGTCAGCAAACAATACCATATGTGGTTGTTTTTTTAATAGATGCGGTAGATCATTTATATATACTAAAAAGAGGAAAGGACCCAATATTGAGCCTTGCGGTACACCCATTTTGAATTTCAAACCCGGAGAATTGACACCATTTATCTGAACTTGCTGTTGCCTGTCAATTAAGTAAGATTTTACCAAGCTGAGTGCAAGTTTACCTAGCCCATAATGTTTAATAATCTTAATGCGTATGCCACTGACCGTTTGAGCGAGTTGAAATTAGAAAATCTATTAAATTCAACAACTGGTCGTGGATTTGCATGAGTAACCAGTAGGACAACTTCAGATCGGATTTCAGGGAGATCCTTTGTTACTGTTGGGTTACTAGGCCATCTAGAGACATCATATTTCAAGAATTCAGGACTTGACCACCATAAATCTAAAGATTGTAAAAGACTTACATCTATTCCGCGTGATATATAATCAGCAGGATTTAAATTAGTGGGTACATGCCTCCAGGTGCATGCAGGTGTCTTTTCCAAAATCTCTGCAACACGGTTGCGGACAAATGGTTGCAATTTGCTTGGTGTCATCTTAAGCCAGCCCAATACAACTGTCGAATCAGACCAAAAAGTGATATTTCTTATTTGAGCGCGGAGAGCATACGTCACTTTTTCGTACAGTCGAACACCAACTAACACTGCACACAACTCTAAGCGCGGTATTGTCGTTGGTTTAATTGGAGCCATTCGACTTTTGGCTGTAAGTAAACGAACCAAAACCTTACTTCCGTCATTATTAGTACTTTGGAGATACACACATGCACCGTACGCGATTTGTGATGCATCACTAAATATGTGCAGGTCTATAGTTTTATGTGAATCACATAATACAATACGTGGAATACGTAGTTCATTTAACATTGATAAGTTACGTATTGCATTGGACCAAACCTTTATTATATCTGACGGCAACTGATCGTCCCACCCCAATTTATTTTTATGTGAATCACATAATACAATACGTGAAATAGTTACGTAGTTTATTTAACATTGATAAGTTACGTATTGCATTGGACCAAACCTTTATCTGACGGAAACTGATCGTCCCACCCCAATTTATGCAGCCACAGTTTTTGCATGATAGTTTTCATAGTAATAATGCAAGGAGCTAATAGACCGAGTGGATCAAAAATCTGAGAAATCGTAGAAAGAATCCCGTGTTTTGTCATTACATTAGAAATGATATGATTAATTGAAAAACATAATGTATCATGCTCTGTATTCCAATGAAGCCCTAAAGTTTTACAGGGTTCTATTGAACCAATGTTCAAACTTAATGAAGAGTGTTCTGTATCAGACACTACATGCAAACTGTTATATTTCCATTTACGTAATGGCAGACCAGCCGAAGCCAACTCTGATGTTACCTTCTGGCGAATATCAAGGACTTCTTCAATGGTATCCCCTCCTGATAGTAAATCGTAAACATAAAAATCATGTTTTATGATGGTAGCAATTTTACTATCACTGCAATCAAGTCCTAATTGTTTAAGCACCTAGTGTCAAGATATGGTGTGCTAGCGGTACCATACGTAATTGTATTTAATTGATATGCCTCCATAGGTTTTGAGGGGTCATCTCGCCAAAGAATCTGCTGTAAATACCTGTCCTCTGGATGCACTAATATTTGGCGGTACATCTTCTCTACATCTGCGGAGATAACGTATTTGTATTTCCTAAATCGGAGAAGAATTGACACCAAATCATCTTGTACGGTCGGACCCACCATTTGTAAATTATTTAGTGATACACCAGACGTAGTGGGGCTACTTGCATTAAAAACTACCCTGAGTTTAGTAGTTGAGCTACTTTCCCTTACAACACCGTGATGAGGAATAAAATAAGCGTTTTTATGCGAATCTGGTATACATTTAGACATGTGTTGTAACTCTATGTATTCTTTCATAAAATCATAATAGCGTTCTTTAAATAATGATTGACCCTTATGCCTGCGCTCAAGTGAAAGCAGACAGTGTTTTGCTCTTTGAAAAGAATCACCTAAACTATCTGGAGATTGCTTTAACGGTAACCTCACACAGAAACGGCCATCTTTGAGACGCGTTGTATTTTGTGAGAAATGTTCTTCACACATTAGTTCTTCTCGAGATAAGACTGATGACTGAAGGCCAACTTCCTCGAGTTGCCAAAAACGCATTAAAAGGTTTTGAATATCATCAGTACTAGAGATATCTTGAGCAACGCTAGGTTTGGTATGATTTATGTTTGCAAAATTACAAAACATAGGAAAAGAACACGGTACTTGGCTGCTATGTAGCATGGGACCTGAAGCTATCCACCCTAGTCTAGTTTCAAATAGTACCGGTTTTCCAAAACCTACGCTTATTTTCTCTGTGCCCATAAGATCCCAAAAGCTCCTATGATTAAATCAACAGAAGACGAAATATAAAAATATGGGTCAGCTAGGCACAAATTACTCGGAATATTTAAATCATTAAGATTCAATTGACGACAAGGCAATTGATATGTAATAGAAGGAAGCACAAAACAATTAATAGTGGTCGAAAAGTTTTCGTTCAATGATGCTATCGGAACGCAACACATTTTACCGATCAAAGACTTAGAATTATTGATACCCATTAGTGACTGAACTTTAATCGTGGGTAATTTTAATAAATTACATAATCTTTCTGTAATTAGGCACGACGCACTACCACTGTCCAGAATTGCACGACCGAGATGTTCAAGGTTTTTGCTATCAATAAGTTTTATTAACGATGTGGCCAGAAGTACTTCACCTTTGTTTTGTACATTAATCGTTACATGTGCCGATAATGTAACGTTAGTTGTAGGCAACTGTTCAGTAGACGTGACAGCAGTGTTATTGCGTTCGCTAATAGGAGATGAGGATGGTTTAGTGTTAGATGACTTGGCTTTCGCATCTGTGATATGAACAAGTGTGTTGTGCTTGCGCTTACACACCTTGCAACCAATGGATTTACAATGATTCGCATAGTGGCCTGTGCGGATTCAATTATAACATATTTTATATTGTGGTAGCAATTCTAAAGGATCTAATCTTTTTATCTCTCAAATTAAACGAAGATTGTAACGATATAAACGGATTTATTTTATAAAAGTTCGGTTCAACCGTCAAATCAAGGTGTACATTACCCCAGCTGGAAAGTTGCACGTAGAGCGATATGAGTGGAACGTATAATTAGTGCGTCATCTGGTGTAGATGTGCGCCGCATATAAAATTAGTGCACCTTGTCGTTTTGGAAAAAAAATGGAAAAAACGATTCCAGCTGGAGTAACGTTACCCCAGCAAGAAAATTTTTAAAAACTAATCGGAGAGAAAAAAATTGTATATGAGTAGATAGCTTATGCTTGTGCAAAGATGTGCCCCAAAAATATAATCGGTGCGTGTTCAGGTTTTCGAGATATTGCAATTCCTGCTGGAGTAACGTTTTGCAGAATCATGTATCTCTAAAACTATTGTATGTGCGGCTGTACTATAAACATACACGGGTAGCTCTTGGTATGTGCGTATATGTGACAGAATTAGATTTATAGAAATATTTCTAATTCTCGAGTAATTGCACTTTTTTGAAAAATCGATAAAATATCACAGCGCTTTAATGAGAAAACTAGTGAGCTGTCTGAAAACAGTTGTTGTCCAAGTTGTTATTCTGCAATCGTTAACGCTGTCGAAAAGTGATGAAACGTATGTGAATGACGTCATCTCAACGTAAAGTCGCGTAGTCAGAACAAAAGAATAGACAATTCGTAGCCAAGTTCACATCGTTCAAAATCGTTTCTACAATATTTAACGCTACTTCCTTTGTTATACAAACGCTACCTTGTAGAACGAGCGACTGACTCAGGCGCGTCAACATGGCTACCAACTTATCGTTTTCTACAATTGCTGTCATCGAGGCGTTACCGATTAGAGAACGGAATTCGATTGTAGCTTGGCTAGGGGGGCTGGACTCTGTAATCATTGTGACTTCACTTGATTATACGCACTAATCATTGGTGTACACCTTCACATCTTGGATTGAGCCAGTTTCTTGTATGTTGACCTTAAACTTAGTGCACCGTCGTCTCGACTCATAGCAATATTATTCAATAACACATGCATGTGCGCTTTTGAAACTGATATGTGCTTATAGTAAACGTCTAGCGGGACTGAATACCGTTTTCAGACAGCTCACTAGTTTTCTCATTAAAGCGCTGTGATATTTTATCGATTTTTCAAAAAAGTGCAATTATTCGAGAATTAGAAATATTTCTATAAATCTAATTCTGTCACATATACGCACATACCAAGAGCTACCCGTGTATGTTTATAGTACAGCCGCACATACAATAGTTTTAGAGATACACGATTCTGCAAAACGTTACTCCAGCAGGAATTGCAATATCTCGAAAACCTGAACACGCACCGATTATATTTTTGGGGCACATCTTTGCACAAGCATAAGCTATCTACTCATATACAATTTTTTTCTCTCCGATTAGTTTTTAAAAATTTTCTTGCTGGGGTAACGTTACTCCAGCTGGAATCGTTTTTTCCATTTTTTTTCCAAAACGACAAGGTGCACTAATTTTATATGCGGCGCACATCTACACCAGATGACGCACTAATTATACGTTCCACTCATATCGCTCTACGTGCAACTTTCCAGCTGGGGTAATGTGTAACACCAAATCAAGAATGATTACATTTCACCTCGCCTTAAGCGTCAAAACTGTCATACAAAAGTGCTGCCATATTTAACTCTTGATTCGATACAATTTAAATAATCGATTTAATATTCGACTAGATTTATGACAACTACTATTTTAATTTGCTTTTACCTTAAATATATAAACATTGTATTCGTGGTTACATTCTAGCTAGAATATTATTAAAATACCCACATCTTAGCTAATTAACCTTACAACTCGGCCATCCTGTGTAAGTGAGTCCTTTCACTTGTTTAATTAATTAGACAACATAATAAAATTATAAAACAAAACATAGGTAATAACTTGATTATCTATACATACATACTTCTATATATAATTTAAAATTGTCAATAATAATTCATATTGCAAGGTAATTTCTTTACTTTACAGTTCAAATAATATTTAAAAATCTCATCACAATCAAATTTTCAGCGTTTTTACATTCATGTTACATCTAAGTTTATCTCATTTCAGCTCATTTTTATGGTCATCTGTGCGGCACCGTTATCTTGGTAGGTACTTAGTCGTCTGTTTCGCATCCCGTCGGCGATTTTTTTTATTGCCAACTGTTCATTTATGGGCCTTAAAATCTCGTTTGCTCCCTCATTTGAATTCGCCTGCGAGATTGTAAGGCTCACAAAAAGGTCTTCAATCTTTTCACCGTATTGTGGAATCGATAATCCTTCCTGTGTAATATTATTTAATTGAGTTAACAATGAAATTGCTGACTTTTTTGGCAGCAAATATTGTTTTATATCGTGAATTAAATCACTGCAAGATGCATAACTAGATTTTAGTTTTAATTTTGCATTTCTAGTTAACCTAGTCTTAAGCACAAATGTAATTAAATGATTTTTACAATCCTTATTTTTAAGAAAACTTTCGTACATCTCTATTCCTTCAATAATTTTTTCCATCGTCTCGTCTTTATCGTCCATCACCGGCACTAAGGTAGCAGCCGTCTTAAAATTAAATGTTTCCATTTTTGCTACAAAGTATACCGCCTCTTTAGAACTTGTCACCGGTAAACCTTTATTCCGTATTACTTGGTGCGTATGAAATTATTTTATCATATATTAACAATATTTCATCAGTTAGACATTCCTTAACGCGTACTGATATATAATTAGGACTGTTTTCCTGCTCACTTGCAAGGATAATTAACTGCTTAAATTCCTCATAATATTGTTTCGCTAATGCTAGTTTACTTAACGTAGTATCCCTATATTTTTCTCTCCCTTCACTTCCCAATTTTCTTAGATCTATTTGTATGTTTTCTAATTTAGTGTATATATTTCCTAATTGCAGTTCCATAGGATACTAATGCTTACAAAAATAAAAATAATATACGTATGTACGTATGCTACCAAGACTAAATTGTAATTATATTAAACTTTAATTTGACTTCGCGAAGACGCTTAGCACTTTCTAACACTTTCACTGTACTCACTCGTTTTGAGGTTCGATGCCGGCTTCAACACCTCCGGAAAACATATCTCTCCCAGCAGTAGCCTTCTTAGTAGACAGTCTGGACACCATTCGCCTCAAAAATTCGTTGCTAATCTGGCGACGTATCTACTTCTGCTGATTCCTCCTGTATCGGCTCCACATCAGGTACAGCACGCCCGCAGCTACAGCAACCAAAATAATACTCAAGAGTATGGTATTAACTTGCAATGTCGTGTGTTGTTCCGATTCTTGAATACTCGCATGGTTTTGCCCACTTTTTGCGATTATAATTTCCTTTTCTTCTTGTTTCGAATAAGTTTTTCCCATTGCGATTTTTTTTTCCAAACTTTTCCGAACTTTATCGTAATAATTGCAGTTATTTACTTGGACGCGCTATTGTCTTCACACAGAACCAATTGCGAACCATTGTATCACCCACAGGGCCTCAGTGCCTACGTGCAAGAATGTGCTGTATACGCAAAATGCCCGTGCCCGACACGGCACAGCTGGCAGGGTCGCCATGTATTGTGGCGGGGACTTTTAGTGAAATAATACACGAGTGTTTTATTCAGCGTCCCGTTTATTACTGTCAATACTTACTTACTACAACAAACTCATCACCACACCACAGAACAGAATGGTTCGTGGTACGAACTAATCTATGAACACACTAGTAGAAAGAGATAGACAGCGTTCTTGCGTCGTCACACCCAAGAATCTTTTAAACTATCTGGATTGATTACGTCAACCTCAAAAATGTACTGAAGATTACGATAAAAGAACGTCCTTTTTTTTATTTTATTTTTTTGTAGAATATTCCATAATGTGGGATGTCGTTAGATAGGTCTTTCAAAAATATTGCGAGTGTGTGAAAACTATTTAGCAATTTAGGGATCCTATTGTGAATTATAAATATAGTTTTTTACCTGACGCTAGTTTTCAATTGAACCTTATTGAGTTAACAGATGAAAACTAGTTTATTTATTTATTTCCACACTGATAAGGTGTAATTTGTTAAGCTTAAAATAAAGAAAAAACAGATTAAATAAAGTAACACTTATAGGTATTTCACCTAGTATGTTTCAGTACGTTTGCTATTACTATCTTTGTCTTGGACGGCTTAATAATCTCACTTTACTCAGATTTCTATAAACACACTTGTTTTAAGCTATTGCATAGCTTCTATCGCGGGCCTTGAGCGTGGAGACCGAATCCAGAAATTCCGTAACGAAAATAACCTAACAGGCAGGTTCTGCGTGGCAGAATTAGTAAAGATAGATCCTTAATTTCGTCACTCATTGCAAAGTCCAAATAGCTGACTTAGAAACTTGTCCGATACAGATGCAAGGCGACCTGAGTTCGAGTCCCCAGTCCCGCCAAGCTTTTTGCATTTTTTAATCAAGTTTTTGGCCAACTGTTTAACTTTGGGGTACTGTGTTTGCTTTTGACTATTTGCTATGTCACTGAAAAGAACTCCTCCATATACTTCTAAGGGCAATTCCAAGATGGATACTAACCATAGTAACCATAGTCCAGCACCAGCCTCTGACACCGATAACGAGAGCTCAAGTCAGGTTCACGCCAGAAATCGGCCTCGTAAGCGTTCTTTTGACCACGAACTGACTGTAACCTTATCAGACACCAAGAAAACCCTTGAAACTTTTAAATTACAACAGGGGCCGTATTATGACCTCTTAAAACCATCATGTTTTCGGTGTGAAAAAGAGACGGAGCTATACAGGACGAATAGCATTATCCTTTTCTCACACAGAAAACATGATGGTTTTAAGATGTCATAATACGGCCGCAGAACTCCATACAGGAAAGTATTAATGGGATCCAGAAACAAAACAGCGAAATCGAAAAATCCATAAAATTCATGGAAAAACATTATGAGGAAATGAAAGACAAACTTATTTTCATGGAAACTGAGAGACGTACACATTTAGCCTACATACAAACACTTGAGCTGAAAGTGGAAATCCTTGAGAGGTCTCAAAAGCAAACCAGCATTGAGATTAGGAATATTCCTGTCCAAAAAAGGGAAACAAAGGAGGATTTACTGAAGATTGTGTCAAGGGTAGGACTGGCAACCAAAGTAGCTGTTAATAAAGCTTACATTAGAGATGTCTTTCGCATAAATGCTGACAAAGGTGGAAGTAGACCAATCACAGTGGAATTTTCATCAGTAGTATTAAAAGAACGGACTTTAACTTTAACTTCCGTGAAAAAACATAATCAGGCAAATAAAAGCACCACATTAAATACATCTCATTTGGAACTCGACGGACGCCTTCAACCAATATATCTCACTGAATATCTTACCCAAAAGGCAAGAAGACTGTTTTACCTGGCTAGGGAGTTTGGTAAGCAGAATAGCTACCAGTTTTGCTGGACTACTCATAGGAAGATTTTGCTCCGCCCGAAAAAAAAGAGTTGTATGCCTTTATCTTTTGCGTTTGTATCTTTTTCTTATCTGCTGCATTTTATTAATTCATTTTTGTTCAAAGTACACATATTGCCATGTCATATTTCACAAATTTATAAATTTCACACATTTTGTATCTCAAGTACCCCAAGCACTAACTCTATCAATCTATAACACTAAACATAATACACTATCACTGCTTACAAAATCACAAAACTGTTCCCGTAAAATACTTAGAGGATTTACCTAAAACAATGTTCTAGTACGATACTATTTTGTAACACATGTAATTATGAGAAACAATTATCTACTATACTTGCACATTAAAATACGCCTTATGAATCATATACGTAATAGTGATGGCCATGGATAACATACTGAATGACATTGATTCACTT
Source organism: Mythimna albipuncta (assembly GCA_929112965.1). Classification (NCBI taxonomy): domain Eukaryota; kingdom Metazoa; phylum Arthropoda; class Insecta; order Lepidoptera; family Noctuidae; genus Mythimna; species Mythimna albipuncta. Next base: position 20,080,453 of record OV815959.1, on the reverse strand, counting down.
CAAGTATCAGTTTCTCAGATTTGCTCCCTCGAAAGCTTGATAAATCATATTGATTTGTCCCAAACAGCTTTAACTGTAATGCACACCAACATTCGTAGCATTACTTGTAACTTTGATAGCCTTATAGTTCTGCTTGAAAGAATCAGTATACAGTGTGACAACATCATACTAAGCGAGTGCTGGTTAAGTAAATCCCCGTCAGTGCCTGATATTTCTGGCTATACATCGTATTATTCTGACTTCATAAATCAGAATGATGGCGTTCTAATTTACGTTAAATCTGAGATTAGCCATAAAATAATAAAGCCGCTTGTTCTAGACGCCAACTGCCTTGTTTTGCAGTTTGAAAATGAGTATGGTATTGTGGCTGTGTACAGGCCGCCCTCATGTCGCAATATAAGTAGATTCTGTGATTGCCTCGATCAGTGTTTTGCATTACTGAAGGCAGTTAAGTCAGTAATTGTGATAGAAGAGATTAATATTAATATCTCCCCAAGTAGTAAAGACCCTAACTGTAGTAGTAATCTAGATCAGATGGCTTATCACGGATTTCTTCCTGCCCATGTCCTCCCTACTCGGAATACTAGCTGTCTTGATCACGTGATGCTTAGATCTGATAAACTTTCAGCTACTTATGTACTAGACTCATTCATCACTGATCACGCACCACTGGTTTTTAGTCTTGATTGTAAAATAAAAAGGAACACTGTCAAACCTTCTTTTCTAAAGATTGAGTATTCCTCTTTGATCCCAGCGCAGGCCGACACTGATTTCAGTGCAGTTTTTTCTGCCAGTGATGCCAATGTATGCACTAACATTCTCGTAAACTTGGTTTCATCGACTATCCTTACACACTTAACACCTATAACTATACCTCATCGTCAGAGAACAATCAAGCCATGGTTGGCACCAGGCTTGTTACGGTGTATCAGGCATAGTGAGAGGTTGCACAAGAAAGCAAACCTAAATAGAAACAATACAATAATGCAAGTCACTACGAGATACCGTAACTTTTGCAACAACCTCTTGAAAAAACTAAAAACTAATTATGAAAAATCTGAATTCCAAAAGAATAAAAATAATCCAAAGGGAATGTGGAATACTACAAACAAAATAGCCACCCTTAAGCAAACTTCACCCTCTCCCCGTGAATTACTGACTCTTACTCCAGATCCTATTGAGTCTTTAAACACAGTAAATAACTACTTTGCTGGAATAAGAGAAAAACTAGCTAATGACATATTGCAAAAGATATTACTGGAATACGATCACGCACCTCAATTATAGGCGATCTGTCTAACTCACCTAGAGATTCCATGGTACTGTTCCAGACGGACTGTGAGGAAATAGAATCCATTATTGTGGATTTAAAAACTGAATCTGCTACTGGGATTGACCAAATACCATCACTAGTTGTAAAAAGTGCAAAGACGATTCTAATTCCTGCACTTACACATATGTGTAATCTGTGCTTAAGTACTGAGGTTTTCCCGGATATTTTAAAGAGAGCTTTGGTCCATCCGATTTATAAGAGTGGCAACAGAAGCAGTGTCGGAAACTACAGACCACAGTACAATATCTGTGCTAACAGCAATTTCTAAAATTCTGGAGAAACTATTAAACAACAGACTAACAAAATGTTTTCATCAGAATAATGTTATTGCAGAAAATCAATTTGGTTTTGTGAAAGGTAAGTCAACAGAGGATGCTGCTTTATTGCTTTCAGAGCTTGTAGCTCGTAACTTAGACTACAAAGAGAAAGTCATAGGTATTTTCCTCGATTTGGTTAAGGCTTTCGATACTGTTTCTGTTCCAATATAGCTCTCAAAAATGGAATCGGTTGACATTCGCGGGCTTGCACTGGAAATTTTTCGCTCCTACCTCTCTAACAGAACTCAATATGTTAGGATAGGTGATTGCACGAGTTCAGAAGTTACTCTCTCCTTTGGCGTGCCTCAGGGCAGCGTTCTCGGACCCACTCTCTTCCTGCTGTACATAAACACCTTGTGTTTTATGAACTTACCCAACTGCAGCATTGTTACGTATGCTGATGACACTGCGTTGATTGTGCATGGAAAAGACTTGAAAGACACTCGTTGCCATGCAGAGCGAGCTCTTCAAGATATAATGACTTGGCTCAATGACAATCTACTAACTCTAAATGTCGATAAGACCAAGTATATGACCTTTTCTCACCGCGCTAACACCCAACCTCCATCGTATTTCACAATAGTTGCACATACTTGTGACTAGTTAGAAAATTGTAGTTGTCCGATACTAACTCGCACTACCAATATTATGTATCTGGGTCTAATAATAGATAATTCTCTTAAATGGTCAGCACATTTAGACCAATTGACTGCCCGTACTAGAAAATTAATGCCGAATTTCAGAAAGCTCAGGAAATCTGCTGACAGGGAAACTTTATTGTGCATCTACTTCGCCCTTGCTCAAAGCATATTGCAGTACTGTGTTGTTGTGTGGGGTGAGATCAGTAAGACGGCCTTGCTTATTGGACCATACTCCGGAAGCACAAAAGTACAGTATTTAAACCGATCTTAAAGCGTAATAAATTTAGAGTTTGCTCATCAACGCCACATAGAACGACTCTTGCAGGACAACAGTATTATGTTATAAGTAACCACATATATAATAAAGCAAACCGTGAACATAACATCTTTTCTTTACCCCTCAGTAATTGCAAGAAAGTAATACGTCGTTGGATACTACGAATTAACTATTCCGAAACAGAAGAGATATTAAATGGTAGAACTTCATAATAACATTTACACCCTCATGAACACGTCACACTACACACCACACCAAACTCACGGGTACTTGTACAAGAGTAAAAAAAAAATTGTGGTCAGTAAGAAGTTTACAAATTATTATTGTTATTGTTCAGTATTTTTATTTTGACATTTTATTAAATCAAATTGTATTAAATTGCACTAAATTATTTAAAACTGTATAAATTATAATAAATAGGGAGGAGGTCGCTTTCGGCTGTGTCACAGTTCATACTAGTACAGTCGACAACGTTATTTCTTATGCAGTTTGCCATTCAATGTAATCTGTGAAAACTTTATATGAAGAGAAATATGTAAAATTGTAAGTGTTGATTAAATAAAATATTCATTAAATTCAATGTGTGAAAGTGTAACTTCAATTAATATCAAAGAAAAAAAAAACAAAGTAAAAAAATACTGCATAAATAAAATAAATAAATAATTATAATTGCTTAAGTTGATAAAAATGCTATGCAATAGCTTTACCGCGGCTGTCCCCGAGTGCCACACGTCTTTTTTTCCAATTTACTTTGGACTTGGCAGAATAGTCGAAATCGGCTCGACTTTCAATTAATAATGAATACACAAAAAAAAAAACACTAAAACCATCAAAATAACTTTAATTTCGGAAGTCGGTGTTTCTGGTATATTTTGTTATTTAACACCGACTTCCGAATTTAAAGTTATTTTGATCGATTTACAGTTACTGTAAAACAAACATAACTAATTGTTGTTATAGATAGTTTTTATTAAAAAACTGACTGCTAGTTTGGTTTGATTCTACAGTTTTGTACCAACTTTATGGTTATTTTTGTTAATTTTTTTGTATATTTAATTGGCCATTATTGGTCTTGTTCATCAGTTCAACTTCATCAAATGATACTTTTTGACTGTAGTAGAAAGTAGATGACTATATAGACTTTGAATATGAATATAGAGACTTCTTAATAAAAACACCAAAATCCCTATAGATACATATACACACACATACATAATCAGCCTTTTTAATGTTCCCATTGCTGAAACACAGGCCTCCTCTTTAGGAGAGGGAATGGGTCGTAATCCATTGAATTTAAAAGGAAAAAAAACAATCAAATTGAGTACCTCCCCCTTTTTTGAAGTCTGTGTTTTTTGAAGAATGTGGTTTACTGTTACAGCATGGCTCATGGAAACGCTACTGCAGCCCTGCGACTGTACAGGATTGAGCACCCTACTGCGTATCAGCCCACGGATTCGCGGGTCTTCACGAGAGCTGTTCAACGATTGCTGGACAATCAACTGATAGTACCAATTTCTTTGGGAGGCGGCCGACAAGTACGACCGGCAGCCGAAGAGGCCATTCTCGCTGTGATGCGGGAAAACCCACGGTTGGGTGTACGAACAACAGCCAAAATTTTGCGCAGGCGGCATGGTCATCACGCTCGGCACACGGATTCCCATTCTACTGTGCACAAAATGTTGAGGAGGGATAGGCAACGGCCTTACAAAATCCATCGTGTGCAAGCGCTCGTGCCAGGCGACGCGATGCGTCTCATGGATTACTGTAGGTGGCTGTTGAGCCAGGGCCAAGACTTTATCCCAAAAATTATTTTCACCGACGAGAGCACTTTCACAAATAATGGAATGTGGAACCGCCGAAATACCCATTATTGGTGCTCCATCAATCCGAACCAAACCATGGAAACGGGCTTCCAGACACGGTGGAAACACAATGTGTGGGCTGGCATTGTGTGAAACCAGATCCTAGGCCCAGTTTTCTTGCCACCGAGATTGGACGGGCCTGCCTACCTCGATTTTATTACTGGGTACCTAACCGATACTTTGGAAGAGATGCCACTAGCTCAGAGGCTTGGGTTGTGGTACCAGCACGACGGTGCGCCGCCTCATGTCGTGAGACCAGTTCGTGAGCAACTGACGACGCTTTTCGGAGACAACTGGATCGGACGGTTTGGGCCTCATGCATGGCCAGCTCGCTCGCCTGATTTAACCCCTCTGGATTTCTTTTTGTGGGGTTACGTCAAAGATAGGGTGTTTGACCGCCCATGCGGGACCACTGCTGAAATGCGACAGAAAATTATTGATGTGTTCGACGAACTTAAGCAGCGGTCAGCGCAAGAAGGAATCCTGGAGCGGGTTCACGAAAACACGCGGGCTAGGGCACGCATCTGTCTTCGCGTAGAAGGTCGGCAGTTTAAACCAGAGCTCGTCAGTGTCGAGAGGCCACCTGTGCTGGATGACAGCTAAAGCGACGGACAGTGTAGGTAAGTACTCAAGCTATTTAAAAACTTTACTTATTTCGTGTAAGTAAGCAATTGTACGAACACAACAAAGAATGTTTTAATTACCAAGAGCCTATTAAATTGCCACATGGTTGTAATCCCACGTCCCAACCAAGGTGACCTGCTAGTTGCAATCCGTGTAGACAGCAGTTGTAATCCTTGACCTTCAACGTCCTTGGTTGGGAGGCGGGTTTTCCCAACCACCGAACGTGTTGGCGTGTGGTTTACATCCATGTAGCCGCAACATAAACCAAGGCCGCCTTGGTTGGAACGCTAGTTTACAACCATGTAGCCAATCTTTAACGTATGTAATACCTACACAATGCGAAGCGCGCGTGACGACGCCCGAGCGCTGCGCTTCGCCAGTCGACGTACCTACAAACAACAAACACCGGCACAATCAGTTGGGCGCTTTACATTGCGCGCAAAAATAGCATCATTTTTTTAAAGGTTGAAAAAAAAGTTTGTTTCCCAGTAAAATTTTTTGGCCAAAATGACTTAGTTATACGTACTGAATGTGTAGTTAACGGGTATGTGATCGGTCATTTTATACCCGTATATATATATCTATATCTATGTTATTATTATTTATTATCTATTACATATAATAAAATTGTAGGAAAGTCAAAACTGTACATTGAATATTTTTAAAAAAGAATACTTGGGGCGTGATCTACAAACGATATCAAAAAAAAAAAAAATTAGAATTTTTGTCTGTTTGTCTGGATTGTACCACACTATTCCAACAAACGAATTCCCGACGAAGGCTATCCCGACAGATCACTATCCCGACCTGCAGTAGATCGACAGATCACTAAGTCGATGGAGTTTATCTCGACTGAACGCTAACCCAGCAGTCATTTGGTCGACAAAACACTAGATCGACTAACTGTTGGCCGACTCAATGCCATCCCAACGTGCAGTAGCCCGACAGCACACTATGCCGAAATGCTTTATCTCAACTAATATTCACAGATAAACAACGTGACATCAAGACACCATAGCAAAAAACCGGCCAAGTGCGAGTCGGACTCGCCCGTGAAGGGTTCCGTAGCAGCAAGTAACATAATATAAAAGTTCTTGTAATGTGTTGTAACTTTGATCGATGTTTTAATAATAGTGTATTTTTTTCGGTTTATGACGCATTAAAAAAAAACTACTTACTGGATTTCGTTCAAACCAATTTTCGTTGGTAGTTTTTATAGTAATGTACATCATATATTTTTTTTAGTTTTATCATTCTCTTATCTTAGAAGTTAGAGGGGGGGGGACACACATTTTACCACTTTGGAAGTGTCTCTCGCGCAAACTATTCAGTTTAGAAAAAAATGATATTAGAAACCTCAGTATCATTTTTGAAGACCTATCCATAGATACCCCACACGCATGGGTTTGATGAAAAAAAAATTTTGAGTTTCAGTTCTATGTATGGGGACCCCCAAAATTTATTACTTTTTTTCTATTTTTGTGTGAAAATCTTAATGCGGTTCACAGAATACATCTACTTACAAAGTTTCAACAGCTATACTCTTATAGTTTCGGAAAAAAGTGGCTGTGACATACGGACGGACAGACAGACAGACAGACAGACAGACAGACAGACAGACAGACAGACAGACATGACGAATCTATAAGGGTTCCGTTTTTTGCCATTTGGCTACGGAACCCTAAAAATGAAATAACGTAAATTTAGAAAAATAAGGTTCAATCATAAGTTATTAAGTATCAAGACAATGAAAGAATTCTTCAGCTAAAATGTGTATGAACGACAAAAACGTTCTTTAACCCGTCCTGTTGGCTGAACGACTTTGTGGATGTAAAAAAATGAGGTATCATTAAATTAGTGTTCTCTTCCTACACTTATGCCTATACAATTGAAAAAAAAAATGCTGAATACCACAATGTAAGATATATGGAGCGACTGCTTATCTATGTTCAAAACCGAGAGACTGGCAAAAGAAGATGTTTTACGAAGACTGGTTGTCGAAGACCTTTCAATGACAGCTGAAATCAACAATGCGAAAACCCAACAGCACGACCTGCATAGGCCGTTTATTGATAGGACCACCGCGTTTGGTAATGAAGGATTTTAATTTGGCTAGCCTATTTACCTCCATTTTATGTTAATTGTAACCATGTTGTCGGATGTTTGTAAGCACTCGCCGAGATTCCCAGCAGCTATCCTAGCTTTGGACGCGAGGAATTACTATTTATTTATTTATTTAACTATTTATGTACACACTTAAAGAAATACAAGAAAAGAGGAAGGAAACAGAAAACATAGTACAAAGTTAATCTTTATTTCTAATTAAATCTCTTCCAGCATACCTGCGACAGGAAAGTTGAAGAAAATAGAGAAGTAGACATCGTGTGTAAAAGTAAAAGGAAAATTAGTACACACAAAATACAAAGTTAACAATGAAATAGTATAAAAAGAAAATAATAACTATATATAGCAAGCTATATATATAGCAGTATATATACAGCAGTATATATATATATATATATATATACTGCTATAATTATAAACATACACAAAAATAAATAAACATACAATAAAATAAAATAATACATATTAGTTTAAATTTGCAATTATGACGAAATAGAAAGATAGTGCTCTTTCACTCTTCTTTTAAAAACTGCAAGAGCTTGGCAGCTCCTGATGTCAGGCGGAAGTTAATTCCATAACCGTACTGCGTGTGAAGTGAAGGAATAGGAATAGAAATCGGTGGAGTGGGGAGGGGATTTAAGGAGATTCTTAAGATGCGACCTGTAAGGTGCATCAGAAGGACGAGAGTAGGAGAAACGTTCCCGCAGGTAAGAGGGAGTAAAGTTTAAGTTGAAGAAATTTCACCTCCCAAGAACTGAAAGCGGTCGGTGCAAGCAGATGCCGAGATGTACGGGCTCCCTTCGGCGGTTAATAGACACGCTTGTTTTGGCGGCGTTGAATCCCACTACATTGGCTTTGCCCTATTGGAGACTGCCTGAAGTGGGACATTCGTTCGCTCTACCATAGCCTCTGTTTCGGACTGGATTAACTCCTTACTAACCCAAAGACTCGGCAGGCATCTCTCTATAACTGTATTGTATCTTTCTAGGGATCTATAGCCCTGAAAAATTCTGGCATTAGTCGTCATGGGCCTTGATGAGCATTCGTCGACAACAACTCGAAGAGATCGTTCATTTCAGAAGTTTTTTAGCCGGTTAATCAGACCAGGTGAAAACCCGTACCCTGGAAGTTTACTCAAAAGGCTAGCGTGCCATATCTTGCCGAAGGCCTTCGAGATGTCTAAAGAGACAGCAACCGCTTCCCCATCGTTCTCGAGGGCCTCGTTTCACAAGTGGGTGGCTTAAACTAGTAGGTCACCAGTTGACCGATTACAGCAAAACCCTTACTGTCGATCTCTGAAAAGATCGATACATTCCAGGTATACCTTATAGGTGTTAACGCGCAGGAGTGCGGGGTGCGGGACGCACCACCGCCCTCTCCCTTCTCCCTTCAATTGTGCGTATAAAAGTGCGTGTACCGCGGTCATCGGGGTCTACGTCTGCTACCCACTTGCTCTGTATAGTCGCATCGTAATATTAGATTTCAAAGTATTGTAAAAGTAAAATTGGGAAGACCAATAAAAGTATAAAACCTTCACGAGTATGTATTTCAGCTCCTATCTAGACCTAACACACACCACACACAGTCTAAGCCTAGACATTTTATGGTGCCGTGACCAGGATTTTGAGGAATAAATTGAAGCACAAGGTCAAGGACAAAGTCAACGAATCCAAGGATAAAGGGAAGAGAGAGTTACAAACGCCACAAGGCGAGGTGAGCCCGTTCCATTTTTTAGGGTTCCGTAGCCAAATGGCAAAAAACGGAACCCCTATAGATTCGTCATGTCTGTCTGTCTGTCTGTCTGTCCGTCCGTCCGTATGTCACAGCCACTTTTTTCCGAAACTATAAGAGCTATACTGTTGAAACTTTGTAAGTAGATGTATTCTGTGAACCGCATTAAGATTTTCACACAAAAATAGAAAAAAAGCAATACATTTTGGGGGTCCCCATACATAGAACTGAAACTCAAAATTTTTTTTTTCATCAAACCCATGCGTGTGTGGTATCTATGGATAGGTCTTCAAAAATGATACTGAGGTTTCTAATATCATTTTTTTCTAAACTGAATAGTTTGCGCGAGAGACACTTCCAAAGTGGTAAAATGTGTGTCCCCCCCCTTCTAACTTCTAAGTTAGGAGAATGATAAAACTAAAAAAAAATATGATGTACATTACTATAAAAACTACCAACGAAAATTGGTTTGAACGAAATCCAGTAAGTAGTTTTTTTTTTAATGCGTCATAAACCGAAAAAAATACACTATTATGAAAACATCGATCAAAGTTACAACACATTACAAGAACTTTTATATTATGTTACTTGCTGCTACGGAACCCTTCATGGGCGAGTCCGAATCGCACTTGGCCGGTTTTTTTTCCTTCCTACCTACTTATATGAACCGTGTGCAGCACAAATATTTGGCAAAGTATTGATAAAGTTCCTTATATCCAATTGCAACTAATTCAATTAACACAACGTAGGTCGTATTAGAAATAATGTCTCAAGCCTCCAGGAAACTTGCAGATCCAATAAAAAAAAAGTTATATAAAGGGTAGATTGACAATTTTTAAAGGTTACATAGAGGACATTACAAATTTAGAGAAATTAACGGATCAGCAAATTTCCGAGTTAAGGTTAACACTATCCAAACTAGAAGCATGTTTTTCCACTTTCGATGACTTACAATCTGATATTGAAATAGAATCGGAAAATCCAGAGGAACAAATGAAGATTCGTTCCGAGATTGAAGGTCAATTTTATTCATTAATTTCTCAAGGTCGGTGTATTTCAGAGAAAGTGAAAGAATATAACATTAGAAGGAAAAGTCTGGACCATCCAACTATAAGGCAGACCGGTAGTTTCAAAGGTGCGCATTCATTTTCTGGTTCAATTAAATTACCCACGATTAAATTAACAACATTCGATGGTAATTATAGTCAACGGTTAGAGTACAAAGACACATTCGAAGCATTAATTCATAAAAATGATTGTATTGAAACAATAAATAAGTTCCATTACTTGCGATCGTCATTAGAGGGTAGCTCCGCTTTGATAATTAAATCCTTAACATTTAGTTCTGATAACTATCGTGTAGCGTGGGACTTATTATGCGAAAGATATAATAATAAACGCCTTCTTATAAGCAATCACATGAAGTCATTATTTGATATGGAAAGCATAAATAGGGAGTCTGATAAATCGCTGCGTCTTATGATTGATAATGTAACTAGGAATTTAAGAGGTTTATCTGGGGCCGAGGGACTGATGTGAGTGACCGTCCGATGAGGAAGTGTGAAGGAGAGAGATAAGAGAGATCTGATGGATCAGTGGATAAAGGTGTTAAAGGTCTGGAATTTAAAATAGCTTCTATCTGAATCAGACAAGTTGAGAGCTCTTCAAATGTTAAATGAGTTAGGCTCATAACCCTACGCAATAAGTGTTTGGTGGACTTTACTGCACTTTCCCAAATCTATATAGTTATAATTTTGTTTATGTGTGTCAGTAGTTGTGTGTAAAGATGTTTCTGGTAAATGATGATTTTGTGTATTAGGTGATTTAGGAAATTGTATTTCTTTGTGATTTAGAAAATCAGGTCCCGACCACCAAAGAGTGGACGAGCTGATGCAATCAGCCTTCACCCCCCGAGATATGAGATCAGCAGGGTTGCTCTTCGAAGGCACATAGCTCCACGTCAGGCCGGTCGTAGCTTCTTGGATTTCACTTACTCTATTGCGGACGAATTGATCAAGCTGATTTGGCAATGTAGACAGCCATCCAAGCACGATTGTCGAGTCACACCAAAAGAAACAGTGATTGAACTGTAGAGTAAGTGATTTACGTACCTTCAGGAAAAGTCTTGTGCCCAGTAAAGCACCACACAACTCCAGCCTTGGTATGGTCGTGGGCTTTATAGGGGCGACCTTATTTTTGGAAGCTAAAAGGCGAACGCAAACTGTTCCGTCGACTGCTACCGTTCTGACATAAATACACGCACCGTAAGCGCGTTCAGAAGCGTCTGTAAAAGTGAGTAGCTCCACTATACATGCGTTACTGCAAGATACCCAACGAGGAATGTGAATTGAGTTAAGAGCTGGAAGTGACTGTGTGAACTCAAGGAATTGTGATTTTATTTCTGTTGGTACTTCATCATCCCAGTTACATTTAAATATCCACAGCTGCTGCAACATGAGTTTAGCTTGAACTATGCATGGCCCGACGAGGCCGATTGGATCAAATACCTGACTTATTAAAGATAATATGTTCCGCTTTGTAATTTTGGAAATGGGTTTTAAATCTATAGAAAAGAATAATTTGTCTGTATTATAATCCCAGTATAGCCCAAGTGTTTTGCTAGGTGTATCATTTAGATTTAATTTTTTATCTTGATGTTCTGGTTTTATTAGTAACGGCCTCTAATATTTTTGGACTATTTGATTGCCACTTTCTAAGGTGAAACTTGGCGGACTCGAGAGTGTTTACTACCCCACGACATAAATTTATGACTGACTCAATCGAGTCGCCCCCAGTTAAATAGTCGTCTACGTAAAAATCACGTCTGATTGACTGACTTACTTCTGGGTCTGAACATTGATCTGCAAGTGAAACTAGGCATTTTGTGCCCAAATACTAAAGCTGTACCGTATGTCACTGTATTCAGTGCATAGGTCTTTAAAGGGTCTGAGGAGTTGAATCTGAAAACAATTTGTTGTAGCGGGCGCTGAGATGGTTCAACTAAAATAGTTCTATACATTTTTTCAATGTCACCTGTTACAACAAAATTGTGTTGTCTGTATCTTAAGAGAATGGAAAGCAGATCCTCCTGTACGGTTGGACCTACCATCTGGATAGCATTGAAGGACTTGCCCGAGGTGCTGGAGGCCGACGCATCGTAAACTACGCGAAGTTTTGTGGTAGAACTTGACTCGCGCACAACACCATGATGAGGCATGAAATAATTATTTTCCGAATGATTGGTTTTTGAATATTCTGTCATGTGATGAAGATCAATATATTCTTGCATGAATTGCATGTATCTAGTTTTGAATGTGGAGTCTCGCTCAAATCTTCGCTCTAGGGAGAGAAAACGACGCTTGGCCATTGCGTAAGAATCACCTAAGCACTCGAGCGAGTCCTTCAATGGTATGGTGACAACGAATTGACCATGTGCATCGAAATATATGTACTACGTACTAGACAGGGCGTGCTGAATACTCACTTCAAACGAATCCGTTGCACTGAATTCTCTAACTTTAGTGCAATTTTGACGTTCATAGAGTGCGAGAGCGGAGCTTATAAATTCAAAAGAAAGTGAATTTGGGACGTAAATAATAATTCAGTAGACATGAAAATTAAATAATCGATAATTCAAGCAATTTAATAGCTTCAAATTGCGTAATATTATGTTAGAAATTATATTATTTTATTTAAAAGTTTTTTCATTTTACAATCATAGACTAAAACATGCAGATGTTTCATCCTACAAACACCGGGATTTTAACCTACAACTGCTTTAGTGAACACGAGCTTTGAATCATGTTTTATTCCGTTTGTTATTTTTGAAATATTTTACTTAATATTTTTTTCTTTTTTGTATAAATAATAGGTACCAATGAATTCCGTCAAATTCAATAATTATGAATACGTCTGTTTTGCGATACTGTAAAAACTCAGCAAGAAATGCCAGTAATTTATTGAGTATCAGTTTTTATCGCTAAGTTTTGTGGTTAAGCATTCTGTAATTCGTAAGCACTGAGGTATTACGTAGATATTATATATACATAGATTAGTATTCAAATATAAATTAGGTTCAGTTGAATTTGTAGTCATATGTGTAATATAAGTGATACATCACTAAGTGATCATTACTGTTATTGAGATTTCGTCCTTCATAAACTATAATTATAATTATTTCAAGTTTGTTCACTCTGGTCAGCCGAAAAGAGAAAAATTGATAAAATATCTCTAAGAGGATAGACGTGAAAACACGTGGCTTCCTACAAAATTCCTTTTATCTGCTCTGCACACTTTCAAACTGATGATACTAAAGCTTGAAAACGTTTTCTAATAAGTCGGCTATTCCTTGCAGTAATGCTATTCCTTCAGAATGTGCCTTCAAATATTTAAAGCTTTCCCCTACATCATTAAACCAAGTGCAAATTTCTGACTCCGAATAAATTTTTGATTCGCCCCGAAAAATAAAGTACTAAGTAGTAATAATTTAATTCATCACCACTGCTCTCAAAACGGTGAAGGAAAACATCGTAAGAAAACATTTATTTCGAAGACATGCGACATTCACCAACCCGCACTGGGCCAGCGTGGTGGTTTACGGCCCATTCCCTCTCCTAGAGAGAAGTCTTGAGTCCCAGCAGTGGGAAGATTAAAAAGCTGATTATGCTATAGTTATAGTTGTTGTTTGTTATGTTACTAAATATTAGCAGCGCAGTCCTGACCATCGTTCACTAAAGATAGCGTCTTTAGAATGATGATTACAATAAATGGTTTCATTATTTTACACGATTTTGAATTCACTAAGTAGTAGACGTAGCTTTCTGAATTTACATTAACGTGGACTATTGGTAAAATTTTGAAAGAGAGTTTTTTTGTAATGGAGTATTGTAGGCAAAAAACTGTGTCACTTCTGCGGTATAAAAATCTATATGGATAACATGTCATTACACTATGTTGAACTAAACGCGTAAGTACTTCAAAATTCATGGCGCTTAAGACGTTTTGGTCGCGAAAAAATTATCCTCTAAAAGCTATCAGCGCTTTATATTTTAATAGTTCTGTTCGACGACATAATGCTAATGTAGCGCTGCAGCAGATTTTCGTTTTAACTTTTCAATATTTTGACAAATATTTTCCATGAAAGGGCCTGTCTCCTGTCTATCACTAGAATATAAGTCAATGTTGGCGGGATGGTAATATACCTTTTGTTGACATATAAGCCGGGCAGCGATTGTGTAATTTTCGGTAAAACAAAACAACTTACTTTCGCCTGATAGCTACCATCGACTGCAAATGAAGACTGCAGCTTTCTGAGGTACTGGAAACTTGACCATTAATACCTGAGACGGTGGAGCTAGTGCTGCGTTTTACCAGGCCGAGCTTCCCACAGAGCTCTTCGGTGATGAAGTTAGTGGTGCTGCCGTTGTCCAACAGTAGTCTGGCAGTATGAAGCTCTCCATTGACGTCAGCCACCTTTGCCTAGGCTGTGGAAAGTAAAATGTGACCTTGATTACTATCCGTGGGTAATCTGACGTTTGTAGATAACCCCTGGGCTCCCCCGTTGACTCAGAGTCTCCGGCCCCAACTCGTGGAGGGTGTGGTAAGCGCTCTGTTCCCTGCGCGAGGGGAACACTCCCCCCCGCCCATGGCTCCGCCCCCGCCAGCGGTGACTGACGCGGACCGCAATAGCGATGACAACGACAATGCTCCAGAGGTGACCGAGGTAGAAATGAGAGTGGCGGTGCAAAGGCTGAGTGCCAAGAACGCCGCCCCAGGACCCGATGGCTTGCCTGGGAAAGCCTGGGTCCTGGCCATGTAGGCTCTCGGGCCTCGACTAAGAGGGCTCTTCAGCGCATGTTTGGAGAGGGGCCGGGGAAACTGGTCCTCATCGCAAAACCAGGGCGCCCTGCGGACTCTCCGTCCGCGTACCGGCCCATTGTGCTGCTCGACGAGGTGGGCAAGCTCTTTGAAAGAATGATTGCGAGCCGCCTCGTCGCGCGCCTTTCACGGGTGGGGCCGGACCTTTCGGACGGACAGTTCGGCTTTCGCAGGATGTACTCGACGGTGGACGCCATCATGAGCGTGCGAGCCCTCACGACGGGGGATGCGGTGTCCCAGGGTAGGTGAGTCGTGGCAGTGTCCTTGGACATTGCCAACGCTTTCAATTCCCTGCCCTGGAGTACGATCCGGAGGGCACACCAGTACCACCGGGTGCCCGAATACCTCTGTCGAGTAGTCGAGGCCTACCTATCGGACAGGTATATTGTCTACCCCGGTCACCAGGGAGACTGGAAACGTCGAGAGATGTCATGCGGTGTTCGGCAGGGGTCGGTACTAAGGCCACCCTTGTGGAACATCGGATACGATTACGTGCTGTGAGGCGACCTCCCTGACGGGGTCAGCGTGGTCTGCTACGCAGACGACACGCTGGTTCTAGCGCAGGGAGAGTCGTACCAGGCGGCGGTCGCTCTAGCGACACGCGGGGTTGCGATGGTCGTTGGTAGGATCCAGGAGTTGGGACTCGAGGTGGCCCTTCACAAGTCCGAGGCAATGTGCTTTCACGGTCGCCGCTCTCGGAACGCGCCGCCAATGAGTTCCCAACTAACGGTAGGAGGAGTTCACATCGGTGTCGGGTCGACGATGAAGTACCTGGGACTCGTCCTCGACAGCCGGTGGAATTTCGTGGAGCATTTCCAACGTCTGGCTCCCAAACTCAACCGGACTGGGGCCGCTCTCAAGCGGCTCCTGCCCAACCTTGGGGGTCCAGACGCCTCCTGCCGGAGGCTCTACGCGGGGATCGTTCGGTCCATGGCCCTCTACGGGGCGCCGGTGTGGGCGCCGTCGCTGCAAAAGCGACCGGAAGCCATTCTGAACGCCTGCCAGAGGGTCATGGCAATTCGGATGGTGCGAGGATACCGCACGATTTCCCGCGAAGCGGCGAGCCTTCTGGCTGGCCTACCACCGTGGGATCTGGAGGCAACAGTCCTTGCACACATGCACGACATCCGCGTGGATATGCAACGCCGGGGTGAAAGTCCTCTGCCGCGACAGGTCGCGGCATGGCGGACAGAGCTTCGGCGGGATCTCATGGTGGAATGGCGTCAGCGACTATCGCAACCCCGTCATGGGCACGCCACAATTATGATGATAAGTCCCCTCTTTGAGGCGTGGCTGGAAAGACCTCACGACGTCCTTACCTTCCGCATGACACAGGTCCTCACCGGAAATGGCAAGTTCGGGAGGTTCCTGTTCCGAATCAAAGCGGAAGTGACGCCCGGGTGTCGCCACTGTGCGGAACGCCCGGAGGACATGGTGGAGCACACAATCGCGGTGTGCCCTGCTTGGGTGGAGCATCGCCGTGCCCTCGTGGGGGTGATCGGCGGCGGAGACCTCTCGCGCAGGGCCTCGGTCGAGGCCATGATCCGGAGCGAGGAGGAGTGGCAGGCGGTCGCCGACTTCTGCGAAGCAGTAATGCTCGCTAAGGAGGAGGCCGACCGCATCAGGCAACGGCGCTCTCGCCGCCGCCGCCGGGATTCCGATCCCGATTTCCAGCCACCGTAGGCGCGGACTTGCGGACAGTGAGCAATGGGGAGCTCGCTGTCCGGCCGTCCGGTGACCGTCCGGACCAAGCCCAAGTCGTCGACGGCGCGCGCTGTTCCCGCGCGCCCTTAAGGAGTTGTCAGCAACAGCCGGGGCCCAGCCGGGTCGAAGCCTACTGGGGCCAGGGTTATCCGAAAGGGCGCTCAAGCCCCGGTATAAAGGCTTGAAGGAACGGGATGGGTTTTTTAGTCAGTAAGAGTCTGACACTATCTCCCGCTCCACCCAAGAGCGGGGGTTGTCATAAGATGATTTTTCCAATCGAAAAAAAAAAAAACGTTTGTAGATAAAACTATGTTTTCCCCTGTCTGTTTTTCTGATTCCCTGTGTAAGAGGGTATTGTGTCTGGTCTTGCAATATTTACAATGCGAAAGTAGTCGTAAAGTACTCGGTATGACCAGGTCGAAGGCAGTTCATACATACATTGCTTTCTGATGCTTTTTTAATGCGTGCTTCTAGGTACGTCAAGTTCCAAAGTACTCGGTATGACCAGGTCGAAGGCAGTTCATACATACATTGCTTTCTGATGCTTTTTTAATGCGTGCTTCTAGGTACGTCAAGTTTTCTGAAAGGCTGACAACTGTATAAGAAGTGATTCTCAGAACACATTGGGCACTTAACATTATCTGAATTGTTGTTATTTTTTGTTTTTGTTGTTGTAAGGAAGTTTTTAGTTTTATTGTGTTCGTTAGTGTTTTTTGTTGATGTTGTGTTTTTATTGTAATTTAAGGATTCAAGTAAATCTGCTCTGTTTGTTAAAAACTTTATGTAATGTTTTAAGGTTGGAAAGCAATCTAAATTATTTTTACATTCTTCCCACTCCCTTCGCGTGACCTTGTCTAGTTTTTCTGACATCATGTATATTATAAGGGTCTCACCTAGACCCCCTTCCTCAGAAGGCTGACCTAAGCTGGACAGGGTCATCGATCATGTTTCGCAAAGATTTACAAGATTCATGTTGAATTGATTTAAAATTAAACAAGGCCTGCACGTGATTATTAATAAGTAGTCTATCACTGTCGTATCTTTCAATTAATAACTGCTAAGCTGTACCATAGTTATCCACTTTGAAATCTATGCTTTTTATCACTAATGACGCGCTGCTGGTTAAAGCAGCACGCAAGTAATGAAATTTATTAATATCTTGTATGCTGTCGTTATTATGAATAAGGGAAAGATACGTATCTCGGAATTCAAGCCAGTGCTGATAGTCCCCGTCAAAGTGAGGCAAGTCTATCTTAGGCAGCCGAACGAAGTCGTGCCTTCAGCCAGAACCGTGGCGCGGGAGATCATCGACGGAGGTGGCTGACACGAGCGCAGGCGAGACAGATCAAACAAATTAGAAATTATAACATTTAAATACTTAATTACATATCGTCGCTAACATTCTCCCCCACGGTGCGTAGCACTTTATCCTCTGGAGGCGACGATGCCGCAGGAACCAGCACGATGACCCGTCGAGTTGGGCGGCGAAGTACTCCTCCCGATGTCCGCACGTCCAGCACTCTGGTTCTTCCATCTGGTCATATGTCTTGACAACTTCTCCGCGAGGCCACGAGTTTCGTGGCAATGTGGCGTCTACTATTAGGACGATATCTCCTTCTCTTAGATCTTTGGTTTCTTTGCCTTTAAGTTTCCTTGGCATTAAGAGTGGCCGGTACTCTTTGATCCATCTTCTCCAGAAGTGGTCTGCAAGTCTTTGACTGGTTCTCCAATTCGCCTTTCCGATTAGCTCCGTGTCGTCGAATTCTCCCAGCGCCATTGCTCCGCACGATCTCCCCAGTAGGAAGTGGTTCGGTGTCAGACTCTCTTCGTCTTCTGGGTCCATGCTGACTGAGGTGAGAGGTCTCGAATTGACGATGTGTTCGACTTCGGTCATAAGCGTATGTAGCACTTCTTCGGATGGGCTTCTTTCATTGAGAACCACTGCCAAAGCCGTTTTGACAGTACGCACAAGTCTCTCCCAGGCGCCTCCCATGTTCGGAGATCCTGGGGGAATAAACTTCCACTTAATGCCCTTTTCTTGTGCGGCCTCTTCTAGTTCCCTCTTTGCTCCAACAAAGTTGGTCCCGTTGTCGCTGAATATAATTTTTGGGATTCCTCTTCTAGCTGCCATTCGTCGAAGTGCCATAATCATCGAGCTAGTACTAAGAAAGAAAGAAAGAAAGAAAGAAAAGTATTTATTTTGGCGCAAAAAACATTGTAGACAACAAAAACTTAAGACAAACACAAAACAAAAAAATAAAAATAAAAAAGTAACATTGTCTGTCACACGTTTGCGCCAAAAAAGGTCCAGTTCAGCGAAATGCCAGACAACTACGAGGTAGTTGTCTGACGCTGGTTTTCAACTGAACCTTATTTGGAGTGAACAGATAAAAAGAAATTTACAAATAGTGTCAACACTACATTACATTAGGGTTACATTATTGTGAAAACAAAACATAATGCTTGAAAAAACAGTAAATAAATGAAAAATATGTGTTCAGTGTACAAAAAATAACATAAAACATAACAGAAACCGGTTTGAAGCGATTTAGCCTCAATCAACACAACATCATAACTACGCGCAGTGCAACGACGCATAAGTCCACTACGCCCGGGGGGGGGGGGCGAGCGCAACGGACGATTTGCAAACAGCGTAAAAAAATTTCAAGGTAAACCTTGTATAAATCTCGGGTACTTCGAAAACAAAAAATAATAATAGAAAACCACCCGAAAGTAAAGCAAGTATTTTTAAAATAACGTTATCACTGAATAGATTTATAGTGTCTTAGCAGAAGGAAGTGAAAAAGATAGATTATGTATATTGGCTGAAAGGTGAGTTTCGCTTGTTTACAGTAATGACTATTTAAATGAATCAAGTAGACAGGTATACAATTATTTCAAAATAAAATACAATTATATTTTTACTTTTTTAGTTGCGGATTATAATGACCGCCATGTCATGTTTCGTGGTGGCAACAGCGACACCGAAAACGAGTACCGGATGCAATAAGGCCAGACACAAGGGGTAAGTTAGCATAAACACAAATTAGTAAATACGGTGATAAAAATTATTATTAAGAATTATCAAGTAATGTAGCCTTCGTCACCCACAGGTCTCCCAAGTACGCGGGAAAGTACTCAGGTGTCGCGTATGACTCACAACACCTCGAACACAACGAAATGAGCCGACAACGGGTGCTCGAGGATCCTTCATCACCCACATGTTGTAGTTATGTATACGCTAATATTATATTTTTGTGCAACACATTCCACACACCTCACACCAATGATACGATTAAAATTAGTAAGCAGTTCATATGAATGAGACGTTAAGAGTGACCATATCCAGTTTCCTTTGCGCATCTATTAGGTACTGCCGTAATCGCATTCTGAAGGTATGGACGCTGTCTAGTGCTCTTAATGGCGGCGGGATGTTATTCCACACCTTGGAAGCAGTGTATCGGAAACTGCCTCTGAAAGCCGCTGTTCTATGAGACTGGGTTGAGAGTTGCTGTGCACAAACTCTAGGCGCGCATTCCCGTCTACTGGCCATCCAGCTGAGCTTGTCGTACAAGTACCTCGGTCTCTTAGTCTTAACAACGCCAAAAAGAAGACAAGCTAAATGTAACTTTCGCCTTGACTTCATTTTTAGTATAAAATGTTTATTAAGAAAGGGGGTGACATGAGTTCTAGGGGGAATTGAGTAACAGAAACGAGCGCAAGCATTTTGTACTCTCTGTATGAGTCTGTGGGTACGAGCCAGCAAGCGAGGGCCGTAAACCGTATCAGCGTAATTTAGTTTGGAAAGAACAAGGGTTTCGACTAACTGCTCGCGGAGCTTTTCCGACAAGAAAGGTCTCATTTTGTATAGTAATTTTAGGCGATAAAAGCAATTTTTGACGGAGTCAGCAATGTGCTTCTCAAACCTAAGGCCGCTGTCCATACGCAACCCCAGGTTTCGCGCCTCATCAACTCGCTCAATAGGCACACCCATAAGAGTCAAACTTAGGCTTGCGGGCAGCTTCTTCAACTGCTGCTTTGTACCAAAGAGCATATATTTAGTTTTCACTGGGTTTAACGTAAGACAGTTCTCATCCGCCCAGGTGGAGATTCTTTCTATATCATCGTTTAGATCCCTAATAGCTGATTCGTAGTCCTCGGGTTTAAAAGATAAATATAATTGGACATCATCGGCATAGATGTGGTAATTGCAATTTTGGAGGCACTTTATAATGTCTGCACAGTAAATAATAAAGATAATTGGACCCAGAATTGATCCCTGGGGAACCCCTCTGTCAATTGCAGAAAGGGCTGAAGTCAAGGTGGTACCGTCCGCCAGCCGTAACTCTACGAGTTGCTTTCTGTCACTGAGATAGCTTTTGAACCACTGGATGGCATTATCGTCAAACCCGTAATATTTCAACTTTGAAATTAGCAAAGGAACATTGATACAGTCAAACGCACGCGAAAAATCAAGTAGCACCACCAGTGAACACAGGCCCTTATCTTGAGCTGACAGTATGTTATCGGTAACGTCCAGCAATGCCGTGGAAGTGCTCCTCTGCTTCCTGAAACCAGATTGTAGGTCAGGTAACAACTCGTTATCTTCCAAAAATCGAGTCAATTGCCGGCACACCACTTTCTCCAACACCTTTGAAAGACATGGTAAGATACTGATTGGCCTCAAGTCTGTGACCTGTATAGGGTTTGGGCTCTTGGGGATGGGTCTGACTATTGCAGTCTTCCATTGGTGAGGAAACTCAGATGTCCAAATAGAGCAATTAATAATGTCCGCAATAGTTGGTAAAGTGTGAGGTAAGGTAAGGGTAAGCATACTCAGAGTTATCTGGTCGCAGCCTTCAGCATTTGACTTAAGGTCAGTGATGATGCGTGAGACGTCGCTTTGGTCCACCGGCGTAAGTGTGAATATTGCGTCGCTGTATCTATTGGACTCATAGAAAGATATAAGCGACGGGCTAGCTAATGAGTTGCCTGGAACTTTCAAAAATGTGCTATTTACGAGGTCGGGTTTGTCAAAATGTGGAGGAAGGTCTTGCCTTTGTTTTGAAGGTGCAAGGGTGGACTTAATGTTCTTCCATAGTAATTTCGGATTTTTTATTTCACTATTTATATTGTGACGGAAATATGCTACTTTTTCATGATAGAGGGAGCTTTCTACGAGAGACTTTAGCTGCTTATAATATTTTTTTTTTGCTCATTTTTGGTTTTAAGAGAGGGCACTATCTCTAGATGTACGGCTCTGGTGGTGAGACAGGTAAATAATACCCCCCAGCGCTTCTCAGTTCTCCTCCCAATTGTGACTTGCATCGGCCCGAAGTAGTCTACGGCCGCGCAAGAGAACGGGAACTGATGATGCTGTAGTCTCTCGCTCGGTAGGTCTCCCGTTGGGGGTATCTCTGGTAAGCTCTTCTTTGTCTTGCACCATTGACAGTTGTGTGCGACTGCCTTTAGAGTCGCTCTTAAACCCAGGATCCAATACTTTTGTCGGATTTCATTCATCACTGTAGTAGTGTTTCCATGAAGGAATTTCTTGTGGTAATATTGAATAATGAGACGCGTTATCTTCTGTTTTCCATCTAGGATGACGGGATTCATCTTCCTTTCGGTCTTGTCGTGGAACTTCATCGTCCTGCTTCTTAGTTTGATAATTCCGTCGTCTCCTATATAAACGTCTATCTTCTTGAGCCGACTTGCATTTTCTAAAGGTTTTTCTTTCTTCAAATTCTTTATATCTGACGCGAAACTATCGTTCTGGCTCATCTTCATTAATAACTCTTCGGCCTTCTTTAAGTGATCTTCTTCCAGGGGTAGGTACTGTCTTTTATTTTCGTTTTTGTTGGCTGATTGGTTTGATTTTCGTTCGTCTTTCTTCTGGGTTTTACTTTGAAGTTTCCAGGACTCGTCCCTCGAGCGCGTGGCGTTGGTGATTGCTTTACGACGGGCCTTCAATAAATAGCAAGTGAAGGCAACCACTCTGGCTGTAGTGCGTAGTAGTCGCTCCCAGCTTGAAAACCTCTCTGGATCCAGAAGAACGTTTTCTGCAGCCTTTATTGCCAACACCTTTTGCTTGTTCTTCTCTTCTGGCATGATACCCTCTGGTTTGAAGTCGTGAAACGGCCACTCTTCTTCTGGTTGACGTAGAAATGACGGACCTTTGAACCATCTGGCATTGTGGTCGAATTCGGTTGGGGTACCCCTCGTAGCGTCGTCTGCTGGGTTTTCTTTAGTTGGGACCCATCTCCAGTCTTCTGGCTTGGACTTCTCTTCGATTTCTGCCAGTCGATTGGCCACAAAAGTTTTGAACTTTCTTGGTTCCGCTTTTATCCACTGCAGTACTGTGCTAGAGTCGGTCCAGTAGATCTTCTTCGATATTTCGAGCTCCGGTTCTTCTTCGACCGTGGCAGCTAGTCTGCTGCCAAGCAATGCCGCTTGTAACTCTAACCTCGGAATTGATACTGGTTTCGTTGGCGTCACTCTCGCTTTGCCGGCGATCATGGAGATATGGACTTGTCCTCCAGGCTCGACTGTCCTCCAGTAGACTACTGCTGCGTAGGCTTCTTCACTTGCGTCAGTAAACGTGTGCAGCTGTCCCTTTCTGCTACGAGGTGAGATGCACCTTGGGATCTTCAAACTTGCTAATGCCGATACTTCTTTTAAGTAGTTCATCCAGGTTTCTTTTTGTGATTCGTTAATTACTTCGTCCCAGTCTATTTGCGTTCGCCAAATGTTTTGAATTAACTTTTTTCCTTGAATTAAGACTGGTGTTGCAAAACCCATTGGATCAAAGGTAGACATCACCGCACTCGTAACCTCTCTCTTTGTTGGCGTTCTTCTACCATCTTGGAGGTCTTTTGACGTGTTGCGCAGTCCAACATTGAAGGCTAGTGTATCTTCTTTTACCAGCCATCTTAGCCCCAAAGTTTTCTCTTCCTTCGTCAGTTGCAGGGAATCTTCTTTATTGGTGTCTTCTACTTCTGAAAGTACGGCCGAATTGTTACTGGCCCAACCCTTCAGATGAAAGTTTGCTCTTGCGTGAATATCCTTTACTTCTTTTGATATCTTCTTTGCTTCGGCTGTAGACGCGAAGCTCTGGATCTGGATAATCGTCCATGTAATGATTTCTGTGTATTGCTTTCACTGCTTCGGGATGAGTTTTCTCGAATTCTTCTGCGTTTTTGTTCATTACATATATCGCCGTTGCTGGTCATGATGCGGCTCCAAAGATGATTGACGACATTCTATACTCTTCAGGCTTGCCCGTTCTTCGGCTTCCACGCCACAGGAATCTGAGGCTGTCTCGGTCATCTTCTCTGACCTTAACTCGAAGAAACATATCTTGAATGTCGGCCATGACAGCCACTGGTCCTTCTCTGAAGCGTAACAGCACGCCAAACAGTGACTGCAATTGGTCAGGACCTGGGAGTAAGGCGTCGTTAAGGCTCTTCCCTTCAAATTTGGCAGCTGCGTCGAACACTATTCTCAGCTTCTTCTTAACTGGATGCATAACGGCGAAGTGGGGCAAGTAGAATATTCTTCCTTTGTTTAAAGTTGCCGGAGCTTTCTCTGCATATCCCTTTTCGATTAGACTCTGGATCTGCTTCTCGTAGTGCTCTTTAGCTTCTTTATCTTGATCCTATTTCTTTTCGATGTTGAAAAGGCGTCGGATTGCTTGATTATAGTTGTTGGGTAGGCTTTCGTCTTCTTTCTTCCATAGGAGACCTGTTTCATATTGACCGCTTGACAGTCTCTTGGTAGTTTTCTCAAGGGTTTCTAGTGCTCTTCTGTCGCTGTCATTGGTTGGTGATCGATTTTGAATCCCAAGTGATTCCAGCTGGAAGTGTTCTCGGACGATTTCTTCTACCCTTTCTTCGTTAGTGGTCGATCTGCCATAGTGAATGAAGTTTACTAAGGCAGTCGTCCCTGTTTCGCATCCGTGTAGCACCCACCCTAGGTTGGTGAGTGAGGCTACAGGATCGGATGGTTTGCCCTTCTTTAGTCTTCTTGTTACTATCAGTCCCCAGTTGTCTTGGCCTATCAGTAGCTTGGGCCTTTCGGTGACATAGAGGAGTTGTTTTTCAATTGCCCTTAGATGCTGACAATTCTGCACGGTATCCTTATCTATGCATTGTTCAGATAGCTTCAGGTCGTCAATGGTTCTTGCAACGATAGTTCTTTTTTCTCTTCTATGAGCCCCTTTTATCTTGAACTCGATCTTTTGTGAACTATCTTTTGTTAATACCTTCCCGCCGACCGTTTCGATTGTTAGTTTTTCTTGTTTTCCTTGGACTCCGATCTTCTCAGCAACTGATGCATCTAGGAGTGTGACTGTTGACCCCTCGTCCAACAACGCTAATATGCGAACTTGGCCTTTTGGACCATAAAGGTCTACTGGGATGATCTTCAGGTATGCCTTCTTTTCTCCTTTTGTGTTGTGGATTGAGGCGACCTTTTCTTCTGATGCGCTTCCTGACACTTCTTTGATAGCTTCTTTTTCTACTAGTACTGGCGGCTTGTCGGAATGCAGGATGGTATGATGCCATCTTTTACATTGCTTGCAGACTGGAGCTTTACAGTTGATTCTTGAGTGCTTGAATCGAAGGCACTTGAAGCATATCTTTGCCTTCTTAATCATATCCCATTTTTCATTTATGTTAGCTTCTTTAAATTTCTTGCATTCTATTGCGAAATGCTCTTCTTCACAAAATGGACAAGATTTTTTGTATTTTTCTTGTGACGCTTCTTGTACCGTATGTATGGGTCTTCTTATTGCCTTCTTTTGCTCCGAGGACACTTCAGGTGGAGCAAAGTCCCCACACATGTCGGCTTCTATTTCTAGGAACGCTTCGACGAGAAGTAGTTCTTGAATTTCTTCATCTCTTCTGCTTCTGTGGTAAGCAAACCAACGAAATTTCATGGATGTTGGCATCTTGTCGACTATAATTCTCAGCGTTTCAGGAGAACTGAGGTACTGTGGTTTCTTCAAGGCCTTGATTGTCTCGACGGCGTTATTCACTTTGCTTGCAAATATGCAAATGTGGCTTGGATTCTCGCCGACTTTCGACAGGTTTTTCATTTTTTCTAGTTCTGCTAATGCCAACGCTCCAGGTCTTCCAAATCTTGCTTCCAGTCCCTTGATAACTTCACGTGGGTCGTCAGCGGTGAACAACAGGCTTTGGACAGCTTCTCTAGCTTTTCCTTGGATTGCTATTCTAAGGCGCGCTATATTCTGATTATTACTAAAAGAAGCGGCCATATGTTCATATGATCTCTTGAAGGCCCAAACCATTCTTCACAGGACCCGTTGAAGTGAGGGAGTTCAAAATGCTTCGGTGAAACGTTGTCACGTGACTTATCGGATAATTTAAGTATGACTGAAGCTAACTTCTGGATGTCGCTTTTCTTTTCTTCTGTCTCGATCCGTCTTCGATCCTTAGGCCTGTCCTCAGATTGTATGAACCACTGCTTAACTTCTCGAGTTGGCTCGTACAGCTCTTCTCCAGCACCGTCTTCTTCTTCTGACTCCGCGTCAAGAAGCTCTAGTTCAGCTTGAGCGACTTTTGATCGTGCTTCTGCCAGTTCTAATTCCCGTATTGCTACTGTCATTCTTGCTTGCGCTTCTGCTCTCTTCCTATGCGACGAACGAACAGAATGTGTGTCTAGATCGCAGGTCGTCTTCTTAGGGTGAGGCCGCTGCAGACTCTCTTCTCTGGACGTTGGGGTACTTCCATCGTTCAGACGCGTTTTCACTGCGACACTTCTTTCTTGAATCTTGGCGATGAATGACTCTCTTCTTGGCGAGCGGGAATTAAAGCTTCGATAGTACTGGTCGAGGGTACGGTATCAGTCACTTCCCTCGATGTTGATTCCTCTCCGGCAGTGTCCTTAAGATGAAGTACGGGTTGCCGACGTTCGTATACGCTGCTCGGCGGCGATCTTCTTGTAAGTGTCGAACAATTTAAAATCGACGCGTCCGTAGTCATCGCACTCGTAGATTCACTCGGCGTATTCATACTCCAATCCGTTGTACCGGTACCCATAGTATCCGTGGTTGCGTTATTTTCACTCATAGTTGTAGCTTTCGACTGCACCAATCTTGATCTCGTATTCATTGGCATCTTCCCAGTTTTCTTGAACCCAACCCGGCTTTCGAAGGACCAATTGTTGACGCTCGTGTTTTGTGTGTTTCTGTGGAGCGGGCTCGCTGGCGGGATGTCGACTGGAGTGTTCGGTGGTAGCAGGAAGAGCAAATAATAACACTTTTCTTCAGAGTTTTCTTCAATTTATTTTCTTGCTGCTTTCTTCTTACACTGCTGGATTCGGAATGCCTGACCACAGAAAATGCCCCTTTTTAGGGTTCCGTAGCCAAATGGCAAAAAACGGAACCCTTATAGATTCGTCATGTCTGTCTGTCTGTCTGTCTGTCTGTCTGTCTGTCTGTCTGTCCGTCCGTATGTCACAGCCACTTTTTTCCGAAACTATAAGAGCTATACTGTTGAAACTTTGTAAGTAGATGTATTCTGTGAACCGCATTAAGATTATCACATAAAAATAGAAAAAAAGCAATAAATTTTGGGGGTCCCCATACTTAAAACTGAAACTCGAATTTTTTTTTTTCATCGAACCCATACGTGTGGGGTATCTATGGATAGGTCTTTAAAAATGATACTGAGGTTTCTAATATCATTTTTATCTAAACTGAATAGTTTGCGCGAGAGACACTTCCAAAGTGGTAAAATGTGTGTCCCCCCCCCTCTAACTTCTAAAATAAGAGGATGATAAAACTAAAAAAAATATATGATGTACATTACTATAAAAACTACCAACGAAAATTGGTTTGAACGAAATCTAGTAAGTAGTTTTTTTTAATGCGTCATAAATCGAAAAAAATACACTATAATAAAAAATCGATCAAAGTTACAACACATTACAAGAACTTTAATATTATGTTACTTGGCGCTACGGAACCCTTCATGGGTGAGTCCGACTCGCACTTGGCCGGTTTTTATAACTAATTCTGACCAATCAGGGCCCTACAATTTTGCACACGGCACTAATTTTCCTTCTATTGACCAATCAGAGCGCAGGTGGACTTTGTATGGAAAACTTAACTTTGCTGTTTTTCTGTGGTAAAACACCCCTTACAATATTTTCTTATGCCTCTAATCTTAGGACGGTCTTATTTTAATTATTTACATAAAAATCAGTCTTAAAATCCTTAATTTACACCTTAAATAATTGAAAAACTGAAAACGGCTCTCATTAAGGTAAAGTTTTCCTAGTACCTAAGCTTACATAATTAATATGGTACAAGTGGCGCCTCTAGTGGCGGAAATGCAAAACACTTAACGTAAATTCATAGAAAGAAAATACCTAGGTACTGTGATATCGAAAGGAGATCGCATGAGTTGCTTTTTTTTTATATAACCAACGAACTGGCTTGTTAAATATAATTCGAAGGATTATGCTGTTCTAGAATAGTTTTGAAAGTTAGTAGAAAAAAAGTGTGTCGGTTGTTTTTTCAGTGCGGAAGAGATTTTTGTAAAGACAACATGTATTCGTGAATGGTGAAATAAGTTACAAAATATAAGTGTGCGCGCTACAAAGTTTTTCATTCCTAAAGTATCCCAGTACGTGCCTATCGATGAGCTGAGCTGCGCCACATGGTGGAGGCGCTTTGGAGTGAAAGCTAAGTGAAATAGGATAAAACACAAACATACAACATGGCACAAATGATACTTTTCTCGGGCGTCGGCACGAGCTTTGATGATTTTCTTTTGCAATTCCGCCGAATTGCAGCGATAAATAAATGGGCGGAAAACGACCTAGCATTAATTATGGGAGCATATTTAGATGGCCCGGCTCTAGCATATTTTAAATATATTTATAATGAAAAAACATCATTCAAAGATTTATGTGATAGCTTAAAAAACGAATTCCCGTCGGGGACGGATTATGTAGAAAAATTCTATAACGCTCGTCAAAGCGAGAAAGAGGATGTTGTGGCTTTTTTTTATAGACTGGCTGATTACGGCAAACAAGCGGGCATATCTGACGATAAGATTTTTATTAAAAATTTTCTGAAAGGGATCACCACAAATTATAAATTGAAATTAGCAACTCGATTATATAACTCAAAAGCGGAGCTACGAGCCACGCTTCAACAAATCGAGGAGATTTTTAGCGAAACACAACATAATTCAATTAATTTACCATTGCAACCCCCACGTGTTAGTTTCGATCATCTCCCCAATACAAACCAAAGGTCCCCATCAACCCCGAGACCATCCAGCCCGGCGACATCATGTGCCACGCCA
Organism: Mythimna albipuncta; assembly: GCA_929112965.1. Classification (NCBI taxonomy): domain Eukaryota; kingdom Metazoa; phylum Arthropoda; class Insecta; order Lepidoptera; family Noctuidae; genus Mythimna; species Mythimna albipuncta. The sequence continues at coordinate 20,051,628 of OV815959.1, read as the reverse complement.
CAAAGTGCGGGCGATGCGGAGACGTTCCATACACCCAGATACAATTTTCGCCCTAGACATCGTTATAATTGGAATAATCGTACACAAACTGCCCCCAGCCAAAGAAGCCCACCAGCACCCAACCACCCAAACGAGCAAGGGCACAGCCGATAAGGAAACAAGCGGAGTTGCAAGCTGTGTCCGAGAGAGAGCAACTCCAGACAGAAAACAGAAAAAAAAATACTGGTGATCTTACTCCATTTATTAATATTTTTATAGCTGAACAGGCCTATAGTGCGCTGATAGACACTGGAGCATCAATTTCATGTAGGTATATCAGAGCAATTAGCTACGAATCTTGAAATAAAGAGTACCAGTGACGGGACGAATCATTTTGTGAAAGCAATATCAGGATCATATCTGAAGGTTGTCGGAAAAGTGAAGATAACTTTTATGATAGATTCACGTATTTTTGTTAATGAATTTGTAATAATTAAGGACATTAGTCAAAGTTTAATCCTCGGTCAGGATTTTTTTCATAAATATAATGCAATTATAAATTTCGCTGATAGTTGTATAATATTGAATAATTTTTGTGTAAAGTTTTGTGAATATTGTGATCGAAATGTCGCGTCAATGTCACGCCCTATGGTACATCATGACCAGCATGACAGAACAAATGAAAAAAATAATGTCATTTATGGACATGAACCCAGAGAGGGGGAGGAAGGTTGAATTATATTTCGAAAAATGATTATCTTTATTTTTCTAAACTAATAGAAAAAAATGACGAAGATTTGATGTCAAATATTTCTGAAAAATTTACTACCATAAATGAACTTAATATTAACTCAGAATTAAGTCTTAATGAAAAACTTAAGCTAAAAAACCTCCTTTCCTCATATCGGGAAAATTTTGCATTTAAGGCCTCAGAGTTAGGTAGATGTAACTTAGATGAAATCACCATTAGGACTGTAGATGAGATTCCAGTTCATCACCCACCCTATAGGGTTTCTCCAAAGCAGCTTGAAATAATTAACTCGCAAGTCGAAGAAATGTTAAATAATGGAGTTATTCGAGAATCCATGAGCACATATGCATCCCCGGTAGTGTTAGTACAAAAACCCGATCAAACGTGGAGATTTTGTGTAGATTATAGAAAATTAAATAAAAAAGTAATTACCGATAGTTATCCGTTGCCAATTATAGAAGATATGATATATTTAGCGGGAGCACGTTATTTTGCAGATTTAGATTTAAATTCGGGTTATTGGCAACATCGTTTATGTGAGAAAGATAAACATAAAACAGCGTTTATTACGTCATCAGGATTATATGAGTTTAATGTTTTACCCTTTGGACTTAAGACAAGTCAAGCTGTTTTTCAGAGGACTATGGATAAAGTATTAGCTGGGATAAAGTACAAAAAGGCTATTTGTTATGTAGATAATATTTTAGTTTGGGGTAATAATTTCACCGAATTTTTAGAATCATTAGAAGATGTCATGGAGCGATTAAAGAAAGCAAACCTTACACTGAAACCGAGTAAATGCAGTTTCGGCTATAATATAATTTCTGTATTGGGACATGAGATCTCAGGAGATGGAATTAAACCAGATAAAAAGAAACTACAATCGTTGAAAACATTAAAAACTCCGACAAATACTAAACAAGTAAAATCTATATTGGGTTTGTTTTCTTACTATCGTAAATTCATTAGTAATTTTGCAATAATAGTGTTGCCCTTAACAAAATTGTTAAGGAAAGGCGTCGTGTTCAGGTGGACAGACAAGGAAGAAGAAGCGTTCCGAAGCATAATAAAAATTATGGAGTCACCACCCCTTCTGAAGTTTTATTCCCCTAACTCTAAACTAATTACACGATTATATGTAGACGCATCTGGTGAAGCGGTAGGTTGCTGTTTAATGCAGGGTGAAGAATTAATGTATCCAGTTGCGTACGCGTCAAGGAAGCTGAGCGACGGAGAGAAGAAATATTCCACTACGGAGAAGGAGTGTCTTGCTTTGGTTTGGGCTCTGAATTATTTCAAACATTTTCTTTGGGGTCTGAAGTTTCAGGTCATGACAGATCACAAGGCGCTTTGTTGGCTGAGAAACCGGAAAGACATGAATGGACGATTAGCTAGATGGTCGCTGTGCATCCAGGCTTATGATTTCGATATTGTTCATTGTTCAGGTAGAGATAGTGTCATTGCTGATTTTTTGAGTAGAAATCCCTTAGGCCAAGAAGATGAGAAGCAGAGGAGTACCACGGAGCAGCTGGAGGATGGCATGCAGCTGTATAGAATAGAAGGTGTGAAGATGCGAGAGGAGCAAGAGAGGGATGATTTTTGTAAACGTTGGTTAGATAGGATTGCTGCCAATAGGGGTAATGATGTTAAAGGTTTTAGTGTCAGGGATGATGTGTTGCGTAAGAAAGCAAGGAGAGTGACTGGTATTTGTGAACTAGTTGTGATTCCAAAAGGGCTTTTGTACGAGATTTTAAACGAATTGCATGATAATCCTTGGTCAGGTGGTCATTTAGGATTAGCTAAGACGTTGGCTAAGTTTAGGGAGAAGTATTTCATCAAAGATGCAGAGAAGGAGATAGAACGTTATGTAAGTAGTTGTTTGTTGTGTCAGGAGCGAAAGAAACATAATCGATTAGCCCAGTTACAGCCCATTGTAGTGAATGATTTGATGGAAAAGGTAGGCATCGATGTCTTAGGACCTTTTAGAAAATCGTTGAATGGTAACAGATATATTATCGTTAGTTTAGAGTATGCTACGAGGTATGCAGTTTGCAGAGCGGTACCCAGAGCGACAGCCCGGAGGATCAGCGACTTTCTGATAGAGGATATTTTTTGTCGATTTGGCGGTGTCAAGGAAATTATATCTGATAGGGGGTCGATTTTCACTTCTCGTTTAGTCGAGGAAACGGTAAGTTATTTCGGAGCAAAATTCCGTTTCACCACGGCTTCTCATTCTGAGGCGGATGGTTTGATGGGACATCATAACAAAACCATTTGCCAAATGCTTTCCATGTATGCGAGGGCTGATCAAAGAAATTGGTGTAGTTATGTGCCACTCGTGTGCTATGCGTATAATTCAAATAAACAAGCAAACACAAGAGTGTCACCACACATGCTTCTATATGCGAAGGAGCCGCTGTTCATAACTGACATGACAAGACACCAAAGTCATTTAGATTACGTAGGACGTCACGATCTGAAAAGTCATCTGTCACGATGTGCCATAGATAATATAAAAAAAGCGCAAGCAAGACAGAAGGCTTATTATGACAAAAAGGCCAAAGTAGTAAGGTTTTTACCCAATCAGTTAGTTATGATTTATACACCTAGACGAATTTTGAATAAAAGTTTGAAATTAAGTAGGTTTTATAAGGGGCCTTATCAGATAGTTAGAAGAATTTCAGACGTGAATTATGTAATAAAAAAACCAAATAATAGGCGTTTTAGGGACATTGTACATGTAAATAGATTAAAACCATTTTATGTTAGAATGTAAATAAATTGAGGCTAAAAAGGCTTAGTCTCCAGTTTAAAAAAAAAAAAAACGAATAGAGTTGTCATTGTCAAATCATTTGTCAGATTGTAATGTTATCATAACACATTAGTGAAAAAATGTTTTAATTAGTGTTTTTGTTTCATGAATAATGAGTAAATGCTGCCGGGCGAGCGCGCCCAGCGGACATGGTTAAGTGTGCACGCGGCCGGGAGTTCTCAGAGGGCAGAGTCAGAGAAAATAAATACCTCCTATAGAAGTGTATGCATAAGTTAGATTAGGCAAGATTGTACTCCAGAATGATTTATTAGTTATTAGTGAGAGGAAAATATCCTCCCGTCCTCCCTTTAGAGACCCGTCGGTCATCCCTTATGAGAGGATTTTGCAGTTTTCAAACTGAGCTAATATCAACTTTGCTAATGAGGCATAGCCTATGCAAAGAGAGTCTAGTTGACTCTAATGATTTAGCTATTTTGGGGAGTTATTTTTAATAATCTTTGTTGTTGATTAACTCTGGAGTAGACTCTTATAATGAGAATGTGTAGGGGATCCAATGCGAGTATGACTCCTTGTCCTCTGACCCGATAAGCGTCCGAAGAAATTAGTCATAAAAGTATTGAGTCTTAGAATATAATCCCAGTCTGGGTGGTTGTCACTCTGACATCCTAGGTTAGAACAGTGCAGCACTGTGGCTTTTTTCGAGGTTTTGCTGCGGTGGGGTTTAAGCATGACAACGTTGATTGATAAGCGAAAAGTTAGCACATAGTAAGTTTGTAAATAGATTTTGAATTTTGTTTATCGTTCGTTATGGCTTAGGCTCGCTCCTAAAGAGACGACCACTATAATGTGAATTTCTTTCCTCCATAGGTAGGGACCTCTGTGTTAGGTATAGGTAGGTCATGCTTAGTCCTTCGAAAGTTTTTAGAATATAAATGCTTGTTGCCTCAACATTTCTATTCATTGGGGCGTAGCTCATGTGATATCGAAAGGAGATCGCATGAGTTGCTTTTTTTTTATATAACCAACGAACTGGCTTGTTAAATATAATTCGAAGGATTATGCTGTTCTAGAATAGTTTTGAAAGTTAGTAGAAAAAAAGTGTGTCGGTTGTTTTTTCAGTGCGGAAGAGATTTTTGTAAAGACAACATGTATTCGTGAATGGTGAAATAAGTTACAAAATATAAGTGTGCGCGCTACAAAGTTTTTCATTCCTAAAGTATCCCAGTACGTGCCTATCGATGAGCTGAGCTGCGCCACAGTACTATGAAAAATAAACTAATTAGACATGAAACTGTTAAACAATTATTAACATATGGTCGCTAACACTTACAATCTTATTAGAAAAAGTACCACTATGAGAGACAGATCAAACAAATTAGAAATTATAACATTTAAATACTTAATTACATATCGTCGCTAACAATTACGTTCATTTGTCTAGTAGTTTTTGCGCCACACATCCATACATACGAGTACCTCCATCCATCTTCACAAACTTTTGCATTTATAATATTAGTAGCCTATTTATTGAACTTGCTCACGTGATGAAACTTAGCAAAAATATAGGTTTTAAACTTATAAGCTATATTATTGCAACGTTTATCATTAAATTCATCCGTTTATAAGTTTTTGCATAATGCTGTTTATTGTGGCGACACCTGGGGGTGACCTATGTTGAACAGTGGACGTCATTCGATTGTAATGATGATGAAAATTTAAACGCAAACACGGACCAGTAAAGGAAAATAGCGTGAAGAAACTGCTGTTCTCCCTATCTAGGCAGGTTCCACCAACGACCACTTAACCAGTTCCAACGAAAATGGTTCTATCACTTTGACTAGGATCGGTCTATTATCACTGACTGGAATGTTGTAGCTAGCAGCAAGTTTATGTTTACCCTAGTTAAAAAAGGTAAAAATGGGACTCACTACCACTTTCTCGTTGTCTTCCTCGTGTTTGATCTGATTACGCGCACTGACTACCTTAGTAGTACACGTAACCACCGTGAGTTATTTTGTAACTAACCTATTCGAATCGTACCGCGGAGGGTCATGAAAGCACTGAAAATCTTAACAGCGAATTATAAAAATGTGACGTATTTACGCAACGCCATCTATCACATAAAATATGAACTAATTAAATATACGCCATCTAGGCAAATCTGTATAAACTATCTTAACACTAATATAGCTACCTAAATATGGTTTTAAACTTGAACATACCGCCCCCCAAGGACATTATTGCAGAATGTCCTTATAAAATTGAACGTTTTTTAATAATAACTTTCTGCAGTTGATCTCTAAAAGGTTTCTTGACTTTAAGTCCTTGGTAAGTGGTAGTTGATATCTCAATATAAACATACCAACTCAAGTTTTAATAACAGTGATAGATCTAACAGAGAACTAGCCTAAATTACAAGAACAACATAACATCTTAAGATCTTATTTTAACATAAATATCCTGTAACAACAAAACAGTGAACGTAACCTTTAATAATATGTTACAAGAAGTTCCTAACTCATTCACATTTTAATCCAAATCTTGTGATAACAATAACCAAACATTAACTCAATTCACCTTGAAAATAAAGCTTAATCATTTACCGGTAAGATACATAGTTTTGAAGTCGGACGCTTCAAGAGACCTTTACTCGTACGTACTTTTACCACTCTCGTTATACCATCGGGACCAGGATGTTTTTCTACTATTCGACCAAGTAACCAGCAAGCAGGAGGTAGATCCGACTCTTTAATTAGCACTATGTCCTCGATTTTGGGCTCTGGAGTTTGGCGAGACCATTTGTATCGATGTACTAAACTACTTAAATACTCGGTAGACCAGCGCTGCCAAAAGGTTTGTAATATTTTTTGCATGTGCTGCCACCGAGACAACGAACTAATATTGGACTGTGCATAATCAGGACTAGGAACAGTAATTAATGCTTCCCCAACTAAAAAATGACCAGGAGTCAATGGCATAGGTTCGTTAATGTCTTCCCCACTGATAACAGTCATTGGTCTAGAATTTAAACAAGCCTCTATTTGACTTAGTAGAGTGCTCATCTCTTCATATGTCAGAGTAGTGTTTCCTATCACGCGTTTTAAATGAAATTTCATGGACTTCACTGCTGCCTCCCATAGTCCACCAAAATTAGGGGCGTGGGGAGGTATAAAATGCCACGTAGTTCCATGTGTCTCTAAATACTCTGCACTATCTTGTTGGACTGCAAGCAATTCTTTGAGCTCTCGCGCAGCTTCAACAAAATTTGTTCCATTGTCGCTCCATAAATGTGCACAATGGCCACGTCTAGCTACAAATCGACGGAACGCGGCCATGAAACCTTACGTACTCATATCGCTAACTACTTCTAAATGTACGGCTCTAGTAGCCATACAGACGAACACACAAATATACCCCTTGTGTGAACGATGACCTCGACCTTTGGAAGTACGGATTTGAACTGGACCTGCATAATCTACCCCGCTTTGTAGAAATGCTCTGGTTGGAGTACAACGTGCCGAAGGGAGTGATCCCATCAGCTGATTATAAGTTTCAGCTTTTGTCTTAACACAAGCTGGTTTTGAGTCTTTGAATGGCAGCCTCACTATGTAACGACCGTCCGTAGATCTTATCGTTGTTGATGTAAACAGCTCTTCACATTTCTGTTCTTGTTCTGTAAATAACCTTGTAGTGCGGGGCAGTTGATCTTCAATCTCCCAGAACTGCTTTATGAGATCATTTTGTTCTACGTGGGCATGAAAAGAAGTAATTTTGGGTGATATATACGATTTCTTATCCATATGTGTTGTACCAGATAGAATCCAACCTAAACTGGTACACTGTGCTACTATCAATCCTACAGGTGCTCTCTTTAAACCATCTTAAATTATTTTGCTGTAAATGCCTGCGCCTAATAAGATGTCGATCTTGTTGGGCTCACTGTACTGAGGATCTGCTAGCGTTACGTGCTCTAACTCCGACCACATAAGAGGTGGCAGTTGTTTCTCAGGAAGGGACATCGTGATGCTTTTCAGCACATACGCCCTTACCTCGAACTCGAACTGAGGATCTGTCACTGATCGTAAAACTAATTTAACCATGTGTTTGGCTATTGTAGTTTTGTTGTTACCGAGCCCTGACACAATACCTCTAATCGGAACTCTTTTCAACCTTAAAAACTGTGCTGTCGCCTCCGTGACAAACGAAACCTGCGACCCCTGATCTATTAAAGCTCGAACTACCTGATAATTACCCAAAGCTGATTGTGCTTCAACTAACGCTGTAGCTAGTAATACTTGGTTATCGCGGCTAATTGTCTTGGTGGAGATACACGACACTACTGATGTTGGATCAACTGAATTACTAGTATCAGTTGATCCAGAACTTGTCGAGTCATGAACATTAATATGCAAAAGCGTATGATGTTTTTTATTACAAATTCGGCAAGTTTGCAACCCTTTGCACTGATAAACTAAATGATTTCCACTTAGACAATTAAAACAAATCCATTTATCTAGCACAAACTGTCTTCTTTGAGAGACATCCATTTTGATAAAAGGCTCACAAAAACACAGTTTGTGGTCTTTACCACAATTCTCACAACTTATTTTTGTCTGTCTTGAGCGGGTGGAATTTTTATTATCCGTGACAAGCATGACCCTTTCGCCTAGTTTGTTCGTCCTTGACCCAGTACGCCACTGTCCCTTCATTTCAACAAACTCGAGGGCCCTAAACCTACTCTCGAGAAATGATTTAAATTGACCTAAACTAGGCAAGTCGTTGGCCTCTTCAGAGGCGACCTTTAATTCCCACTGCTTGCGAGTTTCTTGGTCGAGCTTATCAGAGACAATATGAATGACGATTATATCCCAAGTCGTAACATCTATCCCTAAATTGCCTAATGCATTCAAACAATCATTAGTCGTATCCAAGAGATGCTTCAACGTTGTAGCAGACTCAGTGCTTACCCCCTTTTGCCCAAACAGGCTCTGCAATATACAATTCGCTAAGTGCCTCTTGTTATTATACCTAATTATGTTCTAATTGTTCCCAACACACTGAATAGTTAGCCGCAGTTATTGGAATTTGTCTGAGCAGCTGTTCTGCCTCACCCGTTAAGCATCCCTTTAGATAATGCAGTCTCTGTACATCATCTAATGTTTTATTAAACTGAACGAGTGATCTAAACAAGTCACGGAAACTTGTCCACTCTTCGTATTTTCCGGAAAACGGCGGTATATTGATTTTAGGTAACCTTATATTACAACCTTTGCTATCATTTGTAGGTATTGTTTGTTGCCGTATTTCCCTTGTTACCAATGATAGAGCATCCTTTAGTTCCGATTTATATGTAATATATATATCTTCGGTTTTGTCATATATCTCGGACTTGAAATATGTGCTTTTTAAGTCTTCGACAGAGGCCTTTTCAATTATTTGATATCCTAGTGTTATTCTCTCTTTGGGAGATTTTTTGAAATTAGTTCTCCCCTTTTCAATTATGTTTTTAACGTCAAGTTGCAATCTTAATAATGACTCCATGATAATATTTTCAAGAAATAAGTTAAGTGTTTATGTTTGGTTAAAGTTAGTATAGACAATCGGTCATAAGTTCTCCGTATATCGAATTATGAACTTAATCAATACCCTTACAAATTTAAAATAGTTTCTAAGTTAGAGTACTTACAGTTTATCACTGCACTCACGCACTTTGTTGAACCTCTGTCTGCTTGTGCGAAGTGACGCCTTACTTCGTACTCGTGCTGACGCGCGCTGCGCGTGGACTGGCACGGACGCGCTGCGCGTGCACTATACGCGCTGCACTTCTACCGGCGCGCTGCACTTGGACTGGCGCGCTGCACTTGGACTGGCGCGCTGCACTTGGACTGGCGCGCTGCACTTGGACTGGCGCGCTGCACTTGGACTGCGCGTGCACTATGCGCGCTGCATTTGGACTGGGCCCGCAGCGTGTGGACTTGACGCGCTGCACGTGCACTTGGCGCGCTACACGTGCACTGGGCGCGCTACGCGTGGACTGGGCGCGCGGCGCGTGGACTGGGCGCGCTGCGCGTGGAAGGCTTGGCGCGCGGTGCGTGCACTTGGCGCGCTGCACGTGAGGACTGGGCGCGCGGCGCGTGCACTGAGCGCGCTGCGCGTGTGGATTGGGCGCGCTGCGTCTGGACTGGGCGCGCGGCGCGTGCACTGAGCGCGCTGCGCGTGAGGATTGGGCGCGCTGCGTCTGGACTGGGCGTGCGGCGCGTGCACTGAGCGCGCTGCGCGTGGACTAGGTGCGCAGCGCGTGCACTGAGCGCGCTGCGCGTGAGGGTTGGGCGCGCTGCGTCTGGACTGGGCGCGCGGCGCGTGCACTGAGCACGCTGCGCGTGGACTGAGCGCGCGGCGCGTGCACTTGGCGCGCTGCGTCTGGACTGGGCGCGCGGTGCGTGCGCTGAGCGCGCTACGCTCGCACTGCTCCGGCCGCCACTGCTTCAAACTACTCCAGCCGCCACACTGCTTCGGACTGCTCCGCCGCTGACCACCTCGAACTGCTCCGCCGCTGACCGCCTCGAACTGCTCCGCCGCTGACCGCCTCGAATTGCTCCGCCGCTGGCCGCCTCGAACTGCTCCGCCGCTGGCCGCCTCGAACTGCTCCGCCGCTGACCGCCTCGAACTGCTCCGCCGCTGACCGCCTCGAACTGCTCCGCCGCTGGCCGCCTCGAACTGCTCCGCCGCTGGCCGGGCCGCCTCGAACTGCTCCGCCGCTGGCCGCCTCGAACTGCTCCGCCGCTGACCGCCTCGAACTGCTCCGCCGCTGGCCGCCTCGAACTGCTCCGCCGCTGGCCGGGCCGCCTCGAACTGCTCCGCCGCTGGCCGCCTCGAACTGCTCCGCCGCTGACCGCCTCGAACTGCTCCGCTCCTCTCGACCTGGGGGTATCCACTTCGGCACCCAACTCACCAGCACCTTGGCTCCATCAGCAGCGATCCACTATTGTGACTACAGTCACATCCGGCTCGAAGGACCAATGTTTGGTCTGATTACGCGCACTGACTACCTTAGTAGTACACGTAACCACCGTGAGTTATTTTGTAACTAACCTATTCGAATCGTACCGCGGAGGGTCATGAAAGCACTGAAAATCTTAACAGCGAATTATAAAAATGTGACGTATTTACGCAACGCCATCTATCACATAAAATATGAACTAATTAAATATACGCCATCTAGGCAAATCTGTATAAACTATCTTAACACTAATATAGCTACCTAAATATGGTTTTAAACTTGAACACCTCGGTACATTTTTCGCTTTTGCTAATCAATGAAAAATATGAACTTAATGACGATGAAAATAAAGTACACTTCAGAATTTGTAATGTTGCTTCGTAAAAATTCTATTTAGCCTTTAAGGGACCATCTCGTATATAAGATCCTTGGGATCACTTGGTTGTTCCTCTGTTAAGACCCTTTAACTCGAGAACGCTTAGAGGTATCGAGTTAAAATTAAAACCATACACTCAAATCTGCGGTCTTTTGAAGTTGTGAAAAAATCAGACTTCCGAGTTAAAGAAAAAAAAGATGCGGCCGTTTATATAGCAAAAAAACATATATTTCGATTCTCAAGGGAATGAAAGTTCAAAGGGGTGACGTTGACCTAGAATCCTGAAATTTGGCATAAATCAAGGTCTTATAGAACAAGTACAGGGAAAAATCTGAAAATTGTAAATTTGTAGATCCACCACAAAAAAAAAAAAAATTGCAATTCGGAGAAATCTTCGTAACTCAATTTGAGAATTGATTTTATAGGTAAATTTGTACAGAATCTTCAGTGCGCGAGTCCGACTCGCACTTGCCCTTTTTTATTTTAGTTACTGTATCCTTACTCAAGCCTGAAAAGAAATATTCTAAGTTAGTCGAAATGCATTATACAATTTAAAGTATCAATACTCTTTATACTAGCCATCGAAAATATTGACCAAAACAAAATAAACAAATAACGTCATGTTTAAATGAATTTCCGTTTAATTTATACATATTTGGAGATAACAAGGATAGGAGTTCACATAGGAAGTCTAAAAACATTAAAATAAAAGTGTTACGTACCAAAAAAACAGCATACCAATGTTTCCCAAGTTCGTGACTTTGTTTTGATCAATAATGGTGTGATTTGCCATTTGCTATCTTTGGCAAAACTGTAATATATTAAATATTATTTCCCTTGCAGCTCAGTGAATTTTTTTATCACATTTCTGAAGATTTCAATAAAAAATCACAATAAAATAACATTACTAACCCAATAAACAAACCCTCTGTCAACATTATATGACGTTTGGCATTCGACGGATGGCTGGGTTGTGTTGCTACTTAAAATCTTTAATGTTGTTTTCACTTTACGCCACGACGGTTCTTTTATCGCACAGACAATAGCAAGCGAAGAATTGTTTTTTTTTTAAACTAATGTGAAGTTATGTAAAATAACGATGGTTTGACTATGGAAATTTCCACTGTGTAGGTAAGCTATATATGAAGAGATCAATATGCCCGATCCGTACAGCACTATTTTAAATTTCCTAGATAGAAACAGCAAATAGAAAGGAATGCATAAAAGGATAATGGAACGGACTCACTCAGTACACTGTCCCTCTGGGTAGACTGTCCTTCAAGTGTCCTCTACGGCACAGGCGAGTACGCTGTACGAAGGACGGCCAGTCCAAAGTCCACAGGATTTGCGCGCGTAACATAAAAAACGGCGATCTTCTTTTAGCTCGAAGGACCATAATGTTGAGTATCAAGCGCCAGGTTAGCTGCTGGTGGTCTTGACTAATAAAACTGCTTGATTTTTTTATAAGACTGTATTCCACGTAGGTGTGCGTCGTTAGAAATTTTGAGATAACCGATATGTGTGCGTACACGCGAGGTGTCGGCGAGCGAGTGGTCGGAGAGGGGACGTCTGCGACTACGATGTGGTGTGTGGCCCGATGTGACGCCAGGAACATTCGGCTGTAAAATTTGTAAATATAAACATAACGTAGTATTGCATAGAAATAGACCTCAATCCGAAGGCACAAGTAAAAAGGTGAGTTCGACCCAAGACGTCACTACCGTTACGTCACACTCGACTTTGTCCGTGGGAGTTGTGGCTGGATGCGAACCGCCACCTACTCAGCTGCCGGCCGCTGCGGCCTGCGCTGTGCCTACGCGGTACGTGCCGCCGGCGCGGACCCGCTTCCATATCAACAGTTGCCACTCAATACGTTCTTTTTTCGACCGCGCTGTTAAAGTTTTCAGCGAAAGGAAAAATAAGTATTAGGTAGCACGCGCGTTGTTAGATTCGGGTAGTCAAATTTCAATAATAACGGAAAGTTTTTGTAATAAACTGGGATTACCTTGCAAACGGATAGATCATAACTTTAATATTAATGGTATAGGAAATACTAAATTATAATTAGTAGAAAGTAGTAACTTTGTGATAAACTCATTGCACAATAATTTTTCCGTAGAAGTTAATTGTATGATTATACCAAGGATTACTAATATGTTGCCAAGTGTAAAGATAAATGCAAATAAATTGAATATTCCAGGTGACATATTAGTAGATTTGGCAGATAACAGATTTTATGAGCCCTCTGAAGTAGATAGAATATATTGATAGAAGCCGATTTGTTTTGGGAACTTGTAACAGGTCAACAAGTAAAATTAGGTAAAGGTCTTCCCACACTGCAGAGTTTAAATATGCATACGTAAATATGAAGCAAATTGTAATTTAGCAAGAAATGTTAGTGGACAGTTGGAGAAATTTAGGAAGGTTGAGGAAGTTCTATACAAATGTATAGATTAATTACCGATTAGTACTGAAGAAGAATTTTGTGAAAAACACTTTGTAAAAAATATGTATAGAACTGAAAATGGTAGATTTTGTGTAAAAATGCCTTTCCATACTTCTCCTTCTGTATGTGTAATGTCTCTTCGTTTAATGTGAATTTGGAGAAAAGGTTTAAAAAGTAGCCTAACGTAAAGGGTGCCTATGTAGAATTTATAAATGAATATGAACAATTGAATCACTGATCTGAGAGTAATAGGCCCCCGTTTGCATGTTATTTACCACATCACCCGGTTATTAGGGAAAAGAGTGAGACAACAAAACTTCAGGTTGTAATTAATGCCTCCGAGAAAACCTGTAGCAGGTATTCGTTCAATGAAATACAAATGGTGGGACCGGTGATTTAAGATGACCTATTTAGTATATTGCTCAGATTTATTTATTTATTTTATTTATTTATTATATTTAAAACTTTATGCACAAAAACTGTACAAAGGCGGACTTAATGCCTTAGGCATTATCTGCCAGTCGACCTTAGGGTGGTGCAGAAACATAACATGGCAGGTGAGATGTTGTCTGAGATTTAGACAACATAATTATGTTTTGACCTCCGACATTGAAGAAATGTATAGACAAATATTAATTTCTGAGAGTCAAAGACATTTGTAAATGATATTGTGGAGGGAGAACGAGCATGAGCCAGTAAAACATTTAAAATTAATTACTAATACTATTAATATACCTTTTTTTTATGGTGGGAAAAGTCATGCATTGACATCCCCCGCCCTTGGGCGGAGCGGGAGATAGTGTCAGACTCTTACTGACTAAAAGACCCACCCCGTTCTAGCCTTCATACCGGGGCTCGAGCGCCCTTTCGGATAACCCTGGCCCCAGTAGGCTTCGACCCGGCTGGGTCCCTGCTGTTGCTGACAACTCCTTGAGGCGCGCGGGAACAGTGCGCGCCGTCGACGACCTGGGCTTGGTCCGGACAGTTACCGGACGGCCGGACAGCGAGCTACCCATTGCTCACTGTCCGCAAGCCCGCGCCTACGGTGGCTGGAAATCGGGAGGGCACGGCGATGCTCCGCCCAAGCAGGGCACACCTCGACTGTGTGCTCCACCGTGTCCTCCGGGCGTTTCGCACAGTGGCGACACCCGGGCGTCACTTCCGCATGAATCGAGTGCAGGAATCTCCCGAACGAACCATGTCCGGTGAGTACCTGCGTCATGCGGAAGGTAAAGACGCCGTGAGGTCTTTCCAGCCACGCCTCAAAGAGGGGACTTACCGCCATGATTGTGGCGTGCCCAACTATTAATATACCTACGGAACCGCTTCCGCGCCGTAGGCTTAAGTACTCGTTGTCTATCGCAACTAGCAGATGAGTGTGAGAATCCAGATATTAAGGAGATAATTAAACATGATTTTTTCATGGACGATTTATTAACGGGTCGTCAGATGGAGGAAGGGTTAAATCGTATAAGCAGATTAATTACTAAATCGTTAAGTACAGCCGGTTTTAATTTGCGAAAATTCCGATCGAATGCAATTCAATTGTTTGTAGAAAATAAATTAAATGAAGTACAAGAACTCACCGAATTTAAAACCGTAACAAGTACTTTAGGTTTATCATGGTCCCATCAGTCTGATTTATTCAAATTTTCAGTACAAATAGATATCCCATACAGCCATATGAAGTAGCGGTTACGACTTAAGTCGACATTTATTGTGTCGTAACGGAATTTATTTGTAACATTGTTCCGTAGCGTAACGTCGCCGTGTCGACTTGTGAGTCGACACCGTTTCGAAAAGTGGGGAATAATCGTAACAGAATAACAGTAACTTTCAGTCACATTGTGACGTCGCCGTGTTGACACGTCGCGACTGGTCGCGACTTTTATGCCCTCACTTGCATCGTACATTCAATCATTAATTTTTTCGTTGCGTTCATTCTATACTTGTCAATTTTTATTGTAATTCGTTCGTTTTTCTGAATGTCATCATAGACATAAATCTTCGCCGCCATCAGAAAAAAATGAAAGTATTTATTTACGTATTTCTGTGATAAATGCATCATAGTCGATCGAAAATCCTCTGCGAAATTAAATGTATCGTGTAGTTTGATGTCACTATAATAAATTAACCGATGCGCCCTTCTGATTTAATAAAATACTTAAAATATTTTTTGTTAATGTGGTTGTTTTCAATTAAAAAATTACAAAGTATCGTATTTCCAAGCATTGCAGAAGATTTTATTGATACGGCCTATATAAATTTAACCAAAATATATTCTAGAATACTATAATAATAATATAAATTGTATAAAATGATGTGGATAATTTTGTATCTACTTGAAAGATGAAACCCAACACAATGTTTCGTAACTGTGTTTACATGTTTCGTCAATATGTTAAGTTACGTTACAGTGTGACTGTTTTAACAAAATGGAGTTTTATTATTTTATGTTTGCAGTGGTTCTCAACATGCTGTAAAGTTAGTTTTATCAGAAAATTTAACTAGTGAGGAAGTAACTGCCGTGCCTGAAGGATGGGTCGTAGGAACATACCTATACTGGCCTCGTGCACTTAAAATAAACTTTCAAAAATCGTAGCTTATGACGTGGGAAATATGGTCCTACGAGTGTTTCTCAAATAATCCTGTATATTATAATATTATTTCAATAAAACTTGCTTTGGTGCTTTGGTTGCTTATGACTCATAGTTAAAAAATAAGTAAATAAATCAGGTAGTAAGACTGATCCCTCTAATTAGAGCTCTGCTATAATTATAGAGCAATATTTGTGCTTCCAGCATTGAGTAAAATCTATGAAAAAAAACATGCTCGACCAGATGTTATCCCACTTTAATTAGAATAGGATTTTGCATAGTCATCAGTTTGGCTACACGAAAGGAATGTCAACGACGGATGCAGGACTGAAACTTATCAGTCACATTTTAGAATCCTGGAAGAAGTCCCAGGATGATATTAGCATATTCTGTGACCTCTCAAAAGCATTTTACTGTGTTGACTCTACTATACTCTGATCTGTAAATTACATCATTAACCTTTCAATCGTGATAATGACAGACACAATTGAAAGACAATAGGTGCGCGAACGCCGGCGTGCGCTTGGGGTTTAATGAATTAAGGAATTCGTAGACGAGCTGCTGATCTTGTTTTTTTCAATTTATCCTACAGGTAGCAAAAAGTATCCATAAATGGGGTGACGTCGTCGGGGTCTTTAATAAGGATAGGCGTGCCTCAGGGTTCAATTCTTGGCCCTTTCCTTTTTCTAGTAGTTTATATTAATGACCTTCCTTACATGATGGCTAATTTATCAGATATAATTCTATCTGATGACACTTCTCTTATTTCTAAAGTGGATAGAAAAGATACGGATGTCTTGCGTGTCAACGAAAGTCTGGCTGTTCTTTCGAAATGGTTCGCAGCTATTAATCTCTTACTAAATGCAAATAAAACTAAATGTATAAAGTTTTCATTACCGAATGAAGAAAAATAAGGCAGTTGACAGATGTCGCCACAGCTAGATTAGTTTACTATGCCTGTTTCCACAGTTTTATGTCTTATGGCATTTTATTGTGGGGATCTGCAGCTGATGTAGACTCAATTTTCATATTGCAAAAGAGAGCAATCAGGGCTATTTATAAAATGGGTACTCGCAAGTCCCTCAGAAATAAATTCAAAGAAATCGATATATTGTCACTGCCTTCTCTTTATATCTTAGAAAGTGTTTTGTATGTCCGTAAAACCTAGAACTTTTCAAAATTAGAAGCGATTTTCATAACATAAATACTCGTTGTAAACACGAAATTATATTACTCCAATGTAGATTAGTCAAGACCAATAAGTCATTTTTAGTAAATGGCTTACGCTTTTATAACAAGCTACCAAAAGCGGTGACTGAACTCAGCGAAGGAAAGTTCAAAACACATATTAAGCGTGTCTTAACCAAAAAAGCATATTACAAGGTTACAGACTATGTCGAAGACACGCTTGTTTGGCAATGACTGCCTCTGCATTTGTGGCCCCCTGGTAACTCATAATATTGTGTAAATGTATCTATTAACTGCTCCATCTTTTTTGTAACCTATTTTTTTTTCTAACACATTGTTTTTGCAAAATTTTTATATTATCTAACTCCAACCACCTTAAACTCGTTAGGTAGTTATTTTGTTAACATCTCATTTATTGACAGTTGTAATTATTTTAAAAAATTCTAGCTTTTTTTATATAGCCTCTTTTTATAATGTAAATGGAAAAACACTGCAGACTCCACGAATTCTTAGATTACTTCATATTTGACTCACTTTTTTAAAATGATTATTTTTATTGTGCTTTTGAATACAATATAGGCCGGTTTAAACTGTTCTTAAATAATATCCATTAATACGGTAATATGAAAATATCGTAAGAACAACCACTTTTTTTAAAAGAGTAACCATGGAGTTTCTTGCCGGTTCTTCTCCATGGGAAACGACCAATTTGGAACCGCGCACTAGCTTTTGATGTTTTATAAGTGCCCATGTAGGCAGTGAAATAAAAAACTTTTGAATTTGAATTTTGAAAATATCAATAATTTTATTAAATACAATAGCACACTTTGAGAACCCCGGTTGTTTTCTGTTTGGTCAAATCCAACACTACAGTATCGTAACTGTTACTACACTTGTGTAACTCCAAAAAATACTGTAGTTTAGTTTCGACATTGTGTCGATAATTTAACTTTAATATTTACACAGGAATTCAAAGTAAACACAATGTGTCGTAAATAATTTAAGAAAAAAATTGTCGTAACTTGTTGACACAGATACAACACTTATTTACTGTAACATTTTTCAGTACAAAGTGTTGATATCGTTCCTACACGCTGTAACCAAAATCCGCATCGTTATTAAGTTTAGTAACAGTTACGACATTGTTACCTTGTCTTGCTAATCTGTGACTATTTGAGAATTTTGCGACCGAAAATGGTTGTATGGGATGCGCATGAACAAATCACGAAAGGAAATATATTATTGTGGCATACACATAATCCCAAGTCCGGACCCCTGAGTACGGCCCTGTACAGCGGGGGACCATGCGGGGCGAAGGAGCGGAGGTCACTAGATATCCCGTTATATTCAGTGCGCGAGCGACGCCGCGCCAGTGCAGCCAGATCGTCTTGACGCACGCACGTACCACTCTGCCTTAGCCGCCCGAGCTATCAATTCGCTTATGGAATCTTTTCGCCTTGTATAAACTTAGCTTCAGTTCATCTGTACCACTCTGTATCGTTTCCTCTTCGTTTTAACGCCTGTATTACCTTCTATCCTCATTAAATTCCATCAAACTTTCTTCTTGCTGTTTTCATATTCACCGCCGCCTGCCTAGCCGCTTGCTACACATATACACGCACATACATCTCCATAGTGGTGACCCCGACGAAGAAATGGCGAAATCCGGGGAAGATCTTCTAGAAAATTCCGGCTTGTGTCGTGTGGGTGAGCGGGTACCGCCATTTTGGCCCGAGGAACCGGCTGTTTGGTTTGCGCAAATCGAAGGTCAGTTTATAATATCCAATATTACCGCCGATATCACCAAATATCACTACGTGGTTGGTCAATTAGAGCCGCAATACGCGGCAGAGGTGAAAGACATTATTTTAAATCCACCGGATAGCGGCCGTTATGAAAAAATAAAAACGGAACTTATCAAGCGGTTGTCCGCTTCGCAAGAGCGAAAGCTTCAACAACTATTGACCCACGAAGAGCTGGGGGATAGGAAGCCATCCCAGTTCATGAGGCATCTGCGTAATTTAGCGGGACCAACGATACCTGATCATCTAATCAGGCAAATCTGGGCAAATAGATTACCAACCCACATTCAAACGATTATTGCTTCACAGACAGACAGCGCGCTCCAAACCGTGGCCGAGTTGGCAGACAAGATCAACGACATATCGACACCGACGCAACAGGCCGTATGTGCAGCAAGCGAGGCTCCAGGTACTGTGTCAGCCATTGAGATGTTGGTGAAACGGGTCGACGAACTGGCAAAGCAGGTACAAGGCTTTACAAATAATAATAATCGATCCCGAAACAGCGGATGGAAGGCCCGTAGCCGTTCGACCTCAAGGCATAGGTCAAGGTCACGAGAACGCCCCGCTGATCATCCGTATTATTGGTACCACTTTAATTATGGTGGCAGAGCTAGGAACTGCCGACCGCCGTGCAATTAAAACGGCGGGAAACGCCGACGGCAGTCATTAATAGCGGTAGCTGACTGTCCTATATCTTCAGGCCGCTTGTTCATTACTGACCGGAATTCAAAGGCACAATTCCTCATCGACACGGGTTCAGACCTATGCGTGTTTCCAAAGTCAGTCGTACGGCAGCCTCGAACAAAAACGAAGTACCAACTATTTGCCGCAAATGGATCACTTATACCCACATATGGTTACATTCAACTGAACTTGGACTTAGGACTACGACGAGCATTCAGCTGGAGGTTTACCGTGGCTGATGTCACGAAGCCAATAATTGGAGTAGATTTTTTAAGTTTTTACCACCTTCTAGTGGATTGCAGACAGCAACGCCTCATTGATGCGGTCACCATGCTCGATACGATATCCAATCATCAGCAGCAGACCTAGTCTACGGCGAGCCCCTACGCTTACCTGGACAGTTTTTCAACCCGGCATTAGAGGAGGAAGTTGATGTCACTGACTTCGCCGATCGTCTGCGCAGCCGCATGAGCAAACCAGCAACCACGACTAGGGTGACACCTCCTACCGCCACAGCTCCAGTTCCAGTTCCCGACGACCTATCTCCAAACACTAGCAGGAAGACCAAGAGCGGGAGGACTGTGAAGTTTCCCGACTACTATCGATCGTAGTCACGATCTCGGCAGGGGAGTACTGTGGCATACACATAATCCCAAGTCCGGACCCCTGAGTACGGCCCTGTACAGCGGGGGACCATGCGGGGCGAAGGAGCGGAGGTCACTAGATATCCCGTTATATTCAGTGCGCGAGCGACGCCGCGCCAGTGCAGCCAGATCGTCTTGACGCACGCACGTACCACTCTGCCTTAGCCGCCCGAGCTATCAATTCGCTTATGGAATCTTTTCGCCTTGTATAAACTTAGCTTCAGTTCATCTGTACCACTCTGTATCGTTTCCTCTTCGTTTTAACGCCTGTATTACCTTCTATCCTCATTAAATTCCATCAAACTTTCTTCTTGCTGTTTTCATATTCACCGCCGCCTGCCTAGCCGCTTGCTACACATATACACGCACATACATCTCCATATTATCTTCTATTGCAAAAGTTTTTGACCCATTAGGTCTTTTAAGTATATTTATTGTTAAGGCTAAATTGATCTTACAAAGGCTATGGTTATGCAAATTAGAATGGGATGATCTAGCAGATGATGAAGTAAAAAAAATGTGATATAATTTCATAAAAAATGTGAATTCCCTTAGTTGTATAGAAATACCTAGACATGTGATGTGCAAAGATGCATTAAGTATCGAAATTCATATTTTTTCTGATGCGTCGGCATGTGCATATGGGTCATGTGTTTATGTGCGTTCGAGGAATAAAAATGAAGAAATTCATATACAGTTACTTTGTTCTTAATCAAGGATTGCCCCATTAAAAAGTTTAACAATTCCTAAGCTCGAGTCATGCGGCGCGTTGATGTCCGCCGAGTTAGGGAATAAGGTGACTCACTCTTTACAATGTACTATTTCTCGTTGTGTTTACTGGACAGACTCGATGATCGTGCTAGGTTGGTTGCGTACGTCGCGGGCTCCTCCAAAGCAATTAAAGATATTTGTGGCTAATCGAGTGAATAAAATTAATTGTTTAACTAAGAATTGTGAATAGCGATACGTACCAACCGAACACAGTCCAGCTGATTACATTTCTCGAGAAGTAGATCAGATGAATAATAAAGTACAAACTTTGTGGTTGAGTGGTCCTCAATTTTTATCCTTAAGTGAATCTCATTGGCCTAATGTGGATAACCATAAGTTGAATAGTATAACGTTACCAGAAATGAAGCAGGTAGGCTCATTAGTAAATCATGTAAACGTAAACAACATGTTAATTGAATTTGAGCGTTATTCTAAACTTCATAAGTTAACTAACTGAATTTTGTTCTAATGAAGGTATGAAGTTTGCATTTATTCCCCCTTATGCTTCGAAATTTGGAGGATTATGGGAGGCC
Organism: Mythimna albipuncta; assembly: GCA_929112965.1. NCBI lineage: Eukaryota > Metazoa > Arthropoda > Insecta > Lepidoptera > Noctuidae > Mythimna > Mythimna albipuncta. The sequence goes on along the minus strand of OV815959.1, from coordinate 20,030,081 downwards.
GGGGTCAAATCAGCCAAGTTCTATTTAAAAAGAATACTAGGGAATAGGCACTTGACATATGAGGAACTTTCAACTTTATTTTGTCAAGTAGAAACTATACTAAATTCCCGACCTTTAATTCCCATGTCATCCGATCCCAACGATTTCCATTCTATGACTCCCGGGCACTTCCTCGTTGGCAAACCACTGATAGCTCTTCGCTCTCCAGTGTTAACAGACATTAACTGTAATCGATTCCACAGATATGAGCTATTGGAACAGATGAGGCAGCATTTCTGGATGAGATGGCAACACGAGAACATAAGTGAGCTTCAGCGCCGTACTAAATGGCGCAACCCAGATGTTACATTACGTATTGGAGATATGGTCATAATCAAGGAAAGTAACACGCCACCCCTAAAATGGAAAATCAGACGTATACAAGACTTACACACGACGGTGTATCCATAGTAGATGATGTGAGGACGGCGAGTGGCACGGTGCGACGAGCTATCAATCGCCTGTGCCCTTTACTCGAGCCTGAGGACGGACAGTTGAAGGTACGACCTTCAACGGGGGGAGTATGTTAACGCGCAGGAGTGCGGGGTGCGGGACGCACTGCCGCCCTCTCCCCTCTCCCTTCAATTGTGCGTATAAAAGTGCGTGTACCGCGGTCATCGGGATCGGGGATTAGCCTGTATTCCACATATGTGCCACACATGTACCTACCGCGCTCAACACCCTACAAGTACCCACATCAGCCGCACGAATCCAAAAAATTCAAATCGGGCCAACCGTTTGCGGTGTCGTCGGGGCGAACCTTGGTTTGCAACGGCGATAGCGCAAAGGGGAGGCCTCCCGTGAACACCCCGGTGCATAGCACCGTTGGATTGCACACGAAGAGGAGAAAAAAAGAAAAACGCAAGAAGAATGTCAAGACCCGGCGGAACCCGCGTCCCTCCGGACCGCGGAGATACCGAAGAAGACGAAGAGGAGAGCCCAACACTAGACCGGGCGTCGTCGCTACCGAATATTCGGGCAGGGGCGGCCGGAATAGCAAAGAAAACGCCGAGAAAAAATTCGGAAAAAATAGCGGGTAGTTCCAAAACGGCCGAATTTTTAAAAAACCCGAAGAAATCCAGCCCCGCACAGACATCAGAGAGTGCAAGAAAGCCGCAAAGCCGACCAGACTCACTGTTTTCCCCTGCCCGGGCCGGGACGGCGACATACGCTAGCATAGCGGCACCCCCCACCGGCCCCCCGCAGCCCGAGTTTTCACCGATCGCCGCGCGCTGCACAGCGCCACTAGTCTCGGAACGGTCCGTGCAGTCCGCGCTAGCCACGCACCGCAGTACGCCACCGAACTCGGAGCCGAAGGCCGCGTCAGTCGCGCGCGCCGCGCCGACCGCGCCCGCCGCCGCATATCGCGCTCCAGTGACGTTAAACAGTGTCCCAGCGCCCCGTCAACCGCTGATGAGTGGAGCTGGCGCGTCCCGCGACCCTAGGCTGCGATCGGCGCGCATACAGCCCGCGACACCGCCCGTACCGACCTCACCGGCGCCGCCGCGCGCCGCCGCATGTGACTCGCCCGCGCAACTATCCGCCAGCTCGTCGCGCGCGGGTTCGAGCCTATCACTCGCGTCGTGTGGAAATGATCCCGATGCAGACCAGCCAAGGGACACCCCGATGTGGGGGCACACCGTCCCAGGAGGACATGGAAGTGTCGACGCGGGCTCACAGGAGGAGAATGAGCTCGGACGACGCCACCGAGGGGGCGAAGCGGTACTGCGGCCCGCGTTCCCCTCGCTCGGATGACCACACTGGGGTGAGTCTTATTATTTCTAATAAAGTGTCCAGTGCAGTCTCGGAGCCCGACGTCGCCGATTCGAACTCGGCGACGGGTAATTCAAAGGTAAATCCGAAAAATAAAAAGAAACCACGCTACCCTCCGTTGGTCGTGGAAAAAATGCCCGACTGGCACGCGCATTTCCGCGCCATAGGAGCCATGCTAGGCCGCCCCCCTAACGCCCGCCCTTACCAGGCGGGCATCCGCTTTATGCCGGAGAGCGAGGAGGAGTACAGGTTGGTTCAGAGGTATCTGACCAACCTAGAAAAGGAATCGGGACTAGCCTGGTTCGCCTACTCCCTGCCAGCGGAGCGGAGCGTGAGGGTGGCCATCAGAGGCCTACCTGCCGAGACTGACCCTGCTCTCATAGAGGAGGAGCTTCAGCGCCTCGGGTACGAGCCCGAATATGTGCGTCACATAAGGGCCCGCCAGGGCCGACCGGGCTGCATATTTTACGCCGTCCTAAAACGCACCCAGGACTTCAGGCGCATATATGACACCTCCGTATTTTTGTACATGCGGGGGGTCAAAATAGAAGCTTGGAGGGGGAAGAAGGGGATCGCACAGTGCCATAGGTGCCAGCTGTTCAGGCACAGCTCCCAGCACTGTCACCGTCCATTAGTGTGCGTGAGATGTGGAGAGGGGCACTCTGTGCGGGACTGCCCTCGCCCCCGCTCCGAACCAGCTACGTGCGCCAACTGCGGCGGACCGCACCCCGCTTCAAACAGAGAGTGCCCCGTCTTCGTCAAGGAGGCGAAGAACAAACGGGCGGGTACAACCGCCTTAACAAAACCTATTACCCGGCCTGGGACAACCATCCCCCAGGCCCCCACAGTGGACGAAAATGAGGCCCCAAGCACCACGCTAATGGCGGGGGCGAACGGCCACCAAACCAGAGGCCACCCCCCCTCCACAGGGTGGAGGAAGGGGAAGAGGGGAGGGAGGAGAAGGGGGAAGAAGCCCCCCCCCCACCCAACAACAGCGACCAGCGCGGGCCGAACCAGCACCAGGAATGGCGCAGGCGACGACACTCGCACCCCGGAGCGAGAGAGCCGCAACCAAAGCGGTCACCAAAACAAACCAAGTAGGGCGCACACTACTACGTGCGCCCCCGGCCGCTGCAGCAGCGGTGCCCACCCCAGCGATGGGAGTCACTCCCCCCGCTAATTTAGAAGAGCGAAGGGAGTTCACCGCCTGCGCCATCAAGCTCCTGATGGACCTGATACAGGCCATCAGGTAGGGCCAAGACCCTGCCCTGGTAATCCTAGACGGCTTGGCAGCTCTGCTAGCTCTCTACCATACCCCATAAGCCGCTAAGGATTTTAAACTGGAACGCCCGCGGCCTTAGATCTAAGGTCGCCCCCCTCCGCCACCTCCTCAGAGAGCAGGATATTGACGTGGCGCTCATAAGCGAGACGCTACTGGGACCCACGGACAGGGCCGGGTTCCCGGGGTATCTCGTTTACAGGAAAGATGAGAAGTCGGCGAACAACCACAGTTACCGAGGTCTGGCGGTAATTGTGAGGCGTAGAGTCGTTCATCAGGAACTCCCCGTGCCGTCACTCAGCACTCTTTACACGCTGGGTGTCCAGGTTCACTTGGCCGGCAAGGATCTTAACATCTACGCTGTCTACATCCCCCCGGACTAGCCGCTAGACCTAGCCGAGCTGCGGGGGCTAATAATTAACTCCGCAAACCCAACAATCCTTGCCGGTGACTTCAATAGTAAGCACCCAGTGTGGAATTGTAACTCCACCAATCCCAGGAGAAGACGGCTCTTCGCTTACGCGGAGGCCCACGGGTACATGGTGTCCGGCCCCGAGACACCAACACATTACCCGGATTACGCCCACTACGCACCAGACGTGCTGGACATCGTGGCCCACCGTGATCTGGACTTCCAGATCACCCAGAGTGTCCTAGACGACGAGATGCTGTCAGGCCATCAGCCAGTTCTCGTCGTCCTAGAAGGCGCCCCGACCCGACTTTCTCCTCCAGCGCCAGCGTGTCCAGTCTATTTTATGACGTATAAAATAGACTGGACACAGTTTGCAGGAGCGCTGGAAATCACGACGCCCACTCGGCTGATTAACACCTGCCGCGGACGTTGACGAGCTAACCACAGAGCTCACCGCCTGCATACAGAGCGCCTTGAAGGCGGCGACAACCACCTCGTCGCAACCACAGGGGGCCCTTTCACCCCTGCCTCTCCCCTTGCACCGCATGATCGCCGACAAAAGGCGACTACGCAGGCGGTGGCAGGCCACTAGATGCCCGACAGTGGAACGAGAGCTCAACCGTCTCGCGGAGAAGGTGAAGGCCGAGTTACAGGCGCACAACTCACTCCACATGTCACGCCTAGGCCAGAACAGTTCGGGTTCAGGTCGGAACATAGCACGACGCTCCAGCTGTCGAGGATACTGCACCTCATGACAGCTACGCTGAACAAGAGGGAACAGGCGGTTGCAGTATTCCTCGACATGGAAAAAGCCTTTGATCGTGTCTGTCACGCCGACAGCCAGGAAGACGAGGACGAGTTCCCAGTAATGGACCGGGCGACCTCAATGCCGAACATCCATGCGAAGAAGGGCAAGAAGAAGTCGGACCAAAAAGGGGGTAGTTCGACAACTTTCGCCGAACCGTCGCAGGGGCAAAGTCCGTCAAGCCTCAGCCAGCACGGAGCGTCTGATAGCCGCCACCAGCATTCACAAGGCCAGAAATCGCCTACTCAGGACCGACAAGCGTCGTCATACGCAAACGTCGCGGCCCCCTCCAGCACCCCCCGCCCCGCGCCAACGGTAACGGAAAATTCCGCACAACACGTTCGGCCCGCGCGCTCCAGTTTGGCGCCGATCGCCAACCCGGCTACCGCGTCCGTGCCCGCCGCGTACCGCGCGTCAGCGCAACACAGTGCCGCCGCGAGTGTCGTTCCCAACTCCCGTCAACCGTTGGCGGGTAGAGTTGGCCCCCAAAGGGCCCCCGTGCCTTCGCTCGTCCACCAAGTGCGACCCAAGGATCGGCTCCTCCCGCTCCATCCAAGAGTGGCACGCAGAAACCAAGCAATAGTAGATCTACGGCGCGACAGTTGGCACCGTCTACAATGCAGACCACAGCGTGGTCCGAGCGTCACCCCGCACCCGCCGCACACCTACCCGCTACCCCCGCGCCCGCACCGCCGCCCCGCGCTGGCCAGACAGTAGCCCCGCGCGACCGCCCCGCGCACCCAGCGCCCGCCCCGCTTCCCCTCGTTTCATACTTGGACGGGTCCAATGAGACCACAGCAGAGCCCCACGCACATCCAGTGGCGTAAATGGGAATTTATGCAACGAGGTGCGCTCGTCGCCCATGGGCAGACCGGATTTAAGTGCCGCGTCCGTGTCTAGGGACCGGTCCCTAGACACGGACGCGGCACCGGACCCGAGGCTAAGGAACTCGCAATTTAGCGAGCTTCCAATGACGCCCCCGTTCTTTTTAGCGCCCACACTGCCGCGTACGTCCGGTTACGACTCGCCAGCGATGCTCTCAGCCACATCGTCGCGCGCAGAGGAGGAGTATCGGCTGGTCCAGCGCTACCTGACAGCGCTGGAGAAGGAGAGTGGAGTGAGTTGGTTCGCCTACTCCCTACCAGCGCAGAAACATTTTAAAGTAGCGATCACGGGGCTGCCAGCGGACACTGACCCTCAGGAGATTGAGGAGGAGCTCTGCACCCTTGGCTACGAGCCAGAGTATGTGCGCCACATCCGGGAGCGCCAGGGAAAACCCGGCTGCGTGTTCCACGCCGTGCTACGGCGCACAGAGGACGTGCGTCGTATCTATGACACCTCGGTGTTCATGTTCATGCACGGAGTTAAAATAGAAGCATGGCGTGGAAAGCGTGGGCCCGCCCAGTGTCACCGGTGTCAAAAATTTAGGCACTCCTCACACCAGTGCCACCGCCCGCTCGCCTGTGTCAAATGCGGAGAGGGGCACACTGCGAGAGACTGCCCACGTCCGCGAGAGGAGCCGGCCACCTGGGCAAACTGCGGTGGCCCGCATCCAGCGTGCCACGTCAGGTGCCCAGTCTTCCAAAGGGAGATACAGAACAGGCGTACGGGGACTGTCGCCATCACATCGTCCTCTACACGCTCAGATAGACCACAACCGCAGACGGAGGTCCAGGCCCATGAAAGGGACCAGGGCGCTTCGTTGATGGCGGCAGCAAACGGGCCCACCGTACGCGGAGAGGCCGCCTCCTCGGCGCCTCCGGCCTCCGGCGGAGGAAGCGGAACCGTGGGGGAAAGGGAGGCCAACCCAATCCCCCCACCACACAACAAATGATTGTCCCTAATCCTGCCCCCCCCCCCAGAGGGAAACGCAGGCCGTGAAGGGCAAGAAGGGAGCAACAGCTGGCGCCAGCACCAAGGCGACCAAGCGCCCCCACGACTGCCCCCACCCCCACCTCCACCACCACCACTGCCCCCAGGGGGACCACCAAACCTAAATTCACTACCTGCGCCATCCAATTGCTCATGGACCTAATTAAGGCCATCAGCCAGGGGCAGAGCCCAGAGCAGGTCATCCTCGACGGCCTGGCCAGACTACTCACCCTGTGTCATGGATAGGTCGTTGAGGGTGTTGCATTGGAACGCCCGCGGCCTTAGGGGCAAAATCTCCCCACTCCGCCATCTCCTGAGGAACAAAATATCGACGTGGCGCTTATAAACGAGACGCACCCGGGACCCGAAGATAGGGCCGAGTTCCCGGGTTTCCTCGTTTATAGGAAGGACGAAAGGTCGGCACTTAACACAAGATACCTGCGGTCTGGCGGTACTAGTGAAAAGGAGAGTCGTCCACCAGGAAATCCCCTCGTCGTCGCACAACACGCTCTACGTGCTGGGCGTGCAACTGCTAGTAGCCGGCGAGGACATTCGACTTTACGCCTGCTAAAGCCGCCCTTAGTTCGACTACACCTTAACGAGCTGAGGGCCACACTATTTGACGCCGACTCGCCAGCTATCTTCGCCGGTGACATGAACTGCAAGCACCCGGCATGGAACGCTCTGCAGGGGAACAACGACGGGAGACGGCTTTTCAACGACTCGGAGACCTATGGATACACAGTGTCCGGCCCTGAGACGCCAACTCACTACCCGGAAAACCGGCTGCACATGCCCGACGTGTTGGACATTGTGGTCCATACAGGGGTACACTGCCAGATCACACAACAGGTCATTGACGACGAGCTACAATCAGATCACCATCCTGTACTCGTCGTCCTGTCGGAGAAGCCGACAGCGAGACGTCGACTCATTGACTGGACTAAATACGCTGAAAAGCTTGAGACCACCACGCCAACTCGGCCCATTGTTACCGCCGCAGTCGTCGACGCACTGGCGAATGACGTCACTGCTTGCGTGCAATGCGCCTTAGAAGAGGCGACATGTTTACAGCAGCCACAAGGGAGAGGGCTCCAGCCCCCCCTACCACCCAGAATCCGAGCAATGGTCGCCCAGAAGAGACGCCTACGCAAGCAGTGGCAACAGCTGCGCTGCCCCACTCTGAAAACGCAGCTTAACCGTCTCGCGGCAAAGGTAAAGGCCGAGTTGGAGTCCCTAGCCGCCGAGTTGGAAGGCACAAATTGACGGAGCAGCATGTGACTGGCAGGCAACACACAGACTGTGCCGCCAGCTCACGAATACCCCAGCTCCGGTGCGCCCTCTGCAAACTGACGACGGGGCCCTCAGGTATGTCGGCGCATGATCGCCGTCGGAGTTGACGACACACAAAATTCACAGTCACAGTGATATCAGGAAATGTTTTAGAGTGATAATAAAGAAATACATTGCTTCAGTTCAAGTTCTTTATTCTATGGTCGGTCAAAAAGTGCCTTTCTAATCACATTACAACGGTTTTTATACTCAGAAATTGACAAGCATAAAAATTCACTATGAAGGTAGAAAAATATTTTAAATAAATTAATAGAACGGAAATTGTCATAGTAAATTCTTATTTAAATATGACCGGATGCTCTGATATTTTTAAAGAAATAAAAATTAAGTGGTCAAGTTAAATCCTCACAAATTCGACCGGATGTTTAATATTTTCTAGAAAGGAAGTTGTCATTTAATTTGTTATAAATTCAACAATATTTTAAAATAATTCGAAAGGAAGTTATCAAATGAAATCCTTTTATAAATTCAACAGGATGTCGTAATATTTTAAAATAATTCAAAAGGAAGTTATCAAATGAAATCCTTCTATAAATTCAACAGGATGTTGCAATATTTAAAAGAAATTAGCAGGAAGCGATCGAATTAAATCCTCATCAAAATATTCAAATAGTGGTTTTGCGCCCACAGGTACGTAGCTGTGGACCGAGCGGAAGTCTTTGCAGAGCACCTGGAGCGTCAGTTTAGCCCGAACCCGACCAACGAACACGACCACGTCACAGCGGTGGAGCAACACCTTAGGGACTACTTCGCTTCGCCGATAGCTCCCGACGAGGACCCGATTTTCTTCTCGCCCGGCGCAGTGAGACGCGCCATCCTACGACGCACGCAGCCTCGCAAGGCCCCGGTGGCGACGGTATCACCAATACAGCGCTGCGCCACCTGCCGTACCGCACGGTCGCGGCTTTGGCGCGCCTGTTTACGGGGATACTGCGCACGGGGGTCTTCCCCACATCCTGGAAGGAAGGGCGCGTCATAATGCTGCCCAAGGCGGGAAAGAATCCCCTCAAGCCGGAAAGCTATCGACCCATCACCCTGCTGCCCACCATCTCTAAGGTGTTCGAATGTCTCCTGCTGCGACATCTCACCCCGCACATTACTCCGCGGCCGGAACAATTCAGGTTTCGGGCGGAGCACAGTACGACGCTCCAGTTGTCGAGGGTACTGCACCTCCTGTCATCAGCGATGAACAAGAAGGAGTACGGGGTGGCAGTATTCCTCGACATGGAAAAAGCCTTCGATCGCGTGTGGCATGAGGGGTTAGTTTATAAATTAAGCACCTCTACCACGCCCCGTAGAGTCGTGAAAGTGGTCCAAGCTTTCCTGTCTAACAGGTGTTTCAGAGCGGTGCTCGACGGCGCGCACTCCGCCCCTCGACCTATCCGAGCGGGCGTGCCTCAGGGGAGCTGCGTCTCGCCGACGTGTTACTCACGTTACACCGACGACATACCGACCACAGAAGACGCCACGCTCGCGCTATACGCCGACGACGCCGCGTACATCACCACCTCTATGAACGCCAAGTACGCGGCGACGAAGATGCAGCGCGCGCTGGACCTCATCCCCGAGTGGCTTGCCAAATGGCGACTGTCGGTGAACGTGGGTAAGACGCAGGCGCTGGTCAGTGCGCCTCCCACCACGTCTGAAACTCAGCGGAGCCGAGGTCGAGTGGACGCCCCGGGCGAAGTACCTGGGCGTGACCATAGACTGACGGCTTACTATGGGGCCGCATGTCCGCAATGTCGTCACGCAGGGGAGAGTCGTTCGTAACTTACTCAAGCCAGCGCTCTCGCCCCGCCTCCCGGCGCGCGTCAGGCTGGGCATATACAAAGCGTATATTCGCCCGGTACTGACGTACGCCGCAAAATCAAAATCAAAGCATTTATTTCAAATAGACCATTTACAGGCACTTTTGAATAGTCAAATGTCGGTCAGTCCAAGAAAAGTGAAGCAAAAATGCACGCTCCAAAGAGTAGGTCTCTACGGAGAAGAACGTGCAAGAAACTCCTTGGACACTCTTTTAAATCATATTATGTGTTACATATAATGCTTGGTTACATATTACTTGTTGCTTCTATCATGTGAGCACAATTTATTTATTTATTTATTTATTTAGCCTTTATGCAACAAAAAGTACATAGGCGGACTTAATGCCTTAGGCATTCTCTACCAGTCAACCTAGGGTGGTGAAGAGACAATATGGTAGGCGCACAAAAAGAAAATTTTGGTATTAAAACAAGAGTAAAAATATACATAATTATAGATAAAATACACATACATATATATTTAATATAATATATATACTACATATATATATTTATATAAAGTAAGGACAGAAGTTTTGAGACGATTCTGCTATTGGTGTAGAAAATGATTCCGCAACTTCCATTTAAATGCATACCGACTTTCGGCCGTCCTGATATCGAGAGAAAGCGCATTCCACAGAAGGATGGACTGTATATGAAAGGAAGAATGAACAAAATCAGAAGTATGAGAAGGACAGAGCAGAAGAAGATTGTTTGAAGAACGCAGATTCCTTGCGTGTGAAGAACAAAGAAATTGAAAGTGAGTTATGAGATAGGATGGAGGCGTGGGAGAGTTGAGCAGAGAGAAAAGTGTAGTCAGTGCGCGCACATTTCTCCTCTGTCGAATTGGCATCCATTTAAGCTCAGATCTATAAGTAGAGATATGGTCATATTTTCTAAGATTAAATATGAACCGAATGCAGTTGTTGAGGAGCCTGTCTAGTTTATCCAGCAACACCGCATTCAGGTCAAAGTAGCACACGTCACCATAGTCAATTATAGGGAAAATTAAAGTTTGCACAATGTCGATAGTGAAATAAAAATGTAAAATAATCAAAAGATAGAAACTGAATTAAGCCACTGGCAGCTAAGAGATGACCAGTCCCATCTGACGGCACCCGTTCACGAGCATGACGCGTGCATTAGCCCCACTCAGCTCAACCATTTTGAAGGGAACTGAACGACCCAATAGCACGTGCCACCAACAGCGAGACATTTGAGTGAGCATGACAAACTCTTAACTGCCATGCTTTTTTTTTATGGTGGGAAAAATCATGCATTGATATCCCCCGCCTTTGGGCGGAGCGGGAGATAGTGTCAGACCCTTACTGACTAAAAGACCCACCCTGTTCCTTCTAGCCTTCATACCGGGGCTCGAGTGCCCTTTCGGATAACCCTGGCCCCTGTAGGCTTCGACCCGGCTGGGTCTCTGCTGTTGCTGACAACTCCTTGAGGTGCGCGGAAACAGTACGCGCCGTCGACGACTTGGGCTTGGTCCGGACAGTTACCGGACGGCCGGACAGCGAGCTACCCATTGCTCACTGTCCGCAAGCCCGCGTCTACGTTGGCCGGAAATCGGGATCAGAATCCCGGCGACGGCGGCGGCGATAACGCCGTTGCCTGATGCGTTCGGCCTCCTCCTTTGCGAGCATTACTGCTTCGCAGAAGTCGGCGACCGCCTGCCACTCCTCCTCGCTCCGGACCATGGCCTCAACCAAGGCCCGGCGCAAGAGGTCTCCGCCGCCGATCGCCCCCACGAGGGCACGGCGATGCTCCGCCCAAGCAGGGCACACCTTGACTGTGTGCTCCACCGTGTCCTCAGGGCGTTCCGCACAGTGGCGACACCTGGGCGTCACTTCCGCATGAATCGAGTGCAGGAATCTCCCGAACGAACCATGTCCGGTGAGTACCTGCGTCATGCGGAAGGTAAGGACGCCGTGAGGTCTTTCCAGCCACGCCTCAAAGAGAGGACTTACCGCCATGATTGTGGCGTGCCCACAACTGCATTGCTCATAATGTCAAAAAAAAAAAAACAGTTGTAACCTAATAAAAATGCTCCATGGTGCTTCACATTCACAAACTTGGAAAAAGTGCTTCTACATTATACAATGCAATTGTGTCTTTCAAATAAAAAAATAATAATATTAGTTTCCAACTAATCAACTAATTAGTACGCCCTAGTGGTAGTGGAGCTGGACCAGCATTGAGCCAAGCATTTGTAGCGGCTCACTGGCTCAGTCTCCACACCTCACAACATATGTTAGGAATGACGTAACCGGTGAGCTCGCGCATCTTCGGGCATCTTCGTCACCGCCGGGAGCCGTTCGGTTTTGCAGCGCGCCCGCACACCAGTCCTTTGTTCACCGCTGCGCAAGGCACTCCCGCGCTCGCTTGCTTGCCTGCTTATTTTTAATTCGCTCCGCCGCGATCTATCGTATTTGTAATCTTCATTTCATACTCTAAAATTCTTCTGCCTAAGTTCTGTTCAGTGTACTATTCTATCCTTCTATCGGCCTAACTTGCTTCTAGTGTGTTTCTGTGCCTTCTACCCTTCTAAATGCTATTCTATTCTATTCTATTCTGTGCTTATTGTGAACTTTCAATTTAAAATATAACTGTTACTGAGAACTTTAGTTTTTTTTTATTTTTGGACGATACCTACATAATTGGTGACCCCGACTATGGAATCGCGTAAAGGAGATAATTACAGTGCTGAAACTTCGCGTGTAGGCGTTCGTCCACCTCCGTTTTGGCCAGATGACCCGGAAATGTGGTTTATTCAGATGGAGTGCCAGTTTGCTTTAGCAAACGTTACCGTGGACCTAACCAAATACTATCAAGTAGTGTCCGCGCTGGAACATCGCTACGCCACTGAAGTAAAAGATATAATCACGAACCCACCGGCTACGAATATGTACGATAAATTAAAAAGTGAACTGATAAAACGCTTGATCGCGTCACGGGAACGGAAAATCAAACAATTGCTAATGCATGAAGAGTTGGGTGACCGTAAACCATCACATCATCATCAGTTTCTGCGGCATTTACGGCACCTAGCGGGTCCAGCAGTGCCAGAAGATTTTTTGAAAAGTTTGTGGTCGGGCCGGCTACCAACAAACTTGCAAACAGTGTTGGCGTCGCAACCAGACCCTCCATTGGACAAGTTAGCGGACTTGGCAGACACGGTGAACGAGATTGCGCCCGTTGGACCCCTGAAAGTAGCAAGCGTTGCGGACCCTAGTACGTCTACCCTCATGAAGCAAATGGCAAGCCAGATATCAGAGCTCACAAAGCAGGTAACGTCACTATCTACTCGGGTGGACAAGCAAAGACAAGTACGTGGTCGATCGCATTCTCGTTCAAGTAGCCGTAATTGGCGGGGCCGGTCTAAATCTAGGCCGCGTCAGCCACCAGAAAACCACCCACATTGTTGGTACCACTTCAGCTTTGGTACTCGCGCAAGAAAGTGTACGCAGCCTTGCTCGTGGCTGTCGGAAAACTCGAAAGGCAGCCGGAATTAGCGGCCTACGACTGCCCATCAAAATCAGGCCGTCATTTTATTACTGACCGTCATTCAAAAATACTATTTCTGGTCGATACTGGCTCTGATTTGGGTGTGTACCCTCGGTCAGCTATCAAGACGCCCTGCACTAAATCAAAGTACAGTTTAACAGCTGCCAATGGAAGTGTCATAAATACTTACGGCCCTGTGCAACTCAGCCTCAACCTAGGACTTCGGCGTTCATTTACTTGGAAGTTTACCATCGCCGACGTGTCAAAGCCAATAATAGGCATAGATTTTCTAAGCTATTATAATCTGCTTATAGATTGCCGCAACCACAGGCTCATAGATGGCACCACTTCACTCTTCGTAGCGGCGTCGGCGCAGCAGATTCCTGACGATGTGGCTTCAGTGAAAACAATCCTCGGGAACACAGAGTTTCACCAGCTGCTTCGTGAGTTTCCAGAGGTTACGCGCCCGGCAGGTACTGTAAATCAATGCAAACCAAAGCACAATACAGTGCACTTTATCAAAACTACTTCTGGACCACCCGTTGCTAGCAGGCCCAGGCGTTTAGATCCAGAAAGGCTAAAAATTGCAAAAAAAAAGAGTTTGAACTGCGAGGCGCTCCGAAAGCCCATGGTCATCACCTCTACACCTGGTGAAGAAAAAAGATGACGAATGGCGGCCGTGTGGCGACTATCGCGCCCTGAATTCCCGTACAGTACCTGACCGCTACCCCATACCTCACATTCAGGACTTCTCACATCGACTTTCGGGTTGCACAACGTTCAGTAAAATAGATTTAATAAAAGCCTACAATCAAATTCGAGTAAACGAAGCCGACATACCAAAAACCGCCATAACTACACCATTCGGTTTATTCGAATTCCCTTTTATGACTTTCGGACTTAGAAACGCAGCGCAAACCTTTCAGCGGTTCATAGATGAGGTACTCACCGGTTTAGATGACTTCTGCTAAGGTTACGTCGACGATATTCTGGTGTATTCTCCTTCTCCAGACCTGCACAGAATTCACCTGCACCAGCTGCTGTCCCGGCTGAAAGAATATGGTGTCCTCATAAATCCAGCAAAATGTGTCTGGGGGCAGCCTGAGGTGCCTTTTCTAGATTGGCTGGATTCAAGGTCAAGGGCTCACAACCTATACAGATGTCACAGCTGCAGCTGGAAGCATTTGAAGAATGTAAAAGGGCACTATCAAACGCCACGCTTCTTGCACACCCAAACTCACAGGCAGAACTCTCTATGCCTACAGACGCATCTGACGTGTCCATAGGAGCAGTGCTGCAATAACGTGTTGGAACACGATGGGAACCGCTAGCCTTCTTCTCGAAGAAATTGAACGACGCACAACGCAAATACAGTCCCTACGACCGCGAGCTTCTCGCTGTCTACGAGGCAATAAAATATTTCCGACACATGGTGGAAGCTCGAGAGTTTGTTATCTTCACTGATCACCGCCCACTCACCTATGCCTTCAGGAACCCCAGAGAGAATTGCTCACCTCGTCAATACAGGTACTTTGATTACATATCACAATTTACTACGGATATACGGTACATACCTGGAGCAGAAAATGTCGTTGCCGACACCTTGTCGCGCATTGAAGAAGTAATAACGACAATTGATTATAAAGCTTTAGCCCGCTCTCAAAAAAAGAGTCAGATCCAGAACTTCAGTCGCTTATCGAGAAAGGATCGTCACTGAAACTGCAGATGATTACTCAGGAAGGCTCAGACACCAAACTCTATTGTGACGTATCCACTCAATCACCAAGACCCTATGTGACGCCTAAACTCCGGAAGCAAGTTTTTGATTCTCTTCATTGTCTGAGTCACCCTGGGCGTACAGCTACCGTGCGACTGATCACGCAGCGATTTGTGTGGCCAGGGATTCGCAAGGACTGTAGAAAGTGGTGCAGATGCTGTCTTCATTGCCAGCGCTGTAAAATTACCCGTCACACATCGACTCCTCTTTCTCAATTTCCCTCAACCTCGTCGAGATTTTCCCACATCCATCTCGACTTAGTAGGGCCTCTAATACCATCTTCAGATTACAGATATTGCCTCACCATCGTTGACCGGTTCACACGATGGCCCGAGGCTATACCGCTCAAGAACATCACTGCCGATACCTGCGCGGCCGCCTTAGTATCCGGGTGGATATCGAGGTTCAGTTGCCCATCGCAGATCACCTCAGATCGAGGTCGGCAGTTCGAGTCCAGCCTGTTCAAGGCCCTAGCATCTCTGCTCGGCGCACGCCACTTCCCCACCACAGCGTACCATCCTGCATCGAACGGCTTGGTGGAGAGGTTTCATCGCCAACTCAAAGCAGGTATCATGTGTCACAACAACACACAATGGACAGAAATCTTGCCTATCGTTCTGCTTGGCATACGCAGTTCCTGGAAAGATGACATCCAAGCATCCTAAGCTGAATTGGTATACGGCGAGCCCCTGCGTTTGCCAATCCAGTTCCTGTCGCCATCAGATGACCACTCCGTTGAAGACATCACCAGCTTCGCCACTCGACTTGCTAGACACATGGCCAGCTTGTCTCCGAAACCGACTGCACGGCATAGAAAGGACACTTTTTACATCCCTAAAGACCTGCAATACTGTTCCCACGTTTTTGTGAGGCAAGACCACGTGAGGAAATCGTTGGAGCCTCCATACACCGGTCCCTGCAAAGTACTGGATAGGAAGGCTCAGTACTTTGAAGTTGAGGTACGAGGTAAAGCCACCAACATACACATTTTTACATCGTGTAGTCGATGACTGACTGAAAACAAAAGGGGAGGGGATGTATCAAACTTATCTGATGATGACGCTAGAAGGTAAATTAATTTAGGTAATCTAACCGTGTTTGGGATTATTAGAATCGTTTGGCTGAGGGGTACTTTACACATAACAAAAGTTTTTTTTTATTAGCGAATTCATAAAGAGCTCACGCTGGCCGCACCCATGAAAAATAATCTTAAAAACAAGTTAGCATAGCCTGTACCTAGTGAACGCATCACACTTCTAAAAACAGAGGCATAGTCCACGCGAACGAAGTCACGGGCACAGCTAGTACATTATTATATTAATACGCACACAACTAAAATACGCTTTGTGCCAGCCTATTGGCCAATACCCATGAATTTGGCGAACGAACCGTGAGCCTTCATAAACAATAAAATTGTTGTACCTACTTAAGGTGGACTTGCGGAACTGTTGCCGATGATACCTTTCGCTTTCTCAAATTACAAAACGTCTGACGACGAGGCAATCCGTATTCGTTTCGCTATATAGTTGGGTAAATAAACATTAAAATAATAATGAAATATCATTAGGCACTAGGTATTCTACATCAAGCTATTACTACTACTATTACAAGGTACTTAGGTACCTATTATAAAACCGTAACTTATTCATTTTGATATATTTTTAAGAATTATTAATAATGCACGTTACATTTACATCCCGTCCTAGGTATTATATTATACCGTTACATATGCAGACAGAGACCCCACTAAAATCGCACGTGATTTCGCGCCATTACGGTTAAACAACAAGCGAACTCCGGCCGTCCGTCCGTCCAAAATATTGAGCATTTATTTATAGAGTACTAGCTGACCTGGCCACGCGTTGCTGTGGCTAAAGTTTTTGAGCAGCGCCATCTATTGATTACTTACTCAACCCAGTCGAAAAGATCGACATCTGTTAGAATCATTTGGAGTTAACAGATAATTGTGACTGTCAAATAATAACAGACAAATAATTAGCAATAAATTAAAATTGTGACTATAATTTGAGATTTAAACTATCCTATCTCTCAAGTTGGATCGAACTGCACATGGTGTGCGAATTTTATTATAATCGGTTAAGTGGTTTAGGAGTCCATTGAGGACAAACATTGTGACACGAGATTTATATATATTAAGATTTATCCAAGAACGTAATCAATAAGCTCTATATAAAGTAGTCTGTAAATATCGAAAAAAACTTTTTACAAAAAAAAAAAAAAAAATTATAGCTGACTTCTAGGATGTATAAAATCTTTGCCGACTTCAATGTTCACTGAAAAGTACAAAATAATTTAAATTTCGGAAGTCGATGTTAATTAACGAAGGGACAAAACTATTATAGAAAGACCGACTTCCGAAATTTAAGTTATTTATTTTACACTTTTTAGTTGTGGTCAGTTATGGTACTTTTTATTTATTTGTTAGAGTTATTTGTCTCGTCATACTGAAAATATCTATGCACTGCATCTTTTCTTGGCTATTAAATAGCTATAATAATATCATATTATTACCGTGCCCGTGAAGTATTAGTACCTATGTAGTAAACAAACACAACATCATGCACACAAACATGCGCTGCGCCAACGCTGCACTCACTGACGCGACGCACGGCACACGATAGATTTTAAAAGAAAGATCTTAAGTTATATTTTAGCATAACGCGGTGATTGGTAGGCTTATCTTTGTGTGCCTTAGAGTTGCTGAATTCGTCTGCACGTAGTGCTACTGGCTTCAGATCGCTCTTATTGTGCTAAAAATACGGTTCAAACTCGCTTGAATTAATATTTAGTTAGCGCTTACGAAGGGGTTTCCCTTTCAGAATAGGATAGCTAATTATTAGCGCTTTTTGTGTTCGACTGTAAAAACCCAGATATTTTTTTGGGATAGTTAATGAATGGATTTCCCTCGAGAAGGTTAGCTAAAACAACTATCCAGCAAAACCATGGAGGTTTTTAATTGAATTAAAATATCCTAGCCCTTCAAAACCCGGGGTAAAACCCTATAAAAGGAAAGCGCTATCGGTGCCTATTAATATATATTACCAGAATGTACGGGGAATTGCGTACTAAGACAAGTATTTTCTATAGAAATGTATGCCTTAATGGTTTTGATGTTGTCTGTTTGACTGAAACGTGGTTAATAGACGGAATTTCTGACTCGGAATTATTCGATGATAGGTATCTCGTTTGGAGACGTGACCGAGATTATTCCAGAACTGGTCAATCCATGGGGGTAGGTGTTCTCATTGCTATTAAACGTGAATTAGTGGCGGACACTCGCAGTGAGTGGTGCTCGTCAGCCGAAGATTTGTGGGTCACGTTGACATTGCAACAAAAGAAGCCCAGAATAGCATATAAAATGCACATATTTGTAGCTTATATCTGTTGTCAGAATAATGGAAACTCGTTGGTAGCTCAATTAAGCAATTTCTCAGATAACATTGTGGACATAGTTCTCAAAAATTCTTCCGATAAGTATGTTATTCTCGGAGACCTTAATCAACCAAATATCATGTGGCTTCCTGCAGAGGATGGCAACTCTTTATACCCCACTAACATACAAGGAACTGTTCAGTCTAACCTAATCGACAACTTTGATATTTGTAATTTGGTACAGTACAATTATCATTCAAAAATTAAGGCGTATAGTCCCTTGAACCATCTGACCGAAATTATGTGAACGCAACTCTCGCACTCGCCTATGCGGCAGTACACAAATCTGTGCATTTATTTGCCGCCAGCAGCGCCAGGAAAGCGCTTTAAATCCATTTTCTCTGCGAGATATTGATTGATTTACATATGCAATGTTCACTTTGAGGAATATTTAACCACCAATTTTTATGTATAAAAATGTTTCTAAAGGTCCAAGCCGTTTCGAAGGAGTAGGGAAAAGTTGCGAAATGTATTAATTGCACGAAAAAATCAAATGTTGATATTATTGTTCATGAATCTATGTATAATAAACATTTTTTTTTTTTCATACCAATTGACCTAGCCGTTACGGAGGCCTCAGAAAATCACTGTTTTATGGCACTTTTCGGGCGCTTGGCACTTAATGACAGGATCTTAGATCTAGTGTTGTCTAACAACGAAATCACTGTTGCCTGCTGTGGCGATCCGCTAGTACCTGAATATATCCATTACAGAGCTCTGCGCATCACTGCGGATTTTTTGCAATTACATAGTCTTCCTACTCGTCCTTACGTCAAGTTCCAATATCATCTGGCTGACTACGACTTCTTATGAAAAGATTTAGACGGAGTAAACTGGCAGCATGAATTAAATAGCGGATCGACGGAAGATGCTGTAGCATATTTTTGTAGCGTAAAAATTATTAATAGATTACATAACGCCTTTATACCAAAAAAAAAAACTATTATTCCCCGGGAAAAATACCCTTCTTGGTATAAAAGCCCGCTGATTAAGGTGTTGAAAGAAAAGGCTCAATATGACGCTAAATTTAAAAAGTATGCTAATCTTTCAGATTATCAATCTTTTATCACATTTCGTCAACGGGCTAAAGATCTTGAGATTAATATGTTTGATGAATACATTACCAAAATTGAATCAGATATACGTGAGAATCCCAAAGCTTTCTGGAGCTATGTAAATTCACAGAAACAATCCAATTCTTACCCCTCGGTCTTACAGTATGGACAGGCTTCTTCGAGTGACGGTGACGAAATTTGCAATATGTTTGGCGATTGCTTTCACTCTAACTTTTTGCAAAATACCAATACTGATGATCCGTCCTCACAAAACAAGCAAAACCTCCGTAACTCGACGGGAAACTGCTCATCAGATATTGGATCCATTGAAATATGTAACGATGAAGTACACAGATTACCTAAGCAACTCGATCCTAATAAGTCAGCTGGACCGGACAAAATCTCGCCGATTTTCGTGATAAATTGTGCTAAAAGCCTCTCCGTCCCTCTCTCGATCCTTTTCAGACGATTGCTAGATTCCGGTGTAGTACCAGCAATATGGAAGTCGGCATATGTAACGCCGATACACAAAAAAGGATCTAAAACTCAGATTGAGAACTACAGACCGATCTCAAAGTTGTGCGTGTTTGCTCTAAAGTCTTGGAAAAAATAGTTTACAGACAGGTTTATTCGGCACTTAAGCAGAGCTTTAGCGATCAGCAGCATGGGTTCTTGTCGGGTCGGTCAACAACGTCTAATTTAATTCTCTGTAGCGACTTCCTTTCGGAGTCCATGTCACAGAAATCTCAAAAGTTGATGTTATTTATACCGACTATAGTAAGTGTTTTGACCGTATAGATCACAATATCCTAGCCCAGAAGCTCCTCTCGATGGGTATAAGGGGTAATCTTTATCGATGGTTTACATCTTACATTGAGAATAGATGTCAGACAATAGTTCTCAATGGTTATTCCTCCAGGGCGATGAATATTCCTTCCGGGGTTCTCCAGGGTTCCTTGTTGGGGCCTTTTTTATTTAATATATTCATCAATGACGTCATGTCTTTTTTCCGCCACTCAAGAGTGTTAATTTATGCAGATGACATGAAAATCATGAAACAGATATCCAACCATAAGGCCTCCCTTTTACTGCAAGAGGATTTGAATAGTTTTCAAAACTACTGTAAAACCAATAAATTAGATTTAAATGGTTCTAAATGCAATGTGTGTTCCTTTACTCGCAAAACGAACCCGATTTATTTTAATTATAAAATTTTAGATACCCCAATATCCCGCGTGAACTTTATCAGAGATCTGGGAGTAATCTTTGACTCAAAGCTTGTCATTGACATGCACGTCGATAACATAGACAAAAAAGCCAAGAGCCTTAGAAGCGGCTCTTGGCTTTATCCTTAGAATCTCGTCACAGTTCAGAAGCTTCAAGACTATTAAAATACTATACTGTTCTTTTGTTTGCAGTCACTTAAAGTATGGTTCTCAAGTTTGGAATCCAAAATACAACGTCTATATCTATCGCCTTGAAACCATTCAACGAAAATTTTTAAAGTACATTCAATTTCGCTCAAAAGTATATTTACCCAATTATGTAACTCGTTGCAAGAAATTTCATATTCTTTCTCTCTATGAGCGCAGAAAAATTGCAGATTTGACATTCTTGCTCGTCAATCATGAACGGATCGGTAGACGTACCTGATTTCGTAAATAAGATAGAACTACGTGTGCCGTGTGCATATCTGATGATATTTCAGGTTGTAATCAATAAAATCAGTAGAATTAATATGAACGAATATATTTTAGAAAGCTTTCATTTTGAACAGAAAAAACAAGAGAGAAACAAAAAGTGTTACCAACATAATACAGCTACAATGACAGTGTAGACAACATCATAAATATTATGACTGCGTTCTCATTTACCAACACTCCCTCTAGAACGCAGACCCATTTTTCTAATACAATATAAATGTTTTGCATGTGTTACACCTTTAGTTAAGTTATCAGCTACCATGTTACAACCATTTGCAAATAAAAATTTAACTTTACATTTTACAATATTTTCTCTGAGAAAATGCAACCTTATATCTATATGTTTAGTCTTAGGTTTATAACAGTCAATTGATGCCAACCTTATTGCACTTTGGTTATCACTATAAATAAGTAACGCACTGTCTAACCCTTGGCCAAGCTCATTTTGCAGCTGTCGAAGCCACAATGCCTCCTGAGCTGCTGAAGCCATCGCCATGTATTCGGCCTCTGCTGTTGATAGCGCCACTGTCTGCTGTTTACAGGAATTCCAAGATATGCAAGCATTCTGGAAAATAAATGCGTAACCGGTATATGACCTTCTATCCTGTGGGTCACTAGCCCAGTCTGCATCACAATATCCAGTTATTTCTTTGAAGTCATCTTTGATATAACATAACTTAAGGTCCTTGGTTCCTTGTAGGTATCTCATGACCCTTTTTACTCCAAGCCAGTGTTGATTACCTGGGTCATTGCAGTACTGACTCAACTTGTTTACTGCATAGGTGATATCATGTCGTGTAACTTGTGCCAGATATATCAGACAACCCACCGCTTCCCTGTATGAGAAATTGCTGTCTTCATTCTCCGATTTCTTCTCAAATTTCATATTTGCCTCTATCGGAGTGCATACTGGTTTGCATTCAGACATGGCAAACCGTTCCAAGACTTGTTTTATATATTTTTCGTGATCCAACATGATCCCACCTGCCTCACGGTCTCTACTAATAGTTATGCCAATACACTGCTATATCACTCCTAAATCCTTCATACAAAATTCCTCTTTCAGTTTTTCTTTGATATTTACTGCTGTTATATTGTCATTTATAAAAATCATCAAGTCATCGACCCAAACTGCAATAAAAATCATTTTGGATTTCTGTACATAATAATATATGCATGGATAAATTTTTGTTTAGTTTAAGGTTCCACTGGCGACTCGCCTGCTTGAGCCCATAGATTGATTTATGGAGGTGACATACCTGATCACTCTCTTCATAGCATTCTGGTTGAGACATATATATTTCAGTGTCTATGTCACCCTGAAGAAATGCACATATAGCATCCATCTGAATCATTTCTTATTCATATTTAGCAGCTAGAGCAAACAAGAATCGTACTGAGGTATACCTTACCACCGGAGCATAAACAACTAATCTTGCTTTAAAACGGATAGTCTCACCTTCTTGATTCGTCTTACTTTGAAACACCCATTTACATGGCAATGCTTTCTTATCTGATGGCAGGTCCACCAGTGACCAAGTTTTATTCTTCATTAAGGAATCATATTCCTCTTTCATTGCCTTTTTCCACTGATTAGCTTGTGGGGATGAAATTGCTTCATCAACAGTACAGGGATCACTCAAATTAGGAATTGGACAAATGTAACTCACATCATGGTCATCCCTTTCTGCACGCTGAGCAGCTCTGCGTGGACGTAAGTTTATATTACGTGCTAGTGACGAAAGGTTAACTTCTTCATCAGGTATACAGGATGGATCATTATCATCGCCTGACAGGTAATCTTCATTAGAAGATTGATCTGAGCCAATTCGTAATTCTTCTTTGCAGGGTTTTTCAGTTGACTGTATTTCAGAATCACTGTTGGACTAACAAGGCAAATACACATTATGCTCAAATCTTTGAACATTTTCCAAAAATACTACATCTCTGCTTTTGATAATTTTATTAGTGTCAGGATCAAGTAGCCGATAACCCTTAATAGATTCACAGTAACCAATGAATAACAAGTTTCTTGGTTTAGAATCCCATTTTTGACGTTTCTCTTTAGGTATTTGAACCATTACCTCGGAGCCAAAAATTTTCATATTTGATAAGTTAGGTTTCTTGCCTGACCACATCTTTATAGGAGTTTTGCCATCAAGGGATCTTGTGGGTGATCTATTAACTATATAAGCTGCTGTTGCTAGTGCCTCTGCACAAAATTGTTTTAACAAATGAGCATCAAACAATATACACTTGGCCAGTTGGCCCTTTCTACCAGTGTTCGATTCATCCTTTCTGCAAGACCATTCTGTTGCGGCGAGTATGGGATACTTGTTTGATGTTCATTTCCATGCTTACTCAAAAAAGAATCAAATTCTTTATTGCAATACTCCTTCCCATTGTCTGACCTAACAGTTACAGCAAGAGTTTACCTTCGAGGCAGGTGGTACATGTGAATGGTCTTTTGCTTTTGACAGGAAACATATTGACTCCTTCTGCATATTCCGGTAACATGTTAACATCTGAAAAATTCAGGTGTCCCATGCGCCTGTGCCACAGAACAACATCATTTAAATGATTGGAGTTTGTAAGGTTTGAAAAGACTTCTCTGTGAGTGTTCAATTGATATAAATTGTTTACTAAAATGGTTGAACAGAGGAATGTATTATTTTTATCAAAAATATCACAACTTTTATCTCTAAAGTTTACTTTACATCCATTTTTAACCATTGCACTAACGGATAAAAGATTTGCAGCAAGTTTAGGTACATATAGAACTTCTCTCACCTGTATTTTATTTTGATCATTACCATTCATCAATAAATTAACCTTTCCCATATTTGCCACAGATAGCGGTGTCTTACTGGCTACAGTTATGGTCGGTATCGGTGGACTTGTTATGTCATACATCCAGTCACATCTATTAGTCATGTGCATGGAGGCACCTGAGTCCACATACCAAAGGTCCGGATTTGTCTGTGAACATGCTGAAAAAGCTGCAACAAAACCTTTATTATCTTATACTTTTTCAATATTCTTCTTCTTCGGAGCACGACAATTCTTGGCAAAATGTCCATGCCTATTGCAATGTAGCATCGGGGCCCTTTCTTCACATGGGTCTTTTCTGTACTCGGATTCCTGTGAGCTGCTGTCTTCTTGGTGAAGAACGCTGCACTCTCTGAACACTGAACCTCTTGTAGAAGTTTTGTTTTTATGAAATCAGCACTGATCTTCATCCCTGAGCTAATCCCATAATCATTGGCTTATAATCTTCCTGTAAGCCAGCTAACATTAAGGTTCCAAGCCATTCGTCATCAATGTCGAATTTTATGTTTCTCAGTTTGTGTGCGGTCGACATTATCTTGTTTATACACCGTGTAAAAAGACCCTTAACGAAAACGAAAACCACGTATTCTACCCATCACTAGGATAGTTTTTTTCTTCTAGAACATACCTGGGAAATCACCGGTTCCGGAGATATTCAAGGTCAAAGTGAATTTTTTTTTCGGTTTTTTTTTTTCATAATCGTATAACATGTGTCATTATTAAACTTTCTTCCAAACAAACATTATCAAAATTATTGATTTTTCATAACAAATTACGCATTTGAAGTTATAAAAATGCAATGAATACTAAACAACGAGCATGGCACGCACGCACACGCGTGCAGTCGTCGAGTTCACCGACCACGCGGCGAGCGGCGAGCGCCCCGGCCGAGTGTACCTACGTTGCTCAGCTGATAGAAACTACTTGGCACATTTATTTATTTTATTGAATTGAACAGTTTTCGATTTCAGTTTCAACAAGAACATTGATTATAAATCAATACTTGTTTAAATTTTGAAATTAGATAGGTACCTACTTGTCTAAGCGCGGGCCGGGGCTGCTTTTGCTGTGCACGGGTACGCGGCGCATCTTACTTACCTACGTGAGTTCGTTTCTTTGACAACATGGGTCTACGGTGAAACCCGCAGCGAACGCATCAGAACAACCTCTCGACCTAGCCGTCGCAGCCCCAGAGATGACCTGGACGTCGGGAGACCGATTCCGATCCCGATTTCCGGCCACCGTAGGCGCGGGCTTGCGGACAGTAAGCAATGGGTAGCTCGCTGTCCGACCGTCCGGTAACTGTTCGGACCGAGCCCAAGTCGTCGATGGCTCGCACTGTTCCCGCGCGCCTCAAGGAGCTGTCAGCAACAGCAGGGGCTCAGCTGAGTCGAAGCCTACTAAGGCCAGGGTTAATTCGAAAGGTAGCTCAAGCCC
The DNA here is from genome assembly GCA_929112965.1 of Mythimna albipuncta. Taxonomy (NCBI): domain Eukaryota; kingdom Metazoa; phylum Arthropoda; class Insecta; order Lepidoptera; family Noctuidae; genus Mythimna; species Mythimna albipuncta. The sequence goes on along the minus strand of OV815959.1, from coordinate 20,004,976 downwards.
CGGTACGAAAGGCAACAAAGGAACAGGAACAGGGGGGTTTTTAGTCAGTAAAAGTCCGACACCATCTCTCGCTCCGCCCAAGAGCGGGGGATGTCATTAGATGATTTTCCCACCGCTAAAAAAAAAACACTAGTCTTAAGTGTTTAAAATTTAGTGTGTGTTTATGTACCAAATGCGGCCTTCAAAGGTACTTACTTACACCTACACCTACTAAGGTAGGTGCCAGATAAGAAAAAAATTACGGTCATTGACCTTTTCGTAATATCTCTGCGTAAGTACCAGATTCAAACGGCTACTGAAGGAACAACAATCGGAGAGAGAGAGAGAGGGAGTTTCAGACTTTTATTGACTAAAGATCGGTAAAAGTCTTCACACAGAACGCGAGGGGTCATTTGATGATTTCCCATCGCAAAAAAGGTAGGTAAGTGCTTCCTATTTATCCAAAAACTAAACATGAATCCTAGGTTTAAACTTCTACCTAGGTTTAAGCCCTACCTACATTTAAACTTCTTAATAACAACGTAATAAAACTCAGTAGGTAGGTACTAGTGACGCAACGAAGGTTGTAGGCATTTTTGAGAATGATTTCTAGTATTTTCTAGTAAGGATGGCTTCTAGTGCATAAGGCTGTAAGGCCTAATCACTAAAAGCCGTCCTGTTAAGTATGATTGGAAATAAATCTCGCAAGTAGATAGGTAATTACCTCACTTTAAAAAATGTTTAGTAGGTACCGAATAATTTGCATTTCAAAACATGAACGAGCACTCGGCGCATTTTATCTGCGTGAATTCGTTTGTTTGTCGGCAGTCACACAGTGATTTCCGGCCGCCGTAAACGCAAGCTTACGGACGGAGAGCAATGGGTAGCTCCCCGTCCAATAACTATCAAACCCTGGTGGACGGCGCGTTTTGTTCCACGTGTGCCTTAAGAAGCTGTCAGCAAAACTGATGGGGCCCGATAGAAGCGATGCCTGAAAGGATCGCGTAAATATCATATCAATTTATTTATTTCAGACGTAGTCCATAGATACAAAATTAAATTCTAAAATAAAACATTACAAATAATCAAAATTATATAAAATCTTATGTCAAAAAGAATAAAAAAATAAATAAAATATAAATAAAATAAAATACAAATTCAATTAAATTACAATAAAAAATTAAATAAAATAACACACAATCATAAAATAAGTAAAATTACACAAACAAATGTCAAAATACACGAGGAGAGCCGCTAACATGAAGCTGCATCCACCTCTGTGTCAGGGACAGGTCCCACCGCTCGGACAACACCTTCAGGAGACCGTTCGAGCTGCTTCGTATGCGATTCAACAGTGAAGCGCTCCGTTTCCTTATGATCGCGAAAAAATCATCCGTTCGCGCTTCAGCAAACATAGTCGAGGCACTACAAAACCGCGGAAGCCCCAACAGTATCCTGAAAGCGTTGTTATACTGCACACGCAGTGCGCTGTACGCCCGCTGCGTAAAGTCAGCCCACAGGCTGCACGTGTAAAACGACTGACAATATGCCTTAAATAAAGTCACCTTAACTGGTCTAGTACATCGCGCAAACCTGCGAGCCAACATATTGCACCGGACAGACAGCGCCCTGCGCTCTCGCTCAATGTCCAGATTGTCACACAAGTCGTCAGAGACCCAGTGGCCCAAGTACTTGAAATGCGACACTCTTTTTAAAGGAGTGCCGCAAAGAGTGATAGGAGGTACAGAAGAGTAACATTTGGTACCGGCTTTGAAAATCATGAATTCACTCTTTTTGGCATTGTACCTAAGCCCGTGGGCCTCCGCATACGACTCACAAATGCGCAAAAGTTTACGTAAGGCACTGATAGATGGACTCAACAAAACCATATCATCCGCGTAGCTTATGTTGTTCATACATACTCCATCTATGGAACAACCAATATTAGTGCTGTTGAGTTCACCGATCAGCTGATTCATGTACAGGTTGAAAAGGCGAGGCGAGGATAAACCCCCTTGCCTCACTCCGCATTCCAACCTGTACACGTCCGACTGCGCACCCATCCACCTAACGGTATTCAGCTGTTTACTGTACCAGTACCGGAGCAAGGATACAACCTCATGTGGCACATCTGTTTCACATTGTAGCTTCTGCCATAGCTTGTCATAACACACCAGATCAAAGGCTTTTGAAAGATCTAAGAAGCATGCATATACTGGTGTGTTTCTGTCCGTGTAGTACTGCACAGTCTGCTTGAGACAGAAGATAGCACTCTCAGTTGACAACCCGGGTCTGAAACCGAACTGAGCATCATGCAAATGGAGGTGCCCTCCCAACTGTTGGTTAAGCAAACTGTCCAGCACCTTAGCTATAACAGTCGCAAGCGAGATCGGTCTGTAATTAGACAGATCCGACGAGTCACCCGTCTTGTCTTTGATAATTGGCACTACGACTGTGCACATTAGATCATCGGGTAAATAACCATGACTGAGACACAAGTTAAATAATAGTGCAAGGACTCTTGGCAGATGCACGCCCGCGTACTTCAGATGTTCGATGCTAAGGCTATCGTGACCTGGGGACTTGCCTCTTATCATATTCTTTATAATTTGGGCCACATCCTTGGCAGAGAATCTGACGTTAACATCCCCAGACTGGTCCTCAACAGCAAGCACCTGCGACGCGGTCCCGAGCGGCGACACCACACTAAAATGCCGCTGAAAAGCACAGGCTATGTCCCGCGGCTCATGCGCACCACCGACACTCTCCGGAGAGCCCAACCTTGGATTAAGTTTGTGGGTACTTTTCCAAAAATCACCAAATCTCTTACTGGAATGATGTTCTGCAATGATATCCATTTTTATCTGAGATTCATTATTTTGGCAATACTTTAATTTTTCTTTGAATAGTTTCCTAGACTCACGCATATTATTATAATGGAACCCTGATCTAGGACGTCCATAAGATACCCACATCCCAAAACAAAGCCTGGCCCTCCGGTGGGCGTCACTAACGTGCCTATTCCATCCTGTCACATATTTAAAATTGCCGCGCTTAGGCACAATGCAGCTCATCTTAGCGGCATCAGTCAAAATCATCTTATTTATCGTCAATTTATGATTCTGATCACAACACATCCCATCTGCACAATTACCAAACTCAGATGGGAAGTCAACCTGTTTTAGTTTTAAGTTACAGTAACTAGTATACTCTTGGATCTGATTATTGTCCCTAAGTCCCCACTTGATATAATTAAAAGTGTTTGAACTAGTTGTAACTTTAGGTTTAACAATATTTACATCACACTCAATCAGTAGCGGATAGTGATCAGACCAGTATGTGTCATACAGTACGCAGACATCCACGACCGCGCGCCGCGCCGCACTCGTCACTACGCAGTGATCGAGCCATCGCTGACACCCGTGCGCGTCACTCACAAATGTATACGTATCGCGAGGCAGCCACTCAATGTCTAGACACGTCCACGATTGTTCCGTACAAAAAGTTAGTAACTCATTAGAGAACAACTCACCTGGGTGCGCGTTAAAGTCTCCCAGAATGAACACAGATTCCACATCACAAGTTTCAATAATCGCGTTTAACTCACTCAGGCACTCCGTAAATTCAGACAAATTATCGACCGAGTCAGTAGGCATGTACACAGATATCACCAGCATAGACCGGTCATGAAGCACTACCTTTATCGCAGCGAGACGTACACTAGCACACGCGACGACAGACACCGTTGGAAACAACGTCTTCCTCCACAGCAAAGCGACGCCCCCAAACGGTCGACCTCTAATTACTCCAGCGGTTGTATCAACAGCAGACTTCCCAGTAAAGGAAAACGCGTCGTCAACGCTACCCAGGAACTGCAAGTCGTGAGGCAAAAGCCAGGTCTCCTGTAATCCCCCCAATGTCCGCCGTTTGACAGAGACGCTTCACACAATTCACCGACCTAGTGACACTCTTGCAGTTGAACGTAACAAGTTTAATTGTACTATCCATTAACTGACGATAATATTCCATTTATCTCCCGGTAGGTAGGTCTCTCCGCAGTGTGATTATAATCAATAAAGCGGCGATATAATACCCCGTCGGGCCAAAAGTCATCTGTCATAAACATGTCGAGCTTGTGTTTAGGCACATAAACAATGAAACCACTATAATTTCTACTCGATTTCATATTTATTTTTACTAATTTTATTTCCAAGTTCGTTTTCTTGAGTAAATAAGATTTAATATCACTTTCAGAAGTCTCTTTAGATACATTGTAAACATATATCGGAACTTGAGTACTCGCAGCCTTGAAATTGTTGTCTGCCTCAACAATAGCTTTACCTGTATTTCCCACTAAGCGGTTTCTCAATCTATGTTTCTTTTTCTGTACCAACTTCCATTCCTCATTAGACATAGGCTTTTTGGACTGTGATTTAGACACTCCATCCTGAACAATAACAGAAAAACTCCTTCTATTTTCGACACATAATTGTTGACTGGTTTGCTGATCAGAACTTTGCGTACAGTTTATCGCAGAGGTCGGCAACGTTGTGTGACTCACCGTCGCACCAGACAGAGCGCGATCAGCTGATAACTTCCCACACGCAGGCGATGTTCCGTTCACTCTTACGCGCAGTGCTTTTTCCGCGCTACCCACATCCGACGAAATGTTAAACGGTTTTTTCAAAAACCTGGTCGTATGCTGTTTTTCTGTCGATTCAACTGCGCCACACAAGGGTGATAAACCCATTGGGCCACTTTCATGCTCAAAGCTCGACAATGCACAGGCACCCCGTCTCATGTTAATGTTTCGAGAAACATTGTTTACAATAGACGCATTCTTTAGAGCTTCTATTTCTTCTGCCAGGTCCTTAACTTGAGATAATGTAGCGTACTCCTCAGAGATACGATCCATCTCGCTTCGCAACTGCACTAAATCTTTCAGAAGCCTTGTCACATCGACGTGGTCAAACAAAACAGGGGGTAGTTTTTGTAAATCCCTTGCGACAAAAATTGGAATTTCTTCGGGATCTGTTTCCTTTAAAAGGCAGACAATATCGTCTATGTCACGCAATGTTTTCCCCTGCCTTTTTCTTATCTTCTTGTTGAAATAGATTCAAACAACAGGTTCTTAGCGTTCAAAATTTCACTTTCCGAAAATGCACTGACACAAATGCGAGCAATACTTTGCTCGTCCATCACGTCCAGTTTATTGCAGATAAATGCCAATGGCTCATTTATGACGACATTGCAACTAGCGCACTTTACAATATTAGTAGCCATTGTTTACACAACGACTTCTAAAACCCGAGCAGACGAGCAACACACAGCGCGACTCATCGACGGCGCGTGCGACGCAAGACTGTGACTTTCAAATATTCGAAAAAGTAATCGCGACCTTGAATCGTAAAGGCAACTGAAGGAACAACATTGGGTTATAGTCAGTAAAAGTCAAACTCCCTCTCGCTTCAGCAGAACGCGAAGTAATTTTGATAGTTTCCCAACATCAAAATAAATCATAGCTACGTACGCTTCCATGCAGCAGTCTGAACTGAGATAGGTACCTACCGACTGCGGCCTTTAAAACTACCTACTAGCTATTTTTCAAATACTAACCAGAATTTAGTCAGAATTTCATTTATCTGTGTTCATTGATAACAATTTTTTTTTTTAATGCAATTTACGTAAACAGTCGAAGCCCACCTCTAAATGCTCGTTAAATTTTAAATTCAATTTAGGAAATTATTTATAACTAGAGCGATATTTTCTTATTACACCATGCGGGCGCAGGCGCCAGCAGCCAGTAGCATGCGAGCGGCTCGTGCTCAAAGAAAGTTACCGCCCACCGCGGCGGTGCGCGGCTGTGGCATCAAAAGAGCCGCCCGCGGTCCGACCTCCTTTATCCCCGCAAATTTATAGGAATTTTATTTTTATTTACAGCAAATTTACCGATGTATTATTAGTTCGATTTCTTGCGTCATCGAATGCACTTGTGATTTTTTTGGCGCGAATTAGGTATTGTTAATAGTTTGTGTTGTATTGTGTGATAGTCCGACTGATAGTAGTGAAAGTGTTAGAGTGATTAGGGCTTAGTGTAGATATTGTGAGTGCGTTGTGTGTTTATGTGTGTAGTGTCTTTTTAGAATTAATTTAGTTAGTACTAGGCACCATAGGCGAGATAAAATGCCTTTTCATGTTTATTTGGTGCGCAAGTACGTGAATATGGTTTACTATTACGGAATGGCTCATGGAAACGCTACTGCGTCCCTGCGACTGTACAGGATTGAGCACCCTACTGCGTATCAGCTCACGGATTCGCGGATCTTCACGAGAGCTGTTCTACGATTGCTGGACAATCAACCGATTGATTGCTGGACCAATTTCTTTGGGAGGCGGCCGACAAGTACGACCGGCCACCGAGAATGGACGGGCCTGCCTACCTCGATTTTATTACTCGGTACCTAACCGATACTGTGGAAGAGATGCCACTAGCTCAGAGGCTTGGGTTGTGGTAGGTACCAGCACGACGGTGCGCCGCCTCATGTCGTGAGACTAGTTCGTGAGCAACTGACGACGCTGTTTGGAGACAACTGGATCGGACGGTTTAGGCCTCATGCATGGCCAGCTCGCTCGCCTGATTTGGATTAACCTCTTTGGATTTGTTTTTGTGGGGTTACGTTAAAGATAGGGTGTTTGACCGCCCATGCGAGACCGCTGCTGAAATGCGACAGAAAATTATTGATGTTTTCGACGAACTTAAGCAGCGGTCAGCGCAAGAAGGAATCCTGGAGCGGGTTCACGAAAACACGCGGGCTAGGGCACGCATCTGTCTTCGCGTAGGAGGTCGGCAATTTGAACCGGAGCTCGTCAGTGTCGAGAGGCCACCTGTGCTGGATGACAGCTAAAGCGACGGACAGTGTAGGTAAGTACTCAAGCTATTTACAAAACTTATTTCGTGTAAGTGAGCACAGTGAACGGTGAACGGTAATCAAAACTCAGTGTTGTACGAACACAACACAGAATTTTTTAATTACCAAGAGCCTATTAAATTGCCACATGGTTGTAATCTCACGTCCCAACCAAGGTGACCTTGCTGTTTGCAATCCGTGTAGACAGCAGTTGTAATCCTTGACCTGCAACGTCCTTGGTTGGGAGGCGCGTTTTTCCAACCACCGAACGCGTTGGCGCGTGGTTTACATACATGTAGCTGCAGCATAAACCAAGGCCACCTTGGTTGGAACGCTAGTTTACAACCATGTAGCCAATCTTTAACGTATGTAATACCTACAAAGTGCGAAGCGCGCGCGACGCCCGGGCGCCGCGCCTCGCCTCGCTAGTCGACGTACCTACACACACACCGGCACAATCAGTTGGGCGCTTTACATTGCGCGCAAAGAAAAGCGTCATTTTTTTAAAGGTTGAAAAAAAAGTTTGTTTCTCAGCAATATTTTTTGGCCAAAATGACTTAGTTATATGTACAGAATGAGCAGTTAACGGGTATGTGATCGGTCTTTTTACACCCTCAGCTGTCCAATGTAGTTTTGATAAGGTCTCTCAATAAAGCAACTTTTCTGTACAACCCACTGTCATCGAAAGCCTGTTGCAAGCTGTCTCAGACTTCTTTACATGTAGTAGTAGGTACTTTGTACATGCACGTAGATGATTGGATCTAACAATAAAATAAGCTTAGATTTTGCTTTTATTTCCTTCTTGGTGTCGGTATTGGTCCCAACAACACAACTCCACAAATCCTCCAGATTAAAGTACGCTTCCATTGGTTGACGTCACGGATGTCAAGTTGTACAGTATACAGTTTTGTTGTCAGTGGTGTTATAAATAAAACAAAGCATCTTAAACGAACAATTCTATAATCAGAAAGTTTAGCGAACAGTATTTCACTACATACAGTGTTATCCAGTGTCCTAGTACAGTGCTTATAAGTTAATCGATGTTTCAACTATAAACTAAATACAAGTGGCTATACATAATCTACCCTAAACATCAAAAATATAAAAACATTTAAGTGATCGGATTAGAAACAAGCTGTGAAGTATCGTCTGAGTGTGTGCGTCTTGTTCTGCTTACCCCAGTGACAGTTATTTGGTGTCAACATACTACATAGACCCCATCACACCATAACTCTCACTATTTTATACAGCGCCATCTACTGAGGTAGTGCGGAACGACTGTCTGATCGAGAACATTGATTGTTCAATTCAATTCAATTTTTTATGTGCATGGCTCCATCGACAAATGTCCGATGATTTTGCCAATGTCAAGGTATGAGATGGAGATGATCGGTGCTTTATCAAGAATATAGTTGTCTATTGATCAGTTTTGTTAAGTCGATAGCAAACGATACTGACATATCTATAGCAAAGTGTGGTGGTTGTGCGAAATTTTTGTCGTCGATAGATGCCGCTAGATGCAACCAGTGCAATGGTTATTATCACCGTGCTTGTGTTTTCCTTCCAAGCACTGGTCTCATCAAACCCACTTGGCGATGCCCTGAGTGCAATAAGAACAAGGTGAGAGACAACAAGGCGGGTACACCAGTCCGAACCAGAGCAGTGCAGGTTGAGGAGCACATAAGTTCCGATGAACTTATGGAGACCAGCACAATAAGCTGCACGACTCTGGACGCTACCAATAATTTATCTCCTGATTTGGCGGACGAGCTGCGGCTGTTTAAGGAGGAACTACGTACAGAGATTCGTCTGATGCATCGGGAGTTCCAGCAACTCCGCACAGAAATGGCGCTGATCAAGGAGTCTATTAAGACTTCTGATGAGCGTATGGAGAACCTGGAAGTGCGCATTGGCTCCCTCGAACAGAGGTTGGAGCAAAAAGCCCTGCCGGACCAGGATGTCTTGGAAAATACCATCGATGAGCTGAGGAGCCAACTGAATGATCGAGATCAGGAGCTGCTGCTAAATGATTTCGAGATTTCGGGAATCCCTGAATGCAAGGATGAGAGCGCCCTTCATTTGGTCAAGGTTCTCGGGACAAAGCTCGGTGTCGTTTTGGAGGACAGAGACGTCGTTCATGTCGAACGCGTTGGATCGACGTACCGAAATCGGACCAACACCTCCACCTCTGCCGACCCCACTGCGCAGCGGCCGCGTAGTATATCTGTCCGTCTCGCTAGACGAACGACGCGAGACTCACTACTGCGCGCAGCTCGGGTGCGACCATATATTTATTTTATATTTCTATATATAAAAATGTACTCTGTGGGTGCGACGCGGACTGAACACACATGACCTCGATATGACGGGGCAGGCGCACCGTGTGTATGTCAACGAGCGACTTACGCGAACAAACCGCCAATTATTTTATCGCGCTCGTCAGGCGGGGACTCGAAAAAATTGGAGGTATGTCTGGACGAGAGATGGGAGAATTTTGGCACGGAGGGAGGATGGCCAGAAGGCTGAACGTGTCCGATGTGAGGCCGAAATTGGCAAGATTTTTGGTTAGGGACTGCTTTCAGCTACTTCCAAAGACTTAATGTATTCATATCTTACTTATTTAATATTAATAGTTCTGTGGATATTGAAATTGTAACACCTTTGTTAGTTAGTTGCGAACCATTATTACGTGGGTGTTTTTACAAATGTGTGTTTTTACAAAGCAGGATTTCGCTCGTATTTTTGGCCAAGATTTGTCTGAGGAGAAGAATGTATAGTTTTGTGGTTAGAGACATATTTGTTTTAAGATAAGTATCTTATTTTAAACCTCATGCTAATTCAATTTCTTTTTTGTGATTTTATCTTTTTTGTTTTTTTTTTTAAGTTAAGTTTTCTCTGTGAGAGGTCAGATCTGTTCCTGTCTCAGTGCTTAGAGGTTTATTTCTGTGGCACAGCTGTTCAGGCATCAATCATGTATGTGCACAACTTATTTACAAAATTACATAATACTAGTCACTGTACAATGCTTAAACTACCTTATATAGTACAACTATTATTTATTTCTACACATTTAAATTACATAATTTATTTACTAATACCATATATTATCATTATAAACTATTCTATACTATACATACTACATCACATAAAACATCATACACTATCTACAAATATATTATTGAAACTTCCTTTCTATGAAAATGACTAAGACCAAAAACCTAAAAGTTGGTTTGTTTAACGCGGGGTCTTTAGGGTCACGTCATAACGAGTTCCTTGTTGCTATGGAGGATATTGGGGTTGACATTATGGCCATAAATGAGACCTGGCTCAAGGAGGGACAAGAGGGTCGTGCACCCTGCGTCCCAGGGTACCGGTTGCGCCACATGCCGCGTCCACGCTCCGTGCGTGGCGGCCGCGGGGGCGGTGTGGGCTTTTATGTGAAGCGCGGTTTACGCGCGCGCACCGTGCCGCACCCGCCTCCGCCGCAGATCGAGCAGATGTGGCTCCGGCTGAGAGTCAACTCCCATTCCGTTATCATCGGCACTGCATACAGGCCACCGTGGCTCGATGTAAATGTGTTCCTGGATGTAATGACCGATTCTCTTTCCTCTTTTGGTAGTGCAGATAAGGTTATCTTGTTGGGTGACTTCAATATTAACCTGCTTAGTCATTCGGATCATAAAACTAAACTTTTTAACAATTTTCTGACGTGCTGTAAACTGGATCAAATTGTATCAGAGCCAACTCATTTTACAGACCACAGTGAGACACTAATAGATGTTGTATGCACTGATGCTCGTGTGCGACAGGTCTCTGTATCTCATATACCAGAGCTCGGCCAACATGCAGTGATATCTACTGAATTTAATTTTAAGCTAGACAAGCCTTCCCTGCGTTGGGTCACTTTCCAGCCCCTTAAAGACATACTGCCTGATCTTTTTAATAAGGATCTCAATAGGATGGATTGGGAATATAGAAAGTCTAGAGGATGTTAATTCCAAGGTGGAAACTTTTAACTATATCTTAAATTTATTTGACTTACATGCTCCCCTTAAAAAGGTTCTCATCAAAGATAAGTCCCCGCCGTGGATAACGGATACTGTCAAGGATATGATGAAGTTTCATGACAAGACCCATAATAAAGCTAAAGCTACTAAAACATCACATCATATTGAGTCCTACAAACAGCTTAAATACCTTGTTCGGGCGGCCGTGGAGAGTGAAAAGCGAGCATATTTTAAAACTTATATCAATAAAAATATCAATAAACCTAAGAAGTTATGGAGTCACATCAAATCCTCTATAGCTGTCTCTAAATCACCTGAGCATAGTTTGCCACACTTCTGTAGTGATCCCGAAAAGATTAAAGCGCACTTTTTGAATGTACCAGGTAGTGGTACGGGCACAGCTGACGACTTAAAATACTATGAGCAACACAGATTCAGTAATACTAATTTCCAGCTGGAGCCTGTTTCGGAGGATATGGTATTGAGGTTGTTGCGTGGTTTTAAAGTCCAATGCTCAAGGTTGTGACCATATCTCGCTGGAGATGTTGATGATGACCATTCCTCGTACCCTTGCAGCTATAACAGCGATCATCAACCGCTCCATCTCCACCTCCTCTTTTCCGGATCTGTGGAAATTGGCAATAGTTAGACCCATCCCTAAGGTATCTAATCCCACCAGCGTGAAAGATCTTCGACCTATAAGCCTACTACCATGTCTCTCCAAGGTCCTAGAGAAGGTTGTCTCAAACCAGCTCCGAGCATATCTCGAGTATATAACAATATATTGCCGCTCGCTCAATCTGGTTTTCGCAAGGGACATAGTACAGCCACGGCTCTACTTGATGTGGTCGGGAATATTCTTGAAGGCATAGATAAGGGTGCCATGCTTGTCCTACTGGATTTCTCACGTGCGTTTGACTCAATTAATACCTCGCTTCTCCTTTCTAAACTGTCTTACTACGGATGTCAGCCTGAGACGGTTCAGTGGTTTGAAAGCTACTTGACTCACCGTTCTCAGTTTGTCCAGGTAACAGATGAAAGTAATGAAATCATTGAGTCCTCTAGTCCAAAGTGCGTGAGCAGGGGTGTGCCCCAGGGATCGATCCTAGGCCATCTTCTTTTCATCCTGTACAGTGCTGACATCACAAACTGCCTGCTCAACACCAAGTTCCACCTTTATGTGGATGACTTGCAGATGTATATCTCTTTTCATCCCCAGCAGATTATCGATACTGTGAAAAGAGTAAATGAGGATTTGGATAGGATCACAGCCTGGTCTATGCAAAATTCACTGGTTTTAAACCCAGGTGAATCCAAATACCAGATCATTGGATCAAGAGATTTTTTAAATAAAATGGGTAATGGTACTTTAGATGTAAGGATTGACGGTTGTCCCATTGATAGCGTGCAGGAAGCTCGTAATCTTGGAGTGGTATTTGACGGGCACTTGCATTTTGAAACTGATATTAATGAAGCTGTGCGCAACTGCTTCTACCGTCTCAAGCTTTTGTATCGTGTACGTCCCTACATAAGTGTGGATATGCGTATCATGCCGGAACAAAACAACAAATACACAACAACAAAATAACATTAAAAACAAAACATTTCCCAAGCCGACTGGTCATCGTGGGGAATTAGACCACTACCCTCCATCTAATAAAAACAAAAACAAAAATGAAACTTTGAAAGTGTGCACCTTCAATGTAAGATCACTAGCTTCTGCTGAAAAATACCTTGAACTAAATCATGCCCTAAAAAACATCAACTGCGATATTTTGGGGCTTTCAGAAGTAAGAAGATTGGGCTGTGAGATTGAAGAACACCATGATTACATATTCTGCTACATAGGCCAAACCAAGGGCTTACACGGAGTAGGATTCCTGATCAAGAAAAAATACAAAAATAACATAAACAACTTTACAGGAATTTCAGAAAGAGTGGCCCTTCTGCAACTGAAGTTCGAATATTTTTCTATATAAATAATCCAAGTTTATGCCCCTACAGAAAAATCACCCGCAACTGAAATCGATCAATTTTATAAGGACATTGAGGCTGCTCACTCACTAGCTGATGACAAAGTTTTGGTGATAGGCGACTTCAACGCTAAAATAGGATATCCCAAGGCAGTCCACTACCCAGTAATGGGGAAATATGGATTTGGAGAACGCAATGAAAGAGGTGACCGTCTTATAAACTATGCCCATGAACACAAATTATCTATAATGAACACATTTTTTAAGAAGAAACGAAATCGCAAATGGACATGGATATCACCAGACCAAAAAACCAAAAATGAAATTGACTTCATACTGATAAATAACCCGAAACTAATAACAAATGTTGAAATACTAAGCAATATCCCATTTCCTTCTGATCACAGACCACTGCGAGCAACATTGCTTCTTAATCGCCCAATAAAGAGTAGAAAAAACTACGTGACACCACTTAACATTCCGAAAACAGAAATTGAAATCAAGACCTATATTGGAAATGTACAAAAACATATTGAAGACAAAGAAGCAGACACTAGTGACATCCAAACCTATTATAACTTCTTAGAAAGGGGCATAACGGACAGCTTGAAGACAACGAACAGATCCCAAGTAGAACGTCGAAAAATATTTAGTGAAGACACAGACCAACTAATAAAAAGGCGTTCCGAATTGATACGTACAAAGAATAAAACAAAAGACTTGAAAAATGAACTTAGCAGGATATATAAAGAAACCAACAAATCAATTAAGAAAGATTACAGAAACCACAGAAAGGAAATCATTACAAGAAACATCCAAAAGTTTAGAAGTACCAAAAGAGCACATAAAGAATTAGTTTCACACAAAACTTGGATACAAAAATTAGAACAAAATACAATGAAAACAAAATCAAGAAGTGACATAATAAACCTTGCAACAGATTTCTACAAGAACCTATACCAGGAAAGAAATAACTGCAAAATTGTAATAGAATCAATAAGAGCTGAAGACACTGAGGTGGATCATGTAATGCCAATTGAAGGTTTAGAAATCAACAAACACATAAAGCGGTTAAAAGATGAGAAGAGTCCTGGTTCAGACGGGTTATGTAATGAAGTTCTCAAAATAGGGGCACCTGTTTTGATGCACCATTTGTTACATTTATTTAATATGGTGCTAGAAACAGAAACAGTACCTGCACAATGGTGTACATCAGACATAATTTTACTCTACAAAAAAGGAAACCCTTTAGACATAGGGAATTATAGACCTATAAGCCTATTAGCCAGCACTTACAAATTATTTTCATCTATACTTCTAGAAAGACTGACACAGGATATAGATTGTCTGCAGCCAAGAGAGCAAGCAGGCTTTAGGTCAGGGTTCAGCACAGTGGACCACATACAGACATATTATTATGCGTATCATGCTCTGTGAGTCACTTGTTTTATCCAAGCTGAACTACGCTGACACTGTGTATGGGGCGTGTATTCTTGGCAGAAGCGAAAGATTGATCCAGCGAGTACAAAATGCATGTGCTAGGTTTTGTTTCAATGTCCCTCCGAGGTCACACATAACACCATTTTTAAATAAAGGTAACCTAATGAGAATGTCAGATCGCAGAAAACTTCATCTCGCTACCTTACTTTTTGGCACGATACTTATTAAAAAACCGGCCTATCTATTTAATAAACTCACTTGGTCACGAGATATAAACAAAATTAACACCAGAGCATCTTCGTACCTTTTGTTGACTTTGTCACATAAAACTGCTGCATTCCGTGGGAGTTTTAAATTCGCTGCTAGCAGAATCTGGAATGACTTGCCACCGCCTTTTCGAGCTATAAAGACGGTTGGTACTTTTAGTTACAAATATAAACACCATTTACGGCATATCCAAAAGGAAACAACCACGTAATTTACCTAGGCTGTGAATGGCTTGTATTTGCAGCGATTTTGTCGGTCGTGCATAGCGTCTTGTTCTTGTTTCCAACTCAACAAAACCTTTTCACTTCACAATTAAACACAGTAACATTTTAGATACACCCGAATCACTTTTAAAATGGACATGTATGTAATAATAATGTATTTACCTACACTCCTTTTGTTTTGTTTTTCACTTTCACTCTTTTTTTGACAGTTGATTCACGGGACGGCCGCGTTCCTCCGTTTGTCTATGGTATTGACAAATGATGAGGAGCGTTAGGCGTCGGTCTATGATTTACTAATTATTCTTGCACTATATTTATATATTACACACATATAAATTCACGAATTTTATATACATATATATATATATTCTATCTCTTCTTTGTTTACTCTTTTTTCAAAGACTATTATTATGTAACATCTGTAATGATTTTTAAAGAAAATATTCATAAATCTTTCAACTTCCAATGATAAGCGATAGATGGCGCTAGTAGTTACTTGAACTTTAGACATTCGTTGTAGATATTAAGTAATAAATAAAATAATAAATAAAATAGTTTATTTCTCACCATTACAAGAGTGTACAATACAAACCAAATTTACAATTTTCTGTGGTGGACATAAAATGCACAGAGTATCGACCCAATCCCCTGAACTAGGCGGGAACCTGTATCTCAAGGGATATGGAGTCAGCTATATTTATGTTCTAGGTTCTTAGGACATTTGTTTGCCACTGTTGTACAGATAAGGTACCATAAAAGAGAACGGGATTGTTGGTGAGCTTTAAAATAGGAAATAGATGTGAGTTAATATGTATGTAAGTGAAAAGTAAGTTAAAGTTTGAGTAATGTCAGGGTGAGTATGTAATGTTGTGGAGGTGTGCATGTGAGTGTGTATGGTGTAGTGAGTGAGGAGAGTGTATAATTATGTTACTGTGGAAGATAGAATTATACCTAAGGTGTCAGTAGGTTTTCGGTATCTTCGTAGTCCATCTGTAGTAAGTACATTTTTAACTTATTCTTTGCTTCATAACTGCTAAGACTCACTATATTTGTTATTCCGTCAAGTTTATTATATAACAAAGAACTAAGTACATAATGTTGCCGTTTTGCGAACTGTGTTTTATGTGGGACATTTGAACAAGGTGCTGGATTTCTGCGTCTACCAGTGTTAGGAGGAGCTGTAACAGATCTATGTCTTCTCAGAATTGAAGCAAGTACAAAAAGCTGCCGAACAGTTAGTACCTGACATTCCGAGTACAGCTGTCTAGTTGGGAACCTAAAGGGTTTCCTTTTTATAACCTTCAGAACAGCTCTCTGGGCTCGCTCCAAGACCAGAAATTTCGTCTTTGTCGCTCCTCCCCACACAGGAATACAATAATTAATGATGGACTGACACAAGGCGATGTATATTTTTATGAGAAGCTCTTGGGAGGCAGATTTTCTGAGAGTTTTAAACAAATAGATCATATTTCTCAACCTTGTGGTTACTTTTTTCAGTTGTGTATCCCATCTCAGATATTCATCAATTTGAATGCCTAGATATCTGACAACACTGGCAGATGTAATGGAATTACAATTACAGTTTTGTGCTTTGGTTAAACAAGTGTGTGCAATTATATTGAAACCTTCAGGCGGTTTATTGTTTTCTCTTAATTTGAAGGTTACGTAATTAGTTTTGTCTAAATTAAGAGACAATAGATTGGAGTTTAGCCAGCGCATTATTTTTCCAATGCAGTTTTCAGCCATTTGCTTTACGAGAGCCCAGCTTGAACCATGTACCACAATGGCAGTGTCATCTGCGTATGTATAAATTTTTGCATCTGGTGTGGACATTTTACAGAGGACATTAATATAAACTTTAAAAAAGCGTTGGACCTAAAACACTGCCTTGTGGCACCCCAAATTCGACAATTTGTTCTTTGCTGAGATAGGAACCTATTTGTACTTGTTGAGTCCTATTAGTCAAATAGTCTTTGAACATCTGAAGAGGTTTCCCCCTGATACCCATGAACTCAAGTTTGGTTAGCAGGATAGGGACAGAGACCGTGTCAAAGGCTTTCGCGATGTCTAAGAAGATGCCAATACATTTGTTTTTACTATCCAGCTGTCTTGCAATGAATTGCGTCAGATCCAGTACGGCATCCTCGGTAGATATACCGCTACGGAAGCCATACTCGTTATCCGCGATAATGTTGCAACTGTCCAAAAATCCGTTTAGTCTGCTATTTAGGATTTTTTCCAGTATCTTAGACAGTGCAGACAACACCGATATTGGCCTATAATTATTGACACAGTCTCTGTCGCCTCCCTTATGAATTGGGTGTACCAGAGCCTTCTTAAGTGCTTGAGGAAAGACACCCATGTTTATAGATCTGTTAAATATGTGTGTAATGGGGGCTATCAAAGAGTTTCTACACTGTTTTAACAGATCGGAAGAGATTTTGTCCCAACCTGTTGCACAATTACTACGTAACCCCAGTATTAAGGATTCAATCTCAGTTTCGTCGGTCTCCATGAGAACAAACAAATTAACGGGGGAAGAAGATGTATCCTGAGATGGTTCTGGTTCTCTATTTTGATTCTCAGAGATTATTTTATTTGCTAAGTTACGCCCCACATTTGTAAAAAATGAGCATACGTGGTTGACGGCTAAATTGGGATCGTTTTGAATATTTAGCAGTTCAGAAGGCGAAGTTTTAGTTTTTTAGTGTTGGTTATGTCTTTGATTGCATTCCATAAAGCTTTAGGATTACGGCCTGCTATCTCAATTTGCTTCTTTTCGTAGTCGCTCTTTAGTCTTCGCAGAAGGCGATTACAATAATTACGATATCGTGAATAAGTTAACTTTAAGATTAGATTATTAGGGGTCTTAGATAAATTTTTGTGTAGTTTATTTCGGTGTGCAATGCATCGGAGGAGACCTGGAGTAATCCAAGGTTTTATATTTCTTTGGCTTCTAGGAACTTTGATAAGCTGTGTGTATTTATCTATAACAGACATCAAAAGGGACATTAACATATTAGTACTTTCATTAGCATCTTGTGATTGTAGAATTTCACTCATTTTTTATCGCTTGGTAGTCTACTCTAGTAACTATATTGTTTGGTTTAAGTTTTGTACTTACGTTTTCTAGTGAAAGCATTACTGGCGAATGATCTGTAATACATGATTCAATAACTAAAGATGTGGCTGGTAGTGTGGACTTGAGCATAATGTGATCTAGGCAATTGTTTATTCTGGTTGGTAAAGTATGAGTTGGTACAAGTCCATGCATGGCATTAGCCACAAGGTAGTCGTTACAACGCGCATCCAGAGTATCCGTTTTAATGTCTATGTTAACATCACCTATTAGGGCAACACTGCCATATTCCGATAATTTCTCATATACTTTGTTTAGGCTGTCTAAAAAGTTATCAAAATGTTGCCTGGTCCTATAAGATGGTGAACGGTAGATGGTAATAACTGCCAGTTTTTGATCTAGATAGCAGACAAGGCAGTTAGCATCCATAAAGACTGGCTCAGTTATTTTGCAGTTTAGTGTTTCATCGGTGTATATGATTATACCATCGTTTTGATTGCTAGTAATTTTAGTATAGTGTGATGTATAACCATCTAAAATGGGGATTTTGTTTGCTTTACTCAGCCAACACTCTGTTAAAACTATAATATGGCATTTGATCTTAACTTTTTTTTTTTTTTATTATTGATAGGCTCGCGTTTGACCACTATCTCACCTGACGGTAAGTGATGATGTGGCCGACGATGGAGCACGCTTGCCTAGAAGTAACCTATTCACTCTCGACTTAAAGACCCCTAGGTTGTAGCTATCAGGAAACACAGACTCCGGCAGGGAATTCCACTCTTTAGCTGTACGCATAATGAATGTGTTTCCAAAACGCTTTGTACGAATGGGTGGGATATCCACCATGTACCGATGGCGCAACGCCGTACGTCTAGTGGTCCGATGATGGAACGGACTTGGCGGAATTAAATTGTGCAATTCCAACGCACACTCACCGAAGTGTAATCGGTAGAAAACCGCCAGGCCGGGACTCGGCGTCGATGCTCAAGGCTTTGGAGCTTTGAGTCAACAAGCGCATCATCACCGATGATCCTCTTGGCTCGCCTCTCAATCGACTCCAGAGCATCAAGCTGATACTCGGCAGACCCATCCCAAAGATGAGAGCAGTACTCCATACACGATCGAACTTGCGCTTGGTATAGGTTGAGCAGCTGTTTCGGTGTGAAGTACCGCCTCACCTTAGCTAAGATCCTCAGTTTTTTGGCAGCCTGTTGTGCTTTTGCCTCAATGTAAGAGCCGAAATTGAGGGTAGATGATAACGTTACCCCAAGAAGCTCAAGGCCGTCGGTTATCGGCACGGTCACACCCCGGAATATAGGAGCCGGGTAAAATTGGCTTCGTTTGGCGGAAAAAAGACACGCCTGGGTTTTAGCAGCATTGAACCTGACCAGGTTGGCATCGCCCCAATCGGATACTGCCTCCAAGGACAAGTTCAAGCGCTCAACCATAGCTTCCCTCAAAGACTGGATCTGTGACCCACTAGTACGTGCATCGGACACGTAACTCTCAGCAACAGCGCTATCGTCTGCATACCCAAAGGTACCGGGTTTAAGTAGGTCGTTTATGTGCAGCAAGAACAGTGTTGCAGAGAGCACCGACCCCTGAGGGACCCCGGCATTAATATCCATTTGCCCGGACGAGCAGCCATCAATAACTACTCGGATGGATCGCCCCCTCAAGAAGTCTGCGATCCAGTTACACAGACCAGCGGGCAAACCGAAGGAAGGAAGCTTAGCAATAAGGCTATCATGCCAGACCCTGTCGAAAGCCTTCGAGATATCAAGGGAGACTGCAAGTGCTTCCCCATGCTTCTCGATGGCCTCGCTCCAGATGTGAATGGCATACGCTAGAAGATCCCCAGTTGACCGATTTCGGCGAAAACCGTATTGACGATCACTGAGGATGTCATTAGCTTCCAGGTATGCCAGGAGCTTATTATTGACCACTCGTTCCATACACTTACAGAGTATGGACGTCACCGAGATAGGTCTGTAATTAGCAGGGTCAGCCCTACTGCCCTTTTTGGGCACGGGTTGCACATTAGCTTGCCTCCAAGCCATCGGCACTTTTCCCGCCTCAAACGAAAGACGATATAGGCGTGTCAAGATCGGAGACAGTTCAGGCGCACAAGTTTTTAAAACAATTGCCGGTATCCCATCGGGACCGCTGGCTTTGTTCACGTCAAGGTTACGCAGCACCCTACGGACGTCCTTCTGATAGATGCGAATGTCTGCCATAGTCGTCTCGCATCGCTCAGGAAAGGCAGGGGGCTGCGCGTTACCAGAATCAAGACGTGAAGATTCCGCAAAGAGAGAGGCAAATAGATTAGCCTTCTCTTCAGCGGAATGGGCCAGCGACCCATCGGGTTTCAGCAGTGGTGGTAGTGAGGGACGACAGAAGTTCGATTCAACAGATTTAGCCAGGGACCAAAACGCTTTACTCCCTGCAGGGTACGAAGCAAGTTTGTTCCCAATACGGCTAATGTGGTCAAACCGAGACCTCCGCATCACCTTCTTGCAGGATTTGGCAGCCCTATTATAGGCTCTCTTCTTTTGACTCATGTCACTCGCCTTACGCATACGGGCGTCGACCCATGCTCGGTATGCCGCATGTTTTAGTGCTTCAGCGCGATTACATTCGGCGCCAAACCAAGGTCGAGCTTTGTCAGACATTGTTACATCTGAGAATGGAATGTAATATCCAACTGATGACAAGAGTACCGTGAGTTCATCAAAGTGTTTATTTACACTTCTTATAATTATTTAAATGGAATATTTGTATTGTCTTATTATGACTAGGAAGGTATATACTACATTGTTCTGGAGAGCAGGTAAAAGATTTAGCCCTTTTCATTGACTCCAGTTCCTCATTTAATTCAACAATGTTAGACATTTATAAATACGTATGTACACCAAGAATATGGTTCAAGTGTTATGTGAATAATCAAGTGTTTACTTCTTACAGTGTTGGTCACGATAACGATAGTTGAATGTATTAAGATGATGAGGAACTGGTGAGCACTGAGAAACCGTTTTATGAATTTTGATGGGTATTTATATATACCCGTGAACTTCCGAGCGGTATAATTATGTAATGTGTTTTGGGAAAGAAAGCTGTTTGGGATGTTAATAATAATATGGCGTGTATGTTTGTGCATAAGTGAAGAAATGTGTTTGTTTTTTTTTATAGATGTTTAGAGTTAGATATTCTTTCGTGTATAATTCTATTTGTGAGTGAGTGTGTGTGTGTGTATATCGTAGGACATTAGAATAATATTTATGAACTGATCTTGCATAGTAACTCACAAAATTTACCAGTCACATATTAGTATTAATGGCAACCTGGAGACATTTCTCTGAGCGTATTAATATTTGCCTGTCTCCCTCTCTTTTCCGTAGAAAGATATTGCCATTGGAAATCCAGCAAAATATATAATGGTTATGTTAAGTAAAAAAGTTTCTTAGTATTAGCCGGCAGCTGTTCCGCAACGTAGACTGGTTGAGAGGTGCCTGGAATACCCATGAGTGCAGTATTCATTTTATCGCTCTTTCCTTTGTCTTTGTTGTACGATCGGACAGCAGATATCAGTGTCAGCTTTTTCTGTACCGAAGAAAACTCCGCAATAATTGGTCGTGAAGAGGCGGGGTTGGTGGGGGATTTTCCAGGCAAACGATAGATATCCCGCAGATCAGATTCCGCTATCTGTACACCAACAGTTTTGCCCAAAATGCGCACTGTTCTGACAAGACTGTCACAAGTTTCTGCGTCTGACTGTGGAATGTTCCGAATTTCAACTCCTGATGACCTCGACTTTTATTGCAAATCCTGTATTTTTTTCTCCAAATTTTCAATATACAATTTTTGTTCCTGTCGCTCTTTTCTCAAGTATTCCACTTCTCTTTTCAGTTCTTCAAATTGGACATTAATGAACGACATTGATTTCACAATCTCTTCATTCGATTTGCATACCTCCGCATTTGACACTTGTATCAGAGTATTTTGAGTTTTAATTTCCGCGATGTCAGTTGCTAGCTTTGATATTACTGCGGTTTGATCTGCTAACATATTCGCAATGGTGGTGTTCTGATCAACTTTCCATTCTTCGAGCTGGTCTTGGAGCTCTTGCGAGCTAAGAACATCAACACCCTGTGGCGAGTTGTGCGATGTTGTGTTGTGACGGAGACGTTTATTTCTACTGGTGTTAACATAGCCACTCCTTGCTACCGCGGAATTGTTGTCTGGTTCAGATTTAGTCTCATTCTGGCTCAAGTTATTAGTCTGAGAATTAAGAGTTTTTGGAGGGGTGCGCTGTACACCAGCCATATTGTTCAGTATCGGGGAAAATAAAACAATACGGAACCAATTCTAGGCCAACAAAAAGCGACGCAGTAACTAATAGTCTTATAATAATAACGTTGTACTTAGTAAATATGTACTCTCACTGCGGCAACTTCGTAGTCGATAAGATGCTCGTATGCGATGTAGGTTCGTAGCTCGTAGCAGCCGTAGCAGCGTAGCGGTGACGTCAGCCGCACGTAGTCGATAGCAATTTGAATGTCGCGGTTACTTGCTTGGTGGCGCGTTGGTTAAAACCGCTCCTCCCGCTGCCGCGTCGCTGGTTCAATCCCAGCTAATCACAATCACTTTTCGAGTTCAAAATGTTAATGACACTGACCAATTTAATTACGTCTCTTTCTAAAATGCTCAGTGGGCGTTCACCGCAGGTAAGGGTCACGTAGGTGAGACAAGGAATTAAAATTACTTAAAGTGGCCAATCACAGATTTTAGAGCAGAGAATTCTAAAAACAGTTGACACACGTCCTCACTGTGAAACGCTTCTAACTGAACTATTTTAATTTTATTTTAAATAATTTAATATTAGACTTTATGGATTTGTTTTGTATAAATATATCATAATTGTTAAAATGAAATATTTATTTGCAGTTAATTATTAGATAAACTCTAATGTATATTAGTTAGTCAATTGATGATACGTACTCTTTACTTTGCTCTGATTGGTCGGTTAGTCGACCGAGTGTTTGTGAAAGTTTGTAGTAGGGGAAACACTGAGTTTGTAACTGTCATTTTGGAACGAGTCAGTCTGCTTTGAGTCATTGAACAGAAAACATGTCCGACTAATCTGTGTATTTGTAAATGATTGTTAATAGAACGATAAGTATGAAATTGTGTTGATTAAAGTGAATAAAATATTTATACAATTTATCCTGAAGTGTTTGAATTATTTCACTTCAGAAGTGGGATGGACCAGACAAAAAGGTATGGTTGAACAAATATTATAACGTTTGTCGAAAAATTTTGTCTGTTGGGATGTTGCTTCAACGCCCACCAATGGTAATTTATGTATCACATAGATACATAATCGTTAATGTATCAACTATTCATATTAAAACTGTCAGCAGACAAATAATCTCGATATAACCTACAAAATTTTTAGTTAATATACATTTGTGTACTATTTCTTGTATAAGCGTTTAGTCGGGGCTACACTCCGATAACGTTCATCTTAACTGACGTTTAATATGTGTTAGATAAACAAATTGAGAGAGAAAGCCAGAGCTACACTCTGGTAGCGTTTTGGTTTCTTTGTTTTACTGCTCACATCGACAATATATACTGCATCACGATCACGCATTATCTAAATATGACACATTATATAATAACACATGAAATATTCAGGGTAATTGTTAATATACATCGTAGCGCTGATTTTGAAATCTCTATCTAATGATAAAGTATCGTATTGATTTTAAATATTTTATATCGAGACATGATATGAGTGAACGATGTATGTTCATTGAATTATGTTAGGGGGTGAACTAAGTATGTTCATCGGATTATGTTAGGGGGTGAACTATGTATGTTCATCGGATTATGTTAGGGGGTGAACTATGTATGTTCATCGGATTATGTTAGGGGGTGAACTATGTATGTTCATCGGATTATGTTAGGGGGTGAACTATGTATGTTCATCGGATTATGTTAGGGGGTGAACTATGTACGTTCATCGGATTATGTTAGGGGGTGAACTATGTATGTACATCGGATCATGTTAGGGGATGGACTATGTATGTTCATCGGATCATGTTAGGGGATGGACTATGTACGTTTATCGGATTATGTTAAGGGTGGACTATGTATGTTCATCGGATTATGTTAGGGGGTAAACTATGACCTGTTCACCAGTGTACATATGTGTACGATCTTACTAGAAAGTACGCTACCCACTTGTTGTGTGTAGGCGAATCGTTGCCGGTTGATAGTGTGCTATGTATGCTTGCTAAATTCTCTTATTCTTAATTATGCCTACAAATATGTGCAGTAATAATAATAATAATAATAATAATAATAATAATCTTTATTTCATTTTTTTTATACAAAATAGTTACATGTAACAGCCACAAGTAAATCTTAAACAATTATGCTGTGTCCAAGTAATAACTACGAGTATAATAATGACTTATCAAATATTTAAACTACAGGAAAATTTACTTTATTAACTAAAAAGGTATAATTACGACTTGCCCGAGCTAGGTTTAGAAAACCTGTGTTTCGGGTCATCACTTACAAGACTATCACTACGGGTGCACGTAGACAGAAATTACAGAAAAACAACTTACAAACTAAACGTACAATCATACTAAAACTTCCAGCAGTTTCTCTGTGTCTGTGTAGTTAAGATTCAGTAGATAGTCCAATACTAATGTACTACATTTAATATAATTTACGCTATAAATATCCAATAATTTGTTAAACTTGTTGTATAAAAAAGGTCCTAAAAATACATAAAATCTATGTGCAAATGCATGTTTCGTCTGTGGTTTAGTGCAAACCAAATCTTTCCTCCTCCTGGTTGAAGGTACTGGGTTAAAAGGAAGCTCAGAGTGTTGATAAAGTACAGTGTGCAATATAAATAGTTGGCGTACTGTTAGTACTTTACATGCAGTGTATAGCTGATGTGTGGGAAACCTAAAAGGGCGGAAGGTTGCAACCTTTAGAATTGCTCTTTGAGCACGTTCTAGAGGAAGTAAGATAGTCTTTGCAGTTCCACCCCATGAAGTAATACAGTAGGTGAGAACAGATTGACACAAAGCCAAATAAACCTGTTTAATTAACTTAAAGTCGGCTATGTGACGTAGGTTCTTAAAAATATACATTAATTTACGCACTCTTGTGCATAGCAACTCGATGTGTTTACGGAAGTTTAGATTTGTGTCAATCGTAACACCTAAGTATTTTACGTGATCAGCTTTAGCTAAAGTAGGGCAGTTACAAGCAATGTCAGCATGCTTGCAATTATTATGTGCAAATAGGTTTAGGTTCGTAAGCGGTATATTAATGTTTCTCATTGAAAATAAAATGTATTTAGTCTTATCTATATTTAGTGTTAGAAGATTTTGATGAAGCCAATTAGACACAATATTAAAACCGTTTTGGGCAAGTTCATACGCTTCAACTTGAGATTTAGCGGAAAATAGTAGAGCTGTGTCATCCGCGTATGATAATATTAGCCCATTATGAAGGACTAAACTACATAGGTCATTAATGTAAATTAAGAATAACGTAGGGGCCAAAATACTTCCTTGTGGTGTTCCGAAACAACTATTTTTCATCTCAGAACTTTTGTACGACCCTATTTTAACGCATTGCTGGCGGTCCCTAAGATAATCGGAGAATAGCTGAAGTTGCACGCCTCTTATTCCAAGTTTTTCGAGCTTTTGCAGTAATATAGAACACGAAATTGTGTCAAAGGCTTTAGCGAGGTCCAGAAAGATCCCAATGGTGTGCATGCCCTTATCTAGTTTGGTACTAATATATTCAGACAGTCTGTGCACTGCTTGATTAGTTGATCTTTTTGGTCTAAACCCAAATTGGTTATTGGAAAGCAATTTGTTAACTTCAAGATATTCTATTAATCTATTATTTATAATTTTTTCTAAAATTTTTGAGAGCCCTGTTAGTACTGAAATCGGTCTATAGTTATTAACACAGTTTTTATCTCCCGCTTTGAAAACTGGCGTAACTACTGCCTTCTTAAGCGGTTTGGGGAAAATTCCGTTAGACAAACATGACTGAAAAATATGTGTTAATGGAGGAGCAAGAAGGTGTTTAAACCTTTTCAGTATATTATTAGGAATACTATCCCACCCAACAGCGCAGTCATCCTTTAACCCTGTAATTATCCTTAAAATTTCATTGACGTCAGTGTCTAATAAAACAAAGGATTTTGATGTTTTCGTAGGGCTGATCACAGGCGTTGACGTTTGGTGGGAAGAACTACTATGGTTCAAGGATTTTTCAGCCAAGGTTTTGCCAACGTTAGCAAAAAAACTGTTTACTTTATTCGCGGCTTCGACTGGATCTATTTCTGTTGACAGTAATTCAAGGGGAGGTTCAGAATTTTTCGATCGAAAAGTATTAGTTTTAATAAATTTCCATACAAGTTTGCTGTTTTTTCCTGCCTTCTGTAGTTCGTTTTTCTCATGTTGATATTTAATTTTTTTTAAAAGATTATTGCAAAAGTTTCTATACCTTTTATATGAAATAGAAAGTATTTCATTATCAGGTGCAAGTTTCGACTTTTGGTGTAGTTTATCTCTATGTCGTATACAACGTACGAGTCCAGGAGTGATCCACGGTTTAATAGAATTATACTTTCTAGACGTTATTTTAGTAATTGTATTTTTGCTTATTGCATGTTGTAGCGAGTGTATGAAGTACTGTAAAGAAATATTTGCATCATAAGTTTCGTAAACAGGGTCAAAGTCAATACCGCGAATGTCATGTTCTAGATTAATCATGTTAATTTTTGTACAACTACGCATGCAGTTTATTCTAGGTGAGGATTTTTGTATTGTTAGTAAAATAGCTTGATGGTCCGTAAGCAATGAGTTAGTAACTAATGTTTTGTTCGGAAGTTTGGTTTTTATGATGAAATGATCCAAACATGATCCAGTCTGGTGCGTGGGATAATAATGGGTTGGTAAAAGACCATGAAATGAACAAATATTTAAGTAATTATGAACATGTGTATCTGATCTCCCGGAAGCAATATTAATATTTATGTCACCCATTAGAACAATGTTCTTAAAAGCTGATAGATGTTTTAAATTTACATCAAGTGATTCTAAAAAACTGTCAATGTTTTGAGACGGTGGCCTATAAATGGCCATAATTACAGTATCCGGGATAATTTTAATTAATAAACAGTTACTATGTTGAACTATAGGCTCTTCCACGAGTGCTTTTAAGTTATTTTTGATGTATACCACAACACCATCATTCTGATTCATGTTTGAATTTGTTTTGTGAGTGCAGTAGCCGTCAAGGGAAGGTAAATTGTCTGTCTGAGCTGACAGCCAACATTCTGTCAATACAATAACATCACAGCTAATGTCAAGACTTTGTAATAGGACTTCAAACCCATCCATGTTGCGATTAATACTGCGAATATTTTGTGTAAGCAGCGTAAGCATATTTTCCCCAGAAGGAAGAAGAAGTTTACAATCTTCTACATTACAGGTATTGGCTTCCGCCACAGAGAATCCATCCAAATCGGAGATTAGCTGACTAGCCATAATAACTAGTTACTAAAGTAATAAAAGATAAACTAACTCTAACGAAACCGTAATTAAGTGCTACTATATAAACTAGTCGGGGCGCTCTTAGGCGCCTTCATAGTCTATCGAATTAATATAATTAACTTCCGCATATTTACGCGCTGGACACTCTGCGTCACCGGTCTGATGGTCACATTTCCTCTTGAAACGCTTGCACGTCGCACATTGGGGTGGAGAAGATTTACTGCTACACTCCTTGTGGGAATGCCCAGTCTCTCCACAATGGTTACAAGTAGGACTGGTTTCACGACAAAACTTTGCTGCGTGGCCGAACTGCTGACAGTTAAAACATCTTGTGACTATTGTGAAATCTTTCACAGGGCATGATGTCCAATTTATGAAAATCCGGCCTTGATTTATTAGGACTTTCCTGACGGCAGCGGGTACTTCTAAGATAAAGTTGCAGGTGGGAAGACCTTTTTTACCTGACTTATGGCTCAATTTGACAGTCGCAAGGAAGGACTCACGAGTAGTGTTTGCCAATTTATCTGAGATGTTTTGCTCATAAATGCAGTCCAATACTTCCTTTTCAGTAAGTGCTACTGGAACTCCAACGACAGCAATCCTAGGTCGGCGTTTAGGAGCTTCTTCTACCGTAAGGCCTGATGACACCAGTTTCGTGGAATTCCTGAGCTTTTCGATATCGCCTTTGCTTTCGGTCCTAATAAGAACACCTCCGTTTCTAACTTTCTTTAGGCCACGGACATGAAGCTTAAGTTCTTCAGGCGATATAATTTTCTGCACAAGTGTCTTTGTATCATCACTTGTTTTAGTCTTGTCGCAAGGATAGATGGCCACTGAACTCAAATTTGCTGGACGGATGAAGGTTTCGGAACTTTTTTTAACCATGCTAGCGTAGGATGAAGGGGTGTTGCTGGAAGGTGATAGTTTGTTAATTACAGCCTCTTTGATTACCTTAACAGATTCTGTAAGGTCCAGCTGGTCCCTGAGGTGCTGTGCTGTGTTATGTGCTTGAATCGTTTTTTGTTTTAATGATTGATACAGTATCGCCATCTGAGATGTTCCATTGTAAACCCTGCGACAAAGAGCGGAGACACGGAGCTTCTGATCACTGTTCATTTTCCCGTCCGAAACTATGGTGCAGACCTCAGTAAGAATAGTGTCTATTGACCCCATCCATTTCTGGATCTCTGGTGTCGAGATAATTTCTTCCGGTAACTCACCATCCGACACGGGTGGAGCTCGAGGTGGTGTTTGCTGCCTAGGTTGAACTGGTTCAGGTTGGGTTGGAGTCGGCGGAGGACTTCGACGTAATAGTTGGCTACGCCCAAAAGGGCTAGCTTCTTGATTGGACATAACTAACACAGATAGTATGCTATGACTATGAGTTATTTAGTTCATCTTGCACAATATAAAAGTTGGTAATATCACACTCGCGACACACTTTACTTTCGAACTGACACCACAAATAATTTTATAATATCAATTGTTGTAAGCTAATTTAAGATATTACATTATTATTAAATGCAAAATACACGACTACCAAGTATCGCGTCTCGTAAGCGAAAAAAAAAAAAAAAAAAAAAAAAAAAAAAAAAAAAAAAAAAAAAAATCAGTGATAACAGGAAGAGGTTATGTGTGCCTAAATTG
Source organism: Mythimna albipuncta (assembly GCA_929112965.1). Taxonomy (NCBI): domain Eukaryota; kingdom Metazoa; phylum Arthropoda; class Insecta; order Lepidoptera; family Noctuidae; genus Mythimna; species Mythimna albipuncta. The sequence goes on along the minus strand of OV815959.1, from coordinate 19,975,847 downwards.
AAGCTAAGTGAGCTCGAGATACTTTTTTTTTTCACCAAAGTGTGCAAGTTAAGCCAAGAAGTTGTGTGCCTAAATTGAAGCTTAATGAGCTCGAGATTTATTTATTTTTTTAGCCAAATGTGCCAAGTATTTTAGACCAGTATCATATTCACCCAAATATCTTACTGATGGTGACAGGCTCGTGTATTGAATCATTCGATTCCCTTCAAATGTGTGAACTGAATGGTATTGATATGCGCGTCATGTTCGTAATCGAACGTTGACAAGACTAAACACCTCTTAAATGCTGGTGATTCATTTTAGTTTCTATATTTCAAATTGGGTTGCTTTTCCTTTCTTTAATTTCATCGAATTCGTATAGTGATAGGTGGTCAGTGGTCAATGATAAATGATGATAAATGATAAATTTACTTATTTATAAATGTTAAACGATAAATGATATGTGATAGGTGATAAATGATAAAAAATAAATGATAAATGATAAGTGATAGATGATAAGGGATAGATGATAAGTGATAGATGATAAGTGATAGATGATAAGTGATAGATGATAAGTGATAGATGATAGATGATAAGTGATAAGTGATCAGTGATAAGCGATCAGTGATAGTGCTTTGATGAGGCCAAGAGTGTCTTTGATGAGGCCAAACGTGACTTTGATGAGGCCCAATGTGACTTTGATGAGGCCCAACGTGCCTTTGATGAAGCTAAGTGTACCTTTGATGAAGCCAAGCGTGCCTTTGATGAAGCCAAGCGTGCCTTTGGTGAAGCCAAGCGTGCCTTTGATGAAGCCAAGCGTGCCTTTGATGAAGCCAAGCGTGCCTTGATGAAGCAATGCGTGCCTTTGATGAAGCTAAGCGTTCCTTTGATGAAGCCAAGCGTGCTTTTGATGAAGCCAAGTGAGCCTTAATAAGACCAAGCGAGCCTTAATGAGGGATGAGGCAAGCATGCCTTTGATGAAGCTAAGCGAGCCCATTTGAGGCCGAGTGGGCCATTTGAGGCCAAGTGAGCCATTTGAGGCCGAGTGGGCCATTCGGAGCAGAGTGGGCTATTTGAGCCCAAGTGGGCCATTTGAGGCCAAGTGGGCCATTTGAGGCCATTGGGCCATTTGAGGCCAGGTAGGCCATTTGTGGCCGAGTGGGCCATTTGAGGCCAAATGGGCCATTTGAGGCCGAGTGGGCCATTTGAGGCCGAGTGGACCATTTGAGGCCGAGTGGGCCATTTGAGGCCGAGTGGACCATTTGAGGCCAAGTGGGACATTTGATTTGGCCAGATGAGCCAATTAAGATTCGGATTAAGTGTGCCCGGTGCAGATGAAGTTATCCTCAAGAGCGTAAGTAACGTATGAATTTACCTATTAATGTGATTTTAGTCTGACTACGTTGGCATAATGCAGATGTTGTAAATGATTGAATAATTTATTAAGTTTATTCATATCATTTTTGAACTGTTTATTGGATGAGATTTGAACATTCTGTTATTTTTGTTTTATTCTGTTGTATAGTTTTTGAAGATATTATAGGTATAGATAAATTGAATTGAAAGTATATTTTAACACTGGGATTTGATTCTTAAAAGAATTTCAAATGAATGATACAAGTACTATTTCCTGTATATGTTTTAACCACTGATTTTTTTTTTGATGACTTTAATTCCGACAGAACTACAGAAAGAAAAATTTCCAGTCTTATTGAACAAATAGATAGTTCCTGGTTCAAACAGTACAGACTTGAAGAAAAATGATGCAAAGAGACGATTTGGAAGGAATAAGACACCACCACGATGCAAGAAGCGAAGAGGTACCCCACGTTGGTCTAAGAGAGTGGTTGATTTTCAAGGAGGAAAGCGTTACTAGTATCGAGGTTTGAACATATCCATTGGAACTTTGTGATACGGGAGTTCTATCACTTCTGTAAATTTTGAGAGTATTTAAGTTTGATTAGAAAGAGTAATTATAATTGATTTGTATTAAGCAAGTAGGATCAGAAACTGACTATACAATTTGTCTCAAAAACTTGCTAGTCTTACCAAGAGAAAATAGAAAATTTACGAAACCTTGCCAAGTTTTGTAAGTTAGCATCTAGTGACGAAGTGGTAAACTAAACTAAAATGATTTTATCTAATGAGCAGAATTATGGTCGGTTTCAAGCAGAAATGTTAGCTGGTAAGAATTAAGGTGTAACTTATGTGAATATTATTACGACCAATTAATGCTTATATACGGATAACATATAAGTAAAAGAGCTGCAGATAGGTATTTAAACACACGGTATTAATGATAAATCTTTTAGGAATTGAGCCAAAGCATTAAATTGTAGACGAGGAAATGGATTTATTACACGTTTTCAATTCCTGTGACGTGTACATACTGTAGCAGAGACTGATTCCATAGATAGAGAACACAATGATATTTATTTTACAAGTAGGATAAAATATATACTATATCATGACCATAACTAGTTCTCGTCGTACAGACTGAAATCGAAGCCGGTTCCTAAGATGATTATGATACAATGAATGATTTAAATAGAGCCAAATATTACATCGTTATTTATTCGGTTAAGGGGAAGATGGATTGAAAATCCAAACACTAGAGTAGAGGACCGATTTCAAGGTTTCAAATAAAAATGAAGTTTGACGAACAGTGCGAACCGAACTTCATTATTGGAACCTTTACTTGGTACGAAATCACGCACAAATGCTGCTAATATTATTTAAGAGATAATTTTAGTACAATTAAGCCCTAAGCCTCTAGCTGAAGGATCACTTTTATTCTAAATGCTTAAGTTTCTGTTTTATATTATGCTTTCAAATAATGAAAGTAATGAACTCTGACTAAATGAGTCGCCACACAACATGTAGCAACATGGTGGCTACAGATTTGTGAGTTTCGTTTAACCACTGAGAGTGTAAGATCTAGGACGCGTATGTCAATACCTTAAGCCGTAATATCATGTTACCACAGAAATTAAGACGAATACTGTTTCTGTTTATAGTATTGAGACGAGAATTTATCTAAATATCAACTTTTCGAATACTTTGACTAGAGACACAATAGAGGGACAATGAGGGGGCGGGCGCCGGCGTTTGCTTGGGATTAAATGAATAAGTTCTAGATTTCAAATTCTTATAGCTGAACCCGATGAAAAACCTAATGACATGAAGTGAATTCAGTGCGCGTAAATAATGAAGAATACTTTCGAACAAAAAGCTGATCAATTTTACTTTATGCTTACAGTCTCGCATAATTAACATTGACCAATGGTTTTGAGTACCTAATTGAGTGTTGGTTATAAAACATATTTGACAGTAGTTTATTAACTTGAATAATAGTGCAATCATGGATTTCTTTTAGATACCCTACTATCAAGAGCTTTTGCGATAGTCATAGTATTGACCTTGTTTTTAAAGCTGTATCTTGTCTAAGTTGAGCGCGGTTTTGCTAAAATGTATAACCATTATTTTAAATCCCCTAGCAAAATAAAATGATTCCTATGACGAACACCAATGAAACATATACCTATGGCGTGTTATTAATTCTGTTAAATGTCCCACTAGACAGACTGCCACAAAACTACTAGGATCAGAGTGCCTTTAAATGATAAACATTGCGAAGTAAAGTACGTTAAAAAGTTTAAGATATGAAGTGAGCGCCAATATCTGGGTTAGACTAGCAAAAAGATACTTTCGTTATCAGTAATCCGTAATCCTTGATACACCCTACAGCATAAGTGGTTTAATAAAGATTAGTAGATCTGATTGCAATTATGAGGGTAAAATTGAATTTGCCTCATTTTAAAATTAATAGATCCATTAAAAAAAAAAAACAAAGTTTTAAGTATAAAATTACTGGAATTACCGATTTTGGCAAACTGAAGAATAACATTTAGAAGCATACTTTCCTCCGACCTTATATAAACTCTGATATAGAGAAAAGCCTATGACAAAAAAAAAATACTCTATTCTCCGTGTGATGAATGCTATAAATATATGACGTGACGATAAAGCAAATAATCAAGACTAGAATGTAATGATTATGAATGTAAGACTCAGTTCCTTGTACAACTGGAATTAAGTTTCATAATAAAATTTTAATGAAAATATCCTATCATTTTAATTGTAATCGTGCGTCAGGAGATCGCACGATGTCGGATGGCCGAATGTAATGATTTTTAAAGAAAATATTCAGAAATCGTTCAACTTCCAATGATAAGCGGTAGATGGCGCTAGTAGTTACCTACATGAACTTTAGACATTCGTTGTAGATATTAAGTAATAATTTATAATATTAGACTTTATGGATTTGTTTTGTATAAATATATCATAATTGTTAAAATGAAATATTTACTTGCAGTTAATTATTAGATAAACTCTAATGTATATTAGTTAGTCAATTGATGTTACGTACTCTTTACTTTGCTCTGATTGGTCGGTTACTCGACCGAGTGTTTGTGAAAGTTTGTAGTAGAGGAAACACTGAGTTTGTAACTGTCATTTTGGACAGAGTCAGTCTGCTTTGAGTCGTTGAACAGAAAACATGTCCGACTAATCTGTGTATTTGTAAATGATTGTTAATAGAACGATAAGTATGAAATTGTGTTGATTAAAGTGAATCTGGCGTACTTCAGGATAAATTGTATAAATATTTTATTTATACAATTTATCCTGAAGTGTTTGAATTATTTGACATCCGTAAGTATGTTCGTGACGTCACAGCAGGCCCTAACAGAATATCAGCGCTGCGTTATTTATCGTTTTAAATAACGTAGCATATACTGAGTTAGGTGCCTTTTTGGCCTCGCACTGATTATATCTTTCTTTTTTCTTTTCATCGTGTATTTTTAGTTTATATTATTGTGTGAGGCACGAATAAACGTTTTTCTTTCTTTCTTTCTTTCACTGCAAATTTCCAACTCGCATAATTGTCTCTTCCGACAAGTCTATCAATATGGAATGGATTGTGGCCTGTACTGGACATTTTTTTTTCTTTTCTGAGTAATATGAATTTTTCGACGATGTACCTATTCGAATCGAATGGTTTTTACGATAACCTCAATCAAAATTATGGGAAAAATACGCCGTTGCCAGATATTATTCTACTTTTCTTTCAATTTATATTGATTTTTCAGCAACCACGCTCTGCTACCATGATGATATTTCAGGTTGTAATCAATAAAATCAGTAGAATTAATATGAACGAATATATTTTAGAAAGCTTTCATTTTGAACAGAAAAAACAAGAGAGAAACAAAAAGTGTTACCAACTTAATACAGCTACAATGACAGTGTAGACAACATCATAAATATTATGACTGCGTTCTCATTTACCAACAATATCTACGCAAACCGCAACTATTGGCAACGCCAGTGGTGAGAACCTACTACAGGCAAAATTCGAATCTGATTAGAGCGAGTCGAGCTTTTAACATGGCCGGCCAGGAATTTAACATCGATCTTTTTAATACTAGCATACGTAAATTGAAACGAGCCCTTTGTAATGATTTTTTCGCAAACATCCCATAATTTTGAAGTTTTTATTATTTTCATTGTTGTTCCTATTTATTTAGAATCTAAGTAGCAATTTTAAAAATATCGATTTCTTTGGAAATATTAATTTTGTTTTTAAGCTGTGTATTTAGATAGGGTAATGTACCGATTGTTTTAACATATATATTCATTTACTATAAGTGAAAACTTGTAATTGGCCTTGGTTTTATTATGATAAGTTACCATGTTTTTGTTAGCTGTAAGTTTTCCTTAAATAATAAAATAAAATAAAAATAAAAATCTCAATAAATATACATTTATTTTATTTTTCTAAATTATTCTATTGATTGAACCTTATTTTTCTAAATTCTAGGTTATTCCGCTTGTTGCCATGGTGTCTCGACGTCACGTTGTTTATCTGTGGATAATAGTCGAGATAAAGCATTTTAGCATAGTGTGCTGTCGGGCTACTGCACGTCGGGATGGCGTTCAGTCGGGTGCATCCGAATGGCGGGTGTACTTTCCAGATTTGCCTAAATTTATTACAGTTATTTGGTACCTTCTGTGTACCTTTACGTACCTCTTTTGAAAATCTGTGTACCTAAACCCATAAAATGATATTTTAAAAATTAGGTACACCCGCCATCCTGACGTCAGAACCGCGGGTGTACTGCTAACCAATATATGTAGCCAAACGTACTGTATAAGTAAATTTGGTACCTCTTGTGTACCTGCAGATACAAGTATTAAATAAACGAAATACTGTAAAGTTGCTGCGAAAAAAAAGAAAAGAATTTTCTTAGACGGCGCGTTACTATTTTATAATACTAATAACTAAAATAGTACCTAACGACGTCAAAGAAACATCTACATTAAACATTAGGGCCACAATACGTTTAATGTGCAATATGTTTAATATCGGGAATTCCAAACCTCTGTATATCATTTAGTCACTATTGCGTGACCATACCGAGAGTTGGAATTGAAATTAACGGACACAACTTACACACAGATTATGGAGAACACTTTATGTGATCCGCTAATTGTTGTTTTATATGGGGATCAAACCCACAACTTCGTGTTCAGCAGTCGCATACTTCGACCACTCTACCACTGGTAGTCTACAATTAAACAATTTTTTTTTTGGTTGAAAAAATATAATAAGTTCTTAGATAAAAAACTTTTTATAAAAAAAATATAACCGACTTCACTAAAAAAAACACTAAAACGATCAAAATAATTTTTTACACCACCTGCTCAATAATGTCGTTTTACACGTCACACAAACCTCACTTAAAGCAAGTCATTATATGCCTAGGGAGATTAATGCAGTATGGCCGATCCCTAGGGAATAATGAGATTTGAATTTGGAGCATCAAGAATCGTCAATATTGTGAATTAAAATAATAATAATAATAATAATTTATTAACACACACACAAGTTAGTAAGAAAATAAAGAAATCAACAATTAGAGTAAGACAGACAGTACGCAATAGAAGTGGCCGTGGGCCCCAAACTAGGCGTAGCCTGTATCTTGGTGGCCCAAATCTAGGCGCATCGAACAAGTTGTCTCGAAATTCAAACCAAAGAGTATGTAATCACTATGATTCAAACTGGCCACTAACAAAAAAAAAGAAAATAGAATAAAACGTGCGTACTGATGACATTATAGAAAATTGAAATTATAGAATCTTGGAGTAGTGAATTTTGTTTGTTTGATGAACATGTAAATATAATACTTATATTTCTCTAATATATGATTTGGTCGACCAAATTGTCTTTTAATTATCTCACAGATGGTGTAAAAAGTAGAGTATGCAACACGGGGATAAAGCTGTCTTTATCTTGGGCGGCTTAAATTTCTTACTTCACTCAGGTTTCTTTATTAACTGCCTCGCAATGCTCGGGAGTTAATTTTATAAATCCCTCACTACCGTTCGGGATTAAAATCAGCAACCTTCGTTTCGTTCGGAATTCAACATGCAGCCCGCGACTTAAAGACACTGCTTTATCCTCTAGTCACATAAACTACTATTAATTTCGGAAGTCGGTGTTTTTCGTTATTGTTTGCGACTTCCAAAATTAAAATTATTTTGATCGTTTCAGGGTTTTTTTTAGTGAAGTCGGTTATATATTTTTTTTTATAAAAAGTTTTTTAATTTACAGTTTTTAGTTGCAATACACTTACAGCCAGAGTAGCTTTTTCTCATGACAATTCCAATTAACTCAAACCCTGCTAGAATACATCACTTTATTATGAAGTTCCCATGTTTACCTTCCCCTTTCTGGCACCATCATCAGATCAGTTCGATAATACCTTATCGCCAAAGTGCATCTCATGACAATTCTAGTGAGCCCAAACACTAGTAGGATACATTGATTAATTACGGAGTTCCGGTGCCTATCTTACAGTTCCATCATCATCAGATCAGTTCGGCAGTAGGTACCTTATATCCAAAGTGCATCTCATAACAATTCTAGTAAGCCCAAACACGGCTAGGATACATTGATTAGTTACGGAATTCCGGTGCCTATCTTCCGGCTCCATCACCATCATCAAGCCACTTCGACGATACCATTTTTAACATGACTATTCAGAACTATTCATTTATTTGTATTGTCATAGTCGCATACTATGTTCATTGTGTATACCTGTTTGAGTATGAAGTTCCGTTGGCCATTTCTGCTCTTCTTTAGCAGTTCCACCTCATCAAATGTCACTTTTTGACTGTAAATGCTTAAGACCTCGATGAAAATATCAAAATGACTATATAGTTGCCTATAATAATATATTCGAGGAGTTCCCTCGATTTATCTATGGCCCTTCTTACCAAACTGTGACATTTTGATTACCATTAGGTACGCACTAGTGCTATGTTAATATACTAAGTAGTTAATAGAGGATGTTTTAATTATTTATTAGTCTTATTTTTATTACATTGATTTATAGCTTTGTAACAAGTTATAAGGCCGAGTTAATGCATATAAAACCAATGCGTTATTCATATTAATCATTACTTATTTCGTTATCGTTCAAATCAATTAAAATATATTTTAAAATTGTCTCTTGTTTTATTTTGATTCTGGAAACACTGACAGACAAACTTTCTAATTCCATTAATCATTCACAATTCTAAATTATGCAATATGTTGTTAATTTTTGTAATTATATATACATATAGGTTTTATAATATTTAACTTAAGTTCTCAGTACTTACGAAGATTGTTATTTTTAAAGATAAATACGTCAAAAAAAAGATTTTTTTTTTTGCATCAACGTTACAGTATTTCGTTTATTTAATACTTGTATCTGCAGGTACACAAGAGGTACCAAATTTTCTTATACAGTACGCTTAGCTACATATCTTGGTTAGCAGTACACCCGCGGTACTGACGTCAGGATGGCGGGTGTACCTAATATATCCTAATATAATAGGGTTTAGGTACACAGATTTTCAAAAGAGGTACGTAAAGGTACACAGAAGGTACCAAATACCTGTAATAAATTTAGGCAAATCTGGAAAGTACACCCGCCATTCTGATGCACACGTTCAGTCGGCTAACAGTTAGTCGATCTATTGTTTGGTCGACCAAATGACTGTTCGGATAGCGTTCAGTTGAAATAAACTCCATCGACTTAGTGTTCTGTCGATCTACTGCAGGTCGGGATAGTGATCTGTTGGGATAGCGTTCGTCGGGATTTCGTTTGTCGGAATAGTGTGGTACAATCGTTTGTCTGTATGTATGTCCGAGCTAAACTCAAAAAATACTGCATGGATTTACTTCAAATTTTGAATGAATATTACTAAAATGTCGGGCCAACATATAGGCTACATATTATCACGCTATCACCTACAAGGGAGGAGCTGTGAATCTTCAGTTCGTTTTGACAAATTCAAGTTCCAACAAAACCCTCAAAATCTTGAAAGAGTTAAGTATTACAAAAAAGTTATGTTCATTGATGATGATCATTTTTTCATCAATTTCATGTTGTTAGTCTATACATACAATAAAACATTAACGGAAAAAAAAACTGTACAGGGTGTTTATAATCATTTGTTCTGTGTCTGGGTGTAATTTATCTATAACATGTATGTATTTAGAAATATATAAGTATGTTTATCAGTTGTCTAGTACCCATAACACAAGCTCTGCTTAGCTTGGGCCAAGCTAAGCGACTAGACGGCGTTGTGTGATAATTGTGGAATATTATTATTATTATTCCATTTATTATCTGTATTTAAATACATATTATTTACATTTTTAAATAGGTTACTTAAAAAGTACATAAAAAAACATTTAAAAATATAAAAAATAGTAGCCCGCCGGCATCGGGAACAGGGTCCAAGCTGCCGGTGGTCAGGGCTCCTGAGAGAGGAATCTCCTAACTATACGCGTCGTGTCCAGGAATACTGCTTTCTGGATCAGGCCCTTGATCCAGCTGCCTAACGAGAGCCTCCTTAGATGTTGTTCGAGGCTCTTAGCTATTAAGCCATTGGCCGTTACGACTATCGGCACAATGATTGCTCTATCCACTTCCCACATGTCGACAACCTCGCGAGCTAAGTCAAGATATTTGATCTGCTTATCTTTCTCAGCTTTCACAAGGTTCTCGTCATGAGGGACCGCTATATCAACAATCATTGTGCGACGCTCTAGTCGATCTATCACCACTATATCAGGTTTATTGGCAACAATAGTCCTGTCAGTAATGATAGATCGATCCCAATATAACGTGATACTGCCATTGTCGAGAACTGGGTCGGGCACATACCTGTAGTACGGTACTTCTGATTCTACAAGATTGTATTTAAGAGCAAGTTGCTAGTGAATAATCCTGGCTACGAGGTTGTGTCTATGCAAATAGTCTCCGTTAGCCAGACGAGAACACCCAGAAATAATGTGACGGATTGATTCTCCGGGCCGGTGGCATGCCCGACAGATGTCAACCGTACCATCCTTCACAATATATTTCCGGTAATTGTTCGTCATCATAACTTCGTCCATAATTGCAAAGACAAAACCTTCGGTTTCCCCGAAGAGGTCACCGAAACGTAGCCAAGATACGGACGCTAATAGGTCTACATCGGGCCCATGTAAGGCCCGGTAAAAGCGTCCGTGAAGCTCCTTGCCCTGCCATACTTCCCTGCGGTCATTAGGATCCAGTACTAAAGGTTTGCGCCAGTTCTCGTTAGCTAAGGAGAGCGGGGTGAGGCCCTTGTCCATCGCCACCACATCTCGGTGCATACCCACGTCGGCGGCTAGGAAATATTCCCTGAGACTGCATACCTCGCGGTTGTGCAGGGACTTAGTATTTAAGAAGCCACGACCCCCACACTTCCGCGGGATATACAGTCTCATCACCGATGACCGTGAGTGATGCATCCGATTTGCGGTAATTAGTGTACGGACCCTCCTATCCAGGGCGTCAAGTTCTGTCTGAGTCCATTTGAGTATGCCGAAAGAATACATCAATACTGGCATGACCCAACCGTTGAAAGCGCGCACCTTGTTTCCGCCTGACAAAAGACTATTCAGTACTTTATTCAGAGGGCCTATTACGACCGTTTTAAAATCCAGTCAGTTTCCAGGCAAGTCAGTTTACGGCCGTAAACTGCCTTGTTCTTTTTCGTATTATGACGTACGTCATTCTGACTGGAATCATCCTGGACAGTTGTCTGTGACTGGTTTGCACTGCTTTGAAAGATTGCGTTCGAAAACATAAAAACAAAGGTTACCGGTATTTACGGTTTTTAAATTTTTGTATGAAATATTGTTTATGATGAAATTAATATAATTTTATAACAGAAATCTAAATTAACAACGAGTTTAAAAACGAATTATGTGTTATTTCCGTAAATACAATGTCATAAAGTGGAAAATAGAGCATTGTCTCATATACTTCATTTCTGAACGTACTAGAATAAGTCAGGACCCGGCAAAAACAAAATTAACCCCGTGTTCCGAATTGCATCAAAAGCGATTATATTGCGAATCTGACCAACGCGCAAAGTAATAATAATATAATAATAATAATATATCATTTATTTCTCTCAAAAAGGTACATCTTAACACAAGTAATATTTAGACATTTTGCCTAAGACTAAAACCTTTGTGAGAGCTGGAGTCTGAACTAGGTTCGAGACCTGTGTGACAGATCTCCAGGCTCACACCCTTTTAAACATAATCGCATTTTGCGGCACATAAACATGAATCTTATGTTTGTAAAATTTTGAGCGAGAGAGATTTGTAGAATGACATTCTAAATGTAAAGGAAAAGTAATTTTTTTATTAAAATGTGAGTGTAGTGTATAGGTGTAATGTATTTGTGTGCGGTGTATAATGTATGTGTATGATAGTGTGTAAATGATTATGATTAAAATTACTTTATGATTTGGATAATATATTCTGTGTCTTCATAGTCCAAATCAAGGAGCCAGTTCGTTACTGTTGTTTTACATTTATATTTAGTCATTTCGTACATATGTAAAATTTTATTTACTCGGTTGTAAACATAGGAACCAAGGAAATTATAAAAACGTTGAGCTAGCCTCGAATGAGCAGGGATGGATGAACAAACAGTATGCTTTCTTCTCAGAGATTTAAACTTATCCGGGTTAAAGGAATTGCGAGTGTGGACTGTTAAGATTAAGTTTAAAATGAATAATTTCCGAATGGAGAGCACCTTGCAGGTTTTGTAAAGTTCCTTGGTAGGAAATTGATAAGGAAGACACCAACCAACTTTAAGGATTGCTCTTTGGGCACGTTCCAGCCTAATGATATGTGTTTTCGCTGATCCACCCCACACAACTATACAGTACTGGGCAACTGACTGACCGAGGGCTAGATAGACTTGTCTGAGCACAATTTCGTCAGCCACATGGCGAAGGTTTTTAAAAATAAATATCAATTTACGAAGTCGGGATGAAAGTAAATCTATGTGTTTGGAAAATGATAAAGAGTCATCTATGAGGACACCCAAATATTTTATATTATCTGTACGACTTAGATGAGGGCAGCTGCATGGTGATTGTGCTGCATTACAAGAGTGTGCAATCAAAGAAAAATGGGATGACGAAAGTTTGCCAACTTTGGACAGGGAAAAAGTAAGATACTTTGATTTTTCAACATCTAAAGTGAGCAGATTTTGTGCCAACCAGCTAGTTACAATGTCAACTCCCAGTTGTGCATGTTTGAATGTCGACTCCCAGGAGTCACCATGAAATATTAAGGCAGTATCATCAGCGTAAGTAAAAATGGATCCATTAGTAAGCTTTTGACGACAGAGGTCATTAATATAAATGAGAAATAAGGTCGGTCCAATGATACTACCTTGTGGTACACCGTAGGTTATTGGGAGTTCGTCACTTATCCATTCGCCTATTTTGACACATTGACGTCTTCCTGTAAGGTAGCTCTTAAAAAGTAGGAGCTGAACGCCTCTGATACCGATGTTCTCAAGCTTAATTATGAGTTTAGGAATCGAGATGGTATCAAAGGCTTTTGCCAGATCTAGGAAGACGCCTAAAACACACTGTTTGTTGTCCAAATGACTAACGATGTCATTAGTGAGATCCAGTACCGCATTACTGGTGGAAATTCCTGAACGAAAACCATATTGGCAAGGGGACAAAAGACTATAGTGCTCAAGGTATTTAACGAGCCTGTTATTCATTAGCCTCTCAAGCAGTTTGGATAGTGTAGGAAGAATTGATATGGGTCGGTAATTGCAAGGTTTGTCTCTATCCCCGTTTTTGTGCACGGGATGAACGATTGCCAGCTTGAACGCATCAGGAAAGACTCCTGTACTAAGGGCCAGGTTATATAAATATGTCATATGAGGGATAAGTATGTGTTTAAATCTTTTAAGAAATGTCCCCGACACGTTATCGGCACCCACTGCACAGTCGGACCTAAGCATGTTAATTAAATGTTCCAACTCAGAATCGTCTGTTTGTAAGAGGACAAAAGTTTTATGGTCATCGGTATTTTCAGGTCGTAAGGATGTAGTTGGAACAGCTATGTTTTCAGCTAATGAGCGTCCAATACTCGCAAAATAGGTATTGACTTGATTTACAGAGCTTTTACAGTCTGAAGAAGACAAAAGATCCGCTGCATGTGTTTTTGGTTTGGTAGTGTTAGTGACTGATTTTATTGCTTCCCATAGCTTTTTATTATTATTTTTTGCGTTATTAATAAGATTTTTATCATAGTTTTTTTTAGCAGTTTTGAGTACCAAGGAGCAATAACTTCTATACCTTTTAAATGTAACTTTTAAAACCTCATTTTCAGGAGATTTCTTCAATTTTAGGTGCAGACCATCGCGGTTTCGGAGACATCTTAAAATACCTGGGGTCATCCACGGCTTTCGCAGCAAATATCACAAATAGTACTTGATAGTCTTTATATTTTGTGACTATTACATTTGGTCGGATTTGCGATATATTCGCTTTAGACGTAATTCGGAACTAAGGGTAAGCGTGTGTATGAACTTGAACAAAACTTTTTAACAAAAATATGTTAGCTTGGCGATCGCTGTGCTGTGTAAGGGTGATATCATCGGATTGGCATCCCGGTTAGCGATGGCGTTGGAGTGCTAGGTGACGTCACGGGATCGGCATGGTGGTCGCCGCGGTGACGGTGTTGAAGTGCTGTGCCACCCTGAGCCCAGACGTAAACATCCGATAACCTACGGTGTGGTGGACTGGCCCCTGTTAGGAGGCGGTGACGGTAGCGGGCAGTACCCTTTGGCTACCGAGCCCTCGGGACAGTTCAACCCGATTTTTGGCGTACGTTGCTCGTTGCGCTGGTCTCGTACGCCACCACGCACCCCTGAATGCGTACGTTTTCGACTAAGGGGGAACGTAGCAGCATCTGACAGCGGGTATCGAAGAGGATCAATAAAACACGTTTTCGACGAAAAGGTTCCTAGGGGTTCGGCTATATACCCCGAAACTTTACGTCCGCGGGAACTATGATTTTTAGACTTATTTTACTTTTAGTTTCGCTTCAGCCGAGCCCTTTCGGATGCCATATTTATTTATTCTTTCACATAATATATACAATATGCACATCAAAATACTCGTTATGATGTCTACATTCATATAAAACAATAATCTTTTGCATAACTTAACACATAAAAAAGTTTCTAGAACAAAAACTGCAAAAGATACAATGTTGGTCATATTCTGAAACACAAATCTTTCAATTTCTCACCCAATATTATACCAACTGTCAATCTAACTGCTATGTTATCATTTTTTAGGTAAGTTTTAACTAAAAATACAGTAATGGTGAGAATTGGATACAAAACAAAAAAGGTAAACATCAGTTTACAATTACGTAATCGGGATCGCGAACATTACAAACTTCGATCATTTCTAAAACTATAAACGCATCACTTTCGAGAAATTCGAAGATTATCAACTCATCACACATATCTAAAGTTTTATTTAACTATCAAATAGATTAAAATATAATAAAAAGTCAAAACAATTCACTATAAGTTACTAAAAACAGGCGTAAACTGACTGGCTAGTTTGTCACAATTTTTGACACTTTAGCAAGCTACAAAATGTCAGTTTGGTGCTCATAATACGGAATTCCCAGCCAATATCCGTGCAGAAGACGGTCAAGTGTCACGTGACTACTGACTGGCTGGCAATAAGATGTCATAATACGGATAAGCAAGTCAGTTCATTTTACGGCGTAAATTGACTGGAATTAAGAGGTCGTAATAAGCCCGCAGGCGACCAAAGAACCGCTCCCTCAACGATTGTTTCACGTCATCAGTATTGATGCATAACGCTTCCGACATACCCAAATACTTGTATGTTTCGGTTGAACTGAGGGATCTAAGGTGTATGGAATACGAGAGTTGAATTCCCTCGGATTCCATAATCTCTCCTCGCTTTACATGTATGACTGCACATTTGTCCACACCAAAGTCCATCCTGATGGCACTATTGAAGGTTTCAGTTACCTTCAATAGCTCCATCAGTGCAAGTTGTTGGGGGCAAAGAGTTTCAGATCATCCATGTAAAGAAGGTGAAATATGACCTGACCGTCTCTTTTCAACCGGTAACCTAAGCCAGAACCCTCCAGCAGTGTGCTGAGAGGGTTCAAAGCCAGGCAAAACCACAGTGGACTCAGACTGTCACCCTGGAATATGCCACGCTCAATCCTTATCGGTTCGCTGTTCTCCCAAATCTGTCGACATCCCGGATAGTGAAGGACTGTTCTCCACTGCCCCATACATGACATCAGGAAGGTGCGCAAAGTTGCATCAACTTTATACAGTTCTAACACCCTGCTGAGCCATGTATGAGGAACAGAGTCATAGGCCTTCTTATAATCTATCCAGCATGCCGACAGATTCTTTCGAGAACGTCGAACCTGTTGGCTAATGGCAATATCGATGAGGAGCAGCTCCTTAGTACCGCGGGATCTTACATCCATTCTGAGAGACAGACATGATAGAATTTGTTTCAATATGACTATTGATTTTAGCTCTCAGAATGGATGTAAGAACTTTATAGACCGTCGGCAAACACGTAATCGGTCTATATTTTTTGGGTTCCGCAGTACTACCTGATTTATGGAGCAGGTGGGTTATTCCTGTTGTTAGAAACTGGGGCAGCGACCCTGACTCTAAGGCAGATTGGAACTGAGATGCCAAGTGAGCGTGCGACCCTTGAAACCATTTGAGCTAGAAATTGTGCAGCCCGTCTGGCCCTGGAGTTTTCTAGTTCGGTAACGGACGAACTGCACGGGCTACATCTTGGGGGCTGATGATTATTGCCCCCATTTCTAGTAAAAGATCGCATGCGCGCTCGACCTCTCGAATCCAATCACCCTCGATGTGACTGACAGGCGCCGACCAAATGCTGCGCCAAAATGAACACATGGCGTCATCATCCGGTAGGCTCGTATCAGTCACACCTTGGTTCGGTCGCTCCCAAGCCCTGTAAACCCACCTTTCATTGCTTTGGAATGTACGATTCTGAGTGTACCGCTCCACTCGCCGCTTGTACAGTAAGGAGGCAAAAGTCCATAGGAACGCTAAAGATTACATTGCTATGAACCGAGCGAGCGCGATGCGTATGTGTGCGCATGTATGAGTATCCACATTCCACAGATAACACACACTAAGGAATTGTCGTCGCACTGAGCAAAACATTATTATTTTTCTGTTCTTGCCATAGCATTGATAAAATTCGCGCAAATACGTCATGTGCTGGTAGCCGTGTGAACTAAGTGTTGGATTCGCAAATCACGTAACCCGAGTTCAAATCATGGTCGGTCCGTTGCAGTTATTTCTTACTTTGAAAATTCCCAATCTATATTGATATAGATTGGGATTGGATTAGTCTTTTTTTTAAATTTCTATGAAAAATACTATTGCATTTTTTGCACTAAATAGTTGCAAATTACGAATGTGATCTATTAACCACAAGAAGAATCACATTCGTAATTTGCAATTATTTAGTTGTTACATCTTTTCGATGTTGTAAGGTGGAAATAAAAAGACGTGTTTAATAAAAATGTTTATGCTTTATATTTACAAATTAAACATTTATGAGAATTGTGACGTCGAATAGCAAAAAGTTATCTTGTAACCGTTATCTATGTTACGCGTAAGATTGTTTGTTGGAAGTATACCCACTTAGACCATTCATATTATGAATAACGTAACAATGAACGGATATTCAAATTTTAATAAAATAAAATATAGGTAATCGTTTATATCCAGTTATTTATTGAAAAGTGATATATGATTTAGACTTTGTAAACATTTTATTTTTGTGTAACGTCACAATGAATGTATTGAGGTCATAGCTTAATTGTTCATTTTCTTGACGAAAAGAAGATTGAAACTAAACCTCAATTTCTGTTAAAAGAACTTTAGTTCTCACAAGATAATCGTCAATTAGATGAGCAAAATAAAATGAACTATAATATTATGTTATAACAGTGCGGGTAGAAGAATAAAAAACGAAATAGACTCATGATTATTGTCAACAAAATTGATAGTGAGTTCACTGCATTCTTAAGATGAGGCGATGGCACAAATTAAAAGATATAGCTGTTTTAAACGAAAGTAAACACAATATAATACAGTGTTTGTTAACGAATAATCACAGATATGTTAAAATAAAATGGTAGGCCCTTTAGTTTAGTTAACATTAAACATTTAGTGCGAAACGTAATCGTTCTTGTTTGTGCCTCTCTGTCAAGTACGGCTTTTTAGCAGGTTTTCTGTGATGCACGCCTTCAGCGTGAAGTGCACGGCGAACAGCATCGAGGTGTCATATAATTCCGCAAAATGTCTCGTTGGTGCGAAACCATTCGTTTCGTATACGTCCACCATATGTCGTCGCTGCGCCTCGCTAATAAGCTTCGGTCTCCCACTTCTCTTTCGACTAGCAAGGCTACCTTCTTCCTCATATCTTTTTAGCCAAAGATTTACAGTATTTTTCTAAAATAAAAAAAAAAATATATTAGGCAGCTATACCTACTTCACTTCATTTTCATTATATAAAATGTTAATAATCATAATTATTGAATATAATTTTAAAATAAAACTGCATTTATTAATCCAATAACCAATCCAATAAACCCAACGATTTACGTATTTCTCTTCTAAACCTCTTATAGATACGATGAATGGATTCATAAATGGCATACGTTTTAATTAGAAGATTAATTTGTAATAAAGTTACAATTCATTAATAGCTATTATACTCACATTCAGTCCGGTTTCTTCAGATATTTGTGTTTTATTAAAACCACTTTTATGCAGCCCAATGATAGTCGCCCTCACTTCAATACTAATATTAGCCTGCATTTTGCGAATATTACAATACTGTCAACCACACGTCACTAACCAACAACTACAACCAAACGACAGTTCATTTCGGTCAAGTTAAAACTCATGTCTACCTCGCAGAAATCTAATTCTTTATTTAGTTTTTTTGTGATCTACCTTTCTAACTCTAAGAAATGTGTGAACAAGTTAAAGAATAATTTAATATATGTAATGCAAATACATAACTTCCAATCGGGTAAGAACTTACAAAAAGTCAATAATTGCGTGGGATTTGAACTTGCGGCACACTGATTTGCGCTTCAATCTGTGTGCCTATACCACTGGGCCATCTTGACTTATGCTAAGTTGATGAAATTGTGAATTTCAATCATTTGTTGGCGAAACTTGAAAATAAAAGGTCGTAAGTCAAACTAAACGTCAAACGAATACGTTTTAAGAATTCCTATCGACTTTTGCAAGTGAGTGTACCTACGAATACGGTTTGCCCATGCATAGATCTTCTGCTTCAGGAAGTCGATACGCTCTGTGACGCAGGGCAGATAATCTCGAGGACTAATATCAGTCCCCGAGAATGCCCGCTTCACAAAGCGCATCACCCTAGGGCGAGTGTTGCCCTCCCTGAAGCAGATAAGCTTGCCGATGAGTGCTCTAGCCTCACCGATACGCCGCTCTATCCTGCACTGCCAAGTAGGGGCAGCTGATCGTGTAGCTCTGTTACAATTAGGAAATTTAACGTGAGCTACACGGCTGCTACAGCCGCACAGTACAAGAGCGAGTGGGTATCAGCGAGGTCTTCGCTGCTATCAAAACAAATTGATAGCTGCGAATCGTAAAGCACACACCAGCGCCCTATTTCTCTAGTGCATGGGCAAACGAGGTAGGCGAGGTCTAAGCTCCGGCGGTATGGAGCGGTATTCCCGAAATGCGTCTTCCAAAGCGCCCCTCAATCGTTCATTACATTGGGTACTCACAGATATTGTCGCGTCGTCATCGGCGTCACCAACGTGGTCGGGTCGCGGTGCAGCACTGGGTTGACGTTGCGCCGCGGCCGATGGTGTAGCGGCTGAAACACGGCAACTCTGTGATTCCAGGCGCAGTCTATCAAGTACGGCGTCATCCAACATACGATTTCGCTGGATGACCCGCACCTGATCCGATAGTCGTTGGACCGAAGCGTTGACAGCTGGCTCAAGCACCTGAAACAGAGAGAGCATCCGACCACGGTACGCAGTCAGGTTAATTCCCCCCTCTGTAGCCCCAAAGTATGAGCGCATGACATTTTCATTGATGGATGATGTCCATCGCATGCGCTGCACACTTCCACCGACAGCGGGAACCCTCGGCGGGCCTCGAGGTCCCAAGCTGGCCGGAGGTCGGCCTCTTCCCCGCCGACGCACAGGTGGTGGTGTCGTCGGCGGCGAGAAGTATTCGTCGCTCGAACTCGACGCAACTGCAGCTTCCGGAATCACTGGACTCACGGCTGGCGCTGGTCCCGGCGGCTGCGAGGCGGAGTTGAGCGACGAACCCGAAGTTGTTGGGTGTGTTTCTAGTCTTCGTGCCCGGCTTCTTGTCAGCATTTGTCAAATTTATTTCATCGCCATGTCGTTGTTTATTCACTTTTGTTTTAGGTAGAGTGCGTCTACTGAAAACGTAACCTGGAGTTTTTTTTTTTAAATTAAATTGGTAACATCGTTTTGTCGAAAAAAATCGCGTCAAAGTCTATGGTCGCAATTGTCAGTTTTGTAAACAGATATTTATTTTTCAAGAATAATTGCTTAATTATGGGAAAAACAATAAACAGTAACGTGCGAAAACTGCTACACACTATGGTTAATAAGTTCAAACAAAAACAAGAAGAGAAAGAAGGTATTTCAATGAAAACCGACAATGTTTACATACGATTTCAGAATTTTTAAGTTAGTATGACGTTATAATCTTGATCCTTGTCGACTAAAATTATTAGATATATTTAGGATATAATGATAATTTGTTTTTCTTATATTTTTAGATAATCTGACATATTGCGAATTTCATAATGGACAAAAACATTAAACAAAGAAGGCTTTTGGTGAATCGACTTAATCAAAAACACATGCTAGTGAGTGGTAGAATGCGTTCAAAAGCAGTTGAGATGTAATGAAAGATTTGCCTCACTTTGTCTGATAAAGCATCAAAATCTTCAACTGAAGTTAAAATTGCGAAAGTGAAGGAAAATAGTGACTGAAATCCTAGTTCAAGTTTGAGAGCTGTTGAACTTTTTGTGTCTCACGAGTCGATCCGTATCATTTGAAACAATCATTGGAGTATAAAACATGTTCCCACTTGACTAATCCCAAAAGATCTGAATTTTCTCTATGCTAAAACGAATTGATTCCAACCCAACAACCTTGAAACACATTAGTGTTGGCGAGACGTGATGAAGTTGAAATCATGTAGACCATTTTATTTGACTATCGTGGTGTTGTGCACTTGGTATTCTTGCCAAAAGACCAAATGGTAAATAAAGAATATTATTTGAATATTATATAGCACCATTTTTTTTTCCGATTTGAAAAATCATCCAATATCAACCCCCGCTCTTGGGCGGAGCGAGAGATAGTGTCAGACTCTTACTGACTAAAAAACCCATCCCGCTCCTTCAAGCCTTCATACCGAGGCACGAGCGCCCTTTCAGATAACCCTGGCCCCAGTAGGCTTCGACCCGGCTGGGCCCCTGCTGTTGCTGACAACTCCTTGAGGCGCGCGGGAACAGTGCGCGCCGTTGACGGCTTGGGCTTGGTCCGGACAGTTACCGGACGGTCGGACAGAGAGCTACCCATTGCTCACTGTCCGCAAGCCCGTGCCTACGGTGACCGGAAATCGGGATCAGTATCCCGGCGCCATCGGCGGCGATAACGCCGTTGCCTTATGCTCGGAGCGAGAGGTTTCTGCCGCCGATCACCCCAACGAGGGCACGGCGATGATCCGCCCAAGCGGAGCGCACCTCGACTGTGTGCTCCACCGTGTCCTCTGGGCATTCTGCACAGTGGCGTCACTTCTGCATGAATCTGGTGTAGGTACCTCCCGAACGAACCAAGTCCGGTGAGGACCTGCGTCATGCGAAAGGTAAGAACGCCGTGAGGTCTTTCTAGCCACGCCATATAGCGACATTTGAGAGATCAGATAAAATAAAATAATTTGGGATAATAACTAACATTTTGTGTGTTATTGACCTTTACCATATACCCACCAAATAATTAAGTCTACACACATGTTTTTGACTAGGATTAACTATTATACAATTGTTATAAATACAAAAAATACTCTAGTATCAAAACTATTTTCTCCTACTATTTCAATAATACCACATTCAAAATTTTTGGTTGTAACCTCCTTTTCTTAGGTCACGCTTTCATTAGACGGAATCTATTATATATGTAGGGCCGTGACGTAATGTTGTTCTTATTTTTTCCTGGTAGTTTTCCGGTGATTAGACATTTATTTATAGTATTATTTAATTAAATTGAGGTAAAAATATTGACGAGAAAAAATTTGCTGTCAGTCAATTTGACAGTCGAGCCACAGAATATTATTATTTTTATTTTTTTTCGTGCATATTATGCGTCCAGTAAAATAACATCAATTTATTCTTTCCAACGGATACCAAATGTAATACAGTTATGCGTGCATGCATGTAATATTTACAGTAGTAATTAGCATAAATTATTAATTATAAATAAAAAACTCTACTTATTCTCATATCCTTCGGTGTCCATTTATCCTTAATAAATGTATTTTTTAATTAAATAAATCGGAGTAAATAGAAACAAAATAATTATATTAATTAAGTATATTAAAAACACAACGTTTACACCTAAATTAAATAATGCTACCTTCTCAATATATTAAAATGATTGATGAATATTTATTTTTTATGATTTGATGAATATTTATGTTTTATTTTGTCTGATTACCCTCGTTATGAAAAGAAATTCTCACTATAGTTTGCGCTTGACCATGCTACCCTACTGCGATGTCAAGCCCCGTGCACATCTCAGTATGCCATTGAACATCGTAACAGGTGTATCATTGCTTGTGAAAAAAAGATATTTTCGTGTAAAGTGTCGCGGGAGATGATTATTCTGGAATCGTTTTCTTTCCTATCGTCCGTATTATAACGTGAGTATATATGATTTTGTTAATTACTTAGCTTATTATCAATTTCAATGATTCCCTTCGAAGTTTGGAATAGGTTTGTAATTTTGATATTTTTGAATAAAAACTGAATAAAGGATTTAAACCTCATTACCTTCTTCCTCATTCCGTTCGTTTACCGTCGTTTCTTTAATTTAACAGCATTGCCTTCTGTTTTTTTTTTTCATTACTTTCGCACACCTCTTCTTTTATAAAGTCTTATAGTCCCTTGAACCATCTTTTTTTTTTTTTTTTTATGGTGGGAAAAAATCTTGCATTGACATCCCCCGCCCTTGGGCGGAGCGGACCACCGTGGGATCTGGAGGCAACAGTCCCTTGAACCATCTGGCCGAAATTAAATGGATGCAACTCTCGCACCCGCCTAAGCGGCAGTACGCATATCTGTGCATTTATTTGCGGCAAGCAGGGCCCGGAAAGCGCGCAGCTGACCTTTAAATCCATTTTCTTTGCTAAATATTGATTGATTTACATATGCTATGTTCACTTTGAAGAATATTTAACCACCAATTTTTATGTGTAAAAATGTTTCTAAAGATCCAAGCCGATTCGAAGAAGTAGGGAAAAGTTGCGAAATTGCTAAATATTTTTTGTAGACCAAAGTATTAATAGCACGAAAAAATCAAATGTTGATAATGTTGTTCATGAATCTATTATAAACATATATTTTCAAACCTATTAACCTGGCCGTTACCGAGGAGTAGGCTTCGGAAATTCACTGTTTTATGGCACTTTTCGGGCGCTTGGTCCTTAAAGGCTGCAATATCATTTCCTTCCCTATCGTTCTCATTACCGTCTCAGTTCGATTTTAGAAATGTTATCAAATTCAAAGTAACTAATAAAAAGCAAGTAGAAACCACGAAATGTTCAAAGATTATCCATATATTAACGATATTAGTAAGAAAAAACCAAATAATTCGACAATAAATATAAAATGTAGGATTGCTTCGAATTTGCACGAATTACGCGAAACACCCTACATTGAGAATTTTCGCGAAAAAATAGGTAGCTTTTGTTAGAAAAACGTAACTGATGGCAAAAATGACTTTTTAGAATTTTTGTCTGTTCGTCTGTTCGTTTGTGCATATGGTACGACTTTACGCCAAAACTACCGTATAGATTGAATTGAAATTCAGTAAAAACGTTATTTGTGAGCCAAGGAAGGTTTTATGCTACATATTATCACGCCGTATGTTATGGGAGGTAAGCAATATAGATTTTAAAAGATTTTTGTTCGTAATTGAATACACAAAATGACACGTTATTTAGTTAATAAAAATTAAGTCTGGGAACATATAATCACGCTATTTTTATTAAGGAGCGAGGCAGTAATATTATCGGAACGGAGCCAATCAGACAATTATGTCATTTATTTAAGAATGTCTATTTTGAACGAATATCATCGAAGACCGTAGCACAGGGGTTTCATACCTAGACTTGCATGTAGCACGAAGGGTGTTCGAATCTCATATGGCTCTTTTAGAAGGAAGTTTTGTTTTTTTTTTTACAGTAAATGAGTTTTTTTGACATTAATTTGAACGCTTATTTTTTTTTTTTTTTGTTTTTATGTCCATAACAAAATGTGTAAAATGAAACCCAACAGGACGAGACTAGGCTCGACACCAGATACAACAGTCTGTGCCTCCTGTTACGGCTAAGTTGATCGTAATGAAATGTTGAAATATTTTGTCGTGTAGTTTAGAAACAACTGTTTTGCCGTAAATGATCTTACACAGATTTGTTCATTGTTTCTTCTCACCCTCACCGTACACTAAATGGATTTCAAAAATTCAAAAAAAGTAAAAGTAGGTAGGTAAATAAAGTAAGTAGTGTCTTGGTGTTGTGCGACCAATTACCGGTCTCATCCACATCTCCTCACCTTCCTCAGTCCACACTCAGAAATGCTACTCAAAGCCGATCATACTCTTGATAAATGCTCAACGTTGATCAGTCCCGAGTAACACCTCGAAAACCCGACTTCTCGCATCCCGTCCTGGTACAGGCCATGGTATAAAACAAGAATCCAGCACAGACAGCAGTTAACACCTCCTTCCGCTAAACAATGATGCGAACGAAGAAAGTGGCAGAAAGCGTAAGTGAGTGTCAATTTACACGTATCACTGCAGGAGACCTTAGGAGACATTAGGATTCGTAGTGCGATTCCTGGGTATTGTAGCGGCGGGTTTGTAGACGGTGAACAATTATTAGTTTGCTGTCCAATAAGGACCGGCCTATTTTTTTATGGTGGGAAAAAATCATGCAATGACATCCCCCGCCCTTGGGCGGAGCGGGAGATAGTGTCAGACTCTTACTGACTAAAAGACCCACCCCGTTCCTTCTAGCCTTCATACCGGGGCTCGAGCGCCCTTTCGGATAACCCTGGCCCCAGTAAGCTTCGACCCAGCTGGGCCCCTGCTGTTGCTGACAACTCCTTGAGGCGCGCGAGAACAGTGCGTGCCGTCGACGACTTGGGCTTGGTCTGGACAGTTACCGGACGGCCGGACAGTGAGCTACCCATTGCTCACTTTCCGCAAGCCCGCGTCTACGTTGGCCGGAAATCGGGATCAGAATCCCGGCGACGGCGGCGGCGATAACGCCGTTGCCTGATGCGTTCGGCCTCCTCCTTTGCGAGCATTACTGCTTCGCAGAAGTCGGCGACCGCCTGCCACTCCTCCTCGCTCCGGACCATGGCCTCAACCAAGGCCCGGCGCGAGAGGTCTCCGCCGCCGATCGCCCCCACGAGGGCACGGCGATGAATAAGGACCGGCCTGAGTGGACTAAGTGTTATGTTCTACGCGCGCCTTAAAAGAGATTTCACCAAGAGTGACGAAGCCCGTTGGGGCCAATAGATTTTATTTTATTGGCTGAATGTCACAACTTTGCGAACTCTAGCCGTGAAGATCGTGAATTCAAAGACTGCGTTTGACCATCAATATGCGTCGGTTAGGAAAAAATATATTTTTAACCGACTTCGAAAAGGAGTAGTTTCTATGTTCGGCTGAATGTATGTTTTTTTTTTACGTATGTCGGTGAACATACGTAACACAATATCTCCGTCAATTGTAGACCGATTTTGAAAATTCTTTTTTTGATTGAAAGGTTATGCTTCCAAGTTGGTCCCATTGAAATATTGTTATGATCTGATCATGAACTTCGAAGATATGGCACAGAACTCCTCATAGGATCACAGCACAACAGTCGTAACAAGTAAAATTGCTTTGTTTATACGTGTACTCGATAACTGGCTGAAGGAAATATGTATCGGACTGATCTGATGATGAAGCCAGAAGGTAAATTAATGTAATCTAACCGTGTTTGGGATTATTAAAATCGTTATCAGATGCTCTCTGGCTATCTATAAGGTATTTAAGTTTGGCTGAGAGGTACTTTTTAGTAGTGGTACTGTGACGACTATGAAGGACACATACAGATTAATTGAAGTTAAAACTGCATAGTAATGGACCTTTTAAGGTTTATGGTAATGAAAAAGAATAGTGATTTTTGAATTATGATTGATAGAAGTTGTCAACGATGAAAAATAATGAATATAATTTTATATAACTAATAACAGAGTTCAAAGGCTTGATACAATATAAGCGTAAAATTAACGTAAAGCCTTTCATTGGCGTCTCCCCACGCCACAGTACCATAACTAAAAAGTATAAAATAAAAACTTTTTACAAAAAAAAAAAATACAACCGACTTCAATGTTAAAAAACACTGAATAGTACAAAATAACTTTAATTTCGGAAGTCGGTGTTAAATAACGACGAGACAAAACTATTATAGAAAGAAAAGATACAACTTTTTTTGTATAAAGTTTTTTTTATAGTTTAAGACTCTTGGTGGAGTAGTTCCCACTAAAGAAAAACATTCGTGTGATGTATGGGGTCAAATACCATACCAAAAAAATTCTGGCTGAATGAACGGGTAATTTAAATACCCAAAAATGATCAATGGTGGTTGCGAATCGTCATGTGTGTACATTGCCCCAGCTGGAAAGTTGCACGTAGAGCGATATGAGTGGAACGTATAAGTGCGTCATCTGGTGTAGATGTGCGCCGCATATAAAATTAGTGCGCCTTGTCGTTTTGGAAAAAAATGGAAAAAACGATTCCAGCTGGAGTAACGTTACCCTAGCAAGAATTTTTTTTAAAACTAACCGGAGAGAAAAAAAATGTATATGAGCAGATAGCTTATGCTTGTGCAAAGATATGCCCCAAAAATATAATCGGTGCGTGTTCAGATTTTCGAGATATTGCAATTCCTGCTGGAGTAACGTTTTGCAGAATCGTGTATCTCTAAAACTATTGTATGTGCGGCTGTACTATAAACATACACGGGTAGCTCTTGGTATGTGCGTATATGTGACAGAATTAGATTTATAGAAATATTTCTAAGTCTCGAGTTATTGCACTTTTTTGAAAAATCGATAAAATATCACAGCGCTTTAATGAGAAAACTAGTAAGCTGTCTGAAAACGGTATTCAGTCCCGCTAGACGTTTTCCATAAGCACATATCAGTTTCAAAAGCGCACATGCATGCATTATTGAATAACATTGCTAAGAGTCGAGACGACGGTGACCTAAGTTTAACATCAACATACAAGAAACTGACTCAATCCAAGATGTGAAGGTGTACACCAATGATTAGTGCGTATAATCAAGTTACATATAGTGAAAATTCAGCTTCGAATGTTTCGTAAATTAGAAAATATAATAAAAAAAACCAAACATGTAGATAACTGCCGGCTATCCGACCAAATTCGAATGGCCCCAAAAAAGCGACGGTTTAGTACATACACATGACCTTCTTTTTTGAACGTGTTAAGCCTAAGTTATTGTCCGTACAGTCGCGTTCAAACGTTTGTTAGCAATAATAATATGACCTAGTTTTAATAATAATAGGTATAAGTGTCCGTTTGTAACACGGTGAGCCAATCACTGACACTCCCCGCCCCCTTCTTACTTCGCACCACTAAAGAGACCGAATATTTAACTTCTGCGCAACCACTCAAGATCCGTTGTGCCTACTGTAGACACCGCAGTCTTAAACTAAGCTGGGGCCCTTGGGCAGTGTTGCCAACTCTATACCACCAGTGAGTGCTAAAAATTGTCTCAAATAGTGCTAGATTGCTATGGATTTCCAAAAATAGTGCTTTATGAAATAAAATCACACAAGTAATTTTTTTTTTACATGAATTACTTTTTTTTTACATAAAAACTGTAAAAATTATTATTTTTAATCATACATATTTACAAAAAAAAAAAGACAAGCTTGTAGAAGAATATCCTAGCCAGTGCCTCGCCAGCCTCGCACCACACCAATCACACCACTATCCGGTCTCACACGCTCCTGCCTCCAGCTACTGAGCGAGCTAGCGTCGCCAGACGAGGATTTCTAAATATCCACCATGAATCAATTTGCAAATAACAGTCACTGAACATCACACGAAGAAATCCCACCAAAAACTCATAAACTTATTGTCTATGTGTAATTCCATAGATAATAAATCTATGTGTCAGCAATACGAATGTGTTTGTTACACTGCACGCATGCTGTGCGTGTGTGCGTTTTGTTAGAATCTGAAAATTTCGCTTATATTTCGCTATTAAATAGTGCTAGATTGAGTGCTAGGTGCTGTATGTTTGATTTCAGTGCTGGCCTTGTGAAAATAGTGCCAAATCTAGTACTGAAAGTGCTAAGTTGGCAACACTGCCCTTGGGTACACAAGAATGGAGGCCCCAGAAAACGAAGTGAGCTTTGGAAGTTTTTCCGTTATTTCTTTTTAAGCTCTTTTTTTTTCTTTTTTGTGAACCACTTAAACATATTCTTTTTGACATAATGAAATAATGTTTAAACAAACCACAAAAGAACAAATCAAAACTTCTGTTTATCTTACTCAATTTTAAATATAAAACGAAACAAAATAACTACACTCACTCATAACAGACTGAAAGTTTAATACATGAATACATCATTCGGGGATTCCCCCGACTATGGACAATGTTGACATTTATGTTAAGGCCTTGTTTAGAAGGTGCAGCTTGACTTGGGAATCGGACTGATTGCATGAGTGATCACTACATGATGTACTTAGTAAATTAGGTCGGATGCGTTCGGAAATATTATTAATTCGTACAGTAGGAATAGTCGCAATCATCGATATAATGCAACGAAGACAGACGGTCCAAGAAGGCTCATTTCTATCTGGAAGCTGAGGCCGAGAGACGTCTATATGGATTTGTAGTTCGGGATTCCAACAACTGAAGCGTCGAAATTGCTCAATCGGTAACGATTAAACACGCGCACCGAGCTTGTGCCAACGTTCGTACGCGCAAAGCAACGAGCTTAATTTTAGTAAGCTCGTTAGTTTAGTTCATTTGTCGCTTTCTCAATTTCGTACCGCTCATGTTATTAAAACTGTATCTCACCATCAGTCGCTGTTGTTTTTTTATTCGCCCGATTTATAATTTTCCATACTTATACATTCTTTTTGTTTTTATTATTGCATGTACTACTTTAATATAAGAACTTCCTGGGAATTTCTGATGTGCTTATGGTACAACAAAATAATATGTTCCTTCTGAAGCAATGGTATAAGCTTTTCTCGACTTTCAATAATTTGTACGAATTACGTCTATAGAATAAAATATTTAGTCCGATAATAATAAAAGACAAAAGGCAGCGTATTTCCGGTCGACCCCAAGTGACGAAACCCCGCGCTACGCCACTGGTGTGTGCTAGGTATGGTTAAACTTTTCAGCAATAGATGGCGTTATCACAAAATCAGCAAATGTTCTCGAACTCTTCTTCTTCTTCCTACCCTTGTCCCATTTTATTTGGGGTCGGTGCAACACGTTTTTTTCTTCCATTCTGTCCTGTTGTTCATACAATAGCAATTATGTTCTCGAACTATTTATGAAAAATTGTTGAATTCTAATTACTGTGTAAATATCAAGAATATTTACGAAAATAAACCAAAGTTAGGTCCTGTCATTATACCATAATAAGATTTGCAAATATATCAATATACACCGCTAAATTTTATTCGTTTTAATCCCGTGGAGGGTCGATCCGGTACATGAAACACTATCGATTTGTAAAGATAAAATTAAAAATAAAGTACCTCTTTTTCAAAACTCCTATTAATTCACGCATGTACGAAATTAGTATCTTTAAGAAAACGTCAGCTGAGCGAGTTCAATGACCTGTGGGTACTTTGTACGCAACGCCAACTATTAACTATAGGTCATTGAACTCGCTCAGCTCAGCAAAAAGACGTACTTTATTTTTTAATTTTATCTTTAAAAATCGATAGTGTTTCATGTACCGGATCGATCCTCCACGGGATTAAAACGATTAAAATTTAATGGTGTATATGTCCTTTGTGAAACCTATCCGTTTT
This sequence comes from Mythimna albipuncta, assembly GCA_929112965.1. NCBI lineage: Eukaryota > Metazoa > Arthropoda > Insecta > Lepidoptera > Noctuidae > Mythimna > Mythimna albipuncta. Next base: position 19,945,930 of record OV815959.1, on the reverse strand, counting down.
TAAGTTTTTCTATAATGTCTTTAAGTTTTCAAGATATTGTTACTAACAAAATATGGACTTCGTCCAAAATAAATGTTTCTTATCCGGTGAACTGGCACGCACCTGGGCCGCGCAAATGCCCGGCGGTCGTAGCGAAACCCGACACTGCGACCCGACTTTCCCGCGTTCACTAAAACGACGATATCTCAGAAAATACGCATCCTAGCTCAACGAACTTTACGTTAGTGAAATTGGTATAAAATAAGCTATCTGATTATGTAGGGTTTTGTGTAAACTCACTTTGTAATGTACTACTAATTTGAACTTGAATGTAGTGTGATGGACTATTTCCCAGTTTTGTGTACAAAATTCGTCATATTTATAAAACAAAACCATATTTAACAAAAAGAACTGTAGCATTCATTATTATACACATCAACTTACAATTATAAACAAAAAGAACAGACCCTCTCTATACATTCTTTTCATACGATAAGCGAAACAAAAACACGCGTCAAGTATCCGACCCAAACGCCGACAAAAAAAAAAGGTATGTTTACACAACTATACCGAGAACTCGGTGAGTTTACGATATCTGAGTAACAATGCAAGCACTTGAAAAGACACACTAAAAAAGACCCACTTGTACTTTGAATCACAGAGTGAATATTTTGCATTTATTTGAAATCTGACTTTTCATCGTACAACACTATGATATTTGCTAATGGAAAAACACAAAACAAAGGCACGTTGTCTAACAAAAACATTGCCAAATAAACAAATGAAGATCACAAAAATCGAACAATTTAGGTAAATAAATGAATGGTCACGTGATGGTCAGAGTAAAAATACAAGCTAGTGGGTGAAATCTGAACAACAGAAAAATTAAAAAAAAAAATTAAGTCTTTCAAACAATTTAAATTTTTAAATCTTACTTGTTGGCGATTGCTGTACCAGCAAGGCCAAGGGTGGTCGACGGGCGGCTACGGCACAGCGTCGGAATGCTGAGTGACGTCATGGGATCGGCATCTACGTTCGAGTGCACGCGCTACCCCGAGCCCAGACAAAAAAACACCCGTTAACCTCTTGACTCAATGGGCATGAGAACGAAGGAACAGGAGTGGGTTTACAGTCGGCTATAGTCCGACCCTATCTCTCGCTCCACCCAAGAGCGGAGGATGTCATTAGTTAGATGATTGTTAATTTAAAAGATAGTTCAGCCCCGGTACAAAAGGCAACTAACGAACAGGAGTGGGTTTACAGTCAGCTATAGTCTGACACTATCTCCCGCTCCACCCAAGAGCGGGAGATGTCATTAGATGATTGTTTTTTCGAAAGATAGCTCAGCCCCGGTACGAAAGGCGACGAAGAAACAGGAGTGGGTTTACAGTCAGCTATAGTCTGACACTATCTCCCGCTCCACCCAAGAGCGGGGATGTCATTAGATGATTGTTATTTCGAAAGATAGCTCAGCCCCGGTACGAAAGGCGAAGAAGAAACAGGAGTGGGTTTACAGTCAGCTATAGTCTGACACTATCTCCCTCTCCGCCCAAGAGCGGGGGATGTCATTAGATGATTTTCCCACCGCGAAAAAAAAAACATGCTGTTAGTTCCGCAAATCTACCATCATACAAAAAAAAAAAATCAACATAGGTACTTACAACCAAAAACCATCCCACCAACAAACATACAAATAATTGTCTTTCTGACCACTTTCACTTTACAGTGGCACATTAGACAAAAAACATGGCGGATTTGAGGTCATGACCTGCAATTTGCGCGCCAATTCAAAAAATGTTGACCGTTTTTTTTCTTCCGTTAAGTATTTTACGTAAAATAAAACGAATTTCACTGGTGAAATGTTTTGTGCAAACGTAGGAACGTATCTAAATCATGTTTCTAACGACATTTTGCCATCTGTAGCGTAATTATCAAACACAACACGTCGAAACGTGCAGACCAGTCGCGTGAAATTTTCGACTACGGCTGACAAAATAACAGATCCTGACTAAAATCTATAACACACACACAATGTAACACTTAAAAACTGTTGATTACTTACTGTTATATTGTTTACAATCCTTTTTTATAAACACTCACACTTTGTTTACACTTTAACATTTGAAATTCGAACGAGCACTGACGTAGGCGCGGGGCCGCGCGGGGCGTCTCAAAACACTTGACATTCTATTGAAAATTGTTGACAGATGTCTAGCATGTGACGTTCTATGCCTGTCTCGTTCTATATTCTTACATTCTGACCAAGTATAAACGAAATAAATATAGTTTTCATCAACATTTATGACATTTAAAACGACCGTCGCCATACCGCCTTAATAAGTAAGTGGACAGACAGGCTGTTTTTTCGGACCAACTGAATAAGTAATTTTACCAGTCGAACGGACGGGTATTATTATTTTGTTTATTAATTAATATTACATGTAAATTAAATTTTGAAATATTTCAATGTAAAATAAGTAATACATTTAAAAATATAAAAATAGTAGCCTACCGGTATCGGGAACAGGATCCAAACTACAGGCGCTGCGCGGCGCCGGTGGTCAGGGCTCAAGAGCAAGGAACCTCCTAACTATACGAGCCGTGTCCAGGACTACCGCGTTCTGAATCAAGCCCTTGATCCAGTCGCCTAACGAGAGCCTCTCAAGGTGTTGGTCGAGGTTCTAGGCTTTTAAGCCATTGTCCAACATGACTATCGATATCTACAATGATTACAGAGTCCAGATCCCTCACGTCGACATCCTCACGAGCCAAGTTAATATGCTTAATTTGTTTATCTTTCTCGGCTTTCACGAGCTTCTCGTCATGCGAAACGGAAATGTTATTATTATTATAGAAAAGTGTAGCTAAAAAAAAAACTAGCCAAAGAATAAACTTTGGATAGTTTTTTGTTAACGGATCAATTCAAATCAATGTAGCGTGTGTGTGGGGGGTGTAGAGAGTGTAAAGGTTACCTGCTGGGATGTTAAATGATAGAAAGGAATGTTCACTAAAAAGTGTATTGTTAAAATGCTACAAATAATTATGTTGGTTGATGAAGCGAGGGAGCACGCGCGACGGCACTTAAGGCGATCTAAACACGTACTACTGCTTAACTAATAATTTCCATCGTTTGGCGTAGACGCGCAAAGTGATGATTTGGCTAAAATGCATTAAAATGTTATGATGTGCGGTTCGCCGTACATGCTCCCGGGCGAGAATGTTACAAAAAACTTATGGTGCTAATATTAATAAAAATTTAAACAATATTATCCCCAAAGTAAAAGTTACGTTTTTGTGGTCAAGGGGATGTAGCTTGGTCAAGTGCCATGTTTACATTAGCAGTACTAGCTATCACTTTCACTTCACTGTGCTGACGGTCAGCCACTATGCTCTGCTTTCGCGGAAGTTTCACTTGATTCACTTCACTAGAACTTAAATTGCGGTTTCGCGAAAATGTCACTGTTGGTTCCGACTGCATGAGGACCCTGATAGACGCCTTCCTCCTGCACCACAGGAACACCGCTGCTGCCACGATGGCCGTGAACAACAATCCGTAGGAAATGACATCACTCACCCGGTGAATCGCGCGCGCAACGCACGTGTATGTTGTGTTTCGTATTGCTGGCGAGTGAACAAACTTCTTTTATTTAGTCATTAGTGATGGAAGAAATTAATAATGACGTAGAAGATGACAGTGATTCGGAATTTTTTAATAATTGTTTACGAGAAAGTGAGCAAGCGCAAGGATGTGATTTGAATAGAGATAATACTTACGAAGAGGGTAGCAGAAATGTGGCGAAAAGAAAAGAGAGAGAAGATGATAATAGTGCTGAAGATGATTTTATTATTGTCGTGAGAAGAAAGCCCAAACGGATTGGTAAGAGTGATTCCATTGATGCGGAAGGAAATAAGAGGGTAGAACAAAATAAAAAAACGGAATGACCACTCAGAAGAGATAAATATATACGAAATATGTGTTACGTCTACGGAAAGTTTACCTAAACAAATGGCTCTGGCAAAACTGTTAAGATCAGAGAATATAAAGGGTATCATCAGAATTAAATATAAAAGTTATAACAAAGTATTAATTCAGTTTAACGAGGATAAAGATGCTATTATGTTACTAGAGTGTCCCAAATTGAAAGAGATGGGTTTCAGAAGTCAGAAGGTAAATGAACTGTCATTATCTTATGGAGTGGTAAAAGGAGTCGACATTGAGTTGAGTGAAAAAGAGTTACAGAATATAATAAAGTCAGACTGAAATTATTTCTATTAATCGACTTAAGCGCTTGAGCACAGAGGGTAAATGGATCGATAGTGAGTCGGTGAGAATATGTTTTAAAGGTAACATTCTACCCCCATACATATATGCGTACGACTGCCGTTTTAAAGTTGAAGCTTACATGTTCCCGGTTACTCAGTGCTCAGGATGTTGGCAATTTGGTCATATAATTAAGTATTGTCCAACAAAAAAAAAAATATGCCCAAAATGCGGCGGTAATCACGAAAATTGTGATACACAAGAAATAAAATGTCTAAATTGTAAAGGTACACACTTTGTGTTGGACAAAATGTGTCCCTTATATTACAAAGAAAAACAAATTAGAATAATCATGAGTAAGGAACAGGTACCTTATCGGATAGCACTACAAATGTTTATTGAGAGGAACGAAAAGATAGCACGCTTACCCCAAACTTCACCTAATTTCGTTATAAATAAAGATAAAGCTAGGGGCGCACAAACGTACAGTAGCGTGGTCGCTAGAGCGATAGTACATCAAGAACCAACGTCAATGGAGATAATCCCGATGGAAGACAATAATGTGGCGCCTGTACGACCTACGCGCACGTCTCAATATCAACCTAGTGTGACGCGGACTACGCAGCAGAGAACGGACACTTGGCCTTCTCCAGAACAGGTAGCGGAAGAAATCAAGGAACAAACACCGGAGTGTGAAAGAGACAACGGCAACTCACAAGATAAGCAATTACAGTATAAATTTGAATTCTTAAAATTTATGTTAAAAATAAAAGGTATTTTTATGTCGAATGATAATTTAGAAGCTAAAGTGGGGTCAATCTTGAAAATCATTTGGGAAGAATGTAAGAAGTTTATTATAAGTTTGTTTTCTAGTGGCGAATGTATGGAAAAGGTTTTTAGTTTTAATAATGGGTAACAATAGTCATGATAATATACGTTTAAACATTTTTCAATGGAACTCACAAAGCTTACGAACCAAGTTAACTTCATTTGCAGATCTTTTAAATCAGGAAAAGATTCATATAGGCATAGCTTAGTGAGACATGGTTAGACCATGAAACGCACATTAATATTAGTGGTTATAATGTGTACAGAACAGATAGAAGCGATTCTTATGGAGGCGTATCAATAATAGTCCATAAGTCCATTCAATCTTACTTAAATCCAATTTCATTGATTAATCCTGAAATAGAGACAGTTAGTGTAAAATTAGAAAATTTTAAAGATCTAAAATATATAGTAAGCGTTTATTGTCCCTCCTCCGTGCATACACAGCCCTCAGACTGGGAAGAACTTTTTGCATCTTTTTTAAAATCCACGATAATAGCAGGGGATTTCAATGGTCACCACTCCAATTGGTCGGTCAAAACCGATACGAGAGGTATACAAATAATGGATTCGGCACTAGAAAATTCATTCATCTCCCTTAACAATGGGATGGCAACTAGAGTTAAATTAGTTAATGGTCAATTGCAACAAACGTCGCCAGATGTCACATTTGTGTCGTCCGATATCGCGATTAAATTTGACTGGAAAGTATTTAACGAAAATATCGGTAGTGATCATTTAATTATTAAAATGTCTATTAATATTACAAATAGTTACTCTGTCATTAAAAAAAGAAATTTAAAACAAGCTGATTGGGTAGAATATAGAAAATCATTAGCAAATAACCTATCAAACAACTTGAACTTTTATAATAATAATCATAATGTGCAGGAAATGTATAACTACTTTGTAGCCCAAATTAATGCTGCGGGAGACAAACATATTCCATATTCAAAATATTGTTCTAAACCGACAAAAAATTTCAAGCCAATAGGTTACTGGAATTCAGAGTTAGCCAAAGCAGTTGCACAAAGGAGACTAGCCTTATCCCGGTTTCGCCGTAACCCGACTCCAGAAAATTTAGGTAAATTAGAGGAAAAAACAAAAGAATCTCAAAAAATAATAAGTAAAGCTAGGTCTTTAAGTTGGCAAAAGTTTTGTAATTCAATTGATCAATCAGTTTCGCCTCCTGACATGTGGCGGCGCATGAGGTGGGTAAAAAGTTTTAGGCAAACAAAAATTCATCCACCGCCAGATAAACAACGGACATTACTGAGTTCGCTTTCTCCCGATTACGTTTCAAATTCTATGCCCAAATTTAACTCACATAATGAAACTTTCGAAATCAACTTTAGTATTCAGGAATTAGAAAGCTGCCTCAAGAAAACAGATTCGGCACCGGGTGAGGATGGGATTTCATACTCCATGATTTATAATTTGCCAAACGAATGTAAAAAAGACTTGCTCAATATTTTTAATAAAATTTTCAATTCAGGTATTGTCCCCGACCAATGGCGAAATATTTTAATCGTTCCGATTCCTAAAAATAATAATAACTCAGAAATTAAACTCCGACCAATCTCATTAATGTCCTGTCTCTGTAAAGTCTTTCACTCAATGTTGTTTAAACGGTTAGAATGGCACACGGAAAAGAATGGTATTCTTTCAAATCGGACTGTTGGTTTCAGAAAATCCCACTCATGTATGGACGCCATTACTCGTTTAGTTACCTATATTCAAATAGGATTTTCTAAGAACATCCCAACTTTAGCATGTTTTATAGATATCGAAAACGCTTATAATAACGTATCTATTGATGTTGCAATAAAGATACTGGATCAGTTAAAAGTAGGATCAAAATTTTGTATTTATTTATGGTCTTTTTTAAGTGAAAGGCGGCTAAATATTAAGATAAATAATGATAATGATTCAATAATTACTAGATGTACCAATAAAGGCTTAGCTCAGGGAGACCCTCTGTCCCCTTTAATATTTAATTTAATAACTCACGGTTTAAATCGATTATCGCTAGATGTAGAATTGTCGCAATATGCAGACGATTATGTTCTGTATATTAAAGACAAAGATATAAATAAATGTGAAATGTATATGCAAAGAGCACTTAATTCCATAGTCCCGGTGTTAGGAGAACTAGGCTTGACACTATCTCCTAACAAATCATATTTTTGTGTCTATAGCAGGGGCCGAAGAAGAATATTACCTACTCTGGAAGTAGACGGATGTAATTTGGCTTTTTCAGAAAATATTAAGTATTTAGGAATGTGGTTAGACAGAAGTCTGCGCTGGCGCAAACACATTAATGAGGTAGTTGAGAAAAGTTCAAAACTCTTAAATATATTAAAAGTTCTTGCTGGTAGCACTTTTGGAATACATACAAAACATATGCGCAGACTGTACATTGCCTTAATAAGAAGCCGAATAGATTATGGCTGTTTTGTGTATGACTGCAGTGCAAAAAAACACACAGCGAAATTAGATAAAGTGCAAAACCAAGCTTTAAGGATCATAGGTGGCTTTGTTAAGAGTTCACCGATTCTCGTAATGGAGACAGAAGTCTGCGCTGGCGCAAACACATTAATGAGGTAGTTGAGAAAAGTTCAAAACTCTTAAATATATTAAAAGTTCTTGCTGGTAGCACTTTTGGAATACATACAAAACATATGCGCAGACTGTACACTGCCTTAATAAGAAGCCGAATAGATTATGGCTGTTTTGTGTATGACTGCAGTGCAAAAAAACACACAGCGAAATTAGAAAAAGTGCAAAACCAAGCTTTAAGGATCATAGGTGGCTTTGTTAAGAGTTCACCGATTCTCGTAATGGAGAGTGAGTTAAATATAGCACCGTTATTATTAAGAAGGCAATACTTAGCATATAAATACAGTTTAAAAATAATTTCTTGGTCTAATAATCTAACTACTGAACTGATTTCGGATTTGAGTGCCCTTTGTAACATTAGATACTGGCAAAACAAGAAAAAAACATTATTAGTTCAAACACACAGTGAGGTGAATCAACTAGAGGTTAAGGCTTTTCACACCCTTATTATGTTTGATTTGGATATATGGGTAACGGGAATAGATATTAAAAATATAATAAATGTAAATCTTAGAAGTGTTATCCATTCTAAAACTTGTTATAACCCTAATTTACTAGTAAGTAATGTTATCGCAGAATTAAATATAAGCTATAATAGTTGGCATTGTATATTTACCGATGGGTCTAAAAGTGACCATGGTCAAGGAGCTGGATTTTATGATAAAAACTTACAGCACAAGGAAGGCTTCGAAATAAATTGTGATGTATCAATAATGTCGCTGGAACTTATTGCAATATATCAGGCATTATCTTACGCGATTAGCCAGAATTTGAACAAAATTGTAATCTTTTCAGATAGTAAGAGTGCCCTACAACATGTGGCTCGATGCGCCTCTGGCCGCAGAGGTACATCGATAGCCTATGGCATACTTAGATATTATCATCTGTAATAAAAGTGGTAAAGATTTAAGATTGCAATGGGTTCCAGCACATATAGGCCTGAAAGGAAACGAGGAAGCTGACCGTATATCAAAGTTAGCGGCAATAGATGGCAAGTCCATTAGTTACATACCGGAACACTGGGAATTCATTCCAAGATTTAAAACTATATGCTTTAGTAATTGGAAAAAACATTTCGATAGTAAATCGGTAGATAAGGGCATATGGTATAAAACCATACAGGGTGAGCTTCCTCGTGTACCCTGGTTTGATGATACCAAATTTAATAGAAACTATATAAAATTAGCCTTCAGACTTAGATCCGGACACTATCCATCAGCAAAGTTTGCATATTTAATGAAGAAGACTGATTCCCCTAATTGTACAACTTGTAATCAAATTGAAGATGTACAACATTTGCTGATGGAATGTGCCCGAAACAAAGATGAACGCGACTCACTGCTGAACGAACTGAAATTGAATAGATTCGATGTAGGTCTAATTCAAAGCATTTTATCAAAACCGAAATCGGAGGCGGCCAGGAAACTATGCCGCATATTACCGGCCTCTCAGCAGTGATTCGTCATAATCAATATTTACGATGTACCTATGTAAGTGTCTAAGTTAATACATATAGTATGTGAAGTAATTGTTATAAGGTACGATGGGGCTGACATATCCTTTTTGGACAAAAGCCCCTAAATAAAACGTTGTTTAAAAAAAAAAAAAAAAAAGGAAATGACATACAATGAATGTCATTTGTTGACAGTGCTTGGTGATTTCGATCGATCTCGTTTGCAGTGTTAGCCGTAGCCGTTTTCAGCTGTTTGATCTGTTTGTCGAGGTTTTCTCAAGTTTGGTTTAGCGGATCTGCAGATTCTGTGTAGTCTGATAATGAAATGTTTACTAAATGATGGAATTCTGTTATCTGTGGAGTTTCGATTTCAGGGCCAGTTTTTATGCTGTTTCCTGAATGGGAACGAGAGTACAGAGCAAAGTCTTTGCCTTTGATGATGCACTTAGGCTTCAAACTAATTATCCCAGCTCCACTGATTTGCTTGTAGGTAACCTAACCGGATAAGTATTGCAGCAAAAATATAAATACTTAGATGGGTCGTTCAGCTCAATCCACATTTCGCTGCACGGAGATTTGCTTACTGCTCATTGATTAGTGTTGTGGTTAATCTTGCAGAATTTCTCATCAATGGGAAGATAGTTGACTGGCTTGTCGATTGAGCACAAGTATGAATTTTCATTATGTTGACATAGCTGAAGTTCCGTGAACGATATTGTTACATACGCATCCTTTTTCAAGTTTATTGCTACATACTCTGTTGTAGGGAGTACGTTAAGCATGTTAGTACCAATTCGATGAGGAACGGAGAGGATCTTATAAATCTTATAGCTATCTCTGCTAGACAATGGAAATGTTATTTCGAATATGACATAGTCTAACATTACTCTTGCTTTTACTCTCAGCATGCTATAGACTGATCTAAGGTCTGACTGTATGTTGTCTACTGGTAAGGTCACGTCTTTGGTCAGCTGCCCAGATATGAACTGTAATTCATTCCTTAATTGATCAGGGGTTAATAAATGAGTATTGAATTTGCCATGATAAACGTCTGTTATGGTATCTAGAAGTGTATCTTGGATCGCTTTCAGGTTGTGAAGTAAATTAACTGCTATTAGCGCTGATAAAGTGAAATCCTGACTATCACTTAAATTGTCCATGTTTTCTTTAATTATGTTAGTTGCTCGATCTAGCTCGTTCAAATGCTTGTTGATTGATTTATGTTGCAGTTGCATGTGTTGTTCTGTCCGTTTTAGTACATTGTATTCAGCCTCAACGATAGATGTTTGGTTTTTGAGTAAGTTTGTGAGATGATGCTCATTTTGTTTTATGAGTTGAATGTCTCTTTTATATTGTTCTGCGAAGTTCTCATCTAATACTCCAAACAGTACGTTTGCAATGTTCCCTATTCTATTGATAAGGCCGCGACGCCGTCTGGCGTGCGCGTCAAAATGCTGATTCAATAGGAGTCGGTTGTAGTGTTGTAATTCTGAGTACTCGTGATGTAATTGGAGTAGTAGCATGCCGCAGCGGCTTGTGTCAATTAATGAGCTGCATGTTTTATCTAAATAGTTTAGGAACTTTGTTGCTGTTGCCATGCCGTCCCAATACGGAGACATATTGTAATAGACAACGAGAGTCCATTTATCTCGTATAAGTTGCATGTTATGTATAGAGTCAAAATATAACGAGATGTTGTTGGGTAATGGTGAGATGATTTCTGGTCTTCCAGTTAGGAAATGAGCTGGAGTCAGTACTTCCAAATCATCTATGTTTTCCGATAACGCACACAACGGCCTAGAGTTCAAACATGACTCCAGTCTTGCTAAGACGATTGTGTATTCCTCAAAAGTTAGCTTCTGCTCCCCAACTACTCTTTTAAGGTGATGTTTTAGGCTTATAACGGCTCTTTCCCATAATCCACCGGCGGTGGGCCACGATGGTGCATTGAAATGCCACTGTATTTGTAAGTCGGTTATTTCTGCTAATAAGTTATTGTCGAACATGCTTTGTAGATCGTGAAATTGTTCTTGTAGAGCTCTGTCCGCCCCAACAAAATTGGTTCCATTGTCACTGTATATGTGACAAGGGAGCCCCTCTTCTGGCCGCCATTCGTTGTAGTGCAGCTAGGAACGCAGAACTGGTTAAGTCAGACACTAGTTCCAGATGAATTGCTCTGGTTACCATACAAACGAATAATGCTATGTAGCCCTTTGTTGTCTTTATTCCCCGTCCTTTGTTGCTTTTTATCTCAACATAGCCGGTGTAATCTACACCTGTGTGATAGAAAGGATGAGCGGGTTTGCTTCGAGATTCTGGTAGATCTCCCATCAACTGATACTGCATTTTTGGTGAATGTTTTCTGCAAATAACGCAATTTCTAACTTCTTTCTTGACCGTTCTGTTACCTCCGATTATCCAATACTTCTGTCTGATGTTTGCTAGAGTTAGGCGTGGTCCACCATGGTAAGTTAAAAGATGAGCTTGATTGATAACAATGTCTGTCTGTCTGTCTGTCTGTCTGTCTGTCTGTCTGTCTGTCTGTCTGTCTGTCTGTCTGTCTGTCTGTCTGTCTGTCTGTCTGTCTGTCTGTCTGTCTGTCTGTCTGTCTGTCTGTCTGTCTGTCTGTCTGTCTGTCTGTCTGTCTGTCTGTCTGTCTGTCTGTCTGTCTGTCTGTCTGTCTGTCTGTCTGTCTGTCTGTCTGTCTGTCTGTCTGTCTGTCTGTCTGTCTGTCTGTCTGTCTGTCTGTCTGTCTGTCTGTCTGTCTGTCTGTCTGTCTGTCTGTCTGTCTGTCTGTCTGTCTGTCTGTCTGTCTGTCTGTCTGTCTGTCTGTCTGTCTGTCTGTCTGTCTGTCTGTCTGTCTGTCTGTCTGTCTGTCTGTCTGTCTGTCTGTCTGTCTGTCTGTCTGTCTGTCTGTCTGTCTGTCTGTCTGTCTGTCTGTCTGTCTGTCTGTCTGTCTGTCTGTCTGTCTGTCTGTCTGTCTGTCTGTCTGTCTGTCTGTCTGTCTGTCTGTCTGTCTGTCTGTCTGTCTGTCTGTCTGTCTGTCTGTCTGTCTGTCTGTCTGTCTGTCTGTCTGTCTGTCTGTCTGTCTGTCTGTCTGTCTGTCTGTCTGTCTGTCTGTCTGTCTGTCTGTCTGTCTGTCTGTCTGTCTGTCTGTCTGTCTGTCTGTCTGTCTGTCTGTCTGTCTGTCTGTCTGTCTGTCTGTCTGTCTGTCTGTCTGTCTGTCTGTCTGTCTGTCTGTCTGTCTGTCTGTCTGTCTGTCTGTCTGTCTGTCTGTCTGTCTGTCTGTCTGTCTGTCTGTCTGTCTGTCTGTCTGTCTGTCTGTCTGTCTGTCTGTCTGTCTGTCTGTCTGTCTGTCTGTCTGTCTGTCTGTCTGTCTGTCTGTCTGTCTGTCTGTCTGTCTGTCTGTCTGTCTGTCTGTCTGTCTGTCTGTCTGTCTGTCTGTCTGTCTGTCTGTCTGTCTGTCTGTCTGTCTGTCTGTCTGTCTGTCTGTCTGTCTGTCTGTCTGTCTGTCTGTCTGTCTGTCTGTCTGTCTGTCTGTCTGTCTGTCTGTCTGTCTGTCTGTCTGTCTGTCTGTCTGTCTGTCTGTCTGTCTGTCTGTCTGTCTGTCTGTCTGTCTGTCTGTCTGTCTGTCTGTCTGTCTGTCTGTCTGTCTGTCTGTCTGTCTGTCTGTCTGTCTGTCTGTCTGTCTGTCTGTCTGTCTGTCTGTCTGTCTGTCTGTCTGTCTGTCTGTCTGTCTGTCTGTCTGTCTGTCTGTCTGTCTGTCTGTCTGTCTGTCTGTCTGTCTGTCTGTCTGTCTGTCTGTCTGTCTGTCTGTCTGTCTGTCTGTCTGTCTGTCTGTCTGTCTGTCTGTCTGTCTGTCTGTCTGTCTGTCTGTCTGTCTGTCTGTCTGTCTGTCTGTCTGTCTGTCTGTCTGTCTGTCTGTCTGTCTGTCTGTCTGTCTGTCTGTCTGTCTGTCTGTCTGTCTGTCTGTCTGTCTGTCTGTCTGTCTGTCTGTCTGTCTGTCTGTCTGTCTGTCTGTCTGTCTGTCTGTCTGTCTGTCTGTCTGTCTGTCTGTCTGTCTGTCTGTCTGTCTGTCTGTCTGTCTGTCTGTCTGTCTGTCTGTCTGTCTGTCTGTCTGTCTGTCTGTCTGTCTGTCTGTCTGTCTGTCTGTCTGTCTGTCTGTCTGTCTGTCTGTCTGTCTGTCTGTCTGTCTGTCTGTCTGTCTGTCTGTCTGTCTGTCTGTCTGTCTGTCTGTCTGTCTGTCTGTCTGTCTGTCTGTCTGTCTGTCTGTCTGTCTGTCTGTCTGTCTGTCTGTCTGTCTGTCTGTCTGTCTGTCTGTCTGTCTGTCTGTCTGTCTGTCTGTCTGTCTGTCTGTCTGTCTGTCTGTCTGTCTGTCTGTCTGTCTGTCTGTCTGTCTGTCTGTCTGTCTGTCTGTCTGTCTGTCTGTCTGTCTGTCTGTCTGTCTGTCTGTCTGTCTGTCTGTCTGTCTGTCTGTCTGTCTGTCTGTCTGTCTGTCTGTCTGTCTGTCTGTCTGTCTGTCTGTCTGTCTGTCTGTCTGTCTGTCTGTCTGTCTGTCTGTCTGTCTGTCTGTCTGTCTGTCTGTCTGTCTGTCTGTCTGTCTGTCTGTCTGTCTGTCTGTCTGTCTGTCTGTCTGTCTGTCTGTCTGTCTGTCTGTCTGTCTGTCTGTCTGTCTGTCTGTCTGTCTGTCTGTCTGTCTGTCTGTCTGTCTGTCTGTCTGTCTGTCTGTCTGTCTGTCTGTCTGTCTGTCTGTCTGTCTGTCTGTCTGTCTGTCTGTCTGTCTGTCTGTCTGTCTGTCTGTCTGTCTGTCTGTCTGTCTGTCTGTCTGTCTGTCTGTCTGTCTGTCTGTCTGTCTGTCTGTCTGTCTGTCTGTCTGTCTGTCTGTCTGTCTGTCTGTCTGTCTGTCTGTCTGTCTGTCTGTCTGTCTGTCTGTCTGTCTGTCTGTCTGTCTGTCTGTCTGTCTGTCTGTCTGTCTGTCTGTCTGTCTGTCTGTCTGTCTGTCTGTCTGTCTGTCTGTCTGTCTGTCTGTCTGTCTGTCTGTCTGTCTGTCTGTCTGTCTGTCTGTCTGTCTGTCTGTCTGTCTGTCTGTCTGTCTGTCTGTCTGTCTGTCTGTCTGTCTGTCTGTCTGTCTGTCTGTCTGTCTGTCTGTCTGTCTGTCTGTCTGTCTGTCTGTCTGTCTGTCTGTCTGTCTGTCTGTCTGTCTGTCTGTCTGTCTGTCTGTCTGTCTGTCTGTCTGTCTGTCTGTCTGTCTGTCTGTCTGTCTGTCTGTCTGTCTGTCTGTCTGTCTGTCTGTCTGTCTGTCTGTCTGTCTGTCTGTCTGTCTGTCTGTCTGTCTGTCTGTCTGTCTGTCTGTCTGTCTGTCTGTCTGTCTGTCTGTCTGTCTGTCTGTCTGTCTGTCTGTCTGTCTGTCTGTCTGTCTGTCTGTCTGTCTGTCTGTCTGTCTGTCTGTCTGTCTGTCTGTCTGTCTGTCTGTCTGTCTGTCTGTCTGTCTGTCTGTCTGTCTGTCTGTCTGTCTGTCTGTCTGTCTGTCTGTCTGTCTGTCTGTCTGTCTGTCTGTCTGTCTGTCTGTCTGTCTGTCTGTCTGTCTGTCTGTCTGTCTGTCTGTCTGTCTGTCTGTCTGTCTGTCTGTCTGTCTGTCTGTCTGTCTGTCTGTCTGTCTGTCTGTCTGTCTGTCTGTCTGTCTGTCTGTCTGTCTGTCTGTCTGTCTGTCTGTCTGTCTGTCTGTCTGTCTGTCTGTCTGTCTGTCTGTCTGTCTGTCTGTCTGTCTGTCTGTCTGTCTGTCTGTCTGTCTGTCTGTCTGTCTGTCTGTCTGTCTGTCTGTCTGTCTGTCTGTCTGTCTGTCTGTCTGTCTGTCTGTCTGTCTGTCTGTCTGTCTGTCTGTCTGTCTGTCTGTCTGTCTGTCTGTCTGTCTGTCTGTCTGTCTGTCTGTCTGTCTGTCTGTCTGTCTGTCTGTCTGTCTGTCTGTCTGTCTGTCTGTCTGTCTGTCTGTCTGTCTGTCTGTCTGTCTGTCTGTCTGTCTGTCTGTCTGTCTGTCTGTCTGTCTGTCTGTCTGTCTGTCTGTCTGTCTGTCTGTCTGTCTGTCTGTCTGTCTGTCTGTCTGTCTGTCTGTCTGTCTGTCTGTCTGTCTGTCTGTCTGTCTGTCTGTCTGTCTGTCTGTCTGTCTGTCTGTCTGTCTGTCTGTCTGTCTGTCTGTCTGTCTGTCTGTCTGTCTGTCTGTCTGTCTGTCTGTCTGTCTGTCTGTCTGTCTGTCTGTCTGTCTGTCTGTCTGTCTGTCTGTCTGTCTGTCTGTCTGTCTGTCTGTCTGTCTGTCTGTCTGTCTGTCTGTCTGTCTGTCTGTCTGTCTGTCTGTCTGTCTGTCTGTCTGTCTGTCTGTCTGTCTGTCTGTCTGTCTGTCTGTCTGTCTGTCTGTCTGTCTGTCTGTCTGTCTGTCTGTCTGTCTGTCTGTCTGTCTGTCTGTCTGTCTGTCTGTCTGTCTGTCTGTCTGTCTGTCTGTCTGTCTGTCTGTCTGTCTGTCTGTCTGTCTGTCTGTCTGTCTGTCTGTCTGTCTGTCTGTCTGTCTGTCTGTCTGTCTGTCTGTCTGTCTGTCTGTCTGTCTGTCTGTCTGTCTGTCTGTCTGTCTGTCTGTCTGTCTGTCTGTCTGTCTGTCTGTCTGTCTGTCTGTCTGTCTGTCTGTCTGTCTGTCTGTCTGTCTGTCTGTCTGTCTGTCTGTCTGTCTGTCTGTCTGTCTGTCTGTCTGTCTGTCTGTCTGTCTGTCTGTCTGTCTGTCTGTCTGTCTGTCTGTCTGTCTGTCTGTCTGTCTGTCTGTCTGTCTGTCTGTCTGTCTGTCTGTCTGTCTGTCTGTCTGTCTGTCTGTCTGTCTGTCTGTCTGTCTGTCTGTCTGTCTGTCTGTCTGTCTGTCTGTCTGTCTGTCTGTCTGTCTGTCTGTCTGTCTGTCTGTCTGTCTGTCTGTCTGTCTGTCTGTCTGTCTGTCTGTCTGTCTGTCTGTCTGTCTGTCTGTCTGTCTGTCTGTCTGTCTGTCTGTCTGTCTGTCTGTCTGTCTGTCTGTCTGTCTGTCTGTCTGTCTGTCTGTCTGTCTGTCTGTCTGTCTGTCTGTCTGTCTGTCTGTCTGTCTGTCTGTCTGTCTGTCTGTCTGTCTGTCTGTCTGTCTGTCTGTCTGTCTGTCTGTCTGTCTGTCTGTCTGTCTGTCTGTCTGTCTGTCTGTCTGTCTGTCTGTCTGTCTGTCTGTCTGTCTGTCTGTCTGTCTGTCTGTCTGTCTGTCTGTCTGTCTGTCTGTCTGTCTGTCTGTCTGTCTGTCTGTCTGTCTGTCTGTCTGTCTGTCTGTCTGTCTGTCTGTCTGTCTGTCTGTCTGTCTGTCTGTCTGTCTGTCTGTCTGTCTGTCTGTCTGTCTGTCTGTCTGTCTGTCTGTCTGTCTGTCTGTCTGTCTGTCTGTCTGTCTGTCTGTCTGTCTGTCTGTCTGTCTGTCTGTCTGTCTGTCTGTCTGTCTGTCTGTCTGTCTGTCTGTCTGTCTGTCTGTCTGTCTGTCTGTCTGTCTGTCTGTCTGTCTGTCTGTCTGTCTGTCTGTCTGTCTGTCTGTCTGTCTGTCTGTCTGTCTGTCTGTCTGTCTGTCTGTCTGTCTGTCTGTCTGTCTGTCTGTCTGTCTGTCTGTCTGTCTGTCTGTCTGTCTGTCTGTCTGTCTGTCTGTCTGTCTGTCTGTCTGTCTGTCTGTCTGTCTGTCTGTCTGTCTGTCTGTCTGTCTGTCTGTCTGTCTGTCTGTCTGTCTGTCTGTCTGTCTGTCTGTCTGTCTGTCTGTCTGTCTGTCTGTCTGTCTGTCTGTCTGTCTGTCTGTCTGTCTGTCTGTCTGTCTGTCTGTCTGTCTGTCTGTCTGTCTGTCTGTCTGTCTGTCTGTCTGTCTGTCTGTCTGTCTGTCTGTCTGTCTGTCTGTCTGTCTGTCTGTCTGTCTGTCTGTCTGTCTGTCTGTCTGTCTGTCTGTCTGTCTGTCTGTCTGTCTGTCTGTCTGTCTGTCTGTCTGTCTGTCTGTCTGTCTGTCTGTCTGTCTGTCTGTCTGTCTGTCTGTCTGTCTGTCTGTCTGTCTGTCTGTCTGTCTGTCTGTCTGTCTGTCTGTCTGTCTGTCTGTCTGTCTGTCTGTCTGTCTGTCTGTCTGTCTGTCTGTCTGTCTGTCTGTCTGTCTGTCTGTCTGTCTGTCTGTCTGTCTGTCTGTCTGTCTGTCTGTCTGTCTGTCTGTCTGTCTGTCTGTCTGTCTGTCTGTCTGTCTGTCTGTCTGTCTGTCTGTCTGTCTGTCTGTCTGTCTGTCTGTCTGTCTGTCTGTCTGTCTGTCTGTCTGTCTGTCTGTCTGTCTGTCTGTCTGTCTGTCTGTCTGTCTGTCTGTCTGTCTGTCTGTCTGTCTGTCTGTCTGTCTGTCTGTCTGTCTGTCTGTCTGTCTGTCTGTCTGTCTGTCTGTCTGTCTGTCTGTCTGTCTGTCTGTCTGTCTGTCTGTCTGAATAATTACCATCAATGTACATTGTCGTATTAGAGTCACAATAACTTGATAGATGGCGCTAGTGTCAGTTTTATAAGAATTGTATCGGATTGTACAAACATGACAAGTTACTGTTATACTAGTTGTCTTGATTAGGCGGTAGATGGCGTTTATGCAGATCTATGTTTCAACGGTGACTGCCAGTGAGTTGGGGTCTGGAGTCTGGGTCTACGGCAACACAGCAGGCGGACGATAGCCGTTACACTCGGCCATCCTGTTATTTTCGTGGCCCCCCACGAAGTTGGGCACCTGCTCCTTCAGCAGCGGCAATGGTACCAGGGTCGATTTTTGCTGATACCTGGAAAAAACAAGCCCACAGTATATTGACATAAGTGTCAGCTTAAATATATTATTTTACTCTATGGCTTAAATACTGTTTTTTTTTTTTTTATTTTTTATAATGTTTAGTATAGTCATCACATAGATCTTCCTATTATAACAACTTCGGAATATATTCTTCGCACTGTACCATTCATATTTAATTATTAATGAACAATAATTTGATACCACTATGACAGTGTGATTTCCTATGAAGTTATTTTAAAATTAACTCGCATCCAAACAGTTTTATTAGACATCTCGCTCCCCTATATGTGTTCTGTGTTCACAAAGCACAAAAGCAATATATTCATTCACTGATTTGTGACACAGCAAGCTATACAGATACACAGATTTAATTGCCCTTATCACACAGCAAAGTATGGCTATTCTTATAGGTCACTCTGACCTTTGATATTAAGAACATATATGTAGTCTCTGGTGAATCACAAAGTTATAACACAATAGTCACACACAGGTATTGAGGTCATATCACACAGTATAGTAAGCAGGGTAAGTACTTAGTTATTCACCCAAAACCATCTGCCACATCACAGCAGAATGGTTATCAATACCATGTCACACAGTACAGTAGAATAGTTATAGGCTCAGAACCATCTGCCACATCACACAGTATAGTACAGTAGAATAGTTAATTAGTTATCCACATAGATTTATCTGACATTTCATGTATATAATGGTAAAGTAGTATAGATTTCACACAGATCTATCTACAAAAATAGTATAGTAAGACAGACCGCACTGGTTTAATATCTTTAAGTATTCAGTTACATTTGTGATACAAGAATAGGTAATAATTATAAATTAACCCCTGTTTATGTCTCTTTTTTTGTGTTTACTTCTATTGATAGGTAGTGCTAAGTACCTATTAGGTAAGTATCTGCTTTCCTTATGAATTTTTATTGTAAGATAGAAGGTGGAATTGAAATAAAACCATTGTTTATACAAAGTAGGTGTTTACATCCATTAACTTATCAGATATAACAATCGAGTAATCATAACAGAGAATAAGGTAAAGTATGGATACTTGAGTGACAAAGCATGAACTTACATAGGTGTAATTAACAGGTATACTTAATTCGACGAATATCAATCATTTTAACTCTCCAATAGATCTATTAAATCATCCCTGTCTACCTCATGGTCAGAGCCTGAGGAACTATCTGTTACTGACGGTTTATAAGGACGAAGTGAATCACCAGGAACTACTGCACTGAACTTTTTATACCCTTTGACCGATTGGATACTGTTTATTGTGTATCGGTCGATAGTATGGTCTATCTTGGTGACCTTGTATGGTCCAGTAAATACACTCCCTAACTTTTTAGTGACACCAACTGTATTATCCCGGGATAAACCCCCTTTCCACAAAACCAATTCTCCTATATTGTATTTCCTAACTTTCTTATGTCTTTTGTCATACCGGTTTTTCATAGTCACCATATTATTACCTATGCGTGATTTTGCTTTGAGCCTGCGCTCAAGTAACTGCTCTTGTGGATTGGTGTCCACTGGGACATTGGCAGGGTATGCAGGAAATAGAGAATTGTCATGAGAGAACATGAGGCTGAATGGGGAAAATCCTGTAACAGCATGGGGACTGTTGTTTATGCCCCAGACAACATCTGAAAGTTTCTCATCCCAAGTGCATTCGCTTTCGGTGGTAGTGTTGAGGCCATTTATGATAGTTCTGTTCACTCGTTCAACTTGACCGTTTGAACGAGGACAAGCAATGGCATTTAATACATGTTTAAACTGTTTATGTATTGAAAACTCTTTGAAATAACGACTTGTGAAAGCTACACCTCTATCTGTGATTATTCTGTGAGGATTTCCAAATGTAGATATTATTTCTTTTAGATTTTGAATAGTTTCTATGGAACCAGTGCCTTTAACAGCCCGCGCAAATACAAATTTTGTAAAGGAGTCAATTATTACTAGTATGTAGGAATAACCACGGCGTGTTTTCAAAAATGGACCCAAATGATCAATGTGTAATGTATGCATTGGAATCGCCGCTTTTTCAATGGGATGTAGCTCCCCCTCTGGTTTCCTATAATTTCCTTTAGCATACGCACAGTGTAAACAAGCATTTATATACATTCGAATGAACCGAGTCATGCCTGCAAACCAAAACTTTGATTTTATTGTCTTCTCACACTTGTCGAACCCTAAATGTCCTACCTGGTCATGGTACTTTTGTAATAGTGACCACTTTGAAAGTTTGGGTATTACGAATCTATCTCCATGCATTGTTTTGCGATATAAACATTCATTAATAATTGTATAGTTTTTAGTTATATCCGGATTATCCGTACCCTCACGAATCTGTCGAATGAGACTTTGTAACGTATCATCTTGCAACTGCAGCGTGAGGCGCCAGTCAGCTTCATCAATTCGAAGGATGGAAACGCTTTCAACGGGATTACGGCTGAGTGCGTCAACGTGTTTCATACGGTCGCCGGGACGATATTCGATTTCAATATCAAAGTCCTGGATCGTCAACCACCATCGAGCTATACGCGGGATCAAATCCTTTTTAGTTAGTGTGGTTCTGAGTGCCGCGCAGTCAGTGATTATTTTAACTGGGATACCTGTCACGTAGATACGAAAACGTTTTAGAGATTCAACGACGGCAAGTGTTTCTAGCTCATAACTGTGATAATGCATTTCTTCCCTACTCGTAACACGACTAAAATAAGCAACTGGTTTTAAATCGCCATTATTTTGATATTGAAGTAAAATACCGTCTAACCCTAGACTGCTAGCGTCAGAATGAATTTCAGTTTTAGCATGCGGGTCATATACTGCTAGAACTGGGCGCTCAGTCAGTATGGTTTTTAAAAGCTTGAAAGAATATTCTTGTTCCGAACCACATATCTAGGGTACATCCTTTTTCGTTAAGCTGGTCAATGGTCGCGCTATTTCAGCAAACCCTCTTACAAATTTACGGAAATAAGACGTTAAGCCGATAAATTGACGCAGTTCATGTACATTACGCGGCTGTCTAAAATTATCTTGGCCTGCCCCGGTCGTACTAACCCTTCAGTGATCTCGTGACCTAAGTAATTTACGCTGTTTTTCAAGAAGGAGCATTTTTTAAATTGAGTTTCAGATTAGCGCGGGAAAGAAGTATCAAAACATCTTCTAGTAATTTTATACCTTCTTCTATTGTAACACTTGGCAATGTGACATCGTCAAGATATGTTGCTATTTTATTGTCTAAAGATCGTAGAGCTTTTCGAATTAGTCGTGAGAAGACAGCCGGTGCGTTAGCCAAACCAAAAGGCATCTTCGTAAATTCGTACTGCCCGGTAGACGTTATGAACGCGGTTTTATGAATCGAGTTTTCCGCCACTCTAACTTGGTAATAACTTTGCGCCATGTCTAGAACCGTGAAGTATATTTTTCCCGAAAGTCGAATGATTTGTTCATCGATATGTGGGAGAGGGAAGCGGTCTTTTACTGTACGTGCGTTGAGTGCGCGGTAGTCGATACACAACCGATAATCGCCACCCTTTTTCTTCACTAGAATTACGGGACTTGCATAGTCAGAATTCGATTCTCGCACAATGCCCGCGGACAAAAGGTCATTCACCTTTTCCTGTACGACTTCATTTTCTTTGTAAGATAATCGATACGGTTTAGAATATACAGGTATTTCCGATGTAGTTGTAATATGCATCTCTATTAAATCTGTACAACCCAGTTCATTGCTGCCTTCAGCAAAACAATTAGAATACCTATTTAATAAATCTAACAATAATTTGGCATGATTATCTTCTACGTCGCCAATATCTAAATCAGACAACAAAATCGTCGTGTTTGGGTGAATGTACTTCAAATGTGAACTGTTTGTCGAACTACTTTGCGTAATGAACGATACGTCACTTTGCGTAACCCAGTCTGCGCGAGCAATTAGTTGGCCTACAGGCCACTTCAAACAATATTCCCCTAGATTAATTATGCGTACCCGTAAATTCTGTGTATTTTCTAAGACGATTTGTGGTATGTAGTACGATTCGTTAGCCATACAGTACAATCGTGGATGGGTAACAAGTACGTCACTGGATGTTAAGTCATATGTTGTGTAGACGCGTACTTCTGCGCTCGAGCAAGGCTGAACTTCGACACTTTCAGCCAAAAATAAAGGCATTTTTGATACATAGTCTTGACCAGATAAACAGATAGGTGATAAGGGACACGCTTGTTCATCATTTACAATTAACTTTACGGACTTAGAGGTTATTATTAAGTTTATATCAGACTGATTAATAATAGGCTGCCCCACAATCAAATCTATATCGTCGAGTTTTGCATTCGTTATCTCGGCCCATGTTTTTAAATGTACATTGTCGATAATTAGATCTAGGAACGCTTTTCCCAGCGAGTTTATAAGTAACCCGCCAAATCCTCTCATTATTATATTTGATGGCAAGATATTTATTCGCGACATTTCGACTATTCGTAATTATATTTACTTTACTGCCTGTGTCAATATAACCAATTGCCGCAAACCCGTTAATTAATAATCGCTTTCGGTACAAATCTGGAATAATCTCCGTAGTGACGTGATAAATATGCTGTACCTGTACCTGGTTTCTTTGTGACGGCGCTAGCGTATCCCGCGAACTTCCACCGGCCGCGTACCAGCAGCTGTTGGCGGCGTGTCCCGGACGTTGACAGACTTTGCAGCGTGCAGCTGCTGGACCTCTGCAATCCCGCGCTTCATGGCCCGGTCGCCGACAGTTGTAGCACACCTTTGGGCCCAAATTTCCCGCGGAGCCTTTTTTTTTATGGTCGGAAAAATCATGCATTGACATCCCCCGCCCTTGGGCGGAGCGGGAGATAGTGTCAGACTCTTACTGACTAAAAGACCCACCCCGTTCCTTCTAGCCTTCATACCGGGGCTCGAGCGCCCTTTCGGATAACCCTGGCCCCAGTAGGCTTCGACCCGGCTGGGGTCCCTGCTGTTGCTGACAACTCCTTGAGGCGCGCCGGAACAGTGCGCGCCGTCGACGACTTGGGCTTGGTCCGGACAGTTACCGGACGGCCGGACAGCGAGCTACCCATTGCTCACTGTTCGCAAGCCCGCGTCTACGTTGGCCGGAAATCGGGATCAGAATCCCGGCGACGGCGGCGGCGATAACGCCGTTGCCTGATGCGTTCGGCCTCCTCCTTTGCAAGCAATTCTGCTTCGCAGAAGTCGGCGACCGCCTGCCACGTCTCCGCCGCCGATCGCCCCCACGAGGGCACGGCGATGCTCCGCCCAAGCAGGGCACACCTCGACTGTGTGCTCCACCGTGTCCTCCGGGCGTTCCGCACAGTGGCGACACCCGGGCTTCCCGCCGAGCCTCGTTGCCAAGTCGACCTCTGGTCTGGTCTCGGCCTCTGGTCGTAGGAGCGTCTTGGTTTTTCAGACTTCGATTCCATTTTGTAGCTCTCGAGCGAGGAAAGGAATCCATAGTATAGCTCTTCGGGTGTCCTGTAGCCACAGGCCTTTGCGTTCGCACGTAGTTAAGCCGGCAGTCCTCTAATAAGGCATGAGATGGCCTTTTCTCCATCCAGCACGCACTTCTTCATTAACGATATTTTTTCATGGTAGTAATGAGTCATGGTTTCATTATTACCCTTTTGACGGGCTAACATCTCCTCCAAGCGGTCGACGAAGTCTGTAGTACGCGGAAAAGCCTTGGATAGACACTCCTTCCACGTATCCCACGTGGCACTGTAGTCCTCCAGTTCGTCATACCAGTCGCGCGCCGCGCCGCGAAGGCGCGTCTGCATGACGAATACCCGGTCTTTCTGTTCCCAATTATATATATCACCAAGTTGGTCGATTTTCTGGACCCAGCCTTGCACGGTAACATTCTTCTTCGCTGGATCAAATTTTGGAATGATCTCTATATCCAGATGGGTTATTCGTGGTCTCTTGTTAGAAGGCAGCTGGATTGATGACTCAGGGGATTGGGGAGAAGAAAAAAAATCTGGATTTTTCTCTTCACGACGTCCGCCATTTTCTCCCGACTCACGGGCCGACTCCACGCTTGGTGACCTCCCCAAGCCGCGCATGTATGGGCCGTGGAATGTCTCCATCCCACTTCTGAACTATTAAAGGTAGAGTTCAGGCGGGTAAAGCAAACGACTTTATAAACGAGTTTACAACTCACACTTATATTTTGTACAATCAACCAAAAACCCGCCACACGTTCGCGTTCGTACCGCCCCAGCCGAGCCCGCCCAACCCGGAAGTTCCCCAATATTCCTTGCTTTATTATTAACAAAAGTCCAATAAACCATATAATTTGACAAACTTATTATAGTTGATTACAAATTATTAAAGTTACTAGTGTGCAAACTAAAATCTTATATTTAAATGTCATTATCAGTAATATTTTCAAAGTATGGAATGAATACAAAAACAATTAAGAATTTAAATAATTACCATCAATGTACATTGTCGTATTAGAGTCACAATAACTTGATAGATGGCGCTAGTGTCAGTTTTATAAGAATTGTATCGGATTGTACAAACATGACAAGTTACTATTATACTAGTTGTCTTGATTAGCCGGTAGATGGCGTTTATGCAGATCTATGTTTCAACGGTGACTGCCAGTGAGTTGGGGTCTGGGTCTACGGCAACACAGCAGGCGGACGATAGCCGTTACAGTACCGATTGTTCTCCGTTGCAATTTTCGTGTCGAACATAATATCTTGTATCTCGTCAAGGTCTGGCAGGTCAAGTTGGCGAATGAGCAGCTCCGATAGTTCTTTGTCGGCAAGTTTCCCAGCAGACACGATTGCTTCAAACTGCAAGAACAGAAGTTTGATTCTGTTTCTCCACTGGGGCGGTATTCGCTGGTTGTATGAAACAGCTGATAATTCTTGTGAATTTTGTGGCGGCGGCGGCGTAGCTTCGCTTCCATCGTTCGACTTTGAGTTGTTCGGGAACATTTTTTAATCGTCGGGGTCACCACTGTAGTGCGTGTAGGTTTTGGAATAATGCAAATGCAGGTCGAGTATGGAATGGATATATTTCGAAAAACTTGGCCTTTTATACAATTTGTTATAAAATTAATAAAATGATGTAGGTACATTTAAAATATTCTTTCAAACACATATTTGTTAAAATGTAGGTACCTATATTTTGTATGGATGACATTCCACTACAAGTTTCATAATGATACTCTCTGTATCTGTATTTTGCTGCTGAGTTATCAACACATTTATTTGTTGACTTTGAATATATTTCGTTATAAGCTCTTGGTCTGTTGTAAAGACGGTTGGTTTTGATAATTTCGCCTCGAATGTTTTCAAGGTTCCAGGACCTTCCCATCACAGACTATAATGTTTTAACTGAGATGGCAAGAGTCCTCTGCTTGCCGCGTCCGCTGGATTCTCTTCTGACTTAATGTATCGCCAGCACTAAGGTTTTATTACTTCAGTAATGCTTCTTGTTCTGTTTGCTACAAATGGTTTCCAACGTCCGGGATCGCCTTGCAACCAGCCCAAGACCACCATCGAGTCTGTCCATCCAAATATCTGCATTTTTTGGTCTTCCAAACAGGTGATGACTTTGTTCATTAATCTTCCTAGTAAATGTGCTCCTGACAATTCCAATTTCGGGATAGATACACTTTTCGAAACCGGAACTAGTCGAGATTTTGCCACAACTAGTATTATGAAAGATTTTTTATGTTTTTTGATACGCGCATAAATCACTGCCGCATACACTTTTGTCGACGCATCGCAGTAGCCGTGTAGTTCGATGACGTCATTGGGTTGATACCCGATCCATCGAGGTATTTTATATTCATTGATGTTTAGTATGTAAGTTTGTAACATATTCCACTCGTTTTTAATGTTTTCTGGGACTTCTTCATCCCAGTCCAGGTTGTTTATCCATAGTTTCTGGAATAGAATTTTCAATTTTGTTGTCACCGGTGATATCCACCCTAGGGGGTCGAATAGCTTGTAGATTTCACCCAACAGCATACGCTTCGACTCGTTAATGTTGTGTTATGTTTTGCTAAATTGTGTTTGAAAGGAAATTGATCATCTGTGGCATTCCATCGTAATCCTAATGTTTTTGATGTGTTTTCTGTTTTGAAATTAAATATAGTTTCTCCTTCGCTCTGATTGTTACTAATGTTCGTCAAGAGTTCCGGATTATTTGCTGACAATTTTCGTAATTGAAAACCTCCTGACTTCAGTAATTTGTTGAGATCTGTTATAAGTTGTTTACCATCCTGTATTGAATGACACCCATGGATCAAGTCATCCACGTAAAATGATTCTGTTAAGACCTTGGAAGCTTCCGGATATTTCTGCTCCTCATCCTTTGCTAATTGTCGCAAGGTCATCATTGCTAAAAAAGGTGCTGACTTTGTACCATATGTTACTGTTGCTAGTTGATATGTTTTAATTGTTTTTTGTGGCGAATCTCTCCACACTATCTGCTGATATCGACGATCTGCTTCATCCACCATTATTTGTCGGTACATTTTTTCGATATCGGCGGTAAATACGTACCGATATTGACGGGATGATACATACAATTTTGTTATTATTATTATTATTTTCTGTACATATTTTTAAATATTTCCTAAAACACATAAAAATAAAGTGTCTGGTGTATTTATTATTATTATCCAAAAAAGGTTTATTTCTTTTCTACTTCAGTGTACTGATGCACAACACATGTCAATTAAGTAAGGAGTAAAGTTAAGAAAGTCATGTGTATGTACTAAACCGTCGCCTTTTTGGGACCATTCGAATTTGGTCGGGTAGCCGGCAGTTATCTACACGTTTGGTTTTTTTATTATATTTTCTTATTTACGAAACATTCGAAGCTGAATTTTCACGATGTATCACTTGATTATACGCACTAATCATTGGTGTACACCTTCACATCTTGGATTGAGCCAGTTTCTTGTATGTTGACCTTAAACTTAGTGCACCGTCGTCTCGACTCTTAGCAATATTCTTCAATAACGCA
This sequence comes from Mythimna albipuncta, assembly GCA_929112965.1. Lineage (NCBI taxonomy): Eukaryota > Metazoa > Arthropoda > Insecta > Lepidoptera > Noctuidae > Mythimna > Mythimna albipuncta. The sequence goes on along the minus strand of OV815959.1, from coordinate 19,918,935 downwards.
TGCATGTGCGCTTTTGAAATTTATATGTGCTTATAGTAAACGTCTAGCGGGACTGAATACCATTTTCAGACAGTTCACTAGTTTTCTCATTAAAGCGCTGTGATATTTGATCGATTTTTCAAAAAAGTGCAATTACTCGAGAATTAGAAATATTTCTATAAATCTAATTCTGTCACATATACGCACATACCAAGAGCTACCCGTGTATGTTTATAGTACAGCCGCACATACAATAGTTTTAGAGATACACGATTCTGCAAAACGTTACTCCAGCAGGAAATGCAATATCTCGAAAACCTGAACACGCACCGATTGTATTTTTGGGGCACATCTTTGCACAAGCATAAGCTATCTACTCACATACAATTTTTTTCTCTCCGATTATTTTTTAAAAATTTTCTTGCTGGGGTAAAATTACTCCAGCTGGAATCGTTTTTTCCATTTTTTTCCAAAACGACAAGGCGCACTAATTTTATATGCGGCGCACATCTACACCAGATGACGCACTAATTATACGTTCCACTCATATCGCTCTACGTGCAACTTTCCAGCTGGGGTAATGTACACTCGTCATGTGACTCTGACGCTCTGACGTTTGGGTTGTCTCCAAGTGACGATTGGAAGGATTTGAAGTAATTACTCTCCCTCGTGGTTTCAGCCACCTTGCTCACCGCAGTAGGTGACTGCTTTCCATTCCCTCTGGCCCCGAATCATAACCTGAACATTTTTTTTTTAATTTATATAAACTAGTGCTTGACTGCGATCCCACCTGATGGTAAGCAGTGATGCAATCGTTGATAGTGAGGCGCACTAGTTTATTAAGAGCCTATTCACTCTTGCCTTAAAGACACCTAAATTATAATCAGACGGGAAGACCGCAGCTGGCAAATTGTTCCAGTCCCTCGATGTTCGTGGTATAAACGATGAGCTGAAACGCTTGGTCCGGACCGTAGAAGTTTTAACAACATTAGGGTGGATACTCGCCGTTCGTCGGCTTGTCCGATGGTAGAAGTGAGATGGTGGAATTAAGTCATGTAATTCCTGCGCTCAATCTCCAAAGTGCATCCTGTAAAACACCGAAAGGCTGGCTACCCTTCGCCTGTGCTCAAGACTTTGTAGATTGGACTCAACCAGATCTGGATCGCCAATTAGTCTCTTCGCACGCCTTTCCACAGAGTCTAAAGCTGCCAGGTGGCATTTCGCAGCACCAACCCATATGTGGCTGCAGTACTCCATACACGAACGGACTTGTGCTTTGTATAGCATTAGAAGCTGTCCCGGTGTGAAGTACCGCCGGACCTTTGCAAGAACGCCTAGTTTCCTAGCAGCTACTTTTTTTTTTCGATGGAAAAAATCATCTTATGACAACCCCCGCTCTTGGGCGGAGCGGGAGATAGTGTCAGATGGACGGGATGGGTTTTTTAGTCTCTTACTGACTAAAAACCCATCCCGTTCCTACAAGCCTTCATCCGGGCTCGAGCGCCCTTTCGGATAACCCTGGCCCCAGTAGGCTTCGACCCGGCTGGGCCCCTGCTGTTGCTGACAACTCCTTGAGGCACGCGGGAACAACGCGCGCCGTCGACGACTTGGGTTTAGTCCGGACAGTTACCGGACAGCGAGCTACCCATTGCTCACTGTCCGCAAGCCTAAGCGCCTACGGTGGCTGGAAATCGGGACCGGAATCCTGACCGCGGCGGAAGCACCGTTGCCTGATGCGGTCGGCCACCTCCTTTGCGAGCATTACTGCTTCGCAGAAGTCGGCGACCGCCTGCCACTCCTCCTCGCTCCAGACCATGGCGTCGACCAAGGCCCGGCGCGAGAAGTCTCTGCCTCCGATCGCTCCCACGAGGGCACGGCGATGCTCCGCCCAAGCAGGGCACACCTCGACTGCCAAGGATAATATGCGAAGAAAAATCGCATGCCATCCCAATCTGCTGACCTGCACCTAAAATTCGAAACAACCAGAGTTGAGTGTTACTGGAAAGCTTAAAACATTTTATTATCTTCCTGGCAAATACGTAAGGTAATGTGTGCGTGTGAATTGAGTATTATTTTTTAAAAGTTCATTATATTTATACGAAATCAAGAAAAGATTTAGGAAACAATTGTGATAACTCAAAATTCAAAAATTCAAATCATTTATTTCAAATAGACCATTTGCAGGCACTTTTGAATAGTCAAATGTCGGTCAGTCCAAGAAAAGTGAAGCTAAATTGCACGTTCCAAAACGTAGGTCTCTATGGAGAAGAACGTGCAAGAAACTCCATGGACACTCTTTTTAAAATATATTATGAGTTACATAGATCTTGGTTACATATTTCTTGTCGCTTCTAATATGTGAGCACAATGTAGGTAGATACGTCTTTTTATTGAATGTAATTAAAAATAGAAACCGAATTAAGCCACTGGCAGCCAAGAGATGACCAGTCTCAACTGATGGCACCCGTTCACGGGAATGACACGTGCACCAGCCCCACTCAGCTCAACCATTTTAAAGGGAACCGAATGACCCAATAACACGTGCCACCACCAGCAAGACATTTGGGTGAGCATGACAAACTCTCAACTGCTATGCTTGTAATGTCAAACAAGTTGTAACCTAATAAAGATGCTCCATGGTGCTTCACATTCACTCACAACACTCCGTTCACTATCCCCAATGAATCCGCAGCACTCGCGACCGTAGCAAGGATGAACGAGAGGGATCACAAATAAAACCACTTCACATGTTGTATAACTGTATTAGCACTTTAGATCTGTAAACACTTTGAAACTTTTTAGAACTCACTTTGTTTGGAACTTTTTGGAACTGATATAAATAAAATTCATCGCGAACCTAGTCAACTAGCGGAAAATCTTAACAGCGAGATGTAGAAATCGACGCTTAATTAATAGCGCCATCTTTTGATCAAAAAACAAACAATTATTTCCAACATTCCGCCCACCAAGGAACTATTCTACATAGTCCTTCTTATTAAAACTACATTTACAAGGGCACCGCCCACCATGAGAACATCTACAACTAAATTAACACGAGTTCACAATGTCAACAAAAAAATAACCTACGTACATCTCTGTATAAAATAGAATTATAACGATTGTGCGACAGGTAATATACAAATTTTTGAAACGGGCCTTTTTATTAAGGCTCTTTGAGTGCGTAAAGTAACGACTCTCGTAATTTTGTCCAGACCAGGGTGTTTTTCTACAACTCTCGCCAATAGCCATTTACAAGGAGGCAAGTCCTTCCTTTACCACTACTACATCTCCAATGCTTGGTTCAGGAGTTTGACAAGTCCACTTGTAACGATGCAGAAATTTTGTCAGATATTCTTTTGACCAACGACGCCAAAACTCCTGCATCATTCGCTGTGTCAATTGCCAACGACGTAAATTGGATACGTTAGACGTCTCAAAATTGTGATCAGGTACTGCAACTAAGGGTTCCCCAATCAGGAAATGACCTGGCGTCAAGACATCAAAGGCATCTGACTCTGTGTTTAAGGTAGACAAGGGCCTAGAGAGGCATAAGGTAATTATAATAATAATAATAATAATCCGCCACATTATCTCTGGTTGTTCTCGTCTAGCTAACGGAGAATACTTGCATAGACACAACCTTGTAGCCAGGATTATCCATCAGCAACTTGCTCTGAAGTACTCTCTTGTGAAATCGGAGGTGCCATACTACAGGTATGTGCCCGACCCAGTTCTCGATAGTCGCGATATCACGTTGTACTGGGATCGGTCCATCATCACTGACAGGACTATTGTAGCCAATAAGCCTGATATAGTGGTGGTGGACCGAAGCGAGAGGCGTGCAATGATTGTTGACATATCCGTTCCGCATGACGAGAACCTCGCGAAAGCCGAGAAAGATAAACAAATCAAGTATATTGACTTGGCTCGCGAGGTTGTCGACATGTGGGAATTGGATTCAGCGATTATTGTACCGATAGTCGTTTCAGCCAATGGCTTAATTGCCAAGAGCCTCGACCAACACCTTAGGAGGCTCTCGTTAGGCGGCTGGATCAAGGGCTTGATTCAGAAAGCGGTACTTCTGGACACGGCCCGTATAGTCAGGAGGTTCCTTTCTCTGGAGCCCTGACCGCCGGTAACTTGGACCCTATTCCCGATACCGGTGGGACACTATTTTTTATATTTTTAAATGTTTTTTTTTTTATTTTTTTTTTATTTAAGGAATATTTAAAAATGTAATTAATATGTTTAAATAGATAATAAAGGAATAATAATAAAATCGTTTATTTATAACATAGGGCACATTTACAATAAAGTATTTTAAATATTAAAAAGAACACAGTTGCTAATTTGCCTGAACTAGGATGAACCTGTGTTTCAAGCTAGAGAGTGCTAAGCAGATACAAAAAAATAAATTAACACTAAATATAACTATTTTAATAACTTAACGAAATTTAGAGATACAGCGTGTTTTATTTACAAACAGTAAGTAGGTCTTCAGTCTCTATATAAAATAAGCTTAGGAAATATTGGAGAATATTTTTTTTTTTTTTTTTCTTTCTATTGTGTTTCTAATTACGACATTCAAAGAGTTAAGGCAACTCTCAATTTGAGCTAAGACTGTAGATAGTTCCTCATAAGTCAGTGTCGAGTCCCTTATGACACGTTTCAAATGGAACTTAACTGACTTAACGCCAGCTTCCCACAATCCTCCGAAATTCGGTGCACGTGGTGGAATAAAATGCCACCTTGTGCCATTTGTGGCCAATGTTTCGGATATTTCTTTTAAGGTCTGCACTCCAATATCGTCGCAGTCCACTATCACCTGGAGACTGGAAAGCCAGCTCTCTTCTTCCTTTTGGAGACGCAGATCAGGTGTCCGTCCGACGTGTCGTACCTTTCCTACCCAGGGTTTACCTTGGAGCACAATTTTAAAGCACGTGCGGGTGTATGTATGTACGCCCGGGACGACATCTGCTATCGGCGTCTCCGTAACCTTGAGGACTCCAGTTTCTCGACGCTTTGGACTTTGGTGGACACAGGCCTGGATAAAATAATCTACGCTTGTGTCTACCGGTCGCACAGCGGAGATCAGGAGACATCCGGGCTCACACAGCATCTGAGTGAGGCGGCGGATGTGGCTCTACAGCGGTACCCTTCTGCCCAATTGGTGTTACTGGGGGATTTTAATGCCCACCACCAAGAGTGGTTATTCCCGTACCAGTCCACAGACCACGCCGGTCGTGAGATACGAAAGCTAGCGCTAGCACTTAATCTCACCCAGCTGGTCCAGGGGGCAACGAGGGTGCCGGATGTGGATTCGCACACAGCCAATTGCTTGGACCTCCTGCTGACAACAGATCCAGACCGATACTCTGTGTCGATATGTTCGCCTTTAGGCAGTTCCGACCACTGTCTGGTTAAGTCTGTGTCTGTCTACTCCCCGCCCGATCCCAGCCCTAGAGGTACCCGGCGGGTTTGGCGATACAGGTCAGCAGATTGGGATGGCTTGCGGTCTTTCTTCGCATGCTATCCTTGGCAGCTCACTTGCTTTTCTTCGGAGGATGCTTCGTCGTGCGCTGATGCCGTGACGGATGTGTTGCGACAGGGGATGGAGTACTTCATCCCATTCTCTGACGTAACAATGTCTGGCCAAGATCGTCCATGGTTCGGCGCCGAGTGTCATCGCGCAGATGCGCTTAAGCACGCGGCATACTGAGCTTGGGCTGACGCTCGTATGCACAAAGCAAGCGACGTGGCTCAAAAGAAGAAGGCCTTTAACAGAGCTGCCAAGTCCTGCAAGAAGGTGTTGAGGAGGTCTCGGTTCGACCCCGTAAGCCGAATTGGGAGCAAACTTGCTTCATACCCTGCAGGTAGTAAAGCGTTTTGGTCCCTGGCTAAGTCGGTTGAATCGAACTTCTGCCGCCACTCACTTCCGCCACTGCTAAAACCCGATGGCTCGCTGGCCCACACCGCGGAAGAGAAAGCAAACTTATTTGCCTCTCTTTTTGCGGAATCTTCTCGTCTGAACTCTGGTGACGCAAGGCCCCCTGCCTTTCCTGAGCGATGCGAGACAACTATGTCAGATATTCGCATCCATCAGAAGGACGTCCGTAGGGTGCTACGTAACCTAGACGTGAACAAAGCCAGCGGTCCTGACGGGATACCAGCGGTCGTGCTTAAAACTTGTGCGCCTGAATTGTCTCCGATCTTGACACGCCTATTTCGCCTCTCATATGAAACTGGAAAAGTGCCGATTGCTTGGAAGCAAGCTAACGTGCAGCCTGTGCCTAAGAAGGGCAGTCGAGCTGACCCGGCAAACTACCGACCCATCTCTGTTACATCCATCCTCTGTAAGAGTATGGAACGGGTGCTTAACAGGAAGCTTCTGGCATACCTAGAAACTAACGACATCCTCAGTGACCGGCAATACGGTTTTCGCCAAAACCGGTCTACTGGGGATCTTCTAGCGTATGCCACTCATATCTGGAGCGAGGCCATCGAAAAACATGGGGAAGCGCTTGCCGTCTCCCTTGATATCTCGAAGGCTTTCGACAGGGTCTGGCACGAAAGCCTTATTGCTAAGCTTCCTTCCTTCGGTTTGCCCGCTGGTCTGTGTGATTGGATCGCTGACTTCATGCGGGATCGATCCATCCGAGTGGTTATTGATGGCTGCTCGTCCGGTCAATTGGATATTAATGCCGGGGTCCCTCAGGGGTCAGTGCTCTCGGCGACGCTGTTTTTGCTGCACATAAATGATCTACTTAAACCCGGTATCTTTGGGTATGCAGACGACAGCACTGTTGCTGAGAGATATGTATCTGACGCACGAGCTAGCGGGACACAGATCCAGTCATCCCGGGAGGCTATGGTTGAACGCTTGAACTCGTCCTTGAAGGCGGTCTCCGATTAGGGCGACGCCAATCTGGTCAAGTTCAATGCATCTAAAACCCAGGCGTGTCTTTTTTCCGCCAAACGGAGCCAATTCCACCCGGCTCCAACTTTCCGGGGTGTAACCGTGCCGATAACCGACCACCTTGAGCTTCTTGGAGTTACGTTATCATCTACTCTCAATTTCGGCTCATACATTGATGCAAAGGCTCAACTGGCTGCCAAAAAATTGGGGATCGTAGCAAAGGTGAGACGGTACTTCACGCCGGAACAGCTGCTCAATCTTTATCAAGCCCAAGTTCGATCGTGTATGGAGTACTGTTCTCATCTTTGGGATGGATCTGCCAAATACCAGCTTGATGCGCTGGAGTCGATTGAGAGGCGAGCCAAGAGAATCATCGGCAATTATGCACTTGTAGAGTCGAAGCTCCAAAGCCTTGAGCATCGCCGCCGAGTTGCTAGTTTGTCGGTTTTCTATCGTTTACATTTCGGGGAGTGTGCACTGGAATTGCACAATCTAATTCCGCCAAGTCCGTTCCATCATCGGACCACACGACGTAAAGCGTTGCGCCACCGGTACATGGTAGACATCCCACCCATACGCACAAAACGTTTTGCGAACACATTTATTGTGCGTACAGCCAAGGAGTGGAATTCCCTGCCGGAATCTGTGTTTCCTGATAGCTACAACTTAGGAGTCTTTAAGTCGAGAGTGAATAGGTTTCTTCTAGGCAAGCGTGCTTCATCGTCGACCACATCATCGCTTACCATCAGGTGAGATAATGGTCAAACGCAAGCCTATTATTAATAAAAAAAAAAACAAAAAAAAAAGTAAATTGACCTTTCTGATGCAAATAAATTGCGGAGTTCTCTTGAAGCACCGACAAAATTTGTTGCATTATCGCTCCAAATATCCGTACATAGGCCTCTACGAGCAACGAACCGTTTGAACGCAGCTAAAAATCCCTGTGTGGTTAAATCACTGACAACCTCAATGTGCACAGCTCGTGTCGCCATACAAATAAATAAGCAAATATATCCCTTATAAGCGTGATGACCCCGTCCTTTTGTCGTCCTAATACTTATCGGGCCTGCGTAATCTACGCCGCTACATTTGAATGGTCTTAAAGGACTAGCTCTAGTCTCTGGAAGCTGACCCATCAATTGCTGTGAAGTTTTCGCAGCTGCTTTCACATATGGAATGCATCTTCGAACGTAACCTTTAATTAAAGATTTACCGCCAATTATATAATATTCTGTACTTAAATAAGTCAACGTTAATTGGATTCCACCATGAAGCGTTTTAGCATGAGCATCTGCTATTAGTAACTCGGTTAATTTAGATCTTTTTGGCATCAGTATTGGGTGCTTTGTATTTAAAGACAGCTGTGATTTTTCTAACCTTCCTTCTACCTGTAAAATGTTCTCTTTATCTAAGTAAGGATACAAAGGTTTGAGAGGTCCCTTTAATTTGATCAAGTGACCTTGTTTCCTTATATTAGCAATCTCCTCTTTGAAGCCTTCTGCTTGACATTTTCTAATAACGCATTTACGAGCTTCATCCAATTCTTCTGGTAGTAAATAGTTGCTACACTGTTTCTTATTTCCAATTAACCTTAAAAGACGTCTACAGTAGGCCACAACCCGTATCAATTTGGTAAATGACGAGAATCTATCCCATAAGGACTCCTCAGTTAAGGTGAAGTTAACCTGCGAAATTTCTAAATCGGTCTCTAATTGTTTTGGTTTACTGTAAGATATTTCAGTTTCAGACAAAAAAGCTGGGCCGTTGAACCACGAAAAACAGTTGCACAGTTCCGAGGGGTAGATTCCTCGTGATCCGAGATCAGCAGGATTTTGGCTTGAAGAAACATGAGACCATTGGGTTGAATCCAACGTTGTCAATATCTCTGAGACCCGGTTAGCAACGAACGTCTTCCAGCGATTAGGATGACTGTTGAGCCACGCCAAAACCCCGGTGGAATCTGTCCATGCACGTACATTACGTATATCTAAAAACAAAAAACAAATATATTACCAGTACACTCTGAACGATATAAAATTAAATAAAACTGAGTGCACGCGTGACCTTGGCGTATTACTAGACTGCAAATTACATTTGGATACCCATGTCGACAATAGAATTAATAAAGCCTTTCAGATGTATGGTTTTGTCATGCGGTCATGCAGGGAATTCAAGAAACCTTCCACATTTCTCTTCCTATACAAAACGCTAAACCGTTCCCAATTAGAATACGCGGTACCCATTTGGTGTCCCTTTTACGAAAAATATAAGAGTGCTATAGAAATGGTACAGAAGAGGTTTCTTCGTACCACCCACTACAAGTGTTTCCGCACAAAAATATCTTATACAGATTTGTTGAAGCATTACAAAATATTAAGCTTGGACTCTAGACGTTCATTAATCATGGTTATGATGCTATATGGTATATGTAACAATAAGTTCAACTGTATTGAACTCTCCAACGAGTTATGTTATGTAGTACCTAGAACTATTGTCCGGCGGGAGGTGCGCGTACCTTGATTGTTCTACACTGCACGTTGTAGGACGAATGCTGGGGTACGGGCGCCTCTCCGCCAACTGGTGGCAACATATAACTCACATTTTATAGATTTAGATATTTTCGCGATTTCTCAATCTAAATTTAGAAGAATGGCTTGTCATCTGCTGGCTCACCGCCCTTAAGGTGGAGTCATATGTATTTGTTTTTCTTTCTTATAATATTGTAAGAGTATATTCCTTTAAAATACTTTAACTCTTGACACGCGTTCGTTATCCTACTTCACGTATTATTCCGTGGACAATGGTGTGGGTTATACTTTTTTTTTACTCCTGTGAAAACTACTGTAAATTGATTCTGTATTGTATAACTGTTTTTTGTCCCAAATAAATAAAATAAAAATAAATATCTATACCCATAACCTTTGCTACTTCAACTAGGAGTCTCGTGACCATTACTGCTCCGCACAGTTCAAGCCTGGGAATAGATACCTGCTTGATGGGTGCTACCTTTGTCTTGGCCGTTACTAAAGAAACGCGTATGTTACCCTCAGCATTAAGCACACGAATATATACTGCAGCGGCATAAGCTGCCTTTGACGCATCGGAGAATCCATGCAGTTCAACGAGTGTGTCATTCGAATTTGTCCCGAGCCAACGAGGTATCCTAATTTGTGAGAGCAGTGATAGCCCATTCCGGTAAGTATTCCATTCATTTAAAATCTCAGTTGTTACTTCTTCGTCCCAATCCAATCCTGCTATCCATAGCTTTTGTGTAATTATTTTTGCTATAATAACACTAGGTGCTACCCACCCAAGTAGATCATACAATTTAGCAATGTGTGAAATTATTTTTCTTTTAGTTACTGGTCCAGGTTCTTGCTGAATATTCACCGAGTATTGGAAATCATCGCAACGACGATTCCAGGTAAGCCCTAATAGTTTAACTATCTCATCCTCCTTCAGCTGAAAACCTTCTGCAATTTCTCCCATTTCTTCATTAATTTCCTTTATTTTATTAAGTAAATTTTCATTATTGCACATCCATTTTTGAAGTTAAAATCCTGCTTTGTATAATAATAAATTCATTTCTTTGTAAATAATTAACCCTTCTTCAGGATCACTACAACCGGTAAGCAGATCGTCCATATAAGAATCATTCAGTACTCTTTCAGCAGCCACTGGATAATCTCTGCCGTTATCATGCGCCACTTGTTGGAGGGCCTTAACCGCTAGGTAAGGAGCTGATGCAGTGCCGAACGTGACTCTCAGCATACGATAGTATTCTACTACGTCTTCCGGCTCATCCTTCTCAGTATTTTTTGGTAATCGGTGTCAACAGTCGCCACCTTTACCTGCCGGTACATCTTAACGATGTCCGCTGCTAGACATATCGGATGTTTTCTCCAACGCATCAACAAGTGCCGAAGTTCCGGCTGTAAGCGGGGTCCAATCATCAATTTGTCGTTTAATGAATATCCTCTTTTACCTTTACAGGAAGCATCGAACACCACATGTCCTTTGGTTGTATCTTTATCATCCCATATAACGGCGTGGTGTGGTAAGTATATTGTATTCCCCTTTTCTTTTTCTTTTTCAGGTATCCTTTCCATATAATCTAACTATAAGTATTCATGGATCACTTGTTTTTATTTTTCTTTTAAATCCATATATTTCGTCAATCTGATATGTAATGCATTTAATCTTCTTTCAGCTATCTCTTCAAACCCACCTTCCTGGTAAGTCGAAGTCTGTTCACGGAACGGCAGTCCAACCACATACCGTCCATCTCCATCTTGGATGGTAGTTGCCGAAAATAACTCTTCACATTGCTTTTCTTCCTCCGACAACAATCGTTTTTGATTGTTGGGTTCGGCTTCTAACTCCCAAAATTTCTTTAGTTCTTCATTTGCATCTATATGAGCATGCATCACGACCACACTCGAAGAAACCCCAGCAGATGAATCACCTATCCCAGATATTATCCATCCAAATTTGGAACATTGGGCTACGACTGCCCCATTCACAATCTTTTTCAACCCTTCTTCAATAATCTGGGTGTAAACATCTGCTCCTAATAAAACATTTATTTTGTTCGGAGTATGATATTGTGGGTCTGCTAAATTTTCCTCCTTAAGATCTACCCATTCTACCGTCGTTACCTTTGTAACGGGGAGAAGCGTGGTTATAGACTAACACATACGCTTGGACTTGAATATTAAAATTTGAATCTATTCGAGACCGTAGATTTAAGGTGACCACTGACTTTGTTGTTATTTCTTTGTCCCCTCCAACTCCTTTGATTCTATGAGTTGAAGGAATTTTCTTCAATCCCAAGAACTGCACTGTAGCTTCAGTTACCAAAGAAATTTGTGAGCCTTGGTCTATTAATGCTCTAACCACTTGGTAAGTGCCTGCCTTCGACTCAGCTCTTATTAGAGCTGTAGCTAATAAAACTGTATTACGCAGTTTTCCTGTCAAAAACAGCTAACCGACTGGTTACCTTCCCTATTGTCTGTGGATATAGGGCTATACATACTATCTTTCGTTGATATGTTTTCCTTATGTACCAACGTTCCGGCGTTTTTCTGTGTATTGGTACTGGAACCGGTGGAAGAAGACTCATTGGGTGGATGCAGTAAAGAATGATGACGACGTTTGCAAATACAACATTTGACGGGACTATTACACACTTTAGCAGAATGATTGTTACCCAAGCAATTGAAACAAATACCCTTTTCTAGTACAAAACTACGACGAGCGTCACAAACTGTTTGCAATAACTAAGCCTATGTGGCTCCGAACAAAATGAACACTGCATGTCTGCAACATGTAAACTATTTATCTTATTTGCGATTGTCCCCCTGTTATTATTACTTTGATATCTAGATACAGAATTTGTTTTATTATCTAAAAATTCCAATGCTCTATACCGATTAGTTAAAAACTCGGTAAACTGAATAAGTGTGGGCAGTTCTTCTGACGAGTTATGTTCAGTTATATTAAATTCCCACTGCTTTCGAGATTCGGGATCTAGCTTCAAGGTTATTATATGGATAACTATAATGACCCATGAATCAACATTAATTCCAAGATTAGAAAGCGCCTTTAAACAATCATTGGTGTTATCAAGTAATTCTTTTAGTCCAAAAGCTGATTCTTTATCGAGATTTCTCTGACTGAGTAACCGTTTTATAATAAAATGTGACAAATATCTCTTTTTGTTATAACGCGCATTCAATAGTTCCCAACATCGGTTATAGTTTGCATCTGAAATGGGTATTTGTCGAAGAAGTTGTTCTGCTTCCCCAGACAAGTATCCTTTCAGATACTGCATTCGCTGCACATTGTCCTAAACCTTTATTGTTATGACTATGAGATAAGAACAAATCCCTAAAAGTTACCCAATCTGTATAGTTTCCTGAAAATACCGGAATAATTATTTTAGGCAATTTACTTGACACTGTTTGGAAGTACTACTACTACAGGATTTAAAAGAATCTTCTTTAATATCAAATGACTCTAACACAGTTTCCAGATCAGTTTTATATTGAATGTACACTTCTTCTGCTAAATCATAAATATCATTTTTCGCATATCGACTCTGTTTTAACTTATCAGGTTCATATGCCTCATACAATTTATTATGGCCGTTTGCTAACTGATCCCACAATTTTTCCAAATTTTCTAATCTTACTTTACAATAAGATCGTGTTATTCGTTCCTTAGGTGATTTTTTGAAGTTCACGTAAGCTTTATCTATTCTACTGTAAATGTCTTCTTGTTTATTAGTTAACGACTCCATATTATATACTAAATTTAACAGATATTTTTGCTGAACACAATACTTTTATAGCTGACTAAATTTAAATTATTTTATCTAAGTTACAAAGTTAACTCAATAAACATAAAGCAAACAAATAAACCCATATTTTTTCTTTAAATGCTACGTTAATTTAAATGAAGGAAAATTTTACAAGTGTTGACAACGAAAACGAAATTTTTACAAGTCTTTAAAAAACATATTATAATTTGGCTAAGTTTAAACACCGTTAAAATATTTCAAGTTAATGTTCATATTATTTTAATTTTCTCTAAGTTAAATTCTTCAAGTAAATAAAGTTCAAATTTGCGTAGTTAAAATTTCTTCCAAATAATTAAGTAAGAGTTCACTCACGGTTTTAATCTTGTACTGATACCACCTGATAACGTAATTATCACCGATCACTGTCTTCGTAGTGACGTGCACGTCACACCTCCTCTAGTTGCCCTTGCTGCTGGTCCCTGACGATGACGACACCCGGCACCGTCTGCAATAGCGCACTGCACCACGCGCTGCTACTGCTGCTTGCTGCTTCTCCAAGTGCCTTGGCCAGTTTGCGCAAGTAATCCACTTGCCCAGCCAAGAAAGTACCACAAAAAGCTCGGCCAATCCGGCTCAAAGGACCAAAATGAACACTCTGTTCACTATCCCCACTGAATCCGCAGCACTCGCGACCGTAGCAAGGATGGACGAGAGGGATCACAAATAAAACCACTTCACATGTTGTATAACTGTATTAGCACTTTAGAACTGTAAACACTTTGAAACTTTTTAGAACTCACTTTGTTTGGAACTTTTTGGAACTGATATAAATAAAATTCATCGCGAACCTAGTCAACTAGCGGAAAATCTTAACAGCGAGATGTAGAAATCGACGCTTAATTAACAGCGCCATCTTTTGATCAAAAAACAAACAATTATTTCCAACATTCACAAAAACTTGAAAAAAAAGTGCTTCTACATTATACAATGCTATTTAGTTTCCAATTAAAAAGGTAATAAATTATCATAAGCTCTATTGAAATAAACAAATAAATAAAAAATACATTTCGAAAGCAAAAAAATACAAAAAGGGGAATAGTATCTCTTCCAATAAAAAGATAAAAGAATTATGAAGTCGATGGGTAAAAAGTAGTGGGCCATTAACTGGAACACTCAATCCGCTAAGGTTAGCAGCTCAGACAATACCACACTCACGTATCTCGAAATATACTAGTGTTAGCTGAAAAGTGATGTCATAGCTGCCAAAAGAAGATTTTTACTGTGTGAAATTTAAATTCTTTTTATCTTTCACTTCAACGGAGATGCCAAAGAACAAGAAGGGTGTCCGGAGCTCCTTGGAGCCTGACACCACTTCGCCCATGGACCATGAGATGGGAAGCCGGACGACGTCGCTCCCGTACCTAGGGGGTCCGCCGCCTGGCCCCCCTCTCCCCGCTCCAGACCCAACGAAGAAGACGACCGCTGCCGGCCGGCCGACGTCACCGGCGACTGCGCGCGTTTCGCCGTCACCGTCGTTCCGCCCTGTGCCCATCCAGGCACCGGGACCGGCTGCGTCAAGCAGCCGCACGAATGCCACGCGACCAACCACTCCCGCTCTTTTGACGCGCGCCGTTGCGCCGAAAGTCCGCGCTGTGGCGCTACCAGTGCGACTGGTGGTGTCACCTACAGCTCACGCCGCAAAACCCGCGCGCCCCGAGGCGCAGCACGCGCCGCGCCTCCCCACTACCGCAGCTGCCGGTGCTCCAGTGCGCAAATCTTTGCTGGCTACTCCCGCCACCCAACCTGCGCGCCCTGGAACAAGCAGACAGCCAGCTGCTGCTACGTTCGTGGTGACAGCATGCCGCACAACGTCGCCCGCCTCCCACCGCCTGCTGACGGACTCGGCCAGAGCGACGCCAGCAAGTAAGTCAGAAGCACCATTATTTTCGCCCACTCCACCCCGGGGCTCCGCCCGGGACTCCCCCGCGATGCAGTCGATGTTTCGTCCCGCCAAGGCTCAGACATGTCGGTCTACTCGGGGGATTCCAGTGCCGACGTTGAGGACGTGTCGACCGACGCGCCCCCCGCGCCTGGACGTATGGACGCAGTACTCCCGACCCCGCTCGGAGAATGTACGTTTTGGCTACGAGTTTAATCTTGACGCCAGGCCCCAACGGAGACCAAGAAGCCTAGAGGACGACGCCACCGAGGAAGCCAAGCGGTGCTGCTTCGATCCGCCCAGGCCACAGCGTGGGCCACGTGGGAGTACCGAGGCGGTCCCGCCCACGTTTGCCGAGGCGGTGCGATAACCGCCCACAAACCTGTGCATCCCCTGGAGGTCCCCCGCCCCCAGAGACGAAGAAAAAGACCCGATACCCGCCACTGGTGGTGGAGAGGCTGCCGAACTGGGCCGCCCACTTCAGGGCGGTGAACGAGTTGCTGGGCCACCCATACCATACCAGGGCAGCATATGGTTCCTCCCGGATTCCGAGGAGGAATACCAGGTGGTTCAGCGCTACCTAGCCAACCAAGAGAGGGAGAACGGCCTCGCTTGGTTTGCCTACTAGGGGCAGACGCGGGCCGGCGCAGTGCCATCGGTGCCAGCAGTTCAGACACAGCTCGCACCGGTGCCACCGACCGCTGGCTTGCGTGAGATGTGACGAAAACCACGCCGTCAAAGACTGCCCACGTCCGAGGGAGAAGCCGGCCACCTGCGCCAATTGCGGAGGTGACCACCCGGCGTGCAATAGGAGATGCCCAGTCTTCATTAAAGAAGCAGGTAGGAAGAAAGTGGGCACCATTGCCATTACGCAACGGCCCACGGAAACCGCCCGCCGGCCCACGTCGGCCTACGCCACTGAGGCGCCTAGTGCGTCACTGATGACATCGGCCAACGGGCCAACGGAGAGAGGGAGAGCGACCACCCAACGGAGGAGGAAGAAGAGGGGTGAAAAGAACGGGGCAAACCCCCCTCCTCCCCCCACCTCCACTAAGCCCCAAAGGGAGAACGCGCCTGCCCCAATACGGGCGCAGGCAGCGAGTTCCTTCCCCCTTGCAGAAGTTGGTGTCGTAGAGTTGGTGCGACACACAATCCGCGACATCTACGCCCTCAGGGCGGCCCACCAAGAAGCTCCGGCTGCGGACACTGAGTCCGACCAGCAGTGCCTGCAGCGGAAGATCGAAAGCGCCCAGTCCGCCTTGAAGGATATCGCACAGCGAGCCGAATCTCCCACAGTGAGTACTCGAGACTTGTGAGGGCTGGCCCTGCAGACCCTAACAGTAGTGTTGGAGGCCTGCCGGGGCGGGGGCCCGCGAGTCTCACCACGCTAATCTCCAACAGTTGTTGGTATCTAACTATTTATTATTTTAGAACGACGCCTGAGTGAGCCGCTCACACTTACACGTGGCTCACTTACACAGTAACACTCTACGTGCACAACATGTATTAGGTAACGTCGCGTGCTAAGTTAATATAGGCGCGGCGTGCACCTACCCCACACACTCATGACTCTACACTCGTTGTCCTCACGCGACTCGGTTTTGCGGGTCGGATCGCTAGCCCCGAGTCGCTACATGGGCGGTGTTACACATTACAATACCGCCCACACACTCACTACGGCCCCTCAGTCTGGAGCGCAACCGGCTAGATCTGGAAACGTGACAGACGGGGGTCATCATCCTCAGTGGGTAGCGCCCTCTAAGTCTGCACCCCTGTTGCTGGTCACCGCCCGCCGGGCCTCCTCCGGGCAACCGGAGGTCTCACCTGGCGGCGATTGATCACCGAGTTGCAGTGAAATAGCGGCACTGTATTGGTACACTGCCGCGGCGCTACTCTACTGAACTCAATTCAACTACTCACAGGCAAGCAGCGCATGCGCGCCTGCCACTGGCCACAGCCTAAATGGCCCCCCAACGATTTGCCCGTCGTTACGGGCAACTAATAGACACCGCGGGATAAAGGTTAACCTACACCCCGCCTGCCGCGCCCCCTTGCGGGGGCGCAGTGACTTCCACCGGAGTTCAACCCCTTTTTCTCGTGGAGTCGACTTGCCTTGGGAACCTCTGCCCGTTTGCATAGCTAATTCTGCCTTTTTATTTTTGCCTTGTATTCATTTATGGAGTGTTTTAAATTTTTGTAATTGTGAATCGGAATAAACCGTCATTTTTGTTTGTTGCATATTTTTTTTATTTCAATTTAGTTTTAAACTTCTTAGATCAGAAAAAGGCAAATTGGGTATTCAAGAAAAACCATTAAAAAAAAATATACCTACCGTCAGAATAAAACTACCGCGGGTACTTCAGTAAGTAAATGTGGTAAGGTGTACGTTGATATCTGGTGAGTACGTTCCGATTTGTTTACGTTGCTTTATAACTAACTATGTAGATCACAGCTTGTTAAGTGTTTTATTTCCGTGTACCTACACAACAAAAGTTAATTGATAGTTAATCTCTTTCAATTGTTTTGTTCAAAGTTAACTATTAAAGTATAAATATGCCAGTTGTAAGAGTAGAAGTTGCTCCAAGTTCTAGTATTCGTAATACGAGATCTAGTAAACATAACTCGCGTTCTAGGCAAGGTAGAAAACGTCGTAGGTCTTCTAATGATGTCTTAACTGAACAGATGCAACAAATATTGAATCGGCTTTCATCATTGGAAGAGCGGCGCTATACGTCTCCGCCGCTGCAACCGTGTGAGGCAATTGCTGGCGCATCCCCGAAGACGCCACCGCGACCACAGAGGCAAGCAGCAGAGCTTCGTGGGTCAGCGGCTCCTTCGTCGCCAGGCCCTTCCGTGAGCGCTACAGCTGACTGCGATACTGGGGCGACGGATCGAATAGTCGAAGCTATTCGGTCAATCAACACGATGGTCGAGCGGCATTGTCGAACATTATTGAACATGGTTCGCATAGAATGCAATCACCGGCAAAACGATTGGTCAGATGTTATGTGGCGACTGCAGTTGGTTTTGAACATAACAAAATGAAAAACCACCAAATTTTCTCCCTTGAACGTTCTAGTAGGTATCGAGGCGGCTACACCGCTCATTCGACACCTGATCAGAGATGTTGCTCTGAAGGACTCTCATTCAAACCGCGAAGCGTTGCGAGAGATGCAGAGACAAAGAGCTTCTGAGCGTTTGAAGGCTAATCAACAGCAGCAAGACGCAACCGTTAACGCTGACCGCAAAACTCTACGGGTATTTAAAATTAATTCTTTTGTCTTTGTTAAAAAACAGGCACAAATCACTGACAAGCTCGACTCGGGTATGCGCGGGCTATACCGTGTGGTCAAGGCGCTTCCCCAAGGTCGTTACAAGCTGCAACTACTGGCGGGCTCTTATGGAAAAGCGACCCAGGCTGCGGCAGAGTTCATGGTGCCGTGGCGAGGGGAATGGACTCCTGACACGTGTGCAACTTTTTTTGAAGGTATTTGAGCTAGGCTCGCTGATAAGCTAACGTCGTGCCTATGTCATGCGAGTGTAGGAACCATGTGGTATGCTAACGTCGTGCCTATGCCATGTGGGGGATGTGAGAAATACGCTAACGTCGTGCCTATGTTTCTTACGATTGTTTTGTGTGAATATGGTATGCTAACGTCGTGCCTATGCCATGTGGGGATGTGAGAAATACGCTAACGTCGTGCCTATGTTTCTTACGATTGTTTTGTGTGAATATGGTATGCTAACGTCGTGCCTATGCCATGTGGGGATGTGAGAAATACGCTAACGTCGTGCCTATGTTTCTTACGATTGTTTTGTGTGAATATGGTATGCTAACGTCGTGCCTATGCTATGTGGGGATGTGAGAAATACGCTAACGTCGTGCCTATGTTCCTTATGATTGTTTTGTATGAATATGGTATGCTAACGTCGTGCCTTTGCCATGTGGGGATGTTTGTTTTGTATGAATATGGTATGCTAACGTCGTGCCTATGCCATGTGGGGGATGTGAGAAATATGCTAACGTCGTGCCTATGTTTCTTACGGCTATTTTGTGTGAATGTGGTATGCTAACATGTCGTGCCTATGTATGTCATACGGGGATGTGAGAAACGCGCAAATGCAATGTGTCTCTGTCTAGCAGTGATAATGCATTTGAGGTGTCTGCAGCGACTCATTTGCATTATTACAACGAATGTGATTTCTGGAACTTAAGCGTCATTTTTAAGAATGAAAAAATTAATTAATTGTTTCTGCTGTTCTCAGGTATAACTGACTGTAACGATGACGATTATGGAGTCCACGCCTGAGCAGGCTGTCGACAACGTGTCTTCTGATGTGATGGTGCCAGAACCTGTACCAAGCACTTCCAATGCAACACTGCTACAAAACCAGGAGCACGAGGACGTTCTCCAGTCAGGAGAGGCCGTGTTAGCTGAAAAGTGATGTCACAGCTGCCAAAAGGAGGGGACCACCCTCTCCACCGCCACGCGCCTATATAAGCCGCTGCGCGCTCATTTCAACCCCTTTTTCTCGTGGAGTCGACTTGCCTTGGGAACCTCTGCCCGTTTACATAGCCAATTCTGCCTTTTTATTTTTGCCTTGTAGTCATTTATGGAGTGTTTTAAATTTTTGTAATTGTGAATCGGAATAAACCGTCATTTTTGTTTGTTGCATTTTTTTTTTATTTCATATTAGTTTTAAACTTCTTAGACTAGATATATGTTTAACATTTGTATGTGGATTAATTGTGTTGAGTTAGTGAAAACTAACTCAACACAATTTCATTTCTTCATTCATTCAATCAACTAACTTAATTTGCATTTTATGAAAGTTTATTTAGAACACTCAATCCTCTTATAGTGCAGAACGAGAGTTCCCAAATTCTGCAATTTTAGTTTAATAAATTCTTAACGTTCTTATCTGTTTTACGTGTGTAACACAGAGTCAATTGTGAAACCTGGGCGTAAAACATAATAGATAAGGAGAAAATCGAAAAAATCCAATATTTTCAATGTCCCGTATGAGTGTTCCATATTTTTGCGTTTATATACTTAACCCGAACTTGTAAACAAATGAAAGCTACATCAGAAATTGAGAAAACGTTAACATTAAAGTTTAAGACGTTTTACATTTTGGAGAGTGTTTCGAGAGAAAATCGTGAATACGTTTCACATAAGAAGTTCCTTCACCATAATGTTGGCAATAAGGAAAAATAGTGTTGCTATATTTTTAGCAAGGAAATTACTTAATATTAGGGAGATTAATTATTATTTCGTTACTTTTAACAATTACATTATAATTTTCTTTTCTTTTTTCTTTTGGAAACTGTTAAAACGGTTTTTGAATAAAGTATTCAACGCTGGGCTTCATTTCGATTGTCCTGCAATTGTTTCAAATACCGCAAACGCTACACCATAATATCGTACCTCTCAATTAACAACTTCCTTTTAGGCCTGTTTTTGTTAAATAAAATCCCATTCCTCTCATAATTCTTTTAAAGTGATGCAACTACCGTTAAAATCATTTTCGTTTCCCATTTCGTGCAGCGATTTAGCTCGAGTAGGCAACTCTTTTCTGTTTTTCCTTTCTTTTTTCTGTAGACAGCCAGGGGAGCCAACATTACGGCTAAGGAACTTAATAAAGTCCATTTCACGAAAGAAGTCCCGAGGACAATTGTGGAACTAAATTTGACAGATGGGGAGATCGGCCATGTTGTCATTTGTCGATGTTATCAAGGTTCATTTATTGTGGTAAATATTTTATGAGTGTATTATTGGATTAGTGCGTTATAAGGTTTATTTACGATGCCAAAAGATGTAAAAAGTGCAGGTCGAGAAATGATATTAAAGGAGTTCTGTGAAGCGGAACACAAGAATCGCGGTGTTTTAATACCAATAAGCAATGTTCGCAAAAGAGTCGCCGCCATGACAGGTAAATTTTGGGGCTGCCATATACAGATTTTTTCCCGATTGATTTACAGATTGGAATTAAGTTTTTTGTTTTTTTAATGCACGATTTTTATTAAGGAAAATTTGAAAAGGAATTAACACAACACAACAAAAATTTCTAAAGTTATATTCAACAATAATGTAATTAAATACGAAAACAATCTTTGTTTGAATTTTTTTTTTTTATTGTTCATTTTATTGCAGGTGTTTCAGAGAAAACTGTAACGAGAGTAACAAAGGAAGGCGCAACAGCGGCGAGTACTTCTAAAGTTATCGTCACCCGAGGGAAGAGTCGCCCGCATCCTAAAAAGTTCGACTTGGATGGATTTGATTTGTGCGCTATACGGCAAAAAATTCACAGTTTTTATGTTGTGAAGAAGGAATTACCTACATCGACTAATTACGTGCAGCTTTAAGAGAAGACATAAATTATCAAGGAAGCATCACAACATTGCACCGCATATTGCATAGCATCGGTTTCAAGTATAAGCGATGCCAATCGAAACGTAAACTACTAATGGAACGTTATGATATTACTGCATGGCGTTCAAGATATTTGGAGAGAATCCGAAGAAATCGCAATGTGGTGAAAAAACCTGTAGTATATTTAGACGAGACCTATATACACAACACTTATCAGGCCAAAAGTTGCTGGCAAATTGAGGAGGAGCCTGGGATGTTCGTGTCAGAGTCATCAGGGAGTCGTTGGATAATTGCACATGTGGGAACTGAAAATGGTTTTGTTAATGGTGCATTGTTAATGTTTAAATCCCAATCCAAATCCTCAGATTACCACGATGACATGAACTCAACTAATTTTTTGAAATGGATGAGTGAAAAAGTCATTCCTAACCTACCTGAAAGGTCACTTGTGGTAATGGACAACGCTCCGTACCACTGCATTCAAATAGATAAAGCAGCTACAATGTCAAGTATTAAACGTGATATGCAGGAATGGCTGCGAGAAAAGGGAGTATATTTTGAAGATACTTGGACAAAAGCTGTATTATTTGAATTAATTAAACAAAACAAAGGTCCACCTACATATGCCATGGAGGCATTGTTAAAATTTCACAATCATGAATTGCTAAGATTGCCGCCTTACCACTGCGATCTCAATCCGATCGAAAAATGTGGAGCCTTGTAAAGAGACGGGTAGCGGATAAAAACGTGGGCCAAAATCCAAAAGAAATTGTACGCCTAACAGAAGAGGCTTTTGAGACTGTTACAGCGGAAGATTGGGCAGTTCAATGTAAACATGTACAGCATTTGGAGAAAGAATATTTAAAAAATGATGGTCTTATGGATGAAGCAATGGATCGATTTATTATATCTACGGCTAGTGATAGTGAAACAGAATCTGATTCTGTTTCTATTCACTCTTCTGACAGTGATCATAGTATGACCGATCATAATTATCCAATAAAAATTTGAATAAAAGTTTTAAATGTTATTTTATTTTTCTAATTTAAAGTTGGTCGAACATCTTCATTTTATATTTTAGAAATTACAGGAAGATTTATTTTTCACTAGTCTGACCTTAGCAGTATGGACACCAAATGGTACCTATTATATTAAAAATACATTCTATTAAAAACATTTTTTTTTTTCTTATCTAACTATTCGAGTAGATACCTAGTTAATAAAATGAAAGTAAATGAACTATAAATTATTTCCCCTGATTTCCCCATATTTAACCGTGGCAACATTATGTCGCGCGAATACAGCGCTGCGTCTGCGGGTTTCTTTCGTAAAATGGACTCTAACAGCCTGTTTCTTCATCTAAAGTAACAGCCAAAGTAACGTCATAAAGTAAAAGTAACGGTAAAATTCGTTTCTTCACAATTTTAACTGTTGGTTTAACTGTTACTTTTGCCTTTAACTTTTACTACTCATTATGGGGCTGTTAAAGCTAAAGTCACTGTCATTTTGACAAAGTTGTACGTTATTTAGGTTTCACTAATATGTTATCACGAAATTCGTCAAGTGAAAGTTCAAGTTCATCAGACGATGAACTTATCGTTAGTTATTTAACGCGTAGACGTAAAAAGTTTAATGTTCGCAAAGATCATTTCGTATGGGACGACGCTGATTTTCTGTTGGAAACAGTTACATACCTCAGCCTGTTGTTTCAAAATAAACTGACGCCAACCACAGAAAAGTAAGTTTATTTTCAGTTTGTATTTAATACGACTACGTTAAATTAACTAATGCACAGTACCTGTTTTTACTGTTCCGTGTACAGTACGGCCGTTTTATTTTGGCGAGTGTAAAGTTAGGCTCTGTGAACTTTAGCAGCTTGTGTACCTACTCGTATAAAAATAATGGTTTAAAAAAAATAAATACCAATAACAGTTGTAAAAATAAATGCCAACAGCAATAACAACAACTAATAGCATTTATTTTTTTAAATCATTTACCTATGTTATTATTTATCAATTCAATTCTAAAAACATTCGTTCGTTGGCATTCGTATAAACAAAATCAAATGACATTCGACGTTTTGACACTACTTGACAGTAGATATTGCGATGTTGTCATGCGTAAAAAACGCACCCCACGTTTTTTTGGGGTAATTATGCCGTTTGTGTTATGGTAACTCTATTGACTTTTAGTTTAGCTGTTACTTGAATGAAGAAACACATTTGCTATAATATCAGTAATAGTCAAGTAAAAGTTAATACTGTTATCTGTATGTGTTATCTTTAGAGAAAGATTGACTAAGAAAGTTATTTAGTGTACCTACGGGGTTTGTTATCAGGTTATTTAAATAAAACGACCAAAACGTGTACCACACCCTTTGTTCTTTTGCTTTGATAGCATACACATAATGCAAGTATACAATAACTATACCAGTACAATAACAGTAGGAATAAATAAATTATATACTAGCACTTACTGAGTTGTTGCTTGCTCCGAAAACCGATACGGAAAGAGGGACATGACAGCGCGCCGTTCCCTTTTATAAACTCTTGTAATTGTCAAGAGCACCGCGCTGTCAAGTCGCAATCCGTTCGAGTTGTCAGTGCAAAAAATACATTTAATGTTGCTAATACAGAAAATAATCATAGTGCATGAACATTATCATAAGAATCGCTAACAGTCGGCCATCCATTATATAACAAATACGACCTCGTATGCAAGAAAGTAAATAAATAAGAAATTGGCTTTATACACAAAATAATAAGCGAAGAAAGAATATAATATTACATTTAACCTATTATCTACAGGTACTTAGACAGATATCTATTACAGAAGTGAATAGAGATTTAGATTATTCATACAATGTTCGTTAGAAAACAAAACTAAACAATTGCCAATCTACCAATTACGATCTATTAAATAACATGTATATTTTAATGGGGCGCTTACAAATAGACATTAATATTAAGATAACAGTAACAAATAAAGCTTAAGATTATTTGTACATTGGTTGATATATTTAGTAACAAAATTCAACTTATACTTATCAACTGTACACGGGTTGTTAGATA
Source organism: Mythimna albipuncta (assembly GCA_929112965.1). Taxonomy (NCBI): domain Eukaryota; kingdom Metazoa; phylum Arthropoda; class Insecta; order Lepidoptera; family Noctuidae; genus Mythimna; species Mythimna albipuncta. The sequence goes on along the minus strand of OV815959.1, from coordinate 19,894,355 downwards.
CAGAATCAAAACTGAACAATTTTCAATCAACTAATTATAATCACCAAACATCTATAATATAACACGACTTAAAATATTACATAAATAGTAATGGCACCTGGAAAAGAAACATTATCATATTGAAACGAATGTAGCAATATTAAAACCTTAGATCAGTCGTGGATCGCTGGTTATATCTGGGAACAAAACTTTATTAACTGTACACAAATTGTTACACGTAGCAACAAAACTGAAGTATTGTCATTCTGTCAATTACGATTTTTCTAACAACATGTCTCTTAAAAATATGAGCACCTGAGAAAGAAATGACGTTAATATTATATTAGGTACCTTAGACATTTTTACCCATAGCTAAACATTGGTATTAAAATGAATGTAGCAAATAAAACAGCAGCAGCAGTACATTGATACAAAACAAAAAAAAACTAAACAATTGTCAATCTGCCAATTATGATTTGTTTAACATGTTTCATAAAATCTAAACAATGGCACCTGAAAGTGCAGATGTATCAGTGACAGCTCATTCTTACAAATCGTTATCTTATTTATTATACAATCTTTCAAAAACAGGCCCCTCAAATGTCCTGTCTCTAATCAAAAACATACAGGCCCCTCAAATGTCCTATCTCTAATCAAAACATACAGGCCCCTCAAATGTCCTGTCTCTAATCAAAAACATACAGGCCCCTCAAATGTCCTGTCTCTAATCAAAAACATACAGGCCCCTCAAATGTCCTGTCTCTAATTAAAACATACAGGCCCCTCAAATGTCCTGTCTCTAATTAAAAGCATACAGGCACCTCAATTGTCCTGTCTCTAATTAAAAACATACAGGCCCCTCAATTATCCTGTCTCTAATAAAAAACATACAGGCCCCTCAAATGTCCTGTCTCTAATTAAAAGCATACAGGCCCCTCAATTGTCCTGTCTAATTAAAAACATACAGGCCCCTCAATTGTCCTGTCTCTAATAAAAAACAAACAGGTCCCTCAAATGTCCTGTCTGTAATGAAAAATAAACATTAGTAACACACAGGCCCTTAAAATGTCCTGTCTCTAAATAAAAAACAAACAGGCTCCTCAAATGTCCTGCCTGCAATGAAAAATAAACATTAGTAACACACAGGCCTTTAACATGTCCTGTCTCTAATAAAACAAACAGGCTCCTCAAATGTCCTGCCTGCAATGAAAAATAAACATTAGTAACACACAGGCCCTTAACATGTCCTGTCTCTGATAAAAACAAACAGGCTCATCAAATGTCCTGCCTGCAATGAAAAATAAACATTAGGAACATACAGGCCCCTAAAGTGTCCTGTCTCTAATAAAAAACAAACAGGCTCCTCAAATGTCTTGTCTGCAATGAAATTAAACATTAGTTAGACACAGGCCCCTAAAGTGTCCTGTATCTAAAGTAAACAGACAGGTTCCTCAAATGTCCTGCTGTAAATAGAAACAAACATTAGTAAATAAACAATTGCCTACTAAAGCCAATATGTTCCTGGTTTATCCTGAACAGGCTCCTTAATTGTCCTGAGCAGGCGATCAATTATTCTGTACAATTTTCGGTCAATACCCGGCCACTCAGGTTAGGTACATGATAAGTTTCAAGCGAGTGTCACAAACAATGACATCAATGGTTACTTTTCACCTATGGTTATGACATCAAAATTGAAATTCGTTCAATGACTGACCAACAATGACTTATAATCACTGCCCCGACTAAAACGTAAGGGTACATATTATTTAACTTACTCTTTCGGCTCGTAATTACTTTTTATTGTAACTCCAAACGATACAATAAATAATCAAATTACATGATCACGAACTATGAAGTAGCTTCGTCTCCATTTTATTTTATTCATTAAAAATTACCAACTATGAACTATGCCGTAAATACCACCACTTCTAAAATATTCAAGGCAAATACAGTAGAGACTGGTTTCTCTTAACACAAGAATAGGTTACTCGTCAATCACTTATTTCATTAACATATTTTTAGATGTGGGAAGTTATGTACACTTTTCTAAAAATACCCTTTGGTAATCAAAATATTCATGGACATACTGTATTAAATATATATTTTAATGACCTTATCATTCATGAAATAGTTTGATAGTAACGAATGCTAAATCATCTTTCCATATCCCTAGTGAACAAGTTCTTGATATATATTTATCCACAATAACTCCTAATCACCCCTCATAATAAGTAATGTTTTAAAAAAGCAATGCCTACAAAGGCTTACCAACTTTAGCAACACTGTGCTGCACCTGTGCGTTTGGTTTTCCATGAAAATACCAACTTCCTATAATTCGACCAATACTTTTATTATGCAACGATAGCTTGAAGATCCAGAATTCAATAATATATTCTACAAATTTTACACAACGCCATCTAGTCCCAAACCAAGTAGAGCTAGTGGTATAGGTACTAGACAGCTGATAAATAATTTGACAGTGCTCTCTGAAAGTCATTAAATAGAATTTACATTACATTTCTTACATATTCTGCAGGACTAAAGCCCAAATCAGACCATTGATTCTTAGCAATCGTGTCCTCAGATGCCTCTGCACGAATTGCAACCTCATTCGAATATTTACCTACCTATTGAAAATTAATTCCAAAAGTAATAATTATTCAAAGCCAGTCCCATTCATTTGGTCTTATAAAGTTCAGAAGCTGTAACAGTTATGGAATTTCAAACTAAGCCCAAAAACAAGTATTCAAGTTGGGTAAAATGCATGAAATGTTTGTTTGACAGATATTTGCATCCGAATCATTGAAATGCTCCGAAACAGTGATATGCATCATTTAGAACATCGGCTCAGAAGATAGAAACGGAACACCCGAAACATCGGTTTACAAGAAACAAACGGAACATTTGAAGCATCGACAAGTCACAAACGTATGAATCGTGATCTGTCAATTTGCGTCACACTAAGTTTTGTTTAACTTTGATTTGAGAACAATTCAAAGCAGATGTTTCCAGTTCAGGTCGCTAATTATATTAAGTACACTATTTACGTTTTAATTCGAATTTCATAGAGGCTGCCACCCAAAGTTTGTGTTTCAGTGTTCCAAACGATGCCTTTAAAACTTCACTGATGTTCAATCCTTCGGAACACCAAAACGCCTCGGAACAGTGAGTCGGCTCAGCAAAGAGCTACATACGCCTACAGTAATATGACACTGTGTTATGTCACCGCTTGTAGGCGAGATGAAAACCTAGCCTTAAGGCTAGGTTTTCATCTCAAAGACTCAAACTTTATCAGACTTGTAGGCACAACTTTTCACCAGTGTAGGTATATTTAAAAATAAAAAATAAATTGTGTGTGTCAATTCCCTTGAAAGTACACATAGTGTGTATTTTTAAACCAAGAGCAAATACAAATTTTAAACTAGTTCCCTAGTTGGACTAGAACTAAAATAATGGGATTCAGCTAATCCTTGGTACCCACATCACTTCAAAAAATATAAAATAACATTTAATCAACAGCAAAGATACATTAGGGTAATATTTGGACTCGACAGTTTCGACAGTTGCCAACCATATTTTGATAAATATGTTTTTATTCTACCTTGCTTATTTAACCATCAGTACTATTTATTATTTGTTTCAACTAGAGCCAATACAGCGTTGATGCTTATAAGTACTATATGCAAGGCACGTATAATAGTAAACAAAATTGGTTCCTACTGAAACTTTCTACACATTCTTTAGTGTACTCAAAGTATTAGTTCATTTGGATAGTGATTATATTGATTTCGTTGATTTCCTCTTGTGTAATTTTTCGAAAACTATTTCAATTATTTCAATATATTAAACTATGTATTTGGCAACTACTTGTGTTCAAATGGATAATATGTAATTTTATATTCTTCACATTTGTTACCCATGGCAAATCATATAGGCGATCACCTAAACAATGTTTTACACATTTCCAATTTGTACTAAAATAAGTTGATGTAGATAACTTTATATATTAAAATTGTGTACAACCTGGTATTGACATATTACTTAGGCCCTGCCCCAACACAACTAGTCGACTATATCGAATGATTTACCACACATAAATTGTTCGCCGGGTCAGCTGGCTCACTATGTTTACTCAGTACCTACCTACTTCTTCCAATGCTCTTTTTAATTAAAAGCCGTTTCGCGGAAACAAGATAAATGTTCATCTATAAACATTTCCACATCCAGAATTTTGCCAGCAAAGCGATTTATACTCTGGCGATGAAATAAAATATTATTATTAGGCTTACTATATACTACTGATTCGCCATTTAACCTGGTTTCAGTTAAATTGACAATGATAGAAGACATGTAAAATCACTTTAAACAGTAAACCCATATTGTGTATGGGTTTCACCAGTTCCTGCATATGCGAAATGTAACGAATCAATGTACTAAATTTCACAACTATCATGTAAAATCACAAAGTCATAAGCTTGTTATGGTTCCTGGTTGTCTGCTAGAATTGCATGGTCACCGGACCATCGTGGTGACTAAGGGGCTATTTTGCTCCCGCACCCAGCTGTGTGCTGATAGGCTAACGCCCACTATGTTCTGCCGTGACCTTTGTTGTACTTAGGGTCGGTGGTGTCCAACTTGTGAACTTTTAAAATATTTTTGGGAAGAAATAACGTAAAACATGTTGGAATCGATTCCGTTACCAACTCTGAACTATTATAATATGCAACGCTAAGACAACCTCCAGAGAATACCCCTTTCGCAACCAAAAGTTCCCAAGCGCCATGAATGTATTGGCTCCTACGTGTTTCGCTCAACACAGCGTAATTTGTTTATCTATTTATTTATTATAATGATCAAGGTGTACAATATACAGTATACATCACACCTGAATCGACTGAAGCTAGTGCTCGGCACGCCCAATCTAGCGAGTAGCACTTACATAAAATATAATATGCTAGCACCGATTTTCTGGCGCAGTGGCTCGGTATGTACCAAATAATAATTTACAAGGGATGCGAAAAATGGACAATCAGATAATCTACTCAAAGTACATGAAACTTACTGTTACTTACTCATTATTTATAATAAAATAATAATAATGATCTCTGCCGTTGAAAGTACTCTGTGGTTGAAATATAAATCTAAACATTTTGGCACAACGTATGATTTTCTAGTAATGGAAAAATAATACTAGTTATTGTGAGATACACACAGAAAATCTAAAAACCCAAATGGCTATAGTATAGCGAGAATAAGCTGAGCGAGCGCAGCACTATGAAATCACGGTTATTGAATGAGGAAAGATCGTCGCACGCTCACTTTAAAATTATATACATATATTAAGGTTTTAGAAGTCAATCTCTGAAAACACCGGTCCGATTGCCTCCCCTTTTTATTGTTTCCACAGAAACCCGCTTCAATCCCGAGCGATACAGGCCACATCCTATGCACGCGGGCGAAACCGCGGGCAAAAGCTAGCAGGCAATAAATGTCCTGCTATCTGTCAAGAGGCAATCCATATAATATTAATTTGCCCAATTTTAATTTCAGTTAGTGTCAATAACATAGGCTGTTCCTTTTAGTCTCATTTAGATTATTTCCAAATAAAAGTATCACTGGTCTGCTCATTAACTTAATAAGTAAACTCAGAATGCAGGTTCTGGGTAACTCCTAATTTGATAGATTTGTTTGCTACGGTTACTCAACAATGACCTAAAACCTGTCCATAATCCACCTGAACACAGCTCGAGTTATCCTCTAACAACTCCAGGGTACAGCCCAGACTAGGCACGTGTGATGTGGCAGTACCTCCAGGGTGTAGCCCTGGCAAGGCACGTGTGGTGTGGTGGTACCTCCAGAGTGTAACCCTGGCGAGGCACGTGTGGTGTGGTGGTACCTCCAGAGTATAGCCCTGGCGAGGCAAGTGTGGCGTGGCAGTACCTCCAGGGTGTAGCCCTGGCAAGGTACGTGTGGTGTGGTGGTACCTCCAGGGTGTAGCCCTGGCAAGGTACGTGTGGTGTGGTAGTACCACCAGAGTGTCAGAAGAAACTCATATTGAATAAGCTGAGTACACCTTTTCAAACTACACATCACTTTGCTCGCTTAGATAAAATAGTATAGTCATTATCCCAAAAAAAAATGTATCGGTGCCTACATAGGTTACGTAGGTACTTTCAAAGCAAAAGTAGAAGATGCAAAGTTAGGGAAAAAAATCACTTGTGGGCGGGATAAACGAATGCATTTAAATAAACGACTCGTTTATCCCACTTCTGAATTGTTATCTGTATGTGTTATCTTTAGAGAAAGATTGACTAAGAAAGTTATTTAGTGTACCTACGGGGTTTGTTATCAGGTTATTTAAATAAAACGAACAAAACGTGGACCACACCCTTTGTACTTTTGCTTTGATAGCATACACATAATACAAGTATACAATAACTATACCAGTACAATAACAGTAGGAATAAATAAATTATATACTAGCACTTACGGAGTTGTTGCTTGCTCCGAAAACCGATACGGAAAGAGGGACATGACAGCGCGCCGTTCCCTTTTATAAACTCTTGTAATTGTCAAGAGCACCGCGCTGTCAAGTCGCAATCCGTTCGAGTTGTCAGTGCAAAAAATACATTTAATGTTGCTAATACAGAAAATAATCATAGTGTATGAACATTATCATAAGAATCGCTAACAATACTTTTACTGATAGTTTTAGTTGTTGATGAAGAAACTGGGTGTAAGTGAAACGCACTGTAGGGTGTCAATGACAATGTAAAGTTGTAATGTCAAACTTTCAGACAGAAAAATGGCATTCATATGAATTATAGAGCCTGCGACTAACTAACTTCTGCCAGCGGCTTCGCCCGCATGAAAGTAGGTTTCTCTATACAAATTTTGAACCCCCTTAAAGGGATGAATTATGGGGAATCCTCTCTCAGTATACACACATACTTACGTCATAAAAGGAAACCTATGTCTACACGCTCTTAGTCCCAGTAGTTTTGGCAATGCGTTGATATGTCAGTCAGTCAGTTTCTCCTTTTATTTACCTACTAGCTGTGCCCCGCGGTTTCACCCGCGTTTTTCTCGTTTCCGTGGAAATACCGAGATAAAATATTGCCTATAATTGCCTCCCTCAATAAATGGACTATTGAATATTTAAACAGTTTTCATATCAGATCAGTATTTCCCAAGATTAACGCGTTCATAAATATAATATACTCTTCAAAGATCTTATACTTACAATCATCAACAAATATATTTCGAAAAAGATTATTACAGGATTTTATGTTGATAAAAAACTCTATGGCCCATAACTCATTAATAGGTACCAACTCTTAACATCTTACACACGTGATAACTTTTAAACGAAATATCCGATTGAGATGAAACAAAAAGTATTTTACTTCTACATAAATACTCTTGATAACATAATGCTTAATTTCGATAAAGATTAATATTACGATACATACTTAACGTAGTTTTTTTTAAGACGATTTAATAATTATTTTGAACACAAAATCGGTTATTGTGATTAAACCATGATAGCTAGATATATGTTCTCGCGGACTTTTTTGTAGGTCTTAATGGGATCTACAAACCCGTAGTACATCATTTTGTTCTACTGTCAATAGTTTTTGCAGCGCACGCAAAAATAGGTTTTCGATTTTACACCTTGTGTTACAAAATAGCAATTTTATTACGGATCCCTAATTGTGAAAACAAAAAAACATAGCCTATAGCCTTCCTCGATAAATGGACTACCCAACACTGAAAGAATCATTCAAATCGGACCAGTAGTTACAGAGATTAGCGCGTTCAAACAAACAAACAAACAAACAAACTCTTCCGCTTTATAATATTATATATTAAATATTAATTATTAATTATTAATTATTAAGTATAGATATAGATTTCATTGGCATGCATATATTATTTTAATAAGGTTTGTGATATATATGTCGATGACAAACGTGTAAAATATTAATTTGATGATTGGCACTTAGCCAGTAACTTCATTCGCGATAACGGTAAATGGATATGGTCAAAAAATTGGGAATCTTAGCAAAGTATTTCACGCCGGAACAGCTGCTCAACCTTTATCAAGCGCAAGTTAGATGATGTATGGAGTACTGCTCTAATATTTGGGATGGTTCTACTAAATACCAGCTTGACGCACTGGAATCGTTAGAGAATCAAGATTATCGGTAATAATGTACTTGTCGAATTATAACTCCAAATTCTTCGACGCCGAGTTGCTGGCCTGTCAGTTTTCTTTCGTTTATATTTCGGGGAGTGCGTGTTGAAATTGCATTATTTAATAGTCCATCAAGTCTGTTCCATCATCAAGGAGTGAAATTCCCTGTCAGATTATATTTCTCATTAGCTAAAACTTATAGGTCTTGTAAGTCAAAAGTGAATAGGTTACTTCCAGACAAGCGTTTTCCATTGTCGACCACATCATCATTTACTGTCAGATGAGATAGTGGCCAAACGTGAGCTTGACAATAATAAAAAACAGAACCAAGGAATAAGGCGATTTTAAAGATGCTCCATATAATCTTTAAAACTCCCTAGATTTGAGAAGAAAATTGGTCATGTGTTTTGTGACTGCGCAGGCGTTATTGATACCTACATGCATACAAAGCCTAGGATCCCTAATTCAAAAGAGGTGGGCTGGAAGGGATAAGCTTGTTAAAAGATTGCCGCCATGGCTCACACATAATGGTCCACATAGGATTGAATGCAGAAACCGACTCCGATAGATAAAGAGAAAAAAAAATTGTTCTACTGGGTGAAGTTCTGAAAACTTAATAATGACAGCATTTACTACTTTTAAGGTTATTATTATTTATGCTAAGTTTCAAGTATATTGGTATACGGAATGAAAATTCACACACAAAAGAAATTTCCCTTTATAACCTCTCAAAGGTTGAATTTCCGCTCCAATGCCCTAGCTTAAAATACAGTTGCGCTTAACAGGAATCAAACTATGAATATACAGCAAATAGTTAAGGCGTGATGAGGATAGAAGAAAAACATGTCCCACTAAATGAAGACACCCTACACGATTTTCTCCCTTAGAAATATAATAATGTCGATTATTGTTGAAATGAAACAGTCTCCAAAATATAAAACGTCTTAAACTTTAGTGATAACATTTTCTCAATTTTTGATGTGGCTTTTCATTTGTATACAAGTTCGGGTTAAGTAAATAAACGCAAAAATATGGAACACTCATACGGGACATTGAAAAGATTGGATTATTTCGATTTTCTCCTTATCTATTATGTTTTACGCCCAGGTTTTGGTTTCACAATTGACTCGGTGTTACACACGTAAAACAGATTAAGAATATTAAGAATTTGTTAAGCCAAAATTGCAGAATTTGGGAACACTCGTTCTGTACCATTGAGTTTTGAGAGGATTGAGTGTTCTAAATAAACCTTCATAAAATGCAAATTAAACGTTAAAATCAATTTTTCACTACTCATACTCTGAAAGTAGGTCTCAAGTTGCCTGAGGAGCGTGCTGAAAGTGATACTTTTCATCCCTAGGGAGTTTTACTTTACAACTGACAGCTGTCAAATTATAAAAAAAAACTAGTTCTATCTTCACATTTCTATTGAACCATGTTCCAATTTTCCATACAGCCAGTCAATTACAGCACGATATAAAATTGAAATAACTTAAAGACAAGTATTAATTAAATAATGTTATTGATTTATTTGTTCAACTATTTCTTTAAAATACTTTATTTTTAAAAGATTACAATTAATTTAAAATTTTTCATTAATGAGGCTGAATAGCTGGCCGGCCGCAGAAAAAAAAAAACAAAACAAAATGGCGGGAAAATGGCAATAAGTCGTTGGTTTTTTCGAGTTTTGTTTACGTTTTCGTACAACAGAGATTTGTAATAACACGTTATGTTTATCAGATTAAAATTGTGATTTAACGCTTAATTTCATAAGAGAAGAGGCTAAAGCAGTAGTGGAATACCTTTTACCGCCTAAATCAGAAGAAAGATACCTACTTAAAATCATAGGTACGACGACTCAGGTTTTACAAACTTTTTATTTTATTTTTAGTTTCCTCGTATTCGTAATGAAAAGCACAGTGTTTACCTCGGGGTGAAAGTAACCCATTTAACCCCTCGAATTAGCGACCTCGCTTCGCTCGCCCGCCAACTCCTTCTCGGGACGAAATGAGTTACTTTCACCCCTAGTGTACCAATGTACTACAATTTTTTTGATTAGTTTTCACTAACTCAACACAATTAATCCACATACAACTGTTAAACATATATTTAGTATATTCCGAGAGACGTGAGTGTGGTATTGTCTCACCTGAGCAGCTAACCTTAGCGGATTGAGTGTTCCAACTTTCAGTTAATGGCCCACTACTTTTTACCCATCGACTTCACAATTCTTTTATTTTCACCATGAAGTTATCACAATTGTTTCCAAAATCTTTTCTTGACTTCGTTTAAACATAATGAACTTTTAACCCGTTGTATGTCCGGAACGCGGATACACGTAGGACACAATAACTTTATAATTGTGTCTCTAATTACGGCATACAAAAGGTTTAAAAAGAACACTAAATCCACACGCACACAAAGCAATACAATAAGACTACTTTCTAATTTAAGTTTTTTTGTGCTTTAACTCAGAGAAAAATTATATCTACATGTTAAGTTCCTCAGTACATTTCCGTGCAGTGGGACGTATCTTTATCACAACGGAAGTGATTATTGTTTGTTAATGTAGTGATATTTCTGTTCTTTTGTATAACTTAATTCTCTATAAATTACAATTTTTCTAGTTAAATTTTATAAATAATTGTTTTTATTTATTAATTAGGCTTTTCAACAATAAGTACGCTATAACATTAAAGTCAAACGCCTCATAACTTATAGAAAAGCACAGCATGCACTACATTATGCGCAGATAACATACATACTTAGGCACGCCACAATCATGGCGGTAAGTCCCCTCTTTTAGGCGTGGCTGGAAAGGCCTCACGGCGTCCTTACCTTCCGCATGACGCAGGTCCTCACCGGACATGGTTCGTTCGGGAGTTTCCTGCACCGGATTCATGCGGAAGTGACGCCCGGGTGTCGCCACTGTGCGGAACGCCCGGAGGACACGGTGGAGCACACAGTCGAGGTGTGCCCTGCTTGGGCGGAGCATCGCCGTGCCCTCGTGGGGGCGATCGGCGGCGGAGACCTCTCGCGCCGGGCCTTGGTTGAGGCCATGGTCCGGAGCGAGGAGGAGTGGCAGGCGGTCGCCGACTTCTGCGAAGCAGTAATGCTTGCAAAGGAGGAGGCCGAACGCATCAGGCAACGGCGTTATCGCCGCCGCCGCCGTCGCCGGGATTCTGATCCCGATTTCCGGCCAACGTAGACGCGGGCTTGCGGACAGTGAGCAATGGGTAGCTCGCTGTCCGGCCGTCCGGTAACTGTCCGGATCAAGCCCAAGTCGTCGACGGCGCGCACTGTTCCCGCGCGCCTCAAGGAGTTGTCAGCAACAGCAGGGACCCAGCCGGGTCGAAGCCTACTGGGGCCAGGGTTATCCGAAAGGGCGCTCGAGCCCCGGTATGAAGGCTAGAAGGAACGGGGTGGGTCTTTTAGTCAGTAAGAGTCTGACACTATCTCCCGCTCCGCCCAAGGGCGGGGGATGTCAATGCATGATTTTCCCACCATAAAAAAAAAAAAAAAACATACATACTAATTAAAACTATACATATATATACATTAATATATATATGTATATATATATATAAATATGTATCGGCACAATCACTATAGTTTGTGACTAAAATAATATGGTCCATAATCAAATTTCTCTAAAAATTAGAATAATTAGGTACTTTGAGTTTATTTCGATGTAAAATTAACGTTGGGCAGTAATTCACTATTTTTGTTATTCTAATTTAAATGTTTTAATACTTAACCTAAAACTTGAACACGTGCTCGTATGAGGGGCAAACATCTATACTCATTACTTATATATATATATATAATATTATAAAGCGGGAGAGTTTGTTTGTTTGTTTGTTTGTTTGAACGCGCTAATCTCTGGAACTACTGGTCCGATTTGAATGATTCTTTCAGTGTTGGATAGTCCATTTATCGAGGAAGGCTATAGGCTATGTTTGTCTTTTTTTTTAAATAAGGGATCCGTAATAAAATTGCTATTTTGTAACACAAGATGTAAAATCAAAAACCTATTTTTGCGTGCGCTGCAAAAACTATTGACTATAGAACAAAATGATGTACTATGGGTTTGTAGATCCCATTAAGACCTACAAAAAAGTCCGCGAGAACCTAGCTATCATGGTTTAATCACAATAACCGATTTTGTGTTCAAAATAATTATTAAATCGAAATTAAGCATTATGTTATCAAGAGTATTTATGTAGAAGTAAAATACTTTTTGTTTCATCTCAATCGGATATTTCGTTTAAAAGTTATCACGTGTGTAAGATGTTATGAGTTGGTACTGTGACGAGGGGAGACGCCAATGAAAGGCTTTATCTTTGATTTTACTAAATTATATTATTATATATAATTAAATTACATATTTTTTCATATTGACAATCTCCTGTCATATCCTAATCTATCTTCTTAATACATAAACCTTAAAATGTCCATCACAATAAAGTTTCTACATCAATTAATATGTGACCTTCGTGGTCGTCACATGAGCTACGCCCTTACGAATAGAAATGCTGAGGATGGCAAAGCACTTCCAATCCATAATGGCAAAGCATTTCTATTAAAAAAAAATACTTTTAAGGTTTAGGTATAACATGCTTAATCCTTCGAATTATATTTTACAAGCCAGTTCGTTGGTTATATAAAAAAAAAGCAACTCATGCGATCTCCTTTCGATATCACATGAGCTACGCCCCAATGAATAGAAATGTTGAGGCAACAAGCATTTATATTCTAAAAACTTTCGAAGGACTAAGCATGTTATACCTAAACCTTAAAAGTATTTTTTTTTCTGTTTTCTGTCTGGAGTTGCTCTCTCTCGGACACAGCTTGCAACTCCGCTTGTTTCCTTATCGGCTGTGCCCTTGCTCGTTTGGGTGGTTGGGTGCTGGTGGGCTTCTTTGGCTGGGGGCAGTTTGTGTACGATTATTCCAATTATAACGATGTCTAGGGCGAAAATTGTATCTGGGTGTATGGAACGTCTCCGCATCGCCCGCACTTTGTGGCGTGGCACATGATGTCGCCGGGCTGGATGGTCTCGGGGTTGATGGGGACCTTTGGTTTGTATTGGGGAGATGATCGAAACTAACACGTGGGGGTTGCAATGGTAAATTAATTGAATTATGTTGTGTTTCGCTAAAAATCTCCTCGATTTGTTGAAGCGTGGCTCGTAGCTCCGCTTTTGAGTTATATAATCGAGTTGCTAATTTCAATTTATAATTTGTGGTGATCCCTTTCAGAAAAATTTTAATAAAAATCTTATCGTCAGATATGCCCGCTTGTTGCCCGTAATCAGTCAGTCTATAAAAAAAAGCCACAACATCCTCTTTCTCGCTTTGACGAGCGTTATAGAATTTTTCTACATAATCCGTCCCCGACGGGAATTCGTTTTTTAAGCTATCACATAAATCTTTGAGTGATGTTTTTTCATTATAAATATATTTAAAATATGCTAGAGCCGGGCCATCTAAATATGCTCCCATAATTAATGCTAGGTCGTTTTCCGCCCATTTATTTATCGCTGCAATTCGGCGGAATTGCAAAAGAAAATCATCAAAGCTCGTGCCGACGCCCGAGAAAAGTATCATTTGTGCCATGTTGTATGTTTGTGTTTTATCCTATTTCACTTAGCTTTCACTCCAAAGCGCCTCCACCATGTGGCGCAGCTCAGCCATCGATAGGCACGTACTGGGATACTCTAGGAATGAAAAACTTTGTAGCGCGCACACTTATATTTTGTAACTTATTTCACCATTCACGAATACATGTTGTCTTTACAAAAATCTCTTCCGCACTTCGTTAGACCTGGCAGTCAACTTAAAATCGTCGATAAATTCCTCGAGGCAGACCTCGTCTATGCCTGAGAAGTACATCATCTCTTCTTTTATAAAATATTCAATAATATAAAAATTCACTCAGCTTTTAAATTTTCAGGCGTTGTCCTCGCCTGCTGTAGCTGCTGTTCTCACTTATTATGCTTTGCGAGAGGTTTATGGGACCTTACGGGTCGCAACAGTCGCCTTCCTCAACTATCGGGCTCTCGTAAACCTGGAAAAACAGTCAAGGCCTTACGGAGAATACCCGGCGGGCGCCGCCACCATATGTGACGAGGGGAGACGCCAATGAAAGGCTTTATCTTTGATTTTACTAAATTATATTATTATATATAATTAAATTCCATATTTTTTCATATTGACAATCTCCTGTCATATCCTAATCTATCTTCTTAATACATAAACCTTAAAAGGTCCATCACAATAAAGTTTCTACATCAATTAATATGTGACCTTCGTGGTCGTCACAGTACCTATTAATGAGTTATGGGCCATACGAGTTTTTTATCAACATAAAATCCTGTAATAATCTTTTTCGAAATATAATATTTGGTGATGATTGTAAGTATAAGATCTTTGAAGAGTATAATAAATACATTTATGGACGCGGTAATCTTGAGAAATACTGATCTGATATGAAAACTGCTTAAATATTCAATAGTCCATTTATTGAGGGAGGCAATTATAGGCAATATTTTATCTCGGTATTTCCACGGAAACGAGAAAAACGCGGGTGAAACCGCGGGGCACAGCTAGTTATAAATACGTCCACACTGTCGGTGCTCGGGCATTTTCGTTCGAGCCACTGGGCAGTACGAACCTCTCTGTGACGTCGTTACGCTGTTCGTTGAATAAACGAAGTTTTGGAACAACTCGTTTTCTTTTGAAGATCCAAATAATTTAAATTTAAAAAAACACGATTGCCTTGTCATAAAAATGAACTAAAAAGCAAAAAACAAGATGTTAGTTAAACAGAATAAATAAAAAATAAAAGCAGTCAGTCATTCACTCACTGACTAATCACGATGTTTCGAAAACTACTTGATCAACAAAACAAAAATTTTCATCGCCATCGGGGGACAATCTGTAGAATACTTTCAAAATATACACTTGATAGCAAAAAAATCGCACATGGCTTGTAATTTCGTTTAATACTGTTTTTTCTTAAATCTAAAGATATTGAGTACAATTTATTAAGCAAAATTGAAGCATACAAAGTTAACATTATGAAAACATAAAATTAAAATCATTGACCTTCACGTAACTCACAAAAACCAGCGGTATACCGAATTCCGCAAATTCATCCATTTGCATTTCAGTACTCGCACCTTCACCGGAAGCTACAAAAAGGGTGCTGTTTTGGAGTTTTAATCAGTTTCCGTTAACGTGATAATGTCTCTATTAGAAACAGATGGATTTACTGGAAAAATATGGATACCACGCCCGCAGAAGCCGTTCAAGTTATTGCCTTGCCCAAAGCAGGGCATAATCAAAATTAAGTCACTCGATAGCTAAATTTCAGCAGCTTACCTATTCGTCTGACATAATAGAGATTTTAAGAGACTCGTGGGTATATTCAGCGACCAGGATATGGCCGGTGGCGCATAGGATCAGGGCGTGATTATCGCTTTTCTGTAACAAGTACTTTGAGAAATCGGCCACTGAACACGATTGAACTAACACAAAAGCTTCAAGAAGTTCCCAATGTCAGTACAAATCAGAAGACGATTAGGAAAAGACTGAAGCAGGATGTGACTACACATCACTCAGTAAATGGAACCAAATTGACCACAGCTCATCGACAAGCCCGGCAATAATTTGCCACGAAACACTTAAATTGGATGTATACCTAATGGCAGGCTGTTGTGTTTTTTGATAAGTGCAGAATGACTTAGATGACCATGATGGATGCTATAGGATCTACAGAAGGTCATCAGGGCAATTTTAACAATGCTGCATAAGCGAACAAGTAGGTTTTGTAGGCGTATTGGGGTGGCATAATGTTGGACACTAAAACTGACATTGTATTCATCACCGGGCCATTACTAGCCTGATATCAAGAGGGTTGACGGCTTTATGATACATCAAAAAAATGCTCGAAGAATATGTGAAGCCACGTGTGTGGCTTATGGTAGATTTTTTTCCTTAATGCAGAACAACACCAGATTGCATGTCACTAGAACAGTTTGCGACTACATGTAAGACATTGGAATCATTGCGATAGAGAGGCCAGCTCGTATTTCTGGTCTTACTCCAATTGAGCATATCTGGAATGACCTTGAAAGAAGACTTAGAGCAAGAAGCCTGGCTCTCCACGCCTCCAAGAGCTTCAGTTTGTTATTGACTAGAAGTGGGACGTTATACCCTAAGATTTCATGATAAAATTAATACGGTTGATGAAAAATCGATTAACAGCTGTAAATAAGGCTAAAAGAGGGAATAAACTTTATTGACAAACAGGATGACCAAGAATTTTTAGTGTGACTCATTCTTTCTTAAGTGAAATTTGGTATTTTTTCTCATTTGTTGGATTTTGTGCTCTAAACCCTTTCAAGGATATTTTTTTACACTTTATTTCATATCATTAGAAAGGTAATTACATAGGCTTTCAATAACTGTACGACATGCTTTCAATAACTATTCAAATACAGGTCGCGCGGTGAATCAAGATCGCTCGGTGAAAGTAGTGGGGGCAATCGGCGCATGTGTACAATTGCGCACAGAAATTCTTAGTACGTTAGGATTTTACTTTTAATTTCTTATGTTTGAACCTTAGTAACATAACTTATAATAACACTATTATAGGCTTGTAATTTATCTTGTAAGTAGGTAAATTCAAAAAATTAAAAATCACAAAATAAAACTTAAATATAAAAAAAAATTATTTCGTTAGTTTCTTTCTTTAACGTAATAATTCACGTCGTAAACCATTTTTCTGGCTAGCCGTTTTAAAACTTTATTTTTAACCATTTTTTTTACGACTACGTTTTGCTATTACGATAACACAAGCTGTACGCAACAGTACCCAAGTACAACAGTATCCAATGAGAGGCGAGAACGCAACGCGGGAATTGAAGAGCGACTCTATCTACCAATGACGTGTCGCCGACGGCGCACACCCGCCCGTACGTCGCCAAATAGACCGTAGAATTGAATACTGCGCATGCCCCTTCCACTTTTGCCGAGCGATCTTGATTCATCGCGCGACCTGTACATGACAAAAAGTGCTTTAACAAAAAGAGTTATGATGTGCGATTTTTTTGCTCTCGAGTGTATAATAAAAAGTCCCCCGACTGCGATGAAAATTTCGTCAGCAATGCTGACGTCACACTTTTTAAAAACACTGCGGTGGTTCTTCCTCCGTCATATACACCCTTAAATTTTGATCGCTTTAATCCGGTGGAGGGTCGATCCGGTACATGAGACACTATCGATTTGTAAATAAAAAATTAAAAAATAAAGTGTCTTTTTTTCAAAACTGTATTAATTTACGCACGTACGAAATTAATTTCTTTAAGAATACGTCAGCTGAGCGAGTCCAATGACCCGTAGGTAGTAATCGGCGTAGCGTACAAAATATCTACAGATCAATGCACTCGCTTCGTTGAAGAAATTAATTTCATCCATGCGTAAATTAAAACGAGTTTTGAAAACAAGGTACTTTATTTTTTAATTTTATCTTTACAAATCGATAGTGTTTCATGTTCCGGATCGACTCTCCACGGGATTAAAACGATCAAAATTTAGCGGTGTATAATCCAAACAAATGTAAAAAGTTACATTCTTACAAATCACTATTTTTTAGTTATGTCTGAGGAAGCTGATATAATCAACCCTCAAATCTTGGGGGAAAACAAAAAGCCTGACTATCATATCAAGATATTGATGATTTCGTGTTATTAAGTGCTGGATTTAACCAGCACTTAATAACAAATAATGATTTATATTGAAATATAATATATATATATATATATATATATATATATATATATACACGTCATTTAGCTGACTATACATTGTGTTTTTCTGTGATATTTTATAATTGTTAGATATTATTTATAAGTGAATTATTCGTACTCGTTATTTAATGTGTGTGTTAATGAAACAAGAGGTTTATTTTCCATAATATTTTACAATTTAAAAATATGAACGATTATATATGATGACTCAATGAAAAAAATAATGTGGTTATAAATATAATTATGTGACTGATTGATTTGGTTATTTAAGATAAATATAATAAGCTAATTTTGTGTAATATTTTACAACTGTTTTTGTAAAAAAATATTAGTAATAGTTATTATTAGAAAGGCGGATTTACGTCTGCCTATCTAATAATTACGTACTTATCTCATAATAACTATGGCAGAAAAATCTTATTATTTAACTGTTACATTTTTTAACTGATTTTTTTTAGGTATTTTGTAATTTTTAAATTGAATCGTTTTTTTTTAAATTACATACTGGCTTAAATAAGAATTAAAGTTATAACAAAGTTGACTATTCATATTTCATTATTAAAGTAGACATTTGTTAAATAATTTTTAATTAATAATATTTTTTATTTTAGTAAATTTTATTTCAATAAAGGACTATACAAAGCATTTTTGCTGACCGTGCTGTAGATCCTTGAATTTATTTTAGTATTCGTTGAGTGGTACTAAAACGGATTAAAGCCACGCAATGGACACATTTTCTTTTTATTTTTTAACCGAATTTTTCAACTAAACTTCTATCTGCTACAAATCTACCCTTCGTCGCCGGCGGAGAGATCTTATCCTGCACAAATCCAACCAAATTTCTGGCGAAGCTGGAAACGAAAGTTATCTGGTAAAGATAAAATACATCCGATAATAGGAGCCTTAGTTCTTCCACCCGATTATACGTTTTGAATATTGAGATCGGATTAGGTACTAACGACACAATTGTCTTTAAATATAAGATAAGATACCAGAATTGATTTAATTTAAGCTCTTTCTCACTGTCATTGTATAAAATAAAATCAAACGCATACATTATATCACCAGACACTTCACTCCAAAAATTTTTAAAACGATTTATAAGAAACACCCTTCTCTTGGTATAGCATCGGCTTGGGTAAGGTCTTATATATTTTCTCAACCCATATAAACAATCATTATACTTATTTGCTTTAGGAGTAGTTAAACGTTCATCAAGGGTATCCATTATTACATCGTCTAATTTGTATTCTCTTCTTGTCTCTGACAAATTAAAAGAACCATCATTTGGTCCTAGTATTTCATTATACCATCTTTGTTCAATAATACACAAGTTATTCAACAATATCGCATTCATCGTTCGCTTAGACGTCTGCATCTGATGACACTGTGAATAATCCGAATTCTTGTAAATCAAGTTTAATTTATGATCGGTAGTCAAATAATAGTTTTGTGGAATTTTGTTTTCCGCGTTGACTTCCATCCAAAGTAGTAGTAGTATAGTCATACTAATAGTCCATGGAATCTCTTTCTTCTTCAAGAAAGATTTTGATATTACTCGGCCAAAGATAAAGTTCACTAGTAACACACATAATAATATGAGAATCATAATCTTATAGTATTTATAAGGTTTTCAGTTTTTTTAATCGGATTTAATACATGAATAGCTAGCAAGTCGAAATGCGTTAGAGGTTATGAATGAAATGGTCCTTCTTGAGCGTTTTTTATATCCATTAACGTGTATATTTTGATAACTATTTTAATAACAACGCATTGTTATAATATTCTTCCAATAGTAAGTAGTTGATTGATTTTTTTTATGCCATTCCACCTCTTATTTGTACAGGATGGGCTAAGAATTAGTTTAGTTGTTAATTTATATTCTATTCAAAAGTATGGAACTGGAGGATTTGTATAGGACTTAGGCTACCAACAAGTCCCGTGGAAAAGAGAAAAAAGTGTGTCTAGTGAACTAACATAATCACATAGGCTTACAGAGCATCATTTTCGTTTTAAACCTTTAAAAAGATATTTATTGCTTCTATCAGTTTGCAAAGCTTGAGTATAATATTATATAATAATGTAAAGGAGTAATTTCACAAGAAAACGTTTTACGTCCAAACCCTTTTAGCTTTCTTAACCCCCAATAAATCCGAGATTTTTTTTTATTAAATAAGTATCGCCAACATTGTTTTATAATGAACTAGCTTTTGCCCGCTTTTTCCTGCTCCACACTGTACCTTACTCTACTCTACTATACCCTAGTCTATCCTACTCTACCCTACTCTACCCTAATCTTCCCTACACTACCCTACTCTAGCCTACTCTACCCTACTCTACCCTACTCTACCCTACTCTACCCTACTCTACCCTACTCTACCCTACTCTACCCTACTCTACCCTACTCTACCCTACTCTACCCTACTCTACCCTACTCTACCCTACTCTACCCTACTCTACCCTACTCTACCCTACTCTACCCTACTCTACCCTACTCTACCCTATTTTGTCCTAATCTATTTTTTTTTTTCATAAACACCTTCTCCTCGTAATAACAAACACAACAAAAACAAAAATAGCCAAATTGGTCCAGCCATTCACACGATGAAATAGGGATTTATTTTTATATATCGACGGGTCTAAGACCTGGCCGCCCGCGCCGTGCCCGCCGGCCGCGGGTGCCGGTCGGGTGACGGGTAAAAGGCAAAAGGGGTCAAGCGCCACATTTCGCGATATCAACTTTTTTTAGGGTTCCGTATTCAACTAGGAACCGTTATAGTTTTGCCATGTCTATCTGTCCGTCCTCGCTTAATCTCTGTGACCGTTAGCACTAGAAAGCTGAAATTTGGTACCAATATGTATATCAATCACGCCGACAAAGTGGTAAAATAAAAATGGATAAAACTGTTTTATTAGCGTAGCCCCCCTATATGTAAAGTGGGCAGTGATAAACCTTATAACGCACTAATCCAATAATAAACTCACAAAATATCTACCACAACAAACGCACCTTGATAACATCGACAAACGACAACATGGCTGATCTCTCCATCTGTCATATTTAGTTCCATAATTGTCCGCGGGACTTCTTTCGTGAAATGGACTTTAGTGTGGTCGGATGTCTGCTTTTTTTGATTTATATAAACGACCTGCCTAAGATGATGACAGATTCGTGCGTACTGTTCGCCGATGACATCTCTTTAATTACTTCATGTATTGAATCGCAACAATTAAATGCTAATTTAAATAACATTATGAAAAATATACAAAATTGAATGAAAGACCACAATCTAGAACTTAATTATACAAAAACCAAAATAATGTAATTTAGGCCTCGCCAAAAAAATCCTTTAGATAGGTATTAATTTTGCATTTTACGGCATAAAATTGGAATGTGTTGATACTTTTACCCTGCTAGGACTGGATTTGGATATCCATATGACCTGGAAAGCGCATTGTAGGACCTCTGTCCACTGTAATGTTCTCGTACAAAGACTGGCTCGCTCGCAAGCGCACGCGCAGCAACAAAACGTGTACTCTCGCTCACAGCGCTCTCGTAACTACGTGGCTCACATAAGCGTCGCTTGCCCGAGATAGCGTATATCTATATTTAAGTATAGATACTCCTAATACAAACACTACATCCCTTTCATGTTCAAAAATATTTATTTGAGATTAAAAAAAAAATAGGAAAAAATTCGAAGCAAAGGTACAGTAAAGAAATATCCTTCCACATCGATTTAAACTTTTGATTAACAGCTGATCCTTAATTCTCATCTCCGTTATTTTAAACAAATCTTTAAATGGATCTAGCTTAGTTTACTTGCTCTGCCCGTTTATAATCATTAGGAAGTCTCAGATTGAAGAAAAAAAAACATTTTTTTTTTCTTATTCTGATTAAACCTACACTTTTTTTTTTAGGTTACTATCTTCTCTATATTGCGTAACGCATCACTTATCATAGCACTTAAATTAACCTTGGGGTTCTACATCCTCTTTTGACATCAACGGCAGAGAAAACGAAGTCTTGCCTATCGAGAGTTCCAAAGGAGCACCAGTGTTCGTCGTTTGGTTAAGTGTCTGTAACTGTACAGCCACAAATGGTCCCTGGTCTCTACAGTCGCTATTAGCATTGGTTCTAACACGAACATCTCATATTTGTCCTCCTCATTCACACGGGTTTGTCCCGTCGCGATGAAAGTGTTAGACAATGTTACTTGAATCACAGAACTCTAAATTATTTAGATGAGACTACCAGTAATTTTAATCAAAACCTTCAACGTTTCAGTGTCGTTACCAATTACCAGAGAGTTATTTTTAGCTTTACCTTCTGACCAACTTCCAACTGACGGTAAATTAACTTTACGATTACGCAATGAGATACAGTTTCGCGATAAGAAGTCACGTATGGCACTACTACAGGACGAACGCTTAGGGTCCAGTCATATCTTATGGTTTCACCCGTTTGAGGTAGCCCGCTAACTGGTATCAGTATGAAATTCTACGACTAGGTACTTGCGAGTCTCAATTCATTAAATCCCAAGCAAACGCCGGCGCCCGCGCATTCACTGTCCCTCCATTATGCCTCCAATTGACACGATCGAAAGGTTAAATCATAAAACCCGACTCTTTCATAAAAATTAAATTATTTCTTATTCAATTTTTTGTGGCGCAGTTGCCAAAAAATAAACTTTACCACACGTCAAATCGTCTTTAGAACGGCCCCATACTCGAGAAAACTTATTTAAAAACCACCAGGAGTAAGCTACTAGACCTATAAACTGTTCTAACTGAGCTACGATAAAAAGTAGGGGCAGAGTCGAATGTACGTTATCTGTTTTCTGCTAATAGGTCCTATTTCTTCTAACTTCACCACTTGACTTTATTTCATATCCTAGCAACACGAGTTGCATTATCAAAACAACCCTTTTTTTTTCACTTTTCCAAATCTAACGAAAATCCGGCTGTAGACAACGATTTTTTAAAACTACATTAAGTCTCCCGACGTCTCTCTTAATAGTTTATCAGCGAATCATTAAGCCAAATGCCTAGTCACGCCAACTATATTCACCTGTACTCTGTTCGAACATAATCATTTTGACTCAGTGGCATCAATTTGTTTTCAAAATAAACGGCTAATCAATAATTTAATATTATTCCATTTGGCTATAAACTCTAGCCTGTTTTAGTAAGATTACCAACATAATACATCGCTCGGTCAACCTGACAATATTATTGCAAATTGCTCTGAACGTTGAATCTTCTATTTACTCTTTTACAGATCATAGTTTAAGTCA
Organism: Mythimna albipuncta; assembly: GCA_929112965.1. NCBI lineage: Eukaryota > Metazoa > Arthropoda > Insecta > Lepidoptera > Noctuidae > Mythimna > Mythimna albipuncta. Next base: position 19,871,068 of record OV815959.1, on the reverse strand, counting down.
GTGATATCAGTTATTTACTACGGACCACAACATTAAACTTTATTTGATATCAGTAACAATCACAGCTTGTAACTAAAACTGAGGGTACATTTAATTTACTCCTTCAACTTTTTTAGTTACTATTTTAAATTCTAAAAAAAAAATCATTTTAGTAAAACAATTTTTTAATTTGTTTTCCGACATATCAATATCTAAAAATCATGACAATTTGAAATAGATTGTTTACTTAGTTTCGTTTAACTTTTAATTTCATTTAAAACGAGCAACTTTGAACTACCAGCACACTTGCACACACTAATTTTGTTCCCCTTATAATTTTACCAAAAAGACACCCAAAGAAACCGTAGCCCAAAGACTAGTTTCTTCTGAACGCGAGAATAGTATAGAAAACCAGCTGATTCGGCAAATATTGTTTTGTCGTATAAATGTTTCTAATGAATATTATGGTAGTCCAATAAAATATAAATATTATGATTTCCTACCTAGCCGACTACTCCTGCCTAACTAACAACTACCTTAAGCTACCTAAATAACACTGAATTACTCGGTCAAATAATATTTACACGCAACAATTCATCTACCCTAGAACGTGGTATGTTCATTTCGAATACGTCCTTCATATAGCTGGTCTGCGTGTTCCTTGTTTCCGGGACAGTCTGCTGGGCGTACCCACATATTCCGCTTGGTAGCTTGCGTTTGATAGGTACACATGTTGAAAATGCTGTCTATACCTCACCTTTTTTGCTCCATTACACACACATACTCGTAAATTACCATGGATATCGATATCTATGTACATTACATTATTTTTTAATTATTCACTTTGCTTATTATTTTATGCCTATTAACTTTATATATTTATCTACATTTCACTCAAAACCATCTGAGCGTCCGAATATCACCACAAGGATCCAGCATAATATCAGCGTCAGGTACTTTTGCCTGACACATGCTGAGCTAGACTCCCATTGGTGCAGCGCGACATGCACACCGCACTATGGGTCTATATTGCTATTTCTCTTTTTTTTTTTCTTGGTACCTACATGTGTTATTATTTTTTTTTTCTTTCTTTTGTTGTTGTCTATGTGCTTAGTTTTTATAATCTGTGTGCTTTATGTATTTTGGTGCATATTTTGTGCTGTAGCCAATAAAGGATTTATCTATCAAAGGATTTATCTATCTATCTACCCGCTCACGCATTATTTTTATTGTTCCGCGCTAGACCGCTATGGTCGTCTTTTACAAAGATGAGTTAATTAAACGGATAAGGTCACTTTATGTGACATGCGTTTGTAGCATACCGATAATAAAATAGTTCAATTTCGATTTAACGCAGAAATAATCGCAGATTAATATTCCAGGGATACGTCAATGTCAACAATGTCAAAATTATCTACGGAGAAATAAGCACTGTCATAAAAGAAATCGTAACAGTATCTATTAGATCTGCCAACGCGCGACGATAGTTGAAATTACAATTGCTGACGTCGTGAAAATTGTCAATTTTTTAAAATGTATCGCGATCATACTAACTGAACTGAGTCCTTACAACAATACCTCACGGTCTAACTTATTGCCCAAATGGAGTATTTCGGGCGTTAGCAAATTGATGATAAATCGACTTCAGGAGGTCTATTGTGGCAACTTGAAAAGTCATTTCTAAACTGTACCCTGCTGTCAATGACAAGTGTATAGTATACAGGAGAACATGAACATTTAATTCTCGCGAGCAAAATATTTCAAATTGAATGGAGATCTTTAAATCACAAAAGTTCCAATTTAATGGATGGTTTTCAGATCGCAGTATTTCCAATTTAATGGAGATCTTAAACCCACGAAAGTTCCAATTTAATGGATATTTAAAGATCACAGTAATTCCCAATTTAATGGAGATCTTTAAATCACAAAAGTTCCAATTTAATGGATGATTTTAGATCGCAGTATTTCCAATTTAATGGAGATCTTAAACCCACGTAAGTTCCAATTTAATGGATATTTAAAGATCACAGTAATTTCCAATTTAATGGAGATCTTTAAATCACAAAAGTTCCAATTTAATGGATATTTAAAGATCACAGTAATTTCCAATTTAATGGAGATCTTTAAATCACAAAAGTTCCAATGATGATGAGTGATGAGATGGTTTTAGATCGCAGTATTTCCAATTTAATGGAGATCTTAAACCCACGAAAGATTCAATTTAATGGATGTTTTAAGATCGCAAGTATTTCCAATTTAATGGAGATCTTAAAACCACAAAGGACTTTTTTTTTGTTCACACAACGTCATCCAGTCCCAAGCCAAGCAGAGCTTGTGTCATGGGCACTAGACGATCGACAAACACACCCATTCACCTTGGAGGTGAATCACACACACTTCGCGTCCATCACACAAACATTCGCCAACGAGGCGGGGATCGAACCCACGACCAACAGGCCCGTCCATTACAAGTACAAATATCAGAATTCAAATTATATCAGTTAATTATTCAAGCAGTGAAGAATATGTTTCCTTGTTCTAAGTGCTCCACAACGCAACCACTATTGCAACTTTGTACACCATATTTATTTTGCCATCACGTTGTTTTATATTTCCAAGCCCAGAAACGGACCATACGTACAGTGTACATCCGCTACAATGTAGCTACATATCTCAAACAACATAACGTCTTCACGAAGGTATACAAAACAAAACGTTGTGGATTATAGAAAAATAACCGTAGGTATGTACTCGTACCTACAAAGTTGAAAGGCGTATATTATGTAGGTTGATATCTAAGAAGCTGCTTTTCCACTCACCCATCGCAAACATCGAGCATGGTTTAAAAGCCTGTTGCTTCATCAAACGCAATCCAGCGCGATGCTTGACGAAAAGGCAACGTGATAATACCTGAATACTCTGTAATAGTAATTCCGTGATTTACTCGAAAATTCTACAAAACTTGTTCCAGCAAATGCGTGTTTTTTTTTCCTTAAAAGTTTTGAAAAACATTGTCACCATTTAGAATCTTGATAAAATTTGCTAGGCCTTTATGTTGTATTTCTTTTTTATACTTTTCACTTGTGAGCAAATTATGAAGTGTCAAAGCCCATGCAAAATAGCAGATTTTCAGAGGTCTTAACTGGATTTGATTTGAATTTGTTTTTATTAGATTTGACCGCTCTTAAGCGGTTGTACGAAAAACAGTGAAAATGCATGGGATGCATCCCCTTAAGAAAACGTTACGAGTATTGTTGCTACCAGTCATAAAATGTAGGTACTTTCCTTTCCTTCTTTTGATTTATATATAAAATACTGAACATACCTTTTTACTCGTCGCCAAATGTAGGACCTCTGTCCACTGTAATGTTCTCGTACAAACACTGGCTCGCTCGCAAGCGCACGCGCAGCAACAACACGTGTACTCTCGCTCACAGCGCTCTCGTAACTCCGTGGCTCACATAAGCGTCGCTTGCCCGAGATAGCGTATATCTATCTTTAATATATATAAATCTCGTGTCACAATGTTTGTCCTCAATGGACTCCTAAACCACTTAACCGATTATAATAAAATTCGCACACCATGTGCAGTTCGATCCAACTTGAGAGATAGGATAGTTTAAATCTCAAATTATAGTCACAATTTTAATTTATTGCTAATTAATTATTTGTCTGTTATTATTTGACAGTCACAATTATCTGTTAACTCCAAATGATTCTAACAGATGTCGATACCTTTCGACTGGGTTGAGTAAGTAATCAATAGATGGCGCTGCTATGTTTAGCCACAGCAACGCGTGGGCGGATCAGCTCGTATTTAAGTATAGATACTCCTAATACAAACACTACACGCATATAAAGAAAATTAAATCTAAAGTATCTAGCTTTATTTATGCATTACGTGAACTTAAAAAATCAACCGATCTTAAAAAACTGCCCTGTCTGCTTACTATGCATATGCGTACGCATGGCTCTCGTATGGTATCATCCTCTGGGGGAAACAGTGTAGATAGCAATGACTTGTTTATCTTACAAAAAAATTCTTCGAATAATTTTAAATATTAATAATGATGACACTTCTAGACCGCATTTTCGTAAATTAGAAACTCTTACATTATCATCAATTTACATTCTAGAAATCTGTAAATTTGTGAGGCAGAACCCTAATTTCTATATAAAAATAACCGACCAACCTTGCCGATACGCACCGCGTTCTCAATTTAAAAACATGCTTGTAATACCTCCATCAAACTTAAAACTACACAGTTTTTTTTTTTATGGTGGGAAAAATCATGCATTGACATCCCCGCCAGAGCGGGAGATAGTGTCAGACTCTTACTGACTAAAAGACCCACCCCGTTCCTTCTAGCCTTCATACCGGGGCTCGAGCGCCCTTTCGGATAACCCTGGCCCCAGTAGGCTTCGGACCCGGCTGGGTCCCTGCTGTTGCTGACAACTCCTTGAGGTGCGCGGGAACAGTGCGCGCCGTCGACGACTTGGGCTTGGTCCGGACAGTTACCGGACGGCCGGACAGCGAGCTACCCATTGCTCACTGTCCGCAAGCCCGCGTCTACGTTGGCCGGAAATCGGGATCAGAATCCCGGCGACGGCGGCGGCGATAACGCCGTTGCCTGATGCGTTCGGCCTCCTCCTTTGCGAGCATTACAGCTTCGCAGAAGTCGGCGACCGCCTGCCACTCCTCCTCGCTCCGGACCATGGCCTCAACCAAGGCCTGGCGCGAGAGGTTTCCGCCGCCGATCGCCCCCACGAGGGCACGGCGATGCTCCGCCCAAACAGGGCACACCTCGGCTGTGTGCTCCACCGTGTCCTCTGGGCGTTCCGCACAGTGGCGACACCCGGGCGTCACTTCCGCATGAATCGAGTGCAGGAATCTCCCGAACGAACCATGTCCGGTGAGTACCTGCGTCATGCGGAAGGTAAGGACGCCGTGAGGTCTTTCCAGCCACGCCTCAAAGAGAGGACTTACCGCCATGATTGTGGCGTGCCCAGCACTGGGTTGCGATAGTCTTTGACGCCATTTCACTATGAGATCCCGCCGGAGCTCTGTCCGCCATGCCGTGACCTGTCGCGGCAGCGGACTTTCACCCCGGCGTTGCATCTCCACGCGCATATCGTGTATGTGTGCAAGGACTGTTGCCTCCAGATCCCACGGTGGTAGGCCAGCCAGAAGGCTCGCCGCTTCGCGGGAGACCGTGCAGTATCCCCGCACCATCCTTATCGCCATGACCCTCTGGCAGGCGTTCAGTATGGCCGCCGGTTGCTTTTTCAGCGACGGCGCCCACACCGGCGCCCCGTAGAGGGCCATGGACCGAACGATCCCCACGTAGAGCCTCCGGCAGGAGGCGTCTGGACCCCCAAGATAGAATAGAATAGAATAGCATTTATTCGGCGCAAGCAACACAATACACTACAACATAAAATAATAATAAAAAAGTACAGACATACAATACAGTTGCAGTGACTGTGCCTGAACCGAAAGGGTCACCAACTCAGCTATTGCTGGGCGTCAAAAACCCAACGCTGATTTTCAGCTGGCACCCCGCAGTGACGCACGGATGATGGTAAATAAAGTATACTTAAACAAATAAATATAATCTATATAAATATGACGGCGCATCCGTCAACGTCAGACCTCAGGTTGACTTTTAGCTGTCAAAGTCAGCCTAGCGAAGCGTCATTGTCAATGGTTGTGAGGGCGGCCATCTTGACACTGTTGTTCGAGACGGCACCCGCACACCACGCTTGTGACGAATCGCTTTGCATCCGAGTGAAAGTTTAATCTGGTGTTATAATTAAGTTGGTGTCGTGTTGATTAGACTGTACATCGATCATTTGACTGTGTATTTCAATTATTAAACCCTGTGCTGACTAAACAACTGTGATTGTAACAAGGACTTGTGATTTTTCTGCTCACGCCTACCTGCCTACCTACCTACCCACATACATTACACAAGATGAGTTCTGATGAAGGCCCTCCTGCCCCTTCAAATATAACCCATACTTAAAATAAATATTGATACTAGTGTATTTATGTGATAATATTGTTATTAAGGTACGTAACTAAATATTTTATAAAACGTGCCATGGTAGTTACAAAACCAATTTTCTCACTATACCCACAATATTTAAAAAAAATATATCGCGGGAAACATAGTGCATCGCGCGATGCGACGGTTGATTTGATGACGCATAAATCGAGACACATCGCTGCACCGGCTCGGCAACTAGCCGCTATCTTAGTTTAAGACAAATATTACGTAAAAATAATTTTGGCTTCCAGAAAAAGAGCTTATTTAGTTTGCTAAAGTTTATAATTATAAATTGGGAAGGAATAGGATAGAAACAAAACGAAAGTGGAGTGAATACTATGTGGTTCCTGGTGACACAGATGCTACGCGCTCGTCAAATACAGACTGCCTACTTTGATTATAAATCAAAGACTACCTACAGACACCCTTATTGCCTGGAATTAGGAACAAAACATAATGGTAAGTTTTGTATTACACGAGCAAAAGATTAGATTAAAAATTGAATTAGATTAAAAATTGACAATTAAAGAACGCATAATTAAATTGGTGATTGATTAGATTAATGATTACTTTTATAATAATAATTAAAAATAAATAGACATGTAACTACTGAATTATATAAATGATTTATCAATATTTACGTCATTAAATTCGATTTGTGAACTCAAAATAAAATTCTTAAGACTAGCCTTAAACATATTTAAATTTTTCAGGTCCCTAATTGGTGGGGGAATATTATTCCAACATTTACTAGCCATGTACCGAAAACTACCTCTGAAAGCTGCAGTACGGTGATGCGGAGTAGCCAGTTGCTGAGCATACCGCCTGGCCTTGCGCTGCCGGTGACTATTTACCCACGCAACCTTTGAGTATGACGGACATTTATTTTTGATGACACCAAAAAGGAGACAAGCTAAGTGTAACTTCCGACGCGACTTCATTTTTAAAATATGGGTAGTATTTAAACGAGTGACTGTAAATTAAAATTTTAAGTGACAAAAATAATTATTTTGGGTTATAGAAATAATGGATGGATGGATGCGTGACGCACAGGACCGGTCGTTGTAGCGACGCTTGGGGGAGGCCTATGTCCAACAGTGGACGTCTTTCGGCTGATATGATGATGATGATGATGATAGAAATAATAAGTGAGCGACTGACTGCGAGTGACGAGAAAACAATAGAACAGCGACTTACAAACTTTAATTTGAGTTACTTAAAATACAAAATGAGAAGCTTCATAATATTTGAGTGACATAATATTTGTTTGAGTGTCAATGTTTTGTCCTGCATTTTTTTCCAGATTTGGCCAATGATTTATTTATACTGAGCGGCATTTTATCTTAAATGAAGTGTTTCGAATGTCCTAAATATAAATGTACACAGTATCGAATGTCCTAAATACCGATATTTATATATTATGTATGTCACAAGGTAATTTGATAATCCGGATATTGCGAAAACCCGAATAATTAAAAAATGGTGAAATAAAATCTGCGAGCAACTTGGTCGTAGCGTTCGCCGGCCGCTGCCGCGGCACCGCTCGCTTCGCTCACTCGGCTCACGCGCGGTAGGTCACAGTTCAAACCTAACCTAACCTATTTCACCCCGTTCAAATGATGAATCTACCTGCGACTAGATAATTAGACAATGATAAAAAAATTTGCTAGCGTAAATTCCTTATTTAAAACCTCATTTTTATTTCTAGTCGCTCACTTATTATTTTAGTCGCTCACATACTAATTTAATCGTTTAACTAGGATTTCAATAACCCACTTTTAGTAAGTTCGTTCTGGATTTTATTGTTAATCAATATTTGTTGTTAGTTTAGTTAATGTGTCGCTTACTCAAATTCATACCGCTCAAGTTTTTAAAACAGTATCTTATCATCAGTCGCTAAGTTTTTTTTTTAGTCGCTCGTTTTATAATTCCCCTTAAAATATTATGTTTGTTTAGAAAAGGTGTAATGTGACTCCTCGGTGGTACGTTGAAGAAAAAGCGCGCGCAAGCATTTTGAACCCGTTGAATAAGTCTTACGTACGTACTTAGTCTGGCACGTACTGCCAGAATTCTAGGTCCCACAACGGTATCTGCATAATTTAGTTTCGAAAGAACCAGACTTTCAACCAGCTGAACACGTAGTTCTTCACTTAGATAGGGGCGCATCTTGTACAATACCTTCAGACGGTTGAAACAGCTCTTCACATTGTTTGCAATATGAGCCTCATAGCGCAATTCTTGGTCCATGATCAAACCCAGATTTCTCGCCTCAAAGACACGATCAATACATTGGCCCATTACTATCACTTTTGCATGACTATAGTTTATTTTATTTAGTTGACTCTTAGAACCGAAAAGCATAAATTTAGTTTTAACCGGGTTTAGTAATAGGGAGTTTTGTTTCGACCAATCCACGATCCGGTCTAGATCTTCATTTAGCAATTTTACTGCAGATTCATAGTCTTGGAGTTTAAAAGAAATATATAATTGAATGTCATCCGCATAAATATGAAATTTAGAATTTTTTATAACATTTACAATATCAGCACTATACAAAATAAACAAAGGAGGTCCCAATATTGATCCCTGTGGAACACCCTTCACGACTAGAGTCATGTCTGAAAAAATACTCGATCCATGTGCATCCTTTATTTCTACCAGCTGTTTACGGTTATTTAGGTAGCTTCTGAACCATGCAACCGCAGCCTCGTCAAAACCATAATATATCATCTTTGCAGGCAAACGCCCTGAGCGTTTGATGCAATTCAAAGCAAAAAAAGTCTAATAGAACCAACAGAGTACATTCTCCTTCATTTTGAGCCGATAATATGTTGTCGGTTACATCTAACAGAACCGTTGCAGTGCTACGACCCTTCCTAAAACCTGATTGCGTCTCCGGTAGAATGTTATTTTGCTCAAGATATGTACTCAGCTGGGAATTCACTACCCTTTCCAACACTTTTGACAAGAAGGGTAAAATACTTAACGGCCCTTTTTTTTATGGTGGGAAAAATCATGCATTGACATCCCCCGCCCTTGGGCGGAGCGGGAGATAGTGTCAGACTCTTACTGACTAAAAGACCCATCCCGTTCCTCCTAGCCTTCATACCGGGGCTCGAGCGCCCTTTCGGATAACCCTGGCCCCAGTAGGCTTCGACCTGGCTGGGGTCCCTGCTGTTGCTGACAACTCCTTGAGGCGCGCGGGAACAGTGCGCGCCGTCGACGACTTGGGCTTGGTCCGGACAGTTACCGGACGGCCGGACAGCGAGCTACCCATTGCTCACTGTCCGCAAGCCCGCGTCTACGTTGGCCGGAAATCGGGATCAGAATCCCGGCGACGGCGGCGGCGATAACGCCGTTGCCTGATGCGTTCGGCCTCCTCCTTTGCAAGCATTACTGCTTCGCAGAAGTCGGCGACCGCCTGCCACTCCTCTTCGCTCCGGACCATGGCCTCAACCAAGGCCCGGCGATGCTTATCGGCCTTAAATCCTTAACAGTGCTTGGATTTACCACTTTTGGAATCGGACGGACCACGGTAATTTTCCACAGGTCCGGGAAGATCGAGCTTCCGTAGAAATGGAACAGTTAACAATAGAGGTCAACATATCTAAAGTTTGAGGGAGAGTCAGAGAAAACATGTCAAGCGTAATGTGGTCAAAACCTTCTGCATTAGATTTAATTTTTGATACAATTTTGATAATGTCAGATTGATCTACAGAATTAATAGAGAAAACAGCCTCATTAAATCTGTGAGTCTCATAGAAATTTAAACATGATTCTGGTGCCACGCTATCACCTGGAACATTCAAGAAATGTGGATTAATTTCGTCAGGGTCATTGATATGAGAGGGTAATTCCGATACATTTTTAAAAGGTAACAAGGTTGATTTTAGATTTTTCCACAGAATTTTGGGTTGATGTATTTTACTATTTATGTTGTGTTTAAAATAAGCCACTTTTTCGTAGTACAAAGACTTGTTTACTAGACCTTTTAACTCCTTATAATACGATAGTTTACTCTCTGAAACTGACCCTTTACACCGTATGTGCGCCTGGTTTCGCAGACGCATCATGAACTTAATATTATCTGTAATCCATGGATACGACCTATCCCTAATTACCCGTGTCCACACGTGGAGCATATTTATCAAAAAGTATGGTGATGTTATAATTGAGTTGTGCCACCATAGCGTTCACGTCACCCGATGCGAGCCAATCCATTGAGCCCATGTCCTCGTTAAACTTGTCTAATGGTATAGCTTTTAGGTTTCTACGAGTTACAACAATTGGCGGTATTTTCTCTTTTTTCAAATGAAAAACAGCAGTTATGAAAGCATGCGCACCAAGCGCACTAATCCAGTCCACCTCGACGGCGCGCGCAATCGCATCTGTGCACACCAGGTCAATAAGAGTCTCGCTAGTGGCAGTAAAGTGAGTGGCTGATGTCACTAATTGATTTAGATAGGATTTAGGGTCAGTTTGGTTCAAACAATTAATATTGAAATCACTAAGTAGAATGGTGTGTTTGCAAAACGTCATTGAATTTATAGAACAGGTCAGGGCATCCAAAAACAATTCAACATCCATCCATGGCGGTCTGTACGCAGTTCCGATAGCGATTTAGACACCATGAGTACTGAGAACAAGCCACATTTGTTCAACAGCCTCATGAAGAGGGTCAACCGGGTGCGCATGGGTATGCACCTTAATACCGCGTTTGATGTAAAATCCGACGCCGCCGCCGCGGCCACTGCGCACGCTCATCGGTCGCGGAACGTGCCGCAATCGGTACCCAGGCACAGCGGGCGCACGTCCATCTTGATCATTCTTTAGCCAAGTTTCATTTATTGCCATTATACTGACGTCATGATTCCCCAAAGCAGCAATAAACTCATCATGACGAGTGCCCAGTGAGCCAGGGTTGAGGTACTTTGAGTTCATTGCAGTGTTTTAGTATCACTTAGCAGCACAAAACGACATCTGTGTGTAGTTAATGACTTTTTTTGTAATAAAAATAATTACTCATAAAATGTATTGAGACGTCATAATAAATATAAAACAATGATAAAATAGGCCCATGTGCGATTAAAATGAGATTACATATTAATGAATTGTTAATTTGTAGTGTAATAGTAAGCATAAATAAAACTAAGTAGGTATGTAGGAGATACTTGTGAAAAATAATTAAAATAATAAAATATATAAAGATATAATAACAACTTAATATGGTGGGAGAGGGGCACCGACAAAACTGTGCGACTGCGGAAAATGCCAACTGAAAAAACGCACATGGCTGGGCCAGGTGGGCTAGCTGCGGCCAGAAATATACATAAAATTTAATTATGAAATGTTCAAAACAAACATCAACAGACACGAGAATATAATAATAGTTTAATTTTTTAGGTATGTTTATATAATTCAAACTTCCAGTCAAACCGAACCATTGCCAAAAATTCGAGCCAAATCTAAGTCGGAACGAATGCGTTGCGGTGGCACACCATCATCTTTCCTTACAAAAATGCGGCCGTCTTTGGTCCACACATACTTAAATCTATGTTTCTGTCCAGCCTGACGTGCATTAAAAAATAACTTCCCGTTTATCGTCGTCAACTGTTCATTTAAATAAAACCTTTTGGAGGGTCCGCGCAGCTCGAGGTCCGTAGTGGTGAGGCAGCGTCGCACGCGCGCCGCCCTCAACAGTTGATCGCGGACAGAGCGGCGCGCCAGTCGCACAGCGAGCGCACGTGGCCGCGGCGGCTCTGCCATGTCCTCACTGCCCGCCGCCGTGAAGTTGCGGCGCACCGCACCAACACGATCCACATTCACGATGTCACGGTCATCGACGGTGACACCCAGTTTCATAGACACCAATCGAATAATATGTAGTGGGCTCTCCTCTTTCACTTCCGGTACACCCGTGATCATGACGTCATTCAACAGAAGATCCTGATCACGGTCATTCAACTGCATCTTCAGCTCAGAGATGGTCTCCTCAAGGTGGTCATAAGACGATGGACCCGTCTCCTCGAAACGCTTCTCGAGGTGGGAAACCTTGCCCTCAATGACACTCATTCGTTCCCCACACAACCCAACGTCGACCTCCAAACTCGCCATTTCGTCCCGGAACAGTCGCAACTCCACTCTCATGGCACTTAGCTCCTCACGAAAACAACGAATTTCATGGGCCACATTGAGCTCCCCAGACTCTGCTGTAATTGGGGAGAGGGGCTGAATAGGCTGGTTGATTGCTGGTTCTCTGGTTGATTGCTCAACCATCACAGCCCGGTTCACCGCTGCTAGATGAGCTTTCGGTGGAGACTGAATTATATTTGGCTGGCTGCTCACTGTTATACCATCAGACGGGCCCTTGACAGGAGTGGCCGAGTTATCTTTCCTTGGGATCTTCATTTTACAATTTGGGCACAACCAGTTAGGCGCCACCTTTGTTGATGTAACGCCGATACAAGTGGGATGATACGACCCACTTTGTGAGCGAATACTTTCAGCTCTGGCCAAAAATTGACCGCAGCCACCACACTTCGCCATAATCGCGGTTTATATAAAGTTTATGTATACCACAGACTAGTACCACCGGGGAATCACAGATGGCGTCAACAGCGCGTTTTATACGGCAATGTTATCTCCTAGGTTCTGTAGTTTTCAATGAACCTTAATCTCGTCCTAAGTTCACAACTCAAAATATACGTAGTATAACTATAATACGTTGCACCAATATAATTAATGTCTATTGTTTATTAAGTTTTAAGTTTTTATTTGTACAGTTTCGGGTAGGGTAAGATTGGGCAGATTGGGCCGCTTGAGCGCAGCCCCAGCCCGGTTGAGTTTGGGAGCCAGACGTCGGAAATGCTCCACAAAATTCCACCGGCTGTCGAGGACGAGTCCCAGGTACTTCATCGTCGACCTGACACCGATGTGAACTCCTCCTACCGTTAGTCGGGAACTCAATGGCGGCGCGTTCCGAGACCGGCGACCGTGAAAACACATCGCCTCGGATTTGTGAAGCGCCACCTCGAGTCCCAACTCCTGGATCCGATCAACGACCATCGCAACCCCGCGTGTCGTTAGAGCGACCGCCGCCTGGTACGACTCTCCCCGCGCTAGGACCAGCGTGTCGTCTGCGTAGCAAACCACGCTGACCCCGTCAGGGAAGTCGCCGCGCAGCACGTAGTCGTACCCGATGTTCCACAAGGGTGGCCCTAGTACCGACCCCTGCGGAACACCGCACGACATCTCTCGACGTTTCCAGTCTCCCTGGTGACCGGGGTAGACTATAAATCTATCCGACAGATAGGCCTCGACCACTCGACAGAGGTATTCGGGCACCCGGTGGTACCGGAGTGCCCTCCGGATCCTACTCCAGGGCAGGGAATTGAAGGCGTTGGCAATGTCCAAGGACACTGCCATGACACACCTGCCCCGGGACACCGCATCCCCCGTCGTGAGGGCTCGCACGCGCATGATGGCGTCCACTGTAGAGCGCATCCTGCGAAAGCCGAACTGTCCGTCCGAAAGGTCCGGCCCCACCCGTGTTAGGCGCCCGACGAGGCGGTTTGCAATGACTCTCTCGAAGAGCTTGCCCACCTCGTCGAGCAGCACAATGGGCCGGTACGCGGACGGAGAGTCCGCAGGGCGCCCTGGCTTCGCTATGAGGACCAGTTTCCCCGTCTTCCAGCAAAGTGAGAACTGGCCCCTCTCCATACATGCGCTGAAGAGCCCTCTCAGTCGAGGCCCGAGAGCCTCCATGGCCAGGACCCAGGCCTTTCCAGGCAAGCCGTCGGGTCCTGGGGCGGTGGTTTTGGCACTCAGCCTTCGCACCGCCACTCTCAACTCTACCTCGGTCACCTCTGGAGCATTGTCGTCGTCGCTGCTGCGGTCCGCGTCAGATACCGCTGGCGGTGGAGGCGGAGCCATGGGCGGGGGGGAGTGTTCCCCCCGCGCAGGGAACAGAGCGTTCACCGCACCCTCTACGATCTGGGGCCGGAGACTCTGAGTCAGTGGGAGAGCCCAGGGACGGAGCTTTTCCCGTACCATATTGTACGGGCCCCATGGGTCCGCGTTTAGAGACCCCAACTACACGTTGCGGGCCTCCAGTTTGGCCCGCTTGATCTCCGTTCGGAGGGTGCGTTTTGCCGCTCTGTATGCCTCACACAGCTCCGCCTCTCTGGCCTCCGCATCCGGCGGTCGAATGCGGCGCCTGCAGTGTCTGGCGTACCGGCGTCGCGCGTGACTGCATGCGTTACGCAGTGCAGCAATCTCCGGCGACCACCAGCACACCTGGCGCTTAGCTCGCCCTGGACGGACTCGGGGCATTGCCGCGTTCCAGATTTGTGACATGGCCTCCCGGAACCACTCCGCTTCGACGTCTATGTCGACAGGCCTGTCCGGTGCTTGCACCCAGGCCTGTACCGTCGCGGCTTCCAGGAGGAGCTCCCGGTCCATCTACTTAAGCGCCCACCACGGACCGCAAGGGCTCTGTCGGACCGGCGCGGCCGAGGTTTCGGCGGAGACGTCCAACTGGATGTACCGGTGGTCGGAGTACGTCTCCACCTCCTCCATAACGCGCCAGTCGACGACACGCGGCAACAGAGCGGGGCTGGCGAACGAGATGTCCACCACTGATTCACCCCGCATCCGCGCCAACGTGGGGACAGAACCCCGGTTCAGGACGACCAGGCCCAGCTCCAAAGCCCAGTCCTTCACCATCTGACCCCGTGGGTTCGTGTACCGGGAACCCCAAGCCGTATTCCAGGCGTTGAAGTCCCCGCAAACGACCACGGGGAGGGTACCGAACCCAGCGACGACGACATTTAGCTTCATAAGGGAGACCTGAAGTTCGTCGAGAGATCTGCTCGGGGACAGGTAGACGCGTACCACTGCAATGTCCCCGAACCGTGCTGCCACGCAGCCCCGTCCCCTCGCAGCAGCCTCGAGGGGCGGGGTACCGGCGGCGGCCGACGAGATTAACGTCACCGAGCCGTCTAGGTCCTGAACCCAGTCTCCACGGGGATGGACGTAATACGGCTCGGAGACGACGGCGACATTTATCAACCACTGCGCCATGCTCTGGAGCAACAGATCCTGAGCGGGGGCGCAGTGGTTGATATTCGCCTGGAGGAAACGGAATGGGGCCGTTATTGGCAGTCCATCGTCTCCTCCCGAGCCCTTCTAGGAGGCACTGCCGCGACGGGTGCGGCGGCGATTGCGGCGGCGATTGCGGCGGGTGCGGCGGCGAGAGCGGCGGGTGCAGCGGCGATAGCGGCGGCGGCCAAGGAGGTGGCCGTGGCGGTGAGGACGTCGGCGGGGATGGGCCTACGGGCCTTGCCCTTGTCCTTGGCGGGGGGGTCGCAGGACCTGCCCCCAGCCCGGTGGTTGGCCGGCTTGCCTGCCGCCGCACGTGCCTAACAGTGCGGCGGAGCACGGCATTCTGCAGCCTTGTGACCGGGCTGGCCACACTGGTGGCAGCGGTCGCTGCGGTCCACCTCCGCGGCGCAGCAGGCGCCAACGTGGTGCCCCATTTGGCACCGGAAGCACCGTAGAGGTCTGGGCTCCTGCGCGGAGACCCAGCCCACCAACAGCCGTCGGCCCTCCCCGGTGACGGTCTTGGCCACCGCCATGGGGCAGCTAACTGTTACCGCCCGCATGCCCGTGCTGTCAGCGCGGATGGTGCCCGCCCGGACCTGATCGGTCGTGCACCCGCCCGCCCTGACGATGGCGGCCACCACCTCGTCCACCTTGACGGAGTCGTCCAAGCCCATGATGCGCATATTTATGCACTTTGTGGGCCTGGACACTCGGGCCTCTTCCGCATTGAGGGACGCCTTGATCCTTGCGGCCATGGCATCCGCGGAACCTCGAGGATTCGGGCCCCCGTGAGCTTACGCCTCATGCGGAAGCCCCCAGCGGCTCCAAGCTCGCCAAAGTGGGGCAACACCACCTGCTTCGCCTTTGCCATGACGTCGTCGTACGTCACGCCCTTCTTTTCCGCCTCAGGCTGCGGCGTAATGACTAGAGCCTCGGAATTCGGGGCGCGAAGTCTCGCCGCCATGGCCCGCTTCTTGCGCTCTTTGCGCCTCGCGCGTTTTTTGGCTGACCTGGCCGCCTTGCCCGCCTTCTTCGCAGCACCGACAACCGTCCATGCGGCTCCGGGTTTCTCAGGTGGAGCAGTCGGGAGACGAGGCCTAGCCGCTGCCGCGGCAGGTGGTCCCGCCAGTTTAGGCGCCGCCCCACCCTTCGAGGGAGGAGCCGCTGGCTTCCCCCGCCGCCGCCGCTGCGCAGCCGTCGGGGTGGGCCTCGCAGGCTCTGACACCGCAGCCTCGCGCCCTGCTTGCCCCTACGGGCCTGCCTTAGGCACAGAAGCCGTAGCCGCAGCAGCGGCGTAAGACGACGCCTTTCGCTGGCCGGAGGTCGCGAGTGGGGGGCGCAACACGATCCCCTCCAGCATGGACTGCTGTTGCTGCATCCGTAGCTGGAACTGCTCCTGCTGCTGCTACTGCTGTTGCCGGAAGGCAGCCAGCTCCTGCCGCAGCAGCACCAGCAGCTGACTCTACGGCTTGGGCTGGGTCTGGGGCCGGCTTTGCCCATGCCCTTGCTTGGGCCGCCCTTCCGTTGGCTCCTGTGGGCCTGCTCTCGCGAGTTCCACCTGGATCTCGGCCCGGAGCTCAGCCTGGAGCTCGCTCCGGAGCCTCTCCACCCTCCTTTTGAGGGATGCGTCAAACGCCTCCTTGAGAGACTTGGCATGGCGCCGCACCATCCTCTCTGATGGAAATAAGACCTCCTTATAGCAATGCAACATCATGTCGATGAGATAAGCGTTGCTAAGGTTCTTGTTGATTGTGTTAATGTCAGTAAAATATACGCCTGTGATACAAGCTGTGCTGTGTTTGTTTAATGCGTACTCTGCTAAATAACCCAGATCTTATAATATTCTAATAGGTTATGGCAGTTCGATTTCGACAACAAACAAGGTAAATAAATCGCTTTTCACAAAATAAAATTTTCACTTTTGTGCGACGTCAATTGTTTTGAGATGTCAGAGGACGAAAATCCCTCATCATCTACCATATGCGGCATCCAAAAGCTAAGAGGAGCCTCAGATTTTGGCAACTGGAAGTTTGTTGTGAAAAACTACTTAGAGTCAAAGAACTGGTGGATTGCCGTAGAATCCAGTGACGTCGGTACCACACTAAAAGATGTAGATCGAAAGGCGAGAAGCACGTTATGCTTACTGATAGAGCCATCCTGCTTTGCACATGTATACACTGCAAAAACGGCTCGAGAAGTATGGCACAATTTGTGCAACGCATACGAGGATAAAGGATGGGGCAGGCGAATAAGTTTACAGCGTCAACTGTGGCAGTGCAGACTCGAGGACTTTACGTCAATGGAGAAATATATATCCAGAGTTGTATTTTTAGCACAGCAGTTAGCTGACATAGACGCAAAAGTTGCAGATGACTGGATTATTTCCATACTATTGGCTGGTTTGACAACGGACTATAACCCGTTAATAATGGCAGTCGATAATAGTGGAAAGGAAATGAGTTTGGAACAGTTAAAGACCAAATTACTCCAGGAAGGCAATAGACAAGCCGAAATAGGCGCAGGAACTGGTGAACAAGCCTTTGCTACAACCAAGGGACACGCTACCAAAACTAAAGCACAAGTTCGAAAGCCAGTGTACAAATGCTTTAAATGTCATAAGATAGGACATAAAGCATCGGAATGCAAAAAATCACCGAAAGTGAACGTATGTATGAGCATGGCCGATAGCATCAACAAAAATGGATGGTATGTCGACAGTGGATGCTCGAATCACATGACAAATAATGCCAACGAATTATTCGATTATAAAAAGCTGAATAATAATATGAAAATTCGAGTGGCAACTGGAGAAGAGATTCCTGTAAAAGGAAAAGGAAATGCTTCGCTTAAAGTGAGCGAAAGTGTGAAACTTCCACTGAATAATGTTTTACATGTACCAAATCTATCGATGAATTTAATCTCGGTGAGCGATCTTGTGAAAAAAGATTTCACAGTGAATTTTGACAAAAGAGGTTGTTTTATCAAAAACCAAAATGACCAAATAGTTGCGACATGTAATAAAGTTGGCGGAATTTTCAAACTGAAAGAAAAAGAAAATGTCGTGGTCAATTTGACAGTGTCAAATGAAATTTTGTCAAATTTATGGCATAGAAGATTAGCTCATTTAGGTCGAAAATATATGATTTCTTTAAAAGAAATGACCACCGGAATGAATTTAAAAACGACGGATAAAGTTGAACCCTGTGTTCCGTGCATTCAAGGCAAGAGCACGCGATCTCCGTTTAAAAAACAAGGTACGAGAGCTGATCAAGTCCTGGACCTGATCCATATGGACATATGTGGTCCGATGGAAGAACCATCGTGGGCTGGCTCCCGTTATATGCTGCTGTTTATCGATGATTATACGCGTAAGACAAATGTTTATTTTTTGAAGAAAAAGAGTGAAACTTTTATAAGATTCAAGGAATACAAAGAAGAAGTCGAGTTAGAATGTGAAAAAGCAATAAAATGCATAAGAAGTGACAATGGTAAAGAATTCGTTAACAATATTTTTGAAGATTTTTTAAAGGCGTCTGGTATAAAACATCAGACGACGGTACCATACACGCCAGAACAGAACGGAGTTGCAGAGAGAGCGAACAGAACGATTCTGGAGAAAGCCAGAACATTACTTTGTGAAGCAAATCTTAGCAAGAAATTTTGGGCTGAGGCAGTATGTACCGTGGTATATCTAAAAAATAGGAGTCCAACCAAGGCTGTCACGAAAAAAGTACCACAGGAATTATGGTCTGGTAAGAAAGTCGACCTAAGTCACTTGAGAGTTTTTGGTTGTTTAGCACATGCTTTGAAACCTAAACAGAAAAGACTGAAGCTAGACATGAAAACCGAAGCTCTGATTTTTATTGGATATTGTGAGACTACAAAAGGTTACCGATTGATGCATCCAAAAACTGGAAAAGTAACAATTGCAAGAGATGTAAAGTTTATTGAAAACGTATTTCCAGGTGATGGTACAAAGGTGACGAAAAGCACAGTCGTTCCTGTAAACATAGAGGAGGAACGGATGGAACCAGTGCGTACCCCTGATGGTTACTCTGACTCAGATGGAGAAAATTTTCAAGACGCGGAAATTGTGAGTACCGAATCCGCTACCTTTCAGCAATCGAGTGGTGAAACGAGTACTGACACGTTTGTAGCACCAAACCCTGTTGCAAGTAACGAGTTGAGTACTGAAGCAAATGCTGAGCCGAGATACAACTTACGTGCACGAGAGCGTGTAGACTATACAGGTACATGCGTGAATGCTCTAGCTGACATTGATGGTGATCCAACATCGGTTGAAGAGGCTCTTATGAGACCTGATAAAGAACTTTGGCAGAAGGCCATGGACGACGAACTTAAGTCGTTGAAGGAAAACAAAACGTGGTCACTAGTTGACTTGCCAAGTGACAAGAAACCGATTCAATGCAAATGGGTGTACAAAATCAAGCGCAACAGCGACGGTAAGGTGATCAAATATAAGGCTAGGCTGGTAGCGAAAGGATTTACGCAGGTACGTGGAATCGATTATAACGAAACCTATTCTCCTGTCATAAGAAGTTCGACATTACGGTTGTTATTTTTATTAGCTGCAGAATATGATTGGCTGATTGACCAGTGGGATGTTACCACTGCTTTTCTTTATGGTAAACTGAAAGAGGACATTTATATGTTTCAACCTAAAGGAGCAATTGCTAAAGGCCAAGAGACCAAAGTATGTAAGTTGCAAAAGTCTTTATATGGACTAAAGCAAGCGTCGAACGCTTGGTATTATGAGTTAGATAAGGAGATGCTCAATTTAGGTTTCACACAATCGAAAATAGAGCCATGTTTGTATCAAAAAACGATAGCAGACAAGGGCAGACTTGTTGTAGTAATTTATGTTGATGACATATTTGTGTTTTACACTCGTAACTGCGAAATCGAAAAACAGAGCTTAAAAAACGGTTTATTAAAAAGGTTTAAACTCAAGGATTTAGGTCCTGCTAGACATGTTCTAGGCATGAGGCTTAGAAGAGATAAAAATTGTTTTTATCTTGATCAGGAGCAATATGTTCAAAATGTATTGAAAGAATTCGATATGACAGACTGTAAACCAGTCAATACCCCAATGGAAGTAGGTCTCAAATTAGAGAAAACTCCTGAATCTGTATGTAGATTGCCATATCAAAATCTGACAGGATGTCTTAATTACTTAGCTCAAAACACTAGGCCAGACATTGCGCACGCAGTTAGCTTTTTAGCACAGTTTAATTCATGCTCTGATGATATACACTTCAAGTGTGCTAAACGGGTGTTGAAATATTTAAAAGGAACATCAGATTTTGCACTAGTTTTTCAAAAGTTAGGGAAACTGGAGTTATGCGGCTACGTAGATGCAGATTGGGGTGGGTCGTATGATAGGAAATCTTTTTCGGGTCTAATGTTTAAGTTAGGCGAAAATTTAATTGCGTGGGAAAGTCGAAAACAAAGATGCGTGGCACTGTCATCTACGGAGGCAGAGTATGTAGGCCTTAGTCAAGCATCGAAAGAAGCCATTTATTTGCAGACTCTGTTAAAAAGCTTAACAGATGTTAAAGGTGAAAAACCTGTTATTATTTACAATGACAATCAGTCTGCACACAGAATCTCTCAAAATAAAATGGACCATAATAGGACAAAACACATTGACATAAGGTATCATTTTATCCGCGAAGCAATCTCTAATGGGGCGGTTGAGGTGCGTTACAGGTGGTATGGAAAATTGAAATGTGACGGTCCTTTCCTTTTTTTTTCCAACAGCGATTGATTGGTTTCGTAGTTACCTGTGTGGCCGTCGGCAACGTATTTGCATTGAAGGTTCGTCCTCGTCGTGGTGCAATACCTCTGCCGGCGTACCGCAGGGGGGCGTTCTATCTCCTCTTCTTTTCGCTATCTTTATTAACTCTATTTCCAACGAACTCCTGTCATCCTACCATCTTTATGCTGACGATTTGCAAATATATTCGCAAGCTCCCATAGATGAACTATCTGAAGCGGTTAAAATGATCAATAAAGATTTGACTCGTATTGCCGAGTGGAGTGTGGCTCATGGCTTAAAGGTCAATCCTACGAAGACTCAGGTCATTGTTGTCGGCAGCCCCAGGTTGCGCTCAAAAATCAACTGGAATCAGCTACCACCTATTGATTTTGATTTATTTTTGATTATGATAACTCAATTATTTCATACAGTGATTCAGTGAAAGATCTTGGTATTTTTATTGACAAAGACTTTTCGTGGGCTCCTCAGTTGCAGGAAGTAAGCCGTAAGTTGTTTGCGTCTGCGGGGTCTTTGCGAAGGCTGCGCAATTTTCTTCCAACTGCCACCAAAACTGCTCTTGCCCAATCCCTCCTTCTCCCAATCCTTGATTATGCCGATGTCAGTTATTTAGATCTAACTGAAGTGCAGCTAGATAAGCTTGAGCGACTCCAAAACTTTTGTATAAGGTTCATATTTGGTTTACGCAAGTATGACCATGTCTCTGAATTCCGTAAAAAGCTCAAGTGGCTGCCGATCCGACTTCGCCGGAATACCCATATCTTATCGTTACTTTACAGTGTCTTGTTTGTTCCCACAACCCCCTCTTATCTCAAAGAACGTTTTAAGTTCCTTCATGACACACATACTAGACATTTGAGATCATCGGAGAACTTGAAACTTTTGATGCCCTCGCATTCTACCAAATTCTGCGACAAATCGTTTACGGTTCAGGCGGTGCGATTATGGAACGCTTTGCCATTGTCAATTAGACAAGCCCAGTCGCTAGGTTCTTTTAAAAACCTTGTCAAAGAACATTACCTTTCTCTCTAATATTACTGTGTATATAATTTCTTCCATCGCTAATCTTTATTATATTCTTTTCTTTTTGGCTTCCACTTAATTGTAACACATGATATTTATATATATATATATATATTGTATGTATTTATATATTGTATTTATTCATAAATGTATATATGTACTTGTATATATTTTTTTATTTTTTTTTCCCCTTAATTAATTTGTCCCTTGATTTGCTTGAAGCACACCGCAGACTACCCCCTTATCTAGTTTAAGTTCTTATATTCCATCCCAAGGTTGTCTGGAAGACATCGCTTTCAGCGATAAGACCGCCGCTGTGCACATAGGTTTAAGTTTCTGTGAAATTGTTACTATTTTGGTGTACAATAAAGTTTATTCTATTCTACATGTCGTCGCAGGACATGATAGCAGATATGTTGACAAAAGCTTTGTCAGGCCCGAAACTAAAGTCATTATTAGAGAAATTATCCATTAAGGGGGCGGGTAATCTAGACCTAGGTTAGTTGTTGATAAAAATGTTTTGTTCTTAGTTCTGTTGATATTGTTTTTGTTTATAATGGCTAATTTTGTTTTTGATAGACTCAATGTATTTTATATGCACATTTAAAGGTGCAGCAATAAATTACAGTGTTAAGGGTGCGTACACATGTAAGAATGTTAAAGGTACACTATGTGCTTATACATGATGATGCATTGAGGGTGCGTGATGGAGATAAGACCTCCTTATAGCAATGCAACATCATGTCGATGAGATAAGCGTTGCTAAGGTTCTTGTTGATTGTGTTAATGTCAGTAAAATATACGCCTGTGATACAAGCTGTGCTGTGTTTGTTTAATGCGTACTCTGCTAAATAACCCAGATCTTATAATATTCTAATACTCTCCTTCGAGGCTTTTTCGACTTTTGTGACGGTCAGCTCTTGGAAGGACCTGCCTGACTCCCCGTCCGGATCCACCTCGGCACGCCTCTCGCTGCCAGACGGCTCCGAGAGGTCCCTCCCAAGGGCGGCCGCTCCGGGGTGACGCCCCTCCGCGGCAAGCCTGACGGCTCGCTGAGCGGAGTCTTTGGCCGCCAAACCTCTCCCCTGCTCACGGGCCCGGCCCACACCGCGGCCTCTCGTGGGGACTTTCGGCGCCGAACGGCTCTCTCCCTCTGTGTAGGAGGACAACCTGTCCCTCGGCATAGAGCGCCGCTTTCGGGAGAGACGAGAGGCTCTACCGGTGTCTCCACCGGGGCCTCCACCAGGGTCCCCCGCAGCCTCCTCGCCTCTACCTCTACCGGGGTCTCCCCCAGCCTCCTCTGTCTCCGAGCCCTCCCGGCTCCCTCTGGATGCCGCGTCGGACTTCGACCGCGCATCGCTCTCATTGGGTTTCATAAAGAACTTTGATTTTAAATTTTCCACATTTGTTCTCACGAGTAAAAACTTTGGGTACGTGCTCAAACACGTAGTTCGCACTAGTGACTAATTTAGCCCTCCCTCACGGTGCGCCGCCGCTTGGAGGTTTGGGGTAATTTTTTATAGAGGTTGTCTTCCTCGCGGCCCGGGTGGTTAAGCCAAGACCCCCTCGACCCCATCAAATATCAGAAACATGACCTTGGACAATCTCTGGGGCTACGAGAATAACGGTGGCAGAAGGAGGAGCAAGCCTTCCTCCTGCCTACCCGGCGGCAGTGTGAGTGCACACCGAGCCCGCTCTTACTTCGTCACTGTGCCCTCTGCTATAGCAGAGGGACACGTGTTGAAGTGTTCCGACAGACAGAACATTCGCAGACGGCCATCGAGGCCCCTAAGGTAGCAATACCCAAGGGGGTCGTTGGCCGCCTCCCAGGGTGCACCGTCCCGCAGACTGGCCTTCGCTCCGGACGTATCCGCAAGCGAACTACAGCCTGCGGGCACTCGTGGAGGTTTTCTGTCGTGGCACCCCAAACTACACAGTTCGAGTCCTCACATAAGCTCCATTAAAATATACAACAAAATACCGAATGATATCAAAACCGAGAAAAGTGACAGAATATTTATTAAACGACTCAAAAAACTACTAGTTGACAAATGCTATTATTCGGTAATTGAATTCTTTAACGATGATTAAATTTCGATGTTTAGTATATTGACATTTGTAGTTTCATTTATTGAATTTTTTCCATGTCCGTTTTATGTTTTTGTTGATTTTATTTTATTGGAATTTATTTCATTAAAAATATTCATTAAAAATAAATAAAATCATTGCAGATGTTGCAATGCATAGATTTATAAGAACCAGATTGAGTGTACCGTACAAAACGCAACGTTCAAATTGAATGCATTTTGTAATGCGCGTGTGCGTGCGGACCGCCCACCGCAGGTGTATTATTATCGTTTCTGCGTTTGTGTGCGTGACTTTTCTAATACCAGCGCAAAATGATTACCCCAAAATATGGGAAAATTCGGGTAGTTTTCTTATTCATATTGACATAGGTAATTATGTAGTTAATATATGTGTACAAAATGAAACCCGCCTTTTACATTCATACCGAGTGCCTATTATGATAGTTTTTGGAGATTGTTATAATTTTATTTTATAACATGGTTTTCGTAAACACGTGTGAATGAACAAAAAACTTTTAATTTCATACTAACATTATAAAGAAGAAAGTTTGTGAGTGGTGTGTGTGCGTGTGTCTGTGTATGTTTGTTTTAATAGTATAACACAATTTGTGGTAGATTAACCTCCGTTAGGAGGCGGTGACGGTAGCAGTCAGTACCCTTCGGCTACCGAGCCCTCGGGACAGTTCAACCCGATTGGCGTATGTTGCTTGTCGCGCTGGTCTCGTACACCACCACGCACCCCTGAATGCGTATGTCTACTTTTATATAAAACTATAACTTTACACATAAAAAACTTTATAAAACAAAAATGGTAAGTCTCAACTAAAAATAAAGTTGTGGTGAGTATTTGATACAAAACAAAAAACGTAAACATCAGTTTACAATTAAATACGTAATTGAGATCGTGATTATTATGAACTTCAACAACTATGCTATCTTAAATCTATTGTTCCTAATATACTATATTAGACTCAAAAACACTAATCAGCTACATAAGACATACACCGATAACGTAGATAAAATATCTTTCAAAATAGTTAACAAACAAATTTACATTTTTGCTAAAATAAATTCACAATTTCTTATTAATTCTTATTGGAATCTTATTAGTTACTTATCCTATTTTGAACCTTCTGAATAATAAAACTATTTAACAAATGTTTCAATTAATTTTTTTTCACCTATTGTGACAACCCTACCAAAATGGGTAACAATATTACACGTTCTTAGTAAGCTTTCCCTCTGTACGGTTTATCTACTCATGTGGCCGGGACTTCGATTGAAACACGAAAATCGGTTACTGCACATCGACCGTCATGATGGTTCAACATATTTGCCGCGTACTGTACGTACTGCTTTGAGAGTTATCACTACAAACATACCTGAAATATTGTTTTGCTCCAAATCCGTTTGTTGACTCAATAATATCACAGTATTTTAAGAGATGGTAAAAGTATTTCATACCCTTGGCAACCATGGATATCATTTCTTTTTTTTTTTGTTAATAATAATGTTAATTTCGTAACATTTTACAATATTAAAATATCGCAGCACAAAAAAGGGGTAAAAATATTTCATACTGTAACTTGGCAATACTCAAATATTATGGAGTCGTTTTGTTTTTATTTAGTTTTCGTAATATTTTCAAAGAAATACGTTGAAATTCATCATAAAATTGCAAACTTACCTTTGAAAATTAATGTCCGTATCCTTGTCTTTTTTTGGAGTGTAGTTTTTACAGGATTTTACCGCACAAACAGTCATTTTTAGGGTTCCGTAGCCAAATGGCAAAAAACGGAACCCTTATAGATTCGTCATGTCTGTCTGTCTGTCTGTCTGTCTGTCTGTCTGTCTGTCTGTCTGTCTGTCTGTCTGTCTGTCTGTCTGTCTGTCTGTCTGTCTGTCCGTCCGTATGTCACAGCCACTTTTTTCCGAAACTGTAAGAGCTATACTGTTGAAACTTTGTAAGTAGATGTATTCTGTGAACCGCATTAAGATTTTCACACAAAAATAGAAAAAAAACAATAAATTTTGGGGGTCCCCATACATAGAACTGAAACTCAAAATTTTTTTTTTCGTCAAACCCATGCGTGTGGGGTATCTATGAATAGGTCTTCAAAAATGATACTGAGGTTTCTAATATCATTTTTTTCTAAACTGAATAGTTTGCGCGAGAGACACTTCCAAAGTGGTAAAATGTGTGTCCCCCCCCCCTCTAACTTCTAAGATAAGAGAATGATAAAACTAAAAAAAATATATGATGTACATTACTATAAAAACTACCAACGAAAATTGGTTTGAACGAAATCTAGTAAGTAGTTTTTTTTAATGCGTCATAAATCGAAAAAAATACACTATTATTAAAACATCGATCAAAGTTACAACACATTACAAGAACTTTTATATTATGTTACTTGCTGCTACGGAACCCTTCATGGGCGAGTCCGACTCGCACTTGGCCGGTTTTTTCTAATATATTTAACAGCGTTAAAACGTAGACGCGCTTTGAACGTCTGTCGCGTAATGGCGACCTGTGGGCGGGGCTAACGAACGAAGACACTATTTTGGTTTCTTTGAATTCGAAGCATTTAGACAGCGCGTACTAGGCATCTGGATGTTCTTATAAATCTATGTTGCAATGATTTTATTTATTTTTTGACATTTGTTATGAATTTATTTTGACACTGTAATAATTTACTTTTTGATTTTTATTTTATTTTTTGACATTATCATTTTTTTTACTTTTGACACTTGTTATGATTTTATTTTTATTGACATTTGTGAATTTATTTTGACACTGTAATAATTTACCATTTGACATTTGTATTTTTGTTTTTGTTATTGGTAATGAATTTATTTTGACATTTAAAATGGATTTATTTTTATTAATGAAGTAATTGACTTTGACATTTATGACATGATTTTTATTTTTGACATTTTATTATTTTTTTAATTTTTATCTACCATAATTTAGGCTTTTTATTTTATTTGATTTGTATATCCGATTTATTTTTTATTTTTTCTCTATGTTTTAAATTTGTTCCCAAATAATTGTAATTCTACCTACTTTCATGTATGACATTGCTGTGCCCTTATATAACTATTTTGTCATCTTATGTAACACATGTGATATAGCAATAAAGAATTGAATTGAATTGAATTGAATGGTGCCCGCCCGGACCTGATCAGTCGTGCACCCTCCCGCCCTGACGATGGCGGCCACCACCTCTTCCACCCTGACAGAGTCGTCCAAACCCATTATGCGCATGTCCATGCTTTTGGTGGTTCTGGACTAGGCAATGCAAACCGGTTAACCCGAAAACCGAAAAACCGGTTTTCGTCATATTAAAAAAAATGAAATACCCGGTTTTTTTTTTCAAGTAACCGGTATTTTCGAGTTTTTTTTATTACTTTCAAAAAACACTATTTTTAGCAAAACACTGTTGAGGCTTGATATCAGTCGTAGGTTTGTTTATAAATACTTATGTACCATAGTGATAGCTACACCAATTATACAGTTCTTTTGTTTACGATCATTAAAAATCCAGGCCGGCCGCGTATTGTGAGAACAGGCAGTGAATGCTGCCAAGGGCAGAATCAAAATCTCGTAAGGACACTAAAATTATTATTCGCAGATGGAATACCCACCGTTGTTACTCATCATAACATAATTTTAGTGAAAATGGGCTAGTCTAATTTCAGCTAAAGAGTATCAAGATACTATCCTAAACGCCATAGCAAAGCCTCTCTCTTTTTTATAAAATACTAGGGGTTTTTCAGCAAGACTCAGCTTCCGGTCACAAGTCACGCACTACCCAGGCTTAGTGCCTTGCAGCGTGTGTTTTGGACTTCATTAAGGCTGATGGCTAGCCCAGACCTCAACCCGTGAGAGTCGTACCGGGCGTCGGTCGCTCTAGCGACACGCGGGGTTGCAATACTCTTTGGTAGGATCCAGGAGTTGGAACTCGAGGTGGTGCTACACAAATCCGAGGCTATGTCCTTTCTCGGCCCTCGGAACGCGCCACCATCAGGTTCCCAACTAACGGTAGGAGGAGTTCACATCGACGTCGGGTCGACGATGAAGTACCTGGGACTCGTCCTCGACAGCCGGTGGAATTTCGGGGAGCATTTCCGACGTCTGGCTCCCAAACTCAACCGGACGAGGGCTGCACTCAAGCGGCTCCTGCCCAACCTTGGGGATCCAGATGCCTCCAGCCGGAAGCTCTACGCGGGGATCATTCGGTCCATGGCCCTCAAGGGGGCGCCAGTGTGGGCGCCGTCTTTGCAAACGCGACCGGTGGCCATACTGAACGTCTGCCAGAGGGTCATGCCAATATGGATGGTGCGGGGATACCGCACCGTTTTCCACAAAGCGGCGAACCTTCTTGCTGGCCTACCACCGTGGGATCTGGAGGCAACAGTCCTTGCACACATGCACGATATGCGCGTGTAGATGCAACGCCGGGGTGAAAGTCTGCTGCCGCGACAGGTCACAGCATGGCGGACAGAGCCAAGTTACAACCAGTTTGTGTCGAATTCCGTTCTCTAATCGGTAACGCCTCGGTCACAGCAATTATAGAAAACGATAAGTTGGTAGCCATGTTGACACGCCTGAGTCGGCCGGCTCGTTCTACAATGTAGCGTTTGTATAACAAAGGCTATAGCGTTAAACATTGTAGAAACGATTTTGAACGATGTGAACTTGGCTACGAATTGTCTATTCGTTTGTTCTAACCACGCGACTTTACGTTGAGATGACGTCATTCCCATACATTTCATCACTTTTCGACAGCGTTAACGATTGTAGAATAACAACTTGGCTAAGCGTGCAGGTCCGATTGCTAAAATTTTTTCACCGATAGAAACTTGCTTTGTTCCTGGGTGATATTTTATGTACGCGGGCGAAGCTGCGAGAAAAAGCTAGTGGTTGATATTTTGAGTAGAAGTATATATTAACTTCTAGCTTAGATTCTCTATTTGAGACATCATTCTGAGACATTTGTTTTTATGAAGTTAAGATTATTTATTTTTAAAAGGATTCCTGTTAGGTATACAATATAATTATTTTTTAATAGATAAGGTCCAAGATAAGTTTAAAAATATCGAAAAAAAAACTGGTTTGTAATTTTGGCGGTTATTGCATTCCCTAGTTTGGACACTCGGGCCTCCTCGACGTCCAGGGACGCCCTGATCGTTTTGGCCAGGGCGCCGGCGAGCTCTCCGCTGTCTGCCCCAGGGACCTCCGAAATTCGGGCCCCGGTCGCGGTACGCCTCATTCGGAAGCCCCCGGAGGCTCCGAACTCGTCGAGGTGGCCCATCACCGCCTGTTTCGCCTCCGCCATGACTACATCGTAGTTCACGCCCTTCTTTTCCGCAGCTGGCTGTAGTGTGATCACTACAGCTGCGGAAATCGGGGCGCGAAGACGAGCAGCCATGGCCCGCTTCTTGCGCTCCTGTCGCCACCTGCGCTTTTTAGCTGCCCTTGCCGCCTTACTCGCCTTCTTCTTGGCGCCGACGACCGTCTACTCGGCTCCAGCCGAGGGGTCTTCGGGGGAAGAAGGCGGCAGGCGCGACCTATTCGCCGCCGCGGCCGGGCCCGTGCTGCAGCCGTCGTGGCCGCGGCGACGGCGGCGTACGACGCCGTCCTCTTCTGGCCGGAGGCCGCGCGAGGGGGGCGCAGGACGATGCCCTCCAGAACGGAGAGCTTGCGCTGGATGTGCCCCTGGAACTACTGCTGCTGCTACTCCCTAAAGGCAGCCAGGTCCTGCCGCAACAGAGACACCACCTCCTCACTATCCGACTGGGGCGAGATTTTCCGGGCAGGTCCCGTCTTGTCATCGGACACGGAGCGCAGGGCGCGCATGAACGCCCTCCTTCCGTTGGATGTGCACCTCCAACTCCGACTCCTTCCCGTCTGAGTTGAGTAAAGATCAAGCAGAAGCGTCCACGGAGGACGGCACAGGGTCCAAAGACCCGAGGCGATGATTGCCCCCCCCCCCCCAAAATACGAGGGGCAGCCCGAGCTCTGCTCGGGGAGGGATTCTCCTGCAAGCAGGTACCTTCCTGGGGTAATATTTTTTTTGTCATTCGCGCTCATAATGGTGCTGGACACAGCTTTGCCTTTTTGTTTTAAACGGGGTGGGGTCCCCATTGCACGTTCGCCATCCTGGTCATGTCTGCTGAACAGACACGTACCGGAGGCGAACCCTATCTCCCCGACATCGCTATCCAGAAGGCGCCAACAGCTGTTGTGCCAGCGCTTATGGACAGCGTACCCTCCGGGCGGTCCGACTGGACTCCGCCGTAAGTTCCTCTTGGTCTGGTCTCTCGCTTGAGGCCTTCCGGCATGAGTAGCTCTACCGGCATAGCCCTCAAGGTCACTGAGACACGCAAGCCCCACCACGACGATAACGTGGGAATACAGTTGGTGGGGTACTTACTCCAACTCAAATCGTATTTACTGTCGGTGGCAAAACTGAACCCTAGCTGCAATAAATTTTTGTGTTGTAATTAAATTTCACTAAAACTTCTGTCTTCGATTTGAAATTGTTATTCACTTTTAATAAAGAATGTAAATCATATGCAAAAGTATTTTCTTTAATTATGTAAATAAAAAGCAAGAAAAGAAGAAAGAAAAACTGTTTACAACTGTTGCACAAACAGCAAAATATCAACACTAACGAAAGTTACCACAAAACTAAAACTACAAAACTGTCACACCACAATTGTTAAAATGACATTACTTTTATCAAATCGATTTGGTAAATCAAACAACAAAATAATTAACATGGCCACACCTACCCCGCGTTCCGAATCACAATAACATCACGGTTAGCGCGTCAAGAAATCGCTACGCTCTAAAGTCCATTTCACGAAAGAAGTCCCGCGGATAATTGTGGAACTAAATTTGACAGATGCGGAGATCGGCCATTTTGTCGTTTGTCGATGTTATCAAGGTGCGTTTGTTGTGGTAGATATTTTGTGAGTTTATTATTGGATTAGTGCGTTATAAGGTTTATTTACGATGCCAAAAGTTGTAAAAAGTGCAGGTCAAGAAATGATATTAAAGGTGAAGGAGTTCTGTCAAGAAACGCGGTGTTTAATACCAAAAGGCAATGTTCGCAAAAGAGTCGCTGCCATGACAGGTAAATTTTGGGGCTGCCATATACAGATTTTTTCCCGATTGATTTACGGATTGGAATTAAGTGTTTTGTTTTTTTAATGCACGATTTTTATTAAGGAAAATTTGAAAAGGAATTAACACAACACAACAAAAATTTCTAAAGTTATATTCAACAATAATGTAATTAAATACGAAAACAATCTTTGTTTGAATTTTAATTTTTTTTATTGTTCATTTTATTGCAGGTGTTTCAGAGAAAACTGTAACGAGAGTTACAAAGGAAGGCGCAACAGCGGCGAGTACTTCTAAAGTTATCGTCACCCGAGGGAAGAGTCGCCCGCATCCTAAAAAGTTCGATTTGGATGGATTTGATTTGTGCGCTATACGGCAAAAAATTCACAGTTTTTATGTTGTGAAGAAGGAATTACCTACATCGACTAATTACGTGCAGCTTTAAGAGAAGACATAAATTATCAAGGAAGCATCACAACATTGCACCGCATATTGCATAGCATCGGTTTCAAGTATAAGCGATGGTCCACCTACATATGCCATGGAGGCATTGTTAAAATTTCACAATCATGAATTGCTAAGATTGCCGCCTTACCACTGCGATCTCAATCCGATCGAAAAATGTGGAGCCTTGTAAAGAGACGGGTAGCGGATAAAAACGTGGGACAAGATCCAAAAGAAATTGTACGCCTAACAGAAGAGGCTTTTGAGACTGTTACAGCGGAAGATTGGGCAGTTCAATGTAAACATGTACAGCATTTGGAGGAAGAATATTTAAAAAATGATGGTCTTATGGATGAAGCAATGGATCGATTTATTATATCTACGGCTAGTGAGCTACAGAGCTACAGAATCAGATTCTGTTTCACTATGAAACAGAATCTGATTCTGTTTCTATTCACTCTTCTGCCAGTGATCATAGTATGACCGATCATAATTATCCAATAAAAATTTGAATAAAAGTTTTAAATGTTATTTTATTTTTCTAATTTAAAGTTGGTCGAACATCTTCATTTTATATTTTAGAAATTACAGGAAGATTTATTTTTCACTAATCTGACGGATCTGACCTTAGCAGTATGGACATCAAATGGTACCTATTTTATTATAGATACATTCTAATAAAAACATTTTTTTTTTCTTATCTAACTATTCGAGTAGATACGTTAATAAAATGAAAGTAAATGAACTATAAATTATTTCCCCTGATTTCCCCATATTTAACCGTGGCAACATTATGTCGCGCGAATACAGCGCTGCGTCTGCGGGACTTCTTTCGTGAAATGGACTCTACAGGATTGTTTGCCGCGCTTACATCGATTTTGTCATAACTCGGAACGCGAGGCGAGACTAAACAGCACGCTTAGCCAAGTTGTTATTCTGGGATATGACCACATGGTGACGACAAGTAAATGGTTTTTGATATTCATAGACGAGCAGCCATCAATAACTACTCGGATGGATCGCCCCTTAAGAAGTCTGCGATCCAGTTACACAGACCAGTAGGCAAACCGAAGGAAGGAAGCTTAGCAATAAGGCTATCATGCCAGACCCTGTCGAAAGCCTTCGAGATATCAAGGGAGACTGCAAGTGCTTCCCCATGCTTCTCGATGGCCTCGCTCCAGATGTGAATCTCTCTAGAAGATCCCCAAGTTGACCGATTTCGGCGAAAACCGTATTGACGATCACTGAGGATGTCATTAGCTTCCAGGTATGCCAAGAGCTTATTATTGACCACTCGTTCCATACACTTACAGAGAATGGACGTTATCGAGATAGGTCTGTAATTAGCAGGGTCAGTCCTACTGCCCTTTTTGGGCACGGGTTGCACATTAGCTTGCTTCCAAGCCATCGGCACTTTTCCCACCTCAAACGAAAAACGAAATAGGCGTGTCAAGATCGGAGACAGTTCAGGCGCACAAGTTTATAAAACAATTGCCGGTATCCTATCGGGACCGCTGGCTTTGTTCACGTCAAGGTTACGTAGCACCCAACGGACGTCCTTCTGATAGATGTGTTGGGTATCGTGTGTAGAGAGAAATGAAACGTACGAGGTTCGAATGCCAACTGAACTGTGTTTATTAATTCCTTCTACTTATACCTATGCACCCCACAATATTCCCCCCTTTTTTTTAAATAAATGTTACATAATTTTGAATAATACAAGTGGTTTTACTCTATTTATTTATAACTTTAGCTTACAATCAATATTCACTTAAACTTTTGCTTATAATACATTACATAATAGCTTGCTTTATCTTACCAACTGTTGCCAAGTATCGTTTTACTAATTTGCTACAGTATGATGTTTTATTTTGTTACAACCATGAGTAATTAAGTACATACAAGTTTAATATTGCGTGTCTTACATCTGAATTATAATTTGTGGCGTACACTTATTTTGCTGAACACTTTTTGATAAAATTTAGAATAGATATCAGTTTAGACATTACACTTTTTGTATTTTTTATTACTGCTTTTACACATATCACTAAACACTATACAGCATGTTGTGGTTGCGTCATTCACTAAATACTATACAGCATGTTGTGGTTGCGTCATTTGTTGAGCCAATGGGATGTTCAAGTTGCTATGCCAAACTGTCATTTCTTTCCGTAATATTTTCTGAGCTCCTTGCTTACATTTTTTAAGCATCCTGTATATGATATAGATGCCAATGATTATTGCGATACCAAATATTATTAGACCGTATTTCTCTATCGTCTGCTCGGAATGTGAATTGGATGCATTATTCGCTCCGTTTTGGGCAATAATTACTTCTGTTTTTTTTTCTACACTATAATTATGTTTTACCCATTTTGTATTAACGATCTTTTAAATAAAATATATTACTCGTATATGCGATTCAAGTTCGCTACACTGAATTACACGTTACAGTGATGTTTTTGCACAATAAAGAGATTTAATTGATTGATTAGTTTTTCCGTTGGCTCAGCAAAAGATGCTACCTATTATCTACGTACTATTAATCATTAAGTCTAGTCAACATATTTCATATACTATGTATATTACCTATGTTCACCTGTTATTTTATATTTATTTACTCTTTAAGGTACAATTAGTTTTACGTATTTACTTTTACAAGAATCTTACAGGTGTTTTGATAATTCTACCGCTACGCGTTACATTCTTATCTTTATTCGATTGTATAGGTTCGCTTTCTTTCAATAAGTAAGCGGGCAGGAAACTGATAATATTCTATCTGCTAATTGTATTTTATATACTTTTTCAGATCTTTCTAATACTTAATATGGACACGTTAGAGACTTTTTTACTTTATCTACCCCACGGCCGGTTAACTGCGAACAAAAAAATTAGGACGTAGCCGCCATATTAAAAAGAATTGTTTATGACGTTTTTACTCTTTCTGTTGGCTAAATATGACGTAATAATTACTACGTCATAATAATACGTTGTGACTCTATACTCTTTGGTCACGACTACTTTACATACTCTTTGGTCAGTTCAGTCAGTTTGGCAGCCATTTTTTTTGCATTTAACTAACTAATCTAATTTGTAGTACTTTTACTAAAAGTTCTTTGCGAAAACTGTTGTAAATCATTGTAAATCTTCGTGATATGACGCTTCGTGAAAGAATCTTATCGGTAGTGCCTATCTTTTCATGTATACTGAAGATGAATGTTTTGAAGATGTTATTTTGAGTGGAATAGCATTTTAGCAGCTGGTAAATTTATATCAAATTATTACTTCTTGTTTAGCTGATTTTCAAACTTTCTTCATTTTAGTCTTAGGTTTGTAGACCTAAGACTAGAATGAAGAAAACAATGTATAATATAATTACCTAACCTAACTTTCAAATGCCCAGACCAAGTCACAGTAATTCAACACTATCATACTGCTAAGGTGCTTTTTAACCATTTGACCATTGATGTGCTATGCTACGTTGCTATGGATGCGTTTGATATCATATGGTATTCATTGGTGCACATAGCTTAGCACTGGTAGAAACGAAAAACTATTATTTATTTTATCTTCATAGGACATCTTACCCGCATACAGGTCGCGCGGTGAATCAAGATCGCTCGGTGAAAATAGTGGGGGCAATCGGCGCATGTGTACAATTGCGCACAGAAATTCTTAGTATGTTAGGATTTTATTTTTAATTTCGTATGTTTGAACCTTAGTAACATAACTTATAGTAACACTAGTTTTTGATTGTAATTTATCTTGTAAGTAGGTAAGTTCAAAAAATTAAAATTTTTAAAATAACACATAAAATTAAAAAAAATAATTTCGTTAGTTTCTTTCTTTAACGTAATAATTCACGTCGTAAACAAATTTTTCTGGCTAGCCGTTTTAAAACTTTATTTTTAACCATTTTTTTTACAACTACGTATTACTATTACGATAACACGAGCTGTACGCAACAGTACCCAAGTAGACCAGTATCCAATGAGAGGCGAGAACGCAACGCGGGAATTTAAGAACGACTCTATCTACCAATGACGTGTCGCCGACGGCGCACACCCGCCCGGACGTCGCCAAATAGACCGTAGAATTGAACACTGCGCATACCCCTTCCACTTTTGCCGAGCGATCTTGATTCATCGCGCGACCTGTAGCTACTTATCTTAGTATCAGTGGAAACAGTCACATAAATGATATTTATTTTTGTAAATAGGTTTCACAGCATAGCTTTACATCCTCGCAGCATAGCAAATCTCTGGTCGAAAAGCAGCCTTAAACTACAAAAAGTTTAGCCACTAGAACAAGATTAATCCATGACTGGTGAAAATGCAATAAATTGTAACCTAAAGTACCTAATTGCTTCAATAATTTTTCTTCTCTGGGGTGAAATCTGTTTTATGGATACCGATTTTGATTTGTTGGTCATATTTCAGGAAATGGGTTTCCTCAGAAAGAGTATTCAAAATCTTGTGAATTTATACTTATTGGTCAATTTTTGTCTTGATACTATTTATTTATAGTATTATTCTGTGTACAAGAAACTTGAATTTGTTAAAGATGCTTGTTTTATTTTGGATTTTCCTGTTGTTTTTCAGAAATTCGCATGCTTCCACTTCCAGTGAGTTCCTCCATAGCACCAAACGTGCCTATCACAACAACACAATAACGGCAGGATTCAGGTAATAAAGACATAAGTGATGATGTGGTCTCAGCTGTGATTTGTACATCTGGTTTGTCTGATTGTTAGAAGTCAGAATTTCTGATACTACATCATGTTACCCAATTTACCTAAAACCTCTGTTAACCTTTTAATCGTGGAAATTGCAAACACAATAGAAAGACAACAGGTGCGCGAACGCCGGCATTCCCTGGGGGTTTAATGAATTCATTCTTAAAACCCAAAGTGAATGTCGGTTTTCACTCTCTCATTGTCTTTTTCTTGTGTCTCTAATTATGGTGTTGGAACAGGAGTGGGTTTTTAGCCATTAAAAGTCTGACATACACTCCATTCCCACTAAGGTGGGAGATGTCATTTAGATGATTTTATCACCTGTAAAATAAAGCTTTGAACAACCTCTCCTTTTTTCATGGATGTTACAATAAAGTGGTTTTTAAATTTTCAGGTGTACCTGTGTTACTTTTCAAATCCTGAAACATTTGCAGTAAAGTTCCATGTATGGGTGAAGAGTATTTGGAGTGATATTGCAAGTCTGGACAGTATTACTGTTCAAAACACTCAAAGAATTTGTGGTTGGCACTATGAAAAGCAGTTTCTGTATTCAAATAATAGCAAATTGGCTGTTCCCATGTAGATTTTACCTCCAGGAAATATTTCAGGTACCTATTTAAACAAATATTATAATAAGTTTTGAAAGTCTTTACATGCTTTAATAATAATAAATTGTTGGTTATAGGCTATGCCGCCTTGAGCAATTTAATGTTTCACCATGGCTACCTAAAGAGTGTGGGAAAATATTGTGAGAAAACTGTTAAATCCACCAACCTTTACTGGGCTATAATGGTTGATTGCAGCTCACTGTTTCTTAAAAGAGAATATACCTATGTTCCAGTAGTGTTAACATTGTCTTTTAATATTGAATTTCAGTTCTATAAAAGTATAATTTTTTTTACAGTACCACAGTTTTGATTGGTCCAGTAGTAGGGCAAACGTTGCTGATACCTTGCATTCCTATGATAAATTTATAATATTATTATGTAGGCAATATAATAGATAACGGGTAAACCAGGGCTTGAAATACCGTTAAAAATATGGTATTGTTACCGCCTTTCAATGCAGATATTGTTATCCAATAAATAACGTTACCATATTTAACGTTAAATCTGGCACATTTTAAACATTTCAAAAACGTGTGTAACGTTAAACGACTACGTTATCGTTAATTTTATCGTTATGAGTTAGTTTTGTTACCGTCACTCTCGTCCAATCGCAACAGTTAACATTTTGTAGTCACTATCAGAAATTGTCATTCTAGTGAAATAGATTTAACTGACTGTGAGAAAAATAA
Organism: Mythimna albipuncta; assembly: GCA_929112965.1. Classification (NCBI taxonomy): domain Eukaryota; kingdom Metazoa; phylum Arthropoda; class Insecta; order Lepidoptera; family Noctuidae; genus Mythimna; species Mythimna albipuncta. The sequence goes on along the minus strand of OV815959.1, from coordinate 19,833,419 downwards.
TTAAATTTACAATATCTACGATTACAGTGTAGCACCTGAATGGCGACACTTGGGGGATGCTTATGTGCAACAGTGGGCATAGGTCATTATAGGGAGGGGAGGCCTATGTCCAACAGTGGGCATCAATCATTATAATGCCTAAATGGCGACTCTTGGGGAGGGTTATGCCCAACAGTGGGCATAGGTCATTATCGAGAGAGGAGGCCTATGTCCAACAGTGGGCATCGATCATTATAGCGCCTAGGTGGTGACACTTGGAGAGGCTTATGCCCAACAGTGGGCATAGGTCATTATAGTGAGAGGAGGCCTATGTCCAACAGTAGGCATCAATCATTATAGCGCCTAGGTGGTGACACTTGGGGAGGCTTATGCCCAACAGTGGGCATAGGTCATTATCGCGAGGTGAGGCCTATATCCAACAGAGGGCATCAATCAATATAGCGCCTAGGTGGTGACACTTGGGGAGGCTTATGCCCAACAGTGGGCATAGGTCATTATCGCGAGGAGAGGCCTATGTCAAACAGTGGGCATCGATCATTGTAGCGCCTAAATGGCGACACTTGGGGAGTTTTATGCCCAATAGTGGGCGTAGGTCATTAAAGTGATAGGGAGGTCTATGTCCAACAGTGGGCATCAATCACTATAGCGCCTGAATGACGACACTTGGGGAGGCTTATGCCCAACAGTGGCCGTAGGTCATTATAGCGAGAGGAGGCCTATGTCCAACAGTGGGCATCAATCATTATAGCACCTAGGTGGTGACACTTGGGGAGGCTTATGCCGGCACCGCCCAAGGGCGGGGGATGTCAAAGCATGATTTTTCCCACCATAAAAAAAAGCAATTGTAACCCATGACCTTCAACACCCTTGGTTGGGACGTTGGGCACGTTTTTTCAACCACTGAACGCGTGGATAACTTCCATTTAGCTGACATAACTAAACATAAATCTATTTTAATTCATCGCGTCATTTGGTCCAATTTCTTAGAATAAATGTGTTTTCATTACTGTTATTCTAATCTCAACTCTCATATTTTTCAGAAATTCAAGTGATTGCTTCTACTTCCAGTGAGTTTCCTTTCCAGATCAAACCACAATGTACACTAACAAGTCAGAATCCAGGTAATAAATCTTCTGTTCTCCAATTTCTTTGTGTATTAATTACTCTTCTGTTATTTAAATCTCAACTCTATTATTTTCTTTCATTTCAGAAGTCATTGCTGCTAGCTCACATGAGTTTCAAACTTTACCAGAAGCTTCACAAAATCCTAGCTTCACTAATCAAAAATCAGGTAATTCAATAAAAATAAAGTGTATCTTAGATAGACATATGGCCTATATCAGGGATGGCGAACCTTTATTGGAGAATGTTAACGTGCCACTAAATATATAAAAACTATTTTTTTTTTTCATATATTTCACTTTAGTAATTAAATGGACAAATTGAAACGAAATGCTAAATGAGAATGGGCAAAAATGTATGAAACCTGGGACCACCCTCCAATAGCAATGAGATATATATCGTTGGATAGGTCTTTTCAATTGGAACAACAATTGTTATGACAACTTTGTTGTAACAACTGTCCATTCAGAGTTATAGGACTTACAAGTTCAGATTTAAAGATAGAAATATTAAAATATTTTTGAGGGAAAAATAATAACACCGTTAATAATTCATTAATTATTATTTGGTTTTTTTAAATATTCAATAAAAAAAAAAAAAAAACGTTTAAAAATATAAAAAAATAGTAGCCCACCGGTATCGGGAACAGGGTCCAAGCTAGCGGCGGTCAGGGCTCTAGAGAAAGGAACCTCCTTCAAATCAAGCCCTTGATCCAATCGCCTAACGAGAGCCTCCTAAGGTGTTGGTCGAGGATCTTGGCTATTAGGCCATTAGCTGAAACAACTATCGGTACAATGATCGCTGAATCCACTTCCCACATGTCGACAACCTCGCGAGCCAAGTCAATAAGTATATACTTAATCTTGATTTGTTTATCTTTCTCGACTTTCACAAAGTTCTCATCATGCGGAACGGATATGTCAACAATCATTGCACGCCTCTCGCTTCGGTCCACCACCACTATATCAGGCTTATTGGCCACGCACTTCCGACGTCTGGCTCCCAAACTCAACCGGGCTAGGGCTGCGCTCAAGCGGCTCCTGCCCAACCTTGGGGGTCCAGACGCCTCCTGCCGGAGGCTCTACGCGGGGATCGTTCGGTCCTTGGGTTACGGAACCCAAGCCGGTGCCGGGCGCCGGTGTGGGTGCCGTCGCTGAAAAAGCAACCGGCGGCCATACTAAATGCGATAAGGATGGTGCGGGGATACTGCACGGTCTCCCGCGAAGCGGCGAGCCTTCTGGCCGATCTACCACCGTGGGATCTGGAGGCAACAGTCCTTGCACACATGCACAATATGCGCGTGGAGATGCAACGCCGGGGTGAAAGTCCGCTGCCGCGACAGGTCACGGCATGGCGGACAGAGCTCCGGCGGGATCTCATGGTGAAATGGCGTCAACGACCATCGTAACCCAGTGCTGGGCACACCACAATCATGGCGGTAAGTCCCCTCTTTGATGCGTGGCTGGAAAGACCTCACGGCGTCCTTACCTTCCGCATGACGCAGGTACTCACCGGACATGGTTCGTTCGGGAGTTTCCTGCACTCGATTCATGCGGAAGTGACGCCCGGGTGTCGCCACTGTGCGGAACGCCCGGAGGACACGGTGGAGCACACAGTCGAGATGTGCCCAGCTTGGGCGGAGCATCGCCGTGCCCTCGTGGGGGCGATCGGCAGCGGAGACCTCTCGCGCCGGGCCTTGGTTGAGGCCATGGTCCGATGTAGCGAGGAGGAGTGGCAGCCGGTCGCCGACTTCTGCGAAGCAGTAATGCTCGCAAAGGAGGAGGCCGAACGCATCAGGCAACGGCGTTATCGCCGCCGCCGTCGCCGGGATTCTGATCCCGATTTCCGGCCAAAGTAGACGCGGGCTTGCGGACAGTGAGCAATGGGTAGCACTGTCCGGCCGTCCGGTAACTGTCCGGACCAAGCCCAAGTTGTCGACGGCGCCCACTGTTCCCGCGCGCATCAAGGAGTTGTCAGCAACAGCAGGGACCCAGCCGGGTAGAAGCCTACTGGGGCCAGGGTTATCCGAAAGGGCGCTCGAGCCCCGGTATGAAGGCTAGAAGGAACGGGGTGGGTCTTTTAGTCAGTAAGAGTCTGACACTATCTCCCGCTCCGCCCAAGGGCGGGGGATGTCAATGCATGATTTTTCCCACCATAAAAAAAAAAAACGCTTATTGGCCACAATAGTCCTGGCAGTGACGATGGGCCGATTCGACGAGTACAAAGTGATATGACCATTATCAAGAACTGGGTCGGGCTCATATCTATAGTAAGGCACTTCCGATTCCACAAGAGAGGATTTCACAGCAAGTTGCTGATGGATAACCCTCCAATAGCAATAAGTCGTATGGTCATTTCATAGGTATTTTAATTAGAACAACAATTGTTACGACAGCTTTGCTGTTTACAACTGTCCATTCAGAGCTGTAAGACTTTTTATTTATTTAAAAAGTATTTACAGTCTTTTCATAACATCATCACTGACAGGACTATTGTGGCTAATAAGCCTAATATTGTGGTGGTGAACCGAAGCGAGAGGCGTGCAATGATTGTTGACATATCCGTTCCGCATGACGAGAACCTTGTGAAAGCCGAGAAAGATAAACAAATCAAGATCAAGTATATACTTATTGACTTGGCTCGCGAGATTGTCTCGACATGTGGGAAGTGGATTCAGTGATCATTGTACCGATAGTTATTTCAGCCAATGGCCTAATACCCAAGAGCCTCGACCAATGATTTAGGAGGCTCTCATTAGGCGATTGGATCAAGGGCTTGATTCAGAAAGCAGTATTGCTGGACACGGCTCGTGTAGTCAGGAGGTTCCTTTCTCTAGAGCCCTGACCGCCGGTAGCTTGGACTCTGTCCCCGATACCGGTGGGCTACTATTTTTTTATATTTTTAAACGTTTTTTTTTATTGAATATTTAAAAAAACCAAATAATAATTAATGAACAATTAACGGTGTTATTATTTTTCCCTCAAAATTATTTCAATATTTCTATCTTTAAATCTGAACTTATAAGTCCTATAACTCTGAATGGACAGTTGTTACAACAAAGTTGTCATAACAATTGTTGTTCCAATTGAAAAGACCTATCCAACGATATATATCTCATTGCTATTGGAGGGTGGTCCCAATGTGCCCATTCTCATTTGCAACTTAAAAGTCATGTAGCGTAATATTTTAGTGTAATTATTGCTATAGAAAATTATGTTGTAAATCTTATACTGCACGAATTATTATGCCACGTGCCACTGTGCACCACGCGTACACTAGGTTCGCCATCTCTGACCTATATCATTTACATAGACTATTTTCCTATGTTTCAGATTTGAGTCAAGTCAAACGTGTTAAAAAACTAAAAACATCCAAACAAAGGATATTAACCTCTAGAGCCTCAGTGGCACAAAAACGTGCCAGTAAACAAATATTACCGTTGAGCCCCGCTGGCACATATTTGTGCCACCAAACCCGCCGATTTAAAACTGTATTTGTAGTAAAGTTAAGTTTTAAAATCGTTTCTGAACGAATGTTCTCGAGGGCAGATAATATTTTACTGATTATTAATATTGGTTGACGTAAATAATGGCGGTCCTTGAGAGAATTTTCAGATTTATCTCCCAACATTCAAAACGTTGTACAAAGAGTACAAAAAGGCAAAAGAACCAATGGATTTTTACAGAAGAGCCAAGAGAGCTTTGAAATTTAACAAAGAAACGTCGAAAAATGGACAGCAGAAATGAACCCATTTGCAAAAAGAATCTTCAAAATGCAGATTAATCTTTGTACCAGAAATAAGCAAAGGTGTCAATTTTCACTGGAACAAAAATTGATCGCATCTATAATGAAGCAAAGTCCCAAGTGTTATCGATTTTTACACAAAATATTTATACTAACATCAAGGTCAACTTTGATAACATGGTGGCGAAATTGAATGTTGAGACGAATCTGCCCTCAAGTTTTCGAATTAATGAAAAAAGAGGTTTGTATTATATTCGTAGTTTTAATGGAAACAATACTCGCGTCTAACTTTATACTTTGGGTCTGAAAAAATATTTACTTTAATTTGTTTCCAGGTTGCAACATGGAAGACCAATAAAAAAATGTGTTCCGCGATCTTTGATGAAATGTCACTAGAGACTGAAAGAAAGAAAGAAAGAAAAAGTGTTTATTCGCGTCAAACATGACGCATACCATAACAAAATAAAAACAATATGGACTAAAAGTAGCACGTAAGATATGCGTCACATCCGCGCAAAACGGCCAGCGCTCAGCAAAATGCTGGGGCTCATGAAAAACAGAGCCACAGCGCTGATTTTCAGCACCAGCCGTCGTCGACGATGAGACGCCGATCGGTCAGCAATGATTGCAAACAATTAAAATAATAAACAAATTAAAACTTAAAATAACAATAAATCCAACAATAACCTTAATTATACATTAAACATAAAATAAAGATAAAGAAAAACACAAGTTGAATTACAAACTTACTTAAAGAACTAGTCGATTATTTTGATCGATCAATGACCGGTCGAACTTAAAACTAAGAAATTGTCAGTGCGCAGTCACTTAGCCACATTTTGTGTCTGTGGTAACAAAATAAAAAAAAAAAAAAAGATGGCTGATCGATGGATGGACCTACGGCAAAGTTACGTAATTATGTATTATGCAAAAATTAAGATTCCTGACCTACGCAACTTACGCAATCGATTTGTTTGCTTATGTGTGTTAATGGGTGAATTAAGTCGTTGAAATGTTGTGCTTTAGTGAGTTGTAAAGAAACTTATGAGATGTTTGAGTGCGCATAAATGACAGACACGGTCAGATGAAATTGAATTGGCAAACCAGCAAGAGGTATAAACTATAGAGGAATATCAACAAAGGTAAGGATGATATAAAACCAAACTTAGAAGTATGTAATTACAGTCAATAAGAATAAATAAATTAGAATAAATATAAAATGGACAGAAGAATGTACCTACACTTAATAAAATATTATTGCCTGTTACAGACATTTGAAAAAAAATAGTTGGCAAGTGACCAGTAGAGTCAAAGAGGTGATAAATATTCCGGACCAGCTAGCAAAACAAATAGAAGGGGCTTGAGACTCGATGGATAATGGACTGCCATAACTTACAACAAAAATAAGGACACCATTAATGGCTTTGTAGAGTTAAACACAAAAAAAAATCAGTTTGCTGACCATGCCCTCGTTTTTATGCTGAGAGGAGCAGTTTTTAAATGGCAGCAACCAGTGGCTTATTATTATTGCAAAGGAGCTACCTCGGGGCTGGAACTCAAAATACTGTTGAAATAAGTGATTTCTGCTGTAGTTGGATGTGGACTGAAACCAATTGCATTAATTTGTGACCAAGGCGCTTCTTTTCAATCTGCACTAAGAAGCCTAAAAGCAGACACGGCTCGTGACCAAATACTTGCAAATCGAGAACCAGGTTAGTATAATTGAATTCACTTTCCCATTATGGCTGTGAATTTTCAAAAATTCAGAAAGATTTTCAAATAATTACCATTAAGGGTAAATTTGCTTTCATGACTGACCCCAGCAGTAGGCAGGTTTAAAATAACGAAAATCGTTCAAGGGATCTTCGTCACCAAGATGTGATACCTACCATCTTTTTGACTGTTGCGATATTTTACCAACTGTAAAACTTGTTGGCAACCATTCATCATTATTTACTTTAAAATGTTTTATATTTTCAGATGGCACAGTTACAATAAGTGGGGTCAATCTGAGTATTGTGTATGATCCCTCTCACCTGATAAAGGGTCTGAGAAATAACTTTTTAACTAAAAACATAACCTTCAATGGAAAAATTTCAACAGATTGTCATCACACCAAGGCCAGACTTCTCCATAAACTGAGTGATCAACACGTAATTCCAGAAAAGATTAAGAAAATGAAGGTTATATATAATTATATTTGTAATTTGTTTTATTTTATTTTACTGGGGACAAAAAACAGTTGCATGTTAAGAAAATTTAAAGAAAACATTGCTTAAAACTGGATGCACAAACATGTAAACCAATCCAATGTCCACATCGTAATATACATATGAATAACAGAGGTGGAGAACTTTATTGTGGTAAGAGTATACAGAATACAGGGCCTTCTGTGAAAGCTTCACGTATAACAAAATAATTAATTTCTATAATCAAAATTAATATAATTTAATCCAGCTACTTAAAAGTTATATTTTTAATTTTCAGGTTAAAAATTGTGTGAAGGTCTTCAGCACAACTGTATCTGCAGCCTTAACATATACAGCAAAATTTTGTAAGTAACATTATATGAAACTAAATGTTTTGCATGTAGTCTTGTAGTCCCATGAACATTTGGCCGGAATTAAATGGACACAACACTCGTACCCGCATATGCGGCAGTACGCGTATCTATCTGCATTTAATTGCGGCCAGCTGCGCCCGGATAGAGCCCCGATAACCACGAATGTTGGTGTAAAAATGTTTCAAGAGATCAAAGTTGTTTCGAAAGTTATGGTATTTTTTGGGCGCTTGAGCCTTAACAGGTTCGATCCCTGCTTATGCTTATGGTCTATATTTTACCACAAAAAAAAAAATAACCTCACAATTTGCATTTTCTATTTCAATATGAATGTGGTAATTAGATGGTATTAAGTAGAATTAAACATTAGTATTATTAAACGCATAGAAATGGCTAGCAGCCGGGAACAATAAAAGGAAAGGAAGGAGGCCTTTGCCCAGCAGTGGGACTGTATAGGCTAGATATAAATAATAAAAATAAAATTAAACATATAGTGAAGAAAACAAAGTACTTATATAGAAATAAATTATTCATTTCAGCTCACTATGCTGATGGGAGACCCGTCAGTAGCACACTTCCAAATACAGCGGAGATCGTTCTATTTTTTTACCAATTGTTCGACAGCGTCAATGGAGCTGCAAGATTCTCTAAAAGCAAGGGAAAATTTTTAAGAACAGCAGTGGTAAAAAAGTCACCGCGTCACCAATTTTGGAAAGAGGCAATTAATAAGTTACGGAAAATTAAATATGTGGATATGAATGGAAGGGAAAAATCGGTGCCCTCTTTGCAAAATTTTATTGTTACACTAAAAAGCTACATGAGGCTGTGGCAGTTTTTCAAAAAACATAATTTAAAAATTATGAGACCCAGGTATTTTAATTCAGATCCAATTGAAAACTTTTTTGGGCCAGGTAAGGGCATATAATTATCGAAATAATGACCCAACCTGCCACAGCTTCAACTATACCTTTAAGTCATTGTTGATAACTAGAGTCATAAAGTTTCACAGTCATACTTTCAACTGCGAGGATGATCCGGCAGACCAAATCATTCCTTTACAGCCATTGTTTATTGAACAAGTAAAAGAAATGGTCAAGCCAGGTCATTCTACTAAAAATTTAAATATTGAAATGATTTTAGAGCAGGCTCGTAGGGAACGATTGAATGTTCATTCGCGTGCTTACACTGCGGGATGGGTAGTACGAAATTTTTTTGATAAATTACAACTAAAATGTAGATTGTGTAAAAGTAGTCTTACAAGTGACCAAAGCAATATTCACGACTGGATAAACCACCGCGAATACACAATGGTAAAAAAAAAGGTTAAATTACCCATCGGAAGGTGTAGTAAAGTGTTTTGGTACAGTGGTTTCAGAAACAAATGAATATTTGGAGAACAAAAACACTTTTGACTTTTTTGTACAAAAACTGTTCTTTCCATCAAGTTCAAAATAATTTTCCTAGAAAGTCCTTATAAAGTTCTACTTTTCAGATTTTTTTTTTCAATATTTACCATTTGCTCATTATTCCCGCAAGAAGGTAAATGTTGAAAAGTTGAGTATTGCAATATCTGAAATAGACTGGCAACCAGTATATTCCTCATCCGATCCAAATTCTGCCATGGAGTATTTTATAACTTCAATCCAGCGTGTAATTGCAGCAAACACTACTGTTCTTACATTATCAAAGCGTAACAAAATTATTAAACCATGGATTACTCCAGGTCTGATCCGCTGTATGAGACACAGGGACAGATTGCACTTAAAGTTACGAAAGTCACCGAATGATGATACATTAAAAATTATTCACTCTAGGTACCGAAATTTTTGTAATAATTTATTAAAAAAGTTTAAAAATTCATATGAAAAACAACTATTGGAAACTGCGGGAAATAATAATAAAAAAATATAGAATGCAATTAAAACTATTTCAAACACTAAGACAACGGAAAAATACGCGACCGAACTAATAAATACCGGGAGCGAAAGAGAGTCATTGGAAGAAATAAATAATTTCTTTGTAAGTGTGGGTTTTTAGCATTTAGCAGATAAATCCGTAGACTGTGCAAATTCAGATCACCTTCACTTTAAAACGAAAGATCCTAAATGCTCACAAACATCATTTGTCTTAATTGAAACGGATGAGACCGAATTACAGAGCCTGATCATGGGGCTAAAAAATACCTGCTCAGTTGGGTGGGATTTGATACCTAGAGTCCGTCTAACGAAAGCGTGACCTGAGAAAAGGAGGTTAAAACCAAAAATTTTGTATGTGGTATTATTGAAATAGTAGGAGAAAAAAGTTTTGATACTTGAGTATTTTTTGTATTTATGACGATTGTATAATAGTTGTTTAGGAACTTAAATTTTAGTCAAAAAGGTGTGTGTAGACTTAAGCTAGAACTACACTACACCGACGCACACGTGTGAGACGTCTCAGACGTGTGCGGCAGGTGTGCACACTACACCGACGCAACGCGTAACACGTGTGATGCCTTTGATTTCATCGGAGGATTAAAAACAGATCAAGCTTGATTTTTCATTTACCATCCATTTACACTTCCGCCTAACCACCACGATCAGACGCATGGATAGCCCCGCCCACCTTCCTCTAAAATTTCTGGGACCGATGTGTCCGCGTCGCGGACGTAGCGTCGCATGGCGTGGCGTGGATCAAGTGTAGCTCTAACAGTCTATTTTCCATTTGAAATGTATGTAGACCGACGCTCCGAGATCGGCGTGTGTAGCACATGTGTGAGCAGTATAGTTCTACCTTTAATTATTGGTGGGTGTATGGTAAAGGTCAATAACACACAAAATGTTAGTTATTATTCCAAATTATTTTATTTTATCTGTTATTTCAAATATCGCTACATAATATTCAAATAATACTCTTTATTTACCATTTCATTCGACTCGTGAGCCACAGAAAGTTCAGCAGCTATCTCTTTCAAACTTGAACTAGAATTTCAGTCACTTCACTTTCGCGATTTTAACTTCAGTTGAAGACTTTGATGCACTACCAGACAGACTGAGGCAAATCTTTCATTACATCTCAGCCGCTTTTGAATGCATTCTACTACTCATTAGCATGTTTTTGATTAAATCGATTTACCAAAAGTCTTCTTTGTTAGATGTTTATATCAATTACGAAATTCGCAATATGCCAGATTATCTAAAAATATAAGAAAAAAAAATATTATTATATCGTAAATATATCTAATAATATTTGTCAACAAGGATCAAGAATATAACGTCATACTAACTTAAAAATTCAGAAATCGTATATAAACATTGTTGGTTTTTATTGAAAACACCTTCTTTCCCTTCTTGTTTTTGTTTGAATTTATTAACCATAGTGTGTAGCAGTTTTCTCACGTTACTGTTTATTGTTTTTCCCATAATTAAGCAATTATTATAGAAAAATAAATATCTGTTTACAAAAACTGACAATTGCAACCATAGACTTTGACGTGATTTTTTCGGCAAAACAATGTTGCCAATTTAATTTAAAAAAAAAACTCCAGGTTACGCTTTCAGTAGACGCACTCTAACAGTTTACTCAAAGACAATAAATGCACTCTTGCGGCCCCACTTACTCATATTTTTAATGCCTGTCTAACCCAAGGAATATTTCCTACCGTTCTTAAAAAGTCAGTGGTGCACCCAATTCATAAATCTGGTGACAAAGGCCTTGTCACCAATTACAGACCCATCTCAATTTTGCCATTAATCTCCAAGCTGTTGGAACGTATCCTGAATAAAAGACTGACACACTATTTAGATAAGAATGACCTTCTCTCCAGAAATCAATTTGGTTTCCGAGCTGGTAAATCAACAAGTGATGCGGCCCACGGACTAGTGGATTATGTAGTAAAATGCCTGGATGCAGGAAAGAGGTCTATAGGTATATTCTTGGATCTGGCAAAGGCCTTTGACACGGTTTCAGTGCCACTGCTTTTGCAAAAACTTGAACGACTTGGCATTAGGGGAAATCAGCATGAAATATTTAAAGATTACCTCACAAATCGCTACCAATGTGTTCAAATAAATGAGAACCTTAGTAGTGACCTACCCATGTCTTTCGGCGTGCCTCAAGGTAGTATCTTGGGTCCTACGCTCTTTCTTGTTTACCTTAACGATCTCTGCGACCTAAATCTTACCAATGGAAAAATTATATCTTATGCGGATGATACAGTGCTCTTGTTCTCGGCTGATACTTGGGAGAATGTGTTTAAATCTGCTCAAAATGGTTTTAATATTGTGAGCCATTGGCTACAAAAAAATACTCTATCCCTTAACTATAGCAAAACACAGTATGTCAATTTCTCCATGAGTAACATAAATCCACCATCTTCGACACTTACCATAACAGCACACAATTGCTGTAATAAAGAAAAATGTTCCTGTCCTGTCGTAAAAAATACGAATAAAATAAAATACCTAGGAATTCTAATCGATAATAACTTGTCATTTCGTCCTCATATAGATATGGTGGCTACCAGGGTGCGTAAATTAATATATGTTTTCAAAAAAATACGACAGGCAGCTGAGCCTAAATTGATTAAGCGAGTATACCTTGCACTTGCTCAGTCAGTAATCCAGTATTGCATTTCGGTGTGGGGCGGTGCGTCGAAAACTATACTTAAACCATTGGAAGTAGCACAAAGAGCATTATTGAAGATTTGCACGTTTCGGCCGTATCGCTTTCCGACCCATCTCTTATACAATTCATGTGAAGTTCTCACGGTCCGACAGCTTTTTGTACTGCAAGCAGTCATGCGTCAGCATACTTACACAAATTATGACAGATCCACGTACTTGTCTAAGCGTAGACGAAAAGTTGTTGCACTAAATGGCCAAATGTCTTTCAAGCGTACATACGCGCGAAAATTCTATTGCTACCTGGGTCCCTTTTTGTATGAGAAAATAAATAAGAAAATTGACGTGTATCCTTTAAATGGAAAAAAATGTAAAAATACTTTAATTAACTACATTCACAAACTAAATTACGAAGAAACCGAAGACCTATTTTTAATAGTACAGTAACTTACCTACTCACCCTCCCTTACACACTCACTCAGTCACACACTACACACAGGAGGCCTTTCTCACTTTTTTACATATATTTTTATATCGTAATAGTCCAATCGTATTCATGAATTTATGTTGTGTCTTTATTATTATTTTTTTTATCATTATATTTTATAAATTAATTTCTAATCTACATGATTTACATAATGAATGATAAATTTGATGGTGTTTTTTTTTTTAAAAAATTCATATTGTAATTTTATTTCTATTCTTCTAGTCTAATTAATTTGATTTTATCGTTATTTATTTTATTTTTTGGAAATTAATAATTTATTTTCATATAAGTTTTAGTTTTATCACAAAGGCTTGTTTTATTAGGTATTTTAAAAATATTGTACAAACTTAAGGGAGAGCGCTGATGTCTAAAATACAGATTTATTATCTAGTTCAGACACAGATGTTCCTCACTAGTTTTAATTTAATGTGCAACTCAAATGTCAATAATAATTTTAAGATGTTGTATTATTTTTTGGAAAAAATAAATTATTATTATTATTCCGTATATTCAGCATTAAGAACATATAAATTATCGTTCATTTTTTAATTAAAGACTATGATTTGACATGTGCAAATGTCAATTTCTGAAAATATGTTGCCATATTTTTAGTAAAAGTGATGTCTCCAAATTCGATTTTTCATACCGGTTTTTTAACATTAGAACCTTAATGGAAAATAGGACTAAGATACTGTATGTGTGTGTATATATAAAGTCTAATATGAATATTGAAAACTAAAATAATCAAAAATATTACCATATTTTTTAACAATCCGCCTTTAACTTAGGCTAAGAACTCACGAAGCGGTTTTCATTTCTGTAGAATGCTAGAGATATATATGTAAAAAATTAAAACACGTTTCACAACGCGTTTTACGGCCGTGGTGTGCGCAGTTGTTTGCGGCTCCCACTGCAATGGCAAGGAACTAGTAGAATCGCGCGAGCTCCGGTCACCCGCAGCCTCGGTGGGTAGCGCCCGTACGCTTTGAGGTTGGTTAGCGCCTACAGTTGCCTTCAGCGGGCAGGGAAATCCGATGCATCCAGAGCCATAAAGGCCGTTTTTAAAGCTGTTGTAAAGCTGTTTTTAATTCTTCTGTGAAATAAGTAATAACGCAACAGCTCGTTTCTGGTGTGTGTCCATGGCGGTTCAGAGCTCGACTGATAATTAAATGCTCGTCTTTCGATTTTCACCCACCAAGCTTTTTCTGGTGATAACTCCTTGAGGCGCTCAGGAACAGTTCGCGCCGTCGACGTTTTGGGCTCAGTCCGGATCAAATCTTCAGATCGGAATCCCAGCAGCGGCTGGGGTATGACTGCCGTTGCTTAGTGCGGTCGGCCTCCTCCTTTGCTAGCATTACTGCTTCGTAGAAGGAGGCGTCCGCTTGCCACACCTCCTCGCTCCGGACCATGGCCTGTACCAAGACCCAGCACAAGAGATTGCCGCCACCGATCGCCCCCACATGGACACGGTGATGCTCTGTCCAAGCCAGGCACACCTCTATCGTATGTTCCATCGTGTCCTCCGGGCAGTCCACACAGAGGCGACGCACGGGCGTCACTTCCGCACGAGTTCGGTGCAGGTATCTCCTGAACTTACCGTGTCCGGTGAGAACCTGAATCATGTGGAAGGCAAGGACGCCGTGAGTTCTTTCCAGCCACGCCTCAAAGAGGGGACTTACCGCCATAATTGTGGCGTGCCCAACCCCCCAAGCTTGCAAGCGATAATTACAACTGCGACGGCTGAAAATCCACTAAAAACTCAGGTGACTTTAAAAATAAAACAGCTGTTTCCTCTACCACGGCAGGCGTGGTTAAAAACCGCTTCGTGAGCTCTTAAAAACTGCCAGACCTTTGCAAGAACGCCGAGTTATCTAGCAGTTACCTTGGCTGTGGACTCGATAGCTGAAGTATTTGCAGCCCATCTTGCCAAAGTATTCAAGCCTAATGAAAGTGACGGTCCTGATGACCCTATAAATATGGTGTATGACTAACGAGAATTAAGGCAGTGGCTTTAAACCACCAAAAGTTTTATTTACTGCAACCTATCTGATCATAGTCAACTGGACTGCATGAATAAACTTAGACCCACATTTTTAGGTAGCTTCCTTTTATGCTTTAGAATTAAAAAAGTTATCATCATTGGTCGTTAAGCTCTAAAACTACAAATGTCTACATTGCAAGAAACCGACACATAATTCGTTTTTATTGCTACAATTTTTAAGCGACCAGCACGAAAATAGTACACGAAGAGGACTTAGGTATGTTTTTACAATTATTTATTATTAGTTTTCAAACCGAAGTCGTTATTAATAGTACCTATTCGTTAAGTTATAATAATATTTCAGCAAAAATATTAGCTTGAATAGTTATATATTTTCGTCATAACCAAATCGAGACGAAAAAATTAAATAACACAGCTTTAGCTAGTCTTTCAATTCTTAAGCTTAAATTATAATTTATTTTATGAGTATTTGCGTCTACCAAATTACTTTCAGGAAATACAAAAGCTGATCATAATTAGTTGCATAAAAAACGTTTTTTTTTCGGTTTTTTGGTTAGTATCGGTTGCGGTACCTCACTATTTATGAAATGGAAAAAACATGCAACATTCGTATTGTCAAATCGTAGTCTTTGATTAAAACACGAAGAATATATTTTTAAATATTCATATAAAAAAAAACATTTAAAAATATAAAAAATAGTAGCCCACCGGTATCGGGAACAGGGTCCAAGCCACCGGCGGTCAGGGCTCCAGAGAAAGGAACCTCCTGACTATACGAGCCGTGTCCAGCAATACTGCTTTCTGAATCAAGCCCTTGATCCAGTCGCCTAACGAGAGCCTCCTAAGGTGTTGGCCGAGGCTCTTGGCTATTAGGCCATTGGCTGAAACAATTATCGGTATAATGATCGCTGAATCTACTTCCCACATGTCGACAACCTCGCGAGCCAAGTCAATATACTTGATTTGTTTATCTTTCTCGGCTTTCACGAGGTTCTCGTTATGCGGAACGGATATGTCAACAATCATTGCACGCCTCTCGCTTCGGTCCACCACCACTATATTAGGCTTATTGGCCACAATAGTCCTGTCAGTGATAATGAATCGATCCCAGTACAAAGTGATATGACCATTATCAAGAACTGGGTCGGGCTCATACCTATAGTATGGCACTTCAGATTCCACAAGAGAGTATTTCAGAGGAAGTTGCTGATGGATAATCCTGGCTACGAGGTTGTGCCTATGCAAGTACTCTCCATTAGCAAGACGAGAACAACCAGAGATAATGTGACGGATTGATTCTCCCGGACGATGACATGCCCGACAGATGTTAACCGTGCCGTCTTTCACAATAAATCTCCGGTACTTATTCGTCATGATAACTTCGTCCATAATTGCACAGACAAAACCTTCGGTTTCTCCAAATAGGTCACCGAAACGCAGCCAGGCTACGGACGCCAATTGGTCTACATCGGGCCCATGAAGGGCCCGGAAAAAGCGTCCGTGAAGCTCTTTGCTCTGCCACACTTCCCTGCGATCGTTAGTGTCAAGCACTATCGGTTTGCGCCAGTTCTCGTTAGACAGGGAGAGCGGGGTGAGTCCCTTATCCACTGCCACTACATCTCGATGCATACCCACGTCGGCAGCTAGGAAATATTCCCTGAGACTGCATACCTCGCGGTTGTGTAGGGTCTTAGCATTTAAAAAACCTCGACCCCCACATTTCCGCGGGATATACAGCCTCATCACCGACGATCGTGGGTGATGCATTCGGTATGCAGTCAGCAGTGTACGGACTCGCCTATCCAGGGCGTCAAGTTCTGTTTGAGTCCATTTGAGTACGCCGAAAGAGTACATCAATACCGGCATGACCCAACCGTTGAAGGCGCGCACCTTGTTTCCGCCTGAAAGAAGGCTATTGAACACCTTTTTCAGGCGTCCAAAGAAACGCTCCTTCAACGATTGCTTCATGTTAGTGATACTGATGCCTAGAGCTTCCGACATACCCAAATACTTATAGGTTTCGGTTGGAGAGAGGGATCTCAGATTTATGGAATCCGTGAGTCGAGTGCTCACGGACTCCACAACCTCACCTCGCTTTACATGCATGACTGCACATTTGTCCACACCAAACTCCATCCTGATGGCACTACTGAAGGTTTCAGTTACCTTCAGCAGCTCCATCAGTTGCAGATTGTTGGGGGCAAAGAGCTTCAAATCATCCATGTAAAGGAGGTGAGATATAATCTGACCACCTCTCTTCAACCGATAGCCTAGACCTGAATTCTCCAGCAGTGTGCTTAGAGGATTCAAGGCTATCGAATATCCCTCGCTCGATCCTTACAGGTTCGCTATTCCTCTGGATATTTCGACATCCTGGATAGCCGAGGACCGTACTCTATTGCCTCATACACGACATCAGGAAGGTGCGTAGTGTTGTATCAATTTTATACAATTCCAGCACCCTCATGAGCCATGTATGGGGAACAGAGTCATAGGCCTTTTTATAGTCTATCCAACATGTCGACAGATCCTTTCGGGAACGTCGAACCTGCTGGCTAATAGTCATATCAACGAGGAGTAGCTCCTTAGTACCGCGGGACCCGTTCCTACATCCATTCTGAGAATGCGACATGATCGAATTTTCATCAATGTGACTATTAATTTTACTTCTCAGTATGGATGTAAGAACTTTATAGACCGTCGGTAAACACGTGATCGGTCTATAATTTTTAGGCTCCGCAGTACTACCTGATTTATGGAGCAGGTGGGTTATTCCTGTTGTTAGGATCTGGGGCAGCGACCCTGACTCTAAGGCAGACTGAAACTGATGTGCCAAGCGAGCATGCGATCTCGTAAACCACTTAACCCAGAAATTGTGCAGCCCGTCCGGCCCTGGAGATTTCCAGTTAGGCAACGGACGGACTGCACGAGCTACATCTTGGGGGCTGATGTCGATTGCCCCCATTTGTGGTATTGGATCGCACGCTCGCTCGACCCCCCGAATCCAGTCACCCTCGGTGTGACTGACAGGCACCGACCAGATGCTGCGCCAGAATGAACTCATGGCGTCAACATCCGGGAGGCGCGCGTCAGTCACACCTTGGTCCGGTCGCTCCCAAGCCCTATAAACCCACCTTTCATTACTCCGGAATGTGCGATTCTGGGTGTATCGCTCAACCCGCTGCTTATACCTGCGGATACGGTTTGCCCATGCATACACCTTCTGCTTCAGGAAGTCGATGCGCTCTGTGACTCGGGACATATAGTCTCGGGGGCTGATGTCAGTCCCCGAAAATGCCCGCCTCACAAAGCGCATCACTCTCGGGCGAGTGTTGCCCTCCCTGAAGCAGATTAGTTTGCCGATGAGTGCTCTAGCCCCACCGATACGACGCTCGATCCTGCACTGCCAGGCACAGCTGGTTTTGGTCGTGTAGCTACGTCACTATTTGGGAATTTGACGTGAGCTACACGACATGCCGCTACGGCCGCGCAGTACATGATCGAGTGTGTATCGGTGAGATCTTCGCAGTCATCAAAATAGTTTGACAACTGCGAATCCAGAGCAGCCACCAGCGTTCTATTCTTGTTACACATGGGCAAACGAGGTATGCGTGGCCTAAGTTCGGAAGGTATGTTGCGATATTCCCGAATCGCACACTCCAAAGCACTCCTCAGTTCACTATTGCACTGGTTACTTACGTTAGTGACCGTGTCAGAATTCACCTCGTTTGTGTCAAAAGATATGTAACTGGACGGTGGTACCACAACTGGTACCACAGTTTGCGATAGAGGGGTAATGACACGGTCACTCATTTCCGTTCGGAGGCGATCAAGTACAGTATTGTGACGACCACGAAGGTCACATATTAATTGAAGTAGAAACTTTGTTGTAATGGACCTTTTAAGGTTTATGGTGAATTAAGAAGATAGATAAAAAATAGGACAGGAGATTGTCAACAAGAAAAATATTGAATATTAATTTTATATAATAAGATAATTTAAGGCTTGAGTCAATATAATTTAGTACAATTAAAACATAAAGCCTTTCATTGGCGTCTCCCCTCGTCACATATGGTGGAGGCGCCCGCCGGGTATTCTCCGTAAGGCCTTGACTATTTTTTCAGGTTTACGAGACCCCGATAGTTGAGGAAGGCGACTGTTGCGACCCATAAGGTCCCATAAACCTCTCGCAAAGCGTAATAAATAATAATAGCAGCTACAGCAGGCGAGGACAACGCCTGAAAACTTAAAAGCTGAGTGATTTTTATATTATTTAATATTTTGTAGAAGAAGAGATGATGTTCTTCTCAGGCATAGACAAGGTCTGCCTCGAAGAATTTATCGACAATTTTAAGTTGACTGCCAGGTCTAACGAATGGCGAGAGAGCGATTACGCACTCATTTTGGGAGCATATCTTCATGGAGCAGCCCAACACTTTTATAGATACACTTATCATTACGACATGGATTTCGAAACGATATGCCAAGAATTAAGAAACGAATTCCCGTGCAGATGTTTTAGTTGTAAACAGCGTCAGCACGTTACAGCAGTGCAGCCACTGGAACCATGTGTTGTAGAGGAGGAAACTGCAGATTTACTTGAAGAAGGCGGACCGTTAAATGTTTTGTATGAAGATGATAATGCAGGTTTATGTTCTAGCATGATGATGGACGGTCCACAAACAATTGTTGAGCAGACTGATGAGAATAATGAGCCGGATTATGACGATGTAAGCAGTGGAGTCGATGACGAGACGGGATTGGAGTGTACGGATGAAGATAACCTGGTTGTGTCCAATCCAATTATTATTTCATCCAATTTTATTTCAGAGAACCTAGAGATGTTTTCAATAGAATCTCAATGTGATCCGGATGTCGGATTCAATCAAAACCAAAACGACGATGATCACATTTTTGAAAATAAAAATTACAATAGTGGACAAAGTTTTTTCCAGGGTGAAACAAAGGAGATGGCCCAGTTTATTGTTATAAAGGATGATGTTCATTCTCCAGAAATATTAAACAAAGTTAATGGGTTTGATTTTATTAATTTATGTAACAAATATTTTCATCATGCCCCATTTAGAACTAAAAAGTGCATGGCACGAAAGGGCATGGTAGGAAGAAAGTCCTCCCATCACTTTCATTGTAAAATAAATTCAAAAATAAAAACTAAACATTCTTATAATAAATTTAACAATAAGTCTTTTCTATTTAGATATAAATTTTGGAAGTTTTATAAAAAGAAATTAAATTTTGTTGTTAGGAATTATAAAATTAGAAAACGATTAATTTTAAGAATTGTGTAAATATTTTGGCTTTTGTTTTTGTTATCATGTCACTGCATTATTTTTGTGAGATCAGCAGGGCATAAATAGTATTAATCATTTGTTTTTGTTTCATATTCATTTTCAATGAGGGACGCCGCCATCGAAAAAAGGAGAAAGAAGCAACTGTGCGTTAAATTATTTTCTCTTCGTTAATATTTTTTATTATTATTATTCAAATTGGTGAATTTGAGCCAGTAAACTTGCAGTAAGTAATTTAATTATTTTTGGAAACTGTGGTCCTATTAATGAGAACAAATATCAATTAAGGCTGATACTGACTTTGCAGATAAGGCATAGCCTTCGCAAAGGGTGTCTAGTTGACACCATTGGTTTAGCTGATATATAAAAAAAAAAGCCACAGTTCAGTCAAAATGGACTGATTACATAAATACTCCATGATTTTTTGTAAGAGTTTTGATACTGGCACAATTTCAATTTTTTAGCGTTGATAGGAACTTGCACAGTTCTGTCTTTTTCTTCTCTGACACGATGAGCGTCCGATGAGGTTAAAGTCATAACCTTAAGAGTTGTAGTTTACTTTATGTTAGACTCCTTTTGAGTAGATGTCAGTTATGACAAGGGTGCAGCACCGTGGCTTTTTTTAAGGTTTTGCTGCGGTGGGGTTTAAGCATGACAACGTTGAATGATAAGCGCAAAGTTAACGCATAGTAAGTTAGTAAATAGATTTTGAATTTTGTTTATCGTTCGTCATGACTTAGGCTCGCTCCTAAAGAGACGACCACCACCATGTAAATTTATTTCCTTCATAGGTAGGGACATCTGTGTTAGGTATAGGCAGGTCATACCTAAACCTTAAAAGAATTTTTTTTTTTTTTGAATAGAAATGCTTTGCCATTATGGATTGGAAGTGCTTTGCCATCCTCAGCATTTCCATTCGTAAGGGCGTAGCTCATGTGGCAACCACGAAGGTCACATATTAATTGAAGTAGAAACTTTGTTGTAATGGACCTTTTAAGGTTTATGGTGAATTAAGACGTTCCGGGCCCGTGGCTCCCCTGGATGATACCCCTGGGGGTGCCACGGGAACTGAATTCGGACCCGTGGCACCCCTAACACCTCAAATCCATACAACGATGTATCAGTGGTATCACGGGTACTATTTCCTAGTTCCCATGGATCCACCAACCGAATAGTGATGGGACAGATGGTCAACCGGTCAGTACGAATTAAACTGGTCCTCATCCTCCCCTACCCATGGCTCCACCACATGCGGTGTCCGACCACGATGGCGATGATGCTGATAATGCTCCAGAGGTGACCGAGATTAAATGACAGTAGTGGCACGAAAGTTGAATGCCAAAAATACCGCCCCTAGACCCTACGGCTAGCTTTGGAAAGCGTTGGGCCTAACCATGGGAGCTCTCAGTCTTCTACTAAAAGGGCTCTTTATCGCATGAATGGAGAAGCGCCAGTTCCCTCGTCGTTGAAAGATGGAGAAACTGGTCCTCACCGGGGTGCCCTGCGGACTTTCCGTCTCCATACGGGCCCATCGTGCTGGTCAACGAGGTAGGAGGCAAGGTCTTGAGGCCGTAAGAGTAATTGCAGGCCGTCTCGTCGTGTAGCTGGTACTAGTGGGGCCAGATCTTGCAGTTAGCCAGTTTAAATTCATGCGCGTGCGAGCCCTCACGACGGAGAATGTGGTGTCCCGGAGCGGGGTCGTCTTAGCGGTTTCTTTGGACATCTCCAACGCATGTAATTTTCTGCCCTGGAATTGCGTTAAGAAGGCACTCCGGTATCACCAGGAGCCGACTTAACTTCGTCGTGTGATCGAGACCTGCCTGACAGACAAGTTTATCGTCTATCTTGGTCACCAGGGAGAGTGGAAACGACTAGAGGTGTCGGCGGTGTTCCACAGGAATCGGTACTAACTGCTCTTGTGGAACATCGAGTATGACTAAGTGGTGCGCGGTGACCTGCCCGATGGGGTCGGCGTGGTCTGTTACGTAGATGACACGCTCGTTTAGGCACAGGGAGAGTCGCACCAAGCGGCGGCCCCTGCTGTTGCTGACTTCTCCTTGAAGCGTGCAAGAACCTTCCGAACTTACCATTTCCGATGAAAACTTGCGTCATGCGGAAGTTAAGGACGCCGTGAGATCTTTCCAACCTCGCCTCCGAACGCTAGGAGGGGTTCACATCAGCGTTGGGTCGACGATGAACCACTTGAACTGGGACTCGTCCTCGACAGCCGCTGGAATTTCGAGAAGCACTTAAGACCTCTGGCTTCCAAACTTAAACGGACCGTGGTTGTCCTCAAACGGCTCCTCCATAACCTTGAGATCCAGACGCCTTCTGGTAGAGGCTCTACGCGGCGAAAAATCGATTCATAGCACTTTACGGAGCGCCGGCGTGGGCGCCATCGCTGCGGAAGTGACCGGCGGCTAAGCTGAACGCTTGGCCATAGATTGGCTTCCGAATCGGAAACCCAAGGTCCTAGAAAGCAAGGCAGCGAAGAACACCAGAGTGGGTTTTAGTCACTAATTGCTTGACACCTCCACCTGCTCCCCCCTGCTCGAGAGTAGTCATTGGATGAAAAAAGTACACACAGTTTTAACACAAAGTACTAGTGGTGCTTACTAAACAGTAAGCACCGCACTAATTTACCTGGGGGTGCCACGGGTCCGAATTCTAGTTCCCGTGGCACCCCCAGGGGTATCTTCCAGGGGAGCCACGGGCCCGGAACGAATTAAGAAGATAGATAAAAAATAGGACAGGAGATTGTCAACAAGAAAAATATTGAATATTAATTTTATATAATAAGATAATTTAAGGCTTGAGTCAATATAATTTAGTACAATTAAAACATAAAGCCTTTCATTGGCGTCTCCCCTCGTCACAGTATCATCCAACATATGATTACGCAGGATGACCCGCACCTGATCCGATAATCTTTGAGCCGAAACGTTGACGGCTGGCTCAAGCACCTGAAACAAAGAGAGCATCCGAACACGGTACGCGGTCAGGCTGTTTCCTCCCTCTGTAGCCCCATAGTATGAGCGCATGACGTTCTCGTTGATGGATTGCGTCCATCGCATGCGCTGCACACTTCCGCCGGAAGCTGGAACCCTATCAGAGGCCGGTGGGCCTCGAGGTCCTAAACGATCCGGCGGCCGGCGTCCTCCCCGACGACGCGCAGGTGGTGGTGTCGTCGGCGGCGAGTAGTACTCGTCGCTCGAGCTCGACGCAGCTGCCACGGTCGGTGTCACAGCACTCACAGTGAGACTGGGTTCCGGCGGCGGCGAGGCGGAGCTGAGCGACGAGGCCGGAGGTGATGGGCGTGCACGTCGAGCTGCGGCTCTGGTCAACATTCACTTTTCCTTGTTGATATTTTTCCTTGTCATAAGTATGACATGTAGTACATTTTACGTGTAGCCATTTTAGAGAGTTGGGTACACGTATTTCACAGTAATTATGGTTTTATTGTGTTTTTAAGACTGTCTTTCCTTCGGATATTTCCATTTTAATAAAATATTTCAATATTAATGTTATGTTATTATTATTATTCCATTTATTACATATATATACATATTATTTACATTTTTAAATATTTCTTAAAAAGTACATAAAAAAAACATTTAAAAATATAAAAAATAGTAGCCCACCGGCATCGGGAACAGGGTCCAAGCTGCCGGTGGTCAGGGCTCCTGAGAGAGGAATCTCCTAACTATACGCGCCGTGTCCAGGAGTACTATTATTATTATTATTGTACTACAAACTTAGTCCAGAAATTATTTTGTAGAACACTTTTGACTTTTTTTGTACAAAAACTGTTCTTTCCATCAAGTTCAAAATAATTTTCTTAGAAAGTCCTTATAAAGTTCTACTTTTCAGATTTTTTTCATATTTTCTAAACTTATGGTTCAAAAGTTAGAGGGGGGGGACACATTTTTTTTTACTTTTGGAGCGATTATTTCTGAAATTATTGACATTATCAAAAAATGATTTTAGTAAACCCCTATTCATTTTTAAATACCTATCCAACGATATATCACACGTTAGGGTTGAAATTAAAAAAAAAAATCACTTTCCACTTTACATATAGGGGGGCTAACCTAATAAAACATTATTTCCAATTTTTATTAATAAAACATTTATTACCACTTTGTCGGCGTGATTGATATACATATTGGTACCAAATTTCAGCTTTCTAGTGCTAACGGTCACAGAGATTAAGCGAGGACGGACAGACAGACAGACATGGCGAAACTATAAGGGTTCCTAGTTGACTACGGAACCCTAAAAACACAATTTTGTCAAAGTATTCATTTGATTTTATAGATTGTACCGAACACAAGGCAGTTATTCTGGATCATTTAATTTCATTAACTGTAAGGTTTACTATTTTTAATTGGTGCAATATAATAAATAAAATTTTAAAGGGCACAGATATTTATAGGTTACATACTCGTAATTTACCTGCTATGCAACTAAAAGCGTTCTGTTACAAGGCCGACCCCGTTTGTCTTTTTTAAAAAAAAAAGGCAATTATTCTACTAAAACCACTTTAATCACCATAGACACAGATACATGAATTTAACACTTAAATTTGGCAATGTCTCTCTTAAGTGCTCCCTAAATTTGGGCACAATAGGTTACGCGACGGCGTCCAGAATCTAACTAACTTAAAAATGCATATAAAATCCATGCACTTGGTAAAAGTGCAACATCAGCATGTATATAATGGAAAAATACACTGATTCATATTAAAAGCTGATTAAGGATTTATTGCCTTGTAATAAGGGTTATAACAGCTCCCCCTTTGAAACGAAGCTTTATCTCATTAAGATGAAGCGAAGTAAATAAGAACAAAGATGTAGCTATTTAAGAGAGACATTAGAACTTATATTATATTTATGTTACATAATTTTGTATTAAAATTAACAATATAGTAAAGTAATAGTTAAACATCATATTAAAAGTTTAGGTTTCTATTTGACGGAAAACTGACTTTATTAATTTTACTAGTTGATTTGTAATTTGGGTAATTAATAGGCAAGGACTGAATCGACTTATTGTCATCTTCAGATGTTGAAGACATTTCCGTCATCTCAATACTATTTGAAACCTTAGATTTACGTTTAGTTTTCTGATTATAACATTGGTTAAATATTTGGACACAGCATCCAGCATTAGAAGAGTTTTTGTTCTTAAAATAACTATATAACTTATAAGCTATGTATAAAAATAAACACACAATTAGAATATAAGTGAAGGTAGAATAGTAAGGGCCATATTTAATAAAATGAGACTCTTTTTCCAGATTATTCAATTCTTGCTCTAAGCTATCCATTTGGCGAGTTGCATATTTGAGAGAATCTAAGTTAATTTTACTTATAGAGATTGGCGACAAATGTGGTAAACTTTTATTAAATATGTCCTTTTTACAACAGTCATCTGCTGTTATATCAAAGCTTATATCTAAAGGAGACTTAGCATATAAAGAATAAGAGCTAGTTGGGATTAACTGAACAGTTTTAGAATACCCAATACAATTAGGTGATAGTTTTACAATTCCTGTACCAGTAATCGAATGGTCATTTATGTTTTCATCACATTTAATAGTTAATTTATTTGGATTTGATTGGACATATATCCATTTGTTATTTCTTAATTTTGCCAAATATCAATTTGACCATATAATATTTTAGCATTGCATTCTGTAGGTAATGACAATGTTACTTCAGTTAAGATCTTAGATTCACAATTTGGGTTACTTATACATGAGTGTAAAGTACTTAATTCACAGATAGAAAAGTTACTACTTACTATTTTACATTTATCAAGAGTGTCCAACATAGCATAATGCATCCTGTCATCACTTAATGCAATATAAGAGTTAGAAGGTTAAATCAAAGCAAATGTATTATGTGAGTCATCATGAGGTGTAGGTAATGGTATGTTTTTATAGGTCATGAACTTATCAGGAGTGATCAGAGGGATCTGTAATATAAAAATGACCTTATTATTGTAAATAAAAAGAACTAAATTCGGAAACATCAATTATAGAATGAATATTCTGAATACTTAAGGGAACTGGGAAATCTAACCTTTTGCTTATTTGACTATTATGCTTAGTTAATTCTAAATATAGATTTAAAGGACTTATAACACTAGGATGTAGTACATTAACCTTTGAAAATAAAATAGAATTAAGTGTAGTATCTAGTAGATTAGATATAGCAAGTAAAGAACCTTCGATAATGTTAAGAAGATTGTTTAACTTGGAAGTATATAGCAATAAGTTATCTGTCCTTGTAATTTGAGAAAATATTTCGTTCATCTGATTAATTTGAGCATTTAATTTCATCTCATTTTGATTGAGATTGTAAATAGTAGTGTTGAAATTATTTATAGTAGACTTGATAACATGAATGTTATCTCTCATTAAGTGAAATATTTCTGTTTCACTCTTTTTACACGATTCAATTGCAGCATCGTATTTTCGGGCATCGTCTGCATCTAAAGTGCCGAAAAAGAACTTTAAAATTTCACCTCCAAATTCTAAAGATCGTTTAACTTTAGTAATTAATTGATTAGAGATAATATGTGATAATGATTGCAATTTAATGGAATTAGACTGAATTATAACTTCGATAGGGCTGGACATGTCTTTGCATGTACCTAACTCTTGAGGTTGAATTTTGTTGCACAAATTTAGAGTATCATGTAACAGAGATTCAATTTTATTTAGGTAAGGTTCTAAAGACACTAAATCTATGTGGGTGATTACTTTCCAATAATCGGTATAAAAGTTTATATTGGTAATAGGTTCAAAATAAATCCCTGGGCTATGGTAAATTGGGACTATGCTTGATTCGGTGTGGCTGAGGCATAAAGAGCCATTGCAGCATATTATTCTGAAAAGAAATATAGTATATATAGTTTAAGATGTAGCAGGCTTAATTTCATTTGTGTGGTATTTAGTAGCCTTGCGACCTACTTGTAGGGTCACATTATGTTTGTTATGAACTTTAATAATTTTATAAGGACCTTTCCATATAGGTGATAAGGCCTTTCGAAGCCTATGATGGTGTTTAAGATAAACCATATCTCCTACTTTATAAGTGACATCACGAGAGATTGCGTCATAATATTGTTTTGATTTTTCCTTACTATTTAAAATGTTTTGAATGGCTTTCTCGCGACTAAAACGCATTCTATATTGTAAAGCTCGAATATATTCGTTGTATGTATTGCCAGAGCTTTCATATAACGAGCTTGGAATAGAAGGTTTATAACCATATAATAATTCGTGAGGAGTAAAGTTAGTTGTACTATGAGGCGTAGTATTATAAGCTAAAATTGCAGTGAATAAATAACAGTGCCAGTCATTCTGGTTCTCATTAACAAAAGACTTTAAATATTCTTTTAAAGTAGCATGTGAGCGTTCAAGAGCTCCGTTGGTTTGAGGGTGATACGGAGTAGTAAAAAGAGCCTTGACCTTAAGTATTTCAGTCAATTGTTTAAATAAATCGGATGTAAAACATGTACCTAAATCTGTTAGAATGGTTTTAGGAAAACCAAAAAGAGACATAAAATGAACAAGGTTTCTGGCTATTTCCTCACTAGTAGCCGTAACCATTGGGTAAGCGCTGGTAAATTTAGTTAAGTCATCTTGTAGGGTCAAGATGAATTTAAAGTTTTGGAAACCTGCATCAGGTAAAGGACCAACGATATCGAGTGCCAATCTTTCAAACGGCCTTGTGGATGTCGAAGTTATCTCCATTGGAGCTTTATTTGATTTTCTCAAAGGTTTATTAATTTGGCAAAGCTTGCATTTCTTTACATATTGTCCGATATCCGACCGCATACCTTTCCAATAGTATGCAGCTTTAATACGCGAATACATTCGTTGTGACCCTGGGTGACCAGCTATAACAGAGTCGTGGTTTTCTTTTAATATTTTTGGAACTTCTACAGGAGTAGGATAGATTGATTTTTATATATGTGAATTTTAATGTTGGTATCATGAAAAATATAGGAAATCATATTATATATTTTAGTATATGTAAGCTTTGAGAACGGGTCCGTGAAATCTGGTAATGCAAGGTCGGTAATATTTTGGCAATTAATTAGTAAATCTCTAAGTTTAATTAGTAAGTTATAAACATCTCTATAATTTGTTTCTTCATAATGATGTACTTTAGTAAATGGAAAATAGTAGGTTTTATTTTTATCGTTAATACATTGTATTGTAAGTGGCTCGCGTTCGGAATTTAGTAGATCATCTGAATTATCGAGCCGCGATAATATTTCCTCGCAATGAGGCATAGAATAGTCAAAGTCTAAGGAGACTGGGCAAGCAATAGTATTTAATTTAGATAAGTGTAATCCTTGAATACACTCTTCGATAATAGTATTTGTGACTGGAAGTTGATTTGTAAATTGAGCCTTGAAATATTGTTCATAAGAAAAGTTATTTAGATTATTTACATCAATAGCGTTAATAGGGCAACGGGATAGCGCATCGGCGTTTGAATTGAGACGACCTTGTTTGTAAACGATTTCGTAATCGTATTCCTCAAGTTTGAGGCGCCAGCGAATGAGTCTGCTACCCGGATCCTTTACATTAAATAGCCATACAAGGGGCCTATGATCTGTTATCATTTTAAATCGATTGCCATATAAATATGGTCGAAAAGTTTTAACGGCAAATATAATAGCTAATAACTCTTTTTCCGTGGTTGAGTAATTCCCTTCAGGTTTATTTAAAGTGCGCGATGCATAAGCTTTTTAGATTAAGATTTAGATTAATTTTTAGATTATTTAAGATTGGCTTATCTTTGCCGACGGGACCCTGAGACAATATTGCGCCAACGGCAAAGTTGCTAGCATCAGTAGTGACATTAAAAGGTTGCGAGAAGTCAGGGTACTGCAGAAGAGGAGCAGTAATTAATTTTTCTTTTAGAATTTCGAATGCATGTTGTTGTTCTGTGTTCCAGTGGAACTCAACATCTTTTTTTAATAGAGACGTAAGTGGTTTAGTTAACTTAGAAAAGTTTTCAATAAATCGGCGATAATAGCCTATTAGGCCTAGAAATGATTTAATATTTTTAGGATTTTTAGGAACTGGAAATTGCGATACAGCGCTAACCATTTCAGGATTCGGAGATACACCTTTATCGGTGATTATATGGCCAAGGTAAGTTACCTCGTGCCTTAAGAACTCACACTTGTCTGGTTGGAGTTTTAAATTATACTCACGAAATTTGTCAAAAACTAATTGTAATTTGTGTATATGATCTTGTAGATTCTGACTATAGACTATACAATCGTCAAGGTAAATATAGCAACGAAGACCTTGTAAACCTGATAATACAGTATTCATAAGACGCTGAAATGTGGCAGGGCCATTTTTAAGCCCGAAAGGCATTCTGGTAAATTCGTAGTGACCGGACATGTCTGAATTTGTGCTAATTGTGAAACCTGTTTTAGGGGTGTCCTTGGGGCAAGTCTTCAATTGATGGAAACCACTTGCGAGGTCCAGTGTGCTGAAATATTTAGAGTGACCTAATTGGTCTAGAATATCAGTGATAAGAGGTAGTGGATAAGTTTCGGAAACAGTGACGTCATTAAGACGGCGATAATCGATGACTATCCTCCACTTTTGTTTGCCGGAAGCGTCCATTTTTTTCGGGACTACCCAAACTGGGGCGCTCCAAGGCGAAGTTGAAGGTCTTATAATATTTTGTTCTAGCATTTTACGAATTTGGGAATCGACTTCCTCCTTGTGGCATTCAGGGAAACGATATGATTTTACATTAATAGGTGGCGCATCACCTGTGTTAATAGTATGCTCAATAGCATTCGTGAAGGTTAAGGGTTCACCTTCGACATGGAAAATATCTGTGTAACGGGAACAACATTCTAATAGAGACTTTTTCTCTTCATCATTTAGATGAGAGCACCGAATAAGATTTAGTACTTTATTTACGCGATCAGTTTTCGAACAAGATATAGTATTAATATTATAAGAGTTGATAGTCGAACAGTCAAGTTCAAGGGGAGTCGCTGTAACGTGATAGTCTTTTATTTCAATGTCACACTCTGTGGTGTTTAAAATAGTCACGTTTGTTTTTCCATTCGGTTTAATTGAGACTATGAAATTAGCGACATAAACGCCTTCACTTAAGACATGATCTAGTATGTCGTGTCATTTAAAGCTTTGTTCGATTTTGGCAGACACGAAACCAAAATCTTGCTTAGTTTAAATTATCATCATTTATTTTAGCTGTATTTTCACACGTATGTGCAGGTGCGTCATTAGAATTAGTAGGTGCTGAGTTACGGTCACGTTGTGCGTTATCAGCGGTTTGCCGTAGCTTCATATTATATTGAAGCTTGCGACACTCTTTAATTGTGTGACCAATATTTTTACAATAATTGCAAGTTTTAGGATGACCTTCGGAATTAGTATTAGAATTAGGAGACGGTGAATTGCTGAAAATTTTAGTATCTCGATCACGTTTTTTATTTTTAAAACATTCTGATGAGTTGTGACCTAGATAAGTTATATAATTTTCCCTCGTCAATAGCGTATTGTATAGCTTCATTGAGACTAGAGGGGTTTTTGCAACGGACAATAGTTGATATGGAAGTGTTTAACCCTAACATAAAAGTATTTAGGGCAAGGTCCTCCATGGCTGCTATTCGGCCAGGTAGTTCCTTTTCATTTTTGCAACTATAATGGATGTCTGACTGTATACGGGTTAATATTGACTCTACTCTTAAGGAATATTTCGTTACATCCTCATCGGATAATTGTTTGCAATGTTGCAGATCTGATAACAAATGCGTGGCATGTTTTTTCTCTCCGAAGGTAGCCTTCAGGAAGGTTTTTAACTCTGACCATAACGAAAATGACTTGAGGCTACATGCAACTTGTGCCTTACCTTCAAGCTGTGAAATAACGTATTTACATAGTACAGTTTGTTGGTCTGAAGTAGCTAAGGACATAGCATTCTCACAATTTGTGAGAAAAGCTGGGAGAGTTTCCCTGTCACCATTATAAGGTTTGATAAATTTGGTTAAGACAGATAATGTAATTTTGTCAGACATTTCCTTTGATTTAGATGGCAATTCTTGTTTAACAGACATAAAAGGTTATGATATGTTGGACAAATTAAGTTAGTGGTAAAAGAACAATTTTAAAACAATTAGAAATAGAATAGAAAACAAATAAAATCAGTGAAAATAGAAAAGATATTAGATAAACTCTTTAAAATTAAGTTATCACGAATTCAGAGACACTTTGAATTAGAAAAAATGGTAATTCACAAGAAACACTCACAGTAACACGATAATCGCTGACACCCACATTATCAGGTGCGCAGTGGGAACTCGAAGTCCGGAGTCACGTTGCGCTGCCGCTGTGACGTATCGGAGTTGAACTTTCACACGGTAAACTGTGGAATTTCTTGAGTTGAAGGTTGGTGAGTTAGACCTGAAGCTGCTGGTGGTGGAGACGCCTTCTGGAGCGGACTCACACTATACAGTGGAGGCTGGCCGTCGTCCAGGTGTCAATGTAGCTGGAGCGGGCTCAGGCTGTGGAGCTGAGGCTGATCGTCGTCCAATTTCTGATGTGGCTGGAGCGGGCTCAAGCTAAAGAGCTGAGGCTGACCGTCGTCCAATTGCTGATGTGGCTGGAGCGGGCTCAGGCTGAAGAGCTGAGGCTGAACGTCGTCCTAGTAGTGACGCAGGCTTGACCTTGGGTCAAGTCTCACTGTCGGTCAATTGAACGGGGGGGCTGTAGGTTCAGGATACCAGCGTCTGTCTGACTCAACGTCGTAAGACTTCGTCTCTGGTATCCCACTTCTGACACCAATTTGTTACAAGGTCGACCCCGTTTGTCTTTTTTTAAAAAAAAGGCAATTATTCTACTAAAACCACTTTAATCACCACAGACACAGATACATGAATTTAACACTTAAATTTGGCAATGTCTCTCTTAAGTGCTCCCTAAATTTGGGCACAATAGGTTACGCGACGGCGTCCAGAATCTAACTAACTTAAAAATGCATATAAAATCCATGCACTAGGTAAAAGTGCAACATCAGCATGTATATAGTGGAAAAATACACTGATTCATAGTAAAAGCTGATTAAGGCTTTATTGCCTTGTAATAAGGGTTATAACAGTTCGAAAAATATAAAAAGAAATTGAAAAATAGATCATTAAATAAGTAATGAGTACTCGGTAGTCATTACTACTTTTTGCGTTCTATACTAGTGGTATAACGAAAATTGTCATTCGCGAATATTCGCAGAATTTACAAGAAACATGCGAATGTTTGGCAATTTATTTTTATAAACAAAAAGGTATATATATAAATACTTTTTCGTTTGTCAAGAAAAATTGCCAAACATTCGCTTGTTTCTTGTGAATTTTGCGCATATTCGCGAATGCAAATATTCGTTACATCACTAATCCATACATGTTGCATAGTTCGTATCTATATTTAAAAGATTTTAATGACATATTGCCCATAAGGCAATATTTTGATTATAGCATTTGTTACTCAGTTAAATATGTAGCTTTCTAATAGTGAAACAACAAAAATTTAATCTTTCCTCTTATTTAAAGTAATTGTTAGTTCTTAGCTAGCTTTTGCCAACAGCTTCGCCCGCGTGAAAATAGAAAAATATAGATCTGTTACTCCGTGATAAAGTAGCTTTCAATGTTGAAAGAATATTGAAAATTGGTCCAGTAGTTTTTGAGTTAAATCGTAACATACAAACAAAAAATTAAATTCTTCCTCTTTGTAATATTACTCTAGCGGTCCGGCCTGGCTTCGCACAGCTGGTAACTTTTAGTAAGGAAGGAGCAATAAATATATTACCCAGGGTGAATGTAGCTTTCCAATGGTGAAAGAATTTTTAAAGTCGGCATCGTAGTTATTGAGTTTATTCATTACAAACACACGCACAAAAATACAAATTCTCCCTCTTTATAATATTAGTGTAGACAGTTTAAACTCCATCTGTTTAGGTAGTTGACTAAAGGTAAACTATCTTGATCTGTCTTTTTAATAAAAACATAAAGATTGTTTAAATTTAGTTAATTACCTATTACATTTAGGTAAATACATAAAAATGTAACTTGTAATATCGACGGTCCGTACGTAATATAAAGACATGTCCAAAATAGCATATTTTTTATTTCATTATTTACTTTTTTTAAACAAAGTAAATAATGAAATGAAAACATGATATTTTAGACATGTCGTAGGGACCGTGTGCGTGTGGATTGAGTGTTCTTTTTTAAAAGTTCATTATATTTATACGAAATCAAGAAAGGATTTAGAAAATAATTGTGATAACTTCATGGTGAAGATAAAATAATTGTGAAATCGATGGAAAAAAAGTAATGGACCTTTAACTGGAACACTCAATCCTCTAACCTGAGTAAATACTACACTCTTGTATCTCGAAATATACTAGATATATGTTTAACATTTGTATGTGGTTTAATTGTGTTGCATTAGTGAAAACTATTCGAAAAAAATCAATTGATTTTAACGTTCAATTTGGAATTTACGAAGGTTTATTTAGAACACTCAATCCTCTTATGGTGCGGTACGAGTGTTCCTAAATTCTGCAATTTTGGCTTAATAAAGTCTTAATATTCTTACTCTGTTTTACGTGTGTAACACAGAGTCAATTGTGAAACTAAAACCTGGGCGTAAAACATAATAGTTAAAGAGAAAATAGAAAAAATCCAATCCCCTCAATGTCCCGTATGAGTGTTCCATATTTTAGCGTTTATTTACTCAACCCGAACTTGTATACACATGAAAGCTACATCAGAAATTGTGAAAATTTTATCACTAAAGTTTAAAATGTTTTATATTTTGGAGAGTGTTTTATTTTAACAGTAATCAAGTTTAATGTATTTTTAAAGGAGAAAATTTTGTAGGGTGACATAATTTTGTCGGACTTTTTTTGACATTCAGTCAAACAGGAATCTATAGGTACCTATATATAAAAGGAGAAACTGACTGACTGACATAATAACGCCCAAATGAAACCACTGAGTCTAGAAGCATGAACATTTGCACAAGGTTTCCTTTCATGATATAGGCAAGCACTAAGAAGGGGTTGGAAATTAAACCTTCGAGAGGATAAAAAGGAAGAATTTAGTTGTATGCAAAATCTCATTCCGTGTATATGGAACTTAGTAACCAAAGTAAATAATAAAGGTTGTCATTATATGTTTTCAGAACTACACCCAGTAAAACAATTTAGGGGGTTTATATTTCTATTTATCTATCAGTGTCTGGTTTCTGTAGTTTAGTCCTATGTGGATCACAGTACGTGGACCATGGCGGCCATCTTTTAGCGAGCTTTGTTCATCCAGCAAACCTAAACCTCCCCTTTCCAACAACTAACACCACTGGTATTAGTTTAGAATTAAAAACACGACTAAACATATTAAAGGTGTAAGGGACAGCCCTCCACAAACTTTAAGGGCTTGCTCAGTAGACGAAACTGAACAACGTTCTACAAAAGTTATTTTTAGTAAACGATCAAAAAAATCAGCTTCGCCATTCAAAATGATAAACTTGATTGGAAAATCATAGCAAAAAAAAAACTGTAATGACGTCATGCCCGATGGCATGACGCTAAGGTGTATTTCGAATAATTATCTAACAGCTTACGTAGCCGAGAAGTGTAAGCAAGGACTGCGACGTTGGATGTCGCGCGTTCAAACCCGGCCATAACAAGTTTTGTCTTTTTGGAAGATCTATTGATTCAAAACGTAAATCTATTGATTCAAAATTTTATTTCTAACATAGTATAAAGAACGTTGACCGTGAATTCGAGACACACAGCAGCGCAGATCCTTGTCAGAGACATACGAGTGTCACTTGGAAGCCAATTGTTGAAATCTACCGCCATTATAAAAAAAAGTAAAGAAATAATAAAAATTGATCATTATATTTTGTAAAGGATCACTATTTAATTGTATATTTTCTGTGCGTGAATTACGTCAATAAGAAAGGGGTGAGTCCTTAAGATTGTTGTTATATAATATATAGTAAGTTTGGTAAATCTGGACCGTTGAGCGATGTTCAAATCGGTGTCAATTATTGTTCCAGCCTATGGTCATGCCCTTTCTTTGTTGGTGAGTTACAAGAAGTTCGAGCATTTGCAAGCCAATGCCTATGCATACCTTCCTTGATGTTCAAACCCTATTTGTGTAACCCATACCCACCAGCCGGTGCTTCTGTGGATTGGAAGGGTTCCAGTCATTTGCCAGCCCGAGACAAAACCCTACCTGGCGCCCTCATTAGTTTGTAAGGTAAATTTAGTATCGTAATTAGGTTAAGCATATCGGTTGCAAGCAACCGCGTACTCCCCTAGGGTGTACATTACCGCAGCTGGAAAGTTGCACGTAGAGCGATATGAGTGGAACGTATAATTAGTGCGTCATCTGGTGTAGATGTGCGCGACATATAAAATTAGTGCGTCTTGTCGTTTTGGAAAAAAATGGAAAAAACGATTCCAGCTGGGGTAACGTTACCGCAGCAAGAAAATTTTTAAAAACTAATCGGAGAGAAAAAAATTGTATATGAGCAGGTAGCTTATGCTTGTGCAAAGATGTGCCCCGAAAATATAATCGGTGCGTCTTCAGGTTTTCGAGATATTGCATTTCCTGCTGGAGTAACGTTTTGCAGAATCGTGTATCTGTAAAACTATTATATGTGCGGTTGTACTATAAACATACACGGGTAGCTCTTCATATGTGCGCATATGTGACAGAATTCGATTTATAGAAATATGTATAATTCTCGAGTAATAGCACTTTTTTGAAAAATAGAAAATATGTCACAGCGCTTTAACGAGAAAACTAATGAGCTCTCTGAAATCGGTTTTCAGTCCCGCTAGACGTTTATTATAAGCACATATCAGTTCCAAAAGCGCACATGCACGCGTTATTGAATAATCCTGCTAAAAGTAGAGACGACGATGCCCTAAGTTTGACGTCAACGTACAAGAAACTGGCTTAATACAATATGTGAAGGTATTTACCAATAATTAGTGCGTATAATCAAGTGATATATAGTGAAAATACAGCTTCGAATATCTCGTACATAAGAAAATATAATAAGAAAAGCAAACATGTAGATAACGGCTGGCTACCCGACCAAATTCGAATGGTCACAAAAAAGCGACGGATTAGTACATACACATGACCTTCTTTATTGAACGTGTTAAGCCTTAGTTTTTGTCTGTACAGTCGCGTTCAAATGTGTGTTAGAAATAATAATATGATCTAATTTTAATAATAATAGGTATAATAAGTGTCTGTTTGTAAAATACATACGCTTTGAATACTAGATATAACTAACTAATACAACAACACGAACCACTAATAGATAAATTTCATACTTAAGTAGGTGTATTTGAAACTAGCTTCTAGCGGCTTCAAAACAAAAAGGAGGCCGTATTAAAAAAAGTTGAAGCTGTTCATCCTAGCTGTACGCCACTTAAACGGAGTAGATACGTTTGATTATTCATGAAAATAATAAGTATGCGATATATTATGATGCATGTTTATTTAACAATTAAACGTGTGCCGCTTATTTAGCCACGATATTCAATATCGCCAAAGCTCAAGCATGTCCGTTCACTGCTAAATCTGTCTGATCACCTTTGCTCTTGCTTTTTAGAATGTATCCTTGGTATGTATTGCCTTTAGCTCTTGGGAGTTGAAATTTCCATAAACTTTGGGCAGTTCATTGAGTACAAAGCTACGGTAGCTGCTAGGAAACTCGACATTCATGATAAGATTAGATGGCACTCAGTGGCGGATTAGCCATGTAGCAAGAGTAGCAAATGCTACAGACCCCTCATTTGGGGGCCCTGCGTGTTCAGGGATCCCGCATTTTTGAACTTAAAAAAAACTTGTCAAAATATGTGTACTGTATGAAACCTAAATACACCTGATTTCTTTGGATGTGATGAGATAGTCACTTTGCT
This sequence comes from Mythimna albipuncta, assembly GCA_929112965.1. Taxonomy (NCBI): domain Eukaryota; kingdom Metazoa; phylum Arthropoda; class Insecta; order Lepidoptera; family Noctuidae; genus Mythimna; species Mythimna albipuncta. The sequence continues at coordinate 19,796,573 of OV815959.1, read as the reverse complement.
TCAAACTTTCCTGCAAGCAAACTACAGAATAGAAGATCTCTTAGAATTTGCCCCATCATCGTACTTTTTACGCAACTGACCATAGAGTTGTTGGTGTATAAAAGCCTTGTTTTCAAGCTTATATTTAGAAAAGGTAGCTTTAGCCAGCAGCTTCCTGCGCGCGAAGCCGCCAGCTAAAACTACTTAATTTTAATATGTTTAGCCTCGGTTAAGCTTAATTTTAATAACCCTACCTACTAAGAATAAGCATAAACAAGGCTTTTAGGGAATTGCATATTTTGTGTGCCTATGTGAATATTACATTGCCTGTGCGTAGTGACATTTGGCTCTGAAACGTAGTCGTTCACAATGCGCCTCATCAGATAGTTTTAAGTTACAGAAAGAGCAATGAAGAGGAAGATAAGCTTAAGTGGCAGTAAGCTGGGGAAATTGCTCTCAGAACAGATGATCGATGGGGCCGAGAGGTTCTGGTATGGCGATCGGATACCTCAAGACGCAGCGTTGAAAAGGCCTAGCAATAAGGGTACCAATAACGTTTTTTTTTTGTAAGGCTTACGTGAAGTCGATGGAGGCGTGATAAACAGGACCGGCCGTTGTGGTGATACTTGGGAGAATCCTTTGTCTAGATGAACGCCTTTCAGCTGAAATGATGATGACGATCGATGTTGGCATGTTGAATATGTTGATGAGATCAATCTCTCAGAAAGATTATTCCAATTAAAGATTGGCTTAATCTGACCTTTCCAAAGGAAAATAAAAAATACTGCATCCTATTAGAAGGAGGCCCCTTGGTCGAATTTGCTACAGACCCCGCGCAGGTTCAATCCGGCACTAACGGCGCTTCACACCAGGACAGCATCGAATGTTATACAAAGCATAGGTCCATTCATTTGTAGAGCCACATGTGGGCGGTGGGTCTTTCAATTAGCACTTCCCTAGAATTGAATAAAACAAATTGTGTGTTGTCGATTTTTTTTTATTAATTTGGATGATATATAATATCGTTCAAATGTTCAAGAACACAATTTTGACAATTCTTATTTTTTTTTTATACTCTGCCCCACACAACGTTTGATAAATAATTCGTTATCATCTTTCGATTCGGTCAAACTCTATTCCAGGGCATGGTCTACCCCAGTGGCGTACCCGCCATACAAGCCCAAAAGTCCGGCTTGCCCTACCAAAACCTCACCTAATTCATAGAACACGACCAATCAATTAATTATCACAAAAATCTAAACTTCAAACTTCGCGCGCTTACGCGGTTACGGTAAGTTGCCACTGTGTTGTGCGGAATTCAAAAATCATTTATAAGACGATATCAGGGTGCAGCGAGGATGCCATTCTGAGCGAAATCTCTTCGATCTCACTCTAACACTTAATAAAAGAAAGAGATGAACACTAATGTGTTGTTGTCTTTTTCTGCCTCAAAGGCTTTTATGAGGCTTTATCTTCTATCTCCACTTTTGATATAAAAACGTCAAATTTTGAATGTGTGTGGGTGTAATTTGTTATTGTGTGCAAATGCTCGTCGAACATTTTGTTCTAAAAAAAAGCCGGGCTTTGGTAAATTTATGAATGGTTTTTGTTGACATAAATTTTTACGCATATTATAATACGAGGCGCCCTTTATGACGCGTAAAGTTGTAAGAACTAAAAAGTACTCAGTTCAAATTTAATTTGCTTTGATCGGTTATCGTGTTGTACGTAATTATTGTTTTGATAGTTTTTTTTTGTTTTCCGTCATTTAACAGTTTATGAATTCGGAAACTATACTTGTGATTGTGTGTGGATATTATTATGTGTGGAATTGATATTGGCCAGGTAGGGTTTGAGTTTTAAAGATAAATATAATCTTGTAACTTTACTATTTTGAATATTTCTCAGAAAAGTTAATAACAATGCTTGAAATACATCAGGTATGACTCAAATAACTTCGCTAGTGCCATGAAAATTCTCAAAAGTTCAAGTACTTGTACGCTGTTATTTCATTCTTTATTTTTGGTAAACCGCCTATAGAAAGTTGGTTCTCTTTCTCGACAGTTAAGTGATAGGTTTGTTTTAAAAAAGCGAACAACGAAAAGCTGCCGCTGTTTCAATTGTGAGTATTTGCCAATAATATTACATATTAGTATAAAGAACAAGTGTTTGAAACACCAAGATTTCAAAAAAAAATTATGTGTTAGTTACACATTCATAACTAGATGGCGTTGGCGTCAAAACAGTAACATTAGATCAGTATCTAGAACTCGTTTGTTTTATTTCACACTCAACTCAACCTTACAATAGATATTTATTAAGTTCAAATTAATCGTTTTAATAGTATTGGCTGATCATCCCGGCCGGCCGGCACTCGACAGCAAGAGCGGCTTTCCGAATTATCTTTGATTGCAATTGAAAATCAGCTGTTGGTAGAATTAAAACGTTCACAAACTTTTTACGCTGGTGGAAGTAATAAAATCATATTTAAATAAAGATAATTTGAATTAGAATACATTTTTTTTCTATTCTTGTAATCAAACTTCACGATTATTGGTATGATGATAAAGTTGTTGTGGTGAAGCTTTTGTTATCATTATTTATTACTTACTATTAACATTATATTAGTTAATAGTAGTGTAGCAATTCAGAAAAATCAGCATTACTGCACTGATGACACGTGGTAGCACGAGATTTTTTTTAATAGGTAAGTAGTAGTTAGGTCAAGATTCCTTGGCTTGCCCCCTGTAAAGGCATCAGGCACGCCACTGGTCTACCCGTGTGACAATAATTCACTCAAATGCGTTCATGCATGAAGAAGTAACAAACATACAATAAATGTTTCTTATCAAGTATATTATTCTGTTTATTCATGTAATGTGTTATTGTGTTTATTACATGTAAATTACATTTTGAAATATGTCAATGTAAATTATGTAATACATTTAAAAACATAAAAATAGTAGTCCACCGGTATCGGGAACAGGATCCGATCGCCTAACGAGAGCTTCCTAAGGTGTTGGCCGTCACGACTATCAGCACAATGATTGCTCTATCCACTTCCCTTATTATTATTATCCAATAAAAAGTTTATTTTTTATTTCTTTTCTACTTCAGTGTACTGATGTACAACACGTGTCAATTGAGTCATGAGTAAAGTTAAGAAGGTCATGTGTATGTACTAATCCGTCGCTTTTTTGTGACCATTCGAATTTGGTCGGGTAGCCAGCCGTTATCTACATGTTTGCTTTTCTTATTATATTTTCTTATGTACGAGATATTCGAAGCTGTATTTTCACTATATATCACTTGATTATACGCACTAATTATTGGTAAATACCTTCACATATTGTATTAAGCCAGTTTCTTGTACGTTGACGTCAAACTTAGGGCATCGTCGTCTCTACTTTTAGCAGGATTATTCAATAACGCGTGCATGTGCGCTTTTGGACCTGATATGTGCTTATAATAAACGTCTAGCGGGACTGAAAACCGATTTCAGAGAGCTCATTAGTTTTCTCGTTAAAGCGCTGTGACATATTTTCTATTTTTCAAAAAAGTGCTATTACTCGAGAATTATACATATTTCTATAAATCGAATTCTGTCACATATGCGCACATATGAAGAGCTACCCGTGTATGTTTATAGTACAACCGCACATATAATAGTTTTAGAGATACACGATTCTGCAAAACGTTACTCCAGCAGGAAATGCAATATCTCGAAAACCTGAAGACGCACCGATTATATTTTCGGGGCACATCTTTGCACAAGCATAAGCTACCTGCTCATATACAATTTTTTTCTCTCCGATTAGTTTTTAAAAATTTTCTTGCTGCGGTAACGTTACCCCAGCTGGAATCGTTTTTTCCATTTTTTTCCAAAACGACAAGACGCACTAATTTTATATGTCGCGCACATCTACACCAGATGACGCACTAATTATACGTTCCACTCATATCGCTCTACGTGCAACTTTCCAGCTGCGGTAATGTACACCTCCCCTAGGTGGGCAATAAAGATTGGCTTGATTAAACTGTGTTTCACTGACAAACCACCACCACGTTAATAGCTCGTAACATGGCGCCTAACTTTAAAAATAGATACGTATTTGTGGTTTGTTAGTGAATTTGTAATTTGGGGAAAAAAAAAAAAGCCGTTGGATTTTCTGTTTTTTTTTTTTCGACACACCGTCAACTAAGTTTGATTTCATACTTACTTTTAAAACGTTATTAATTAGCAAAACTTACTGTATCTTTAAGACCTATTAAGATAATTGTATGAAAGAAGGTGTTCATTCAAATATTCAATTTGTGTCTTGGTACGTTATATACAGGGTGTTTTTTTTTTCAATGGTCTACTTATTGTTTTATACAGGTAATTTTTTTTTTTTCCTCAAACAAAAGGTGCTTATTGTTTTATATAGGTTGGGTTTTTCCTTATTTTTGATATAGTAGTTACACAGGTTGTTTTTTTTCTCACGTTCTTAAAAAAAAAAAGTGCAATTTATAATTGGGTATTTAAAATAAAAACCTTGGAAATTAAACGACTAGTACGTTGGTGCATACTAGGTTATTGTTTTTGTTTAAATACTAAATTATAGTGCGGGTTTGACAAATAATATCTGCTGCTATGATGGATCCATGCTATCTATTAAAGGATGAACTAGAGTTTGAGCTTGCATGTCGAGGCGTAAAAGTAACGGCGGTTGTTTCGGTATTAAGGAAATTGTTGAAGGAATTGCTTGTAAGCGAACAAACAGAAAACTATAGCCATGAAGTTAAAGCGCCAAAACAGAGTTTAGAAACCCCTTTGATAGAATTAGAAACTTGCTCATCTAAACTTAAAATATTATCTCAATACATTTCGGAACTAGCGGACAAGCCTGACAAACCGTTGTTTAGGAGACTAGTGTCTAGGTTAATACATGTTCAGAACCGATTAACGTTCATCAGTCCGTCTACGGAGGGAGAAGTCAGTTTGAAATCAGAACTTATAAATACTGGGGATAGATTATTAGCACAGTTAGAAGAGCGAGACGATTTACCTGATGATGGCGATTTGACAGTGGATGATAAACGTAATTTAGTAAAAAACTTAGGTGAGATTGGAAGTAAAATTATAAAAAAGTTTGAAGAGAGTAACGTCTTCGGTACAACCTCCACTGCAGAGATAAACCAACAAATTGTTGAAGGAAAAAGTTGTTCATTCGAGGATTGCCTTGATGATAAAGCTAAAAAAGGCCCTAACTTATTTCGGACTTCTACTGTAGACGATAGTATGTTTAAACGCAAATTAATTCCGATTAGTAGTTGGGGCATAAAATTCACAGGTAGGAATAATTTAAGTGTAAATGCTTTTATAGAACGGGTTGAAGAAATAAAAGAAGCACGCAATGCTAGTGATAGAGACTTATGGAGGTATGCGATAGACTTTTTTGAGGGTGATGCGCTTATATGGTACAGAGCAAATAGAGACAGCATTGGTGACTGGGAGGAACTAGTATTTCTACTTAAACGTACATTCCAATCTGCCAACTACCAGGAAGATTTATTAGATGAAATTAAGGCTAGAACCCAGGGCAAAGACGAATCGGCTGTAATTTATATCTTCGTCATGCAAAACATGTTTAATAGATTACCGGATAAAATTTCTGAAATTGGGAAAATTCAAATAATAAAAAAAAATCTGCAGCCATATTTCCAGAAAGCTGTATGCAGAGATAACTTTAAATCAGTAGAAGAACTGGTAAATATATTGCGCGTCTTGGAGGTAACTAAACGTAACTGTGACAATTTCCAGGAGCCTCAAGGTCATAAATTTAAACTTGAACCAGATTTGGCTTATCAGCCTAGTGTGCACTTGATTAATCAGGAAATAAAGGACTCGCCATCGGTGGCAGAAATAAGTAAATTAAAGTCAGCTAGCAGTCGTTGCTGGAATTGCAGGGAAACAGGACACTTATTTCGAGCGTGTACTGCTCTCAAACAACGGTTATTCTGCTATAAGTGTGGCCGTTTTGGGGTCACCTCAAAAAATTGTTTATGTAAGGGAAACGCGGTAGGGGGAGAAACCAAAGCTGCCAAGTGATTCTTCCCCTACAGAAACATAGTAAAGAATGGCAGGATTGGTTACAGACCTTGAAGCATTTCTTCAAATATAATGAAATCTGTAAAATTTTCCACAAAGATAATGATAATCGTAACTATGTTACATTTAAGATTTTAGGCTACGACTGTATCGGACTGTTAGATAGCGGAGCCAATCTAACAGTCATAAATTCGGTTTTTGCTAGCACTTTAAGAACATTAGGGTTAAAATCATATGTTTTGCCGGGGGCTAGGTTGTCCACAGCAGATGGAACCAATCATACCGTTTCTGAGGCTTTTGACGTACCGATAACCTTTGATAATCAATTTCACATAATAACAATGATGGTCATGCCAGGGTTATCACAGAAATTATTACTAGGAAAAGATTTTTTTGATGTGTTTGGAATCCAATTAAAGCTAAAGAGTGATTGCAAATCCATAAATAGAGAAATATCACTCCTAGAATCTAGTGGATCATCAATTATACCCATGGAAGATTTGAGTGTCAACCAACAAAAAGACTTGGCAAAGCTGGTTACAGAAATGAAACACACTATAGGAACAGGCATAGGTAGGACAAACATACTAAAGCATAATATTGATACAGGAATTCACAAACCGGTTCACCAAAAACAATATAACTTCTCACCCACCATAAAGAAACAGATAGAAAAAGAAATAGATGTAATGCTCGAGAACGATATCATTGAGCCTACTTTCAGCCCTTGGTGTTCACCAATTCTCTTAGTTAAAAAACCTAATGGTGATAACAGACTCTGTTTAGACAGCAGACAGCTGAATAAGATAACCAAAAGAGATACATATCCCTTGCCCAGAGTTACCACCATCATTGACAATCTGCGTAGTGCAAAATATTTGAGTACGTTAGACCTTAAATCTGCTTTCTGGCAAATACAGTTAGAGGAATCATGTAAAGAGAAAACCACTTTTGCCGTACCGGGTAGAGGATTATTCCAATTCAAAGTAATGCCATTTGGACTCGTAAATGCATCCCAAACACAGCAAAGGCTGATGGACATATTATTTCAGGCTCATGGTGATAAAGTTTGGGCATATTTAGATGACATTATAATTTGTACATCCTCATTTAATGAACACCTAGAAGTATTAAGGAACGTTATGGCCATTTTAAAGGAAGCAAATCTAACTATAAATGTAGATAAATGTAAATTTGCAAGGTCTAGCTTAAAATTCTTAGGATACATCGTGGACAGAGAAGGTTTGAGAACGGATCCGGAAAAAGTTACAGCAATATTAAATTTCCCAAGACCTAATAACTTCACGGAACTCAAAAGATTCATAGGATTAGCTAGTTGGTACCGGCGTTTTGTGCAAAACTTCTCAATCATAGCTGCTCCGTTGCACGACCTTACTAAAGGTAAAAAGAAAACAAAATTTATATGGTCACAGGCAGCGGAAGAGTCCTTTTTGAAACTTAAAACCTTACTTACCACCGCACCAGTGGTTTCATGTCCAGATTACAATAAGCCTTTCACCATTCAGTGCGATGCCTCTAATGAAGGAATAGGAGCAGTCTTGTGTCAAAAAGCAGAAGATTCTGATCAACCAGTAGCTTATCTAAGTCGAAAACTGAATGATTGTGAGAAACGTTATTCAGCATCTGAAAAGGAACTACTGAGTGTGGTTTATGCAATAGAAAAATTTCGTCCATATATTGATGGTGTGCACTTTACAGTTATAACGGACCATAGGGCATTACTGTGGCTGCACAAAATGAAAGACCCTCATGGTAGGTTGGCAAGATGGGCAATGAAACTTCAACAATTTTCATTTGATATCATTCATAGACCAGGCAAACTAAATATTGTGCCGGACGCACTTTCTAGGGCAATAGACATCAATATTTTAGAGTCAAACTTTATAAAGATACTTGACAAGCACAAAAATAATTGGTATAAGAATAAAGTGAATCAAGTAGTCAATAATACTAACAGTAGGATTTGGGCAGTACATAATGGATTACTATATAGAAAAGTCATATTAAAACAGTATCCAGATGACAATTGCAACTGGAAATTATTCATTCCTGAACCACTTAGGTCTGAAGTGCTAAAAAAATGTCATGACGAGATCTGTGCAGGTCATTTAGGAATTAAAAAAACCCATTATAGAATTAAAAAGGATTTCTTCTGGTTTAACATGTTTAGAGACGTAAAACATTATGTGGAGAATTGTGAGACTTGCGCAAAATATAAAGTATCACAACAACACCCATTTGGGATTATGGGCCAACATAGAGATGTATCCCAGCCATGGGAAGTAATTTCGTTGGATTTAATGGGTCCATTTCCACGAAGCAAAATTGGTAATACCATGCTTTTAGTTATTTCATGTTGGTTTAGTAAGTTTGTTTTACTTTTCCCATTGAGGACGGGAAAAGCAGATAAAATTGGGGAAATATTAGAACGTCAAATATTATTGTTTGGAGCACCTAAGGCAATCATTTGCGATAATGGTAAGCAATTTGAATCACAAGCTTTTAAAGAGGTAGCAGCCAAGTACCAATGTAAATTATGGTATACACCATTATATCACCCACAAAGTAACCCTACGGAACGGGTGAATAGAGTAGTAGGGACATTGATAGCTGCTAACTCGAGTGTCACTAAACATAACGAGTGGGACGTGCACTTACAAGCAATTGCTCATTCAATAAACACAGCGGTACATGAAACAACAGGATACACGCCCTCATACTTATTTCTTGGTAGGGAGGTCTCAATCTCACCTCTCGATGTGTCTGCCTTAGTTACTAATACGCCAGACCTAAACCAGACACTAAACAGCAATTTTGAGAAATTTGATTTAGATAATAAGAAAAGACAAAAAATATTCAAAGAGGTTCAATTGAAACTTAAAAAAGCACATATTAATAGCAGCAAATACTATAATAAGAATTACAGACCAACAACATTCGCTGTTGGTGATATTGTTTGGAAAAAAACTAAATATTTATCTAAAGCAAGCAATAAATTCATGGCCAAGTTAGCGCCAAAATTTGAAAAAGTTAAAATTGTAGAGAAACTTTCTAGTAATGTGTATCGCTTACAAAATATGCAAGGTAAAAACATAGGCATTTGGCATGCGAACGATCTAAAACGTTAAAAAAAAAAAAATATATATATATATATATATACAAAGGTTAATTTTTTTTTTTCTTGTTGGCGGGGGATATTTGTAATGACGTCATGCCCGATGGCATGACGCTAAGGTGTATTTCGAATAATTATCTAACAGCTTACGTAGCCGAGAAGTGTAAGCAAGGACTGCGACGTTGGATGTCGCGCGTTCAAACCCGGCCATAACAAGTTTTGTCTTTTTGGAAGATCTATTGATTCAAAACGTAAATCTATTGATTCAAAATTTTATTTCTAACATAGTATAAAGAACGTTGACCGTGAATTCGAGACACACAGCAGCGCAGATCCTTGTCAGAGACATACGAGTGTCACTTGGAAGCCAATTGTTGAAATCTACCGCCATTATAAAAAAAAGTAAAGAAATAATAAAAATTGATCATTATATTTTGTAAAGGATCACTATTTAATTGTATATTTTCTGTGCGTGAATTACGTCAATAAGAAAGGGGTGAGTCCTTAAGATTGTTGTTATATAATATATAGTAAGTTTGGTAAATCTGGACCGTTGAGCGATGTTCAAATCGGTGTCAATTATTGTTCCAGCCTATGGTCATGCCCTTTCTTTGTTGGTGAGTTACAAGAAGTTCGAGCATTTGCAAGCCAATGCCTATGCATACCTTCCTTGATGTTCAAACCCTATTTGTGTAACCCATACCCACCAGCCGGTGCTTCTGTGGATTGGAAGGGTTCCAGTCATTTGCCAGCCCGAGACAAAACCCTACCTGGCGCCCTCATTAGTTTGTAAGGTAAATTTAGTATCGTAATTAGGTTAAGCATATCGGTTGCAAGCAACCGCGTACTCCCCTAGGTGGGCAATAAAGATTGGCTTGATTAAACTGTGTTTCACTGACAAACCACCACCACGTTAATAGCTCGTAACAAAACAATTTAAAAAGAAAAAAAAAAAAGTTTAAGTTACATTTTTACGTTTAAGTGTAATTTATTGGCTGTCTAAGTTTTATTAAATAACTAGTGACCCGCCCCATTTTCGTGCAGGTGGTATAAATCTTATACATTCTCGGCTTGTCTTTTTAATAACATACATATATTATATTCACTTAAACTTCCCTCAAGAGTCTATTACGGCGGCTATTAGTTAAAACCAAATATAAATCCGTTTTTAAGTTTATCGCGATTCTACAAACAGACATACCTACGCGATGGGCGACTTTGTTTTGACATGTAAGAATGCAATAAACATGTATTTTAAAGAACATTAAAATATAACTCTTCTATAAAACTTATTATCCTGTTTTTCTTTTCTGTCCTTATAATTTTGTTAGGCCTATATTCTTAGTAAAATTTATTTTATTTTGGACGCAAACAGATCCTTAGACTCCATACAATTTGGATGTTTTGAAAAAAAAAACTATTGGTTTTATCTTGTAAGAGCGATAGTTTTTTCTCAAAACATAGTTCTTTACTGTTTTTTTGTATTTTTGCTTTGTATACACACAATCACATTTAAACAGAAGTTATCTGGAAGTGGTAAGGTTTTTAATCCACATATAATATGTTAAGTCAGTCACAAAAATGTCGATTTCCGACGTTAATATCTATATAAAGTCCGTTTCAGCATATTTATAATCTTTAGTGTTTCCATGTTAAATAGATTTTGAGTTATGAAGGAATAAAAAGTGGCTCGGAATGGTTCGTGTTATATAATACATAATATGCACGGCTGATGCTTACCTTTACCCTTGGCTTGAACTTAGCTTGTCTAGAGGTTACTCCAATCGATATCTATAGCATTAATACCATAGCATTTAATACTATAGCATAAGAAATTAATGTTACAGCTTTTCTAGTCTGTCTTGTGATAAAATATTTATAAATACAAAATTTTCTTAATATTACGTATTCATGGTTACCCTACACGATTTTCTCCCTTAGAAATATAATAATATTGATTACTATTGAAATAAAACACGCTCCAAAATATAAAACATTTTAAACTTTAGTGATAAAATTTTCACAATTTCTGATGTAGCTTTCATGTGTATACAAGTTCGGGTTGAGTAAATAAACGCTAAAATATGGAACACTCGTACGGGACATTGAGGGGATTGGATTTTTTCTATTTTCTCTTTAACTATTATGTTTTACGCCCAGGTTTTGGTTTCACAATTGACTCTGTGTTACACACGTAAAACAGAGTAAGAATATTAAGACTTTATTAAGCCAAAATTGCAGAATTTAGGAACACTCGTACCGCACCATAAGAGGATTGAGTGTTCTAAATAAACCTTCGTAAATTCCAAATTGAACGTTAAAATCAATTGATTCTTTTCGAATAGTTTTCACTAATGCAACACAATTAAACCACATACAAATGTTAAACATATATCTAGTATATTTCGAGATACGAGAGTGTAGTATTTACTCAGGTTAGAGGATTGAGTGTTCCAGTTAAAGGTCCATTACTTTTTTTCCATCGATTTCACAATTATTTTATCTTCACCATGAAGTTATCACAATTATTTCCTAAATCCTTTCTTGATTTCGTATAAATATAATGAACTTTTAAAAAAGAACACTCAATCCACACGCACACGTAGGGACCGTCGATATGCATGCAAAAAATAAATCTTGATGTCTTTTTATTAAAAACACAAAGATTATTTAAATGTAGTTAATTACTTAACATAAGACAAAATATTGTAAACTAAAAATGTAACTTGTAAAATGTGTGCAATAAACAAATGTTTAAATAAATAAATACTGTGTTTTAATTATTTTCCTGCAATCTGATCAGAAAATAAATAATAATAATACAGCATTATATGCTGTATACGTTGCATTCCTTTGCCATTATAAGCAGCCATTTATAAAAAATATGGCATTACTTTCTGTATATCTGTTGCCTTCCTTTGTCATTTTAAGCAGCCATTTTAAAAAAAAAGAAACGTCATGCAAGGTTCTAGGTACTTATGTAGTACTTTTTTGGCCCAGAAAATTTGTTCGGGAGTTTGTTATCTGTACTACTCTATTTGATCTACCCTTAAAAATACGTGCGTGCAATCTCTGATATCGGGATGAACAAAAAATGATGTGGAACTGTTTGATTTCATTTCTACTGGCTTATATTGTCTTATGTTATTTCTAATATTCTGAACAATGGTGTAAGGATCGAAATTATTATTTGTTTCTACAAAAAATTCACCTGGCAACCGTAAGGTGCGGCCGTAGACCATTTGTGCTGCACTAACTCCTGTTTCTGATTTAGTGGCTGCACGAAGTCCTAGCATTACGCGAGGTAGTTCGTGCATCCAGTTTTTATTGTTATTTAATCGTGCCATTAGTGAAGCTTTTATACATCTATGCCATCTTTCCAATACTCCGTTGCTCAGTGGGTGGTAGGGCGTCGTTCTTATTTTTTGGACCCCTAGATACGACATTAATATTGTGAATACTTTGCTTTCAAATTGCCTGCCCTGGTCACTCGTGAGTTTTGCTGGGCAGCCAAACCTACATATCCATTCTGTGTATAGTTTATGCGCTACCGTTTCCGTTGACATGTCTTTAAGTGGGTAAGCTTCAGGCCAACTAGTACCTCTGTCTATTACTGTTAGACAATATCTATAATCATCCGATGTGGTTGGGAGTGCTCCAATCAAGTCAATGTGTATGTGATCAAATCTGTCGGCTGTTGGATATTTGCCATAGTTAGAAATAATATGCCTGTTTACTTTGGATTTTTGACAGGATATACAAGTCTTTGTCCACAATCCTATATCACGATTCATATATGGCCAAAAAAATTTTCTTTAATCATCTGGCGCGACGTGCGCGAGCCAGGATGACTAAGATTGTGTATCATATCAAATGCTTTTTTTCTTAAGTTTTCCGTTATATATGGCCTTTCAACTTCGTTTGAGACTTCACAGAAGACTGATTGACTGCTTCCAGGAACAACGAACTTTTTGAATTTGTGTTTAGAATCTGATAGTAAAGTTTTAAGTTCAGTATCTTGATTTTGCTCTAAAGCTAGTTTTTTATAGTCGATCAAACTTGATGTGCAAGTTATACTATCTATACGTGATAACGCGTCTGCGACAACATTATCTTGTCTACTCACATGGCGAATATCTGTTGTAAATTCGCTTATAAAGAGTAATTGTCTAATTCGTTTTGGGCTTTCTTTATTCTTATTTTTACATAATTTCGAAAATGCAAATGTCAGGGGTTTGTGGTCTGTGAAAATGATTAAGTCATGGCCTTCAAATAAACTTCTAAAGTGTTTTACCGCTAAAATATGGCTAGCAATTCCCTGTCATAGGTGCTATAATTCTTTTGAGTTTCGGTCAATTTTCTAGAAAAATAGCCTTATGGGTGCCATTGACTGTCTACATATTGTTGCAACACGGCTCCTACGCAGTTATTTGATGCATCGGCAAAAAGCGCATATGGCACGTTGATTACGGGGAATGTTAACGTGACTGCGTTGGTGAGACTGTTTTTGCACTGCAAAAACGCTTGTTCAGCATCCGGTGTCCAATGTATTATTGTTTTATCGTTCTTTTTAGCCTTGTGAATATATTTATTTAATATGTCTAAGTATTCTGTTGCTTTAGGTAAATGATTTCGATAAAAGTTGACCATACCCAAAAATTTACGTAGCTGACTAACATTTTGCGGTTTAGGATATTCAATGATTGCCTGTACTTTCGATTCTAATGGACTGATACCAGCTGTGGATACCTGGTAGCCTAGGAATTCTATGCTAGTAGCATTGAACATACTCTAAGTTTATTGTAATTCCATATTCGCTTAATCGCTGAAATACTTGTTCTAGGTGCTCGGAATGAGCTTATTATTTGTCGAACTCACTAAAATGTCATCTGCGTAACAGTATAAAAAGTCTAAGCCTTATAAGACTGTATTTGTCATGAAACGTTGGAAGGTTTGGGCAGCGTTTCTCAACCCAAAGTTATACATACGTTCAAATTCATATAAACCGAATGGTGTAGTAATTGCGGTTTTACAAATATCATCCGGATTAATTAAAATATTGTGATAGGCTTTTTTTATATAAATTTTCGAGAACACCGTTTTTCGTGCTAAAAAATATGTGAAGTCTTGTACGCGAGGTATCGGGTACCTATCGGGTTTTGTAATTGCATTAAGAGCACGGTAGTCTCCGCATGGTCGGATTTGTCCGTCTTTTTTCGGAACTATGTGTAAGGGACTTGCCCAAGCTGATTTTGACGGTCTGCATATACCTGCCTCTACCATAGCTCTAAATTCTTCTTTAGCTATTTTATATCGCTCTGGTGCTAACAGTTTAGGCTTAAAAAATATAGGAGAACCTGTCGTATCGATATAATGATAAACCGAGTGTTTTGGCGTCTCTCTAAACGACATAGGTTTGAGAATCTCTGGATATTTAGTTAATATATCATATATAAGATGAACACTACGTAAGGTTGAGATTGCTGAAATATAATGGTTTACGATCGTTCCTCTGACTGCCAGATTAGTTACTTTATCTAGTAAACAACGACCACTGCTATCAACAATCAATTTATGACGGTTAAGGAAATCTACACCGAGTATCGGTTGTTTAACATCGCATACTACAAATGTCCATGCGAAAGGTCTACGCAATTTTAAATCTAATGTTAAAGTTTTAGTGCCATAGGTTTTTATTACTGAGCCGTTTGCGGCATAGAGCTTAAAATTACAATTAAAATCTAATTTACTTTTGTTCTTAACTAAATATTTTGGTATTACAGAAATACATGCACCAGAATCTATAAGAAATCTTATATGAGATTTTTGGTCACTTACAATAAGGCGGTGGTCCTTGACTGCACAACTTCCCGCCACCGGTTGTAGTCGTCTTAGTTTTCCGAGCTGGTTGATGCCGTCTTCGTCTTCCAGTTGCAGGGTGCGACGCATCTCCTGCTCTGCTCCTGAACTTGAAGTGATACAAGCATAACCAGTTAATATGCACTACTCAGTTTTTCGAAAACATTTTTTGTATCGTATCCTGTCTAAAAACGTAACACTTATTTAATGCATTTTTGCAGTTACGACAACCAGTTAGTTCAATAGTCATGATGGATTTTCGAACAAATATTTACAAAGATAATCGGTGTTATCGAAAAAAAAAAGCGATTTTTAAACAGAACGAAACAATAATAGTAGTTTATGTGACTAGGGGATAAAGCAGTGTCTTTTAGTCGCGGGCGGCATGTTGAATTCCGAACGAAACGAAGGTTGCTGATTTTAATCCCGAACGACAGTGAGGGATTTATTAAATTAACTCCCGAGCATTGCGAGGGAGTTAATAAAGAAACCTGAGTGAAGTGAGGAATTTAAGCCGCCCAAGACAAGACAGCTTTATCCCCGTGTTGCATACTCTACTTTTTACACCATCTGTGAGATAATTAAAAGACAATTTGGTCTACCAAATCATTTATTAGAGAAATATAAGTATTATATTTACAAGTTCATCAAACAAACAAAATTCACTAGATACTCCAAGATTCTATAGTTTCAATTTTCTTTAAAGCTTCCGTGTCGTCAGTAGAGTGCGTCTACTGAAAGCGTAACCTGAGGTTTTTTTTTTAAATTAAATTGGCAACATTGTTTTGCCGAAAAAAAACACGTTAAAGTCTATGGTTGCAATTGTCAGTTTTTGGAAACTGATATTTATTTTTCAAGAATAATTGCTTAATTGTAGAAAAACAATAAACAGTAACGTGCAAAAACTGCTACACACTATGGTTAATAAGTTCAAACAAAAACAAGAAGAGAAAGAAGGTGTTTTCAATGAAAACCAACATTGTTTACATACGATTTCTGATTTTTAAGTTAGTATGACGTTATAAAACGTTATAAGTTAGTATACTAATATTATTAGATAGTTAAAAGGATATAATGATATATTTTTTTTTCTTATATTTTTAGATAATCTGACATATTGCGAATTTCATAATGGACAAAAACATCGAACAAAGAAGGGTTTTGGTGAATCGACTTAATCAAAAACACATGCTAGTGAGTGGTAGAATGCGTTCAAAAGCAGTTGAGATGTAATGAAAGATTTGCCTCACTCTGTCTGGTAGTGCATGAAAGTCTGCAACTGAAGTTAAAATTGCGAAAATCCTAGTTCAAGTTTGAGAGAGATGCTGATGCAGCAGTTGCTGAACTTTATGTGTCTCACGAGTCGATCCGTATCATTTGAAACAATCACTGGAGTATAAAACATGTTCCCACTTGACTAATCCCAAAAGATCTGAATTTTCTCTATGCTAAAACGAATCGATTCCAACCCAACAATCTTGAAACACATTAATAGTGTTGGCGAGACGTGATGAAGTTGAAATCATGTTGACTATTTTATTTGACTATTACGGTGTTGTGCACTTGGTATTCTTGCCAGAACGCCAAATGGAAAATAAAGAATATTGTTTAAATATTATATAACGACTAGGGCTTTCAATACCGGTATTACGGGATCCCGTAATACCGTGATCACGGATATATTTTGGTCTTTTTTCAATCACGGTATTGACGAGCCAATACCGTGATTACGGTATTACAATCTTTAATATATATTATTGTGTTTTGTTGTAATAAGCAGTAAGAAGTTGTATTATATAATATAAATAACGATGTAATATTATTCTCACACTTGTATTAAGCGCCAACTCTTCGCGATACGTCGAACCATAGACTAAAATGGTCTGAATAACGCGTAGTGTAATAGGCCCTATACGACGTTATTGTTTTGTTAGTCAGTATCGCAAAGGTGCGCGGGTAACATGTGCATGTGAACTTGGTCATTGTGTATTTTTGATAAGTTTGTAATCTTGACGAGCAACATGGTACATAATATTAATACTCGTATTTTATGGGTTTTGACTCAATTCTCAACGAATCACGCGATCGTATTTTTTTTTTGTAAAAACTAATGTCGAATTACGAATTCACAACAAATTGAAGCATCTAAAATTGTATCATTTTCCACTTTGTTTAATATCACTTTTTACTTTAACGGATCACGTTATCCGTTAGATATTATTAAAAAGTAAAAATTGAATATTTGAGCGGTTTGGATGTGGCATTTTTTTTTAACTTCAAATATTATTAATTTTGTCTAATTAGTACTTATCGTATAACTACTTTCGTGTTCGAAGAAACGATTCAAAATTATACATTTAATTGGTAGTTTGGTACAACAATTAAATGTAAGATATTAATATAATAATAAGAAAGACACGAGTCTTGACGCTTGCTGACCTCTAAGGGCAGTATAGGTACGCATCGAATGTATCAGCCAGTAAACTATAGGTACGACAGGGCCATGCTTATTTGAACCTTAGAACTGCGTTTTAACCTTATTAGAAATGTCTTAAAAAAGTTACAACGTCAAGTAAGCCTAAACCTTACGCAGATCTATGATTTTAATCTACCTTATTTGCTAATTACCGGTAAACAATCAGTATGGCTTACTAGAACCTTATTAGAACGGTTAAGAGAGAATAAACACTAATTCGAAAACAAAAATATTTAACCTTTCATTCGTGAAAATTACAGACACAATAGAAAGACAATAGGTGCGCGAACGCTTGGGGTTTAATGAATTAAATGGTTTTATTAATTTCCTAATTAAAGTTCATAGGAACTTTAACAGGGTTTGACAGGGTTTCAGTCAAGCACTAGTTTAAAAAAAAAACCTTGAGTTCAATACCGTGATCACGTGATCACGGTATTAAAAATTCTAATACCGGTATTGATACCGGTATTGAAAAAGTCCGGTATTTGAAAGCCCTAATAACGACATTTGAGAGATCTGATAAAATAAAATAATTTGGAATTATCTAACATTTTGTGTGTTATTGACATTTACCATACACCCACCAAATAATTAAGTCTACACACATGTTTTTGACTACGATTTAAGTTATTGTACAACTATTCTAAAATTGTCATAAAAACAAAAAATACTCTAGTAGGTATCAAAACTTTTTTCTCCTACTATTTCAATAATACCACATTCAAAAATTTTGGTTGTAACCTCCTTTTCTCAAGTCACGCTTTCAGTAGACGCACTCTACGCACGTTTTATTCTATTTCCTTTTTTTTGTTAGTGGCCAGTTTGAATCATAGTGATTACATACTCTTTGGTTTGAATTTCGAGTCAACTTGTTCGATGCGCCTACATTTTAATTCACAATGTTGACGATTCTTGATGCTCCAAATTCAAATCTCATTATTCCCTAGGGATCGGCCATACTGCATTATCTCCCTAGGCATATAATGACTTGCTTTAAGTGAGGTTTGTATGACGTGTAAAACGACATTATCGAGCAGGTGGTGTAAAAAAATGTATTAAAGGTGTACATTACCGCAGCTGGAAAGTTGCACGTAGAGCGATATGAGTGGAACGTATAATTAGTGCGTCATCTGGTGTAGATGTGCGCGACATATAAAATTAGTGCGTCTTGTCGTTTTGGAAAAAAATGGAAAAAACGATTCCAGCTGGGGTAACGTTACCGCAGCTAGAAAATTTTTAAAAACTGATCGGAGAGAAAAAAAATGTATATAAGCAGGTAGCTTATGCTTGTGCAAAGATGTGCCCCGAAAATATAATCGGTGCGTCTTCAGGTTTTCGAGATATTGCATTTCCTGCTGGAGTAACGTTTTGCAGAATCGTGTATCTCTAAAACTATTATATGTGCGGTTGTACTATAAACATACACGGGTAGCTCTTCATATGTGCGCATATGTGACAGAATTCGATTTATAGAAATATGTATAATTCTCGAGTAATTGCACTTTTTTGAAAAATCGAAAATATGTCACAGCGCTTTAACGAGAAAACTAATGAGCTCTCTGAAATCGGTTTTCAGTCCCGCTAGACGTTTATTATAAGCACATATCAGTTCCAAAAGCGCACATGCACGCGTTATTGCATAATCCTGCTAAAAGTAGAGACGACGATGCCCTAAGTTTGACGTCAACGTACAAGAAACTGGCTTAATACAATATGTGAAGGTATTTACCAATAATTAGTGCGTATAATCAAGTGATATATAGTGAAAATACAGCTTCGAATATCTCGTACATAAGAAAATATAATAAGAAAAGCAAACATGTAGATAACGGCTGGCTACCCGACCAAATTCGAATGGTCACAAAAAAGCGACGGATTAGTACATACACATGACCTTCTTAACTTTACTCATGACTCAATTGACACGTGTTGTACATCAGTACACTGAAGTAGAAAAGAAATAAAAAATAAACTTTTTATTGGATAATAATAATAAGGGAAGTGGATAGAGCAATCATTGTGCTGATAGTCGTGACGGCCAATGGCTTAATAGCCAAGAGTCTCGACCAACACCTTAGGAGGCTCTCGTTAGGCGATCGGATCCTGTTCCCGATACCGGTGGACTATTATTTTTATGTTTTTAAATGTATTACATAATTTACATTGAAATATTTCAAAATGTAATTTACATGTAATAAACACAATAACACATTACATGAATAAACAGAATAATATACTTGATAAGAAACATTCATTGTATGTTTGTTACTTCTTCATGCATGAACGCATTTGAGTGAATTATTGTCACACGGGTAGACCAGTGGCGTGCCTGATGCCTTTACAGGGGGCAAGCCAAGGAATCTTGACCTAACTACTACTAACCTATTAAAAAAAATCTCGTGCTACCACGTGTCATCAGTGCAGTAATGCTGATTTTTCTGAATTGCTACACTACTATTAACTAATGTAATGTTAATAGTAAGTAATAAATAATGATAACAAAAGCTTCACCACAACAACTTTATCAGCATACCAATAATCGTGAAGTTTGAATACAAGAATAGAAAAAAAAAATGGTTGCCTGTAAAGTCGGTTTTACGGGCGAAGATTTTACGTGACAACGTCCATGCGCCGATTCAATGCGCCTAATTCTCTAGTGCTGCGCGCGCGGCAGACCGATCATAGTTGAGTGGGAGAGAGACGCAAGGCATTCGGCGGGCCTCTCTCTCGTTCGGTGACTCATCGTAACGTTACCGAGCGTTACACTTTTTCATAAGTGACTCCCAGCCGCAACCTAATTTAAGACGTTGTCACGTCAAAATGTATTCTAATTCAAATTATCTTTATTTAAAAATGATTTTATTACTTCCACCAGCGTAAAAAGTTTGTGAACGTTTTAATTCTACCAACAGCTGATTTTCAATTGCAATCAAAGATAATTCGGAAAGCCGCTCTTGCTGTCGAGTGCCGGCCGGCCGGGATGGTCAGCCAATACTATTAAAACGATTAATTTGAACTTAATGAATATCTAATGTAAGGTTGAGTTGAGTGTGAAATAAAACAAACGAGTTCTAGATACTGATCTAATGTTACTTTTTTGACGCCAACGCCATCTAGTTATGAATGTGTAACTAAACACATATTTTTTTTTTGAAATCTTGGTTCTACTTGTTCTTTAATACTTGTTCTTTATAATAATATGTAATATTATTGGCAAATACTCACAATTTAAACAGCGGCAGCTTTTCGTTGTTCGCTTTTTTAAAACACACCTATCACTTAACTGTCGAGAAAGAGAACCAACTTTCTATAGGCGGTTTACCAAAAATAAAGAATAAATAACAGCGTTCAAGTACTTTTGAGAATTTTCATGGCACTAGCAAGTTATTTGAGTCATACCTGATGTATTTCAAGCATTGTTATTAACTTTTCTGAGAAATATTCAAAATAGTAAAGTTACAAGATTATATTTATCTTTAAAACTCAAACCCTACCTGGCCAATATCAATTCCACACATAATAATATCCACACACAACCACAAGTATAGTTTCCGAATTCATAAACTGTTAAATGACGGAAAACAAAAAAAAAACTATCAAAACAATAATTACGTACAACACGATAACCGATCAAAGCAAATTAAATTTGAACTGAGTACTTTTTAGTTCGTACAACTTTACGCGTCATAGAGGGCGCCTCGTATTATAATATGCGTAAAAATTTATGTCAACAAAAACCATTCATAAATTTACCAAAGCCCGGCTTTTTTTTAGAACAAAATGTTCGACGAGCATTTGCACACAATAACAAATTACACCCACACACACTCAAAGTTTGACGTTTTTATATCAAAAGTAGAGATAGAAGATAAAGCCTCATTAAAGCCTTTGAGGCAGAAAAAGACAACAACACATTAGTGTTCATCTCTTTCTTTTATTAAGTGTTAGAGTGAGATCTGAGAGATTTCGCTCAGAATGGCATCCTCGCTTCACCCTGATATCGTCTTATGAATGATTTTTGAATTCTGCACAACACAGTGGCAACTTAGCGTAACCGCGTAAGCGCGCGAAGTTTGAAGTTTAGATTTTTGTGATAATTGATTGGTCGTGTTCTATGAATTAAGTGAGGTTTTGGTAGGGCAAGCCGGGCTTTTTGGCTTGTATGGCGGGCACGCCACTGGGGTAGACCATGCCCTGGAATAGAGTTTGACCGAATCGAAAGATGATAACGAATTATTTATCAAACGTTGTGTGGGGCAGAGTATAAAAAAAATAAGAATTGTCAAAATTGTGTTCTTGAACATTTGAACGATATTATATATCATCCAAATTAATAAAAAAAAAATTGGTTGCCTGTAAAGTCGGTATACGGGCGAAAGTTTTACGTGACAACGACTTTGAGTGGTAAAATAATTTTAATGTGAATATTCATTCGTATAGTAGGAAGAAGGATGAAATAATAGTAATCACTTTTTATGTCTGTCTCTCTCGCTCTTAGGCGGGCTAACCATGCCCGAGTGGAAGGGACGCGTGCCTCTCACTCGCTCTCATTGTGAGCGCATACGCAGTTTCTTGAAGTGTCACCCGGCAAACCAATTTATAAGACGTTGTCACGTCAAAAATCGATAACACACAATTTGTTTTATTCAATTCTAGGGAAGTACTAATTGAAAGACCCACCGCCCACATGTGGCTCTACAAATGAATGGACCTATGCTTTGTATAACATTCGATGCTGTCCTGGTGTGAAGCGCCGTTAGTGCCGGATTGAACCGGCGCGGGGTCTGTAGCAAATTCGACCAAGGGGCCTCCTTCTAATAGGATGCAATATTTTTTATTTTTCTTTGGAAAGGTCAGATTAAGCCAATCTTTAATTGGAATAATCTTTCTGAGAGATTGATCTCATCAACATATTCAACATGCCAACATCGATCGTCATCATCATTTCAGCTGAAAGGCGTTCATCTAGACAAAGGATTCTCCCAAGTATCACCACAACAGCCGGTCATGTTTATCACGCCTCCATCGACTTCACGTAAGCCTTAAAAAAAAAAAAAGGTTATTGGTACCCTTATTGCTAGGCCTTTTCAACGCTGCGTCTTGAGGTATCCGATCGCCATACCAGAACCTCTCGGCCCCATCGATCATCTGTTCTGAGAGCAATGTCCCCAGCTTACTGCCACTTAAGCTTATCATCCTCTTCATTGCTCTTTCTGTAACTTAAAACTATCTGATGAGGCGCATTGTGAACGACTACGTTTCAGAGCCAAATGTCACTACGCACAGGCAATGTAATATTCACATAGTCACACAAAATATGCAATTCCCTAAAAGCCTTGTTTATGCTTATTCTTAGTAGGTAGGGTTATTAAAATTAAGCTTAACCGAGGCTAAACATATTAAAATTAAGTAGTTTTAGCTGGCGGCTTCGCGCGCAGGAAGCTGCTGGCTAAAGCTACCTTTTCTAAATATAAGCTTGAAAACAAGGCTTTTATACACCAATAACTCCATGGTCAGTTGCGTAAAAAGTACGATAATGGGTCAAATTCTAAGAGATCTTCTATTCTGTAGTTTGCTTGCAGGAAAGTTTGAAGCAAAGTGACTATCTCATCACATTCAAAGAAATCAGGTGTATTTAGGTTTCATACAGTACACATATTTTGACAAGTTTTTTTTAAGTTCAAAAATGCGGGATCCCTGAACACGCAGGGCCCCCAAATGGGGGGTCTGTAGTATTTGCTACTCTTGCTACATGGCTAATTCACCACTGAGTGCCATCTAATCTTATCATGAATGTCGAGTTTCCTAGCAGCTACCGTAGCTTTGTACTCAATGAACTGCCCAAAGTTTAAGGAAATTTCAACTCCCAAGAGATGAAGGCAAAACATTCCAAGGATACATTCTAAAAAGCAAGAGCAAAGGTGATCAGACAGATTTAGCAGTGAACGGACATGCTTGAGCTTTGGCGGTATTGAATATCGTGGCTAAATAAGCGGCACATGTTTAATTGTTAAATAAACATGCATCATAATATATCGCATACTTATTATTTTCATGAATAATCAAACGTATCAACTCCGTTTAAGTGGCGTACAGCTAGGATGAACAGCTTCAATTTTTTTTAATACGGCCTCCTTTTTGTTTTGAAGCCGCTAGAAGCTAGTTTCAAATACACCTACTTAAGTATGAAATTTATCTATTAGTGGTTCGTGTTGTTGTATTAGTTAGTTATATCTAGTATTCAAAGCGTATGTATTTTACAAACAGACACTTATTATACCTATTATTATTAAAATTAGATCATATTATTATTTCTAACACACATTTGAACGCGACTGTACAGACAAAAACTAAGGCTTAACACGTTCAATAAAGAAGGTCATGTGTATGTACTAATCCGTCGCTTTTTTGTGACCATTCGAATTTGGTCGGGTAGCCAGCCGTTATCTACATGTTTGCTTTTCTTATTATATTTTCTTATGTACGAGATATTCGAAGCTGTATTTTCACTATATATCACTTGATTATACGCACTAATTATTGGTAAATACCTTCACATATTGTATTAAGCCAGTTTCTTGTACGTTGACGTCAAACTTAGGGCATCGTCGTCTCTACTTTTAGCAGGATTATGCAATAACGCGTGCATGTGCGCTTTTGGAACTGATATGTGCTTATAATAAACGTCTAGCGGGACTGAAAACCGATTTCAGAGAGCTCATTAGTTTTCTCGTTAAAGCGCTGTGACATATTTTCGATTTTTCAAAAAAGTGCAATTACTCGAGAATTATACATATTTCTATAAATCGAATTCTGTCACATATGCGCACATATGAAGAGCTACCCGTGTATGTTTATAGTACAACCGCACATATAATAGTTTTAGAGATACACGATTCTGCAAAACGTTACTCCAGCAGGAAATGCAATATCTCGAAAACCTGAAGACGCACCGATTATATTTTCGGGGCACATCTTTGCACAAGCATAAGCTACCTGCTCATATACATTTTTTTTCTCTCCGATCAGTTTTTAAAAATTTTCTAGCTGCGGTAACGTTACCCCAGCTGGAATCGTTTTTTCCATTTTTTTCCAAAACGACAAGACGCACTAATTTTATATGTCGCGCACATCTACACCAGATGACGCACTAATTATACGTTCCACTCATATCGCTCTACGTGCAACTTTCCAGCTGCGGTAATGTACACGTATTAAAGGTACATCAAAAACGTCAACTATTTCTTTTACGCCTTACAGTAGGTGGCCATATTATTAGGGACAGCACCTAAATTTTTATATTATCTACTTTAACTGAATTTTGTAGGCAAATAGTAATTTATAGACTTTATTGGTTGAGATGATAAAACAACAAAATTGAAAGGAAAATCATTTATATATTTTTGAAAAAAGAAAAAAAGATTCGTAGGAAATTGGACGAATATTACCAGAATTTTGTGATAGTTTGTGTTATTATACCACTCTTAAATGAGAGCTGCAAACAGCTAGTGCTTAGTGCTTATATAAGAATAATAATAATTCATTTATTTGTTTGGTGGTGATCACTTGCCTACCCTCGATGAATTGTAGGTACTATCGAAAACTTCTAGGGTCTCGTCGTTTGTAATCGTAGTAAGGTGGGCAGGTCTTTTTACGAGATGTACCTGATTTTAGGATTTTTACGAAGAATGGTGATCCTTTTCGTACCATTTTTTTTACATGATGTGATTCCAAAGGTTTTGATCAGGTTTTCTTTTAATTTTTCAGCTACAGACTTTGAAACGCCGGCAATAGCTGCTGTGATTTTCTGTGAATGTTTATAGTGCAATATTGATTCGTGTAAATATGCTGGAGATGTGTCTGAAACCTTGCCCATACCTACTAAGAAAAAGCAATTCGTGTGATCACTCGTTGAGATTCAAAAAGCTAATACCGTATTTGTTGTGTCTTCGTAATAATTTTTAAAAAGGTGGTTAAAAGTTGCTAAATTGACCAGTGCTGTATATCATTGCGTTCCTTGTGAAATGGACTAAAGATTGATATATACTACACCTCTGGATTCCATGGGAACCGTGAGTAATAAGTGAATAACTTTAGAAAAAAAACTGCAGTGACTTGCGTCCCTGACCTAGGGCAACCCGCAGATCGGCCGCATCTACGCACACATGCTCAACATTAACACATACACTGGGCGTTTGTTGCAACATCTTGAGCATATGCCACGCGTTTACACCAGACTTAGCTTACGCCACGTTACTGAAGCTTTAGGAACAAATACGAAGTGAAACTCTAACCTAAAACATTAGTACTGTAAGCCCAAGTGTTTTTCTTTTTGAACATTTACAATTAATAATTCGTCATAATACCGAAATATTATAATGGCGAGTAAAAATAACAATGCCGATGGTAGGAAAAGGACCAAAAAAACGGAGTATATGTCTAGTAGTCCCACAACCAGTCACGAAAAAACATATATAAATAATATAACAATGAGAAATAAATCTAAGCAAATTGCTTCTAATAATAACTCGTTTGAGGTATCAGTAGACGATTTATCAAAAAATGACGAGTACGCATCTCTTACTTCGACGCCCTCAAATGACCTAAACCGAAGCTACCCGGATATGTATTTTCGACCTAATGACGATGTAAAAGAACTGAGAAACAGAATATGTCAACTCGAAGAAAAGTTAGCCATTGCTGAAACTGAAATTGAGAATTTACTTTTAGAAAATAGTACTCATCTTAAACAAATCAATGACTATAAATTAAAAATTGACAAATTGACACACATATGTACGAGCACAAAACTAAAGACGTCCTCAGCCAAAATTAAGCGTAAAAATCTTATTAGAACAAAACTAGACTTTAAAAATGTTCAACAAAGTCCTGATCAAGACACTGGGATGATTAAAATGCCGTTTCTAGTTTCAAATACGATTGAAGAAGATTCAAATGTTATCAGTTGTGTACCTTAATTGCAAGTATCGACAGAGCAAATACATACATCAAATAGGAAGTCACAACACGATCCCGGCTTCAAAGAAAATAATTCGAACAAATTATGTATAATTAGTGATAATAATGTAAATAATATACTAGGTATTGCTGAAAATACTTTTCCAAACGCCAACATTTTTCACTATTGTATGCCAAATGCAGGTATTGTGGAACTTCTAGAAAAGTTAGAAAAAAAAATTGTAGATTACAACTTATATGACTATTGCATAATTTTCTTAGGTGAAAAAGATTTCTTAACCTCAAATAAATACGATGAATTGGTGAATCACATAAAATGTAAACTTGAGAATATAATGCACACCAATGTCATCTTATGTTCTCCTAACTTTAAACTAAAATAGAATGTTAATTTATTTAATACCAGAATAGAAGCATTCAATCGACTCCTGTATCTTAGTAACCAGACTTTTAAATATGCATATACGTTTGACACAAATAAGCATCTAGAATATACGCAAGAAATGTTTCATAAATACACAGGCAAAGTAAAGAATAAAGCTATGGTGAATATTTTCCGCGACTTAAAAAACTACATAGAATCGTTGTTTCAATGTGCTGAGAATTTTTATGATATACATGAACGTAGTGAAATAAGTCAGTTGAAAACCGGCACTATACCTTACTACTTTAAAAAAATGTTGAATAAAGATAGGAATAACAAAAGCAGCGATGAGCCTCAACCAACTTTATCGCATTCTTTTATAAACCAGACTGAGCCTTTACCGAAATCGTCATTTTGTCGTGAATAATAATTTAGTAAATTACTGTAACATATTTCATCAGAATGTTTGTGGAATTAATAACAAGAAGACTGAACTAGAAGTTTATCTACATACCCTTGATAAAAGGTTAGACTATATATGTATAAGCGAGCATTTTTTGAATGAAAACACTGCACTTTATTTTAATATAGCTAACTATAAACTAATCTCGTACAATACCAGAAAAAGTAAAAAGAGAGGAGGCAGTTTAATCTTAGGACATGTGGAAAGGGAAACAGAAGTTATTGACGCTGTAAATAAGTTATATAAAGTTGAATGTTTTGAAGTATGCGGTGTTAAAGATGTTTCCACTGGATTGTACATCTGTTGTTGTTATCGAAATCCTGTAGACAAAAATTTTGAAATGTTCTTGGATCAATTGGAGAAGTTACTCGATTATTTGTTCAATAAGAAATCTATAATTTGTGGAGATTTTAATATTGACCTACTAGTGGATAGTAAAAAGCGTATGGAATTTCTTAGTTTACTTCGGTGTTATAATTTTAGGCATCTAATTGATTCTGCTACTTTCATCCGTAACGATTGTAACTCGTGTATTGACAATATAGTTACCAACTTGCCCGATTCGTATATTCTGGGATGTGCTGTAGATCACAATGGTTTAGCAGACGGCCATGGGGGTATTTTTGCAGATATTCGTTTGAGTAATGTAGGTAATTCAGCAAGAAATAGAAACCAAACTGTTGTCACAAAAAAGAGAATATTTAATAGCAAAAACAGTGCGCAATTTGTACAGGGTATTCTTGAAAATGATTGGAGTAGTATGGGTATAAATTCATTCCTCAAAACATTTCATAAAATATTCCAAAGTAGCTACAGAAAAAAAGAATATAAAATAAGTTTAAAAAATAATATCAAATTAAAGTGGATCACTAAAGGAATTCGAACATCAAGTAAAATGAAACGTTTCCTGTGTGCACATAATGGAAACAAACTTGAATCTAGTGTCTTAACTTATAAGAACAAGTATGTTAGACTGTATCGACATGTTGTAACAAAAGCTAAAAAATATGCAATAATGGAGAAAATTAATAGTTCTAAAAATTTAAGTAAAGAAGTGTGGAAAGTAGTAAACAAATGTACAAATAAGGAGAAAACAATGAAACCAGAAATTCGTCTCAAAGTCGATGACCATATTGTAGTGGATCCAGAAGTAATATGTGACATCTTAGCCGAACAGTTTGACTACAAATGCATCACTAGGGCAAACAAAAGTGATCAAAATACTGTATCCTGTAATATGTATGCAAACGAAATAAATAGCGAGATGATAATTGCTACGGTTACTCCAAATGAGATCTTGACCATAGTAAAAAGTATGGAGAATAAGTATTCTTGTGGTCATGATGAGATCCCAATATCTGTTATTAAGGAACATATCATAGTACTAGCTCAGCCTATCTGCGACTTTTATAACAAGTGTATTGAAGAAGCTATGTTCCCAGACCAGTTAAAAATAGCTAAAGTAATACCAGTATATAAAAAAGGCAGTAAAAATGATCCTAAAAACTACAGGCCGATCTCCTTGCTTCCAGTTCTGTCAAAAATATTTGAAAAAATTATTAAAAATCGACTTCTTTCTCACTTGCGCGCGAATAAAATACTGAACAAAAGACAGTTCGGTTACCAAAAAGGTGTTGGTACTTCAGACGCCATATATACCTTACTTGACGATGTAATAGAAAAATTAAATAATAAAATGAGAGTAGCAGGGATTTTCCTTGACTTAAGTTCCGCATTTGACACTATAGACCACGAATTGCTTCTTAAAAAAATGATGTATTATGGGATTAGAGGTAAGGCCTTGAAACTATTCTCATCATATCTAAAAAACAGAAAAATGTACGTAGAAATTGACAAAATACAAAATGGCTACAAAAAAGTTTACAAATCACGGACAGTAAACATGACTACGGGTGTTCCGCAAGGATCGATATTGGGACCAATTTTATTTATATTGTTTATTAATGACTTAATCAATTACATGAATACTATTTTACCTGACATTGATATAGTAATTTTTGCAGATGACACAAATGCCATAATAGCGGCTAAAGACATGAATAAACTAAAACAAATGGTAAATGACGCATTACAAGCATTTCACGCATGGTTCACTAAGAACAATTTATTAATTAATACTGCAAAGACCAATGTACTATTATTTAGAACCACAGCCCGTAATAAGGACAATTTAGATGTTGTTTTAAATGATGACAAAATTGTTCTCGTGAAGGAAGTTACATTTTTAGGAATCCACATAGATGAATTGCTAAATTGGAAAACTGAATTAAATGCGATAAACGCATAAATTTGTTCGGCATGTTACGCTTTAAGAGCTCTAAGGACAGAAATTGGTATTGAACAATTAAGAATGGTATATTTTGCGTTGGTAGAATCAAAAATTAGGTATAGCATAATGTTTTGGGGAAATAGTTACGCGTATAACATAAAAAGGGCTTTTGTTTTACAAAAACGAGCAATTCGCACTTTAGTTCGTATTCCGCAAAGAGAGAGTTGCCGTGAATACTTCACTAACCTAGAAATACTTACAGTACCGAGTATTTATGTACTCGTGCTTCTAAGTAACATGGCGAAATATATACACGAATATGAGACTGCAGAAGAACGAGAGATTAGAGAAGGCACGCGTAGGCAAGATATGAAACTTTACAAGATATAGCCTAATTTAAATATTGTGAAGCACTGTCCCAGATATCAATCGGTTATTTTGTTTAATAAACTGCCTTTAGATTTGAAGAGCGCTATATACTCTAGCTCCTTTAAAATAAAGCTCAAAAGATTCTTATTGAACAAGTGTCTATATACTATTGATGATCTTTGAGGTAAATACAATGTTATATTAATTGTGTGTTGTTGTAATATTTAACTGTTTGTAATTTCAGATACAATTTATTGTTAATGAATAAATGACTATGACTATGACTATTTTGAGAATTATCACCTTATAAATACAATTGCCACAAAAAAAAAATCACGTATAAAACTTAAAAAAAAAGCAGTGCATCAAGAAACATTACTTACATATTGACTATATTGTACAGTAAAATCTAGTAAAATCAAACTAAAGATATTCTTTGTCCACCAACAAAAGAAACCTAATTTTCAACAGATGTTAAAAAATGTTAACAAAGTTAGAAGTATTACCACTGTAACAATACCAAATAAAAAAACCATAAATAAGTCCTTTGGGGTTATTCCCAGTTGTCCCCACTGTCAACGCCACCACTGGTGACAAATGGGATTTCTTTCCATAAAATGTCCCATTTGCCACCAGTGGTGGCGTCACCAGTGGTGTCATAAGTGTAAATCTGTGATATCCTTAGTAGAGAATATGTAAATTAATGTGAATAAAACCTTGATTAGTCTGTGCAATGTTTCATTTTTCCCATTTGTCACCACTGGTGGCAACTGGGAACAAAAAAAGTGGCCATTCCCAATTGCCACCACTGGTGACGCCACCACTGGTGGCAAATGGGACATTTTATGGAAAGAAATCCCATTTGTCACCAGTGGTGGCGTTGACAGTGGGGACAACTGGGAATAACCCGTCCTTTGGTTTGCTTAAAAAGTGAGTTTTAATCAGAAATTGTCACCTATGGTAATTGAAATAATGACTGGCATATACCTACCTCGAAAATACGTGATAGATACCACATACATTAATATGTTTGACACTTTTTATCTGTGACTCATTACCTTTTCACTTCAGTAAGCTATCAAGCGGGTACCAAATCGTGTAACACAGTGAAATCAGTCAGAAGCTGAGTTTGTCACATTCCTAAGTCGAAATTATTAATTTATAAAAGGCGTAAGTTAGGATATTATTACAGTTAATTCCATAACAGCAAGTTTTTGCTGCAATTACAGTTGACATGGGACTGGAGATTTTACTGCTTGATCGTGTTGTCACGTATTGTGCTGATATGCCTTCTTGATAAAGTCCCTTTATACCTGACCCCACTTAGAGTTTATCAGGTTTAAACAACCAGCATGATTTACCCCAGGCTGCTGTATTATTCAAAAGAATTACCGAGGCCTAAAGTAAATTAGTGTTAGCTAAAATTGACAAGTCCTCGACTTCAAATAACCGGATATGAGTATAGCTTTAGAATCACGGACAATAATAAAACTTAGGAATTATCTGATTTATTACAATGTTAACGTGAATTTACTATCGCGTGTTACGATGTGGTGGTCTCTCTTTAGGTGGTCTGTTCTCGCGGTTGAGTAGCCATCAGTACCTACGTCTTGGATCAGGGTTATTTTTTGCCGGGCTGACCGGTAATGTTTTATAAGGATTGTTCTCACAAAAGCAATACCTATTTCTTCAGTTAGTTTATTACTATTGTTACTGATCAACAGAGGTCGATGTCAACTTAACGAATTAGGTACCAAAAAAATTAACGCAGAAAATTTTTATTCGGGAATTCGGCTCCAGGCTTCAGGAACAGGGGACAGTCGGCAGGAAAGCTAAAACGTATTCGCGCAGCTCAGCTCATCGATAGGCACGTACTGGGATACTCTAGGAATGAAAAACTTTGTAGCGCGCACTCTTATATTTTGTAACTTATTTCACCATTCACGAATACATGTTGTCTTTACAAAAATCTCTTCCGCACTGAAAAAAACAACCGACACACTTTTTTTCTACTAACTTTCAAAACTATTCTAGAACAGCATAATCCTTCGAATTATATTTAAAAGCCAGTTCGTTGGTTATATAAAAAAAAACAACTCATGCGATCTCCTTTCGATATCACATGAGCTACGCCCCAATGAATAGAAATGTTGAGGCAACAAGCATTTATATTCTAAAAACTTTCGAAGGACTAAGCATGACCTACCTATTCCTAACACAGAGGTCCCTACCTATGGAGGAAATAAATTCACATTGTGGTGGTCGTCTCTTTAGGAGCGAGCCTAAGCCATGACGAACGATAAACAAAATTCAAAATCTATTTACAAACTTACTATGCGCTAACTTTTCGCTTAGCAATCAACGTTGTCATGCTTAAACCTCACTGCAGCAAAAACTCAAAAAAAAAGCCACAGTGCTGCACCCTCCTAACCTAGGATGCCAGAGTGACAACCACCCAGACTGGGATTATATTCTAAGACTCAATACTTTTATGACTAATTTCTTCGGACGCTTATCGGGTCAGAGGACAAGGAGTCATACTCGCATTGGATCCCCTACACATTCTCCTTATAAGAGTCTACTCCAGAGTTAATCAACAACCAAGATTATTAAAAATAACTCCCCAAAATAGCTAAATCATTAGAGTCAACTAGACTCTCTTTGCATAGGCTATGCCTCATTAGCAAAGTTGATATTAGCTCAGTTTGAAAACTGCAAAATCCTCTCATAAGGGATGACCGACCGGTCTCTTAAGGGAGGAAGGGAGGATATTTTCCTCTCACTAATAACTAATAAATCATTCTGGAGTACAATCTTGCCTAATCTTACTTATGCATATACTTCTATAGGAGGTATTTATTTTCTCTGACTCTGCCCTCTGAGAACTCCCGGCTGCGTGCACACTTAACCATGTCCGCTGGGCGCGCTCGCCCGGCAGCATTTACTCATTATTCATGAAACAAAAACACTAATTAAAACATTTTTTTACTAATGTGTTATGATAACATTACAATCTGACAAATGATTTGACAATGACAACTCTATTCGTTTTTTTTTTTTTTAAACTGGAGACTAAGCCTTTTGAGCCTCAATTTATTTACATTCTAACATAAAATGGTTTTAACCTATTTACATGTACAATGTCCCTAAAACGCATATTATTTGGTTTTTTTATTACATAATTCACGTCTGAAATTCTTCTAACTATCTGATAAGGCCCCTTATAAAACCTACTTAATTTCAAACTTTTATTCAAAATTCGTCTAGGTGTATAAATCATAACTAACTGATTGGGTAAAAACCTTACTACTTTGGCCTTTTTGTCAATAATAAGCCTTCTGTCTTGCTTGCGCTTTTTTTATATTATCTATGGCACATCGTGACAGATGACTTTTCAGATCGTGACGTCCTACGTAATCTAAATGACTTTGGTGACTTGTCATGTCAGTTATGAACAGTGTCTCCTTCGCATAGAGAAGCATGTGTGGTGACACTCTTGTGTTTGCTTGTTTATTTGAATTATACGCATAGCACACGAGTGGCACATAACTACACCAATTTCTTTGATCAGCCCTCGCATACATGGAAAGCATTTGACAAATGGTTTTTTTATGGTGTCCCATCAAACCATCCGCCTCAGAATGAGAAGCCGTGGTGAAGCGGAATTTTGCTCCGAAATAACTTACCGTTTCCTTGACTAAACGAGAAGTGAAAATCGACCCCCTATCAGATATAATTTCCTTGACACCGCCAAATCGACAAAAAATATCCTCTATCAGAAAGTCGCTGATCCTCCGGGCTGTCGCTCTGGGTACCGCTCTGCAAACTGCATACCTCGTAGCATACTCTAAACTAACGATAATATATCTGTTACCATTCAACGATTTTCTAAAAGGTCCTAAGACATCGATGCCTACCTTTTCCATCAAATCATTCACTACAATGGGCTGTAACTGGGCTAATCGATTATGTTTCTTTCGCTCCTGACACAACAAACAACTACTTACATAACGCTCTATCTCCTTCTCTGCATCTTTGATGAAATACTTCTCCCTAAACTTAGCCAACGTCTTAGCTAATCCTAAATGACCACCTGACCAAGGATTATCATGCAATTCGTTTAAAATCTCGTACAAAAGCCCTTTTGGAATCACAACTAGTTCACAAATACCAGTCACTCTCCTTGCTTTCTTACGCAACACATCATCCCTGACACTAAAACCTTTAACATCATTACCCCTATTAGCAGTAATCCTATCTAACCAACGTTTACAAAAATCATCCCTCTCTTGCTCCTCTCGCATCTTCACAACTTCTATTCTATACAGCTGCATGCCATCCTCCAGCTGCTGCGTGGTACTCCTCTGCTTCTCATCTTCTTGGCCTAAGGGATTTCTACTCAAAAAATCAGCTATGACATTATCTCTACCTGAACAATGAACAATATCGAAATCATAAGCCTGGATGCACAGCGACCACCTAGCTAATCGTCCATTCATGTCTTTCCGGTTTCTCAGCCAACAAAGCGCCTTGTGATCTGTCATGACCTGAAACTTCAGACCCCAAAGAAAATGTTTGAAATAATTCAGAGCCCAAACCAAAGCAAGACACTCCTTCTCCGTAGTGGAATATTTCTTCTCTCCGTCGCTCAGCTTCCTTGACGCGTACGCAACTGGATACATTTTTTCTTCACCCTGCATTAAACAGCAACCTACCGCTTCACCAGATGCGTCTACATATAATCGTGTAATTAGTTTAGAGTTAGGGGAATAAAACTTCAGAAGGGGTGGTGACTCCATAATTTTTATTATGCTTCGGAACGCTTCTTCTTCCTTGTCTGTCCACCTGAACACGACGCCTTTCCTTAACAATTTTGTTAAGGGCAACACTATTACTGCAAAACTACTAATGAATTTACGATAGTAAGAAAACAAACCCAATATAGATTTTACTTGTTTAGTATTTGTCGGAGTTTTTAATGTTTTCAACGATTGTAGTTTCTTTTTATCTGGTTTAATTCCATCTCCTGAGATCTCATGTCCCAATACAGAAATTATATTATAGCCGAAACTGCATTTACTCGGTTTCAGTGTAAGGTTTGCTTTCTTTAATCGTTCCATGACATCTTCTAATGATTCTAAAAATTCGGTGAAATTATTACCCCAAACTAAAATATTATCTACATAACAAATAGCCTTTTTGTACTTTATCCCAGCTAATACTTTATCCATAGTCCTCTGAAAAACAGCTTGACTTGTCTTAAGTCCAAAGGGAAAACATTAAACTCATATAATCCTGATGACGTAATAAACGCTGTTTTATGTTTATCTTTCTCACATAAACGATGTTGCCAATAACCCGAATTTAAATCTAAATCTGCAAAATAACGTGCTCCCGCTAAATATATCATAATATCTTCTATAATTGGTTATTTAATTTTCTATAATCTACACAAAATCTCCACGTTTGATCGGGTTTTTGTACTAACACTACCGGGGATGCATATGCGCTCTTGGATTCTCGAATAACTCCATTATTTAACATTTCTTCGACTTGCGAGTTAATTATTTCAAGCTGCTTTGGAGAAACCCTATAGGGTGGGTGATGAACTGGAATCTCATCTACAGTCCTAATGGTGATTTCATCTAAGCTACATCTACCTAACTCTGAGGCCTTAAATGCAAAATTTTCCCGATATGAGGAAAGGAGGTTTTTTAGCTTAAGTTTTTCATTAAGACTTAATTCTGAGTTAATATTAAGTTCATTTATGGTAGTAAATTTTTCAGAACTATTTGACATCAAATCTTTGTCATTTTTTTCTATTAGTTTAGAAAAATAAAGATAATCATTTTTCGAAATATAATTCAACCTTCCTCCCTCTCTGGGTTCATGTCCATAAATGACATTATTTTTTTCATTTGTTCTGTCATGCTGGTCATGATGTACCATAGGGCGTGACATTGACGCGACATTTCGATCACAATATTCACAAAACTTTACACAAAAATTATTCAATATTATACAACTATCAGCGAAATTTATAATTGCATTATATTTATGAAAAAAATCCTGACCGAGGATTAAACTTTGACTAATGTCCTTAATTATTACAAATTCATTAACAAAAATACGTGAATCTATCATAAAAGTTATCTTCACTTTTCCGACAACCTTCAGATATGATCCTGATATGGCTTTCACAAAATGATTCGTCCCGTCACTGGTACTCTTTAGTTCAAGATTCGTAGCTAATTGCTCTGATATACCTACATGAAATTGATGCTCCAGTGTCTATCAGCGCACTATAGGCCTGTTCAGCTATAAAAATATTAATAAATGGAGTAAGATCACCAGTATTTTTTTTTCTGTTTTCTGTCTGGAGTTGCTCTCTCTCGGACACAGCTTGCAACTCCGCTTGTTTCCTTATCGGCTGTGCCCTTGCTCGTTTGGGTGGTTGGGTGCTGGTGGGCTTCTTTGGCTGGGGGCAGTTTGTGTACGATTATTCCAATTATAACGATGTCTAGGGCGAAAATTGTATCTGGGTGTATGGAACGTCTCCGCATCGCCCGCACTTTGTGGTGTGGCACATGATGTCGCCGGGCTGGATGGTCTCGGAGTTGATGGGGACCTTTGGTTTGTATTGGGGAGATGATCGAAACTAACACGTGGGGGTTGCAATGGTAAATTTATTGAATTATGTTGTGTTTCGCTAAAGATCTCTTCGACTTGTTGAAGCGTGGCTCGTAGCTCCGCTTTTGAGTTATATAATCGAGTTGCTAATTTCAGTTTATAATTTGTGGTGATCCCCTTCAGAAAATTTTTAATAAAAATCTTATCGTCAGATATGCCCGCTTGTTGCCCGTAATCAGCCAGTCTATAAAAAAAAGCCACAACATCCTCTTTCTCGCTTTGACGAGCGTTATAGAATTTTTCTACATAATCCGTCCCCGACGGGAATTCGTTTTTTAAGCTATCACATAAATCTTTGAATGATGTTTTTTCATTATAAATATATTTAAAATATGCTAGAGCCGGGCCATCTAAATATGCTCCCATAATTAATGCTAGGTCGTTTTCCGCCCACTTATTTATCGCTGCAATTCGGCGGAATTGCAAAAGAAAATCATCAAAGCTCGTGCCGACGCCCGAGAAAAATATCATTTGTGCCATGTTGTATGTTTGTGTTTTATCCTATTTCACTTAGCTTTCACTCCAAAGCGCCTCCACCATGTGGCGCAGCTCAGCTCATCGATAGGCACGTACTGGGATACTCTAGGAATGAAAAACTTTGTAGCGCGCACTCTTATATTTTGTAACTTATTTCACCATTCACGAATACATGTTGTCTTTACAAAAATCTCTTCCGCACTGGAAAAAACAACCGACACACTTTTTTTCTACTAACTTTCAAAACTATTCTAGAACAGCATAATCCTTCGAATTATATTTAAAAGCCAGTTCGTTGGTTATATAAAAAAAAACAACTCATGCGATCTCCTTTCGATATCACAGTACCATCTAGCGGAAAAAATAAAATACGCAGGACGCTCATTCATTCGGCCTAGCCTTTTTCGAACTACCTATTTTGGGGTCGACTTTCAGACTTCCAGCTAAACCAGACGACACAGCTGAATACAGTAAGGCTGCCAACTGATGCGTAGCTTTACAGACGCGTATTCGTCATAGGTACGCTTGGTGTACGCCTGCTCACAGTTAGCATACAAAACTATGAAACTCCGTCGACGTCGGCAACGTCATGCCGTGGAGTCGTTGCCGACTTCGTCGATAGTTGCATCAAGCGCAGTACGGCCGACGTACCTTGGCGAGCCCGAACTTTGCGCAGGAGGGTGCGCTCGAACGTTTTTTAGGAACCAAACATAGATATCCAGAGATATGCCTTCATTGCGGAATAGTAAGGAGTTCTAGTGAGGCCGCTTATCTCCCACCCAAATATTTACAACATTCACAAATAGTGTATTTACGACACACATTTAAAATTTGCTTTTGCACACTAAGAAGAAAGCACCTACACTAAATCAATTTCTAATAGCACACATAAACAGAATGGGCGGAGCATGCACTTGTAAACAAAAGTCATTCAATGCACACGCATGCAAATAGGGAGGCGAAAAAGAAGGTCGATAATTTTATCGATATTAAATTTTAGCATATTTTAGTTATATAATTAAGTACTTTCGTCGTTTTATTTTGTTTAAATGATTTCTTTTTTAACCATCTATCCGAAAATAGAGTTTACTTTTAATAAAATAAAATAGGAATATATTTTTTAGTATCGTATTACCGGTTAAAAGGGCTGTTCTCTGTTAAATATCGTGCTGTATTATTATATAATAATTATAATACTTAATATTAAAAAAAAATTGATCATAAATGTCTACTTACGTTCAGGGTTGGTTTAAACACTAAGGTAAATTTTATACTCGCATTTAAACTCATAGCGTCAATAAAAGGTACTGCGATAATAAAAATATGGGAATGCAAAATAAAAATCAAATAAAATTGGAAATTAGAAACTTTATTTCAAATTAGAAACTTAATTTGTAATTATACGGTGGGTATTACTATAATCATAAGTTATTTTTACTAAGAATAATTTAATATAATACGTTATGTTATAAGTGACCTAAGTTTGATTCTATGTCTGAGGCCGAATTAGAGCCGAAAGTGTAATACATAATGCAATGCTCACGTCAGTTTTATGACATTCTTACTAAATTTGTAAGAAATAAAATGTGAAACTTTCGGTATTATAGACAAAGAAAAATTTAATTTAAATCGCGAATTTTTTAATTCAAACTTCGAACATTGACCGCTGCTTTGCCTTATGATTGTCTAAGGTGGCCTACTCGGTCAATAATATTGAGCAATATCTTTTAGGACTCATCTTATCACCGAAATCGCCAAATAGCCAGATTTTTTATAATAATAATTGAATATTTTTGCATAGAATAGAATAGAATAGAATGAATAGATTTTATTTTGCACAGAAAGTAGGTACAGGTTATAAGTATTTTTCAAGTTTATGATCCATACCAACTACCTTAACTAAGGCATGCAAAACACTGTTAATACAATATGCTTAAGGCTAAATAAGACACAGTCAAGCTTATATAATATCAAATCAATTATATATAATTCATAGCAAACACAAACTATTATAGCCAAAAGAACTTTGATCATCTCTATCTTTTTAGTATAATTTAAGTTTTTACACTTTACGAGTATTGAAATATCAATGTTTTAATTTGGTTCACAAAACATTAAATTAATAATTAATTTAACATGCAATACTACAATATCCATTGAAATATAAAAAAAAACAATATTGAACTTAAATAATACGCATATCGATAAAATCAGTCACACGCACTCGATTACCCCTCTCTAAATTTTAAACGATCGTAGCGCTCGGAAACATTCGGGATAGTTCGGGCTAGTTCGTGTTGCTCTGGACGTAGGTTAGAAAAATATTTAAAAAATGATTTAAAATATAAAACAGTGACTTAATTGTTTACTTACCGGTGGTAGGACACGCCATTTGTCTTTATGTTGACGATACTCGACCTATTTTTGCATTTAATCACTGTACAATTCGGCATTTTGTTTTTTTTTGCATCAATAGCACACCGTACGCAATTGCAAAGTGACTGAATGAATCGTACAGGCGCCGTTCAAATAAACTGGGCTTTAGCCCATAATGTGCGCTTACATGCCACGCCCTCATGGCATATCCCTCGATATCCGTGGAACCAAATGATGGCATGAAGCGACGCACGTGCACGGGGAGGAAGTCAAGGCTAAAGATTGACTCTATGTAAACACAATCTACCCTTTATTCAATCAAATATCGCAATCCATTTTTATCGATTTGGAATTTATTAATGTACATGAGATATTGAACAATTTACAAACATAGTGAATATTGTCGTTAGCAAAAGAGAT
Organism: Mythimna albipuncta; assembly: GCA_929112965.1. Classification (NCBI taxonomy): domain Eukaryota; kingdom Metazoa; phylum Arthropoda; class Insecta; order Lepidoptera; family Noctuidae; genus Mythimna; species Mythimna albipuncta. Next base: position 19,756,604 of record OV815959.1, on the reverse strand, counting down.
TTCGACTTTAATAAAAAAAAAAAAACTAGTTAGTAAAATTTTATTTTCTTGGTTGAAAGACATGATTTAGTTAAATATCAGTTACTTATATAAAAATGACTACTGGAATAACGACTGTTTGAGAATATTTTAACCTTTTAATCGTGGAAATTACAAACACAATAGAAAGACAAGGTGCGCGAACGCTGGCGTTCGCTGGGGGTTTAATGAATTAAAGTAATAAACCACACACACACAAAAGTAATAAACACATGGAAAAATTGAATACCTATAAATATATATTTTATACCTTAATTTTAATCTATTTGAAAAAAATTGGTTCCGTAACACCCTCAGACACGCGTATTGAAAATCCCTTTCTGGTAACTTCATAAAACTTCGTGTTTATTCGTAAATGTTCGGCACGCGGTAATATGTCTCACTCACATGTTATGTTAGCTTTGGTGTCATTTTCGTGTCGCTATCTCTATCTAGAGCATGGCGGTGACAAAAGTTTTATTTGGTTGACTTGTTTTTAATATAATATTTTTAAATTTTTTGTTTAGTATCAAGTTTGTTTCTTTAATTCATAAATAAGTTATTTTTGAAGTTTTCTGTCTCAAAGAGTTTTAATATTTGATCCCTGCATTAATAAATTTTTATTCGTATTTTGGTTAAAAAAAAGTTATGTCAATAACAGTTTTTTTACGAGTGTACATCCGCAGAGCCTATGTTCAGGCTCGCCAAGTTACGTCGGCCGTAACTGTAAATAGAATTATATATACCTATACCTACAGGTAGTTACAGAGATTTGATTTGAGAAAATCTTACTGAAATTGATAGCCCAATACTAGAGGAAGGTTAAATGGTTATTTATTAAACATCTTATATCACGCTAAGACTCGTAAGAGCTGACCGAAAAGAACAATAAACAAAAAAAAAGAGAGTGGCGCGTGCGGGTGCAACCGCGGGGCAAACAGTATGGTAACTTCATTTGTGTCGTTTCATCAATTGATTTCCGGTAAAGGATAGCCACCCCGTATGATCTACGCACTCGTATGTGTTAGGACAATCTTATTGAATGGAAGCAGCGTTCGTCTGTATGCTAATAATAGCACACTTCCGATAGCGGGCTCGTGTAGACGACGGCAATAACCCCTACGACAGTTCATTGCAGCGGTCATTGAGAGGCCCGTCTGATCGTCTAGCCACCGGTTTCTGGAAATAAATATTACCGACACGTCGCGATTTACACGTTAGAGAGGCTGTTGAAAATTCATTCAACTAATACCTAATAACAGATAACACAACTTACGAGTATTAATTTTCGTTCCAGAAATAGGGCCTTAATGTATAATAGTAAGTATCCTCCTGCCGCCTATCATTGAAAATCGGAAAAATTTTGCACTCTCATCGCTAATTAAAAAATATGATTGATGTATTAATATTCGCAAAACGAAGAGAATCAGAAACTACCTACATACATAGACCTAAATGAAGTAGAGAAAGTTCTAAGGATACTTGTCACAGTAAAACCCAATTATAAATATGGGGACCTGGAGGCCTTGGTACCTATCTACTACCTACCCACATTTTTAGATATTCATATATTTGATTTAGAAACTGCATTCGATTTGTCTTTAACCTCCGTAAGTATGACCATTTATCTGAACATCGTTTGCTTTTGAAATGGCTACCTATTCGTCAGCGTAGAGCACTAAGGGCCTTGACTACCCTGTTTTCTTTTCTAGACAAACCTTCTTCTCCTTCTTATTTGACATCTCAAATTCAATTAATTTGCTCTGCCCATAGTAAAAATCTCCGATCAACGAATAATCGTCTTCTACGATGTCCCTCACACCGCTCTGGGTTTATCCGATCCTCTTTCTTTGTCCAAGCGATCTTTCTTTGGAATGCGCTCCCGTTGAACATCAGGATGGCATCCAACCGGTTCTCCTTTAAGGTAATGGCTCGTGAACACATTCGCGAGAAGTTGGCAGAATCAACACAGCAGTGATTTGGTATATTCATTTCTCATATTAATTTTGTTTATTTGTATGTATTTATATAAGTATTTATTTATATATTTTTGTATTTATATTGATTTTAATTTTCCTTTTGTTTGTTTGCCTTGAAGTTGCACCTACCATGTTATGTCTCTGCACCACCCTAAGGTCGACTGGTAGATAATGCCTAAGGCATTAAGTCCGCCTTTGTACAGTTTTTTTGTGCAAGAAGTGTTAATAAATAAATAAATAATATAATTTTTCAGACATGTTTCTCCGATAAATCGACGTTTCAGGTTTTGGTTGACAAAAGCTTTTTTGTCCGTTTAAAAAATGCTCCATATAAAGCGCTGTTAAGAGACAGCTAAATACCCAAATAATATTATGATGTGGTCTTTAATCAAGCAAGGATCTACATATCGTGAAAGGGACCGTAAGGCACGACCAGTACAAGCGAGTACTAGAAACTGGACTACTGCCGCATCTCGAAGAATGGTTCCTTACCGACGAAGAGTCCATTTTTATGCCCGAATCTGCATTCTGCTACAAAACCAGGGGTTTTACTGCATACCTGGCTAAAAATCATTAATGTTTTACCCTAGTCAATTAATACACCAGACATTAACGCTATTGAAAACATGTAGGAGCTCATCAAGCTGGAGATCGCTTAGCAAGTGATAACCACCAAAAGAATAAATTATTTATTATTATTGTTATATAAACACTAGCTGATTACATTGCAGCTCTCAACAACACAAACCTGCAACAAGATGCCAGAATTTGCATAGAGCATATTACAATCAATGGAATCTATCACAAAATTCTGGTAATATTCGTCCAAATAACTACGAATCTATTTTTTTTTTGTTTTTGTTCTTTTCTATTCTATTCTATAAATAAAAAATACCAGCCGGACCTACAAGCAACCATTTGCCTGCAATATTAAGTTAAAATAGATAATATAAAATTTTGATGCTGTCCCTAATGATTTGGCCGCCCACTGTGGATTGTAAGGACATGGCTTTAAGCGCTCTTACGCGATTATGACGTTATAACACATTTTTCATTAGATCTTTTGGAAACACAGTATCTTGTGGACATTATCTAGGCTTCTATGGGAATCAATGTACAAATTTGTGTAAAACTAATCCTGTTAAGACCTCTGAAAATCTGCTATTTTGCATGAACTTTGACACTTCATAATTTACTTAAAAAGACGTATGTACAATCGGCGCTTCCATTTTATTTGCGAAATATTGATTGATTTACATAATAATATGCTATATTTACTTGGAAGAATATTTACTACCAATTTTTATGTGTAAAAATGTTTCTAAAGATCCAGGCCGTTTCAAGAAAATCATAATTTACCGCTATGAATTTCAAAAGGTTTTTCCGCGTGTTTTAGGCGATTATCACACTGCCACGCATCACGCTGCATGTCGCGTGTCGACGCACCTACGTGCGTACTTGCGGAAGTGCAGATCTACATCATCGTACGGGTTATTTTACGCACTCACGCGCTTAGGTGCGTTTTGTAAATTCACGCAGGCTCTGACTCATTTCATACAAAATCATACGACACTACGAGACTCAGTGTGCCATACCTTGCGTGTCGCCCCGCACCCACGCGCTTGTGTGCATGTTTCTCCTCATGTAGGCGCGTGATTTATTTATTTATTTATTTGGTCTACCAACAATTGTTTACACAACCACTTAAAACAAAAATACAATCGGTATAAAACTTTTACCAGTGCAACAATTACTTAAAAGTAGACACCACATGAGCTAAAAACAAATATTAGTGTAAGCTTATATATACATGTAAAGTTGACATACCAAAGAAAGGCTATTGTGAAAGAGCTGTAGGTACTTACTTAGATACCTAAATTAAATTATTATCTACTATTATTATTTTTAATTTTAAGACAATTTTAATACTTAATCGTTAGATTAAAACAAATCTGATAAGAAATTTACAATTATAATTATACAATTATAGATCTCTGCTTATGAAAAGAATCAAAGTGAAAATCAATTTGATGGCTACAGCTGTTTAAAACTCTGCAGAATCTTGCGACTGGAGAGTTAGATCCTAACACCGTTCTTCTCTGCGGAGGACAAAGTGGAGTTATAGGCTTACGTGGAATCCTTGAAGGAGCGCGAAACTTAAAAAGTGCAAGTAGCATTGGTGAGTCAGTAATGCCTTTCAATATTTTACATGCAAAAGTTGCATCGTTTAAACGTGATCTGCATGAACGCGCGTGGATGCATTTTCGGTATATTGGACTGTGCATGTTTTCTATACAAATGGAGATACTTACAAGCAATGTTAATACACGCATTCACGCGCTACGCTGCGTGGTACGTGGCAATGTGATAATGGCCTTAGTTAAATTCGAGTGTTTGTTTTTGTTTTCAGGTTTCACAGACAGTTTGAAGTTATTGGTATTTTGCTTTCGACATAAAAAAATACACCAATTAATATTGTTACGCCACTAAACGTGAACACGCCATATCTCCGAGAAAATAACGAGTGGCACGTAATAATTAAAACGCATTGCTGTTCGAAAGGTCTAGAGTAGTTGTGCTTAGACAGACTTGGAAAAATCTCGAAACATCCACAACATACCTACAAGTAGTAGTAGGCATATATCTAACCGATAAGGGAAATTGTACTCTCCGAGGTTAACAATAGAGTCGAAATTCGCATGAACGTGACTCTTATTATTACGAGAAATAAAAATGATTTATGACTTCGAGAAGCGATTCAATTGTTCTGGAATTCTGGATAGATCCAGGGACGTCGGTATCTAGAATTTTCTTGGCTCCGCATATAAATACGGGCCCCCGGCCGGAAGCGAGTCAGTTGTGATTTCGACTGCGATCAAGAGCGAACTACCCTAGTACTTGAAGTGATTTTACTTAACGACTAAAGCGATAGTGTAACGGTACTCTAGTGTTAATTGCGATTCGGATTATTGTTGACTGGACTAATTTGTTATTGTTTGTGGTAAATAAAGTTCTCTCGTCAGTAAATCGGCATTTGATTACCCACGTACGTAACAACTGGTGTCAGAAGTGGGATGCCATTAACACCGAGGGACGACGAACAGCGACCACGAACAAGGAGGCAAATGGAGATGGATGCTGCGCGTCATCGTATGGAGGAGGAAGATCAGGCTGGCATGGAAGCAACGGCAGCTGCTGAGGTGCCAACAGGACCATCCTCGGAATTGAACCTCGCTGCGGTGTTGGCCGCCATGCAAGCTAGTATGGAGGCCAACCAGCGGAAGCTTCAGAACCTGATTGCGGCTAACCAGGAAGAAGCCCAGCGCAAGCTTCAGGACCTAATCGCGGCTAATCAGGAAGAAGCCCGCCGCGAACAGGAAGCCGCTCGCCGCGATCAAGAGGCTAAGCAGAACCTGATCCTCGATAAAATCGACAACGGCCTCGTCACGTTGGGCGAGAAGGTAAAGAATCTCACCTTAGAGGTCAAGGAGGTTTCCACCCGAGCTGATAGCCTTGAAACAAGGATTGATGGCCACGAAAATCGCCTGCTGGATATCAACAAAAAAATCGTCAAGCTCGAAGCACGCGAACCCCTTGCTGTTGGCTCACCATCGCACACCCACTGTGCATCAGCCGCAAAATTTGATGTGCCGCGTTTTGATGGCACGTCTTCCTGGACGGCATTCAAATACCAATTCGAGACATTGGTTAAGACGAACCGCTGGGATGATGAACAGTCTTTCGCGGCATTAACTTTGGCTCTACGAGGGGACGCTCTGCTGGTCCTAGAGAACCTCCCTGCGGACGGCAGGACATTGGAGCGTCTCATGGAGGGACTGGACACTCGTTATGGAGACAAACACCTCGAGCACGTTTTCCGCGTGCATACAGGTCAATGACACCAGAGGCGGTGGAAGTCAATCTGGTGCAAGCATTCATCGACGGTCTACGGGATACCGAAGTCAGAGCGACGGTGCGACTCGGACACCACCAAACTTTAAAGAGTGCGATGGCACACGCTTTGGAAGGGGAAGCAGTACGACAAGATTTTCGTACGCTTAGAGTTCGGGAAGTAGTGGTCTCGCCTTCAGCGCGACTACGTCACCGAGAAGTGGTGGCTTTTTCCCCAGCACAGTCCCGCTATATTCCAACGTGTTACGGGTGCAGAGAAAAAGGGCACATTCGCACCGATTGTCCTAAGAAAAAGAGGGAAAGTGTGGACTCCGGAACTCAAGTCGACGAAGAGCCGATAAAACTTAATGTCGCCAAGGCCACAGCCCCAACCATCACCATCAATCAAGTTCACAACGGAAATAGTTTGATCATCGAAGGAACACTGAATCATCGTGCCTGCAATTTGACCATTGACACCGGGGCGTCGCGAACCATTGTAAGACCGGAGTTGCTGAAACGAACGGTGGTGGTTTTTTTTTTTGCTGGCAACACTGCCCCAGTGACATGTCAAATTTGTACTCCGTATTTTAAAATTTAATTTAAATAGTATTTAAGTGTAATTGTTTGTATAACCATAATATAATTGCATAAATCGTCAGGTTTATCGTTTTCGTGGTAAAATTTATTTATTTTTTATTTATTTATTTATATTAAGGTACTCCAACGACTTATTCACTAATAACATTTTACAAAAAAATAACTAGCATATATATACCAATGATTGTGGTGAACTTGTCACTTAAAGAAGTACACAGCTTACACATAAATGAAAAAATACTTACAATTAATGAGATCTATCATTTATAAGAGTGCTATATTAATTATTGTTTTATATTACAAATTGAATTAAAAAATAAAATTGACATTTAAAATTAACAGAAAATAATTAAAATAATAATACAATTTTTAATGTTAATAAATTATTGGAATATGGAATTAAAATAAATAATTATACTCGGTTTAAATTAGGGCGAGATTACAAATTTGAGAAACGATTGCAATAAACGTGATCAAAATGCTATTTACTATTAAATGTCATAAGATTCTTACGGAATTGGTAAAAACTGTCGGCAAAGATGTCAATGTTGCTATTATTGTGGATTATATTGTAATTAGCCATAAATCGGTTCATAGGGGCACTGCGACCATGGTTTGTTCTTGATGAGGACAAAGCAAGTATATTGGTTTTGCGTACAGATCTGGTTTTAGTGCGCCAGGGTACAGTGATATTAACTTCAGATAATAGCTCCGGAACATCGGACTGATTATGAATAATTTTGTAAAGAAATATTTGGTCAGAGAAAAGTCTACGTTGTTCCAGAGCCACCATATTGAAATGTTTCAGTCTTTGTGAATAATTAGCTTCCTGATCGCAACTAGAACTTCTGAAGCGTAGATATCTTGTGAAAGCCTTCTGTATACGTTCTATCCTATCAACATGCACGCGATATGCAGGATTCCAAGCCGGAGATGCATAGTCCAGTACACTTCTAACAAGCGTATTGAAAAGAAGTTTCAGGGTCGATATGGACCGAAACTCCGAGCAAGTTCTCTTCACAAAACCTGCCATTTTTGTAGCTTTTGATACAATTTGGTCAATATGATGTACGAAAGAAAGTTTACTATCGAGCTGGACTCCCAAATCACGGATAGTATCAACCTTTTGCAAAGAAACTCCATCCAATTCATAAGACGAAGGTATTAAATTTTTGTTACGCGTAAAAGTTATGTGATAGCACTTACTAACGTTAAGGGTCATCATGTTCAACCGACACCACTCATGTATTGCATCCAGATCTTTCTGAAGAAGTGATGCATCCAAATCCGTTTTAATTTCTTTGTACAGTTTTAAATCGTCTGCAAACATGCAACATTTGCTGTGTCGGACTGTATGAACTATGTCGTTTACAAATATAAGAAATAAGATCGGCCCCAGGTGCGATCCTTGTGGTACTCCTGAAGTGGAAGAGTAAAAGAATGATTCGTAACCTTTCACAACTACTCTTTGCTTCCGCCCCGTCAAGTAGGAAGCGAACCACTTGTGCAGTTGACCAGTTACGCCAAATTGCGCCAGCTTCATTAAAAGTAAATTATGATTGACTTTATCAAAAGCACTGGTGAAATCTGTGTAGATGGAATCAACCTGAATACGGGAATCCATAGATTTAGCAATGCCATTGATGTAGTGGACTAAATTAGTGGTAGTAGATTTTCGACCTCGGAAGCCGTGCTGTTCTGAGGCCAACTGCACGTTAGTATGCGAAGATAGTACAGGACAAACCAGCGCTTCAAACAGCTTTGCAAAGATAGAAAGAAGAGATATAGGGCGATAGTTAGTAGTATCGCTTGATTCTCCCTTCTTAAAAACTGGTACCACGTTAGCGATTTTCCACTCTGTGGGGAATTTAGAAGTTTCAATAGAGCGATTGTAAATAAGTTTGAGTGGAAGACTCAGATAGGGTGCACATTTCTGGATAAATAACGGAGGAAGGCCATCAGGTCCCGAACCCTTGGAGGTGTCAAGTTTCTTTAACTCTCTTAACACCTCCACCTCCGTGAACGCAATCCTGCTTAGAGCGAATTGAAAATAATTATGCGAGCAAGTGGGAGGAGTCGACTTATTGGATGGTATGAAGGTGGATGAAAAATGAGTTGCAAATTGATTGCTTATTTGCTCACCAGAAGAAGCAGCATTGTTTCCCAAACGCATGGTGGTTGGTATGTCACTAGACTGTGTTTTTTTGGCTTTGACGAAAGACCAGAAGAGTTTTGGATTTTGCTTTATGTTTTCTTCAGTATTACTTATATAGGTTTTGTAACAATTTTTAATCATATTTTTTGCGCGCCCTTCTAATAGTTTGTATTCGTAGTTATCTCTGGGATTTTTGTATTTCCTATAACGAATTCTGATTTTTTCCTTTTCATTTAGAAGTTTAATTAACGGTTTAGAAAATCACCTTGGGTATTTATTATTAAATAATTTAGACAGAGGTACATGTTCTCTAATTAAAGCATTGATTTGTTCGTACAACACATTAACCATTTCATCCACATCAGTAATTTCAGAAAATATATTAGTCCAATCAATAACTCGAAGTTTCGCCTTGATCAACGTATAATCAGCGCGTTTGAAGCTATACCTCGGAGTTATTTTGGTTTTTAACGGCGCTGGAGACCTATGTGTGACCTCAATTTCCAGGGGAGGGTGATGTATATCTACTTTTGACATCGGGTTATTGCATTCGTTAACATTAACAAGTAAGTTGGACAAAATAAGATCTAAGGTTTTGTTATAACAATTTTTCACAAAATTAGCCTGTAAGATATTGTTTTCAGACATAAAATCAACAAGAGAGTAACCTAACCCATTGGTGTAGTTAGTAGGAATTGTACATGGGGGGTTAAAAGTATTGTCTATGTTCCAACTTATGAAGCTGAGGTTGAAGTCTCCGGCAATAATCGTATCTTCATTTGTAGATTCCATCAGTGTCGATACTCTGCCCAGGAAGGAGTCAAGAGTGACTTGTTGGACTGGTGGGGGTAGGTAGACAGAGCAGATATTCAAATTACGATTGCTCTTTCCCTTAGTAATTTTAAATCTGACCCACAGATCCTCGATGTCAGACTCCCATTTTGGCATGCGTACAGAATCAATAAGTCTAGACACTGCAATCAGAACACCTCCGCCCTTCTTGGTTCCCATGACAGTTGAGGATCTATCTCTGCGATAGACACGATACCTAGGATCGAAAATCTCACCATCCTTTATACCATCGTCTAGCCACGTTTCGGTTCCAATTATAACGTCATAGACACCCGATTGTGCCGCCAGCATAACATTCTTAAGTTTCGTTTTTATTCCTCTGAAGTTCTGGTAATAAATGGTGAATGTTTAGATAATTACATGGTATCATTGCATAAAAAAAAATAATTTAAAATTAAAGCAGTGCTATGGCTTCCAGACTTCTTATGTGTTTTGCTTGGTGACCGTCGGCTTTTCTCACGAGGACTTTGCCGTCGCGTACCCAAACGTTTGAATAGCCCTTTTCCCGCGCAGCTTTTCTAGTTTCTGCGTGTATTCTTTTGTTCAACGGCGACAGGTGTTCCGATACAAATATAGGCCTGATAGTACCACCGTAACCCAGGTGTTGAGTACTAAGTTTTTCTTTAGACTGGGTTCTGTTAAATTTTGAAACAGATGTCAGGACTGAGTCTCTCATTAATGAGCTTCGCAATTTGACCACGACTGCTCTCGGGTTTTTGCTTTCCGGGTCTAATTTTCTCACGCGTACAACCGACAAAATGTCCTCTTCTTTGATCGTGGTAGATACAACGCTGCCCAGCTGAACCACTGTCTTCACCAAGTTTTCAGCTTTATTTTCTGGCAAGCCATTAATCTCCAAGTTTTGTTGGCGCGAATATTGTTCAATGAGATTTACTCGCATTGCCAAATCAGAAACCGTGGTCTTAAGATATTTATTTTCATTATGTAGGTCTTTGTTTTCACTCTTGCATGCATCCAATTCCGCCTTTATACGGTCAAATTCAGAGCTCATAAAGTTGACCGAGTTCTGCAAGCCTCGTAACAAGTCTTTGACGCCGCTTAGCTCGCTAGTCATACAGGTTTTTATGTTAGCTGCGATCTCAGAAGACAGAACTAAACGTATTTCCTTGCGAATTATATCTAATAATTCATTCTTGGAATACCTATCAGAATCCGGGCTGGAATAAACTTCTGGAGGAGATTTAGTACACTTCCGCTTGGACCTCCCGCCAACGCTTGACGTACTTGGTGATCCTGCTCGTACAGCAGGTATGTTGGACCCTGACAGTATCTGAGGTACCGCACTCGTGTCGCCATCTTTAGGTGGAGTGCGAAGCATTATATAAATTTATAATTGATAAATATCCGATAAAAAAAAAAAAAGAATTTCCGCCAATATCAGTTACCAATATTATAAATAACTTAAGAAAAAATTGTCAATTGAAACATCCACAAAAAGAAAACACTTCGCTGATGGGATTCGAACTCGCGCTCCGTTACTCGGGAAGCGAACTCGAAACGGCTACGCCACAGGCGATGTAGTTTTATTGACGAATTTAGCAACTGCTTCAAAGTTCCAACAATAACTCAAAAAGGTGCTAATGAGCCCAAGGTCCAGTCTTCGTTTTGTGATTTGCGTATACCGGCCGGTGTGGGTATAACACAATTTAGTCAGTTCACATAATAACGTTTTTGCACTTTTTAACACTATTCGTTTAGTTTTGCTGTATCAAAAATATGTTCCAAGTAACTCACAGATTGTTTTGATAATAGTTGACACTTGAATGGTTCACTTATTGTTGACTTTAGATTATTCTAAGACAGAGCTCACAAGCGCACGTATGACTTGCAAAGATGCGCGATGACGAAAATATCTTGTAAAACACGAGTTTTTGGTGCCAACCAGTTGTCACCGGTAACGCGCAGCTGACGTTTGAACTACGGAATTTCACGGGGAGTATTATTTACTTATATTTTTATTTATAATAACACACTCGTTAATTTAAGTTATAACACGATCGTACAAGTTTTATCTTTTCAATTTACTTCACTTAACAACTAAACACTAGCGTGTTGTGTCGAAATAGTTTTGTTTACATTGTAGAAAACAAATCATCGACATTTTATTTCATAATTTGATTCATTTTAACTTATCCCGATAATATTATACTGGTCAACAACGCTTCTTGTCTTTGTTTTGAATTGTTATATTGGTCATTATTTGATAAAAAATCTGTTAAACCAGACTTTCACATTCTAATCAACTTACCCACATTAAGTAAAAGTAATATCTTAAGGCAATGAAAAGCTAGAAAACTCAATAATTATTAGCTTTTAAAGCCAAGTCAGCAGTCCACCTCATTTCCCTATTGAACTGCACTTTCTTGTTTTAATTTTTTCCCCATTCTTTTCCAACTTTTCTTTATTTTGTCATCTTCTTGATTCTCACTGTGTCTTTTCTTTTTCTATTTACAGTAACTTATTCTGAAATCATGCCTACGATGACCCGTAAGGCAACAGCCCAGGATATGCAGCTTAAATTGGAAAGTGCCCTCCAGGAGCTCAAAGAATCCAAACTCCAGTGCCAGCAAATTTTGCAGGAGAATGAGGAGAGTGAGAGGGAAATAAAGAATATAATCTTTAAAAATACAAGCCTTAAGCAAGAGTTGGTAGGCCTTAGTCAGCAATACCAGGATGTTGTTGATGAATGCGACCAACTGCGAGCGGTCACGGATGGTTTCAAAAACTGTAGCGACTTATATGAGGAGGCTTTGTGTAAGGTTAGGGATCTTGAGGATGAATTAGTTCATGCTAATGGTCTTATTCTTAAATTGCAGAAGGAAAAGGAATGTACTCAGACTGAGAAGACTAACTGTTTATATGATGAATTAATAAATTCAAAATATAACCCTCATGCCTTAGTAACAATTGATCTTACAGAAGATTCCATACTAAAAGACAGTAATACTTACAAACTTAGTCAAAATAAAATTAAAAAATATGCTGAACTCAATAAAATAATTAAAAAATGTAAAAACCACAAGAAGCAACAAAAACACTGTTCCAAAAATATTCAACTGCGGAAAGAACGTGTTAATTTAATTAATCAATTAAATAATTATCAGATTAAGTTGGAAGACAGTATAAATATTTATCAAATTGACACTCAGCGCTTGCAGTCTGAAATACAGACGCTTGATAACTCCCTAAAGTCAATATATAACAAATATGTATGCTCAAAGAACCAAATAAAGGAACATATTCTGGCTACAAATGAGCTGGTGGACAAAGTAGACTCTCTTACTCTAAGAAACCATAAATGCACTTGCCAGACAGAATCTAAACCAGCTGGCCTCGAACTTGTGGTAACAGAGAACTCATCCCAGCCCATCAGTGCTCAGGACTGTATTCCCGACCAGGTACCCCACATTCAGCATGAATTAACTCAAGGGGTAGATTCAGAAAATTTTAATTTTTCCTGTCATAGCAGTAGGGATTATCAATCAATTATATTTTCAGATAGCATAGGAAGAGGATTAGGGCAATTAATTAGTAAAAAACTCCCTTTTCCTTCTCAAAATTATTGCACACCTCAAGCTTCCTACCATCACATAATGTCATTAGTAAATGAGCAAGTATATGATCCCAACGCTATTCTAACTGTATTTGTGGGTAATAGCTTAAATGTGAAGAAAGATGATATCATCAATAATATCACTGAACTGTTGAAGACAAATTGTAAAAAGATTATTTTGTGTGCTTTTCCTTACTTTGAGCACTTATCAAACAGACAAAATAAGTACATACATATGCTAAATATGCATATGCATTTTTTAGTTATGCACCATAGTAATAAGTTTTTATATTTTGACATCAAAAATGTTGTTGATAAACTTTTTTCGACCAGGTATACTGTATACCTACCTATTGTTTTAAGACGTCAAATAGCGAAGCTATTAGAATTTAATATTTACTCAGACATAAGTAGTATGTCGACGTAAACGGTAGTTAGTCCAACCATTAGTAGTAGTACTAATGATTTAAACTAGTTAATAAGACAACAGTTGGTACTGTTAGCAGTTTATGTCAACTTAATACAGTATCGTCTAGCATTCAAGCTACAGGGGGTAAGCAAAAATCCTTTAATTTGTTTCTTCAAAACATTCAGGGTTTTTCTTCGATACAATTAGAAATCGAATTATTTTTGGAAAAAACTAAGTTTGACATCATTTGTTTTACTGAGCATTGGTTAAAGGATTCTGAAATGCTAATTAGTTATGATAATTATAATGTGGGCAGTTGTTTTAACCGCAAGTCAATGTTAAGTGGGGGTTCACTAATCCTTATTAAAAATAGTATTAAATTTAAAACTCGTAAAGATATAGTTGCACTGTCCGTTGAACATAGCATTGAAGTGTCGTGTGTTGAGCTGGATAGGCATATCATAGTGTGCGTTTACAGGCCCCCTAATTATCAAAACTACTCTATTTTTGAGTCAGTCATGGAAGATGTTATGGCTAAACTTTCAACTGGTAATAAACCAGTAATTATCTGCGGAGACTTTAATGTTAATATTTTAGAAAATAATTCAGATAGCAGTAGATTATTAAATCTTTTCAAATCATTTAATTTATCAAATGTATTTATTGAACCAACTCGAACAACGACAACTACTGCTACATGTATCGATAATGTTTTTTGTTGCTGCAAGTATTTAGAAAAAGCCATTGTAAATTATCTGCCTTCTGATCATAGCGGCCTAATGGTAACATTTGAATCCAACTTACCAATACAACAAGTGCAGATACAATTCAGACCAATAACATCCAGTAAATTAAATAAATTTAATAGCACTATAACTAGCAGGTTGGGTGATTGGAACCTTGCAGAAAACAATGGTAATATTTTGTATAAAAATTTTTTTTCAGTAGTTCAAAAGGAGTTTAATCAGACGTTTGAGAAAAAAACTAAAACTATCTGCCCTAAGTTTAGATTTAGTGACTGGGCAACTAAAGGAATCAGAATAAGTAGGGAAAGACTTTTCGAGTTGTATGGCCTTAAGCCTATTATTAACACCGAAACTTTTAATAAATATGTTGCTACTTATTCTAAAATGTTTAAAAATACTTGTAAGGCAGCTAAGGCCTTATACATTAGCAACAAAGTTAAAACAGCAGATAATAAAATAAAAACAGTTTGGAATATTATAAATAATGAAACCAACAGAAACAAAAGAAATAATAATGATTACACATTGGAGACTCATCATGGTCTTATTAGCGATAACAAACTAGTTGCAGAAGAATTTGTAAATTTCTTTACCAGTATACCAATTAAAACTACTGAAGCCCTAAATTCGTCGCCATCGCATGCTTTTGATTTATTACAGGCGAACGTTGCAGCCTGTTCAACTGAATTTAACTTTAAACATATAAACCCCATAACAGTAATAAAAGCTTTTAAAGAAATCAAGATTAAATTGACAGAAGATCTGTGGGGTGTGTCTATCAAAGTTTGTACCTCAATTATTGAGACTATAGCGCCGTACTTGGCTTTAATATTTAATTTGTGTATAGATCAAGGAGTCTTTCCAGATCTAATGAAATATAGTAAAGTGATACCGCTCTTTAAATCCGGGAATAGTAAAGACACTAATAATTATAGGCCGGTGTCCGTTTTGTCGGTTCTTAGCAAGATATTTGAAAAGGTAATGTTAAATCAAATGCTTAGTCATTTTAACTCCAATAACATCCTACATGATAAACAGTATGGTTTCACCAAAGGACGCTGTACAACTGACGCGGGTGTTTCCTTACTAAAACACATTTTTAATGCGTGGGAAGAGGCACAAGATGCTATAGGCATCTTCTGCGACCTATCTAAGGCGTTTGATTGTGTAGTTCATGAAACATTGCTTCGGAAACACAAGCATTACGGAGTAGGCAATGCAGCGTTAAGCTTATTAAAATCTTATTTGAATAATAGACAGCAATTAGTGCAAATAAACGGTGTCAATTCGTCGGGATTGAATGTTGAAATGGGGGTGCCCCAAGGTTCAATTTTAGGTCCTTTTTTGTTTTTAGTTTATATTAATGATTTACCCAATTTGTTGCAAAATAAACTTAATATGGTGTTGTTTGCTGACGACACTTCTTTGATTTTTAAGATAAATAGAAAAACTAACAATCTTGACAACGAAAATAGCGCCCACTGTTCACTGCTAATAATCTGGTTCTAAATGGGAAAAAAACTAAATGCATAAGATTTTCCTTACCGAATGTCAAAAGTAGTGATTGTGACATTGTATTGAATAATGAAAAACTAGAATTTGTTGATAAAACGATTTTCCTGGGGATTACGCTTGATTCAAGGCTACAATGGGATCCTCACTTAACTTCTCTTGCAGGGCGGCTTAGCTCAGCTGCATATGCTGTTAGAAAAATCCGCCAATTTACGGATGTTGATACCGCAAGACTAGTCTATTTTAGTTATTTTCATAGTGTCATGTCGTACGGTATCTTACTATGGGGACGGGCTGCTGACATCGAGTCAATCTTTATATTACAGAAAAGAGCCATCAGAGCGATTTACAATCTCCGCCGGTGCGATTCTTTAAGGGAGCTGTTTAAAGATATTAACATAATGACATTACCTTGTCAATATATCTATGAAAACATAATGTATGTTAGAAAAAATCTTCATCTTTTTAGCAAAAGAGGCGATAGACATAATTATGTTACAAGAAATAGGGATCAATTAGTTCAACCAGGTTTCAGACTGGCTAAAGTGGCCTCTTCTTTCATGAGGTACTGTTTGAAATGGTTTAATAAAATACCTCCCCACATATTAGAACTCAATGAAACGAAATTTAAATCTTGTATTAAACGCACACTATGCAGACAAGCATATTATAAGTTGGAGGATTATATTCAAGATAAAAATGCTTGGCTCAATGCTGGTCCAGCTCCACTACCACTAGGGCGTACTAATTAGTTGATTAGTTGGAAACTAATATTATTATTTTTTAATTAGAAAGACACAATTGCATTGTATAATGTAGAAGCACTTTTTCCAAGTTTGTGAATGTGAAGCACCATGGAGCATTTTTATTAGGTAACAACTTTTTTTTTGACATTACGAGCATGGCAGTTGAGAGTTTGTCATGCTCACTCAAATGTCTCGCTGTTGGTGGCACGTGTTATTGGGTCGTTCAGTTCCCTTCAAAATGGTTGAGCTGAGTGGGGCTGATGCACGCGTCATGCTCGTGAACGGGTGCCGTCAGATGGGACTGGTCATCTCTTGGCTGCCAGTGGTTTAATTCAGTTTCTATCTTTTAATTATTTTACATTTTTATTTCACTATCGACATTGTGCTCACATGATAGAAGCAACAAGTAATATGTAAACAAGCATTATATGTAACACATATATGATTTAAAAGAGTGTCCATGGAGTTTCTTGCACGTTCTTCTCCATAGAGACCTACTCTTTGGAACGTGCAATTTAGCTTCACTTTTCTTGGACTGACCGACATTTGACTATTCAAAAGTGCCTGTAAATGGTCTATTTGAAATAAATGCTTTGATTTGATTTGATTTGAACCATCTCATGGCAAAAAGAGTCTCCATCCTGCCGACTTCAGACAGCAACCGGCAAGTCAGTCTCCGTCCTCGGTGATACAGAAATCCAGTTTAAAATCGGTGATCAAGTGTACACCCATCCTGTGTTAATTGCGAATATTACCGATGATTGCATACTGGGTCTGGATTTCTTGCGTAATTACAGATGTGTTTTAGATATCGATAGGGGAGTATTGAAATTCCCAGATCAAGAAGTCTTCCTGCGAGGAATTAAGTCATGCAATCTCTATTGTTTAAAGGAAACTACACTGGCTCCGAGAACAGAAACCTTAGTTGAAGTGAAATTTCCCAAGAAAATCAGGCAACGAAGATGTGTAATGGTTGAGGATACTGGCTGGCACCCAGAGATCATCACTGCGAGGACTTTAGTTATGACGAAAGGGAGATCCAAAGTAAGGATTGTGAACCTTGGGAAAGAAGAGGTCCAACTGAAGAAAAACAGTGTTGTTGGGAGATGTGAAGAAGTTCAGTATCTCCATCAAATCAATAAATCTCCAGCAAAGCAAGACATGACCAAAGTCGAAACTGATCACATCCAGCAACTTCTGGAAAATTCTAAGTGCAATTTATCGACTTCGGAACTACAGCAAGCAAGGGAATTTCTGCTACGGTTTCGAGATATCTTTGCAACGGAAAAAGACTGCGGGAGAACAGGTCTCGTCAAGCATGAGATAGATACAGGTGATGCGAGACCAATTAAACAGAGACCGCGCCGCATACCCTGGGCTAAGGAATCTGAGGTAGCAGAAATGGTAAGGACATGGCTGATAACGGAATAATTGAGCCTTCTACGAGTCCATGGTCTTCTCCAGTCGTTCTGGTGAAGAAGAAGGATGGCAGCACCAGATTCTGTGTGGACTACAGAATGCTGAATAATGTGACCAAGAAAGACAGTTATCCCTTACCAAGGATAGACGATACGCTGGATATGCTCAGTGGCATGAAGTGGTTCTCGACCATTGATTTGAAAAGTGGCTACTGGCAAGTGGAAATCAGCGAGAAAGATAAAGAAAAGACAGCGTTCAGTACGGGTATTGGCAGCGGCCTGTGGCAATTTAACGTCATGCCTTTTGGGTTATGCAACGCCCCAGCGACGTTTGAACGCCTCATGGAGAGAGTCATGGTGGGCCTTCTTGGTGACGTCTGTCTGGTATATTTGGATGACGTCATTATAATGGGTCGCACATTTAAGGAAAACCTGAGGAATATGGAGAAAGTGTTCACCAGGATACGAGGGGCTAACTTAAAACTAAGCCCAAAGAAGTGTGCCCTGTTCAAGAAGGAGGTCAGCTACCTAGGACATGTTATTTCCGCCGACGGGGTGAGAACCGACCCTGAGAAGATAAAGGCAGTCCAACAGTGGCCGGTTCCAAAGAACAAAACGGAAGTAAGTGCATTTCTAGGGTTATGCACATACTACAGGCGGTTTGTCAAGAATTTTTCGGACATTGCAAAACCTTTACATCAGCTGACTGAGGATAAACGAGATTTTATCTGGGACGAGGACTGTGAGTCAGCATTCGACGCGCTAAAGCAACGGCTGTGTGAAGCGCCTATACTGGGGTACCCGAGCAGAGACGGAAGATTTGTCGTTGATACCGATGCCAGCAACACGGGGATTGGTGGAGTGTTGTCACAGGTGCAGGGCGACAGACAGGTCGTAATCGCTTACTTCAGTAAGGCACTTTCAAAGCCGGAAAGGAACTACTGCGTGACTCGACGAGAACTGCTGGCTGTGGTTAAAACCTTGCAGCATTTCCACAAGTACCTCATAGGAAGACAATTTACGTTGAGGACGGATCACGCTGCATTGAAATGGCTTCTACAATTTAAAAACCCTGAGGGCCAAGTTGCAAGATGGCTCGAGCAGCTGCAGGAGTTTAACTTTGTGACGGAACATCGTAGTGGAAAAGGGCATAACAATGCTGACGCCCTGTCGCGACGTCCATGTAATGATGACTGTAGACACTGCCAGCAGAATGAAGCCCGAGAACGTGTTAATTTAATTAGGGCTGAAGGCAACTTCAAGAAGTCCCAGGAAGAAGATGACGATATCCGACCTATACTGGACTGGAAGCGCAGCGGAACTAGGCCCCAGTGGAGTGAAGTATCGTCACACAGTCCCGTAACTAAGAGCTACTGGGCACAGTGGGACAGTTTAGTCCTAGAAAATGATGTGCTTTGTAGGAAATGGGAATCGAACGATGGCAAGGAGGTGACCACACAAGTGATAGTGCCACGGTGTGAAGTAGTCCCTCTGCTACAGGAAATACACGATGGTGCTTCTGGAGGACACCTGGGCATCAAGAAAACTCTACTGAAAGTGAGACAGCGGTATTACTGGCTCAATTGTAGAGATGACGTAGAGCAATGGTGTCGGAAATGTACAACGTGCGCATCTGTGAAAGGACCACAGACTAGGAGCAGGGGCAGGCTTCAGCTGTACAATGTGGGAGCCCCATGGGAACGCATCGCTATCGACGTCGCTGGACCTTTTCCAATTACAAATAACGGAAACAAGTGCATAGTGGTGATCTAGGACTATTTCACAAAGTGGCCCGAAGTCTTCGCCATACCCAATCAGGAAGCGACGACAGTGGCGAAGAAGGTGGTCGAAGAAGTAGTATGTCGGTATGGCGCACCTTTGGAAATCCATTCTGATCAAGGCCGTAACTTCGAATCTGCGCTGTTCCAGGAAATGTGTACTCTTCTGGGAATTTATAAGACACGCACAACACCTGCGCACCCTCAGTCGGACGGAATGGTGGAAAGGTTTAACCAAACCCTGGAGAATCATCTGGCTAAGGTTGTCGATGACCATCAGAAGGACTGGGACCGGTATATTCCACTATTTCTGATGTCTTACCGATCGGCAGTGCATGATAGCACGGGACATACCCCAGCAAGAGTGAATTTCGGCAGGGAGATGAGACTCCCGGTCGATGCCATAACTGGCGTGCCACATGACAAGACTAAGCCAGTTACAGATTACGTAAGTGACCTTCAAGATCAATTGGACGAAGTGCATAAACGAGTTCGTGAGAATAGCATGAAACATGACATGAAACCAGCGTAAAAATGAAAACAAGATACGACCGTAATGCCAATGCCAAGGGATTTGAGGAAGGTACACTGGTCTGGCTCCACAACCCGCTTCGACGGAAAGGGAAGTCGCCGAAACTCCAAGCTCGATGGGAGGGACCTTACACCGTGTTAAAAAGGATTAATGACGTGACCTACCGCATCAAGAAAGTGCTAAGACGGAAACCCAAGGTTGTTCATGTGGATACATTGGCGCCGTATCACGGATCTAATAATGCTCGGGACGAGCATGACTAAGAGGGGGGCACTGTTACGCCACTAAACGTGAACACGCCATATCTCCGAGAAAATAACGAGTGGCACGTAATAATTAAAACGCATTGCTGTTCGAAAGGTCTAGAGTAGTTGTGCTTAGACAGACTTGGAAAAATCTCGAAACATCCACAACATACCTACAAGTAGTAGTAGGCATATATCTAACCGATAAGGGAAATTGTACTCTCCGACGTTAACAATAGAGTCGAAATTCGCATGAACGTGACTCTTATTATTACGAGAAATAAAAATGATTTATGACTTCGAGAAGCGATTCAATTGTTCTGGAATTCTGGATAGATCCGGGGACGTCGGTATCTAGAATTTTCTTGGCTCCGCATATAAATACGGGCCCCCGGCCGGAAGCGAGTCAGTTGTGATTTCGACTGCGATCAAGAGCGAACTACCCTCGTACTTGAAGTGATTTTACTGAACGACTAAAGCGATAGTGTAACGGTACTCTAGTGTTAATTGCGATTCGGATTATTGTTGACTGGACTAATTTGTTATTGTTTGTGGTAAATAAAGTTCTCTCGTCAGTAAATCGGCATTTGATTACCCACGTACGTAACAATATCAAATGTTGCAGTGATAAAAATCATAACAATTAATTTTGTAAAATCATGGTTACCCTAGTTAAAACAGAGGTAAGAAAGGGACACACCGACCCTTTCTCGTTGTCTTGTTCAGTACATTTTTCCCCGTTTGCTTGTCAATATGAACTTAATCTTAATGAGAACAAAGAACACTTTAGAGTGTGATTGCTGCGTAGGCAATCTAGATTATCCGTAGGATACATAAAATCTTTGCTCTGGTGTCTGTATTGTGTCTTGTTTGGTGATTTGCTATATTTCACTAGGACACCATGGTAGCGCAACCAGTTGTGCTACCATGGTGTCCCGGTGAAATATGGCTCTAATGGCCATTTTTCACCGGGACACCACTGGTAGCGCAACTGGTTGCGCCACCAGCAAAATGTATAGAGCTCTATAGAGCATTACTCACCTGGTGTCTGTTTGGTAGCGCAACCAATTTGGTAGCGCAACCAGTGCGGACACCAGTCCGGCCGCCAGTCACGCCACCACCAGAGATTATGTTGTAATAAGATGGAAATCTAACCTTTGAAAACCATAATTAACCAACTGTCAAACGTTAGTGACAGTGAACCAAGAATCTTGTACAATACAATCTGGATTGATTACGAAAACCTCAAAAATGTACTAAAAAAGTACGATACATGAATCTTTATCCCTTTCTACTTTTCTGAAAACAAAAAAAAAAACACTCGAATTTAACTAAGGCGATTATCATATTGCCACGTACCACGCAGCGTAGCGCGTGAATGCGTGTATTAACATTGCTTGTAAGTATCTCCATTTGTATAGAAAACATGCACAGTCCAATATACCGATAATGCATCCACGCGCGTTCATGCAGATCACGCGCCTACATGAGGAGAAACATGCACACAAGTGCGTGGGTGCGGGGCGACACGCAAGGTATGGCACACCGAGTCTCGTAGTGTCGTATGATTTTGTATGAAATGAGTCAGAGCCTGCGTGATTTTACAAAACGCACCTAACGGCGTGAGTGCGTAAAAAAACCCGTACGATGATGTAGATCTGCACTTCCGCAAGTACGCGCGTAGGTGCGTCGACACGCAACATGCAGCGTGATGCGTGGCAGTGTGATAATCGCCTATAACACGCGGAAAAAACTTTTTAAATTCATTCTTCCAAGTAAATATAGCATATTATTATGTAAATTAATCAATATTTCGTAAATAAAATGGAAGCGCCGATTGTACATACGTCTGTACAACTTGAAGACCTTGAAAAACGCTTAATTTTCGTTTTGTACACACGTCTGTACGAAACTTATTTGGCAGAAAATTTTTAACCACAAAAATATTTTATTTATTTATTTTTTATGCTATTGCATAGCTTCTATCGCGGGCCTTGAGCGTGGAGACCGAATCCAAAAATTCCGTAACGAAAATAACCTAACACCCCCACTCATTTGTTTTTGAGCGTGGCAGAATTAGTAAAGATTGATCCTTAATTTCGTCACTCATTGCCAAGTCCAAATAGCCGACTTAGAAACTTGTCCGATACAAATGCAAGGCGGCCTGAGTTCGAATCCCCAGTCCCGCCAATCTTTTTGCATTTTTTAATCAAGTTTTTGGCTAATTGTTTAACTTTGGGGTACTGTTTTTGCTTTTGACTATTTGCTATGTCACTGAAAAGAACTCCTCCATATACTTCTAAGGGCAATTCCAAGATGGATACTAACCATAGTTCAGCACCAGCCACAGACACCGATAACGAGAGCTCAAGTCAGGTTCACGCCAGAAATCGGCCTCGTTAGCGTTTTTTTGACCACGAACTGACTGTAACCTTATCAGACACCAAGAAAACCCTTGAAACTTTTAAATTACAACAGAACTCCATACAGGAAAGTATTAATGGGATCCAGAAACAAAACAGCGAAATCGAAAAATCTATAAAATTCATGGAAAAACATTATGAGGAAATGAAAGACAAACTTATTTTCATGGAAACTGAGAGACGTACACATTTAGCCTACATACAAACACTTGAGCTGAAAGTGGTTTGCTTTTGAGAGGTCTCAAAAGCAAACCAGCATTGAGATTAGGAATATTCCTGTCCAAAAAAGGGATACAAAGGAAGATTTACTGAAGATTGTGTCAAGGGTAGGACTGGCAACCAAAGTAGCTGTTAAGAAGCTCAAATTAGAGTTGTCTTACGCTTAAATGCTGACAAAGGTGGAAGTAAACCAATCATAGTGGACTTTTCATCAGTAGTATTAAAAGAACGGACTTTAACTTTAACTTCTGTGAAAAAACATAATCAGGCAAATACCTAAAAGCAACAAATTAAATACATCTTATTTGGAACTCGACGGTCGCCCTCAACCAATATATCTCACTGAATGTCTTACCCAAAAGCAAGAAGACTGTTTTACCTGGCTAGGGAGTTTGATAAGCAGAATAGTTACCAGTTTTGCTGGACTAATCATGGGAAGATTTTCCTCCGCCAGAAAGTGGGCGCCGCATCGCATCGTATAGATACTGACAGTGATTTGGACAAACTGCGATCTCAATCTAACCTTTGACTAGGAAACTGTGTATGCCTTTATCTTTTGCGTTTGTATTTCAAGTACCCCAAGCACTATCACTGCTTACAAAATCACAAAACTGTTCCCGCAAAATACTTAGAGGATATACTTCAAACAATATTCTAGTACGATACTATTTTGTAACACATGTAATTATGAGAAACAATTATCTACTATACTTGCACATTAAAATACGCCATATAAATCATATACGTAATAGTGATGGCCATGGATAACATATTGAATGACATTGATTCACTTCAAGTATCAGTTTCTCAGATTTGCTTCCTCGAAAGCTTGATAAATCATATTGATTTGTCCCAAACAGCTTTGACTGTAATGCACACCAACATTCGTAGCATTACTTGTAACTTTGATAGCCTTATAGTTCTGCTTGAAAGAATCAGTATACAGTGTGACAACATCATACTAAGCGAGTGCTGGTTAAGTAAATCCACGTCAGTGCCTGATATTTCTGGCTACACATCGTATTATTCTGACTTCATAAATCAGAATGATGGCGTTCTAATTTAAGTTAAATCTGAGATTAGCCATAAAATAATAAAGCCGCTTGTTCTAGACGCCAACTGCCTTGTTTTGCAGTTTGAAAATGAGTATGGTATTGTGGCTGTGTACAGGCCGCCCTCATGTCGCAATATAAGTAGATTCTGTGATTGCCTCGATCAGTGTTTTGCATTACTGAAGGCAGTTAAGTCAGTATTTGTGATAGAAGACATTAATATTAATATCTCCCCATGTAGTAAAGACCCTAACTGTAGTAGTAATCTAGATCAGATGGCTTATCACGGATTTCTTCCTGCCCATGTCCTCCCTATTCGTAATAATAGCTGTCTTGATCTCGTGATGCTTAGATCTGATAAACTTTCAGCTACTTATGTACTAGACTCATTCATCACTGATCACGCACCACTGGTAAATAAAAAGGAACACTGTCAAATCTTTTTTTCTAAAGTTTGAATAAAAAAAAGACGTGTGGCACTCGGGGACTGCCGCGGTAAAGCTATTGCATAGCATTTTTATCAACTTATGCAATTATAATTATTTATTTATTTTATTTATGCAGTATATTTTTTCCTTTGTTTTTTTTTTCTTTGATATTAATTGAAGTTACACTTTCACACATTGAATTTACTTAATAATTTATTTAATCAACACTTTCAATTTGAAATATTATCTCTTAATATAAAGTTTTCACAGATTACATTGAATGGCAAACTGCATAAGAGGTAACGTTGTTGACTGTACTAGTATGAACTGTGACAGTGACAGAGCCGACAGCGACCTCCTCCCTATTTATTATTATTTATACAATTTTAATTAGTTTAGACATTTTATTAAATCAAATTGTATTAAATAATTTGATTTAATAAAATGTCAAAATAAAAAGGAAAATAAAAATACTGAACAATAATAACAATAATAATTTGTAAACTACTTACTGACTAAATTGTTTTTTTTTACTTTTGTACAAGTACCGTGATACTATGATCACGTGATGCTTAGGCATCACGTGATCAAGACAGCTATTATTACGAGTAGGGAGGACATGGGCTGGAAGAAATCCGTGATAAGCCATCTGATCTACATAAATACTACAGTTAGGGTCTTTACTACTTGGGGAGATATTAATATTAATGTCTTCTATCACAATTACTGACTTAACTGCCTTCAGTAATGCAAAACACTGATCGAGGCAATCACAGAATCTACTTATATTGCGACATGAGGGCGGCCTGTACACAGCCATAATACCATACTCATTTTCAAACTGCAAAACAAGGCAGCTGGCGTCTAGCACAGGCGGCTTTATTATTTTATGGCTAATCTCAGATTTAACGTAAATTAGAACGCCATCATTCTGATTTATGAAATCAGAAGAATACGATGTGTAGCCAAAAATATCAGGCACTGACGTGGATTTACTTAACCAGCACTCGCTTAGTATGATGTTGTCACACTGTATACTGATTCTTTCAAGCAGAACTATAAGGCTATCAAAGTTACAAGTTATGCTACGAATGTTGGTGTGCATTACAGTTAAAGCTGTTTGGGACAAATCAATATGATTTATCCAGCTTTCGGGGGAGCAAATCTGAGAAACTGATACTTGAAGTGAATCAATGTCATTCAATATGTTATCCATGGCCATCGCTATTACGTATATGATTTATAAGGCGTATTTTAATGTGCAAGTATAGTAGATAATTGTTTCTCATAATTACATGTGTTACAAAATAGTATCGTACTAGAATATTGTTTGAAGTATATCCTCTAAGTATTTTGCGGGAACAGTTTTGTGATTTTGTAAGCAGTGATAGTGTATTATGTTTAGTGATATAGATTGATAGAGTTAGTGCTTGGGGTACTTGAGATACAAAATGGGTGAAATTTATAAATTTGTGAAATATGACATGGCAATATGTGTACTTTGAACAAAAATTAATTAATAGCATGCAGCAGATAAGAAAAAGATACAAACGCAAAAGATACAGGCATACAAAGTTTCCTAGTCAGAGGTTAGATTGAGATCGCAGTTTGTCCAAATCACTGACAGTATCTATACGATGCGATACGGCGCCCACTTTCTGGCGGAGGAAAATCTTCCCATGAGTAGTCCAGCAAAACTGGTAGCTATTCTGCTTACCAAACTCCCTAGTCAGGTAAAACAGTCTTCTTGCCTTTTGGGTTAGACATTCAGTGAGATATACTGGTTGAGGTCGACCGTCGAGTTCCAAATGAGATGTATTTAATTTGTTGCTTTTATTTGCCTGATTATGTTTTTTCACGGAAGTTAAAGTTAAAGTCCGTTTTTTTAATACTACTGATGAAAAGTCCACTATGATTGGTCTACTTCCACCTTTGTCAGCATTTAAGCGAAAGACATCTCTAATGTGAGGTTCATTAACAACTAATTTGGTTGCCAGTCCTACCTTTGACACAATCTTCAGTAAAGCCTCCTCTGTTTCCCTTTTTTGGACTGGAATATTCCTAATCTCAATGCTGGTTTGCTTTTGAGACCTCTCAAGGCTTTCCACTTTTAGCTCAAGTGTTTATATGTAGGCTAAATGTGTACGTCTCTCAGTTTCCATGAAAATAAGTTTGTCTTTAATTTCCTCATAATGTTTTTCCATGAATTTTATAGATTTTTCGATTTCGCTGTTTTGTTTCTGGATCCCATTAATACTTTCCTGTATGGAGTTCTGTTGTAATTTAAAAGTTTCAAGGGTTTTCTTGGTGTCTGATAAGGTTACAGTCTGTTCGTGGTCAAAAGAACGCTTACGAGGCCGATTTCTGGCGTGAACCTGACTTGAGCTATCGTTATTGGTATCAGTGGCTGGTGCTGGACTATGGTTAGTATCCATCTTGGAATTGCCCTTAGAAGTATATGGAGAAGTTCTTTTCAGTGACATAGCAAATAGTCAAAAGCAAACACAGTACCCCAAAGTTTAAACAATTGGCCAAAAACTTGATTAAAAAATGCAAAAAGATTGGCGGGACTGGGGACTCAAACTCAGGTCGCCTTGCATCTGTATCGGACAAGTTTCTAAGTCGGCAATTTGGACTTTGCAATGAGCGACGAAATTAAGGATCTATCTTTACTAATTCTGCCACGCTCAAAACAAATGAGTGGGGGGTGTTAGGTTATTTTCGTTACGGAATTTCTGGATTCAGTCTCCGCGCTCAAGGCCCGCGATAGAAGCTATGCAATAGCTTAATAATTATAATTGCATAAGTTGATAAAAATGCTATGCAATAGCTTTACCGCGGCAGTCCCCGAGTGCCACACGTCTTTTTTTATTGGTGATTTACGTAAACACGGCAATTTTCCGGGTCATTAAACTCTGGCGCTTGAGGGGTTAAGCGAGTTGATGAACAAGTCCCTCCTATAAACAAAAAAAAAACAAACTTTACCTCTTTATAATATTAGTATAGATATTTATCTCAGAAGAAGTTGTAATCGTATTGTAAGTACTAACAGTCTGAAAGATTGACATAATTTATTTTGAATTTATGTTACAAAAATAATTTGTGATTTTAGTGCAAATGTACAAACTAAAATAAAAAAAATATGTTATCACTCATAGTACAAGGTTATTATTCCAGTAACCTTAAGAGGCTGCTTTTCCACTCGCCTATCGTAAACATCGAGCATGGTTTAAAAGCTTGTTACTTCATCTAACGCAATCCAACGCGATGTTTGACGAAAAGGCAACGTGAAAAAAGAGTGACAATACCTGAATACTCTGTTGGCATTCAATAATTCCGTGATTTACTCGAAAATTTTACAAAACTTGTTGAAATACGTCGATGTGTAATAACGTCATAATCGCGTAAGAGCGCTTAAAGCCATGTCCTTACAATATTTATTATTTAGAAGATAAGGGGCTATGCATCACCCATAGTGTAGGGGATTTAGTCACTGCTACCTAAAAGATCTATTGTGACTCGCCACCTTGTTAGAGTAACTCTTTTAGCCCGGAGGCTTCCAAGAAATTTAGAATACTCCTAGCTTTTAGAGTTTTAATCTCCTCTGGGCGAATAATGTGTCGGCCCAGATGAACACTGCGTTTGTGGATAAGGGGCCCGCATTCACACAAGAGGGGCTTTGGGCATAGGGGCGTTAAGAATCGCCCTGAGTATGTCCTTGTAAAGGAGCAGTAATTGCGCGTCCGACATGGGCTCCTTGTTACGGATTCCCACCCGGATGTTAGTTAGGGCATCCTTAAAAGACATAGCGCTTGTCTCAGGCGGTGGTCCGACCTGAGTTGCGGACGGCTCATCAGAGACCATGGAATTGACCCTGACTTTTCGTCCACACGCGTAGTCTTTTTGGCATGATCTTTTGGCGACTCGTCATCGGATCGAGATCGTTTTACCGGCCTCTTCCCCGAGGACATATCGGCCATTAGACCAGTCGAAGGAGTGTGCGCACTTGCCAACCGCTCCGTGACCAGCTTGTAGGCCTCAATGGGGTCCATACCGCCAGCCTTGAGGCGCCGCAGGCGCTTTCGCGCTGCTCCTGGCAACCATCGTTTCCAGGGACTGAGGTCAGTTCCCGACGGCACTTCCGAGTCCATCTCAGTAGGCCTCGTGTCATCGTTTGCCGACTCCAGCTCAGGAGGGTTGAGTTCAGTGTCCAAGGTGACTAGGGAGTCTCCCTCAGAACCTAGCAAGAGAGCAGTCAGATCGGGAATTGACCCAGTTAGACTACTCAAAAGTTGAAATTACTACTCTAGGATTGCCATCTCCCTGGAGAGACACCGGTAGGAACCAAGCTCCCCCTTGGCCACGCATCCCTCGACTCGGTACGACACCTTGGATTGGGTTTTGCTGATTATTCGCCACCACTGTAAGTGATTCCCCTACCTATGCCATAAGTAATGACACACGTAAGAGAGCCACCTACAGCGGCGCCTAGGATGCACCGTCCCCCCCACTGTTCTTCCCAGCGAATGCCTACATACAGCCGCATATAAAATGCAGATGCATACATGCATGAACTGGGACGAACAGCAAGAGAGCACACGTGGAGGTTATCTAGCACGCATCCCTAACAATATACAGTAGACGGCCAAATCATTAGGGATAGCATCAAAATTTTTATATTATCTATTTTAACTGAATATTGCAGGCAAATGGTTGCTTGTAGGTCCGGCTGGTATTTTTATTTATAGAATAGAAGAGAATAGAACAAAACCAAAAAAAAAATAGATTCGTAGTTATTTGGACGAATATTACCAGAATTTTGTGATAGATTCCATTGATCGTGATATGCTCTATGCAAATTCTGGCATCTTGTTGCAGGTTTGTGTTGTTGAGTGCTGCAATGTAATCAGCTAGTGTTTATATAACAATCAAATCAAATCACTTGCTAAGCGATCTTCTGCTTGGTGAGCTCCTACATGTTTTTAATAGCGTTCATGTCTGGTGTATTAATTGACTATGCACAATGAAGATTCGGCATAAAAATGGACTCTTCGTCAGTAAGGAACCATTCTTCGAGATGCGGCAGCAGTCCAGTTTGTATTTCATGGCCAGCATGACCATATAGGTGCAGACAAGACCGTTGACCTGGTGGGACCTGGTGCCACGACAGAAAACCTCCACGAGTGCCCGCAGGCTGTAGTTCCCTTGCGGATACGTCCGGAGCGAAGGCCAGTCTGCGGGGCGGTGCACCCTGGGAGGCGACCAACGACCCCCTTGGGTATTGCTGCCTAAGGGGCCTCGATGGCCGTCTGCAAATGTTCTGTCTGTCGGAACACTTCAACGCGTGTCCCTCTGCTATAGCAGAGGGCACAGTGTACATCAGCATGTCACGTATTGTCCAGGAGTGAAGTTAAGATAAATATACTGTTTCCCGTAGGCAACACTAAGTTAGCACGTAGTCACGTACTACCTATGTATATTTAAACCACTTATTAAAGGAGAGAGGACAGTAAAGTTGAGGACTGTAGTTGAGTACAGTTGAGTCTCAGTTCACAATTGACTCTCAAAGTAACACACGTCATGTTGTTTACTTAACCCCTCCTCATCCCCACATCGCATGGCGACCCTGCCAGTCGGCTGGACGGCGTTATAGTTCTCCGTTCGAGGGATTCGCAGCAGCAGAAGTCGACTAGGCTTCGGTGAGAGCTTCGCGTCACATCGGGTCACGGGCCATGGGGAGCACAACGTCAAAGGAAGAAGTGGTCATCGCTCAGACGGCGGCGGGTGGTTCGAATGCCGCAGCGGTTACACAGGAGCAGGTGATGACCATCCAAACGGTGCTGTTATTTATTGCTGTATGTTTGGCACTTATCATAGTTGGTGGGGCAGTCCGGATATATAGGAGGTGTCACCACAGTTGGATCGAGGACCAGCCAAACCAGTGGGAGGTTCGCAAGGCTGTGCAGATGGCCTGACCAGATATGGACGAAGTAACGTTCCCTCGTCAAGAAGTAAATGATTATGTGATTCTATACGTGAGCTTAAGTGTGTGTGTTGACCGAGTGGTGAAGAGACAATAGAATGCATATAGTGTATTGAGATTAAATGGAAGTGGAACTAACGTCAGTGTTCGTGCAACTTAAATTGTTAAGGGAAAATATTGTGAAATTAGGTCCTAGTAGGCCAAAAGGCGACAATTTCGATAAGAAAATTAGTGATGTGAAAGCCTTATACGTTAAATTTAAGAGTATAGTTTCGTAGTTTTTGTAGATACTATAAAATTTGAAGACATCGGCAAAATCAAGTTAGAGATGATGGCGGAAAGATTTTCTTTAAAGACGGCGGTTAGCTTGCTACCGAAAATGAATGGCGATGAGCAGGTGACCCAAGATTTGATTGATGCCATAGGTTTATATAGTTCTATGTTGGAGGAGACAGATAATACTCTTTCAGTAAAATTCGTTCTAACCGCACGGCTCACCCAGGGGGCTAGGATTCGGTTGTCTTCCAGTTACGCAACAGTGGACAGTCTGCTAGCTGACATGAGAAAACATTTAATAACAGTAGAATCGGACGTGGCTGTGCAAGCCAAACTTGCTCGCGCTAGGCAAAACAATAAATCGGTCGCGGAATTTGGTGCCGAGATAGAAAAGTTGATGGTCAATTTGACTATTTCTCAAACCGGGGAAAGTTCGGAAGCTTATAAAATTTTGCAGCCATTGAACGAAAGGTATGCGATTAGGAAGTTTGCCGACGGACTTCGTAATCAGAGTCTTACTACGGTTATTGCGGCGCGGAATTTAACTTGTTTAAAAGATGCTATTAGGGTAGCGGAAGACGAGGATTGTGCTTCGTTGTCGCAAGTGTTGACGTACCAGCGCTGGCCCGCAAGACGTGGTTTTTCATCGGACGTAAGAAATTACGGAAATAACCATAGGCGGTAGATTGTAGAGAGTAGGCACGCGCAGCATGGAACAGCTGTTGAGCGTACGCGCAAAAATGTCAAGGCATGGCATAGCAGTGGAATGCGCGGTCGCAGCGATAATGCTCGTCGTGGACGCCAGACTCAGCAAGGTCGACGGCGTGTAGCGTGTTTTGAGCACGCGCGGGGCGATGCTGACTCAGGCGCAGTGTCAATGTCACGGAACGATGAAGGCGGTCAGCTGAGTGAGACTCGGTTTTTTCGTTCCTAAGCATATTTTAGCTTGTGATAGCATTAACTGGGTTAATTTGTTAGTGGATAGTGTAGATACGGAATGGTTAGTGGATACGGGTGCGTCCATATCAGCCGTAAAAAACACTTTTTTAACGAATAACGCTTTGTGCTATAAAGTGGTTAAGGAAGAGTTGGTAATCAATGGTGTAGGAGGTAGTTTGCGAGCTATAGGTTATGTGTATTTAAATTTGGAGTACGGTCGATGTTCGTTCGT
This sequence comes from Mythimna albipuncta, assembly GCA_929112965.1. Lineage (NCBI taxonomy): Eukaryota > Metazoa > Arthropoda > Insecta > Lepidoptera > Noctuidae > Mythimna > Mythimna albipuncta. Next base: position 19,724,597 of record OV815959.1, on the reverse strand, counting down.
GCATAGGTTTTATATATTTGATGAGGTGCCATGTAAGTCGGTAGGCATATTAGGCCAGGATTTTTTGCAGAAATATAGTGGTATTATAGATTTTTCATTGAATAGGTTGTCACTTAAGGGTAATAAGGGGCAGAAGGTTTCGATGCCGCTCAAGTCGTATGATTACCTGTTGACTATTCCTCCGCGTTGTGAGGTAGTTAGGCATTTTCCCGTTAATAGAGCAGAAGATTGTATAGTGGTAAGGAAAGAATTGTGTGGAGGTGTTTTTTTGGCAAGTGTGGTGGCTAGGCCTAGGAATGGGATGATACCCATTAGGATTTTAAACACAAACTCTGAGGAAGTTGTGTGTAGTATGTCCGGTGTAGAGGTTTATCCGTTAAGTGGTTACGATTGTTGTAGTTTTGCGGAGCCGAAAAGGAGCGTTGAGCGTGTTAAGGAAATATTTTCTTTGCTTAAACTTGTTTATTTGAATGCCGAGGAACGACTGTCCATTGAGCGAATTTGCGCGAAGTATTCTGATATATTTCATGTTCCGGGAGATAAATTATCATTCACGAATGTGTATGAGCAGTCAATACGATTGAAAGAGAATGTGAATCCAGTTTATAGGAGGCAATATAGAATACCTTATGTACAGAAGAAGGAAGTTGGTAGGCAAGTGCAGGAGATGATGGATAGTAATATTATTGAGGAGACAGTTAGTGAGTGGTCTAGTCCTGTTTTGGTTGTACCCAAAAAAGCAAATCGTAGTGGGGGGAAGAAATGGCGCGTGGTGATAGATTACAGGCAGTTGAACGAAAAGATACAGGATGATAAATTCCCTTTGCCTAATATAACTGAAATCTTAGATTCAATGTCGGGTGTTGTTTACTTTAGTCACTGTGATTTGTCGCAATCATATTATCAATGTGCTTTAGAAGAAAGTAGTAGGAGATACACTGCTTTTACGACTGATAAGGGGCGGTATCAGATGTGTAGGTTATATCAGTTTTTTCACGCTTGAGGAAAGTAAATCTTAAGCTAAATCCATCCAAATGTGAATTTTTGAAGAAGCAAGTGCTTTATTTAGGACACGTAATTTCGGAGGAAGGTATTTCACCAGATCCAGAGAAGGTAGGAGTCGTAAAAAGTTATCCGCGTCCAACGACGGTTGATGAGGTAAAGAGGTTCGTAGCGTTTGTGAATTATTATAGGAAATTCATACCAAATTTTGCTAATATAGTGGTACCTATGAATAGACTGTGTAAGAGAGGTGTCGTGTTTAGTTGGACCGATGAGTGTGAGAGATCTTTTCTGTTGCTTATGGAAGCGTTGATGAATCCACCGGTGTTGGATTATCACCCTAGGATTGTGGGAGTTCTTAAAAAACAAGGAAATGACGTTGAGATATGTTTGAATGAATGGGAGAAAATGTTACGTAACAACAATTATAAAAAGATATTTTCAAAGACGCGCAATTTAATGTATGTGCCAGGAAACTCGAGTATTTATGTAAACTACGAATCTTTATCGGCATCATCGCGGGACGAGTTGTTGAAAGACATAGTAGATTTTTGTATTGAGAAAGGCATAAAAGAAGTTATTGTTTAAAAAAATCGTTATAACGTTGAATTTATTACAAAAATGGCACAATATTTGAAGGAAAATAATGGTAAATCTCTACATACGAAAGATTTTAAAATGTGTGTGGTAAAGGATTTACGGAGAGTAGAAGGGGAAGATGAGAAGAGGATTATTTTTAATGATTTCCACATTTTACCCACAAGCGGTCATGCAGGTATACGCAGAATGGTGCATAATATAAAGAAGTATTATTATTGGTCTTCTATTGAAAAAGATGTAACGGAATACATTAATAAATGTGATAAGTGTAAGAAGCAAAAGTATTCTAAACATACTAAGGAACCAATGACAATTACTACCACTGCATCCGCATCTTTTGAAAATTTTTTTTTAGATATAGTAGGGCCACTTGATGGGGACGAAAAAGGCAATGTTTATATATTGACACTTCATTGTGAGCTTAAAAAATTTGTAGAGGCGTATTCATTAAAGAATAAATCCGCAAATGAGGTAGCGAAAGCGTTGGCAGAAAATTTTGTTTTGAGATATGGAATACCGCGGACAATTGCTACAGATAGGGGTTCTGAGTTCATTTCAAAAGTTATGGTAGAGCTATGTAACATCTTATGCATCAATAAAATCTTGTCGACATCATATCATCATGAGAGTATGGGATCTTTGGAAATTTTCACAAAACTTTAGGGGCGTATTTAAGGATACAGACGGAGAATAATCCATCGTCATGGAGCTCTTGAATTCCATATTGGTGCTTTTCATATAACACTATAGTTAATACTGTGACCAAATATACACCTTATGAATTAGTTTTCGGTAAAATTTGCAGGTTACCAAGTAGTTTTCAAGGTGAAAGTGTTGAATCATTGTACAATTTTGATGATTATCCTTTAGAATTTAAGTTTAGATTGCAGAGGGCTCAAAATGATGCGAAAGAAAATTTGATAGCAAGTAAGTTAGCGAGGAAAAATTGTTATGATAAGAACCTTAATTCAATAAATTATAAAGAAGGTGACTGGATATTAATAAAAAACGAAACAGGCAATAAATTAGAATGTATTTATAATGGACCATTTGAAGTTGTAAAGGACGAGTCACCAAATGTAATTGTAAAAAAGAATGATAATAAGATAGATGTAATTCATAAGAATAGAACAAAATTGTAATGTAGGAGTTAGAATGTAAGTTTAAAATGTTTTAAAAAAAAGGGGAAAAAAAAACCGTAATTTAGTTTTTTTTTTCTTTAAGAGGGGTGATGTGGTGAGAAGTCACGTATATTGTTCATCATCGTGTCACGTAGGTGGTACATCAGCATGTCACGTATTGTCCAGGAGTTAAGTTAAGATAAATATACTGTTTCCCGTAGGCTTAGTGTTAGCACGTAGTCACGTACTACCTATGTATATTTAAACCACCTATTAAAGCAGAGAGGACAGTTGAGGACTGTAGTTGAGTACAGTTGAGTCTCAGTTCACAATTGACTCTCAAAGTAACACACGTCATGTTGTTTACTTAACCCCTCCTCTCCGGGCAAGCCGGCAAACCACCGGGCTGGGGGCAGGTCCTGCGACCCCCCCGCCAAGGACAAGGGCAGGGCCCGTAGGCCCATCCCCGCCGACGTCCTCACCGCCGCAGCCGCCTCCTTGGCCGCCGCCGCTATCGCCGCCGCACCCGCCGCAGTCGCCGCCGCACCCGCCGCAGTCGCCGCCGCACCCGCCGCGGCAGTGCCCCCTAGAAGGGCTCGGGAGGAGACGATGGACTGCTAATAACGGCCCCATTCCATCTCCTCCAGGCGAATATCAACCATTGCGACCCCGCTCAGGATCTGTTGCTCCAAAGCATGGCGCAATGGTTGATAAATGTCGCCGTCGTCTCCGAGCCGTACTACGTCCATCCCCGTGGAGACTGGGTTCAGGACCTAGACGGCTCGGTGACGTTAATCTCGTCCCCCGCCCCTCGAGGCTGTTGCGAGGGGACGGGGCTGCGTGGCAGCACGGTTCGGGGACATTGCAGTGGTAGGCGTTTACCTGTCCCCGAACAGATCTCTCGACGAACTCCAGGTCTCCCTTATTGAGCTAAATGTCGTCGTCGCTGGGTTCGGTACCCTCCCCGTGGTCGTTTGCAGGGATTTCAACGCCTGGAATACGGCTTGGGGTTCCCGGTACACGAACCCACGGGGTCAGATGGTGGAGGACTGGGCTTTGGAGTTGGGCCTGGTCATCCTGAACCGAGGTTCTGTTCCCACGTTGGCGCGGATGCGGGGTGAATCAGTGGTGGACATCTCGTTCGCCAGCCCCGCTCTGTTGCCGCGTGTCGTCGACTGGCGCGTATGGAGGAGGTAAAGACGTACTCCGACCACCGGTACATCCGGTTGGACGTCTCCGCCGAAACCTCGGCCGCGCCGGTCCGATAGAGCCCTTGCGGTCCGCGGTGGGCGCTTAAGCAGATGGACCGGGAGCTCCTCCTGGAAGCCGCGACGGTACAGGCCTGGGTGCAAGCACCGGACAGGCCTGTCGACGTAGACGTCGAGGCGGAGTGGTTCCGGGAGGTCATGTCGCAAATCTGCGACGCGGCAATGCCCCGAGTCCGTCCAGGGCGAGCTAAGCGCCAGGTGTGCTGGTGATTACTGCACTGCGCAACGAATACAGTCACGCGCGACGCCGGTACGCCAGTCACTGCAGGCGCCGCATCCGCCCGCCGGATGCGGAGCTGTATGAGGCATATAGAGCGGCAAAACGCACCCTCCGAACGGAGGTCAAGCGGGCCAAACAGGAGGCCCGCAACGTGCGGCTGGGGTCTCTGAACGCGGACCCATGGGGGTGCCCGTACAGTATGGTACGGGAAAAGCTCCGCCCCTGGGCTCCCCCACTGACTCAGACTCTGCGGCCCCAGATCGTAGAGGGTGCGGTGAACGCTCTGTTCCCTGCGTGGGGGGAACACTCTCCCCCGCCCATGGCTCCACCTCCACCGCCAGCGGTGTTTGACGCGGACCGCAACAACGACGACGACGACGGTGCTCCAGAGGTGACCGAGGTAGAGTTGAGAGTGGCGGTGCGAAGGCTGAGTGCCAAAAACACCGCCCCCGGACCCGACGGCTTGCCTGAAAAGGCTTGGGTCCTGGCCATTGAGGCTCTCAGGCCTCAACTGAGAGGGCTCTTCAGCGCATGCATGGAGAGAGAGGGGCCAGTTCCCACTTTGCTGGAAGACGGGGAAACTGGTCCTCATCGCAAAGCCCGGGCGCCCTGCGGACGCTCCATCCGCGTACCGGCCCATTGTGCTGCTCGACGAGGTGGGCAAGCTCTTTGAGAGAGTCATTGCAAACCGCCTCGTCGGGTGCCTAACACGGGTGGGGCTGGACCTTTCGGACAGACAGTTCAGCTTTCGCAGGATGCGCTCTACGGTGGACGCCATCATGCGCGTGCGAGCCCTCACGACGGGGGATGCGGTGTCCCAGGGCAGGTGTGTCGTGGCAGTGTCCTTTGACATTGCCAACGCCTTCAATTCCCTGCCCTGGAGTACGATCCGGAGGGCACTCCGGTACCACCGGGTGCCCGAATACCTTTGTCGAGTGGTCGAGGCCTATCTGTCGGATAGATTTATAGTGTGGGTACTGCTTTGGCTGTTCAGTAAAACACTCGTTTTGGGAATGACCAAAAATTTTTTTTTTTTGTTTGTGGCCTCTCGCAGGTCAACCTAGGAGGTTGTCGGCTGCTTAACTGGACTTGCATGTGGCGGCCTTGATCTCTAATCAAAGCCTCCAGCCAGGGCTTACTTAACTAATTTAAAAACTAAGCGACTACGCTAAGGGCACCCCCTGTGGGGTACGAGCCTCGGCTTAGGGCGTCGCTGGGGGAGGGCAGCAAAGGGACGGGCTGGATCTAGCAAAAATTCTATTATTATTATAGGGGAATTTTAGACTACTGGCTCAGCGTCGCGGGCTGGCTCGAGCAAGGGACGGGGAGGACAATTACGGGGTTGTCGCGGCGGGCCTCGACGGCGAGGACGGAAGGATCGCGGTCTGTATTGTTTTTTAACTGTACTTGTTTCCCTACGGCTCTCTTGGAGCAGGGTAGTGGGGTCATCGGGGGCGATTAGGGTATGCCTAGGTCGGCGAATCTTGGAGATACGGGAGGGTTCGTATCGGGCTGCCGATGCGATAAGGGGGTTGCGGTGCTTAACAGCAGTATCGAAGAAACGCTTGCACAGGCGTTTCATGAACTGCTGGATGGTGGGGACTCTGAGATCTAGGTGTAGATTCTCATTTCGGATGTAATAGGGGGCTCCAAGGATTTTTCGGAGGGTGCGGTTTTGGAGGGTCTGCATCCGGTGGAGGTGACGGGCCTTGGCGTGTGCGAAGATTGCATAGGCATACGTCATGATCGGGCGGATGACTGCCGTGAAAAGGCGCAACTTGCACTTGCGTGACAATTTGCTGCGGGCAGTCAGTAGGTAATGAAGCCTACCCTGAGCGAAAGCAGCTCGCGAGCGAGCCTGCTTTATATGCTCGGCGAAGGATAGGCGTTCATCGAGGATCACTCCAAGGTACTTGGCTTGCTTCTCCCAGGGGATCGGCTTGCCGTACATGGTGATCGGAGGGGGAGGGGGGTCAGATCTCCGCCGTCTCGCATAGAGAACGGCTTGACTCTTATCAGGGTTAACCTCGACTCTCCATTTTCGGAGCCATTTGCCCAAAATGTTTGCGGAGGTTTGGAGATTGCGAGCGATAACTCTGGGGTCATGACCTGTGTAGTAAATAGCCGTATCGTCAGCGAATAGAGCCAACTTAGACTTTTTACTTTCGGGGATATCGCTGGTGAACAACGTGAAGGCTAGAGGGGAAACAACGGAGCCTTGAGGGACTCCTGCTCTGATGGGGTGTGGGGAGGATAGAGCTGCCTCGACTTGTGGTCCGTGTACACGACGACATCGTTTCCTTCGATCAATCTTCTGAAATGTTTGACAGCCATATAGACAGCTAATAACTCGCGATCGTATACGCTGTATCTTGATTGGGTATCGCTGAGCTTTTTCGAGAAGAAAGATAGCGGTTTCCATATGTTGTTTATTTGCTGATGTAAGACTGCTCCTACACTTAGGTTTGAGGCGTCTGTCATGATGCATAGTGGGGCACCAGGCACAGGGTGTGTTAATTGCACTTCCAATATGCTTTGACGGCAACGATTGAAAGCATCGTTTAATGTTTGATTCCTGATGATAGGCGTTTTATCGTTCTTCTTTTTATTATGAAGGAGCTTATTCAATTCTATTTGAGTCTCGGCTTGCTTAGGTAAACAATCGTGGTAGAAATTGAGCATTCCAAGAAAACGTGGAAGATCTTGAACATTTTCTGGTTTCGGGTAGTTAGAGATTGTTTGAATGCGCTCAACAGTAGGCGTAATACCCTTTTCTGTAACTTCGTAGCCCAGAAAGTTTAGCTTCTTTTGACCAAATAGACACTTATCCAAGTTGATTCCGATTCCATAGTTCGACAGACGTTTCAAAACAAGTCGCAAATGTTTTTCATGCTCCTCTGGTGTTTTTGAGTAAATAAGTACGTCATCAATAAAGCAGTAACAGCAATAGTCCAGGTTACTCAAAACTTCGTGCATAAATCGCTGAAAGGTCTGTGGCGCGTTTCGTAAACCAAATGGCATACAACAAAACTCAAAAAGACCGAAAGGTGTCGTTATTGCCGTCTTTTGTATGTCTATTTAATTGATAGGTGAAGTCTTGAAGCCTTGGTATTGGGTAGCGGTCTGGGAGCATTACTGTGTTCAGGCGACGATAATACACACACACACACACAAAAACACAAAAATACATAATCACAAATCAAAATACACAAAATCAATAATCATAATACATATGCGAAAGCTCCCATCTTTTTTTGATACAACGTGCATCTGGCTGGCCCATGGACTTTTGGATGATTGACAAATACCCATTGCCATCATTGCTTGAAACTCGGCTTTAGCTGCTTTGTATTTATTTGACGGCAGCGGACGGGTTCTTGCGAACAGCGGGGGGCCGGTGGTCTCGATATGATGCTTCACATTATGCTTGATTTGTTTCGTAGGTGTCATAGGTTTTAGAATTTCGGTGAATTCTTGAAGAAGTGCATGATACCGGTGTCCTGGTTCGAATACATATAGCGTGGTATCTTGTGTAGTATTTACCGTCATCGTGTTAACTGAAAGCTCGGTCAAACTGTCAACCAGTTTCTTGTTGTGTAAGTCCACAAGAAGTTGGTGGTGCCTAAGGAAGTCCGCACCAAGAATTGACGTCTTCACATCCGCTAATATGAAAGTCCACTTGAAGTTGCGTCGGAGTCCAAGATTTAGTTGCATAGTTTTTTCCCCATATGTTTTAATCGGTGTATTGTTTGCAGCGAATAATTTGAAAGGTGTATCTATCGGTGTTTGCTTAGTTTTTACGGCTAGCACCGATAGGTCGGCACCAGTGTCGACCAGAAATCTTTCTCTTGAATTTATATCGATTATATTTACATAGGCGGTTATTCATTTTTGCTACACCGACGCCCGCCACTGCCGATGTGGTCTTCAGTTTTCCGACGGCTTCCTTGCACATGGCGGTTCACATTTCTTAGCTCTGTTTCCAAATCGGTGATGATAAAAACACACCCAGCCTGGGTCTCCTGATTTCTTCCCTGACACTGTTCTTGAGCGGGACCGTGATCTTGAACGGAAATTGCTGCGACGAAATGGACGACGATGACTCACGTTCTCCTTTCTCATGGCGGAGATTTCAAGGGTCAACTTCTCGAGTCGTTTTGACAGTACTTGGAACTGCATATCTGGACCGGTACTGGTGCTTGGAGCAGATGTAGATTAACTGACCTCCGCGACAGTATGTTCTGTATGTTCCATCATCTTATCCGCCATCATCGCTTGGGTATCGAGTGGAGATTCCGTGTTAACGGATAGTACAGCACGGACTTGGGAAGGTAAGTGGCCCATCCATAAAATTTTGAGCGCGTTATCGGGCACTTTTTCTCCAGCCAGCTCTCGCATCACCCTCAGAAGTTATGTAGGCTTCTGGTCTCCTAATTCTAGTCCACTTAAAAGCTTTTGAAATTGACGGGACTCGGACTCTTCGTACACCGACAGCAAACGATTCTTCAGGGCGACATAAATATCTTCCTGACTCAGGTGGTTTAAAGATGATATCACTTATTTGTTCGATGTCTTGCCTCTCCAGGACTGCAATAACCAAGTTGTATTTTTGTTCATCACTCGTCTTGTATGGTGATATCACGGCTTCAAATTGAGCAAACCATAGCCTTGGTTGTGCTCGCCAGAATTGTGGGATCTTCGCTTGCAGTGCAATAGCAGAAACTTCCTTTTCACACTTTTCTGATACGGCGTCGTCAAAATGTTCCATGACTAATTACGTATCAAGACCGCGCTAGATCACGTCGAGGTCACCAAATGTGGGTACTGCTTTGGCTGTTCAGTATAACACTCGTTTTGGGAATGGCCAAGAATTTATTTCCAAACTAATATTTATACAAAATTCTTAAAACTACTTAAATCTTATTGGTTTGCTTAGGATGTGATCAGCCAATCAGCCTTTAGCAAGGTAGCCGGCGCGTGAGTATGTCCGATGTCGCGCGGCCGAGGAGCGCGATAATATTTAAACGACCGCTCGGGCTAGCAGCATTCAGTATCGGTTCACTCGCTTATGCTCGATGTTGTATGCCTGACTCCCAAAATAGTCTACCCCGGAGACTGGAAACGTCACGAGATGTCGTGCGGTGTTCCGCAGGGGTCGGTACTAGGGCCACCCATGTGGAACATCGGGTACGACTACGTGCTGCGCGGCGACTTCCCTGATTGGGTCAGCGTGGTTTGCTACGCAGACGACACGCTGGTTCTAGCGCAGGGAGAGTCGTACCAGGCGGCGGTCGCTCTAGCGACACGCGGGGTTGCGATGTTCGTTGATCGGATCCAGGAGTTAGGACTCGAGGTGGCGCTTCACAAATCCGAGGCGATGTGTTTCCACAGTCGCTGGTCTCGGAACGCGCCGCCATTGAGTTCCTAACTACTACTAACGGTACTACTAACGGTAAGAGGAGTTCACATCGGTTTCGGGTCGAAAATGAAGTACCTGGGACTCGTGGAGCACTTCCGACGTCTGGCTTCCAAACTCAACCGGGCTGGGGCTGCGCTCAAGCGGCTCCTGCCCAACCTTGGGGGTCCAGACGCCTCCTGCCGGAGTCCATGGCCCTCTACGGGGCGCCGGTGTGGGCGCCGTCGCTGAAAAAGCAACCGGCGGCCATACTGAACGCCTGCCAGAGGGTCATGGCGATAAGGATGGTGCGGGGATACTGCACGGTCTCCCGCGAAATGGCGAGCCTTCTGGCTGGCCTACCACCGTGGGATCTGGAGGCAACAGTCCTTGCACACATGCACGATATGCGCGTGGAGATGCAACGCCGGGGTGAAAGTCCGCTGCTGCGACAGGTCACGGCATGGCGGGCAGAGCTCCGGCGGAATCTCATGGTGAAATTGCGTCAACGACTATCGCAATCCAGTGCTAGGCACGCCACAATCATGGCGGTAAGTCCCCTCTTTGAGGCGTGGCTGGAAAGACCTCACGGCGTCCTTACCTTCCGCATGACGCAGGTCCTCACCGGATATAGTTGGGTTGCTCGGGAGTTTCCTGCACCGGGTTCATGCGGAAGTGACGCCCGGGTGTCGCCACTGTGCGGAACGCCCGGAGGACACGGTGGAGCACACAGTCGAGGTGTGCCCTGCTTGGGCGGAACATCGCCGTGCCCTCGTGGGGGCGATCGGCGGCGGAGACCTCTCGCGCCGGGCCTTGGTTGAGGCCATGGTCCGGAGCGAGGAGGAGTGGCAGGCAGTCGCCGACTTCTGCGAAGCAGTAATGCTCGCAAAGGAGGAGGCCGAACGCATCAGGCAACGGCGTTATCGCCGCCGCCGTCGCCAGGATTCTGATCCCGATTTCCGGCCAACGTAGACGCGGGCTTGCGGACAGTGAGCAATGGGTAGCTCACTTTCCGGCCGTCAGGTAACTATCCAGACCAAGCCCAAGTCGTCGACGACGCGCACTGTACCCGCGCGCCTCAAGGAGTTGTCAGCAACAGCAGGGACTCAGCCGGGTCGAAGCTTACTGGGGCTAGGGTTATCCGAAAGGGCGCTCGAGCCCCGGTATGAAGGCTAAAAGGAACAGGGTGGGTCTTTTAGTCAGTAAGAGTCTGACACTATCTCCCGCTCCGCCCAAGGGCGGGGGATGTCAATGCATGATTTTTCCCACCATAAAAAAAAACCGTTGACCTAATTTTGCGTCATTTTTGGTTCCCAGGGCTCTATGCCTTTGTACGAAAATACGTAGGTCATTGTTTGATTTGTCTTTTGTCGAAGAAAGTTCCTAGGGCTCCTCATTACCCGATTTCATCATGGCATTAGACAGATATCATCCCATTTAACACAGTCTATACTGACGTATTAGGCCCCCTACCTATTTCTAATGATAAAAAGTATGTACCTACTGCTTCTAGCAGATGCCTACTCTAAGTATTGTTTATTTTATGCGATAAAAAGACAAGATTTTCAACGAATTAAAGCAAATGTTTTCAAATGCTGTTTTCCTATTTGGTGCTCCCAAACTTATTGTTTGTGATAGAGGACGAATGTTTGAGAGTGCGAGTTTTCGGGACTGGGTTACTGAAATGGGTAGCGAAATTCACTTTGTGACTTCCGAGATGCACAATGAGAATGGTCAGGTCGAGCGCTATTGTCGTACTCTGCTCAATATGTTGCGCATAGAGGCGTTTAAGCCTGACAGTAAATGGTCCGATTCCTTGTGGAAAATGCAGCTCGTAATCAACTGCACTAAACACAAAACCATTCAGATCTTACCTATACAATTGCTAATTGGTGTTGAAGCAGTCACGCCAGTCATAAGAACACTTATTCGCGATATCGCTATTGAGGACGTGCGATCGAAACGCGAAGGGGTAAGAGAATTACAAAAACAGCGTGCTAGCGAACTGCTTGATCAGAATAGACGTAAACAAGATGAATACGTTAATATAAATTGGAAGGTCAAGCGCAAGTTTGATATGAATGATAATGTGTTTGTAATAAAAACTTCTCAAGTTACAGGCAAGCTGGAGTCGGGGATGCGAGGGCCATATCGTGTGGTGAAAGTCCTTCCCCACGATCGATATGAACTACACTTGTTAACTGGTTCGTATGGCAAAGTTACTCAGGCTAACGCCGAGCATATGGTTGCTTGGCGAGGAGAGTGGACCCCCGAGTCATGTGCCAAGTTTTTTGATAGTAAGTACATTTTTGTATTTACTGTTCTATCTGTTTGATCATGAATTGTACCAAATGTGTTTGATTACATTGACTGAAAGAGTCACGTGTAGGAACATGCATAATGTATATGTGGGCATCGAGCAACGGCTCTGCCAAGACATGCTAACTGGGCGCCTCTGTCTGTTTATGTGGGCATTGAGCAATGACTCTGCCGAAACATGCTAACCGGGCGCCTCTGTCCGTTTATGTGAGCATTGAGCAATGACTCTGCCAAGACATGCTAACTGGGCGCCTCTGTCTGTTTGTGGGCATTGACCAATGACTCTCCCGAGACATGCTTACTGGGCGCCTCTGTCTGTTTATGTGGGCATTGAGCAATGCCTCTGCCAAGACATGCTAACTGGGCGCCTCTGTCTGCTTACGAGGGCATCGAGTGAAGGCTCTGCCGAGACGTGCTGACTGGGTGCCTCCGTCTCAGTTTATTTATAAAGGTATTGAGATATGTCTCTGTCAAGACGAGCTAACTGGGTGCCTCCGTCTAGAAGTGTTGTATTCAATTACAACAAACATGTTTAGATTAAGTTTTAAGAATATTAATAATAAGTGCTATTTTCTCTCTTTTAGATGAAGGTCACACGAGTGATGGAAACACAGACACACACCAGGGTCCACCAGTTCATAATGCAGCCATTGCCATGAGCCCTTCGCATCACCCGAGTTCACTTGCCGAAGATCGTGACTGCAACGAACAAGGACCACCATCTGAACATTGTGATTGAGGACAACCACACGTCAGGACAGGCCGTATAGCATCAAGAACGTTATCTTCACTCTACCCTGCGGTCGTACCTGTAAAAGCAGAGCGCAGCCAGTACTCGCCCCTTACTTCTTGCCCAGCAGCCGTCGTGATAGCATCGTATACAAAAATACAAAAAAATACAAAAAAAAAATACAAAATGTTTTATTTCCGAACCAAATTTTTTTTAACAATAGATTGTGATTGGAGCCTCCTTTTAGGTAAATAATGCCTGTATTAGGAGACTCCGCTCTTCCATAACTTAGCAATATATTAATAGTATTTGGTTTTTACAATTTACAGTTACCAATGATCTATATACATGTTTATGTGTAGGGGGTGTTTGTGTGTGTGGGATGTTTGTGTGTGTGGGGTGCGCGTGTGGGTGTTTAGAGTGCGTGTGTGTGTGTGGATATCGTATCGTAATATTGTTATTTTTAATTTTTCTTGTCTAAGTTTATAATTGTTTTAAATTGATTAAAGACTAGTTTCTAGTCATTTGGTTTATTTTTTTAAGTAAAATTATTATCAAACGCCATTATCAGAAGTGGGATAGGCTCCCTTGCCTATCTTATCTTTTGTGTTGTGCAAACTGCTTTTGAATCATGTCTGAACGAGTTTATTTTTTTTAAGTAAAATTATTATCAACCGCCATTAATACATATTCATCTCTAGGATGGCATTAAAAAAATATTATGGTTTTGTATAAAATTTTTATATAGTTAAATACGATTTTACCAACGCACTAATACAAGAAAATTGCAAAACACAAGGGTCTGAATAGGTCGCGTAAGCTAAACCCAGTGCACATTTTTAGCTTAAAAATCATAAAATACTACAGCTTATAATAGTCTTCTACACCTATAGCTAATTATTTATGACCGAAATAAAACCACTCTAAAAAAATCTTCATACATTTTTCATTGAACCCTCGGTCCGCGCTGAATGCGTCCGCAGGCACGGGCGGTTTCACTTTGTCTAAAAAACGTATACTGCGATTGTATGCGTTGATACTGTTGAGCAAATATAAATTCATAAGATAGATAGATGCCTTTGTAAACACCTTTGTGAAAGAGTGTCTTCTTAAACCTGTTCTTACGTTTCATTTTCGAACACCAGTGGCGCTGTTGTTTTTCCGTCACCGTCATGTCATGAAAATATTTTTACTTTGTAAACAACAAAGACATTAAATACATACTACCAATAGACAGGACATAGCGAACAAATGTTCAAAACCGATACTTGTTACTTGTGAGTAACAAGTCGCTCAGTCTAGTATGTCACCTTTACCTGTCAAGTCGCGTTTGTGTCCGCTGTGTGCACCAAAAGAAAATATTTTTCCAGAGAAATATGCCGAGTTGCGCATTGCGCCACTGTAAATCGCGTTACGGCAAAACGACTGGACCTAACATCAGTTTATTTTCGTAAATATTTTTCGTATTTACTCAGTAATTAATTAGAATTCAATAATTTTCGCAAATAGTTCTAGAAAATTTACAGATTTAGTGATAGCGCCATCTATTGCCGAGTAGTTTATACCTTAAACCACGTTTACAAACTGGCCCAGCATCGGCCAGCGTCCTAAAATTTGACATTTACACGATATATATTTATGTACTCTGTGTTTACACGCTTGCGGGTGCGTCAAAGCGCGCGTCTACGTTTCAGACAGGAAAGCATGGCAGAAGTAAGTACACTATCCTGGATTGGCAACCAACTTAAGTCAGCCATATCAAACACCCCGTTACACTCTTGTCATTTGCTTGCCAAGCATGGACGCTGGTAAGAGACGTGAATGTCCGAATGTTATTTATCGATTTTATTATCGATACAATTTTATGAGTAGTAAATAATTGTAAATAGTTCTATTATTTCATTTAAATGTCTATAAAGGAACAAGGTCTATTCATTCAAGTAGTTTTCTGCTATTTTGTAGATTTCCGAATACAAATAGCGAAGAACGGGAAAAGTGGATACGGTTTGTCCAGGCAGACCGTAAAGAAAGCTGGCTTCCGTCTGCTTGAATTAGTGATAGCATGGCATGATAGGTCAAAATATGAAAAAAAAACCAACGTTTTGCTCTGTCCCCAACACGGGACAAAGACAGGAAGAAGATGATGTTGCAACTAAACCTTGCTTGGATCACTAATCATCCTCAACATTTAATGATAATTTTGTTATTTGTATTAAAAAAGTAATTTACACTGAAACTACTCAATTTTATTTGCAATCTAGTTGCTGACAACTTTTACTATCGATACCGTATATCTAATTTGTTGGTAACATCTCTAGCACTGGCCACCTACCGCGTGACATTGGCCCAGCGTCAGCCATCATCCAAGCTTGGAAAGCGTGAATGGCTAATTTAAGAACTCAAGCAGCGGTTTACACTCGCGGTTGCGAGACTGCAGCTTCTGTAAAATGCAGACAGACATACATGTAACAAATTAAAGCAAATTGCACAATGCGTTTACGCCCGCAATGTGCTCAGTTGTTTGCGGCTCTCCGCAACCTCAGCGGGTTGCGCCCGCACGTAACGCAGTCGGTCGGCGCCTGTAGTGGCTGGCAGGGGGTATAGAAATCCGACGTAAAATGCGAATGTAAGTGGATGTACAACTTCCACTTACATTCTAGTCTTCCTTTTTTAATTCCCTACCTATAACGCAACAGCTTGTTTCTGGTGTGTGTCTATGGCGATCTAGAGCTCAAACGATAATTAACCGCCCGTCTTGAGATTATCACCCGCCAAGTTTACGAGCGAATCGCAACCGCGATGGCTAGGTAACCGCACTAAACTCCGGTCTCGAGTTTAGAAATAAAACTTCCGTACGTTTCCTACACCGCATCGGGCGCGGGTGAAAAACGTAACTTAAATGTAAAAAAAAAAACAAGAAGTGCAAAATAATTTTAATTTACCTATAAAATATGCAGTTTTTTTGTCATTTCGATATTTGAGTTATTTTAAAATTGAAGTTATTTACTTTTGCCATGCTTGCCTGTCCGAAACACACTGACGTACCCGCATGCGTGCAAATGTCAACCGAGCGTTTGTGGTCGATCAAAACTTTGGACGCTGGACTACGCTGGACCTGCGTGGAAACGGAACTTATAGACATGATAGAGTCCGTCTAATGAAAGCGTGACCTGAGAAAAGGAGGTTACAACCAAAAATTTTGAATGTGGTATTATTGAAATAGTAGGAGAAAAAAGTTTTGATACTAGAGTATTTTTTGTATTTAAGACAATTTTAGAATAGTTGTACAATAACTTAAATCCTAGTCAAAAACGTGTGTGTAGAATTAATTATTTGATGGGTATATGGTAAATGTCAATAACACACAAAATGTTAGATGGTATTCCAAATTATTTAATTTTATCTGATCTCTCAAAAGTCGCTATATAATATTTAAATAATATTCTTTATTTTCCATTTGGCGTTCTGGCAAGAATACCAAGTGCACAACACCGTGGTAGTCAAATAAAATAGTCAACATGATTTCAACTTCATCACGTCTCGCCAACACTATTAATGTGTTTCAAGTTTGTGGGGTTGGAATCAGAGAGAAAATTCAGATCTTTTGGGATTAGTCAAGTGGGAACATGTTTTATTGTTTCAAATGATACGGATCGACTCGTGAGACACAAAAAGTTCAGCAGCTGCTGCAGCAGTATCTCTCTCAAACTTGAACTAGGATTTTCGCGATTTTAACTTCAGTTGCAGACTTTCATGCACTACCAGACAGAGTGAGGCAAATCTTTCATTACATCTCAACTGCTTTTGAACGCATTTTACCAATCACTAGCGTGTGTTTTTGATTAAGTCGATTTACCAAAAGCCTTCGTTGTTTAATGTTTTTGTCCATTATGAAATTCGCAATATATCAGATTATCTAAAAATAAAAGAAAAAAAAATATCATTACATCCTTAATATAACTATTTAATAATATTAGTCGATAAGGATCAAGATTAAACGTCATACTAACTTAAAAATCAAAAATCGTATGTAAACAATGTTGGTTTTCATTGAAAACACCTTCTTTCTCTTCTTGTTTTTGTTTAAACTTATTAACCATAGTGTGTAGCAGTTTTTGCACGTTACTGTTTATTATTTTTTCCACAATTAACAATTATTCTTGAAAAATAAATATCAGTTTCCAAAAACTGACAATTGCAACCATAGACTTTGACGTGATTTTTTTTGGCAAAACAATGTTGCCAATTTAATTTAAAAAAAAAACTCCAGGTTACGCTTTCAGTAGACGCACTCTAAATGACAAATTTAATTCGCATGTTTACTACTCAAAACTAGATGGCGTCACTGAGAGATAGGATGACAGTTTTTCTAAGATATTTCTTCTGATGGCCGCTCTATTTTATCTCTTTAAATCTCTTTGGCTTAAAATAATGCCATAAACAATCACTAGTTTGATGGAAAGGCTACTGTTTAATATGATGGACAAATTTAAAGACACAAAAAGTGAATTAAATTAAAAACATGCAGATAAAATGCGACGGTTGGATACAATAATATCATTTCTGGGTCAGTTTTTTAATTTCTATTATAAAACTTGATACTTTTTTGACTATTTGATAATGGTAATAGTAATATTATTAGCACACGGTGAATTATACTTTTCAGGAGGTTTCGACAATGAGTAGAAGAAACTCCTAATAATTAAAACAGTAAAGGACATGAAAAGTTGTATATTTCGTATGCGCACTATCCAGCAACGTTACAGTGGACATTTCAACGATATTATATTCCATCTAAGTTAATAAAAAAAATCGATAACACACAATTTGTTTTATTTAAAGATTCCAGGGAAGTGTTTATTGAAAGACCCACTGGCTCCATAAATGATTGGACGTGTACTTTGTATAACATTCGATGTTGTTCTGGTGTGAAGCGCCGTCAGTGCCGGATTAAACCAACGCGGAGTCTATTGCTAATTCGACCAAGGGGCGAACTACTAATCAATTAATTTAGTAGTAAGTTACTATTTTTTTTTATTATTATTCCATTCATTTATTATATTTACATATTTATCATATTTTTTAATATTTCTTCAAAAAATTATATAGGTAAAAAAAAAACATTTAAAAATATAAAAAATAGTAGCCCACCGGCATCGGGAACAGGGTCCAAGCTGCCGGCGGTCAGGGCTCCTGAGAGAGGAACCTCCGGACAATACGCGCCGTGTCTAGGAGTACTGCCTTCTGGATCAAGCCCTTGATCCAACTGCCTAACGAGAGCCTCCGCAGATGTTGGTCGAGGCTCTTGGCAATTAAGCCATTGGCCGTCACGACTATCGGCACAATGATTGCTCTATCCACTTCCCACATGTCGACAACCTCGCGAGCTAAGTCAAGATATTTAGTTTGTTTATCTTTCTCAGCTTTCACGAGGTTCTCGTCATGAGGGACCGCTTATTATTATTATTATTATTATTAGAAATTTATTTTATTTACACTTAGAAACAACTTAATAACTATAATTACAGTAAATTACAAAATAAATAAATAAATAAATTACAAAAACAAAAAATCGATTTTAACAATAAAACAAACATTCTGCTTCAAGAACGTAAATAACTTTGGCAACCCTTCACGCGACAAAATTCACTCTAATTAAGTCATCTAGTAACGTGTGCAATCGTAATAATCCATAACAAAGTGCAAAAATCATAAAAAGTGACGACTGTTATTGTGAACAAGAAGCAAAAATATTTTCTGCATGAGTCACACTAACGACTTTGTTTAATTTAAAATAATAAATTATATTGAGTGCTGTCTGGAGGCGACGCGACGACGCTACCAAAGTTGCCCGGCAACAGTTGCCAGGGCGCTGCCGCCGAAATGCCTTTTTCGGCGTTGCGGCGCCCCAGGCCGCCAAAGCGACTGCGCCGCTCTAGTGACGTAATCCGTCACTGATGACATTTTTTTTCAGTGATTTTTGCTTTTTTATGATTTCGTTTATTTTCTTTTATTTACTAGTATTGAATAAGTAAATTGTTTAATTATAAGGTTTTTCATAAATGTTGAGTGGCTGCAGTGATGTGGTGGAAGACAGTGCGTGTCAACCTTCAACATCACTGAATATTCTGGAGAGGTGCCCTCTCTGCCAAGAAGCACGGTTTTTTAAAGGTAAACGGGGTCTGAATGTGCATATTGGGAAGGCTCACAAACCCCAGAATGCATTCACTTCAGACCCTGTCATTTCTTCTACATCCCCTACACCTACACCAGCTATATCCACATTTGACCCGCTTTGGAAAACCCTTACAAAATTAAAAAAATCAGTTACAGTTTTAAAACGAGTTCCCCGTGGCGCCAGACCTCTGGTAGCACAAACTTTAGCAAGTTGTGTCCGCCTAGTCGCCCGGGAGAACTCACTCAGTGCTTGGGAACAACTTCTCACCTTCCCTTACAGAATATTACATTTTCGAAAAGATTTGGCAAATAAAAAAACTTTAACTACTCAAATTAAAGAAAATTGTAACATTTCGGCCCATCATTTTGACTCAAAATTATCGACACAGAGGGTTACCTCCTCAAGAGATATTTCCCATCTGGTCGAAACTAAATTAGGGGAAGGTGACATTAGCGGAGCAGCCAGAATTCTTTTCAGTAGTGATGTGCTGGCTCCGTGTTCTCCAGATACTCTAGTAGCTCTGGAGAACAAACACCCTGCTCCAGCGGATGACCTATCTTTTCCTGACCCTCCTGATTCGGACATTCATACCCTCACCGTTACAGGTCGAGAGGTAATCTCAGCCGTTTGCTCCTTCCGGAGCGGCTCTGCCGGCGGCCTCGACGGCCTAAGTCCCCAACACCTGAAAGACCTCATCTGCTCAGGCGCCGGGGAAGCTGGTGAGTTGCTTGAAGGAGCTTATGGCTCTGGTTAACCTAATGCTCTCAGGCAAGGTGAACGAGGCCGTCATTGATACTCTGTACGGGGCCAATTTATGTGCCCTTCGCAAGAGAGATGGCGGCATCCGACCCATTGCCGTGGGCACTACATACCGTCGTATGGCAGCCAAGATTTGCTGTAAATTTTATGATGAGGCTATTTCGAAAAAAATTCAGCCCCTGCAGCTAGGCTTCGGGTCCAAAGGGGGCTGCGAGGCTGCCGTACACGCCTTGTCGACCTACCTAAATTCTAACCTAGGAGGGGTCATCCTGAAGGTTGACATAAAAAATGCCTTCAATTCGGTCAATAGAGATACCTTGCTGACAGAATCTAAAAAAGAATTACCCCAAATTTTTAGTTTTCTTTGGCAATGTTACAGACAACCATCAAAATTACTATATCGAGACAATCTTTTGGAATCCGCTGTTGGCTGTCAACAAGGTGATCCCCTCGGGCCAGTGATCTTCAGTTTAGCCATTCATCCCATTATTCGACAGTTAAATTCCAAATTCAACGTTTGGTATCTCGACGACGGAACCCTTGGAGGCGATGCAGACACAGTTTTAGATGATCTACACTTCTTAAAAAATCAACTTCACTCTATAGGACTTGATCTGAACCTTTCAAAATGTGAACTATTCATATCTGACACCACCGACAAACAACAGACTCTTTCCAAATTTAACGCAATAGCCCCGGAAATCAAAATTATAGACAGAAGTTCTCTTCGTCTCCTGGGGTCTCCTATTTTTGAGGATTCCTTTCCCAACTTTGTCGAGAAAAAAATTCAAAATTTTAATGATGTTTCGGAAAGATTACTACAAATTAATATGCATTCGGCCATCACTATAATTCGTTTCTGCTGTTTCGGCCCTAAATTAATTTATTTCCTTCGCGCTTCTCATTTTTGGAAATACCCTCATCTTTTGAATAAAATGGACCAAATTATCCGGCGAACTCTTACATCAATTTTAAATGTGGCCATGGACGACCGAGCTTGGGCTCAGGCTACTCTTCCTATCCGTATGGGTGGCCTCGGCGTCCGAAAAATTTCTAGTATTAGTTTACCAGCCTTTATATCCTCGGTTCACGGCACTGAGAAATTAATCAGGAATATCCTTTCTCCCTCACTGATTGATTTCAATGTGCCGTGCTTCATCGAGGCTATAAATACCTGGAGACTCGCTTGCCCGAATTCTAATCCACCCGACGTACCATCATCCCAAAGACGGTGGGATGAGCCGCTCTGCAAAGTAGTGCAGGAAAACCTAATTGAAACATTTACTGCCCCTGCGGAACGAGCGCGCCTGCTGGCTGTGGGAGAGTGGGAGTCGGGTCTCTGGCTTCACGCACTACCGTCGTCGAACATCGGCACCTTGCTCGACGATAATACTTTCCGCCTCGCTGTTGCCTTACGTCTAGGCGCTCCCTGCTGTTCTCCTCATCGCTGTCACTGCGGCGAAGTTGTCAACAGCCTCGGACACCACGGTCTGTCATGCAGCCGAAGTGCGGGTCGCATAGCGCGACACGCGAATATCAACGACATAATCAGACGCGCTCTTGTCACCGCCGGCGTTCCAGCCGTATTGGAACCCCATGGCCTGGCACGCGACGATGGCAAGAGACCGGACGGCATGTCGTTATTTCCTTGGAAGATGGGAAGGCCTTTAGTATGGGACGCTACTTGTGTCGATACTCTTGCGCCTTCACATCTTCCTAGCTCGTCGTGTCGTGCTGGTGCTGCCGCTGCGGCTGCGGAGAACTTCAAGCGGCGGAAATATAACAACCTTGTTGGAAGTTATATTTTCGAACCGTTTGGGGTTGAAACTCTTGGATCGTGGGGTCCGAGTGCTCACAGTTTGTTTAAAGATCTTTCGAAACGTCTAGTTGACACTTCACGTGACCCAAAGGCTGGCTTTTACCTTGGATAGAGGATAAGCATTGCCATACAACGTGGCAATGCCGCCAGTCTTTTGGGCACATTACCAGTCAACAGCGATGTGGAAGAGTTTTTTGACGCCATATTTTAGACAGTGTTTTTTTTTTTTTATAATGGATAGGCTCGTGTATTTTAGTTACTAATTAATATTTAGTACTTTTGGAAAACCTAGATGACAATCGTTTTTTGCATACCCTGAATGATTAGAATTTTGCGTAGGACGTTTTAAGTTTTCTTTTGACAAGTAATACAGAATTAAGGAGTCTTTTCGATGATGATGGCGAAGCCTTTGTGAAAATTCACAAAGGCTTCGCCATCATCACCTCAAATCTTAACTGTACAGCTTTTCTGTATAAATATACAGAAAAGCTGTACAGTTAAGATTTACTAATAGGATGCAACATTTATTTTTCTTTGAAGAGGTTTTTTTTTTCGATGGCAAAAATCATCTTATGACAACCCCCACTCTTGGTCAAACTCTTACTGACTAAAAAACCCATCCCGTTCCTTCAAGCCTTCATACCGAGCGCCCTTTCGGATAACCCTGGCCCCGGTAGGCTTCGACCCGGCTGGGCTGCTGCTGACAACTTCTTTTAAGAGGTCAAATTTAGCCAATTTTTAATCGGAGTAATCTTTCTGAGAGATTGATCTCATCAACATAATCGACATCGATAGTCATCATCATTTCAGCTGAAAGGCTTCCATTGCTAGACAAAGGTTTTTTCTATGTCACCACAACGGCCGGTCCTGTTTATCACGCCTCCATCGAATTTACGTGAACCTTACTAAATAAAAGGTTATCGGTAACCTTGTTGCGAGGCCTTTCAACGTTACGTCTTCAGGTATCCAGTCGCCATTCCAGAACCTTTTGGCCCCATCAATCATCTGTTCTACTAGCAATGTACCCAGCTTACTGCCACTTAAGCTTATTTTCCTCTCCATTGCTCTTTGTGTTACTAAAACTATCTGATGAGGCGCATTGTGAACGACCACGTTTCAGAGCCAAATTTCACTACGCACAGGCAATGTAATATTCACATAGACACACAAAATGTGTAATTCCCTAAAAACCTTGTTTAAGCTTATTCTTAGTAGGGTTATTAGAGTTTGACCATCGAAAAATGACAAAAAATTATTTATCAAACGGACAACAAATTATTTACATGTATATCATGTACGGCAACATTATAAAAAATTAATAATTGTCAAAATTGTTTTCCTGACGTTTCGTACATAAGTCATTGTTTGTTTACATACGTGCATCTTATTATACTCATTTTGCTTAAAATAATGCCGAAAACAATCACAAGTTTGATCTAGAGACTACTACCGGGCCTTGGTCGAGGCCATGGTCCGGAGCGAGGAGGAGTGGCAGGCGGTCGCCGACTTCTGCGAAGCAGTAATGCTCGCTAAGGAGGAGGCCGACCACATCAGGCAACGGCGCTCTCGCATGCCACCGCCGGGATTCCGATCCCGATTTCCAGCCACCGTAGGCGCGGGCTTGCGGACAGTGAGCAATTGTAATATATATTATATATAATCTTATTCACCATAAGATTATATATAATATATATAATTACTTTATTTCAAGTTTGCACTCATACAATGGTTAGTAACAATATTAACTTAAAACTATGTTAGTAGCTATTAAATCTCAAAAAGAAATTAAATAAATTACATAATGTTAAAATGTCCCTTAATAAGATGTCATTGATCAAAATAAATTAAAATAGTAAAAACAACAATTTAAATGTCATGAAATGATAATAAAATAAACATGTCAATTAAATGTCATTGAAATAAAATGGTAAAAGTAAATCAGAACATAATTCCCTATAAGTTAAATTATTATAAACAGCTAGTCATTAACTCTAAAATTTTACTTTATATTAAATAGGACATCACTCGACCCATGTAACTTATTCCAGTGTCCCACAATAGGACACTCGACCCTATCCATTATGGTGTTTAGAAGGCCGTTGGGGCTGTCCCGCACACGGCGCATCAGGGAGGCCACTCTCTTGCGTACTATTGCCCTAAAGCAATCGGTGTTGGCCTCTGCAAACATCCCCGATGCACTACAATAACGTGGCAGCCCCATCAGCATCCTAAACCCATTATTGTAGAGGACCCTTAGAGCGCTAAAAGCCCTCTGAGTATAGCGAACCCACAGGCCGCAGGTGTACATTGTCTGGCAGTACGCCTTAAACAGCGTAATTTTAACATTTTTTGTGCACCCTGCAAACCTGCGAGTCAGCATATTGCATCGCACTGCCAACGCCCTACGTTCCCTCTCAATATTTAAATCATCGGAGAGATCCTAAGTGAACCAGTGCCCCAGGTACTTGAATTTGGTGACCCTACTTACTGGCATTCCACCAAGACTAACCGGTAGAATGGAAGTGGAAGTTTTATTGCCCGCCTTAAACACAAGTAGTTCACTCTTTTTGGAGTTAAACCTAAGGCCATGTGACACTGCGTACCTCTCACAAATTCCCAGGAGCATGTTGAGGGCTTTAACAGATGGGCTCAGTAAGACCATATCGTCGGCGTAGCTAATGTTGTTCATGCAAGTGCCATCTATTGAACAGCCGACACCAGCCCTACTGAGCTCATCTATCAGTCCATTTACGTACAGATTGTAGAGCCGTGGTGACGTCTGGCCTCCCTGTCTTACCCCACACTCCAACCTGTACTCTGTGGAGAATGAGCCCGCCCACTTCACAGTATTAGTTTGGTTATCGTACCAATATCTTAATATGTTGATCATGTCCCTGGGTGTACTGGTTTCTTCCCTGAGCTTGTCCCACAGCACATTATAAGAAACAAGGTCAAATGCCTTCGACAGGTTCAAGAAACAGCCGTAAATAGGCGTTTTTCTGATCACATAGTACAGGATAGTATGCTTGAGTCGTAGTATAGCAGTTTCTGTGGAAAGCCCGGCTCTAAATCCGAACTGAGCATCATGCAGATGTATATGCTTACTAAGATGACAATCAAACAAACCATCCAGCACTTTTGCGATTACTGTAGCCAATGAGATGAGTCTGTAGTTGTTCCCGTCGGAGGCATCACCAGTTTTATTTTTGACAATTGGAATTACTGTGATCTGCATAAGCACCCGGGGCAAATATGAATGTCCTAAGCACAAATTGTAAAACATGACCAACACCCTAGGTAAGTGAGCACCCGCATGCTGCAAGTGCTCGATGCTGAGGTCGTCGTGCCCTGGAGACTTACCTCTAGTCATGCTTCTAATAACCTGAGAAACTTCCTTGATTTTAAACCTGAAGGGCTCTCCATCCTCGATCCCGACATCCAGCACTTGCCGCACACCTTGTAAGGGAGACTCAACCTTAAAACGTTCTTTAAACAGCTCAGCAATTTGCTGGGGCTCATTCCTACCCTCAACACACGCAGGCACACACAAACCAGCCTCCAGTTTCCTGGTGTGCTTCCACAAACGCTTGAAGTCCTTGTCCTTGTGATGAGTGGCTAAGATATCCATTTTAATGCGTTCCACGTTGTTTTGACACCACTTGAGCTTAGACTTAAAGCGCCTTCTGGTTTCACACATTGTGTCATAAATCTCACCAGACTTGGGTTTACCATATAGCAACCAGGTCTGGAAGCTGCTACGTGCTTTTAGGTGAGCCCTTTGTACGTGCCTATTCCACCCAATAACATGTTTCCGCTTCTTGTGCTTTCTCAGTCTACTACTGCTAATCGCGGCTTCCGTTAAAGCACTAACTATACTACTATATAGTCTATCAATAATTACATAATGTTGATCGTTACTGCAAAACCTATCAGCACACAAACCAAGTTCCATCATTAGTTTGTTATTACAGAGTTCACTATATAACCTAATCTGCTGAGCGTCTCTCTCACCCCATCTTACTTTACTATATAAATTCTCATTAGAATATTTTTTACCCGTTAAAATTCCTAAATTACAAAACACTTCTAGCGGAAAATGATCCGACCAGTATACATCATAACTAACTTTAATATCAGTCACACATTGCCAAGCTGCCTCCGTGGTTAAACAGTGATCAAGACAATATAATATCAGCTCAAGATGAGGGATGTTGTACCCTAGTAGTCTTACTGGACTTTTCCCGAGCATTTGATGCAATTAATTTGACTCTTTTGCTCTCTAAGATGAAGTATTATGGTTTTGACGCGCCTGCGGTTGCTTGGTTTAGGAGTTATCTAACTAACCGTAAACAGCTAGTTGAAATTCAAGATGCCAATGGTTCGTGTACTTTATCTAATATGACTCCAGTGGTAAAAGGCGTTCCTCAGGGCTCTATACTGGGTCCCCCTTTATTTATTATGTACAGTGCAGACATTGTCAAAGTTCTGAAAAATTGTAAATATCATATTTATGCAGATGACATTCAATTGTACCTTTCTTTTAAACCTAATGATTATGATGTAGCAGTAAATTTGTTAAATGAAGATCTGGACAGGATAGTAACCTGGTCAAAACAAAACTCCCTACTACTTAACCCAGCCAAAACCAAATTTATGCTATTCGGTTCTAAATGTCAACTCAATACAATAACCTCTCCCCGTGCAAACGTAATCGTGATGGGACAATGTATTGAGCGTGTCAAACAGGCGAGAAATCTAGGTTTGATCATGGACGAAGACCTACGTTTTGAGTCTCATGTTGCAGACTGCGTAAAAAATTGCTTTTACCGGTTGAAAGTCTTGTACAAGATGCGTCTTTTAAGCGAAGACCTGCGTGTACAGCTAGTAGAAAGTTTGGTTCTGTCGAAGCTAAATTATGCCGATACAGTCGTAGGACCTCGACTACTGTCACGCACCGCAAAACTAATACAACTGGTTCAAAATGCTTGCGCACGATTTTGCTTCAACATTCCACCAAGAAGCCACGTCACACCATTTTTAAACAAGCATAACATTTTAAAAATGAAGTCGCGTCGCAAGTTGCATTTGGCTTGTCTTCTTTTCGGCGTCATCAAGACTAAATGTCCATCATACCTGTACTCAAAGCTTGCATGGGTAAATAGTCACCGGCAACGCGAGGCTAGGCGTTGTGCTCAGCAGCTGGTTACTCCGCATCACCGAACTGCAGCTTTTCGAGGTAGTTTTCGGTACTCAGCCACTAAATGTTGGAATAATATTCCTCCTCCCATTAGGGACCTAAAAAATATTAGTAGTTTTAAGGCTAGACTTAAGCAATTTATTTTAAGTTCACAAATACAATTTAATGAAATTAATGTTGATAAATCTTTTATATAATTAAGTCAACAGTAATGCTAATTTAATATTTTTTAAGAATATAATAGTGTATCTAATATTACCAATGACGCATTCTTAGAATTTTAATAATTTATTTTAAACAACTAATTTTATCCTGTATTTTAAACACTCACCTTCACGTTATGTACCTATTTCTAGTCTTTATGGAGGTAGCTGGTGGGTAGGGTCGTTGCGTTGAGCCCTTTGCTAACCTCATGGGTTCACTTCACTTTTGTTCATTTCAGCCTGACTCCTTTCCATTTGCAATTTAAATAAAAATCACTTATAACTTTTTACTGGCACTTGTAAACATATTCTAGACGGAAATGTTTTTCTTTATGTTTTTACTGGCTTCGAATATTAATTTATAGCTATAGTATTAGCCCTGGGTGACGGCTAATTGCCGGGCCGGGGCAGCGGTGGCTCATTATCATAGCGTTGAACATCGCGCCGCGCGTCGGCTGATGTTTTTTTATCGGAGTATTGTGGGTACTAAGTTATTTTATAGTTTTATCGTTTTATTCGATGAGGCACAAATTTTATTTTATAATATTGTGTTGTTACTTTTTATTCACCAAATAGTTATTTATGTATTTTATTTAAATAAAATTTTACACCCGTAGGTACACTTAATCAATATCTATTACACTTATGAGTATATATATATATGCTTTACCCTAGTCCGTGCGTCACTGCGGGGTGCCAACTGAAAACCAGCGCTGGGTGTCTTACGTCCAGCAAATGCTGAGGTGGTCACCCTTTCGGTGCGGGCACGCTCGGCGTACTTTGTACTTTTATTTAGTTTGTGGATAAATGTAACCGTTGTGCTGTGTCTGTACCGAATAAAAGTTTTTCTATTCTATTCTATTCTATTCTATCTTCTACAATTATTGTGACTTTCACTAACAAAGGTATGTGTATCAGTTAACATATTTAACTTCATCATGTCCGCACAGAGCCAGCTCCGCTCCATACAGAATTTAGTTAATTCCTTATAGAATAATTCATTTGGGTGAGCGTTGAAATCACCGAGAATTATAGCGGATTCAATGTCACAACTCTCAATCACTGCGTTTATTTCACTCAGAACTTCTGTGAATTCTAACAAATTATCCGCACTGTCTGTTGGCATGTACACCGAAAACACTAAAGAACTACGTTTACACACACGTACCTTAACAGCTGACAGCCGCACACTATTGCACGGCACTACCGAAACGGAAGAAAACACTCCCTTTCTCCACATTATCGCCACTCCACCATAGGGGCGACCACGCAGCACTCCGGCCGAGGTGTCTACCGCAGACTTACTGGTATACTCGAAGTTGTTGTCAATCGAACCAATAAAGGCAGTGTCGTGAGGCAATAACCAAGTTTCTTGAAGAGCAATAACGTGAGCAGTTTTACATAATTCACGAATTCCCTCCACTGACCTCACTGCCGATTTACAATTGAAGCTAACCATTTTGATAATCTGATTAAATGCAGTACTAACCATAACTTACTTGATTACTTTTTCTAATTGCCTCAATCTCAGCCTTAGTCACCCCTACTGTATAAGGACTACCATGCATTTTTTGCTCCTTAAAATTAATAAAGCGACGGAAGGAAATACCTTCGGGCCACAGCTGTTCGTCCAGGAATATTCCTAGCTTATGTCTAGGAACAAATATTTTAAACGCCTTATAACCTCTTTGTCGTTTCATTTTTATCTCAGTTAACTGCACTACAACGCTCGTTTTACTTAATATATAGTCGGCGATGTCTTTGACTGATGACTCACTATCCACATTGTTTACAAACAGCGGTATTTTGCTATCTGCGGCCTTAAATTTACCCGAAGGATCCGTCGCCTTCCCCTGCGCTCCTATGAAACGATTTCTATATCGTTTACTCTGCACAATGTTCCACTCATCGTCCCTATGTTTTTTAAAAATACCACCCTCCTGTGTTATTTGCGAGTAAGTACGACGCTCACTATGATTGATCTGCTCCGCAGACGCAGGTGATTTGATCGTTAACACTGGTGACGTAGCCGCAGTAGGGGTCTCAGCGCGCTTGCGTTCGTCCGTTCGGCTCGATGTCGGGTTTTGCACGACAAGGACGGAAGGCGTCTGAGTGTTTGCGTGCGACAAGGACATGCTTCTTACGTAGTTCTCATGACTTTGCGCTTTTTTGTCGGCCAGTGACGTTTTGCAAACAGCTGTTTTTGTATTTACCCGTTCTGGTGTAGTTAGGATTTCTTTCGACAAATTCATTATACCAATGGGACCACTATTTAAATCAAAATTATCGAGCCGTAATAGGTTTCGCGTTCCTCTGTTGATGTTTACATAATTGTCTTGCTGATAGCCATCCACCAATGATGCCTGCTTCAGGTTAAGCAACTCCATACTCAATTTATTCACCTGTTCAACAGTCGCATACCTACTCTTCCCGTATTACCCCAAGTTGATCTTTCAGTGTTATGATGTCTTTTAGCAGTCTTGTGACATCAATATGGTCGAAAGTGACCGGCGGCAATTTTCTTAGCTCCCGAGCAACAAAAATCGGAGTGAACTCCGCTGCAGTACATTTTATGAGTGATATGATATCCTCAAGGTCACGTTGTACTTTCCCCTCTGCTTTCCCTTTTCTTTTCACCTTCTTCTCCTTTGTTTGCACTGACTGATATAGCAAGTCCTTTGCAATCACTATTTCATCAGACGAGAACGCTGTTGCGCACAGTCTAATGATGCTTTCTTCGTTCATTACATCCACTTGGTTCTGTATAAAAGCCAGAACTTCACTAATAACTATATTACATTTTACTATATCCGTCGACATTTCGCCCGATAACGCGTGACATGCGCTGCGCACGGTGACCGAACGGTGACTGATATATACACTATATATATGATATATATACTACATAATAGAAAATAATAAAACTATTAAAAATGAATTCTGTTTAATTATTTTATTTTGTCTCACTATTTCATAAAGTAAACATAGCGTATATCAGAAACTTAAAACTTGACACTGTCAATTCGGTTATGACATTTTGGTATTTTGTTACATTGAAGTTTATATCGTTTGATGTTTTTGTACTACATTTGAGTAGTTCTGGCAGTTTTATTGAATAATAATTAATTAAATACATCTATAATAACTGTTGACAATTTGAGATAATGACTCATGTGTTGCATGTGGAAGGATTCTAAAGTGGGAAAGCGCGACGCATGTTCGGGACGCGCAGGTCGCGCATGCAGTTCCATTTGCTTTTATACTATGTATCTGCAGGCGAAACGAAGTATCTATCTACAAAATACGGGGGGCGAGCGCGCGAACGGCGCAATGATTGCACGCATGCCGCTCGCGAGCGGATCGCTACTGGCGCCATTCGCCAGATGTGATCACATTCAAAGGAAACACGGATATATTGTGTGAAAAAATCGGAATTCGTGATAACGTGACGGTTGACATGATAGAATTGAAGAAAGATGATGATAAATTGATAATAATATACTTTTAAAATAAATGACTTTCTTTATCTGACTAACAATTACAAATTCTTTATTTGTGTTATCTTATTAAGTACAAATGTTCACGCAAGGAAGTGAACATGCCAAGCAGCGGGGCTGTGACCGCAGTGAAGCCGATTTGACGTCAATATTAGTTGTTTCAGACGAATGTATTAATATCTAATATGTAAATAGATTGATATTATATACTATGTAATTATGTAATAAAGTCTAATTCTACGCTACAAACAACGCTATTTCATTACAACAAGACCATCGACTCCTCTCACTACTACTACACCTATAAATAGAAGGAGAAGGCCGCACGCGTGAGGGAAGGAACGTCCTTACGCCCCAGCCGCCGAGATTCCGACCCCGACTACCAGCCATGATAGACGCGGGCTTGAGGACGTTGAGCAATGGGTAGTTCGCCGTTCCACCGTCCAGTAACTAACCGGACCAAACCTGTCGTCAACAGCACGTGATCCACGCGCTCCTCAAAGGGCCGATGCCCACTAGCTGGAACCGAGTGCAATTTCTGAAAAAGAAGTCCTAGAACGTGTGACTGTCTGTCACTAATTCCAAATTAATAACAAAATATTATATTTGTCTTTGAACACCACGTCTGGCGTCATGGGCCACTTAGACCCTCATAAATTGTCCTTTTAATGTGAAAGGAACAATTACAAAAAAGGGAAATATTTTAGCACAATTGTAAAGAAATGACCAAAATACCCAACACGTGCGAGCAAGTCGTGAGAACCAAGCGACCCAAACCTTTTTAGAAACTATACAAAAAACAAAGCAATAATAAGTAATTGACAAGCGATACTGAGCCTTAAGGCGAGAGGAGGGACTCATGACTCGGCAGGATAGGGGACTTGGCGTGAGACCCTAGTAGGGGACAGACGTCCAGAGACTTAGCGTCAGGGCCGAGTAGGGAACACACGTCTAGGGACGGTTGGCTTCAGGGCCCGAGAGAGGACGCACGTCCAACTAAGCCATCTGACTTGGTATATCGTAGTGCTATGTCCCGTTGTAATTCTTAGAAGTGCCAGTATTATGACACAGTATTAGATATAGATGAACCGAGTCTAATTTAGGCTTGTCTAATATTTATAGTACAGATCTATGTATGTGAATCAGAGTACGAATGGATGGGCTTGACTGTGATCTAGTGAGTAGTGTATAAGTACGCGAGTGAATCTCAGCGGCTGTGTTGAAGACTGAATGGGTGAGTGTTGTGTGTTTTATCCTTCCTTATTCCATCCTATGACAAGGTAACATGAGCTTGCGGTAGGTGTTAGGGACTCGGAGAAGGCCTTCCTTTGGAGTGAGTTGACATTGACTTTCCATCGAGTGGACTTGACACTTCCCGCCATACTGGCGCAATCATGACTTAAACGCTGCCAATTGAAGGTTGAACCGAATTTATATTCGTTACATGCTGAGGCCAGTTTAAGATGTACTAAGATCACAAACCACCAAACGCTAGCGATGGCTACCTCCCTCTAAGAACTGACTGACAGTAGAGTGATTTACATTGCTCTTGTTATACGCACACTTCCAGGGAGCGGGTGTAGGCTTCACCAAGTACCCCAAACTGCATTGATAGTCGTTCTATGGAACGCTAGGGAACGTATCTCGTTAAAACAACACACCGGTCTTCGGGCCTCTTACTGATACAAAAAAAATAATATTTAGCGAGACACGTAATTTGGACTCATCTCTGGAAACTCCGCAAGCTAGACGTAGCTCGGAGACACGTAGGTTATGATGTCCTCACCTTTGGGTAGAGTAAGTGAGAAGTGTCGATAAACCACTTCGGCGTCTAGCAAGGCAACTGTGAATAGTTCTGCGACCGACTGACGATACGTCACGCTTGTTTAAGTTTTGTATTGTCTTAGTGAAGAGTGAGTAGGCCGTTATAAGGAGTCAATTGTAGAAGAAGTGTGTCTTATCCAATAGCAGAGGCCTCACAACCCTTTGCCGTAGGATTGGTCAGGACACGCACGAGCGAAACGGATTAAAGTAGTTTCTAAAATAATTTAACTTGCAAATACAAGCGTCACGTGTCATATACCCTTTTGCAGCCCTCTCAGTCTCATAATATTCATAACTCAAAAGAAAAGTAGATTATCCTTCCTTATCCCTTGGATTTCCAACCCTATTTGATTTTAACCTTGTTTTTCTCAATTCCCCACCTAATCCCCTAGCTTTCTAAGTCGGGAGAAGGTGACATATTCCTTGTAAATCCATTACTGTCGGTGGGAGCTTGTCCAAGTCACTGGTTGAAAGCTACAAGGGCGGGCGAATGGTGGCGCTCGCCCTCTTCCCCTTAGGGGGAAGCCGACCTTCATACCTTCATGTAGGGAAATTCAGGAAAAATGAAAATTTTATCAGCCTAGGGTCTTATTGGAACAGTCACATTTGGTGCCGTGACCAGGATTCTCGTCATTAAATGTACTGATTCACTTCAGTACAACGAGAAACGATATTTATGGATTACTACTGAAATAACAAACACAACGTAATTTTCTAGAGATATAAACTGTTAGGACTATTTAGATTTAGGGAGAATTACAACGGCTAGGTAATGATTTGTGTTTGGCATGAAGTTAAATTCTTCAACCAAATACATAATTACAAAAGTATATTTAGCAGGTTCGACTCCTGTATGATTTGTTTATTTTAAGCGTATAATTCTATATTTTATTTGACACGAGTTTTGGGTTCGATTCCCGATTGATTCGTTGGTTGATAAATCCTGGAGATCCTGTGTTAGAACTGTGGGTTCAATTCCCGCTTGACTTATAATGAGTTATTAGAATTTAATTTCTGTGGTTATCGGGGTTCGATTCCCATGAACACGGAAATATTCATAAGTTGATTACAACATGTATGACTGTGTGTGTTTGTGTTAATATGCTACTACTAATGGGTTCGATCCCCATGCTTATTTATATAAGAAGGTAATATTATGTACCTAGTTAATATTACTCGTAATAGTTCAAATAATAGGGCCCTGAGCTAATGTCAGAATGGGTTCGACTCCCTGCAATTATTGATAAGTTTTAAATCTAAATAAATGTTTGTGAAAATGAAGTGTGGTTTTGAGGTTGAGATTTGTATGTGTAAGTGAGAGAAATGAACATGAAATATCTAGTATCTACATAGGTCTGATAAGCGATCATACTAGAATATACTATATTATACTACATACACTAGTAGGTATATGTATCAGTGATTATAATTGTAGAATATTGAGTTATTGCAAACTCGGCAACGTATGTTATGTTATTTGAGTAGATACTTGTGTGGCCTTATTATAAATTCCAGGATATTTAAATCTACTCATCGTTGCACCTACGCTGTATCTAAAACTAACGGTTTCTGCATTGAGCTTGGCCGGTGGTTCATCTGATGGCTGACACCGCCTGATTCCAGTGATTGCTGTAGCGCGGTCTATGTTGCGTAGCTAAGTTCCACATTTATTTGACTTTTGTCGTTAGGTACTCCGCGTATGATCTTTGTTATGACATTAAATATTATTGATTAGGCTTATAGAAGTAAAAGCGCTTCCAAATTTATACCAGCGATTAATTTCGTTAATACTATTAAGGGCAAGGAATCATTATCAGATTTCTCAAAGTGTCCACATGTATGGGAAATAGATGATCTCTAATAAATAGATATTCGTATTGACTCTTCTAGGATATCCAAAACTATCTGTTCTAGCAGAATCAGTATCAATAACTTCCTAACATTTGTTGCATTTCAGAACTATTCTAACCTCTTAAAATCAGAGGGGGGTAATTGCAACTTTGAAATGTAATCTAATATTCCTATGTGCGAACTATTTCAGCTGCTCCTGAAATTGACCTTAGAAGCTGACTCAGCGTGGAGGTGCGTAAGGAAATGGCCTTTGTCCTGCCACAACTGCGACAGGCTGAGTGTAGGGCGAGCGAGCGCCGTAGGTACCGCACGAATAACCATACAAGAGACCCTGGTATGTAAAATTAAACTATAAGCATCCACAGGTCTACTGAAATGCAGTTGTTTGAACAATGACAAGAAATAGGTTCAAAACTACCAGCTAGGTATCAAATTAACGCTAGGTGGGTGATGAAGATTCTATTATACATCATGCAATAGTTGACATTATAATATACGTACATCTTAATTGATTCATGGTCCAAATCGGACGATTATGATTAGTTTTAGGTTCTTTTGTCATACCTACCAGATGGTCGGTATAGGTATTATTTTCTTGTGACACTTATATAGAAATTCTAGCGCTGACTAGGTTTTATCGATATAAAATTTGCTCGTGACGACCAATTATATTTACTACATAGTCTTTCTACATCGAGCCACTTCAAAGTACTCGTACCTTAAATGTGTGTTTTACGACTTGACAGCCTGTCACTTAGTTTTAAGAAAAAAAAAAATGCTATCCGTTTTGGAACAGCTTAACACAATAATAGGCCTCTTAAAAAAAATCACTTGGCCTGTGTTTTTACGAAACGGACATAAATATGTTCGTCATCTGACGAAAGCAATAATTTTTGTCAATTGAGATGCCAAACTCTCCATAAATTCTAAAAGTCTATGTCGAAATGACCTGACGTACAATATGGCAGGAGACAAAAAAATCCAGTTAACGAAATGTGGCCGACCCTTACAATATTAAACAAAAAAAAAGGGGTCTTTTAAAGATTTCTAAAATTCAAGAGGCCAATAAAGCAATTGAGCCCGAGCACGTGTTGACGGTTTTAAGTGACTGAGAAAAAGTCTTGGTGATAAACTACAATAGCAAATAGTCGTCACACTGAACTAGGATAAAAAGTTAGAGCTTAATAATATTGATGGACTTATAAGTCGAAATAATTTTAACGGTTCTGTACAGAACCAGGCTGTACAGCCTAGGGATGTTTCCGCAACACATTACTGAATGATAACCAGTATCCAGACTTAATAGATTAAAGTGCTTGCTGCAATAATTATAATGATGAGATTATTTTAACATACCGGAAGGGTACAACTTTTTAGGATTCTATATAATTATGTTTTATTACATAAATCTTATTTCAAAATGACTCGTATGTAAAACAAGACTATAAACATACTTGTCTTTTAATTTGATTTTATAATGTGCCAATTTTAAGGGATTATAAATGATATAAGGCTGAGTGAATGTATTCACCAGAGGATGCTTCCATATTGACGTTTAGTACGTTAGGCGTTTTCTCTTATTGGAATCAGTCCAATTAGACTAGGAATGCAATAGGATTTTGTCTTATTGGACTAAGTAACCAGTCCAACTAGATTATTTGATATTTTAACCCGCCAATTGGGAACAGGACTCTATTTTAATTAAAATAAGAATATCGAGTTTATCCTAATGTGAAAACTCATCCACTGAACTACGTCACGCGTCTGATTTTCAGAGGGGGGAATGTGACTGTCTGTCACTAATTCCAAATTAATAACAAAATATTATATTTGTCTTTGAACACCACGTCTGGCGTCATGGGCCACTTAGACCCTCATAAATTGTCCTTTTAATGTGAAAGGAACAATTACAAAAAAAGGAAATATTTTAGCACAATTGTAAAGAAATGACCAAAATACCCAACACGTGCGAGCAAGTCGTGAGAACCAAGCGACCCAAACCTTCTTAGAAACTATACAAAAAACAAAGCAATAATAAGTAATTGACAAGCGATACTGAGCCTTAAGGCGAGAGGAGGGACTCATGACTCGGCAGGATAGGGGACTTGGCGTGAGACCCTAGTAGGGGACAGACGTCCAGAGACTTAGCGTCAGGGCCGAGTAGGGAACACACGTCTAGGGACGGTTGGCTTCAGGGCCCGAGAGAGGACGCACGTCCAACTAAGCCATCTGACTTGGTATATCGTAGTGCTATGTCCCGTTGTAATTCTTAGAAGTGCCAGTATTATGACACAGTATTAGATATAGATGAACCGAGTCTAATTTAGGCTTGTCTAATATTTATAGTACAGATCTATGTATGTGAATCAGAGTACGAATGGATGGGCTTGACTGTGATCTAGTGAGTAGTGTATAAGTACGCGAGTGAATCTCAGCGGCTGTGTTGAAGACTGAATGGGTGAGTGTTGTGTGTTTTATCCTTCCTTATTCCATCCTATGACAAGGTAACATGAGCTTGCGGTAGGTGTTAGGGACTCGGAGAAGGCCTTCCTTTGGAGTGAGTTGACATTGACTTTCCATCGAGTGGACTTGACACTTCCCGCCATACTGGCGCAATCATGACTTAAACGCTGCCAATTGAAGGTTGAACCGAATATATATTCGTTACATGCTGAGGCCAGTTTAAGATGTACTAAGATCACAAACCACCAAACGCTAGCGATGGCTACCTCCCTCTAAGAACTGACTGACAGTAGAGTGATTTACATTGCTCTTGTTATACGCACACTTCCAGGGAGCGGGTGTAGGCTTCACCAAGTACCCCAAACTGCATTGATAGTCGTTCTATGGAACGCTAGGGAACGTATCTCGTTAAAACAACACACCGGTCTTCGGGCCTCTTACTGATACAAAAAAATAATATTTAGCGAGACACGTAATTTGGACTCATCTCTGGAAACTCCGCAAGCTAGACGTAGCTCGGAGACACGTAGGTTATGATGTCCTCACCTTTGGGTAGAGTAAGGAAGTGAGAAGTGTCGATAAACCACTTCGGCGTCTAGCAAGGCAACTGTGAATAGTTCTGCGACCGACTGACGATACGTCACGCTTGTTTAAGTTTTGTATTGTCTTAGTGAAGAGTGAGTAGGCCGTTATAAGGAGTCAATTGTAGAAGAAGTGTGTCTTATCCAATAGCAGAGGTCTCACAACCCTTTGCCGTAGGATTGGTCAGGACACGCACGAGCGAAACGGATTAAAGTAGTTTCTAAAATAATTTAACTTGCAAATACAAGCGTCACGTGTCATATACCCTTTTGCAGCCCTCTCAGTCTCATAATATTCATAACTCAAAAGAAAAGTAGATTATCCTTCCTTATCCCTTGGATTTCCAACTCTATTTGATTTTAACCTTGTTTTTCTCAATTCCTCACCTAATCCCCTAGCTTTCTAAGTCGGGAGAAGGTGACATATTCCTTGTAAATCCATTACTGTCGGTGGGAGCTTGTCCAAGTCACTGGTTGAAAGCTACAAGGGCGGGCGAATGGTGGCGCTCGACCTCTTCCCCTTAGGGGGAAGCCGACCTTCATACCTTCATGTAGGGAAATTCAGGAAAAATGAAAATTTTATCAGCCTAGGGTCTTATTGGAACAGTCACAAACGCAAAGGGCAATTGCCATCCTTTCCACTTTCCGCCTGTTGCATTAGGGTTCATGGTTTCCCGCACTATTTACGTATATTGTAGCTATATGGTTAGGACTAGGTTGATAGGTGCAGCTATGGTTGTTGATAAGCTATAATCAACCCCCTTACTGTACATTTAGGTAGCTGAATGTACAACCCACAACCTATGTATGTGATGTACTGCGTTTATTGATGAGTGAAAACGAACTAAAACTCGTAGTAGGTTTGTTTAGGTCATGATAACTATAACATGATACTAATAAGTAAATAAAATGCTAAACCATTACGACTTTTAACAGCCTTAAGGTCGTGTCCTTCAGTGTAGGCCTAGGTATAGCGTAAAGATAATGACCCATGAGCGATAAAAGCCTGAGCGTAAGCAATGCCACAATATAGGAGCGAAGGAATCCGGATTTTATCATAACGCGCACGTGTAATATATCAATAACTAGCTTTTGCCCGCGGCTTCGCTCCCGCTCTTCCCTACTTCAGCCTACTATACCCTACTCTACCCTACTATACCCTACTCTACCCTACCCTACTCTACCCTACTCTACCCTACTCTACCCTACCCTACTCTACTCTACTCTACCCTACTCTATCCTACTCTACCCTACTCTACCCTACTCTACCCTACTCTACCCTACCCTACTCTACCCTACTCTACCCTACTCTACCCTACTCTACCCTACCCTACTGTACCCTACTCTACCCTACTCTACCCTACCCTACTCTACTCTACCCTACCCTACTCTACCCTACCCTACTGTACCCTACTCTACCCTACTCTACCCTACCCTACTCTACTCTACTCTACCCTACTATACCCTACTCTACCCTACTCTACCCTACCCTACTGTACCCTACCCTACCCTAAAAAAAAAATTATCCTATGTCCTTCTCCTAGTTCTTAGCTACCTCCCCACCAATTTTCAGCCAAATCGGTTCAGCCGTTCTTGAGTTATAAGTGGTGTAACTAACACGACTTTCTTTTATATATATAGACAATCCTCCCCTACGCAACAACTCGGCCTAAAACGCATATCAATAATCACGACGGTTAAAAATTGCAATAAAATAGGGGGGGCGTTTACTTTTTTGAATATTTCAAAAACCTGGTCAAATATTAACAAAATATTTGACCAGGTTCGGGATAGGTTAGGTTAGGTTAGGTTAGTTAGGTAGTGAAATGTTTAATAATAGCTACTCTTGAGAGTAATTTGGCAAGACGCAAGTCGGTACGGCGCCACATACAAATTTGGGCATTGTCTTTTAAAAACTAAAAAGTGAATTAAATTAGAAACATGAAGTCGATGTTTCTGCATATTATAAAAATTTAAAATATTAATACTATTATTAAAATTTCTATCATTTCAAGTTATTTTGATGGTGGTAGTGTTTTTTTTAGTAAGTCGGTTATTTTTCTTTTGTAAAAAGTTTTTTATTTCACACTTTTTAGTTGTAATACACTTACAGCCAGAATACCTTTTTCTCATAACAATTCTAATTAACTCAAACCCTGCTAGGATACATTGTTTTATTATGAAGTTCCTGTGTCTACCTTCCGGCTCCATCATCATCATCAGATCAGTTCGATAGTACCTTATAGCCAAAGTGTATCGCATGACAATTCTAATAAGCCTAAACACGACTAGGATACATTGATTAATTACGAAGTTCCGGTGCCTATCTTCCGGTTCCATCATCATCATCAGGTCACTTCGATGATACCATTTTCAATATATCTATTCAGAATCATTCATTATTTGTATTATCGTAGTTGTATAACTACGTTCATTGTGATATCTGTGTGAGTATGAACTTCCGTTGGCCATTTCTGGTCTTCGTCACCAGTTCCACTTCATCAGTTGTAATTTTTTGAATGTAACGTGTGTGCTTACGTCTTAGATGAAAATACCATAAGAACTATATGGTTGCCTATAATGTTTGAGGAGTTCCGTCGATTTCGCCAAGATTCCATCATCAGATCCCGACTTGTTGAATATGGGGCCATTTGGAAATATACCCTTTCCAACAAAAAAATATTTTATCAAATCGGTTGGAAAGTGACGAAGTTATGCGCGAACATACATTAAAAAAATACAAACATCCGAATTTAGAACCTCCTCCTTTTTTAGAAGTCGGTTAAAAACTTGATACTTATTGACTATTTTATAATTGCAATATTACTCACACGGTGAATTTCACTTTTCAGGAAGTTTCGAAAATGAGCAGAGAAAACTCCTAATAAGGAAAACAGTAAAGGACATGGAAAGTTGTATATTTCGTATGCGCTCTATCCAGCAAAGTTGCAGTGGACATTTGAACGATATTATATTCCATCTAAGTTAATAAAAAAAATCGATAACACACAATTTGTTTCATTCAAATTTAAAGATTCCAGGGAAGTGCTTGTGAAGCGCCGTCAGTGCCAGATTGAACCGGCGCGCTGGTCTTAAATTCGACCAAGGGGCCCCCTACTAGGGCATGCAATTATCGAAATATTTCGATATTCGATAAAATGAAAAATATCGGTTTTTGAACCGATAAAACCGTTAATTACCGATAATTGTCTTTTTCTATATTTTTTTTCTTTACATGTAAATAATGGGATAAACGGATGCTATTACTTACCTAAAAAACTTTTCACAAAAAAAATTAAACCGATTTCTACAAAAACCATCTATTATAGAAACATCGACTTCTGAAATTAAAGTTATTTTGTACTTTCAGTGTTTTTTTTTTCATTTAAGTCAGTTTTTTTTGTAAAAAGTTTTTATTTTTCACTTTTTAGTTATGGCACCTTTCACTAAAAAGTACCCCTCAGCCAACTTAAATACGTGAGTCGTGAGTGCATTTTATAATGTTTCTAATAATCCCAAACACGGTTAGATTTCATTAATTTACCTTCCGGCTTCATTACCGTATAATTCGATATATCCTCTCACCTTTTCTATCAGTCAGTCATCGACTACACGTATGAACAAAGCAATTTTACTTGTTACGACGATTCTGCTGTGATCCTATGAGGAGTTCTGTTCCACATCTTCCAAGTTCATGATCAGGCCATAACAATATTTTTATGGGACCAACTTGGAAGTATAATAACAAAAAAGACGTGTGGCACTCGGGGACTGCCGCGGTAAAGCTATTGCATAGAATTTTTATTAACTTATGCAATTATAATTATTTATTTATTTTATTTATGTAGTAGTTTTTTCCTTTGTTTTTTTTTTCTTTGATATTAATTGAAGTTACACATTTGTTTTCTTATCGGTCACCACGCTCAAAAAACAAATGAGTGGGAGGTGTTAGGTTATTTTCGTTACGGAATTTCTGGATTTGGTCTCCATTCTCAAGGCCCGCGATAGAAGCTATGCAATAGCTTAAAAAAATTCAAAATCGGTCTACAATAATAGACCGAGACCGAGATATTGGTGAACTTACATAAGAAAAATACATTCAGTTGAACATAGAACCTCCTCCTTTTCGAAGTCGGTTAATAAAGGACAATATAATATAATGAAATATAAATAAAACAAGGTATTTTTTTAAATCAACGTTTTGATCTAAGATCCGATAGAAGGAATCTTTTCCCTCATCTGTTATTTGATTATTATAAATATTATATGCTAGATAATGCGTTCACTAAGACATTGCGAATAGGTTGCCTAGCTAAATCTGGTACCAATGATGTTCAACATCTATCCATAAATATCCCTTATTTGTTTTTGGGAAAATCGAGCATCAGCTGAAAGAATGTGCCCATAGGAACTGAAAAACTACAGGTTGCTTTCTTTTTTTGGTCCAAATAGGAGGGTTGCCTCGCATAAAGATGTCGGTAAATGGCCAAATTTTACCCTCGTCTGTTAATAATAATAATAATAATGTCTTTGCAATTATGGATGAAGTTATGATGACGAACAACTACCGGAAATATATTGTGAAGGACGGCACGGTTGACATCTGTTGGGCATGCCACCGGCCCGGAGAATCAATCCGACACATTATTTCTGGGTGTTCTCATTTGGCTAACGGAGATTATTTGCACAGACACAACCTTGTAGCCAGAATTATCCATCAGCAATTTGCTCTTAAATACAATCTTGTTGAATCAGAAGTACTGTACTATAGGTATGTGCCCGGCCCAGTTCTCGAGAATGGCAGCGTCACATTGTATTGGGATCGATCTATCATCACTGACAGGACTATTGTTGCCACGGATATCGAGGGATATGCCATGAGGGTGTGGCACGTAAGCGCACATTATGGGCTAAAGCCCAGTTTATTTGAACGGTGGCTGTACGATTCATTCAGTCACTTTGCAATTACGTACGGTGTGCTATTGATGCGTAAAAAAACAAAATGCCGAATTGTACAGTGATTAAATGCAAAAATAGTCGACCTATTTTAAAAGGTGGAAAGTGAAAGGTACCATAACTAACTTTGCGATTGCGTACGGTGAAAGGTGAAAGGTGCCATAACTAACTTTGCAATTGCGTACGGTGTGCTATTGACGCGTAAAAAAACAAAATGCCGAATTGTACAGTGATTAAATGCAAAAATAGGTTGAGTATCGTCAACCTAAAGACAAATGGCGTGTCCTACCACCGGTAAGTAAACAATTAAGTCACTGTTTTATATTTTAAATCATTTTTTAAATATTTTTCTAACCTACGTCCAGAGCGACACGAACTAGCCCGAATTATCCCGAATGTTTCCGAGCGCTACGATCGTTTAAGATTTAGAGAGGGGTAATCGAGTGCGTGTGACTGATTTTATCGATATGCGTATTATTTAAGTTCAATATTTTTTTTTTTATATTTCAATGGATATTGTAGTATTGCATGTTAAATTAATTATTAATTTAATGTTTTGTGAACCAAATTAAAACATTGATATTTCAAAACTCGTAAGTGTAAAAACTTAAATTATACTAAAAAGATAGAGATGATCAAAGTTTTTTTTTTTGTTATAGTACAATTAGCATGAAAAACAAATATAACTTAATTTTTTTTTTGGCTATAATAGTTTGTGTTTGCTATGCAAAAATATTCAATTATTATTATAAAAAATCTGGCTATTAGGCGATTTCGTAAGATGGGTCCTAAAAGAT
Organism: Mythimna albipuncta; assembly: GCA_929112965.1. NCBI lineage: Eukaryota > Metazoa > Arthropoda > Insecta > Lepidoptera > Noctuidae > Mythimna > Mythimna albipuncta. Next base: position 19,681,817 of record OV815959.1, on the reverse strand, counting down.
ATTGCTCAATATTATTGACCGAGTAGGCCACCTTAGTCAATCATAAGGCAAAGCAGCGGTCAATGTTTAAAGTTTGAATTAAAAAATTCGCGATTTATCGCTATTTTATCAAATCTTTGTCTATAATACCGAAAGTTTCACATTTTATTTCTTACAAATTTAGTAAAAATGTCATAAAACTGACGTGAGCATTGCATTATGTATTAGACTTTCGGCTCTAATTCGGCCTCAGACATAGAATCAAACTTAGGTCACTTATAACATAACGTATTATACGAATACGGATAAATGCGAAATACACAAGTGTGAACTATTCCAACAGAAGTGACAAAACATATTTAACCAAGATTTTTGTAACTCATGACATGATTTAAAAGTGCCCATGGAGTTTCTTACACGTCCTTCTCCATTGAGATCTACGATTTGGAATGTGCTATTCAGCTTCACTTTTTTTTGACTGACCGACATTTGACAATTTAAAACTACTTGTTATTATTGAACTATTTGAAATAAAGTTTCTAATTTCCAATTTTATTTGATTTTTATTTTGCATTCCCATATTTTTATTATCGCAGTACGTTTTATTGACGCTATGAGTTTAAATGCGAGTATAAAATTTACCTTAGTGTTTAAACCAACCCTGAACGTAGGTAGACATTTATGATCAATTTTTTTTTTAATATTAAGTATCATAATTATTATATAATAATACAGCACGATATTTAACAGAGAACAGCCTTTTTAACCGGTAATACGATACTAAAAAATATATTCCTATTTTATTTTATTAAAAGTAAACTCTATTTTCGGATAGATGGTTAAAAAAGAAATCATTTAAACAAAATAAAACGACGAAAGTACTTAATTATATAACTAAAATATGCTAAAATTTAATATCGATAAAATTATTGACCTTCTTTTTCGCCTCCCTATTTGCATGCGTGAGCATTGAATGACTTGTGTTTACAAGTGCATGCTCCACCCATTCTGTTTATGTGTGCTATTAGAAATTGATTTAGTGTAGGTGCTTTCTTCTTAGTGTGCAAAAGCAAATTTTAAATGTGTGTCGTAAATACACTATTTGTGAATGTTGTAATTATTTGGGTGGGAGATAAGCGGCCTCACTAGGACTCCTTACTATTCCGCAATGAACTATATCTCTGGATATCTATGATTGTTGCTTATAAACCTGACATAGTGGTGATAGATCGGCTAGAGCGTCGCACAATGATCGTTGATATAGCGGTCCCTCATGACGAGAACCTCGTGAAAGCTGAGAAGGATAAACAAACTAAATATCTTGACTTGGCTCGCGAGGTTGTCGACATGTGGGAAGTGGATAGAGCAATCATTGTGCCGATAGTCGTGACGGCCAATGGCTTAATAGCCAAGAGCCTCGATCAACATCTGTGGAGGCTCTCGTTAGGCAGTTGGATCAAGGGCTTGATCCAGAAGGCAGTACTCCTTGACACGGCGCGTACCGTCTGGAGGTTCCTCTCTCAGGAGCCCTGACCACCGGTAGCTTGGACCCTGTTCCCTATGCCGGTGAGCTACTATTTTTTTGTATTTTTAAATATATTTTTTTTCAATATCCGATTTATAAGAAATATTTAAAAATATAATTAATATGTATAAATATAAATATATGAAATAATAATAATATTTATTTGAACCAATAAAATTACAATATAAACATAAGTACTTAAATAAATCATTTATTTGTTGGTTACACTTACATAAAAGCAGGTAGGTGATGCAACCAGCACCCTTACTAAGTTATATAATAACTTGTATTAAGGGTGACAATACAAGCCCATACATAATTGGTTAAACATTTAATACACTGAGGCATAACTAGTTTTCGGTGAAGTAAGTACCTAACATTAATATATTGGTACGTACGTGGGTAATCAAATGCCGATTTACTGACGAGAGAACTTTATTTACCACAAAAAATAACAAATTAGTCCAGTCAACAATAATCCGAATCGCAATTAACACTAGAGTACCGTTACACTATCGCTTAGGTCGTTAAGTAAAATCACTTCCAGTACTAGGGTAGTTCGCTCTTGATCGCAGTCGAAATCACAACTGACTCGCTTCTATCGTGGCCTTCGCTGCGTCCCCGGCTGGGGGCGCGGCAAGCGGTGTCAGGGCTTCGCCCTCTGAGCGCGGAGTCCATCCGAAGCCTGCCACAACAGGCTTGTTGCTAGGGTGCCTAGTGTTGGCATGAAAGTGTAGAGCGAGGCTCTATGTGTGTTTTGCTTGTATGTGTGTACTGTAGGCGCGTCGTGACGCTGTTGCTCGCAGCGTCGCTTCTTCACGACATACTGGCGGTCAGTCACCGCCGGGTGAGACCCCTACGGGAAGCCCGGCGGGGGACGACCAGCGACAGTATTGCTATAGTCATAGCCGCGTACATCACCACCTCTATGAACGCCAGGTACGCGGCGACGAAGATGCAGCGCGCGCTGAACCTAATCCCCGAGTGGTTCGCCAAATGGCGACTGTCGGTGAACGTGGGTAAGACGCAGGCGCTGGTCACAGGATCAGTTCGCCTCCCACCACGTCTGAAACTCAGCGGAACCGAGGTAGAGTGGACGCCCCGGGCGAAGTACCTGGGCGTGACCATAGACCGACGGCTTACTATGGGGCCGCATGTCCGCAATGTCGTCACGCAGGGGAGAGTCGTTCGTAACTTACTCAAGCCAGCGCTCTCGTCCCGCCTACCGGCGCGCGTCAAGCTGGGCATATACAACGCGTATATTCGCCCGGTACTGACGTACGCCGCCCCAGCCTAGTTCGTCCTCACTAGCGAGACGAGCCGCGACAGACTCAGCGCGCAGCAACACCTTGCGTTGCGAAGAGTCATCGACGCTCCTCGCAATGTAAGGAACGATATCATCGAACGCGACCTCGGGATTGAGAGCCTGGATGAGTTCGTGCGACGCCTCGCGAAGGGAGTGTTCGCGCGTGCCGACGCCTCAGCTTGGCCACACGTCAAGCACTTGGCGCCCGGGCACGCGCGCCCCCCCGACGCGAGAAGACTTCCCCGCGATCTGATTGCGGGCAGCGAGTACCCACCTTCACCCCTCCCGGACTGACGCCTGGGTAGGCCGTACCAGTCTACACGTGGCCTACTCAAACAATAAGACTCTACATTCGTACTCGCACCCGATAAACGCCGTGTGCTAAGTTAATATAGGCACGGCGCGAATCGACCATTCACTCGCCACTAAACACACACCGAACACACGCACCGAATGGGTAGCGCAAGCTAACTATTCGGTGCACGTGCACTGAGTAGTGTTACACAATACAATGCCGCTCACATACACACATAAGTCGTCCCTGCGGTCTGAACCGTAACTGGCAGTACAACACGAACCCACAATAGGAAGTGTGACCCCCGTCTAACCCGCTTCCAGAGCTAGCCGGTTACGGTTCAGACCGCAGGGACGACTTATGTGTGTATGTGAGCGGCATTGTATTGTGTAACACTACTCAGTGCACGTGCACCGAATAGTTAGCTTGCGCTACCCATTCGGTGCGTGTGTTCGGTGTGTGTTTAGTGGCGAGTGAATGGTCGATTCGCGCCGTGCCTATATTAACTTAGCACACGGCGTTTATCGGGTGCGAGTACGAATGTAGAGTCTTATTGTTTGAGTAGGCCACGTGTAGACTGGTACGGCCTACCCAGGCGTCAGTCCGGGAGGGGTGAAGGTGGGTACTCGCTGCCCGCAATCAGATCGCGGGGAAGTCTTCTCGCGTCGGGGGGGCGCGCGTGCCCGGGCGCCAAGTGCTTGACGTGTGGCCAAGCTGAGGCGTCGGCACGCGCGAACACTCCCTTCGCGAGGCGTCGCACGAACTCATCCAGGCTCTCAATCCCGAGGTCGCGTTCGATGATATCGTTCCTTACATTGCGAGGAGCGTCGATGACTCTTCGCAACGCAAGGTGTTGCTGCGCGCTGAGTCTGTCGCGGCTCGTCTCGCTAGTGAGGACGAACTAGGCTGGGGCGGCGTACGTCAGTACCGGGCGAATATACGCGTTGTATATGCCCAGCTTGACGCGCGCCGGTAGGCGGGACGAGAGCGCTGGCTTGAGTAAGTTACGAACGACTCTCCCCTGCGTGACGACATTGCGGACATGCGGCCCCATAGTAAGCCGTCGGTCTATGGTCACGCCCAGGTACTTCGCCCGGGGCGTCCACTCTACCTCGGTTCCGCTGAGTTTCAGACGTGGTGGGAGGCGAACTGATCCTGTGACCAGCGCCTGCGTCTTACCCACGTTCACCGACAGTCGCCATTTGGCGAACCACTCGGGGATTAGGTTCAGCGCGCGCTGCATCTTCATCGCCGCGTACCTGGCGTTCATAGAGGTGGTGATGTACGCGGCGTCGTCGGCGTACAGCGCGAGCGTGGCGTCTTCTGTCGTCGGTATGTCGTCGGAGTAACATGAGTAACACGCTGGCGAGACGCAGCTCCCCTGAGGCACGCCCGCTCGGATAGGTCGAGGGGCGGAGAGCGCGCCGTCGACCACCACTCTGAAACACCTGTTAGACAGGAAAGCTTGGACCACTTTCACGACTCTACGGGGCGTGGTAGAGGTGGTTAATTTATAAATTAACCCCTCATGCCACACGCGATCGAAGGCTTTTTCCGTGTCGAGGAATACTGCCACCCCGTACTCCTTGTTCATCGCTAATGACAGGAGGTGCAGTACCCTCGACAACTGGAGCGTCGTACTGTGCTCCGCCCGAAACCCGAATTGTTCCGGCCGCGGAGTAATGTGCGAGGGTGAGATGTCGCAGCAGGAGACACTCGAACACCTTGACCTTGACTCGCTTCCGGCCGGGGGCTCGTATTTATATGCGGAGCCAAGAAAATTCTAGATACCGACATTCCCGGATCTATCCAGAATTCCAGAACAATTGAATCGCTTCTCGAAGTCATAAATCATTTTTCATTACTCATACTCTGAAAGTAGGTCTGAAGTTGCCTGAGGAGCGGGCTGAAAGTGATACTTTTCATCCCTAGGGAGTTTTACTTTACAACTGACAGCTGTCAAATTATAAAAAAAAAAACTAGTTCTATCTTCACATTTCTATTGAACCATGTTGCAATTTTCCATACAGCCAGTCTATCACAGCACGATATAAAATTGAAATAACTTAAAGACAAGTATTAATTAAATAATGTTATTGATTTATTTGTTCAACTATTTCTTTAAAATACTTTATTTTTAAAAGATTACAATTAATTTCAAATTTTTCATTAATGAGGCTGAATAGCTGGCCGGCCGCAGAAAAAAAAAACAAAACAAAATGGCGGGAAAATGGCAATCAGTCGTTGGTTTTTTCGAGTTTTGTTTACGTTTTCGTACAACAGAGATTTGTATTAACATGTTATGTTTATCAGATTAAAATAGTGATTTAACGCCTAATTTCATAAGAGAAGAGGCTAAAGCAGTAGTGGAATACCTTTTACCGCCTAAATCAGAAGAAATATACCTACTTAAAATCATAGGTACGACGACTCAGGTTTTACAAACTTTTTATTGTATTTTTAGTTTCCTCGTATTCGTAATGAAAAGCACGATGTTTACCTCGGGGTGAAAGTAACCCATTTAACCCCTCGAATTAGCGACCTCGCTTCGCTCGCCCGCCAACTCCTTCTCGGGAGGAAATGAGTTACTTTCACCCCTAGTGTAACAATGTACTATTTCAATACTCATACTCTGAAAGTAGGTCTGAAGTTACCTAAGGAGCGGGCTGAAAGTGATACTTTTCATCCCTAGGGAGTTTTACTTTACAACTGACAGCTGTCAAATTATTAAAAAAAAAACTAATTCTATCTTCACATTTTTATTGAACCATGTTCCAATTTTCCAAACAGCCAGTCAATCACAGCGCGATACAAAATTGAAATAACTTAAAGATAAGTATTAATTAAATAATATTATATTTAAAATAATTTATTTGTTCAACTATTTCTTTAAAATAATTTATTTATAAAAGATTACAGTTAATTTCTAATTTTTCATTAATGAGGCTGAATAGCTGGCCGGCCTCAAAAAAATAAAAACAAAATGGCGGGAAAGTGGCAGTGGTCGTTGGTTTTTTCGAGTTTTGTTTACATTTCCGTACAACAGAGATTTGTATTAACACGTTATGTTTATCAAATTAAAATAGTGATTTAACGCCTAATTTCTTAAGAGAAGAGGCTAAAGCAGCAGTGGAATACCTTTTACCGCCTAAATCAGAAGAAAAATACCTACTTAAAACCATAGGTACGAGACTTAGGTTTTACAAACTTTTATTTTGTTGTTAGTTTCCTCGTATTCGTAATGAAAAGCACAGTGTTTACCTCGGGGTGAAAGTAACCCATTTAACCCCTCGAATTAGCGACCTCGCTTCGCTCGCCCGCCAACTCTTTCTCGGGACGAAATGAGTTACTTTCACCCCTAGTGTAACAATGTACTATTTTTACACCACCTGCTCGATAATGTCGTTTTATACGTCATACAAACCTCACTTAAAGCAAGTCATTCTATCCCTAGGGAGATAATGCAGTATGGCCGATCCCTAGGGAATAATGAGATTTGGAACATTAAAAATCGTCAACATTGTGAATTAAAATGTAGGCGCATCAAACAAGTTGACTTGAAATTCAAACCAAAGAGTATGTAATCACTATGATTAAAACTGGCCACTAACAAAAAAAAAAAAGAAAATAGAATAAAACGTGCGTACTGACGGGAGCGTTATAGAGAATTGAAACTATAGAATCTTGGAGTAGTGAATCTTGTTTGTTTGATGAACTTGTAAATACTCGTATTAAGTCTGTCTAATAAGTCAACCGACTTGGGAATTTTGTATAACATTTAAAAAATACTTATATTCGATACTTTTCATAAGATTCTTCTGTTAGTAAACAATGATCTCTATCTCTTAATTAACCTTGATTATTGAACCCGTGTTGACTACATCAGATTTAATTAAATCCTGATAATTACCAAAGTCGTTTAACTTATTAGACAAACTCTAATACTTATATTTCTCTAGTATATAATTTGGTCGACCAAATTGTCTTTTAATTATCTCACAGATGGTGTAAAAAGTAGAGTATGCAACACGGGGATAAAGCTGTCTTTGTCTTGGGCGGCTTGAATTCCTCACTTCACTCAGGTTTCTTTATTAACTCCCTCGCGATGCTCGGGAGTTAATTTTATAAATCCCTCACTGTCGTTCGGGATTAATATCAGCAACCTTCGTTTCGTTCGGAATTCAACATGTCGCCTGCGACTTAAAGACACTGCTTTATCCCCTAGTCACATAAACTACTATTATTGCTCGTGGTACTAAGAGTCACTTTCATGCGAATTTCGACTCTATTGTTAAAGACGGAAAATACCATTTCCCTTATCTGTAGATTCATGTCTAACTACTAGTGGTACTTGCTTTGTGGATGTTTCGAGATTTTTCTAAGCCTGGCTACGTCCAACCATTTTGGACCTTTCGAACAGCAATGCGTTTTAATTATTATGTGCTATTTGTTATTTTCTCGGAGATATGGCGTGTTTACATTTAATGGAGTAACAATATGGCTTAATCTAAAATTTCCCAGATTAGAAATTACAATTTATTCATAATTCATTAATTAATCAATATACAATACATTCATTAGTTCATTACTATATTACAAATTATTATTATTCATTTATAATAAAATATTTGTGTGTGTACCTATTGATGAACCCATGGACTATGTTAAGTGTGTGGACAACTGGATAAATGGTGTGTTTCGGTGAAGAGAAAAAGAAAAAAATATATATTAGCGGGGATTGTATTCGGAAAAAAGAAGACTTTCGGTGTCGGAATAGTTAGCGGCCAACAGAAAGTTTGTCAAAGACCTTTTAAGAGACGCGGTGGAGTAAGAGTAAAAATTCAATTTCCTATTTAGCTTGTTGGATTATTGAGGCCCTTGGAAGCAAAAGAATCGTTTCGTAAAAGAGTAGTTGCATTTGTGGTTATGACAAACCATATCCTTACGTCTTTTGCTGATTATAACAAAGGGGGTGTTTTTGTGTTGTAATAAGACTGTACTGAGAATATAGATCTGCCTGACAGAGAGCATTTTGCAACATTTAAACAATTCGTCTGTTGGGAAAAGTATTGGGCGAAATGTACACACCTTTAACACAGCTCTTTGAGCTCTTCCCAATTTTAACATTAAAGTCTTGGACGCACCACCCCATACCGAAACACAATATGACAGGAGTGATTGGCAAAGAGCGAGGTAGACTCTGTTGACAATCTTTGCTGCAGCTACATGACGAAGAGTTGTAAACACGAAAATTAATTTCATAGTCCTTGCTGTCAGTAGATGTATATGGGCTGAGAAGCTCAGATTATCATCAAGAGTTACTCCGAGGTATTTTATGGTGGAGGTATGTACGTGTGAGTTTAGGGCAAGCACAAGTGCCATTCTTTAGACAGTCGATTGAGTGGGTGGATTAGGTTAGATTAGTAGGTACACGAAATCGGTGGCTGAGTAGATTTTCGTAGAGTAAAATTATGTTCGTTTTATCCGCGTTAAGGGTAAGATGATTATTTAATCGATTTTTTGTCATGTTAATTAGTGTTTTTTAATCTAATAGAAGCTATTAGTAGCAGTAGAGCTAAATTTGGATAATTTTTAAATTTATAAAATGTTCGTAATCTCATTCAAATTTTATTGTTTAACATCGTTGGCACCAGATTTAACTAGGCAAAGGCAAACGCATTATTTAGCGCATAATATTTATCATAATCTAATAACAGATGAGGAAAGAGATTTCATCCACGGATCTCGTACTATTTGTATTTCATAATAATTATATTATGTTACACATAACATTTTGGATTTGGTCACTAAACTCTTCTTGAAGAGATCTTTTAAATAAAATCTTAGAAAACTCTTGCTTAATTATCAAAAAAGTTAGTCTCTTCAATAATATTGATAATAATTATGAGTCAAATATTGAAACTTTTGAACGTTTACTACAATTAATACAATAGTGAAATGAAAGAATAATAGTTAAAGAAAACGCGCGCTACGAGGAACAGGGCACATCGAACGTTCGTTCAGAAATGAGTCCGAATTCGTTATATAAAATTATCGGTTACCGGTATTTATCGTTTTTGTTTTCGATATTTATCGATAACTTATCGATTATATTTTTTTTTGCATGCCCTACCCCCTACTACTAATGAATTAATTTAGTACTTTTGGAAAATCTAGATGATGATCGTTTTTTACATACCCCGAATGATTAGAATTTTGTTTAGGATATTTCAGGATTTCTTCTGACAAGTTATATAAAAAAGGGAGCCTTTTTGATGATGATGGCGAAGCCTTTGTGAATTTATACACCCCTACTTTTAATCAGTACACAAATAAAATGGGGCTCTATTTGTACCTGTTACTGATCATATTTTTGTAGTCAAAAGTAGAAAAAACCGAAATCCTAAAATTGACGATGAAAAGGTAAATTCATCATAGAATCAATCATACATAACAATTGCTCGTAGAAAATACTGCGGGCAGTGTTTTTCCTTAATAATTGTTACTTATTCATTCATTAATCAATAGCCTGCACAATATTTCCATAAACTGGGTGAAATTTTGGGACATAAACCAACGCTAATAACTTTGCTGTTTATGAATATTATTTATTGAGATTTTACTTATAAAATAACAAGGGCTTTTCTAATAAGCCCTTTAAGTATGTGTACTAATTAAGAATTTGTGGTGTATAGAAAAGCTATAGAGTTAAGATTTACTACATTTCTTTTTCTTTGGAGAGGTCAGAATAAGCCAATCTTTAATTGGAATAATCTTTCTGAGAGATTGATCTCATTAACATGCCAACATCGATCGACATCATCATTTCAGCTGAAAGGCGTCCCATTGCTAGACAAAGGATTCTCCCAAGTATCACCACAACGGCCGGTCCAGTTTATCACGCCTCCATCGAATTCACGTGAGCCTTACTAAAAAAAGGTTATTTGTGGCTTGTTGCGAGGCCTTTTCAACGCTGCGTCTTCAGGTATCCGATCGCCATAACAGAACCTTTGGAGCTAAGTCCCTAGCTTACTGCCACTTAAGCTTATCTTCCTCTCCATTGCTCTTTGTGTAACTTAAAACTATCTGATGAGACGCATTGTGAACGACCACGATTCAGAGCCTTTCACTACGCACAGGCAATGTAATATTCACATAGACACACAAAACATTTACCTAATTTCCTACAAACCTTGTTTATGTTTATTCTTGGTAGGGTTATTAAGATTAAACTTGACCGAGGCACACATATTAAAATTAAGCAATTTTAGCTAGCGGCTTCACGCGCGGGAAGCTTCTGGCTAAAGCTACCCTTTCTAAAAATAAGCTTGAACAAGGCTTTTATACACCAATAACTCCATGGATTTTAAGATCAGTTGCGTAAAAAGTACGATGATGGGGCAAATTCTAAGAGATTTTCTATTCTGTAGTTTGCTTGCAGGAAAGTTTGAAGTAAAGTTACTATCTCATCACATCCAAAGAAATCAGGTGTATTTAGGTTTCATACAGTACAAATATTTGGACTAGTTTTTTTTTTTAAGTTCTACAATACGGTATCCCTGAACACGCAGGGCCCCCAAATGGAGAGGTCTGTAGCATTTGCTACTCTTGCTACATGACTAATCCGCCACTGAGTGCCATCTAACCTTTGCACGAATGTCAAGTTTCCTAGCAGCTACCGTAGCTTTGTACTCAATGAACTGGCCAAAATTTAAGGAAATTTCAACTCCCAAGAGCTGAAGGCGGTCGATGCACTCTAAGGATACATTCTAAAATGTAAGAGCCAAGGTGATCAGGCAGATTTGGCAGTGAACGGACATGCTTAATTTTTAAATAAACATGCATCATATATATATCGCATTCTTATTATTTTCATGAATAATAATCAGACTTAACAACTCCGTGTAAGTGGCGTACAGTTAGCGTAACTATGGCTTCAATTTTTTTTTTAATATGGCCTCCTTTTTTGTTTTGCCATCTTTCATTGGTCAGAGTCTACGTACGCGACGTTTCTGTTTTAAAAGTTTCTAACTGGTACAAATACTAATTATATCCCCTCGAGCGCCAGGGGTTCATTGGCCCGGAAAATTGCACTGTTTACGTAAATCACTAAAATAATAAACAAAAAATAAAAAAAAAATCTTTTTCGTATTTTTCTTGGAAAAACAAATAATATAATATATATATAGAAGAATATGTAAAGAAACCAAAATTTTCGACCAAATAACTTTCGCACAAACTTGGGGAAAATACAAAAATTAAGCATTTTTCAGGGACATCCAAGTTATACAGACGCATGTACAATCGGCGCTCGAGGGGATATTTAAAAACAAATAAGTATTTATCTTAAATATTAACATGTCTTTTTTATTATTAAAATCCCAATTACTATTAAAATGAATCTAAAATTCTGGGGATAAATTCATTTTTTATGTGAGGTACCTCAGGACCCCAAGCGTGACGGAACGTTACCAAAAAGTGCGCGTGTACTTAAAGGTTAGGATAATACTGATTCGTAACTTAACCTAGCCTCATATAAATTATAGTTATATAATTAGCCACTGACATGCACAAGAAACAAGGTATGCAATACTTCTACTGTCTACAATTTATTAAAAAATTGGTGCATTATAATTACGTAGTTTAGATAAGGGTAGATATTAATGGCGGTAGTTTGTGGTATATGTTGCACAAATTTACATAGATGGGTAATTCTTTGAAACCGAGAGAATGTTTCATTCATCTGGCCTAATTTTCGTACCTATCTATTTTGTATCGTTAGCTATTGGGCGCAAATGCGTGCCTTTGATACATTTAATGATCAGGAAAACCTAATATGTTTTAAATATCTAATTGTAAAAAAGAAACTAGGTCAGATCAATGAGACAGTCTCTCGGTTTCAACGATTTGGAATCGTTAAACAATTGCACTCACGTAAGTGCACTCACGATACCCGTAATTAGATTTTGTGCCTTCGCACTTTGAAATTTAAGACGCAAAGCTGCAATTGATGACCACATTGTAGCAATCTTTTCTTTCACAAAGGTGAACCTATTCTCGATCTCTCCTATATCAGTAGGGTTATCTATTATAGTAACCAATGTCTTTAAATACAAAATAATATACCAAAATTGGTTTTCTTTACGTTCCTGTAGATGTTTTTGATATAGAACGTAGTCAAATACGTACATAAAATGCCCATTAATATGAGCCCAAAAATTATTGTGTTGTGGGTTTATATAAACCATACTTTTTCCATAACAGTTTCCTGGGTACGGTCTCATAGTTTTTCTTTGGTTAAATAAACAATCGCTTTCCCTGTCATCATTTACGGTACTTAAACGTTCTTCTAAAGTTTCAAACACTGGACTATCATGTACGTTACCTCTTCTTGCCTTTGAGAAATTAGCAGAATCAAATCTTATTCCTGGTATCTCATTATACCATCTATATTTATTAATACATAAGTAATTCAACAGCATTGTATTCAGTGTTTCCTTCGAAATTTGTATTTGACATTGTGGGTACTTCTCACTAGTCATTGAGTTTATGCTTTGTGGGTTGATCCAAAAGTTTTCTTCTCCAACTTCGTTTACTGCTTTTACGGGTAGCCAAATTAGTAAAGCCATAAGAATATTTGAAAGAGTCATAATTAAAATATTAATAAAGTTTACCTTGTGATAGTAGGACCTAATAAATAAGTATGCAGTTTCTCTAGCCTCAACCGATGCAGAATCAGCAAATAGATGTCAAACCTTTGAGGTTGTAGATGGAATTATCCATATTGATCGCCTTTTATATCTATGAATGGCAGTCCTTGAGTGATTATTATAAAAACAGGTCATTGTTAAACGATTCAAAGAGTAAATGTTGCATGACACATCATGTCACCATCACTCAAGCATTGTATGCTTGAGTGATGGTAACAAACTAACAAACTATAACAAACTATTGGACTATATTACAGTTATAAGCTCAAATAATAAAAAAAAAATTGCGCTTTCGTTTTTTTAGGGTTCCGTAGTCAACTAGGAACCCTTATAGTTTCGCCATGTCTGTCTGTCTGTCTGTCCGTCCTCGCTTAATCTCTGTGACCGTTAGCACTAGAAAGCTGAAATTTGGTACCAATATGTATATCAACACCGCCGACAAAGTGGTAAAATAAAAATTGTAAAAAAACGTTTTATTAGGGTAGCCCTCTATATGTAAAGTGAAAAGTGTTTTTTTTTTAATTTCAACTCTAACGTGTGATATATCGTTGTATAGGTATTTAAAAATGAATAGGGGTTTACTAAAATCATTTTTAGATTATGTCAATAATTTCGGAAATAATCGCTCCAAAAGTAAAAAACAATGTTTCCCCCCCCCCTCTAACTTTTGAACCATAAGTTTAGAAAATATGAAAAAAATTTGAAAAGTAGAACTTTATAAGAACTTTCTAGGAAAATTATTTTGAACTTGATGGAAAGAACAGTTTTTGTACAAAAAAGACAAAAGTGTTCTACAAAATAATTTCTGGACTAAGTTTGTAGTATAATCGATATATGATTATTTATAAGCATTTTTTAAACTCATAAGTGGGTACACTTATTGTGACGGATGGGAAACTACGGAACCCTACACTGAGCGTAAAAAAAATAAATTCAAAGAAATCGATATACTTACTCTGCCTTCTCTTTACATCTTGGAAAGCATTTTGTATGTACGTAAAAACTTAGGACTCTTTAAAATCAGAAGCGATTTTCACAACAAAAATACACGTAGTAAACACGAAATTGTCTCACGAATGTAGACTAGCTAAGACTAGCAAGTCATTCTTAGTTAAAAGCATTCGCTTTTATAATAAGCTGCCAAAGGCGGTAACAGAACTTAGTGAGGGAAAATTCAAAAGTCATATCAAGCGTGTCCTAACCGAAAAAGCATATTATAAGGTTAAAGACTATGTCGAGGACACGCTTGTTTGGCAGTGACTACCTCTGCACATGTGGCCCCCTGGTAAATCATAAATATTTTGTCTATTAACAGCTCCACCTTTGTTTTAATAATTATATATACATTTTTTTTTCTCTGACACATTGCTTTTGCAATATTTTTATTTCAACTGTCATAAATTTGTTAGGAATTTATTTTGTTAATATTTTATTAGTTGTAATTATTATATTATTCCTTTTTTTTTTTTTATATAGCTTCTTTTTGTATTGTAAATGTGAGAACACTGTATACTCCACGAACTCTTAGACTACTTCCTATTACGACTTACTTTTTTTTTACTGAGAAAATTTTGATTGTGCTTTTGTGTACAATATTTGACTGGTCTACACTGTTCTTACATAACATCTATCAATATTGTAAAACAAACACTTTTTTAAAAGAGTAACCATGGAGTTTCTTGCCGGTTCTTCTCCATAGGAAACGACCAATTTGGAACCGTGCACTAACTTCTGACGTTTTATAAGTGCCCATGTAGGCCTATGTGAAATAAAAATATTTTTGACTTTTGACTTTGACTTGAGCGTGGCCCGACACGCTCTTGGCCGGTTTTTTTACCTGATATAAACTACCTAGTGCTTTACTGCGATCCCAACAATTGATATCGACGATTTAATGAAAAATAAGACAAAAGAAAAAAAAAGGTTTAACACCTAAGTTTGCAACTTTAACCAGGCCGTGCTACCTCCATGGTGCTCGAAAGACTGAAATTTTGGCACTTTTTTTGGATTTTTCTAAAACACTACCCAAAGAAAGCGATTTTTGAGCATATTTGCTCATAATATAATAAAGTTAATATAGGTATTACAATTTGAGCTTAGCCTCAGTACTCAAGGTTCATGATTTGCAGAGATACAGTTTATCAAAGTACCTAGGCATTTTTTTTAATGGAGTTTCTTTCACATTCTTTTCCATGAGACCTACACCTTGGAATGTGCAACTAGCATTATTTTTCTGACTGACTGACTTCTAGACAATCGAAATAAGTGAGTAATGAATATTTTTGGATGTCAGAAAGGAAAATACTTAAAAAAAAAAAACAATTACAGGACAACCTAAAACTTATTTAACCTTTTGTATGCCGTAATTAGAGACACAATCAAAAAGTTACTGTGTCCCGCGTGGATCCGCGTTCCGGCCATACAACTGGTTAATACAAAATGAATTTATTTTCAACGATAATTCGCAATTTAATAAATAATTACTTAAACACAAACAACCGTTAATGTCAAAACGACAATACATAAACCACTGCATAAAATAACGGAACGAACTTACTGCGAATAGTTAGGTACACCTTTACCGTCTGACGACTCAGCGACAAAAAAGGGCGCCTCTTTTTTTTTTGTTTGTGGCCTCTCGCAGGTCAACCTAGGAGGTTGACGGCTGCTTAACCGGACTTGCCTGTGGCGGCCTTGATATCTAATCAAAGCCTCCAGCCAGGGCTTACTTAAATAACTTATAAACTAAGGGACTACGCTAAGGGCACCCCCTGTGGGGTACGAGCCTCGGCTTAGGGCGTCGATGGGGGAGGGCAGCAAAGAAACGGCCTGGATCGAGCAAAATTTATTATTATTATTAGGGGAATTTTAGACTACTGGCTCAGCGGCGCGGGCTGGCTCGAGCAAGGGTCGGGGAGGACATTGACGGGGTTGTCTCGGCGGCGAGGACGGAAGGAGCGCGGTATATATTGTCTGCGAACTGTACTGGTTTCCCTACGGCTCTCTTGGAGCAGGGTAGTGGGGTCATCGGGGGCGATTAGGGTATGCCTAGGGCGGCGAATCTAGGAGATGCGGGAGGGTTCGTATCGGGCTGCCGATGCGATAAGGGGGTTGCGGTGCTACACAGCAGTATCAAAGAAACGCTTGCACAGGCGTTTCATGAACTACTGGATGGTGGGGACTCTGAGATCTAGATGTAGACTCTCATCTTGGATGTAATAGGTGGCTCCGAGGATTTTTCGGAGGGTACGGTTCTAGAGGGTCTGCATCCGGTGGAGGTGAGGGGCGAAGATTGCGCAGGCATACGTCATGATCGGGCAGATGACTGCCGTGAAAAGGCGCAACTTGCACTTGCGTGACAATTTGCTGCGGGCAGTCAGTAGGTAATGAAGCCTACCCTGAGCGAAAGCAGCTTGCTAGCGAGCCTGCTTTATGTGCTCAGCGATGGACAGGCGTTCATCGAGGATTACTCCGAGGTACTTGGCGTGCTTCTCCCAGGGGATCGGTTTACCGTATATGGTGATCGGAGGGGGAGGGGGGACAGATCTCCGCCGTCTCGCATAGACAACAACTTGACTCTTATCAGAGTTAACCTCGACTCTCCATTTCCAGAACAATTTGCCCAAAATGTTTGCGGAGGTTTGGAGGTTGCGAGCGATAACTCTGGGGTCATGACCTGTGTAGCAAATAACCGTATCGTCAGCGAATAGAGCCAACTGGGACTTTTTACTTTTGGGAATATCGCTGGTGAACAGCGTGAAGGCTAGAGGGGAAACAACGTAGCCTTGAGGGACTCCTGCTCTAATGTGGTGAGGGGAGGACAGAGCTCCGTCGATTCTATAGCGGAAGGTGCGATTCGACAGAAAGTCTTGCATGATGAGCACGAGACAATCTGGCACAGCGAGTTGGTATAGCTTATATAATAAGCCATTGTGCCAGACTTTGTCGAATGCTTTCGCTATGTCAAAGTACAAGACGCTCGTCATCGTGTTACGTCGGAAGCCAACGCTTATGTGCTCCACGATGCGGTGGACTTGATAGATACACGAGTGTTCGGTTTGGAACCCGAATTGCTCATTGGGGATGAGACCCTTAGTTTCGGCAAAATCTTTGAGTCGCTTATAAATAAGCCTCTCGTAGATCTTACCGAGAACATTGAGGAGACTGATGGGACGGTAACTGGAAGGGTCAGAATGGGGCTTGCCTGGTTTGGGGATGCCGATAACGGTGGCCTGTTTCCACGCTTGTGGGAATATATTATTGAGGGCGTCTCGTGATTGAGAGCTCGCTTAAATAGGCATCGGTAGGTTACCACCACTACCCACAATAGGTTCTGCTAATAATATTATTTTCTACTAAAGTGAGCTGTTTTATTACATATCAGAAGTGGCATGTACATGCCTATTGATACATTTCTAGTGTTTGAAAATGACTGGATTAGATCTAAATTAGATTTTTTTTTTTTAAATGAGGCTAGATCAATTTTTTTTTTTATAGTTGATTTTAGTTTCTTGTTATTTTTGACTTTGAGGGGGTTCACCCCCTCAAAGTCAAAAGAACAAAAATAACATTTTGTTCTTTTTGAGCTCAGACGCACCGTTTCTTATTTATCCAGGAAATCTTATACAGGAGTTAGGTATTCCTATACCTAACTCCTGTATAAGATTTACTTAAGGCATAAATATTCTCCTATGCTATCCAACTCGTCGTCACAGGGGAGAGAGGAAGGTGACAGCCAGAAATCTGGACCACAAGAATCCTCATCTCAATCCATAGGGCAAAATGTAACCCTTTCCGGTAGAAAATTGACGTTTAACAATTTGAAAATTAGTCAAGTCAGTACATATTCTTAATTATGTTGTTTATTAAGGGTTAATTTGAACTTAACAGGGGGGATGTTGTAACATCACTAATTAGTAATTACTAATATTCACACTCAACCCTAGTTATAATATGCATGTCATTATTGACTTATCGGTATTAGCGTGAACATCCTAATCAATGTAATAGTCTAGATGTTTAATAAACGACTGATGAATTCCTGCATGAAGACTTTCATTCAATAACCACAATTCACTACAGATAGTAACAGTTTAATGAAGTGGGAAGAATTATAAAATACATTTAATTCAGTAGATGATTTGCCAACCTTAACTCAGTTTCATAGATTCTTAACTGTCAGCGCTGGTGTCTTGGAATCAATTAATCGTAATAAATCCGACAATACTAATAAAATGTCGAGGAACATATTCCGTCCTAGAGTCCGTCTAACGAAAGCGTGACCTGAGAAAAGGAGGTTAAAACCAAAAATTTTGAATGTGGTATTATTGAAATAGTAGGAGAAAAAAGTTTTGATACTTGAGTATTTTTTGTATTTATTGCAATTATATAATAGTTGTTTATGAACTTAAATTTTAGTCAAAAAGGTGTGTGTAGACTTAAGCTAGAACTACACTACACCGACGCACACGTGTGAGACGTCTCAGATGTGTGCGGCAGGTGTGCACACTACACCGACGCAATGCGTAACACGTGTGATGCGCATTACAACTTTTGATTTCATAGGAGGGTTAAAAGCAGATCAAGCTCGCTTTTTCATTTACCATCGAAGACACTTCCGCCTGAACACCGCGATCAGACGCGTGGATAGCCCCGCCCACCTTCCTCTAAAATTTCTGGGACCAACGTGTCGGCGTCGCGGACGTAGCGTCGCATGGCGTGGCGTGGATCAAGTGTAGCTCTAACAGTCTATTTTCTATATGGAATATATGGAGACCAACACTTTCAGATCGGCGTGTGTAGCACACGTGTGAGCCGTGTAGTTTTACCTTTAATTATTGGTTAGTAAAGGTCAATAACACACAAAATGTCAGTTATTATTTTATTTCATCTGTTCTCTCAAATGTCGCTACATAATATTCAAATAATGCTCTTTATTTAAGTACCATTTCATTCGACTCGTGAGACACAAACAGTTCAGCAGCTATCTCTTTCAAACTTGAACTAGGATTTCAGTCACTATTTCCTTCACTTTCGCGATTTTATGATGCACTAACAGACAGAGTGAGGCAAATCTTTCATTACATCTCAACCGCTTTTGAACGCATTCTACCACATAGGTATTAGCATGTGTTTTTGATTAAGTCGATTCACCAAAAGCCTTCTTTGTTCGATGTTTTTGTCAATTGCGAAATTCGCAATATGTCAGATTATCTAAAAATATAAGAAAAACAAATTATCATTATCCTAAATATAACTATCTTAGTCGACAAGGATCAAGATTATAACGTCATACTACCTTAAAAATTCTGTAATCGTATGTAAACATTGTTGGTTTTCATTGAAAACACCTTCTTTCTCTTCTTGTTTTTGTTTGAACTTATTAACCATAGTGTGTAGCAGTTTTCGCACGTTACTGTTTATTGTTTTTCCCATAATTAAGCAATTATTCTTGAAAAATAAATATCTGTTTACAAAACTGACAATTGCAACCATAGACTTGGACGTGATTTTTTTCGGCAAAACAATGTTGCCAATTTAATTTAAAAAAAAAACTCCAGGTTACGCTTTCAGTAGACGCACTCTAGCCAGAGTTCTCATAATCAACAGTTACATTCCAATAATAAACAACATAACAATAGTTTCACTAACAAAAATAATAAATCACCTTCCGTCAAATCTTTTATTAGTAATCAACAAGCACAGAAAGGAATTAATTGCCTTATTTATAATGAGTCACATAGATTATACTCATGTCCTACATTTAAAAACCAAGGTGTTAGTGAAAGATTGGCTGATGTTCAGAAATATAATCTGTGTCATAATTGTTTGAGAGAGGGACATCAAGCTGCTGACTGTCCGTTGGGATCTTGTATTTTTAAGTAAAGCAATGAGCGACACAATTACCTTTATCAATTAAATACAACTAAAACAAATGAAATAAATATAAACCTATGTCACAAGGTTACGGAATCCTGCAAAATTACACTAACTTCAATGAACAATCCATATAGCGTTACCTTATCCTGTTTAGTGCTTGATGAGTTGACAGGAGAGCTACCTAAGGTTCCTCTAGACATAAAAAATATTACACTACCTAACTACATAAAGTTAGCCGACCCTAGCTTTAACGTACCAGCAAAGGCAGACATTATTCTAGGGGCAAATATATTCTGGAATGTTGTAGGCACAGAACAATACTCCCTGGGTCCCAAGAACCCAAAATTAATAAATTCAAAATTTGGCTGGCTTGTAGCTGGCCCGATGTTTTCAAGATATTCAAAATATATTCAATGCAACCATTCAAGTATTTCAAATAAATCTCATTCAGATTCAATCACAAGTCTTAGCGATTCTTATGATAATGTACGATCCAGGCAATTTCACAGCTGTCTGTACATACACTATGATTATTTTCTGTATTAGCAACATTAAATCGCTCCTCCCACCGAATAATATCGTTATCGATAAATTCAAATTTTACAGGAAAAATAAAACAGTGTTTTTTTTATGATTATTGTAAAAAATATCCAACCTAAGAGAATGATTTATACATCAAATGAAAGTTATTTTTTATAGAATCATTCTAAATAAACTATTTTTTTTTTTATTAGATCAATTTATTAAAGGAAATATGTTTTACTGAATACACTAGAAAAACATTATTTCACAAACAAATATAACGATATTATTCGCGTAAAAACAAAAGGACAGCCTGCACAATAATAGTATGTTATTCGTTAAAAAAAACCGGCCAAGTGCGAGTCGGACTCGCCCATGAAGGGTTCCGTAGCAGCAAGTAACATAATATAAAAGTTCTTGTAATGTGTTGTAAATTTGATCGATTTTTTAATAATAGTGTATTTTTTTCGATTTATGATGCATTAAAAAAAAAAACTACTTACTAGATTTCGTTCAAACCAATGTTCGTTGGTAGTTTTTATAGTAATGTACATCATATATTTTTTTTAGTTTTATCATTCTCCTAACTTAGAAGTTAGAGGGGGGGGGGGGGACACACGTTTTACCACTTTGGACGTGTCACGCAAACTATTCAGTTTAGAAAAAAATTATATTAGAAACCTCAGTATGATTTTTGAAGACCTATCCATAGATACCCCACACGCATGGGTTTGATGAAAAAAAAAATATTTGAGATTCAGTTCTATGCATGGGAACCCCTAAAATTTATTGCTTTTTTTCTATTTTTGTGTGAAAATCTTAATGCGGTTCACAGAATACATCTACTTACAAAGTTTCAGCTCTTATAGTTTCGGAAAAAATTGGCTGTGACATACGGACGGACAGACAGACAAACAGACAGACATGACGAATCTATAAGGGTTCCGTTTTTTGCCATTTGGCTACGGAACCCTAAAAAAGACATCCAAACATAAACGGTAATACAGTCTATTACCGTTTATGTTTGGATGGGTTTTTCGCCGATATAATACGTATTTTAAATAAAATTATTGTTTTAATTTATTCTTCAATTGCCTATTACGTAATATCATTATTAGAAATATAACTTTCAACTGAACTATGGGTTTATGATAAAAGAAAACTGTTTATTAATAAAATGAAAAACAACCGGCCCAGAGTGTGTTGGGCCATGCTCAGTGTAGGGTTCCGTAGTTTCCCGTCCGCCACAATGAGTGTTCCCACTTAAAAGTTAAAAAAAAAGAAGTTCATCTTACCCACAATCTAATTTAATCAAACCTAATTTATAACCCTTAAACTACGACGACTATCAACCACTTTTTTCCCCGTACAAGTTAAAAATAAAACCCTCAATATATGTTACTAAGACACAATAACAATTTCCCACTATACCAAATAGCTTTTGATAATAGTACATAGATTAGTCTGACATGTTTTCTGTTCAACGACTTAAAGCAGACTGACTCTGTCCAAAATGACAGTTACAAACTCAGTATTTCCCCTACTACAAACTTTCACAAACACTCGGTCGACTAACCGACCAATCAGAGCAAAGTAAAGAGTACGTATCATCAATTGATTAACTAATATACATTAGAGTTTATCTAATAATTAACTGCAAGTAAATATTTCATTTTAACAATTATGATGTATTTATACAGAACAAATCCATAAAGTCTAATATTATAAATTATTACTTAATATCTACAACGAATGTCTAAAGTTCATGTAACTACTAGCGCCATCTATCGCTTATCATTGGAAGTTGAACGATTTATGAATATTTTCTTTAAAAATCATTACATTCGGCCATCCGACATCGTGCGATCTCCTGACGCACGATTGCAATTAAAATGATAGGATATTTTCATTAAAATTATGAAACTTAATTCCAGTTCTACAAGGAACTGAGTCTTACATTCATAATCATTACATTCTAGTCTTGATTATTTGCTTTATCGTCACGTCATATATTTATAGCATTCATCACACGAAGAATAGAGTATTTTTTTTTTTGTCAAAGGCTTTTCTCTAGGTCGGAGGAAAGTATGCTTCTAAATGTTATTCTTCAGTTTGCCAAAATCGGTAATTCCAGTAATTTTATACTTAAAACTTTAATTCTTTAATTCTTTATTGTACACTATAAAAACACAAAATAAGTGGATAACAAAGTTCATGTACATAGGCGAGCTTAACTCAAAGTTGAGTTTTCTTCCAGCAAACCATTGAGCGATAGAGAGAGATGACAGAAAAACTTGAAAACTTTGTTTTTTTTTTTCAATGGATCTATGAATTTTAAAATGAAATATGCCAAATTCAATTTTACCCTCATAATTGCAATCAGATCTACTAATCTTTATTAAACCACTTATGCTGTAGGCTGTATCAAGGATTTTACTGATAACGAAAGAATCTTTTTGCTAGTCTAACCCAGATATTGGCGCTCACTTCATATCTTAAACTTTTTAACGTACTTTACTTCGCAATGTTTATCATAGGCACTCTGATCCTAGTAGTTTTGTGGCAGTCTGTCTAGTGGGACATTTAACAGAATTAATAACATGCCATAGGTATATGTTTCATTGGTGTTCGTCATAGGAATCATTTTATTTTGCTAGGGGATTTAAAATAATGGTTATACATTTTAGCAAAACCGCGCTCAACTTAGACAAGATACAGCTTTAAAAATAAGGTCAATACTATGACTATCGCAAAAGCTCTTGATAGTAGGGTATCTAAAAGAAATCCATGATTGCACTATTATTCAAGTTAATAAACTACTGTCAAATATGTTTTATAACCAACACTCAATTAGGTACTCAAAACCATTGGTCAATGTTAATTATGCAAAAAGTAAAATTGATCAGCTTTTTGTTCGAACGTATTCTTCATTATTTACGCGCACTGAATTCACTTCATGTCATTAGGTTTTTCATCGGGTTCAGCTATAAGCATTTGAAATCTAGATCTTATTCGTTTAATCCCAAGCAAACGCCGGCGCCCACCCCCTCGTTGTCCCTCTATTGTGTCTCTAGTCAAAGTATTCGAAAAGTTGATATTTAGATAAATTCTCGTCTCAATACTATAAACAGAAACAGTATTCGTCTTAATTTCTGTGGAAAACATGATATTACGGCTTGAGGTATCGACATACACGTCCTAGATCGTACACTCTCAGTGGTTAAACGAAACTCACAAATCTGTAGCCACCATGTTGCTACATGTTGTGTGGCGACTCGTTTAGTCAGAGTTAATTACTTTCATTATTTGAAAGCATAATATAAAACAGAAACTTAAGCATTTAGAATAAAAGTGATCCTTCAGCTAGAGGCTTAGGGCTTAATTGTACTAAAATTATCTCTTAAGTAATATTAACAGCATATGTGCGTGATTTCGTACCAAGTAAAGGTTCTAATAATGAAGTTCGGATCGCACTGTTCGTCAAACTTCATTTTATTTGAAACCTTGAAATTGGTCCTCTACTCTAGTGTATGGATTTTCAATCCATCTTCCCTTTAACCGAATAAATAACGATGTAATATTTAGCTCTATTTAAATCATTCGTTGTATTATAATCATCTTAGGAACCGGCTTCGATTTCAGTCTGGACGACGAGAACTAGTTTTGGTCATGTAATATAATAATAATAATAATAATCGCCGTATCTCTACGTTGACGTCGTGGTGGGGCTTGCGCGCTCCAATGAACCCTAAGTTTGTGTCGGTAGCGCTTGCTTAGCCGTAACATTCCTAGGGTGAAGGGCCAGACTAAAAGAGATACAATCCGCAGGGCAGTTTTGTGGCGAACTGTTGGGCATTAGCGATCCCACGGACCTGATCTCCCGGGAGAATTCTTGTTCTTCATCTCCGGCTTGCCTTTATTGGCCGGTCGTAGTGAACACTGACGAGGAACAGAGCTCCCACCTCTCTCTTGCCTTTATTGGCTGGCTTGAGTGGAGATTCGCAAGAGCAAATGCGCTCGGGAGAAGGATGTATAATCCAGTAAGGTGCTGGTAGGGATTGTGGCGCAGCTCAGCTCATCGATAGGCACGTACTGGGATACTTTAGGAATAAAAAACTTTGTAGCGCGCACACTTATATTTTGTAACTTATTTCACCATTTACGAATACATGTTGTCTTTACAAAATCACTTCCGCACTCAAAAAAAACAACCGACACACTTTTTTTCTACTAACTTTCAAAACTATTCTAGAACAGCATAATCCTTCGAATTATATTTAAAAGCCAGTTCGTTGGTTATATAAAAAAAAAACAACTCATGCGATCTCCTTTCGATATCACATGAGCTACGCCCCAATGAATAGAAATGTTGAGGCAACAAGCATTTATATTCTAAAAACTTTCGAAGGACTAAGCATGACCTACCTATACCTAACACAGAGGTCCCTACCTATGGAGGAAAGAAATTCACATTATAGTGGTCGTCTCTTTAGGAGCGAGCCTAAGCCATAACGAACGATAAACAAAATCTATTTACAAACTTACTAAGCGCTAACTTTTCGCTTATCAATCAACGTTGTCATGCTTAAACCCCACTGCAGCAAAACCTCCAAAAAAGCCACAGTGCTGCACTTAGAAGAGTGCCTAGGATGTCAGAGTGACAACCACCCAGACTGGGATTATATTCTAAGACTCAATACTTTTATGACTAATTTCTTCGGACGCTTATCGGGTCAGAGGACAAGGAGTCATACACGCATTGGATCCCCTACACATTCTCATTATAAGAGTCTACTCCAGAGTTAATCAACAACCAAGATTATTAAAAATAACTCCCCAAAATAGCTAAATCATTAGAGTCAACTAGACTCTCTTTGCATAGGCTATGCCTCATTAGCAAAGTTGATATTAGCTCAGTTTGAATACTGCAAAATCCTCTCATAAGGGATGACCGACGGGTCTCTAAGGGAGGACGGGAGGATATTTTCCTCTCACTAATAACTAATAAATCATTCTGGAGTACAATCTTGCCTAATCTAACTTATGCATACACTTCTATAGGAGGTATTTATTTTCTCTAACTCTGCCCTCTGAGAACTCCCGGCTGCGTGCACACTTAACCATGTCCGCTGGGCGCGCTCGCCCGGCAGCATTTACTCATTATTCATGAAACAAAAACACTAATTAAAACATTTTTTCACTAATGTGTTATGATAACATTACAATCTGACAAATGATTTGACAATGACAACTCTATTCGTTTTTTTTTTTTTTTAAACTGGAGACTAAGCCTTTTGAGCCTCAATTTATTTACATTCTAACATAAAATGGTTTTAACCTATTTACATGTACAATGTCCCTAAAACGCCTATTATTTGGTTTTTTTATTACATAATTCACGTCTGAAATTCTTCTAACTATCTGATAAGGCCCCTTATAAAACCTACTTAACTTCAAACTTTTATTCAAAATTCGTCTAGGTGTATAAATCATAACTAACTGATTGGGTAAAAACCTTACTACTTTGGCCTTTTTGTCATAATAAGCTTTCTGTCTTGCTTGTGCTTTTTTTATATTATCTATGGCACATCGTGACAGATGACTTCAGATCGTGACGTCCTACGTAATCTAAATGACTCTGGTGACTTGTCAGTTATGAACAGTGGCTCCTTCGCATAGAGAAGCATGTGTGGTGACACTCTTGTGTTGGCTTGTTTATTTGAATTATACGCATAGCACACGAGTGGCACATAACTACACCAATTTCTTTGATCAGCCCTCGCATACATGGAAAGCATTTGGCAAATGGTTTTTTTATGGTGTCCCATCAAACCATCCGCCTCAGAATGAAAAGCCGTGGTGAAGCGGGATTTTGCTCCGAAATAACTTACCGTTTCCTTGACTACACGAGAAGTGAAAATCGACCCCCTATCAGATATAATTTCCTTGACACCGCCAAATCGACAAAAAATATCCTCTATCAGAAAGTCGCTGATCCTCCGGGCTGTCGCTCTGGGTACCGCTCTGCAAACTGCATACCTCGTAGCATACTCTAAACTAACGATAATATGTCGGTTACCATGCAACGATTTTCTAAAAGGTCCTAAGACATCGATGCCTACCTTTTCCATCAAATCATTCACTACAATGGGCTGTAACTGGGCTAATCGATTATGTTTCTTTCGCTCCTGACACAACAAACAACTACTTACATAACGCTCTATCTCCTTCTCTGCATCTTTGATGAAATACTTCTCCCTAAACTTAGCCAACGTCTTAGCTAATCCTAAATGACCACCTGACCAAGGATTATCATGCAATTCGTTTAAAATCTCGTACAAAAGTCCTTTTGGAATCACAACTAGTTCACAAATACCAGTCACTCTCCTTGCTTTCTTACGCAACACATCATCCCTGACACTAAAACCTTTAACATCATTACCCCTATTAGCAGCAATCCTATCTAACCAACGTTTACAAAAATCATCCCTCTCTTGCTCCTCTCGCATCTTCACAATTTCTATTCTATATAGCTGCATGCCATCCTCCAGCTGCTCCGTGGTACTCCTCTGCTTCTCATCTTCTTGGCCTAAGGGATTTCTACTCAAAAAATCAGCTATGACATTATCTCTACCTGAACAATGAACAATATCGAAATCATAAGCCTGGATGCACAGCGACCACCTAGCTAATCGTCCATTCATGTCTTTCCGGTTTCTCAGCCAACAAAGCGCCTTGTGATCTGTCATGACCTGAAACTTCAGACCCCAAAGAAAATGTTTGAAATAATTCAGAGCCCAAACCAAAGCAAGACACTCCTTCTCCGTAGTGGAATATTTCTTCTCTCCGTCGCTCAGCTTCCTTGACGCGTACGCAACTGGATACATTTTTTCTTCACCCTGCATTAAACAGCAACCTACCGCTTCACCAGATGCGTCTACATATAATCGTGTAATTAGTTTAGAGTTAGGGGAATAAAACTTCAGAAGGGGTGGTGACTCCATAATTTTTATTATGCTTCGGAACGCTTCTTCTTCCTTGTCTGTCCACTTGAACACGACGCCTTTCCTTAACAATTTTGTTAAGGGCAACACTATTACTGCAAAATTACTAATGAATTTACGATAGTAAGAAAACAAACCCAATATAGATTTTACTTGTTTAGTATTTGTCGGAGTTTTTAACGATTGTAGTTTCTTTTTATCTGGTTTAATTCCATCCCCTGAGATCTCATGTCCCAATACAGAAATTATATTATAGCCGAAACTGCATTTACTCGGTTTTAGTGTAAGGTTTGCTTTCTTTAATCGCTCCATGACATCTTCTAATGATTCTAAAAATTCGGTGAAATTATTACCCCAAACTAAAATATTATCTACATAACAAATAGCCTTTTTGTACTTTATCCCAGCTAATACTTTATCCATAGTCCTCTGAAAAACAGCTTGACTTGTCTTAAGTCCAAAGGGTAAAACATTAAACTCATATAATCCTGATGACGTAATAAACGCTGTTTTATGTTTATCTTTCTCACATAAACGATGTTGCCAATAACCCGAATTTAAATCTAAATCTGCAAAATAACGTGCTCCCGCTAAATATATCATAATATCTTCTATAATTGGCAACGGATAACTATCGGTAATTACTTTTTTATTTAATTTTCTATAATCTACACAAAATCTCCACGTTTGATCGGGTTTTTGTACTAACACTACCGGGGATGCATATGCGCTCTTGGATTCTCGAATAACTCCATTATTTAACATTTCTTCGACTTGCGAGTTAATTATTTCAAGCTGCTTTGGAGAAACCCTATAGGGTGGGTGATGAACTGGAATCTCATCTACAGTTCTAATGGTGATTTCATCTAAGCTACATCTACCTAACTCTGAGGCCTTAAATGCAAAATTTTCCCGATATGAGGAAAGGAGGTTTTTTAGTTTAAGTTTTTCATTAAGACTTAATTCTGAGTTAATATTAAGTTCATTTATGGTAGTAAATTTTTCAGAAATATTTGACATCAAATCTTCGTCATTTTTTTTCTATTAGTTTAGAAAAATAAAGATAATCATTTTTCGAAATATAATTTAACCTTCCTCCCTCTCTGGGTTCATGTCCATAAATGACATTATTTTTTTCATTTGTTCTGTCATGCTGGTCATGATGTACCATAGGGCGTGACATTGACGCGACATTTCGATCACAATATTCACAAAACTTTACACAAAAATTATTCAATATTATACAACTATCAGCGAAATTTATAATTGCATTATATTTATGAAAAAAATCCTGACCGAGGATTAAACTTTGACTAATGTCCTTAATTATTACAAATTCATTAACAAAAATACGTGAATCTATCATAAAAGTTATCTTCACTTTTCCGACAACCTTCAGATATGATCCTGATATGGCTTTCACAAAATGATTCGTCCCGTCACTGGTACTCTTTAGTTCAAGATTCGTAGCTAATTGCTCTGATATACACGAAATTGATGCTCCAGTGTCTATCAGCGCACTGTAGGCCTGTTCAGCTATAAAAATATTAATAAATGGAGTAAGATCACCAGTATTTTTTTTTCTGTTTTCTGTCTGGAGTTGCTCTCTCTCGGACACAGCTTGCAACTCCGCTTGTTTCCTTATCGGCTGTGCCCTTGCTCGTTTGGGTGGTTGGGTGCTGGTGGGCTTCTTTGGCTGGGGGCAGTTTGTGTACGATTATTCCAATTATAACG
This sequence comes from Mythimna albipuncta, assembly GCA_929112965.1. Lineage (NCBI taxonomy): Eukaryota > Metazoa > Arthropoda > Insecta > Lepidoptera > Noctuidae > Mythimna > Mythimna albipuncta. Next base: position 19,652,863 of record OV815959.1, on the reverse strand, counting down.
ATGTCTAGGGCGAAAATTGTATCTGGGTGTATGGAACGTCTCCGCATCGCCCGCACTTTGTGGTGTGGCACATGATGTCGCCGGGCTGGATTGTCTCGGGGTTGATGGGGACCTTTGGTTTGTATTGGGGAGATGACCGAAACTAACACGTGGGGGTTGCAATGGTAAATTAATTGAATTATGTTGTGTTTCGCTAAAAATCTCCTCGATTTGTTGAAGCGTGGCTCGTAGCTCCGCTTTTGAGTTATATAATCGAGTTGCTAATTTCAATTTATAATTTGTGGTAATCCCTTTCAGAAAAATTTTAATAAAAATCTTATCGTCAGATATGCCCGCTTGTTGCCCGTAATCAGCCAGTCTATAAAAAAAAGCCACAACATCCTCTTTCTCGCTTTGACGAGCGTTATAGAATTTTTCTACATAATCCGTCCCCGACGGGAATTCGTTTTTTAAGCTATCACATAAATCTTTGAATGATGTTTTTTCATTATAAATAAATTTAAAATATGCTAGAGCCGGGCCATCTAAATATGCTCCCATAATTAATGCTAGGTCGTTTTCCGCCCATTTATTTATCGCTGCAATTCGGCGGAATTGCAAAAGAAAATCATCAAAGCTCGTGCCGACGCCCGAGAAAAGTATCATTTGTGCCATGTTGTATGTTTGTGTTTTATCCTATTTCACTTAGCTTTCACTCCAAAGCGCCTCCACCATGTGGCGCAGCTCAGCTCATCGATAGGCACGTACTGGGATACTTTAGGAATGAAAAACTTTGTAGCGCGCACACTTATATTTTGTAACTTATTTCACCATTTACGAATACATGTTGTCTTTACAAAATCACTTCCGCACTCAAAAAAAACAACCGACACACTTTTTTTCTACTAACTTTCAAAACTATTCTAGAACAGCATAATCCTTCGAATTATATTTAAAAGCCAGTTCGTTGGTTATATAAAAAAAAACAACTCATGCGATCTCCTTTCGATATCACAGGATCTTGACCGTACTTCCGGGATTGTCCTGATAGCCGTGGTATACCTCTCCACTCCTCAAGCACATCAGGATATGTTGCCCTCTTGTTGCTACGTCACTTTGTGTTAGCGACCATTTTGGGGGCCCATTTGTTGAGTGTGCAAGTCTCCCCTTGCCTTTTTATCGATGGAAATTAAAAACATTGTTTAGGCAGGGGCCATAGTCTTAACATAGTTTCTGGTAACCAGTCCACTTAAGACTCCAGAAACCATAGCCTTATATTAGTTTTTCACATGTTGCAATAGTTTCCTTTCAACCGGGGGTTGTCCTTGGATGCACTAGCATGCGCATACAGGGATAATCGCCGGTTGGTACCACGTTCCATTAGAAGCAGCTAAAAAGGCCTCTGCGAGTTGGTTTCGGCTCCTCGTATGCCTTCCAAAGGTCCAGGACCTCATGGTCCTGAGATAAATAAAAGTATAAAAATAATAAATATAGGGACTCACCCCGCTCTCCCTAGCTAACGAGAACTGGCGCAAACCGATAGTGCTTGACACTAACGATCGCAGGGAAGTATGGCAGAGCAAGGAGCTTCACGGACGCTTTTTCCGGGCCCTTCATGGACCCGATGTAGACCAATTGGCGTCCGTAGCCTGGCTGCGTTTTGGTGACCTCTTTGGGGAAACCGAAGGTTTTGTCTGTGCAATTATGGACGAAGTTATCATGACGAATAACTATCGGAGATTTATTGTGAAGGACGGCATGGTTGACATCTGTTGGGCATGTCACCGTCCGTGAGAATCAATCCGTCACATTATCTCTGGTTGTTCTCGTCTAGCTAACGGAGAGTACTTGCATAGGCACAACCTTGTAGCCAGGATTATCCATCAGCAACTTGCTCTGAAATACTCTCTTGTGGAATCAGAAGTGCCATACTATAGGTATGAGCCCGACCCAGTTCTTGATAACGGTCATATCACTTTGTACTGGGATCGGCCCATCATCACTGACAGGACTATTGTGGCCAATAAGCCTGATATAGTGGTGGTGGACCGAAGCGAGAGGCGTGCAATGATTGTTGACATATCCGTTCCGCATGACGAGAACCTCGTGAAAGCCGAGAAAGATAAACAAATTAAGTATATCGACTTGGCCCGCGAGGTTGTCGACATGTGGGAAGTGGATTCAGCGGTCATTGTACCGATAGTTGTTTCAGCCAATGGCTTAATAGCCAAGAGCCTCGGCCAACATCTTAAGAGGCTCTCGTTAGGCGACTGGATCAAGGGCTTGATTCAGAAAGCAGTATTGCTGGACACGGCTCGTATAGTCAGGAGGTTTCTTTCTCTGGAGCCCTGACCGCCGGTAGCTTGGACCCTGTTCCCGATACCGGTGGGCAACTATTTTTTATATTTTTAAATGTTTTTTTTTTATTTTGAAATATTTAAAAATATAATTTATATGTAATATTTATGAATAAATGGGAATAATAATATAATATAATATTCCACAACCATCACACAGCGCCGTCTAGTCTAGCTAAGCAGAGCTTGTGTTATGGGTACTAGACAACTGATAAACATACTTATATATTTCTAAATACATACATAATATTATAGATAAATTACACCCAGACACAAAACAAATGATCATGCTCATCACATAAACATTTGTCCTGGGTGGGAATCGAACTCACGACCTGCGGCATAGCAGTCAGGGCCACTAACCACTAGACCAACAGGCCAGTCAATAATAGTATAATAATAGTATATATTTTATCCTACTTGTAAAATAAATATCATTGTGTTCTCTATCTATGGAATCAGTCTCTGCTACAGTATGCACACGTCACAGGAATTGAAAACGTGTAATAAATCCATTTCCTCGTCTACAATTTAATGGTTTGGCTCAATTCCTAATAGATTTATCATTAATACCGTGTGTTTAAACTCCTATCTGCAGCTCTTTTACTTATATGTTATCCGTACATAAGCATTAATTTGTCGTAATAATATTCACATAAGTTACACCTTAATTCTTACCAGCTAACATTTCTGCTTGAAACCGACCATAATTCTGCTCATTAGATAAAATCATTTTAGTTTAGTTTACCACTCCGTCACGAGATGCTAACTTACAAAACTTGGCAAGGTTTCGTAAATTTTCTATTTTCTCTTGGTAAGACTAGCAAGTTTTTGAGACAAATTGTATAGTCAGTTTCTGATCCTACTTGCTTAATACAAATCAATTATAATTACTCTTTCTAATCAAACTTAAATACTCTCAAAATTTACAGAAGTGTTAGAACTCCCGTATCACAAAGTTCCAATGGATATGTTCAAACCTCGATACTAGTAACGCTTTCCTCCTTGAAAATCAACCACTCTCTTAGACCAACGTGGGGTACCTCTTCGCTTCTTGCATCGTGGTGGTGTCTTATTCCTTCCAAATCGTCTCTTTGCATGATTTTTCTTCAAGTCTGTACTGTTTGAACCAAGAACTATCTATTTGTTCAATAAGACTGGCAATTTTTCCTTCTGTAGTTCTGTCGGAATCCAAGTCCTCAAAAATAAAAAAAATCAGTAGTTAAAACATTTACAGGAAATAGTACTTGTATCATTCATTTGAAACTCTTTTAAGAATCAAAGCCCAGTGTTAAAATATACTTTCCATTCAATTTATCTATACCTATAATATCTTCAAAAACTATAACAGAATGTTCAAATCTCATCCAATAAACAGTTCAAAAATGATATGAATAAACTTAATAAATTATTCAATTCATTTATAACATCTGCATTAAGCCAACGTAGTCAGACTAAAATCACATTAATAGGCAAATTCATTTGCTCTTGGGGATAACTTTATCTGCACCGGGCACACTTAACCCGAATCTTAATTGGCTCATCTGGCCAAATCAAGTGGCCCACTTGGTCTCAGATGGCCCACTTGGCCTCAGATAGGCCCACTTGGCCTCAAATGGCCCACTTGGCCTCAAATGGCCCACTTGGCCTCAAATGGCCAACTTGGCCTCAAATGGCCCACTTGGCCTCAAATGGCCCACTTGGCCTCAAATGGCCCACTTGGCCTCAAATGGCTCACTTGGTCTCAAATGGCCCACTTGGCCTCAAATGGGCTCGCTTAGCTTCATCAAAGGCATGCTTGCCTCATCCCTCATTAAGGCTCGCTTGGTCTTATTAAGGCACGCTTAGCTTCATCAAAGGCACGCATGGCTTCATCAAAGGCTCGCTTGGCTTCATCAAAGGCACGCTTAGCTTCATCAAAGGCATGCTTGCCTCATCCCTCATTAAGGCTCGCTTGGTCTTATTAAGGCTCACTTGGCTTCATCAAAGGCACGCTTAGCTTCATCAAAAGCACGCTTGGCTTCATCAAAGGCACGCTTAGCTTCATCAAAGGCACGCATGGCTTCATCAAAGGCACGCTTGGCTTCATCAAAGGCACGCTTGGCTTCATCAAAGGCACGCTTAGCTTCATCAAAGGCATGCTTGCCTCATCCCTCATTAAGGCTCGCTTGGTCTTATTAAGGCTCACTTGGCTTCATCAAAGGCACGCTTAGCTTCATCAAAAGCACGCTTGGCTTCATCAAAGGCACGTTAGGCCTCATCAAAGTCACGTTTGGCCTCATAAAAGGCACGCTTGGCCTTATCAAAGACACTCTTGGCCTCATCAAAGCACTATCACTGATCGCTTATCACTGATCGCTTATCACTGATCACTTATCACTTATCACTGATTACTTATGATTTATCATTCATTATATATCATTTATCATTATTGTGACATACTAATAAAGGGTACAACATGTTTTTACAACTATGCGTCGAAACGAAAGGGAAATTATCGTGCCACACAAAGTAATGGGAGGTAACAATGACAATTATCGCTATGGGAAATAGGAAAATTTTACATATAAACTGTTTTTCGATGAAATTAAATAAAAGAAAAGCAAGCCAATTTGAAATATAGAAACTAAAATGAATCACCAGTATTTATGAGGTGTTTAGTCTTGTCAACGTTCGATTACGAACATGACGCGCATATCTGTACCACTCAGTTCACACATTTGAAGGGAATCGAATGATTCAATACACGAGCCTGTCACCATCAGTAAGAAATTTGGTTGAGTATGATACTGGTCTAAAATACTTGGCACACTTGGCTAAAAAAATAAATTAATCTCGAGCTCACTTAGCTTCAATTTAGGCACACATAACCTCTTGTCTGAAGTAACACTAGCACACATGGGAAAAAGAAAAAAAAATATCTCAAGCTCATTTAGCTTCAATTTAGGCACACATAACCTCTTCCTGTTATCACTGCACATATTTGTAGGCATAATTAAGAATAAGAGAATCTAGCAAGCATACATAGCTCACTATCAACCGGCAACGATGCGCCTACACACAACTAGTGGGTAGCGTACTTTCTAGTAAAATCGTACACATATGTACACTGGTGAACAGGTCATAGTTCACCCCCTAACATAATCCGATGAACATACATAGTCCACCCTTAACATAATCCGATAAACGTACATAGTCCATCCCCTAACATGATCCGATGAACATACATAGTCCATCCCCTAACATGATCCGATGAATATACATAGTTCACCCCCTAACATAATCCGATGAACATACATAGTTCACCCCCTAACATAATCCGATGAACATACATAGGTCACCCCCTAACATAACCCGATGAACATACATAGTTCACCCCCTAACATTATCCGATGAACATACATAGTTCACCCCCTAACATTATCCGATGAACATACATACATAGTTCACCCCCTAACATAATCCGATGAACATACTTAGTTCACCCTCTAACATAATTCAATGAACATACATCGTTCACCCATATCATGTCTCGATATAAAATATTTAAAATCAATACGATACTTTATCATTAGATAGAGATTTCAAAATCAGCGCTACGATGTATTAACAATTACCCTGAATATTTCATGTGTTATTATATAATATGTCATATTTAGATAATGCGTGATCGTGATGCAGTATATATTGTCGATGTGAGCAGTAAAACAAAGAAATCAAAACGCTACCAGAGTGTAGCTCTGGCTCTCTCTCTCAATTTGTTTATCTAACACATATTAAACGTCTGTTAAGATGAACGTTATCGGAGTGTAGCCCCGACCAAACGCTTATACAAGAAATAGTACACAAAATGTATATTAACTAAAAAATTTGTAGGTTATATCGACATGTATTTGTCTGCTGACAGTTTTAATATGAATAGTTAATAGATTAACGATTATGTATCTATGTGATACATAAATTACCATTGGTGGGCGTTTAAGCAACATCCCAACAAACAAAATTTCTCGATAAACGTTATAATATTTGTTCAAACATACGTTTTTGTCTGGTCCGTGTCACTTCTGAAGTGAAATAATTCAAACACTTCAGGATAAATTGTATAAATATTTTATTCACTTTGATCAACACAATTTCATACTTATCGTTCTATTAACAATCATTTACAAATACACAGATTAGTCAGACATGTTTTCTGTTCAACGACTCAAAGCAGACTGACTCTGTCCAAAATGACGTTACAAACTCAGTATTTCCCCTACTAGAAACTTTCACAAACACTTGGTCGACTAACCGACCAATCAGAGCAAAGTAAAGAGTACGTATCATCAATTGACTAACTAATATACATTAGAGTTTATCTAATAATTAACTGCAAGTAAATATTTAATTTTAACAATTATGATATATTAATATAAGATTCATTACTCTTCTTTACAAAAAAAAACATAACTTAGGTACAACTTATGATATATTTTGTTTCGAATTATTTTCTGAACGGCCATAAGTTATACTTTATAGTATAACTTATTGTCTTATGACAATCCAAGGTTATCTATTAAGTACCGGACACCCTGTAAATGTAGAAGATTATCGGGGAATTTTAGACTACAAGCTCAGTGGTGCGGGCTGGCTCTAACAAGTGACGGGGAAGACGCTTTCAGGATGGTTGCGGTGGGCCTCGTTGGCGAGAACGGAAGGAGGGCGGTCTGTATTGTTAGCAAACTGCACTGGTTTCCCTACGGCTCTCTTGGAGCAGGGTAATGGGGTCGTTGGGGGTGACGAGGGTATGCCTATGACCACGAATCTGCAAGATTTGGAAGGGTTTGTATAGGGCGGCCGATGCGATAAAGTGATTGCGGTGCTACACAGCAGTATCAAAAATGCTCGCATAGACGTTCCATGAACTGCTGGATGGTGCGAATTTTGAGATCTAGATGAAGATTTTCATTTTGGACGTAATAGGGAGCACTGAGGATTTTTTGGAGGGTACGGTTCTGAAGGGTGTGCATCCCCACAGGATGAGGTGACGGGCCTTGGCGTGTTTGAAGATTGCACAGCCATACGTCACGCTCGAGCGGATGACTGCCGGGAAGAGGCGCAGCTTGTACTTGAGTGACAATTTGCTGCGGGTAGTCAGGAGGTAGTGAGCCTGCCTTGAGCGAAAGCGGGACGCGAGCGAGCCTCCTTTATGTGCTCAGCAAAGGTCAGGTGCTCATCGAGGATGACTCCGAGTTACTTGGCTTGCCTCTCTCATGAGATTGTCGATCGGAGGGGGAGGGAGAACGGTTTTCCGCTGTCTCGAATAGAGAACAGCTCGACTCTTATCAGGGTTAACCTCGATTCCTTATTTCCGGAACCATCTGCCCAAGATGTTTGCGGAGGTTTGGAGATTACGAGCAATTATTCTGGGGTCTCGACCTGTGTAATAAATAGTCATGTCGTCAGCGATATTCACTGACGAGCCAACTGGAGTTTTTACTTTAGGGAATGTCACTGGTGAACTGCGTGAAGGCTAGGGAGGATACCACGGAGCCTTGTGGGACTTCTGCTCGAATGGGGTGGGGGGAGGACAGCGCTCCCTCAATTCGATAGTGGAAGGTGTGATTCGACAGAAAGTCTCGCATTATGAGCATGAGATGATCTTCCACACCGAGTTGGTATGGCATATAGTACGTCATTGTGCCAGACCTTGTTAAATGCTTTCGCTATGTCAAAGTACTAGACGCCCGTCATCGTGTTACGCTGGAAGCCAACGCTTGTGTTCTCCACGATGCCATGAACTTGATGGATACGATATATGTGTGTTTAGTCCAAAAATCGAGCTGCTAGTTGGGAATGAGACCCTTTGTTTAGGCAAAATCTTTGAGTCGCTTATAAATAAGCCTCTCGTAGATGTTGCCGAGAACATTGAGGAAACTGATGAAACGGTAGCTGGAAGGGTCAGACTTTGGTTTGCCTGGGTTAGGGATACTGATAACGGTGGCCTGTTTCCGTGGTAGGGGAATATATTGTAGCTTAATGCGCCATTGAAGATAGGTAATTAGCATTATGAGTTGGAGGGGGAAGAGTTTGAACATAATTCGTGATGCCGTCGGCGCCGGGGGCTTTCCAGGGTTGAAGTCCTATAATGATGTCCTCCACCTCGTCGGGAGTGACGTGGGCTAGAGGATTATCACAGTCTTCAACGGGAGGGAGGGGGAGGCTCTACGTTCGACTTCAGCGTCCACTATATCAATGTGGGCTTGGTCTACTAGGTGAGAGCTAGGCGAGCATTGGACTTTAATAATAATAATAACGTGTCTCACCTATTTCACCACCGGCCGCGGTGCAACGTCAAGCAAGTGTTTCACCGCGACCCGACCATGTTGGTGAAGATGATGACGGGGCTATATCCGTGAGTACCCAGTGCAATGCACGTTTGAGGAGCGCTTTGGAGGATGCATTTCAGGAGTACTGCTCTATAATAATAATAATTCTTTATTATCAGGCATCTAAGGCCCATAGATAAAATACAAAAATAATCTTACCACCAGAGCTTAGACCTCGTCTACCTCGTTTGACTATGCATAAGAAAAATAGGGCGTTAGTGAGTGCTCTGGATTCGCAGCTATCAAATTGTTTTGATAGCAGCGAAGGCCTTACCGATACCCACTCGATCTTGTACTGTGCGGCTGCAGCGGCGTGTCGTGTAGCTCACGTCATAATTCCAAATAATGGCAGAGCTACACGATCAGCTAAACCACGTATCGTTGAGGCTAGAGCATTCATCGGCAAACTTATCTGTTTCAGGGAGGGCAACACTCGCTCTAGAGTGATGCGCTTTGTGAGGCGGGCGTTCTCGGGGACAGATATTAGTCCTCGAGATTATCTACCCCGTATCACAGAGCGTATCGACTTCCTGAGGCAGAAAGTTTATGCATGGGCAAACCGTATTCGACGGTACAAGCGACGAGTGGAGCGGTACACCCAGAATCACACGTTCCAAAACAAGGAAAGGTGGGTTTACAGGGCTTGGGAGCGACCGGACCAAAGTGTGTGTGTGTGTGATACGCGTCTGTCGGATGATGATGCCATGTATTCATTTTGGCGCAGCATCTGGTCGGTGCCTGTCAATCACACTGAGGGTGATTGGACGCGGGAGATCGAGCGAGAGTGCGAACTTATACCAGAAGTGGGGGCAATTAACATCAGCCCCCAAGATGTAGCTCGTGCAGTCCGTCCTTTGCCAAACTGGAAATCTTCAGGGCTGGACGGGCTGTACAACTTTTGTCTTAAATGGCGCTTGGCATCCCAATTCCAATCTGCCTTAGAGTCAGGGTCGCTGCCCCAGTTCCTGACGACAGGAATAACCCACCTGCTCCATAAATCGGGTAATACTGCGGAACCCAAAAATTATAGACCGATCATGTATTTGCCAACGGTCTATAAAGTTCTTACATCCATCCTGAGAGCTAAAATTAATAATCATATTGAGACAAATTTCATCATGTCTGCTTCTCAGAATGGATGCAGGAACGGGCCCCGTGGTACTAAGGAGCTGCTCCTCATTGATTTTGCCATTAGCCAACAGGTTCGTCGTTATAAGAAGGCCTATAACTCAGTGCCGCTTACGTGGCTCATGAGGGTGCTGGAGCTGTATAAAGTTAATGCAACTCTTCGCGCCTTCCTGATGTCATGTATGGGGCAGTGGAGGACGGTCCTTCACTATCCAGGGTGTCGACGGGTTTCGGAGAACAGTGAATTGTTAAGGATCAAGCGTGGCATATTCCAGGGTGACAGTCTGAGTCCACTGTGGTTTTGCCTAGCCTTGAACCCTCTCAGCACACTGCTGGAGGGTTCGGGTTTAGGCTACCGGTTGAGAAGAGAGGGTCAAGTCATATCTCACCTTCTTTACATGGATGATCTACGATGATGAGCTACTGAAGGTAACAGAAACCTTCAGTAGTACCATCAGGATGGAATTTGGACAAATGTGCAGTTATGCATGTTTGGAGGTATGCGGAACAGAGAGTAAAGTCCCGCATGCCTCCGTTGAAAAGGGAAGATCCTCCGACCAGACAGATGTTATGGTCTGGTGGGCGACTGCCCGATAGATGATTTCGGGCTGTCGTATATGTTCAAATCGCGCGGAGAACTTTGATTGCGCGATGCAGGATATCGTATTTTCTTCGTAGTTCTTATGTGGCGCCATAGATGTCGCTACACATGTAAAGCGAGGGGAGATTATGGATCTGTGGGAACCCAACTCTCGGATTCCATATACCTTACATCCCTCTGCTCAACCGAAACTTACAAGTATTTAGATATGTCGGAAGCGTTGGGCATCAATGGTGCTGACGTGAAACAATCATTGAGGGAGCGCTTCTTTGGCCGCCTGAGTAAAGTACTAAACAGTCTTTTATCAGGCGGGAACAAGGTGCGCGCCTTCAACGGTTGGGTCATGCCGGTTTTGATGTACTCTTTCGGCATACTCAAATGGACTCAGGGTCCGCACTCTGCTTACCGCAAACCGGATGCATCACCCACGATCATTGGTGATGAGGTTGTATATCCCGCGAAAGTGTGGGGGTCGTGGCTTCTTAAATGCCAAGACCCTGCACAACCGTGAGGTATACAGTCTCAGGGAATACTTTCTGGAAACCGACATGGTGCGGTGGACAAAGGCCCCGCTCTCTTTGGCTAACGAGAACTGGCGCAAACCTATAGTAATGGATACTAATTAACGCAAGGAAGTATGGAAGAGCAAGGAGCTTTACGGGCGCTTTTACCGGGCCTCACATGGGCCCGATGCCGGGCCCGTGCACTAGCTTCTGACGTTTCATAAGTGCCCATGTAGGCCTATGTGAAATAAAAAACTTTTGACTTGACTTGACTTGATGTAGATCTTTTAGCGTCCGTATCCTGGCTGCGTTTTGGTGATTTCTTTGGGGAAACCGAAGGTTTTGTCTTTGCAATTATGGATGAAGTTATGATGACGAACAACTACCAGAAATATATTGTGAAGGACGGCACGGTTGACATCTGTCGGGCATGCCACCGTCCGGGAGAATCAATCCGGCACATTATCTCTGGGTGTTCTCATTTAGCTAACGGAGACTATTTGCACAGACACAACCTTGTAGCCAGGATTATCCATCAGCAACTTGCTCTTTAATACAATCTTGTTGAATCAGAAGTACCGTACTATAGGTATGAGCCCTACTCAGTTCTTGATAACGGTCATATCACTTTGTACTAGGATCGGCCCGACCCAGTTCTCGAGAATGGCAACGTCACATTGTATTGGGATCGATCTATCATCACTGACAGGACTATTGTTGCCAATAAACCTGACATAGTGGTGATAGATCGGCTAGAGCGTCGCACAATGATCGTTGATATAGCGGTCCCTCATGACGAGAACCTCGTGAAAGCTGAGAAGGATAAAGAAACTAAATATCTTGACTTGGCTCGCGAGGTTGTCGACATGTGGGAAGTGGATAGAGCAATCTTTGTGCCCATAGTCGTGACGGCCAATGGCTTAATAGCCAAGAGCCTCGATCAACATCTGCGGAGGCTCTCGTTAGGCAGTTGGATCAAGGGCTTGATCCAGAAGGCAGTACTCCTTGACACGGCGCGTATTGTCCGGAGGTTCCTCTCTCAGGAGCCCTGACCACCGGTAGCTTGGACCCTGTTCCCGATGCCGGTAGGCTACTATTTTTTGTATTTTCAAATGTTTTTTTTTTTAATATCCTTTTTTATAAGAAATATTTAAAAATATAATTAATATGTATAAATATAAATAAATGAAATAATAATAACTCTGACTCTCTCTATGACTCTGTTCCTCATACATGGCTCATGAGGGTGCTGGAAGTGTATAAAATTGATACAACACTACGCACCTTCCTGATGTCGTGTATGAGGCAATGGAGTACGGTCCTCCGCTATCCAGGATGTCGAAATATCCAGAGGAATAGCGAACCTGTAAGGATCGAGTGAGGTATATTCCAGGGTGATAGTTTGAGTCTGCTTTGGTTTTGTCTAGCCTTGAATCCTCTAAGCACACTGCTGGAGAATTCAGGTCTAGGCTATCGGTTGAAGAGAGGAGGTCAGGTTATATCTTACCTCCTTTATATGGATGACTTGAAGCTCTTTGCCCCCAACAATCTGCAACTGATGGAGCTACTGAAGGTAACGGAAACCTTCAGTACTGCCATCAGGATGGAGTTTGGTGTGGACAAATGTGCAGTCATGCATGTAAAGCGAGGGGAGGTTGTAGAGTCCGTGAGCACTCAACTCACGGATTCCATAAATCTGAGATCCCTCTCTCCAACTGAAACCTAAGTATTTGGGTATGTCGGAAGCTCTAGGCATCAGTATCACTGACATGAAGCAATCGTTGAAGTTGAAGGAGCGTTTCTTTGGACGCCTGAAAAAGGTATTCAATAGCCTTCTTTCAGGCGGGAACAAGGTGCGCGCCTTCAACGGTTGGGTCACGCCGGTATTGATGTACTTTTCAGGTGTACTCAAATGGGCTCAAACGGAACGTAACGCCCTGGATAGGCGGGTCCGTACACTGCTGACTGCATACCGAATGCATTACCCACGATCGTCGTTAATGAGGCTGTATATCCCGCGTTCGTGCACGCGTATGTGGGGGTCGAGGTTTTTTAAATGCTAAAACTCTACACAGCCGCGAGGTATGCAGTCTCAGGGAATATTTCCTAGCTGCCAACGTGGGTATGCATCGAGATGTAGTGGCAGTGGACAATGGACTCACCCCGCTCTCCCTGGCTAATGAGAACTGGCTCAAACCGTTAGTGCTTGACACTAACGATCGCAGGGAAGTATGGAAGAGTAAGGAGCTTCACGGACGCTTTTTCCGGGCCCTTCATGGGCCCGATGTAGACCAATTGGCGTCCGTAGCCTGGCTGCGTTTCGGTAACCTCTTTGGGGAAACCGAAGGTTCTGTCTGTGTAATTATGGACAAAGTTATCATGACAAATAACTACCGGAGATTTTTTGTGAAGGACGGCACGGTTGTGCATGGTTGTGTTGGCATGTCACCGTCCGGGAGAATCAATCCGGCACATTATCTCTGGTTGTTCTCGTCTAGCTAACGGAGAGTACTTGTATAGGCACAACCTTGTAGCCAGGATTATCCATCAGCAACTTGCTCTGAGATACTCTCTTGTGGAATCGGAAGTGCCATACTATAGGTATGAGCCCTACTCAGTTCTTGATAACGGTCATATCACTTTGTACTGGGATCGGCCCATCATCACGGACAGGACTATTGTGGCCAATAAGCCTGATATAGTGGTGATGGACCGCAGCGAGAGGCGTGCAATAATTGTTGACATATCCGTTCCGCATGACGAGAACCTCGTGAAAGCCGAGAAAGATAAACAAATCAAGTATATTGACTTGGCTCGCGAGGTTGTCGACATGTGGGAAGTGGATTCAGCGATTGTTGAGGAGCATTGCGTCAAATAATCATCGTCATCGTCGTCCAATAAGATATCATAAATATCACGCGATCTCGGTTCTGATTGGTTGCCTATATTGTTCCCACACCCCTGCTCCTCGAATATTGTAAAAGACGCCATTACGAAATATACTCGCTTGACCTCTTGAACGGAACATTGCATTTTATTTCAATAAAATTCCTAAATCCAAGAACCATCAAGAAATTATTACAAATTTATATGGAACTATATCACGCAGTTACATATTTGGTCCTTCAGAGCCATATTTCAAGGAATTGAAGCATGGGAACCGACTTTTCGAGAGGAGCGACCTTTGGAATCACGTGCTACGACTACAAAAACACACAAAATTGCACAATAGAAGATTCATAGGCACATTTACGCAAGTATTTCAACTGATATACGATAGTTGAAGACAATCAAGGATCTGGAAGACTAATTTGAACACTAACGGTGCGTCTATCAGATATTTGTTCGTCAAGACCTGTTGAGTTCTTTGGTGTAATACCGTTTGTGATCTGATTCCAGTGAGTTTCGTGTGGGTTGCCCATTGCAGAGCGACATTCCAGCTGCATTTTATAGCTGAATTACACGCAGGCACTAGCTGTTACACGTGAGTACCCCTCCTTTTGCAAGCCATCATTATGTCTCTTAGTGCTAAAGACGGAGAAGGTAGTAGAACCCGCGATAGATCACCTTATAAAGCTGTAGATGATAAGGCAGAGCAAAACATTCGTGACCTAGTTAGAAAACGTGGAATAGTTAAAGGTAGATTAACGAAATTTTCAAACTATTTAAATACTATCGATGTTGACACCATAACTAGCCAATTTAGAATTGATTTAAAATTACGCATTCAGGGCGCAGGTATTTTATTTGCTGAATTTAACAATATACAGTCCAAAATTGAGGAATTAGTGTCTGACAGTGACATAGATGATCAGTTAGACCAGCGCCAGTATTTCGAAGATTCGTACTACAGCACTCTTGCTCAAGCTGAATCCATTCTTAGCGATAGTAAAGAGGTTACTAATGATTCTAAATCGTGTTCACATTCTAAAAAACATTTATCAATAAAACTACCTGTCATTACATTACCGAAGTTCGACGGTTTATATGAACACTGGCTACAATACAGGGACACATACGTATCACTAGTGCACAAGTCTAATGATATAAGTGAAATCCAAAAATTTCATTACCTAAAAGCTTCACTAAAGGATAGTGCACTTGAAGTTATAAAAGCACTTGATTTTTCTGCAGATAATTACTCTGTTGCGTGGGAGTTACTACTTAATAGGTATGATAATTCTAGGTTATTAGTGCACAGTCATGTTAAGGCATTATTTTCAATGCAGGTACTACCTAAAGAGTCGTCGTCATTAATTAGGAATCTTATAGACACAATTATTAATAATTTACGTGCTTTAAAAACGCTCGGTGAGCCAACAGATGCGTGGGACACGTTGATTATTTATATTGTAGTTTCCAAGTTAGATAAGACAACCGAACGAGAGTGGGAAGAGCACAAGGGTTCATTGTTGTCTAATTCCAACTCTAAAGTTATCTTAAAGACCGATCATTTAATTAGGTTCCTTATGGACAGGGCGGATTTGCTGGAAACATTAGCACAAAACAAAGATCGACTAACAAAAAGTGAGTTTAAAAAATCTAATCCAGCTGTTAAAAATCACACTTCACACTGCAATGTTTCCTCTAATAAGCCACCGGGTCGCAATTCACATAGATTATGCGTCGTGTGCAAAGGTAAACATCCTATTTATTCATGTATAAAATTTATAAATATGGATTTACAGTCTAAACTTAAAATTATTAACGACCATAAGCTGTGTGAGAATTGTTTGCGATTTGGACACACGTTAGATAACTGTTTATTCGGGCCTTGTAAACAATGTAATAAAAAACACAATTCACTTATTCATAATCCTAATGACTCGAATCATACCGCCAGCAATAACGCGTCATCGGCGACTGAGGCGAGCGCATCTTGTACGGTTCAGCTGCCGCTCGCGAACTCCTCGCATAGTAGTAAACAACCATTCATTCAAGTCAACAATGTTCACACCGATACTCACACAGACACGCAATGCATTAACGTAGAACCAGTTTTGTTATCTACGGCTTTAGTCGAGATTGCCGATAAACATAATAATTATCATACGGCATGCGCTTTACTCGATAGTGGTAGCCAATGTTGTTTTATTACACAATCTTTTTGCGAATTATTAGACATTCCATTACTACAGTCCACTCATGAAATACGAGGAGTAGGTAATTTTATTTCACATTCGACACAATCATGCAATATAGAAATTAAATCACGCGTTAATACCTACTCGATGCAAATTCAATGTTTTGTTTTACCAGAAATAACGTCCACATTGCCGGCTGTACAGAAACAAATCGCACAGTTCAGGATTCCTGACCACGTACAGTTAGCAAATACGCAATATTTAGGACCACAAAAAATAGACGTTTTAATAGGCGCGGATCGATTCTGGGACTTGCTTATCGATGGCAAGATGCGTTTACCGAATGGTCCGTTCTTACAAAATACGAAGTTAGGTTGGATAATTTCGGGTCCAATTAAAAGCATACGCACTAAAGGGCATATCCAATGCAACTTCACTCAATCTATAGACGCTCAGTTACGTCAATTCTGGGAATTGGAAGAATTATCTAAGCCACGGGATACGCACACTAATGAAGAACGGGCTTGTGAGCACTCTTTTACTACCACAACTACACGCAACAAGGATGGTAGATTTTGTTTAAACATTCCCTTTAAAGAATCACCCGAGGTACTAGGCGAATCATTCGCCATGGCAGAACGTCGTTTCTTGTCATTAGAAAAAAGATTATCACACGCACCTAGTAGTTATAGGAAATTATATACAGACTTTATGCAAGAGTATATTGATTTAGGTCATATGTCTCGTGTCGATAATTATCCTAATACGCATTATTTTATGCCGCATCACGGCGTTTTTCGAGAACACAGCACGACAACAAAACTACGCGTTGTGTTCGATGCTAGTGCTGTCACAAGTAACGGAAAATCATTTAATGACATTCAGTTGGTAGGTCCAGTTATTCAAGGAGATTTTTTAGGCATATTATTACGCTTCAGGCAGTACAAATACACGGCTTTGCTGACTGTGAAAAAATGTATCGCCAAGTTAATGTGAACCCTGACTAACGCGATCTACAACTAATCATCTGGCGTGACGAGCCATCGAAGCCGCTCGGGTTTTATAGGCTAAACACTGTTACATATGGGACAGCATCGGCGCCGTTTCTTAGTGTTAGATGTATGAAACAGCTAGCAGTCGAATGTACGGACCCTGAGGTCAAAAGAGTCATAAATGATGATTTTTACGTAGATGACCTTATGTATTCGCATGATGACAAAGTCGAATTGATCAATGTTTGTAAGAAAACCAAAGAGGTTCTAAAATCTGGTTGTTTTCCGTTGCGAAAGTGGATTTTTAATTTTAAACTTGACGGTGAAGTGACCTCAGATGATCACACATTTCGCGATTTAAATTTAGGTGATCACACTCAGTGTAAAACATTAGGTCTCGGTTGGTGTAACGTCTCTGATGAGTTTAATTATAATACACAAATTCAAATAAATAACAACTCAGTCACTAAACGCATAATATTATCTACGGTTTCTCAAATATTCGACCCGATGGGTTTATTGAGTCCGTTGATTATTATCGGCAAGATATTGTTGCAAAAATTATGGTTATTAAAATTAGAATGGGACGACTCGCTTCCCACCGATATTGAACATACTTGGAACCGGTTTGTTATCAGCTTAGTTCACTTAACGAGTATAAGAGTGCCGCGATACGTTTTTCAATACAATTCCGAACGTACTGAATTGCACATATTTACAGACGCATCACAGACTGCATATGGCGCATGCGCCTATGTACGTACATTATGTAATAATGAGGTGTTAGTGAGATTATTAATTTCTAAAGGTAAAGTAGCTCCACTAAAACCAGTTAGCATACCTAGGTTGGAGTTGTGTGGCGCAGTGACAGGTGCTAGACTTTACGATAAAATTCGTGGCTCGCTGACCCGTAAGTTTGATGACGTCATGTTCTGGACGGACTCGACGATTGTGTTGGGTTGGTTGCGTATGGCACCTAGTTTGCTTAAAACGTTCGTACAAAATCGAGTCGCTGAAATACAAGAATTGACAAATGATGTTACCTGGCGACATGTAAGTGGGAAGGAGAACCCAGCTGACTTAATATCGCGTAGAGTTTGCCTTGAGGACCTGTCTTTATCTAGTTTATGGTGGGAAGGCCCTAAGTTTTTGCAAGACTTAGATTTTAGTAATAATTATTCAAGTCCATTATCAAGTCCTAATAATATTACGCATCAGGAACTACCTGAAGTCAAATCTAATTTAAGTTCGTTTATAGCAAAAGGCACAAAACCTACATTTGAATCGTTTTTTCCATTTGAACGGTTTTCTCAATTTAGGTTTATGAATCGCGTTGCTGTACACGTATTTCGTTTTATACATAATTTAAGCATTCGTGACAAATCTAGTCGGATCACAGGCGCGATCACTGTCACTGAATTGAGAAAGGCTAGTTTTAGACTCGCCAGGTTGTCACAAATGGAAACATTTACATACGAATACGACTTGCTTGTGAATGGAAAAAACATTAAGTCAAGTAATAGACTATCAAGTTTAAAACCGTTTCTTGACGATGAAAGGCTAATACGAGTGGGTGGCAGAATAGGGGCCTCGCCTAACATTAGTTATAATAAAAAACACCCGATTCTGTTATCAAGTAAACATACATTTATACTTCTGTTGTTTCGTCATGAACACATCATATCTTTACATTCCGGGCCTCAAGCATTATTGTATCGGGTGCGCCAGGATTGGTGGCCGCTGGCAGGCAGAAACCTGGCTCGCAAAGTAACTCATGAGTGTATTGTCTGTACACGCAGTGCAGGTAAGACGTTGACACCACCCATGGGCGACTTACCTGCCGAAAGAATTACAGCTAGTTTTCCTTTCTTTCGTGTAGGAGTAGATTACGCAGGGCCGGTGTTTATTCTAAACCGAAAGGGCAGAGGTGTGACTTAGTAAATCATATATCTGTCTATTCGTCTGTTTTGTTACGCGTGCAATTCATTTAGAGCTCGTTAGTGACCTCTCATCTGACGCATATTTACTGGCGCTCAAACGTTTTATTTCCCGGCGCGGCAAGCCGTTAGAAATATATTCAGACAATGGTAACCTTGTAGGTGTTAAAAATGATTTTGCTCAGTTTTTATCTACATGCAGTAAAGATATTAGTAAATACGCAAATAGTCAAAACATTAAATTTAATTTTATACCTCCGTACTCTCCGCATTTTGGTGGTTTGTGGGAGGCAGGGGTAAAGTCCTGCAAGCATCATCTACGTCGTGTAGTGGGCAACGCACACCTTACTTTCGAGGAGTTAGCTACGGTTTTGACACAGATTGAAGCTGTGTTGAATTCACGGCCACTGATGCCATTGTCATCGGACCCTCGGGATGATTTACCTTTGAGCCCTGGGCATTTTTTTATCCGCCGACCTCTTACTGCACCAGTTTGTGACGAAGATGTACGAGAACTACCGATGCACCGCCTAACTCGCTATCAGAGAGTGGAACAGCTCCGACAGTTGTTTTGGTCACGCTGGGCCAAAGAATACATTTCGGAATTGCAGACTCGCACCAAATGGAGGGAAAATACAGCTGACCTAAAACCAGACACGCTCGTCTTAATCAAGGACATCAACTTACCACCACTGAAGTGGCCATTGGGTCGAGTCGTGAGGACGATACCTGGCAAAGATGGTGTCTCAAGAGTAGCAGATATCCAAACGACATCAGGCATCATAAGACGCGCATACACGAAGATCTGTCCACTTGTGGAGGCTGACTAGAACTGTTGTAAGCTGGTGCTTTCAAGGCCGCGGGCATGTTGAGGAGCATTGCGTCAAATAATCATCGTCATCGTCGTCCAATAAGATATCATAAATATCACGCGATCTCGGTTCTGATTGGTTGCCTATATTGTTCCCACACCCCTGCTCCTCGAATATTGTAAAAGACGCCATTACGAAATATACTCGCTTGACCTCTTGAACGGAACATTGCATTTTATTTCAATAAAATTCCTAAATCCAAGAACCATCAAGAAATTATTACAAATTTATATGGAACTATATCACGCAGTTACAGCGATCATTGTACCGATAGTTGTTTCAGCCAATGGCTTAATAGCCAAGAGCCTCGACCAACACCTTAGGAGGCTCTCGTTAGGCGACTGGATCAAGGGCTTGATTCAGAAAGCAGTATTACTGGACACGGCTCGTATAGTCAGGAGTTTCCTTTCTCTGGAGCCCTGACCGCCGCCGGTAGCTTGGACCCTGTTCCCGATACTGGTGGGCTACTATTTTTTTATATTTTTAAATGATTTTTTATTTTTTATTGAATATTCAAAAATATAATTTATATGTACATAATATATTTAAATAAACGAAATAATAATAATAATAATCTGTGGTTCGACTGTCAACCTGACGTGTCAAAAATTTTTCCTTAAATTTTTGTCAAAACACAAAATATTGAAATGTTTTGGGTTGATAGCTGTCAGTCGTGTTGGAGTGATCAATTTTTTTCCAAATCTTCTTATTTTAGAAAAATAACAGTTAGATATATTTTTCTTCGCAGATTTCAGGGTTATTTTTTCTTTAATACATTTTTACTAGATAGACATGGACCAACCTCCTCCCCCTCCTGCTCCTCCTGACCCTCCCGACGCTGTCCCAACTTCAAACTCGGCGCCTGGTAAGCGACACCATATTTTTATTGACCCAGAAACAATTGAGGTCGTTTCCAAAAAACCTATTATTGATAAGGACATGGCTGTTGCCATCCAAACACTTTTTATTCACTCTTCTTTGGTAGAGGGCATAAAATCTTACTCTAACATAGATAAAGGACCCTTTATAGTCCACGTTTCCCGAGCCGAACCAGACCCTTCTGCTGGGACATCCATTCGTTCAATTAAGTTTGGCCAATTTTTGATACAAAATAACATTAAAAACATCTGCAGTGACGGTATTAAAAAAGTAGGCAGAAATAAAATCTTGTCGAATTCACCTCTGGTGAGGCGGCCAACAATTTTCTTTGTTACCCTGTCTATGTATCAAAATATATAGTCAAGATTTCTTCATATAACATTACCTAAAATGGGTATCGTCCGTCAAGTGCCGGTCGATATGTCGATGGATGAATTTGTAAATTCTGTAATTCCTCCTGATTGGTGCGGAATTATATTAAAAGCAAGAAGATTAAACAGGAAAAATAAACAGGATGGCAAGACCTCCTGGATCCCTACACAAACAATTGTTATAACGATCAAGGGACAAACTCTCCCTCAAAGGGTTTTCTTATATCACACTTTTCTTCCAGTGGAGGTTTATCAATACCCCACGATTCAATGTTTAAATTGCTGCCGCTTTGGGCACGTTAAGGCACAGTGTCGGTCCAAGGCAAGGTGCTTTAAGTGCTCGCAACCCCACACTGGTGACAGCTGTGACGTGGAAGAGGCCAAGGCGTCTTGCGTCCATTGTTTGGGCCGCCATTTTGCCATCTATGGTAACTGCCCCGAGCAAGGGAGACAAAAATCAATCAAAATATTAATGTCGCAGGAAAACCTTTCCTATGAAGAGGCTTCACGATCCCTTCCTAATGTCAAAAAACTTTATTCTAAAGTTACTCAAAATTTTCCAACCCAATCTTCTTTCTCCTCCTCCTCTTCCCAACCTATTAGCCTTACTCCTCCTACCTCGTATAAAAAACTGTGTTTTCTTCCCCTAAGCCTAGAGCTCCTCTAGGTAAGTCTTTTGACAAAGCTGCCCACAGAAGCATCGTAATGCTGAGGATCGTTCACCCTTTCCCAATGGCTTTTCTCTTCAGTCTCAAAATTGTTCATCCCCAAAGTCCCCTCAAGAGGATAGCCTTTTAGAATTACTTCTATCGCTTATTATTAGACTAGTTTCCCGTAATAACTCCTCTGTACCGCCCCACGTTGTCCAAAAACTTTCCCTGCTTATTTCTAATATAAATAATGGATCTAGTCTCCACACTTCAGTGGAATAGTCAAAGCATTCGGCCGAAGAAGCCTGAACTTTTATTTTTAATTCATAAATTTCACCCCTCAGTCATTGCCGTTTCGGAGACTTGGTTGGTGCCTGGTTCTCACTTTCGGGTCTCAGGTTACTCCTGTCTTCGGATTGACAGGGCTGACGGGTATGCAGGTAGTGCCCTTCTTGTTATGCGCTCCCTTCCTTTCTCTCTAATATCTCTTCCCCCTATTTCTCCTGACATTAATATCGGTGCTGTTAGGGCTTTTAATATAACTTTCCTCTCTGCATACATTCCTCATCCTCATTCTAGATTAATTCCAGACCTTTTATGTATATTTTCTTCAGTTTCCTCTCCAATAATTTTTATGGGTGATTTAAATGCTCACCATCGCTCATGGGGTGCGAGCCATGATGATTACTTTGGTCGTGCCCTCCTTGAAATTTTTGATGAAGTGGATCTATGTGTTATTAACAATGGTTCCCCCACGAGGAGAGTTAGCCCTACTCAAAACCCTAGTTCAGCTGTGGATATTACAGCCTGCTCTGCCTCTCTTGCTTCCATTCTTTCCTGGAATATTTTGCCTAATTCTTATGGCAGTGATTACTTTCCTATTATTTTCTCTGTCTCCGATAGAGTAGTACCAATGCGTAATTTTAAGCCCACCCTTAAATATAGATTAAATGATGCAAGATGGTCTTCTTATTCTGATTCTCTTGAAATTAAGTTAGTCTCTCTTCCCACTCCTGACAGTAACAATCTCGTTGATTATTATTCTAAATTTGTAGATGCCATTATTGTAGTGCTGATGATAATTTTCCTCTTAAAAAACCCTCTAAGTTCAAAGTTTCAACTCCTTGGTGGGATTCAGAATGCACTTCTGCTGTCAGGAAAGAAAAATAGATGAGGCTACTAACCGTCTTAATTCCGCCCTTGGATATTTATCTGATTGGCTTCTAAAACACGGTTTGTCCTTATCAGCTGGATGGATTGATTTCGACGCACTCAACGCTTTCAGACGTGCTCATCAATGTATTAAATATTTAATTAAATTAACATTTGCATAATTAGTGACCTAGTTTAGTGTACTGGCGTGTTTATTCAGACACACTTTGTAAGTGCTGACAAGTTCAAAATGAACTAATAGGATTATTATAATCTAAAATATGGATAGCAGCCCCTTCAATCGGAACGGGATAACGCGACGCAGCCCTCCTCCAACACCTACACCAACGCAGCCCCAACCTAGACATGAACGAACCCAGGAAGATGAGAGAATGGAAGTAGTAACGACTCCTGAGATCCAGAACTGGTTGAGTTCTATTGAGCAGCACCTGAACGAGGTATGTGCCATTTCTTCTGATGGAAAACTTAACTCGGATCAGAAACTAAAAATAAGCAATCTTTGCCGAAAAGTGGGTTATGGAGTCTCGCAACTGGCTATCCAATACCAATCATTAAAACACAATGCCGTGATGACACATAACTCCCTAAAAACTTTAACAGAAGACCGAAACCTAAGGGATTGTGTCTTAGAAATGAACCGGACGATTAAAGAATCGTGTGGAAAGCAGGAAACCGCTACCTCATCTTTTGCAGATATGGTGAAGAAAGGATCAAACAGTTTTTTTCGTCCCAACACTTTTAGCTCTGTGGCGATTTATCCCCGCGACAACACGAAGACCAGTGACGAAACCAAGAACATTGTCCAGAAAATCGTTTGCCCAGGTGATACGAAGCTAAAAGTCCGAGGCGTACGTAAAATAGGAAAAGGAGGACTTATTATCAGCACCGAGACAAAAGAGGATCTAGACAAGCTAAAGCAAACAGTCCAACAAGCTTCTTCAGGGCTCACCATTGACGACCCCCAAAAGCGCAAACCACGCACTATAGTTATAGGAGTCCCTGCATCAATGGCTGAAAATGAGGTTTTCAAGTGTATTTATGACCAAAACTTGGCCGACAAATCGCCGACTTTGACCAGAGATGCAGTTTTGACCTCAATCAAACTTGGCCATAAATCTGGCAGGAAAGATGCGGAGAACTGTAATTATATAATAGAAGTTCCAGCTTCAATTCGGAAGGCACTCATCACGCAGGATAGACTATTTGTCAATTGGACGTCCTGTCCGGTACGAGACTTCACTCTGGTAACGAGATGTTACAAGTGCCAGCAGTACGGTCATGCGGCCAAGACGTGTAAAGTCGCTGCCCCTACGTGTGGCCATTGCGGTGTAGAAGGGCACACAACCCAAGACTGCACAAAAAAAGCCGACACGCCAAAGTGCGCAACATGTTTGCGTTTCAAAAAACCTGCCAACCACAAGACGGGAGATCCAGAGTGTCCCGCTAAAAAATCTGCCGAAAACAGGTACATAAATTCTATCGACTATGAAGGCGCCTAAGAGCGTCACATATATATTTGTATATTTTAGACTTAATTTATTGTTTATATTTTTCTTATTTTATGGATAGTAATTTAATAACAGATATAGATAATACATTTGTAACGGTTTCAAAGCAATGTAAGGTAGAGGAGTGCGGACAATATGTTTCCGACACTCAAATGTCATTAACCATACTAACCCAAAATATTCGCAGTATTTATAAAAATATAGATAGCTTTAACCTTCTTCTTCATAGACTAAACCTTGAGTGTGATATATTGGTACTAACTGAGTGCTGGTTGTGTGATCGTCAGGCCAACCTCCCAGAAATACCTGGGTATAACTTATTTTACACCACAATAAACAACAACCAAAATGACGGTGTGGTTGTTTATTCCAAGGCAACTATAGACGTCACAGTCGAAGAAGTTCCTCTAAAGGACTGTATGAGTAATTGCTTGATCATCAAAGTTGGTACAATCACAGCAATAATTGCTATGTATAGATCACCTTCTATTAGAAACTTAGAAACTTTTCACGCTTCCTTAAATCAAATTTTTCAATCATTGTGCACCTATAAGAATGTTATACTAACGGGAGATATAAATATAAACATAAACTCTGATAATTGCGATGCAGGGACCCAAGACTATCTAAATATCTGTTCATTCCATGGTTTTCTACCCGCTCACTCTTTGCCTACTCATCAAAGCGGTTCCTGCCTTGATCATATGATGATTAAATCTAGCTTATCTTACATTACACTTGTTGCTAACTCGACAATTACAGACCATCACGCTGTCCTACTGCACCTAAACCTAACGCTGCCTAAGCAAAATCGTCCTCGGACCAAAACGCAACTAAACACAAATAAACTCGAAAATGATTTACGCAATCTTGACTTTAACCCAGTTTACAATACTGCTGACGCTAATTTTGCTTTATCGTACTTAATAAATCATGTTCAATTTGCAATATTACGTAACACGACTATTTCTTCCGTAAACAAGAAACTGTATAACATTAAACCTTGGGTTACTCCGGGCTTGATTCGATGTATCAGACAGAGGGATAAACTTCATCAGAGAGCTAAGAAATACCCTGACAATCCAATCATACAAACTACCTATAAAAGATACAGGAATTTTTGCAATAACCTCCTGAAGAACTTGAAAAATAACTACGATAAAAATGAATTAGCTAAAGCAGGAAACAACAATAAGCAGCTTTGGAAACACATTAAAAATGTCACTTATATGGCAAAAAAACGTGAATCTAATTCGAGTTTACTGCTTATTAATCCCTCACCTCATTCATCAGCTAACCACGTTAACAACTTTTTTATAAATGTTGGGAAAACTCTTGCTGAACAGATTCCAACACAAGACTGTGTCCAAAGACCTTCGCTTGATTTAAGAAACAGGTATACCCTAAATTCTTTTGGTTTACTGGATACTGACGAAGACGAAGTTACTCGAATCATTTGTGGACTAAAAGATGATTCTGCAGTAGGTTGGGATAATATTAGTAATAAGATCCTAAAACTTTGTAAGCATATCCTTGTTCCGCCTTTGACGCATATACTTCGTATCTGTTTTTCTGAGGGAGTTTTCCCTAGATTTATGAAAAAAGCAGTTGTAATCCCTATTTTTAAATCCGGAAACAAAGATTTAGTAAATAACTATAGGCCAATATCGATACTTTCCTCAATTTCAAAAATACTAGAAAAAATATTAAACAATAGACTAATTAACTATTTAGAAAAAAATAAGCTCTTATCCTCTGCGCAATTTTGGTTTTAGAGCCAAATTATCTACAGCTGATGCAGTACACAGCCTGACAGATTACGTCTCTGCAGAACTCGGTAAAGGACAACAGACCCTGGGGGTATTTCTTGATCTAGCGAAGGCCTTTGACACGGTATCGGTTCCTTTATTATTAAACAAACTAGAGGCCATAGGAATAAGAGGCACACCGCTAAAACTTTTTGCTGACTACTTAGATGATCGATATCAATGTGTCAAAATAGACAATATTACGAGTGTTGAGCAAATAAGCTCTGGATATGGTGTTCCCCAAGGAAGTATCCTGGCCCCTACCCTATTTCTGATCTATATCAACGATTTATGTGACCTAAATATTAAACATGGCAAAATTGTTTCATATGCCGACGACACGGCCTTAATATTTACCGCAAAAACTAGCAGCGTATTATACGAATACGCTCAATTGGGCTTCAACACTGTGACTAATTGGCTTCAAAACAATTTATTAACATTGAACGCTGACAAGACAAAATATATTCACTTTTGCATGCGTAGTCCTCAATTTAACACTGATAACTCTCATCTGTATGCCCATAAATGTGGATTCCGATCATCCAGCATGTGTGAGTGTCCCTGTATCTTAAAAACACACGACATCAAATATCTCGGGGTCATAATAGATGAAACGCTCTCATTCAGACCACACATTGAAAGTCTAGTTAAAAGAGTGCGCAAATTAATCTATGTCTTTAAAAAATTGCGAGCGATCGCAGATCCAAAATTGGTGACACAAATTTATTTAGCCCTAGGACAATCTGTAATCCAATACTGTATCACTTCCTGGGGTGGGAACTTAAAACTCATCTACTGCCTCTTGAAAGAGCCCAGAGAGCAATTTTAAAAGTAGCCAATTTCCTTCCCTTTCTCTATCCTACAGATCAGCTATACAAATCCTGTAACGTGCTTTCTGTTCGCCAGCTTTTCATAATGCACTTAGTACTAAAACAGCACATCATGCTTTCCTACAACGCTGAAATCACTAATAAGAGACGGAATGATATTGTTTGCCATTCTAATGCATCCTCAAAATATGTATTTGTAAAAAGATTTTTTTCTTTTTTAGGCCCATTTCTGTACAATAAATTAAATAGGAAATTAAGTATCTACCAATTAAATAAGTATAAATGTAAAAAAATGATTCTCCAATATTTCCTAAGCTTATCTTATATAGAGACAGAAGACCTACTTACTGTTTGTAAACACGCTGTATCTCTAAATTTCGTTAAGTTATTAAAATAGTTATATTTAGTGTTAATTTATTTTTTTGTATCTGCTTAGCACTCTCTAGCCTGAAACACAGGTTCATCCTAGCTCAGGCAAATTAGCAACTGTGTTCTTTTTAATATTTAAAATACTTTATTGTAAATGTGCCCTATGTTATAAATAAACGATTTTATTATTAAAAAAAAAAAAAAAAAAGCCTCTAAGAGCTCTGTAGTTGTGTTTAAAAAAAAAAAATTTGTTCCTCCTGTTGATATTAAAGTTAACGGTGAAAATATCTCTCAGGTGGATAATGTTAAATTTTTAGGAGTTTGGTTAGATTCAAAATTAACAGGCATTGCCCATACAGACTTTTTTCTCAAAAATGCGAAAGAAACCTTAATGTTCTTCGCTCTCTTTCAGATGTTTGGTGGGTTGCTCACCCTTAAACTCAAAAACTGATCTACAATGCAATAGTTCGTAGTCATTTTGATTATGGTATGTTTCTATTAGATCTTTGTAATAAATCTGGCCTTCAAAAACTTGATAAAATTCAATCAAAGTGTTTACGAATTATTCTCGGGGCGATGAAGTCGTCCCCAATTAATGCCATGCAAGTTGAGTGTGTTGAGCCTCCTCTTTCGATTCGGAGACAATTTCTAGCAAATAGATTTATTTTTAAACTTGTACAAAATTCTGAACATCCCCTTCTTGGTAAGCTGGACCATTTATTATCCATCTTTGACTCCTGTAGTCGTCGTTCAAATATTGAATTTCCTTGTCATCTTCGTGCCTACCTTCTTGGTGTTGTTGTCCGGTTTTGCCCGTTGGTTGGTAAATCGAAAGGACGCAAACCCAAAGACGATGTTGTCCGGTCTTGACTAGAGTGCTAGTAGGTTTGTAGGGACGCATGCGTCTGTATGTCACGAATGGATAGTATTGTCCGGGCTTAGCGGTGCTGGTCGAAGGGACGTACGTATCTAGTTCGTTGACGTGGTGATGGCGAGTCGAAGGGACGGTGTTGTCCGGTCTTGCACTTGGAGCAAGTCAAAAGGACGCATTTGTCCGGGCTACGCATCATAATTATGAGAGAGCCGATGGCTAGTCGAAGGGACGGTGTTGTCCGGTCTTGCACTTGGGGCAAGTCGAAGGGACGCATTTGTCCGGGCTACGCATCGTATAAGGAAAAAGAGCGGTGCAAGTTGCGAGAGTGAGTTCGAAATAGGCTGTGGCCTAAAATAAGAGGCACTGGCTCAGGGTGGACGAGCATGGCGGCTCGACTAATAGTATGATACCTTCTTGTTGCAGGAGGGTATTCGCCCGAGGACGGGCGATTGTCAGTCCGGCCGTGAAGGCGCGTCCCTGGCGCCATCTAGTAGTAAAGATTGAAAACCCTATTTTGACATTGTGTGATTTATCGAATGAACATTGTACGGACGAGGGTGACAACACAATTGTCACTCTGGCGGAACGTCGTAAACGTCAAACAACCACCGGACTCGTGGAGTTTTTGAATCGAACGGTAGGGTGGACTAGACGGTTACGACGGATCGCTTACGTTCCAAATCGAAATCCATTTTCATCTGCGTTAAACTAAGTGATTATTGTAATTCAAGTTGTGGATCGTGATTATAAGGCTGCTGATCGAATACCTGCTTACTTATTTTTAAAATACCTCGTGCGATTACCCACTTTAAGATGAGTGATTCTGATACAGGTACCCACGTGCCTTTAAATATAATACATAAGTAAACAATAATAAGAATGAAAATAATTGTAATCAATAATTTAATTTAATGATGTATGGAATAATAATAATAATATCGAATGACTTAATATAATAATTTAAATAATCTGATGTATCGAATACTCAGTATAATAATTATAAATGTATGAAATTGTAATAATTGTAATGTTTGTTATAATAATCAATTAATTTGTATAATGCATGCAGTATACATAATATAAATGTTGCAGTGCCCTTCCGGGGTCCATGTTTGAGACAACATATAAATGTAACAACTATTTACAACATGTGTGCAAATAAATAAATAAATAAAAATAAATAAAATAAAATTTAAAACTTGTTTTTAATACTACTTAAGTATTTGCATAAATAAAAATAAAAACCCGTTTTTTTGGGTGTTTATAGGTGTTTTCGGGAGTTTATTGGTCACTAGTTACTGTAGATAAAATAAAATAAAAAAAAACGAGTACATAAAACAGTTCAACTAGTTAATTCGAATTGAAATAAAACATTTTGATAAAGTGCAGAAAGTTTTGTAACTGAGGCGAAATTCACCCGAGCTGTATAGGCGAGGGTATTATGGAGCCGAGTGTGCAGTGACAAATTTCCATGTTTTCCAAAACACTTAGAAGAAATACTTTCTTTGACAATTACGACACATTTTTGATCATTTATTACTGAAGAAAATTTTAATATATAGTTTTCTTCTTCTTCTTCCTGCCTTCGTCCCATCTTATTTGGGGTCGGCGCAATACGTTTTTTCTTCCATTCTACCCTGTCACTCGTCATGCTATCACTAACTTCCTTTTCTTTCATATCATTCTTCACGCAATCCATTCATCGTTTCTTTGGCCTCCCTCTCCCTCTCCACCTATCCACATGTATATTCATAACTCTTTTGGTAACATGCATTTCATCCCTCCTTTTTACATGACCATACCAAGACAAACAATTCCCCTTCAGCTTGTCAGTCACTGGCGCCGCTTTCAAACTTCCTCTAATATACTCATTTCTCACTTTATCCAATCTCGTCACACCACACATCCATCTCAACATTCTCATCTCCGCTACATGTAATCTTTTTTCATCCGTCTTTTTCACAGCCCAACATTCTGATCCATACAGTATGAGAGGTCTTATCACGGACTTGTAGATTTTACCCTTCAACTTGAGGGGCATCCGTGGGTCACAAGCTGTTCCAGTGTCCTGTCACCATTTCGTCCATCCTGAATTGATCCGATGTGTTATGTCTCGGTCTACCTCCCCATCTCCTTGGATAAGCGACCGAGCGAGGTACCGAAAGTCGGAGCAGATTGGTATGTGCGTTCCAGCAAGAGCTAAGGGCACAGAATCGGAGAGACCGCCAAAGTCGCAGAGTAAGTACTCAGTTTTCGTTCTACTTAATTTTAAGCCAACACTCTCCAGTCTATGCCACCACACCTCCAATTTACTCTGGACCTCTAGGCCACTCTCGGCAACCAGCACAATGTCATCGGCAAACAGCATACACCAGGGAGCCTCTTCCTGAAGGTCCGACGTTAAAGCGTCCATTATCATCAGGAAGAGGTAAGGGCCGAGAGCCGACCTTGATGTAAGCTGACAGCCACATTAAAGCTGCCAGTGTTGCCCACCGTAGACCGGACTTGGGTACTGCACTGACTGTACATTGCTCGGATCAACTGCACATACTTTGCAGGCACACTTTTCTCCTTAAGGGCCCACCACAGAACCTCACGAGGCACCCGGTCATATGCCTTTTCGAGGTCAATGAATACCATGTGCAAGTTTTTATGCGCATCCCTGTATTTCTCGCACAGCTGGCGTATAGCAAAAATGGCATCTGTTGTACCTCGACCAGGCATAAAACCGAATTGGTTCTGTGAAATTTCACTCTCTTCTCTCAGTCTCCTTTCAATAACTTTCTGCCAGGCTTTCATAGTATGTGACATTAGCTTTATTCCTCTTAATATTTAATTAAAATTTAAATTGTGTTTATGAACAAATCTTAAATAAATATGGTTGCACAATAATTTGTTATTTTACAAATTAACAATTATTTGTGTTTTAAATTTAAAAATATTTTATTTACACGCGGTAAAAAAGTATATTAAATAATATTGACATTATTTTGTATTATTTGGAAAAAAAAAGAATTGAAGAGAATCCTTTATATGGTACGCCGCTAGATATTGTGATTGAGGTAAAAAAATACTTGCGTTAGTCTGTAAACCTAAATCAAAATTAAATAAATATAATCGAAATCAAAACTAAAATGTATGTCAACTTTGGAAAATTTTCTTCAGTAATAAACGGTATAAAATGTGTTGTAATTATCAAAGAAAGTATTTCTTGTAAGTGTATTGAAAAACATGGAAAGTTGTCACTGCACACTCGGCTCCATAAAACCCGCGCCTATACAGCTCGGGTGAATTTCGCCTCGGTTGCAAAACTTTCTGCACTTTATCAAAATGTTTTATTTCAATTCGAATTTACCAGTTGAACTGTTGTATGTATACGTTTTTTGTTTCATCTACAGTAACCGTAATTCGAGGTTTGATGACGTCCCAGGCACTGGACTAAATAGACAATATTTGAATAATATAGGTGCCTACCTATTTACTTCAACATCATAAAAATAAAATTCTGATAATAATAATATTTACTTTACCATCATTAAATTATTGCGCCATACAAAGCAGTATTAATTCTTAATTCAAACAATATACCGATCTTTCTAAAAAGTAATTAAATCATATCTACCTTACAAGATTGTCTCCTATATAATGAGATATATTATTATAATGCTTCTATCTGCAAATGTGTATGAATTTTACTTGTGCTTTACAAAATGTACCAATGGTACAATAAACTCTTTGGTCACCCTACAAGATGTTCTCCTATACAAAATTGAAAATCAATTTTCTCTCAAATTATAGCATCTAGAAGAACGGACGATACGTTAAAATTTAGTTAAAAAATAGTAAGAAATTTTAATCTACTTTGCGTTAATCTATGACGTTTAGTCTAGTCAATAAAGCCGAAAATCTTGGGCCCTCAGTGCAGACGTTTCAGTAAAATTCAACTCTCATTTACTTTTAAACGATTAACTCTAGGTTCATTATTTCTTTTTTACTAATTCATAGAGGTATCTAATTAGAATATAATAAAGTTGTACGTATGTATTTTGTCAAATAAATTTAGTTTTTGCAGATTCTTTATAAATGATATTACTGAATTGAGGGCCTAAGGTAAACCGCAATAAATCTGTAATGTGATATTCTACAGATTTGAGAATTTCTTAAAATATTTTAGAAATTCTTAACTAAAATCCTAAATAATAATTATTTACCCAAACATCGTACTTTCCGAGATTTAGACTATGCCTCTTTATGCAAGCGTCTGGATTGAGGGCCCACGTTATTTAATCATAACTTTTTTATTTTAGGTTTTAGAAATTTATGGCTCATTGCTTTAAGTTTTACTAATTTTTAACTAAATTCCCTGTAAATCTTGTTTCGTTTCATAAGGATTTAAAAAATGGGCCCTCAATCCAGATGCACACGCTCTTGGTATGTGCGTATATGTGACAGAATTAGATTTATAGAAATATTTCTAATTCTCGAGTAATTGCACTTTTTTGAAAAACCGATAAAATATCACAGCGCTTTAATGAGAAAACTAGTGAGCTGTCTGAAAACGGTATTCAGTCCCGCTAGACGTTTACTATAAGCACATATCAGTTTCAAAAGCGCACATGCATGCGTTTTTGAATAATATTGCTATGAGTCGAGACGACGGTGCACTAAGTTTAAGGTCAACATACAAGAAACTGGCTCAATCCAAGATGTGAAGGTGTACACCAATGATTACTGCGTATAATCAAGTGATACATAGTGAAAATTCAGCTTCGAATGTTTCGTAAATAAGAAAATATAATAAAAAAACCAAACGTGTAGATAACTGCCGGCTACCCGACCAAATTCGAATGGTCCCAAAAAAGCGACGGTTTAGTACATACACATGACTTTCTTAACTTTACTCCTTACTCAATTGACATAATGTTGTGCATCAGTACACTGAAGTAGAAAAGAAATAACAAAATAAACCTTTTTTGGATAATAATAATAAATAAAATAGACACTTAATTTTTATGTGTTTTAGGAAATATTTAAAAATATGTACAGAAAATAATAATAATAATAACAAAATTCTCTCTACACCCCCCACACACATGCTACATTGATTTGAATTGATCCGTTAACAAAAAACTATCCAAAGTTTATTCTTTGGCTAGTTTTTTTTTTAGCTACATTTTTCTATAATAATAATAACATTTCCGTTTCGCATGACGAGAAGCTCGTGAAAGCTGAGAAAGATAAACAAATTAAGCATATTGACTTGGCTTGTGAGGATGTCGACGTGAGGGATCTGGACTCTGTAATCATTGTAGATATCGATAGTCATGTTGGACAATGGCTTAAAAGCCTCGAGCCTCGACCAACACCTTGAGAGGCTCTCGTTAGGCGACTGGATCAAGGGCTTGATTCAGAACGCGGTAGTCCTGGACACGGCTCGTATAGTTAGGAGGTTCCTTGCTCTGGAGCCCTGACCGCTGGCGCCGCCGCGCCGCGCAGCGCCTGGGGGCCTACTCGCTTTCTCCGAAAAACGAAGTTTCGATTGAAATTCGTCGTGTCTCCTACCATGGTTCATTTCG
Source organism: Mythimna albipuncta (assembly GCA_929112965.1). Classification (NCBI taxonomy): domain Eukaryota; kingdom Metazoa; phylum Arthropoda; class Insecta; order Lepidoptera; family Noctuidae; genus Mythimna; species Mythimna albipuncta. The sequence continues at coordinate 19,618,998 of OV815959.1, read as the reverse complement.
TTCCCGAAATTTCGTACGAACGAAAATTATTTGACGTACCGAATCTCTAAACCTACTCTAATTAGTTATGTTTCGAAAAAAAAATATGATTATGACATACGAATGTTTTGCAATTTTAACGTCAAATTGACGAAACCAAAAACCTTACCTTTTCATTTTCGTTTGTGTTGATTTTGTAAGAAAAGTGCTAAAAATGGCCTCAAAAATGCTTTTAATTGAAGCAGCTCTACATTACGAATGTTTAGAGCTTACAAAGACCCGGCAACCAGCTCAAATTCCTGACTTACACGTTGTGGATAATGTTAGACTCAGTCGGCAATTATTTGAGAAGTTGTACCAGGAAATAGTGTCTTTATTACCTTCAAGAAGCCTCCAAAGGCTTCTCCTTAGCAAAGCACTAGGAAGTGGACTACTACTGTGATGTTTTCAGCTCAACATTATGCAAATTCCTGACACACAGTTTGTGGGAAATGAGGGACTCAATCGACAATTATTTAAAGAGTTATACCAGAAAATAGTGCGTTTATTACCTCCAAAAAGCCTCAGTAGGCTTCTCCTCAGCAAAGCATTAGGAAGTGGAGTACTACTGTGATGTTTTCTGCTCAACATTACGCAAATTCCTGACTTACATGTTGTGAATAACGTGAGATACAGTCGGTAATTATTTGGGGAGTTGTAACAGGAAATAATGCCTTTATTACCTCCAAAAAGCATCTGTAGGCTTCTCCTCAGCAAAGCACTGGAAGTGGAGTACTATGGTGTTTTCAGGGTACTGTGACTGTCTTAAATTTTTGTTGTTTAAAAAGACTTTAATAAAAGACTAAAAAGTACATATATATATTTTTTATTAACTTGAATCCTGTAGGATTCAGAGATTTTCATGTCACTGGTGGTCGATTTCCTGGCAGGGTCGTATGTCCACAGCTATCTCGTGCTGTGAAAAGTTTGGAGGTTAGCTTGATTGCCTGGAGGTGGATGGTATTGGTTCATTGATCTGAAAATAAAACAGATTAAATACCTAATATAATCATAAAATATTGAAATTAAATAGGTAAGAATTGATGGAATTTACTTTTAATACTATGTGGTAATAAAATCAATTGTTATTGTTTAAAACAAAATTTTGACACAACTAAGATGGTAAATAAAAGAATTCTACGAATGACCCACGACAAAAACAAATAGGTACAAACTATATTGTATAATTATGATAATATTACTTACAAAGATCAAAGATCCACAACAAAACTTGTGGAAGACTGCGACATCCACAGTTCTACTTGAAACTTTCTTACAGAACGCGTACCGTGATGAAAAAATATGTATGTAAAATATACCTATTTGTAACTTGAGTTAAGTATAGGTAAAGTCCAAATAAAAATCTTTTGATTTCAAACTAACAATGCAAGTTGACCAGTGCTGCCAACTCCTTAAATTATTTTCTGCTAAATCTGCATTCAAAAAATGCCAAATATATGCCAAAATTTTCGGAAAATGCTAAATACTATGTTGATACTAATAACTATACTCTCGTGTGTATCCTCTTCGTATGATGTCTGAGCAGAGCGAAAGAAGCCATTCTTTCAAATCGGACATCAATTCCCACTCTGCACGATAAAGTTGGTTATAGATTATTTATTGACATTGTGAATTTAACTTTAACTAATTTTAATTTTAATTTAAATTTAACTCTTATTCAACGCACGTAGCCACATAAGAATCAAACAAAACCAAATTACCTTTGATGACAACGTCGAGTGATGCAATAAACCATATGTAGTTCAATCCAAGCGGGATTCCCCTAACCACTAGGGTCGCGTTCAAAAGCATCACCTCGTTTATCAAGATTTTATTTTGCATTTAGAAATAATATTCAAACTTTCCGAGTAAAATGCTAAAAATATGCTAAACTGAATTTATGCATGCCAAATTACTTAGAAAAATGCTAAATTTAGCCATAATAATACAAAATTGGCAGCACTGAAGTTGACAATGTTGACAAGTTACACATTGTTTTTTTTTTGCCCCATTTGGGCCGGCTAAGGTCTTAGACCATACCGCCTCATCATCAATAATAAATACGTTTTTTTTAGTTTCATTTGTATTCTATGCATAAATATTACAAGAAATATTTAATCACATCAAAGAGGTATTAAATGTAAAGAAAAGTTGTCGTGGCCCAAAAAGGTAGACTGCGACAGTCCGACTTTCTTACGGAATGTGTCATGTAAAAAAGCACTGGCAACATGAAATATTTTTAAAAATTCAAACTAAAAGTCAAATTCAAGTTGACATTCAAAGATTGACATGTTACGTGTGATTATACAGATATTTTTAGTTGTCATACGTTAGTACCGATGATTGAAGTGAAGTATCGCTCTTTATATGAGTCGGTTGACAATGACCGTAGAAAAGGTTGTTTTATGGTGTCTTTTTGTATTTTATCTAAAATTATTTTTTACGACATATTTATGTTTCATCTATAAATATTACAAGAAATATTTAATAAACCACCTCATAAATGCAAAATTTTAAAATAAAGCAATATTTAAAATTAATTTAAAAACCGTAATTTACTTTAAATGACATATAAAAAGACCCAAATCATATAGTTCATTCTATTCGGTCACGAAGATTGTCTGTGGGTCCGAACTTCTTGTGTGTGTCCGAAAATGAAACAGAGTAGGTGCACTAACGAAACTTCGTTTGAATATCGTTCGTTTACGAAAATTACGTTTCGGAGAAAGCAAGTAGACCTCCTGTAGTTTGGATCCTGTTCCCGATACCGGTAGGCTACTATTTTTATATGTATTACTTATTTTACATTGAAATATTTCAAAATTTAATTTACATGTAATATTAATTAATAAACAAAATAATAATACCTGATAAGAAACATTTATTTTGGACGAAGTCCATATTTTGTTAGTAACAATATCTTGAAAACTTAAAGACATTATAGAAAAACTTAAAAACCGGCCAAGAGCGTGTCGGGCCACGCTCAGTGTAGGGTTCCGTAGTTTTCCATCCGTCACAATAAGTGTACCCACTTATGAGTTTAAAAAAATGCTTGCCTATACGACTATACAACAAACTTAGTCCAGAAATTATTTTGTAGAACCTTTTTGTCTTTTTGTACAAAAAACCGGTCTTTCCATCAAGTTCAAAATAATTTTCCTAGAAAGTCCTTATAAAGTTCTACCTTTCAGATTTTTTTCATATTTTCTAAACTTATGGTTCAAAAGTTAGAGGGGGACGCATTGTTTTTTACTTTTGGAGCGATTATTTCCGAAATTATTGACATTATCAAAAAATGATTTTAGTAAACCCCTATTCATTTTTAAATACCTATCCAACGATATATCACACGTTAGGGTTGAAATTAAAAAAAAAATCACTTCCCACTTTACATAATTATAGGGGGGCTACCCTAATAAAACATTTTTTTCCAATTTTTATTTTACCACTTTGTCGGCGTGATTGATATACATATTGGTACTAAATATCAGCTTTCTAGTGCTAACGGTCACAGAGATTAAGCGAGGACGGACAGACAGACAGACAGACAGACGGACAGACAGACATGGCGAAACTATAAGGGTTCCTAGTTGACTACGGAACCCTAAAAACGGATAGGTATCACAAAGGACATATACACCATTAAATTTTAATCGTTTTAATCCCGTGGAGGATCGATCCAGTACATGAAACACTATCGATTTGTAAAGATAAAATTAAAAAATAAAGGACCTCTTTTTCAAAACTCATATTAATTTACGCATGTACGAAATTAATGCTTTCCGCTGGGTGGCGCTAGTGATCACCTCCAAATAAATAGGCTCCGTATTTCAATATTTGTTAAAAATAGTAAATACTAGTTTTGAAGTCTATTTACACAATTATCTGATTCATTTACATGTAATGATCATTGTCTAACGTTGGCAAAAGAATATTACAAGTGATATTCAAATAAAATTGAATTTAATGAAACAGTTCAAATATAGTGTTTACAAACAAAAAGTGCATTAACATCGTAACTTTTATAATAAAAAGTGGAGTATAATACTTACAACTTATTAAACAGTGGACTAAGTGTGCAAACTAAGTGAATTAACTATTATCTTAATTTATCTGAACCGTTAGCATTATTTAAAAGAGACGCGCGACGCTAACTGTTTCAACCAATAAGAATTAAGAGAAACGAACTGTTATTTTAAAATTCAAATATTATATTATACACAGCTATTTTAGCTGCATTTACAATTCGCCATTTAGCGTATTGTGTGAAGAGTCACCTTACGTGAAAAGGTTCCCGAGTTCAAACCTGACGAGGAGATTACTCTTTTTGGAATTCTCAAGATTTGTTTTCGAAGAATTAGTATGCTAAGTGTAGTTTTTTATTGGAAAACTTACTTTTTTATAGTTTCTAATTAAAGTGATTAAAGTTTAAGTGCTAATTCGATTCAATTCGGTCTGTATCATCTGTACTGATCTCAAATTCCACAAACTCAATTATTTATAATTATCTAAAGCTAGTTTGGTACTACATATTGGTTTAAACTACGAGTATGAATTTCTTCGAGAATATGACTCTGCGGACTCGCAGTAAGACCCGTACTCAGTCAAAATTTAATGAAGCCGTAACTGAAGTGTCCAACTTCACTGACTCAACACTAGATGGCACCACCAACAGCCTACCAACAATATCAGATGACGAGAACTATGAGATCCTAGAACTTAAAAAACAAATAGATAAACTTAACTCAGATTTATTGAAGGCTAACGAGATGATAAGCCAATTATCTTCCGAAAATACGACGTTGAAAAATACTATCACGACTTTGAACGAGAACAAAAGCGAACAAGTCACAAAATTACCGAGCGACTTTGAAACTCGGCACAAAAATGCAAAACAATCTACTCCTAATCGAAAATCACATTCACCTAAGAAGAAACAAAATAAAGAATGTCCTACAGCCGATATCACACCAACGCTGAATGCATCCGTCCAAATAACTCCGAATAATGTCACCTCGCAGACTGCGGATCATATTATGGTTAAGGAACCTCACGAACGAAAACAGAGATTATGCATTGTAAGTAGCGATAAAGCAAATAAAATATTGTCCGTAGCTGAACAAACATTTCCAAGTTATCAGTTATGTCACTACCTTATACCATTTGGAGGAATTAACGAACTTCTTAATAATATTTCCGTAAAGCTATCCGACTTTACTATTAATGACTACTGCATAATTCTAATAGGTGAGGAAGACTTCCGTAGAACCAATAATTATTTTGATTTAATTGTTAAACTACGCGAAACGCTAATGCCTCTACAACATACAAATATTATACTATGCTTACCTACTTTTAAATTCAGTTACTACTCTTCCAGTTTAATGTACAATGTAAGAATTGAAATGTTTAATAACCTACTACACCTTGATGTACAATCTCACAACTATGCATTACTATTTGACTCTAATTTTGACCTACAATACGACTATACAATGTTTTCAAAGTATACTGGTGCAATAAATAATAATGGGATAAAAAATATGTTTGTTAACCTTCAATATTTTGTTCATACTCATGATATTCCTTTATACACTGATAATCTTGTAAACCCCGATATAAGTAATTTGTCAAATATAGAACATTTATCTAATAATATTGCTAACATTACAAACCCCAATATTACTAATAACAGTAATTTTTTTCTTATATAATCATATTAATATATTACATCAAAACATTAATGGCTTAATAAACAAATCGGATTTATTGAGTTTACATCTACATGAACTTGCTTGTAATAATAAATTTGTAGACGTGCTCTGTGTAACAGAACATAATATGAAAGAAGGTGATGATGTGAACCTACATATTCCAAATTACACGCTCGCAACCCACTACGTTAGAAATAGTCGAAGAGGAGGTTCCTGTATTCTGGTGAACAATAAACACAAGTACAAAATGCTTAACATAAAAGAATTCTGCTGTCCTAGTGTTTTAGAAGGTTGTGCAATACAATTAATCGACCACAATATAACTATTATATGCATTTATAGATCACCCAAATTCAAATCGGATATTTTAAACCTATTTTTTTACCAATTTGAAGGTATACTAAAAAAAGTATGTAACAATAGTAAAAATAAAGTCATGATATGTGGCGACTTTAATATCGATATTCTAAAAAATACGAAGTTATCTAAGCAACTTGAAAATCTCCTTTATAATTATCGGATGAAATTAAGCATTCGACAACCCACACGTTTAAATAGTGGTACATGTATTGATAATATAATTCACAATACTAGAGGCAGCACCAGCGAAGTAGTAGAATTAGCCCTTTCCGATCATACGGCTCAGATCATGAAATGTCCTGTCAAAAAAAGTTGTACTATTTCACATTGGTATACTTTCAGACGAGATTTTTGTGAAGACAATATGCTTAAATTTAAGGATGCCCTCAGAAGCCTCAGTTTCAGTAATGTTTACAGCTGTACAGACCCAGATAACGCATTCCATGAATTTCACAGCTTGTTTAAATTGTTTTACGATCTTTGCTTCCCTATTGTAAGAATAAAAAATGTATGCTACAAAGCTCCGAAATGGATAACTAAAGGTATAAAACTATGTTGTAAGCGTAAACGTGAGATGCTATGGCAATTCAGACGCCAGCCAAATAAAACTAATAAAAAAACATTTAACACATACGCTAAACGTCTTAAACTAATAATTAAATTAACTCAAAAAACGCAAAACAGCTACTTTATTAACAATTCCGACAACAAGGTAAAAGCAACTTGGAAAGTTATAAACTCAACCAAAACTAACTACCCAAAAGAAAACCCTTCGATAATAATCACAAACAATGACAGATGTACCACCGAACCAAATGAGATTGCCGAATTATTTAACGATTATTTCATTGATCAAGTTCTGCCAATAGACAATCTTAACCAAACCAGTAATTATAACTTTACATTAATAAATTCGAACCCTCATTCAATATTCTTAGCACCCACTGTACCAGATGACATACAAAAAATCATTTTTGGTCTAAAAAATACCAATAGTTCCGGTTACGACGATATTGTAACGCATGTTATTAAAAGCGTATCTTTTGAAATTTCACCAATTTTTAGTTATATTATTAACCTGTGTATAGATGGCGGCAAATTTCCTGAAGACTTAAAACTTTCAATTATAACACCTCTACATAAGAAAGATGACCCACAAAATATGAAAAATTATAGGCCTATTGCACTTGTGCCAGTGTTTTCTAAAATCATAGAAAAAGTAATTTATAACAGCTTATACTCATTCCTAGAAAAAAACAATATTCTATCCAAAGAACAATATGGCTTTAGGAAGAATAAAAATATTAATATGGCAATCTATGAATTAGTTAATGAAATAGTCTCAAATGTGGATAAAAAAATACCAGTTTCAGCATTATTCATGGATATGACGAAAGCTTTTGATTACGTCGATCACAAAATCCTACTCTTAAAACTAAATAAGCTTGGGATTAGAGGAAATGTCTTAAAACTAATTAAATCGTACCTAGTCAACCGTAAACAAATAACTAAAATTGAAAAAGTTTGTCCTAAAACAAAATCCGAAATAACTTCTTTTTCCAAGCAAAGGTTTGTATACTATGGTGTACCACAGGGAAGTGTACTGGGTCCATTATTGTTCCTTTGCTATATAAACGATATCCCCAGAACCATAGACCACCCCATGACCCTATTCGCTGATGACTGTACTACAATATTTATCGGAAAGGACTTAGACATATTTGAAAATAAAATAAATAATAGCTTAAAATTAATAATTCAGTGGTTGACATATAATAATTTGAAAGTTAATTTTGGAAAAACCCATATTATGAACTTTAACCAACGAACAAATCCTATTAATCCAAATATTACGTTTGAACAAAACAAAATTTCTAAAATTGAACACACAAAATTCCTGGGGATCTGGTTAGATCAGCACATGACATGGAAGACACATATTGACCATTTAATAAAAAAACTGAATCAATATTGCTACGCCTTACATAATTTAAGCAAGGTTGCCAATCAAAATACTGTTCTTACCGCTTATCACGCGTATGTTTCAACCACACTGCGCTACGGCGTAATATTCTGGGGTAACTCGACGGATAGGGACATGGCATTTAAAGCCCAAAAGAAGTGTCTTCGTGCAGTATGCCAAATAAAAAACACCGATAGCTGTAAACCATTTTTTATTAATTTGAAAATATTGACACTTCCTTCTTTATATATTTATGAAGTTGCCATGTTCATCAAAAATAACCATAACCTTTTTGAAACTCTATCCTCCAAACGTCATCAAGGCGCACTCAAATCAAAAACCCACCAAACCGCTCTTTTTTCGAAAAGTTTTTTAGGAATGGCACCAAAAATATTTAATAAACTACCTAAATCCATAACAACTTTAAAAGATCTAAAATATTTTAAAAAAGCACTCTTTAAATTCCTAATACAAAAAGCATATTACAGTATTAATGAATATCTAGAAGATAAGTGACAAACTATTCCTAACTCCACATTCTCCGATTTATTTAGTAGCAGCCTATTTCAGTTACTAAACATTGTTTTAAGAGATTCTTTGTTCTATTTTAAAATTTTATTTTGTTTTTATTGTTATGTGGTATATTTTCTAGTTAAAGATTTAATTTTAATTAGTCATAGAACATACAACATGAGAATGTATCCAATGTTTTATGTACCATGTGAAACAATATTTAAATATTAAATATTTAAATATTGTTTCACAATAAAAAACCGGAGAGTGATGCGCGGTCGGAGTCCGACGCAGCATCCAGAGGGGGCTCGGAGGGCTCGGAGGTGGAAGAGATGGCGGTTGATTCTGGGAGAAACACAAGTTCCTCCCAGAAACGCTCCGAGTTCGTCAGGAGGGAAGAAGGGCGCTCGGAGGCGAAGGAAGTGGTGGTCGATCCCGGGAGAAACTCAAGTGTCCCCCTGAAACGCCCTGCGTCTGCCAGGAGGGAGGACGGGTCGTCCTCTGAGGAGTCCTCTCCTCAGAGCAAAATCCCCACCAGCAGCCGTGGCGCGGGCCGGTCCCGCGGAAGGGGGAGGGGTCTAACGGCCCAGGACTCCGCTCAGCGAGCCGCCAGGCTTGCCGCGGAGGGGCGTCACCCCGGGGCGGCCAGCTCGGGAAGGGACCTCTCGGAGCCATCTGGCAACGAGAGGCGTGCTGAGGCGGACTCCGACATGGAGTCCCTCCAGAGGCTGGCAGTCACCTTGTTGCGGGATATGAGCCGCAAAAGAGAGAGGACGTCAAAGGAGAGGACGGCCCAACGTCACGCGGCGTCCCTCCGGGAGGCTTTTGACGCCTCTCTCGAGAAGAGGGTGGCCAGAATCCGGAGCGAGCTCCAGGCTGAGCTTCGGGCCGAGCTCCGGGCTGAAGTCCGGGCTGAGCTCGGAAGGGTGCCAAATGGCGATGGCTGTCAGGAGCCGTCGGAGGGGGCGCGCAAGCAAGGGCAGGGGCAAAGCCGGCCCCAGGCCCAGTCCGAGCCGGAAAATCAGTTGCTGACGCTGGTGCGGCAGGAACTGGCTGCTTTCCAGCAGCAGCTGCAACAGCAGCAACAGCAGTTCCAGCTGCGCATTCAGCAGCAGCTGTCCCTGCTGGAGGGCATCGTGCTGCGCCCTCCGCTAGCGGCCTCTGGCCAGCAGCGAGGGGCGGAGTCTTACGCTGCCGCCGCGGCTGCGGCTTCTGTGCCCAAGGCGGGTCAATTGGGGCAAGCAGGGCGCGGGGCCGTGGCATCGGAGCCCGCGAGACCACCCCCGACGGCCAAGCAGCAACGGCGGCAAAAGGGTGTGGCGGTGCCTGCCGCTAAACCGGCGGGACCTCCTGCCGCGGCGGCAACTAGGCCCCGCCCACCGCCTCCTCCACCTGAGGAACCCGGCGGCGCGTGGACGGTTGTTGGCGCCGCGAAGAAGAAGGCAGGCAAGGCGGCCAGAGCAGCCAAAAAGCGCGCAAGGCGGAAGGAAAGGAGGAAGCGAGCCATGGCGGCGAGACTTCGCGCCCCGAATTCCGAGGCTGTAGTAATTACGCTGCAGCCTGAGGCGGAAAAGAAGGGCGTGACGTACGACGACGTCATGGCGAAAGCGAAGCAGGCGGTGTTGCCCCACCTTGGCGAGCTCGGAGCTGCTGGGGGCTTCCGCATGAGGCGTACGGTCACGGGGGCCCGAATCCTTGAGGTCCCCGGTGCGGCCAGCGGCCCTGCAGCGGATGCCCTAGCCGCAAGAATTAGAGCGTCCCTCAATGCGGAGGAGGCCCGAGTGTCCAGGCCCACCAAGTGCATAGACATGCGCATTATGGGCCTGGACGACTCCGTCAAGGTGGACGAGGTGGTGGCCGCCATTGTCAGGGCGGGCGGGTGCACGACCGAACAGGTCCGGGCGGGCGCCATCCGCGCTGACAGCACGGGCATGCGAGCCGTCACGGTTAGCTGTCCCGTGTCGGCGGCCAAGACCATCACAGGGGAGGGACGACGGCTCCTGGTGGGCTGGGTCTCCGCGCAGGTTAAACTGCTGGAGCCCAGACCTCTGCGGTGCTTCCGGTGCCAAGTGGGGCACCACGTTGGCGCCCACTGCGCCGCAGAGGAGGACCGCAGCGACCGCTGCCACCAGTGTGGCCAGCCCGGTCACAAGGCCGCAGAATGCCGTGCTCCGCCGCACTGCTACGCATGTGCGGCGGCAGGCAAGCCGGCCAATCACCGGGCTGGGGGCAGGTCCTGCGACCCCCCCGCCAAGGCCAAGGGCAAAGCCCGTAGGCCCATCCCCGCCGCCGCACCCGCCGCTCTCACCGCCGCACCCGCCGCAGTCGCCGCCGCACCCGCCGTGGCAGTGCCCCCTAGAAGGGCTCGGGAGGAGACGATGGACTGCCAATAATGGCCCTATTCCGTCTCCTCCAGGCGAATATCAACCACTGCGCCCCCGCTCAGGATCTGTTGCTCCAGAGCATGGCGCAGTGTTCGATAAATGTCGCCGTCGTCTCCGAGCCGTACTACGTCCATCCTCGTGGAGACTGGGTTCAGGACCTAGACGGCTCGGTGACGTTAATCTCGTCGGCCGCCGCTGGTACCCCGCCCCTCGAGGCTGTTGCGAGGGGACGGGGCTGCGTGGCAGCACGGTTCGGGGACATTGCAGTGGTAGGCGTCTACCTGTCCCCGAACAGATCTCTCGACGAACTCCAAGTCTCCCTTATGGAGCTAAATGCCGTCGTCGCTGGGTTTGGTACCCTCCCCGTGGTCGTTTGCGGGGACTTCAACGCCTGGAACACGGCTTGGGGTTCCCGGTACACGAATCCACGGGGTCAGATGGTGGAGGACTGGGCTTTGGAGCTAGGCCTGGTCGTCCTGAACCGGGGTTCTGTCCCCACGTTGGTGCGGATGCGGGGTGAATCAGTGGTGGACATCTCGTTTGCCAGCCCTGCTCTGTCGCCGCGTGTCGTCGACTGGCGCGTTATGGAGGAGGTGGAGACGTACTCCGATCACCGGTACATCCGGTTTGACGTCTCCGCCGAAACCTCGGCCGCGCCGGTCCGACAGAGCCCTTGCGGTCCGCGGTGGGCGCTTAAGCAGATGGACCGGGAGCTCCTCCTGGAAGCCGCGACGGTACAGGCCTGGGTGCAAGCACCGGGCAGGCCTGTCGACATCGACGTCGAGGCGGAGTGGTTCCGGGAGGCCATGTCGCAAATCTGCGACGCGGCAATGCCCCGAGTCCATCCAGGGCGAGCTAAGCGCCAGGTGTGCTGGTGGTCGCCGGAGATCGCTGCACTGCGCAACGCATGCAGTCACGCGCGACGCCGGTACGCTAGACACTGCAAGCGCCGCATCCGCCCGGCGGATGCGGAGGCCAGAGAGGCGGAGCTGTATGAGGGATACAGAGCGGCAAAACGCACCCTCCGAGCGGAGATCAAGCGGGCCAAACTGGAGGCCCGCAACGTGTGGCTGGGGTCTCTGAACGCGGACCCGTGGGGGCGCCCGTACAAAACAGTACGGGAAAAGCTCCGCCCCTGGGCTCCCCCGCTGACTCAGAGTCTCCGGCCCCAGATCGTAGAGGGTGCGGTGAACGCTTTGTTCCCTGCGCGGGGGCAACACTCCCCCCCGCCCATGGCTCCGCCCTCACCAGTGGTGTCTGACGCGGACCGCAATAGCGACGACGACGACGATGCTCCAGAGGTGACCGAGGTAGAGATGAGAGTGGCGGTGCGAAGGCTGAGTGCCAAGAACACCGCCCCAGGACCCGACGGCGTGCCTGGGAAGGCGTGGGTCCTGGCCATGGAGGCTCTCGGGCCTCGACTGAGAGGGCTCTTCAGCGCATGCATGGAGAGGGGCCAGTTCCCACTTTGCTGGAAGACGGGGAAACTGGTCCTCATAGCGAAGCCAGGGCGCCCTGCGGACTCTCCGTCCGCGTACCGGCCCATTGTGCTGCTCGACGAGGTGGGCAAGCTCTTTGAGAGAGTCATTGCAAACCGCCTCGTCGGGCGCCTAACACGGGTGGGGCCGGACCTTTCGGACGGACAATTCGGCTTTCGCAGGATGCGCTCTACGGTGGACGCCATCATGCGCGTGCGAGCCCTCACGACGGGGGATGCGGTGTCCCGGGGCAGGTGTGTCGTGGCAGTGTCCTTGGACATTGCCAACGCCTTCAACTCCCTGCCCTGGAGTACGATCCGGAGGGCACTCCGGTACCACCGGGTGCCCGAATATCTCTGTCAAGTGGTCGAGGCCTATCTGTCGGTTAGATTTATAGTCTACCCCGGTCACCAGGGAGACTGGAAACGTCGAGAGATGTCGTGCGGTGCTCCGCAGGGGTCGGTACTAGGGCCACCCTTGTGGAACATCGGGTACGACTACGTGCTGCGCGGCGACTTCCCTGACGGGGTCAGCGTGGTTTGCTACGCAGACGACACGCTGGTTCTAGCGCAGGGAGAGTCGTACCAGGCGGCGGTCGCTCTAGCGACACGCGGGGTTGCGATGGTCGTTGATAGGATCCAGGAGTTGGGACTCGAGGTGGCGCTTCACAAATCCGAGGCTATGTGTTTCCACGGTCGCCGCCCTCGGAACGCGCCGCCATTGAGTTCTCAACTAACGGTAGGAGGAGTTCACATCGGTGTCGGGTCAACGATGAAGTACCTGGGACTCGTCCTCGACAGCCGGTGGAATTTCGTGGAGCATTTCCGACGTCTGGCTCCCAAACTCAACCGGACTGGGGCCGCTCTCAAGCGGCTCCTGCCCAACCTTGGGGGTCCAGACGCCTCCTGCCGGAGGCTCTACGCGGGGATCGTTCGGTCCATGGCCCTCTACGGGGCGCCGGTGTGGGCGCCGTCGCTGAAAAAGCAACCGGCGGCCATACTGAACGCCTGCCAGAGGGTCATGGCAATAAGGATGGTGCGGGGATACTGCACGGTCTCCCGCGAAGCGGCGAGCCTTCTGGCTGGCCTACCACCGTGGGATCTGGAGGCAACAGTCCTTGCACACATGCACGATATGCGCGTGGAGATGCAACGCCGGGGTGAAAGTCCACTGCCGCGACAGGTTGCGGCATGGCGGACAGAGCTCCGGCGGGATCTCATGGTGAAATGGCGTCAACGACTATCGCAACCCAGTGCTGGGCACGCCACAATCATGGCGGTAAGTCCCCTCTTTGTGGCTGGAAAGACCTCACGGCGTCCTTACCTTTCGCATGACGCAGGTCCTCACCGGACATGGTTCGTTCGGGAGTTTCCTGCACCGGATTCATGCGGAAGTGACGCCCGGGTGTCGCCACTGTGCGGAACGCCCGGAGGACACGGTGGAGCACACGGTCGAGGTGTGCCCTGCTTGGGCGGAGCATCGCCGTGCCCTCGTGGGGGCGATCGGCGGCGGAGACCTCTCGCGCCGGGCCTTGGTTGAGGCCATGGTCCGGAGCGAGGAGGAGTGGCAGGCGGTCGCCGACTTCTGCGAAGCAGTAATGCTCGCAAAGGAGGAGGCCGAACGCATCAGGCAACGGCGTTATCGCCGCCGCCGCCGCAACCGGGATTCTGATCCCGATTTCCGGCCACCGTAGGCGCGGGCTTGCGGACAGTGAGCAATGGGTAGCTCACTGTCCGGCCGTCCGGTAACTTTCCGGACCAAGCCCAAGTCGTCGACGGCGCGCACTGTTCCCGCGCGCCTCAAGGAGTTGTCAGCAACAGCAGGGACCCAGCCGGGTCGAAGCCTACTGGGGCCAGGGTTATCCGAAAGGGCGCTCAAGCCCCGGTGTGAAGGCTAGAAGGAACGGGGTGGGTCTTTTAGTCAGTAAGAGTCTGACACTACCTCCCGCTCCGCCCAAGAGCGGGGGATGTCAATGCATGATTTTTTTCCCACCATAAAAAAAAAAAAAAAAAATGTGAAACAATATTTGTATGCCCAGCAAGGCAACACATAGTGAAACGTTATTTTTTAACTAACACCATGATGGGCTATCATATAAACCTATGTGTAACAAATAAATATTTGACTTTGACTTTGACTTTGACTTTTAATTTCTTTAAGAAAAAGTTAGCTGAGCGAGTTCAATGACCTGTGGGTACTTTGTACGCAACGCCAACTATTAACTCGCTCAGCTGACGTTTTGAAAAAGAGGTACTTTATTTTTAATTTTATCTTTACAAATCGATAGTGTTTCATGTACCGGATCGACCCTCCACGGGATTAAAACGATTAAAATTTAGCGGTGTATATTGATATATTTGCAAATCTTATTATGGTAAAATGACAGGACCTAACTTTGGTTTATTTTCATAAATATTCTTGGTATTTACACAGTAATTAGAATTCAACAATATTTCATAAATAGTTCGAGAACATTTGCTATTGTATGAACAACAGGACAGAATGGAAGAAAAAAACGTGTTGCACCGACCCCAAATAAAATGGGACAAGGGCAGGAAGAAGAAGAAGAGTTCGAGAACATTTGCTGATTTTGTGATAACGCCATCTATTGCTGAAAAGTTTAACCATACCTAGCACACACCAGTGGCGTAGCACGGGTTTTCGTCACTTGGGGTCGACCGGAAATACGCTGCCTTTTGTCTTTTATTATTATCGGACTAAATATTTTATTTTATAGACGTAATTCGTACAAATTATTGAAAGTCGAGAAAAGCTTATACCATTGCTTCAGAAGGGACATATTATTTTGTTGTACCATAAGCACATCAGAAATTCCCAGGAAGTTCTTATATTAAAGTAATAAACTTGGCATTAGGTACGTACCTAGGTACATGCAATAATAAAAACAAAAAGAATGTATTAGTATGGAAAATTATAAATCGGGCGAATAAAAAAACAACAGCGACTGATGGTGAGATACAGTTTTAATAACATGAGCGGTACGAAATTGAGAAAGCGACAAATGAACTAAACTAACGAGCTTACTAAAATTAAGCTCGTTGCTTTGCGCGTACGAACGTTGGCACAAGCTCGGTGCGCGTGTTTAATCGTTACCGATTGAGCAATTTCGACGCTTCAGTTGTTGGAATCCCGAACTACAAATCCATATAGACGTCTCTCGGCCTCAGCTTCCAGATAGAAATGAGCCTTCTTGGACTGTCTGTCTTCGTTGCATTATATCGATGATTGCGACTATTCCTGCTGTACGAATTAATAATATTTCCGAACGCATCCGACCTAATTTACTAAGTACATCATGTAGTGATCACTCATGCAATCACTCCGATTCCCAAGTCAAGCTGCACCTTCTAAACAAGGCCTAACATAAATGTCGACATTGTCTATGGTCGGGGGAATCCCCGAATGATGTATTCATTTATTAAACTTTCAGTCTGTTATGAGTGAGTGTAGTTATTTTGTTTCGTTTTATATTTAAAATTGAGTAAGATAAACAGAAGTTTTGATTTGTTCTTTTGTGGTTCGTTTAAACATTATTTCATTATGTCAAAAAGAATATGTTTAAGTGGTTCACAAAAAAAGAAAAAAAAAATACAGCTTAAAAGAAATAACGGAAAAACTTCCAAAGCTCACTTCGTTTTCTGGGGCCTCCATTCTTGTGTACCCAAGGGCAGTTTTGCCAACTTAGCATTTTCAGTGCTAGATTTGGCACTATTTTCACAAGGCCAGCACTTAAATCGAACATACAGCACCTAGCACTCAATCTAGCACTATTTAATAGTTAAGCGAAATTTTCAGATTCTAATAAAACGCACACACGCACAGCATGCGTGCAGTGTAACAAACACATTCGTATTGCTGACACATAGATTTATTATCTATGGAATTACACATAGACAATAAGTTTATGAGTTTTTGGTGGGATTTCTTCGTGTGATGTTCCGTGACTGTTATTTGCAAATTGATTCATAGTGGATATTTAGAAATCCTCGTCTGGCGACGCTAGCTCGCTCAGTAGCTGGAGGTAGGAGCGTGTGAGACCGGATAGTGGTGTGATTGGTGTGGTGCGAAGCTGGCGAGGCACTGGCTAGGATATTCTTCTACAAGCTTGTCTTTTTTTTTGTTTGTTTGTAAATATGTATGATTAAAAATAATAATTTTTACAGTTTTTATGTAAAAAAAAGTAATTCATGTAAAAAAAAAATTTACTCGTGTGATTTTATTTCATATAGCACTATTTTTGGAAATCCATAGCAATCTAGCACTATTTGAGACGATGTTTAGCACTCACTGGTGGTATAGAGTTGGCAACACTGCCCAAGGGCCCCAGCTTAGTTTATGACGGCGGTGTCTACAGTAGGCACAACGGATCTTGAGTGGTTGAGCAGAAGTTAAATATTCGGTCTCTTTAGTGGTGCGAAGTAAGAAGGGGGGCGGGGAGTGTCAGTGATAGGCTCACCGCGTTACAAACGGACACTTATACCTATTATTATTAAAACTAGGTCATATTATTATTGCTAACAAACGTTTGAACGCGACTGTACGGACAATAACTTAGGCTTAACACGTTCAAAAAAGAAGGTCATGTGTATGTACTAAACCGTCGCTTTTTGGGGCCATTCGAATTTGGTCGGGTAGCCGGCAGTTATCTACATGTTTGGTTTTTTTTATTATATTTTCTAATTTACGAAACATTCGAAGCTGAATTTTCACTATATGTAACGCACTAATCATTGGTGTACACCTTCACATCTTGGATTGAGCCAGTTTCTTGTATGTTGATGTTAAACTTAGGTCACCGTCGTCTCGACTCTTAGCAATGTTATTCAATAATGCATGCATGTGCGCTTTTGAAACTGATATGTGCTTATGGAAAACGTCTAGCGGGAGTGAATACCGTTTTCAGACAGCTTACTAGTTTTCTCATTAAAGCGCTGTGATATTTTATCGATTAAAAAAAGTGCAATAACTCGAGACTTAGAAATATTTCTATAAATCTAATTCTGTCACATATACGCACATACCAAGAGCTACCCGTGTATGTTTATAGTACAGCCGCACATACAATAGTTTTAGAGATACACGATTCTGCAAAACGTTACTCCAGCAGGAAATGCTATATCTCGAAAATCTGAACACGCACCGATTATATTTTTGGGGCACATCTTTGCACAAGCATAAGCTATCTATTCATATACAATTTTTTTCTCTCCGATTAGTTTTTAAAAATTTTCTAGCTGGGATAACGTTACTCCAGCTAGAATCGTTTTTTCCATTTTTTTCCACAACCTCAAGGCGCACTAATTTTATATGCGGCGCACATCTACACCAGATGACGCACTAATTATACGTTCCACTCATATCGCTCTACGTGCAACTTTCCAGCTGGGGTAATGTACACAATAGAGTGCGTCTACTGAAAGCGTAACCTGGAGTTTTTTTTTTAAATTAAATTGGCAACATTGTTTTGCCGAAAAAAACACGTCAAAGTCTATGGTTGCAATTGTCAGTTTTTGGAAACTGATATTTATTTTTCAAGAATAATTGCTTAATTGTGGAAAAAACAATAAACAGTAACGTGCAAAAACTGCTACACACTATGGTTAATAAGTTCAAACAAAAACAAGAAGAGAAAGTAGGTGTTTTCAATGAAAACCAACATTGTTTACATACGATTTCTGATTTTTAAGTTAGTATGACGTTATAATCTTGATCCTTGTCGACTAATATTATTAGATAGTTATAAGGATATAATAATATTTTTTTTCTTATATTTTTAGATAATCTGACATATTGCGAATTTCATAATGGACAAAAACATCGAACAAAGAAGGGTTTTGGTGAATCGACTTAATCAAAAACACATGCTAGTGAGTGGTAGAATGCGTTCAAAAGCAGTTGAGATGTAATGAAAGATTTGTTTCACTCTGTCTGGTAGTACATGAAAGTCTGCAACTGAAGTTAAAATCGCAAAAATCCTAGTTCAAGTTTGAGAGAGATGCTGCTGCAGCAGCAGCTGCTGAACTTTTTGTGTCTTACGAGTCGATCCGTATCATTTGAAACAATCACTGGAGTATAAAACATGTTCCCACTTGACCAATCCCAAAAGATCCGAATTTTCTCTATGCTAAAACGAATCGATTCCAACCCAACAATCTTGAAACACATTAATAGTGTTGGCGAGACGTGATGAAGTTGAAATCATGTTGACTATTTTATTTGACTATCACGGTGTTGTACACTTGGTATTCTTGCCAGAACGCCAAATGGAAAATAAAGAATATTATTTAAATATTATATAGCGACATTTGAGAGATCAGATAAAATAAAATAATTTGGAATACTATCTAACATTTTGTGTGTTATTGACATTTATCATACACCCATCAAATAATTAAGTCTACACACATGTTTTTGACTAGGATTTAAGTTCTTGTACAACTATTCTAATATAATGTACAAAAAATACTCTAGTATCAAAACTTTTTTCTCCTACTATTTCAATAATACCACATTCAACATTTTTGGTTGTAACCTACTTTTCTCAGGTCACGCTTTCATTAGACGGACTCTAAACTCCATACCATGAAATGCGCTTCCTTTTGTGTAAGTTGGAGTCCTAGAGCGTGCTGCGTGTGATAGTTTATGCCTATAGATATATAAAATATATAATAGTAATAATGTGTTAAATAATAATTATAATAGATATTTGAAAGATAACGTTCAAATTCAAACTAAAAACCAACGTTCAAGCAGGTTATTTGTTACCGACTATAAAAGCCGCTGCGCCGGCTGTCCTGAGTAATTTCTCGGTTCAGACGTCGGACGGTGCGGAGCTCTCTCTACAAAAATAAGTCACAGAGTTTGTGTACAAGTGTGGAAATTGTGAATTAAAAGATAAGTATAATTATTATTTTATTAAATTAATTGTTGTTGCAATATTAATATGGTTGTAAAATATTTAAGACTTAGTCTACTAAAATGTAAGAAGTTGTTTGTTGTGCGACAACCTGAGATTTGTAGAAGGTGGAAGAATATTTGATGTTTAGGTGTCAACCCACAGGTTTGACACTTGAACGTCAGGACTTTCCTATAAATAAGATTGGTTTCTATTAAAGTCCTCTTACTTGCCTATCAGCTCTAGATACTTACGGACTGCCTAAGTTCACGTAAGTTATTTAATATAATAGCTTAATATTATTGCTAATGTTGTTTTGATTCTGTGTATTTGTTATACTGTGACTTATGTTTCTAATTATGTTATTGTGATGATAAAATGCTTCCGAGGTGTTTCTTGGCCGTTCTTCACCTCGAAGATCTAGTTTCCGAACGAGCCAGTAGTTTATTCGAATAATTGACAAGCCCATTAGAAATAAATACTTAGTCTTGTCTTTCTGTGCTTTTCTTCATAAAACCCTTTCCTTACACACCAGTCATAGGAACTTTGATACACAGTAAATAACTGTTATCCATCTTGACATTTTTTTATTATGAAATATAGGTAGTTATATATATATATATATATATATATATATATATATATCAATATATATAGATTTCTCCCTATTCATTTCTAACATCAGAAGTGGGATGAGCCTCTGGCTTACACAACTGATTTCTAATACCTTTTGTCTTGTTATTTTCATGAACTGTAACTGTCGAGTCTACTACCATCAAGAAGATGACGCCACGATGTCACCATGCCGTCCCGGAAAACGGAGCTGCAAATGAGCCGTGGATCTTCAATCAAGCTACTGCATCTGCATTGGTAAAATATAGCAAGTACTTTCAGTTGCTAAAGTCTGTAAGACATTTGTTAGCATTGCTTTATTTTGTTTTCAAAGATATCCTTCGGATAAATGTTAATATCTGTGAATGTTGAGTATCTTACATGTCGTAAAGAGTCGTTACAGATAAACGTAAAATTGGTTCCAATACAAAGCATTAAGAAAAATCCCGATTCTTTTACCAGTGGCATAAAAGGCTACATAATTTTGTAGTCATAAGTATAAAGTTGTACAAAAAGATTATGCATATTAATATAAAAATGGGGGTAGTCTACGGTTGCATCTAAGATGGCTATTTGAAACAAAACTAAACACTTTGCTAAAGATGTCTCACTGTAGGTAATGGGCATTTAGCATTGTTCCTATAAAGCCACGAGATAAGATCGTTAGATTTTTATTCGGTATAAAATGTTCATAATTATTTTGATCACCAGCGTGTATTTTTACGAAAAGTGTACTTGACATAAAATGGAAATAGTTGGTACCCATATTTTTGCAAGTTTATTAACGTAATACCGTCAATAGTTTAGTTAGGCAGCGTAGGTATTGGGTTTAAGTAATATTTCAATAAAGTCGAATAGATCTCTATAAACGCAATTTTATTCTTATTCGCAAAGAAAAAAATATTTTCATGACATGACGGTGACGGAAAAACAACAGCGCCACTCGTGTTCGAAAATGAAACGTAAGAACAGGTTTACGAAGACACTTTCCACAGAGGTGTTTACAAAGGCATCTATCTATCTTATGAATTTATATTTGCTCAACAGTAGGGTAGTTATTTAGGTTGCGTAGGGTAGTTGTTATTTAGGTAGCTTAGGATAGTTGTTAGTTAGGCAGCGTAGAGTAGTTGGTTAGATAGGAAATCATATTTATATTTTCAATTCAAGTCAATCTTTATTGCTAAAACACATGTTACATAAGATCTTATAAAGTAGTTAAATAAGTGCACATGGACCCTTTCGGGCACAGCTATTTCATATAGAACAATTTCAAGGAATTATAAATAAAAAAAAAAACGGATATACAACTCAAATTAAATGAAGTGCAAATGTCACTAAAGTAGAGGATAAAATTAATGAGTCTCATAAGTTCATTGAATGTCAAAATACATTCTTTCAATTGTCAGAGCCGTGTTCATTGTAAATGTCGAAATAAATTCACAATAAATGTCAAAATAAATTCATTACAATTGTCAAAATAATTCATTACAAATGTTAAATAAAAGATGTCAATATAAATTAATTAAATAAGAGTATTACAAATACCAGAATAAGTTAATGTCAAAAAAATAAAAGATAGAATAAAACCGTAACAATGTCAAAATAAATTCATTGTCAATATCGATAAGGTTCACAAAAACATACACTTACCAAATTATAAACCAAATATGAAAAAGATGTCAAATGTTTAAAAGTCATTATTGGTGTTATTAATTTTTGAAGTCGTCATCAAAGAAAACTTTCACTGAATAGTAACATTTCTCGACTAGTAGTTTTTTTTTTAACCGGTTTTGATGTCATTCGGTATTTTGTTATATATTTTTATTGAACTACCATAATAATAATTACAAATATTTATACTTCAAAACAATGTTTGCCGAATCGGTTGGTTTTTTGTAATATTCTCACGTTCAGAAGCTAGTCTTTGGGCTATGGTTTCTTTGGGTGTCTTGTTTGATAAAATTATACCTAAAGGGAATAAAATTAGTGTGCTGGTAGTTCAAAGTTACTCGTTTTAAATGTAATTAAAAGTTGATGTGGATCAATAAAGTATTTATTTCAAAGTTTCTTTATCGTGGATTTTGATATGTCTGAATACAATTTGAAAACTATTTTAATTACTAAAATATCTTTTAAGAATTGCAATAGTAACTAATGATAGTTAAAAAGGTAAATTTAATGTACCCTCAGTTTTATTCGCAAGCTGTGATGGTAACTGATGTCAAATAAAATTTAATGTTTGCGATCTGAAGTAAATAACTGATGTCAACAAAAATTCAACGTTAAGAGCAATTTGCAATAATATTCAAAATTCAAAATTCAAATTCAAAATTCAAAATTAAAAAATAATATAGTTATTCAAAATTGGTGTGATTTTTGGTACATTTTTACATGAGATCTTAATAATAAATAAATTAGTTCCTCAAAAATCTACCTCAAAGGTGTACACACTATCTCATAATTTAGTCATTAATGTAAAATGAGAATAATCAACATATTAAATTAAAATTAAGGATTATAACAAAAAAAAGATAATATAAGTCAGTGAAAACAAATTAGTATAATAATGCAATGTAAAAATTAAATAAATATGAAGGTCAAATAACTTACTACATTAAAAATGATAATACAATGTCAAAAGTAAATAAATGTCAAATAAGTAACTTACTATAATGAAAATAATTATACCATGACAAAATTAAATGAAATATCAATGTCAAATAGTTTACATTTTATCACTAAGGAATTCGTCAATGGTATAATAGCATTTCTCCAATAATATAAAATTGTCAGGTTGACCGAGCGATGTATTGTTGATTATGTTGCTAGGACGGGTTAGTGTGTTGAATCAACTGGGAATAGCATTGAATTATTTATTTCCCGGTTATTTTGAAAAGTCAATAATGCCGACTAAAACTGTCATTCTGTTCTAATAAAGTAAAATAGAAAAATACAATTCAAAATTATGCTTTGTAATTTAGTGTTGATTAATCTAATCTTACCGTAACTAGGTGTATTGAATCAAAATAGCTGTTGCAATGATTTAGTTATTGCTTATTAGCTGCTAGGCCATCTATTTGGCGCTAATGTGTCTCACCATTAGCTGGTGAATGTGGTTAGGTTAGGTTAGGTTAGATTAGGTTAGGTTAGGTTAGCTGATAATTAGCTGCTAGGCCTTCTATTTGGCGCTAATGTGTCTCACCAGCAGCAGGTGAATTTGGTTAGCGTGACTAGGTATTTGGCTCAAGTGGGTATTGTCTGGAATGCTTTGTGTAAGCTGTGTCGGTTATCTGCAAATATTCAGGTCACAAATTAATGACAAAATATTGTAATTAAATATGTACTAATTTGTGATTGAAGTGTATAACCTTAAATGTGAAACTACTTCTACCTTGTCATTGCCATATTTTAAAGTCAATTCAAAGTTCAATCTTATTGATTTGTATTGGAAATTATTTATCAACTGTACATGTTTTGGTTTAAATTAAGGCTTTTATAAAAACATAAGTTACTTACATAAAATATTATTGAAAACTTTTTCAATACACTTAGAAGAAATACTTTCTTTGATAATTACGACACATTTTTGATCATCTATTACTGAAGAAAATTTTAATATATAGTTTTAATATTTAATTAAAATTTAAATTGTGTTTATGAACAAATCGTAAATAAATATGGTTGCACAATAATTAGTTATTTTACAAATTAACAGTTATTTGTGTTTTAAATTCAAAAATATTTTATTTATATTAGGATGTAAAACAGTTTGAAACCTATGCTTCTCCTTGCAAAGGTTAAGCGCGGCAAAAAAGTTTATTAAATAATATTGACATTATTTTGTGTTATTTGGAAAAAAAAATAAGATTTGAAGATAATCCTTTATATGGTACGCCGCCAGATATTGTGATTGAGATAAAAAAATACTTGCGTTAGTCTGTAAGCCTAAATCAAAATTAAATAAATATAATCGAAATTAAAACTAAAATGTATGTCAACTTTGGAAAATTTTCTTCAATAATAAACGATATAAAATGTGTTGTAATTATGAAAGAAAGTATTTCTTGTAAGTGCATTGAAAAACATGGAAAGTTGTCACTGCACACTCGGCTCCATAAAACTTGCGCTTATACAGCTCGGGTGAATTTCGCCTCAGTTGCAAAACTTTCTGTACTTTATCAAAATGTTTTATTTCAATTCGAATTTACTAGTTGAACTGTTGTATGTATTGGTTTGATGTCGTCCCAGGCACTGAACTAAATAGACAATAAAGAATAGAATAGAATAGACTTTATTGTAAACTAAAAAGTAATACAGCTTATACAAAAACTTCAGTTTGTGGGTACAATTATGGCGGTCTTATCGCTGAAAACGATATCTTCCAGACAACCTTAGGATGGATAAGAGCTAAAAATAATACACGGGGTAGTCTGTGGTGTACTGCTAACTAATAATAATAATAATATTTGAATAAAATAGGTGCCTACCTATTTACTTCAACATCATAAAAATAAAATTCTGATAATAATAATATTTACTTTACCATCATTAAATGATTGCGCCATACAAGTATTAATTCGGAATTCAAAAAATATACTGATCAGTCTAAAAAAAGTAATTAAATCATATCTACCTTACAAGATTGTCTCCTATATAATGAGATATGTTATTATAATGCTTCTATCTGCAAATGTGTATGAATTTTACTTGTGCTTTACAAAATGTACCAATGGTACAATAAACTTTTTGGTCACCCTACAAAATTTTCTCCTATACAAAATTGAAAATCAATTTTCTCTTAAATTATAGCATCTAGAAGAACGGACGATACGTTAAAATTTAGTTAAAAAATAGTAAGAAATTTTAATCTATTTTGCGTTAATCTATGACGTTTAGTCTAGTCAATAAAGCCGAAAATCTTGGGCCCTCGGTTCAGACGTTTCAGTAAAATTCAACCCTCATTTACTTTTAAACGATTAACTCTAGGTTCATTATTTCTTTTTTACTAATTCATAGAGGTATCTAATTAGAATATAATAAAGTCGTACGTATGTATTTTGTCAAATAAATTTAGTTTTTGCAGATTCTTTATAAATGACATTACTGAATTGAGGGCCCAAGGTAAACCGCAATAAATCTGTAATGTGATACTCAACAGATTTGAGAATTTCTTAAAATATTTAAGAAATTCTTAACTAAATTCCTAAATAATAATTATTTACCCAGACATCGTACTTTCCGAGATTAAGACTATGCCGTTATTTAATCATAACTTTTTTATTTTACGTTTAAGAAATTTATGGCTCATTGCTCTAAGTTTTACTATTTTTTAACTAAATTCCCTGTAGATCTTGTTTCGTTTCATAAGGATTTAAAAAATGGGCCCTCAATCCAGATGCACACCAAAAATGTACTAAAGAGTACGATACAAGAACGCCCTTTTTTAAATTCTTTTTAATTTTGTTTTTTAAACTATTCCATAATGTGGGATGTCGTTCGATAGGTCTTTCAAAAATATTGCGAGTGTGTGAAAACTATTTATCAATTTAGGGATCCTATTGCGAATTATAAATATAGTTTTTACCTAATGCTAGTTTCCAATTGAACCTTATTGAGTTACCAGATGAAAACTAGTTTATTTATTTATTTCCACACTGATAAGGTTGGGCTGACAGTTTTGTACCAACTTTATGGTTATATATTTTGTATATTTAATTGGCTATTATCGGTCTTATGAACTGATGAGTTCAACTTCGTCAAATGATACTTTTTGACTGTAGTAGAATGTAAATGAGTATATAGACTATGAATATGAATACAGAGACTTCTTGATAAAAACACTAAAATCCGTATAGATATACGCACATACATAATCAGCCTTTTTAATGTTCCCACTACTGGAACTCAGGCCTCCTCTCTAGGAGAGGGAAACGAGGGAAACAGCCCGTGCTTCTCAGAACGCGGACGCATTCAGCGCAGACTGAGGATTGGAAGTGGTGGGTTCAATGCAAAATGAATGAAGATTTTTTTAGAGTGGTTTTATTTTGGTCATAAATCATAAAGTTATTTATGTAAGTTAAAAATAATTAGCTATAGGTGTAGAAGGCTATATAAGCTGTGGTATTTTATGATTTTTAAGCTAAAAATGCGTGCACTGGATTTAGCTTACGCGACCTATTCAAACCCTTGTGTTTTGTAATTTTCTTGATTAGTGCGTTGGTAAAATTGTATTTAACTATATACGACTTGGGCTTGGTCCGGACTGTTACCGGACGGCCGGACAGCGAGCTACCCATTGCTCACTGTCCGCAAGCCCGCGCCTACGGTGGCTGGAAATCGGGATTGGAATCCCGGCGGCGGCGGCGAGAGCGCCGTTGCCTGATGCGGTCAGCCTCCTCCTTAGCGAACATTACTGCTTCGCAGAAGTCGGCGACCGCCTGCCACTCCTCCTCGCTCCAGACCATGGCCTCGACCAAGGCCCGGCGCGAGAGGTCTCCGCCGCCGATCACCCCCACGAGGGCACGGCGATGCTCCGTCCAAGCAGGGCACACAGCGATTGTGTGCTCCACCGTGTCCTCCGGGCGTTCCGCACAGTGGCGACACCCGGGCGTCACTTCCGCTTTGATTCGGAACAGGAACCTCCCGAACTTGCCATTTCCGGTGAGGACCTGTGTCATGCGGAAGGTAAGGACGCCGTGAGGTCTTTCCAGCCACGCCTCAAAGAGGGGACTTATCGCCATAATTGTGGCGTGCCCATGACGGGGTTGCGGTAGATATAGTAGATATAGTAGGTAGAGTAGATTCCACCATGAGATCCCGCCGAAGCTCTGTCCGCCATGCCGCGACCTTGTCTAAAACGGTCAAAGCGTCCTTAATAACATCTTGAACTTCTTTAGAACAGAATGTCTCGTAGTACGAATAAGTCTTTACACACTAGTAGAAAGGGATAAAGATTCTTGTATGGTACTTCTTTATTACATCTTTGAGGTTGTCGTAATCAATCCAGATTGTATTGTACAAGATTCTTGGTTCAGTGTCACTGACGTTTGACAGTTGGTTAATTATGGTTTTCAAAGGTTAGATTTCCATCTTATTACATACTCTTTGGTGGGGGGCGTGACTGCCGGCTAGACTGGTGTCCGCACTGGTTGCGCCACCAAATTGGTTGCGCTACCGAACAGACACCAGGTGAGTAACGCTCTATAGAACTCTATACATTTTGCTGGTGGCGCAACCAGTTGCGCTACCAGTGGTGTCCCGGTGAAATATGGCCCTTACATTTGTATTTCAGAAGAGAATATTTAGAGCCATATTTCACTGGGACACCCTGGTAGCACCACTGGTTGCGCTACCATGGTGTCCCAGTGAAATATAGCAAGACACCAAACAAGACACCAAACAGACACCAGAGCAAAGATTTTATGTATCCTATGGATAATCTAGATTGCCTACGCAGCAAACACACTCTATAGTGTTCTTTATTCTCATTGCTATTACGTTCATATTGACAAGCAAACTGGGAAAAATGTACTGAAAAAGACAACGAGTAAGGGTCGTTGTGTCCTTTTCTAACCCCTATTTTAACTAGGGTAACCATGATTTTACTAAATTAATTGTTATTATTTTTGACACTGCAGCGTGTGATATTAATTGATGGTGTATTTTTTTAAATCGACAGCAAAGTACCAATATCTCCAAACTGTCTGTGAAACCTGAAAACAAAAAAATCACTTCGAATTTTACACATTGCCACGTTCCACGCAGCGCAGCGCGTAAATTCGTGTACCTATTAACATTGCTTGTAAGTATCTCTATTTGTATAGAAAATAAGCACAGTCCAACATACCGAAAATGCATCCACGCGCGATCATGCAGATCACACGCCTACATGAGGAGAAACATCCATACACGCGCGTGGGTGCGAAGCGGCACGCAACGTATGACACACTGAGTCTCGTAGTGTCATATGATTTGAATGAAATAAGTCAGAGCCTGCGTCAATTTACAAAATGCTCCTACGCGCGTGAGTGCGTAAAAAAACCCGCACAATGATGCAGATCTGCATTACCGCAAGTACGCGCGTTGGTGCGTTGACACGCACCATGCAGCGTAATGCGCGGCAGTGGGATAATCACCTGAAACAGGCGGAAAACCCTTTTTAAATTCATAGCGGTAAATTATGAATTTGGTACTTCACGGTCGACAAATATAATATACTAGCATTTGCTCGCGGCTTCGCCCGCGCACATAAAATATAGCCTATGTCACTTAGGAATAAAGCAGCTTTCTATCGGTGAAAAACTTTTTGCGATCGGACCAGTACTTCCAGAGATTACCTAATATGGCTTGTTCGTCAACTCACTTAAGTAATTCGCGCGAGTCCGCGCGAGTCCGCGCGAGTTGGGACCTTCCGATTTCACCTACTTTTTCTGTCGTCATCTCCATAAACGTATAAAATACAGTCAAATAATAACAATTTTCAGCCCGCGGATTTTTTCACGCAGGCTATACCGGTTATCTACTTAAATATCGGGATATTATGTTAAAGGTGAGGAATGAGGCGAGTAGGATGTGGCCAATGGTATACGATAGTCACGATACCCAAGTTACTTTAAAAACATTTTACGTTACTTTTGACTTTCTCATGTTACCTGCACCTGCATGGTCCTCGCCTCACCAAGGCAAGTTCGGTCGGTTCCTGCATCGGATTCAGACGGAAGTAACGCTCGGGTATCACTATTGTGTGGACCACCCGGAGGACACGGTGGAGTACCCGAGGACATGGTAAAGTTGTGCCCCGCTCGGGCAGAGCACCGCTTATACCTCGTGGAGGCAATTGTTGGCAACAACCTTTCACGCAGGGCCCTAGTTCAGACTATGGTCCGGAGCGAGGAGGAATGGCAGGCGGTCGCCTCCTTCTGCGATGCAGTAATGTTACCGAAGAAAGAGGCCAAAGGAACATCGGCCGCCGAAATTCCGACTCCGACGACGGATCACGGTAGACGCGGGCTTGCGCACGCCGAGCAATGGTAGTCGTCTATCCGGCCGTCCGGTAAGTAACCGAACCGACCTCAGTCGTTAACAGCGCGTAGTGATCGTCGTGCTCCTCGTAAACCGTAGGAGTCCAGAAGGGCCGATGCCCGCAAGCTAGGACCCCGGCAAATTCCTGAAAAGTAAACCCGTAGTCCTAGAATGCAAAGGGCAACTGAAGGTCACAGGTTAATCGTGAAATGGAACGCATCCAAGAATGATTTTGTTCATCGTGTGGGCGCTCTTGACTTTTTTGACACATACATACATGACGTATCAATACTGCTTATTCACTCACTTTCGTTCTTAATCTCATTAACTAATATTTGTACGTCAACTCTGGTTGCTTATTGCTGACAATGTTGTGATTTGTTGGTAATTAATAATTAAATATGCAATATTATATTATTGTAATGTTGATTAATATCTTTTTCATTAACGATAAGTGTTTTAATTTAAAATCAAGTCGAATACAATTTCTAATACATTTTTAGTGGGTACCGATGTTATATTTTTTTTTTTTAATTGACTGTACATAAATACGTCAGATTTTCAAGTCTGAGCGACTTGACGACAGAAAAAGTAGGTGAAATCGGAAGTTGCCAGCTCGCTTGGACTCGCGCGTATCGCTTAAGGCCCAAGCGCCCGAAAAGTGCCATAAAACAGTGATTTTCTGAAGCCGACTCCTCGCTAACGGCGTTTGAAAAAAGGTTGTTTGTAGGTCCGGCTGGTATTTTTTATTTACAGTTTTTTTTTTTAATTGAAATCATAAAAACAACGAAAATTAAAAGCAAAATTATTTATACATTTTTGAAAAAAAAATTTTTTTTTTTTTTCAATTTGGCGTAGTAATTTGACGAATATTACCAGAATTTTGTGATAGATTCCATTCATCATGATTTGCTCTCTATGCAAATTCTGGCATCCTGTTGCAGGTTTGTGTTGTTGAGAGCTGCAATTTAATCAGCTAGTGTTTATTTAGCAATAATAATAAATAATTCATTAGTTTGGTGGTGATCACTTGCTAAGCGATCTCCTGCTTGGTGCGCTTTTACATGTTTTCAATAGCGTTCATGTCTGGTGTATTGATTGACTAGGGTAAAACATTAATGTTTTTTAGCCAAGTATGCAGTAACACCCCTGGTTTTGTAGCACAATGCAGATTCGGGCATAAAAATGGACTCTTCGTCAATAAGGAACCATTCTTCGAGATGCGGTAGCAGTCCAGTTTCTAGTGCTTGCTTGTACTGGTCATGCCTCACGGTCCCTTTCACGATATGTAAACCCTTGCTTGAGATTAAAGACCACATTATAATACTAATTGGGAATTTAGCTGTCTTCTGTTCTCTTAACACCAGTTTTTATGGAGCTATTCGCCAGAGCGTCGTCGAAAAAGAGCACTTTTTGAACGGACAAAAGAGCTTTTGTCAACCTAAACCTGAAACGTCGATTCATCGGAGAAACATGTCTGAAAAATTATATTATTTCATCAGATAATAAAAGCAGTAGTTTATTAACAATGTACTGTACTATTTAAAGTCTTATTTTTAACCGACTTCAGTCTGAAACAGTCATATTTTGATGTTGTTTGGCCCTGTGCAATAGTCTCTTCTTATTCACCTCGGTGAGGCGTGGTTTTTTGGTAGGCTGATGACCTATCAACTTCTCTTTTGCTTACTCTCGAAGAATCGTCTTTTCGAAAACTTCTAGGCTCTCGTAGTTTGTAATCGTGGTAAGGTTCAATATACATATCAGTTTTTGATAAGTTATCTCAAATATAATGTATAAATAACATCTTAAACTTCTTTAGAACACAATGGCTCGTAGTACGAACTAATCTATGGACACACTGGCCCAAGAATCTTTTATACTATCTGGATTGATTACGTCAACCTTAAAAAATGTACTGAAGAGTACGATACAAGAACGCCCTTTTTTAAATTCTTTTTTATTTTGTTTTGTAGACTATTCCATAATGTGGGATGTCGTTTGATGGTCTTTCAAAAATATTGCGAGTGTGTGAAAACTATTTATCAATTTAAGGATCCTATTGCGAATTATAAATATAGTTTTTACCTAATGCTAGTTTTCAATTGAACCTTATTGAGTTAACAGATGAAAACTAGTTTATTTATTTATTTCCACACTGATAAGGTTGGGCTGACAGTTTTGTACCAACTTTATGGTTATATATTTTGTATATTTAATTGGCTATTATCGGTCTTATGAACTGATGAGTTCAACTTCGTCAAATGATACTTTTTGACTGTAGTAGAATGTAAATGAGTATATAGACTATGAATATGAATACAGAGACTTCTTGATAAAACACTAAAATCCGTATAGATATACGCACATACATAATCAGCCTTTTTAATGTTCCCACTACTGGAACTCAGGCCTCCTCTCTATGAGAGGGAAACGAGGAAAACAGCCCGTGCTTCTCAGAACGTGGACGCGTTCAGCGCAGACTGAGGATTGGAAGTGGTGGGTTCAATGCAAAATGTATGAAGATTTTTTTAGAGTGGTTTTATTTTGGTCATAAATCATAAAATTATTTATGTAAGTTCAAAATAATTAGAGATAGGTGTAGAAGGCTATATAAGCTGTGGTATTTTATGATTTTTAAGCTAAAAATGTGTGCACTGGATTTAGCTTACGCGACCTATTCAAACCCTTGTGTTTTGTAATTTTCTTGATTAGTGCGTTGGTAAAATTGTATTTAACTATGTATATGAAAATTTTATACAAAACCATAATATTTTTTTTTATGCCATCCTAGAGATGAATATGTATATTGTCTTTTATTTGATGCCGTGACACCCTCATAGTTATGATTCTTGGTGCATTATAATGGTACCCGAAAAACCGAAATATTTGTCTAAAACGGTCAAAGCGTCCTTAATAACATCTTGAACTTCTTTGGAACAGAATGTCTCGTGGTACGAACTAGTCTATACACACTAGTAGAAAGGGATAAAGATTCATGTATGGTACGTCTTTATTACATCTTTGAGGTTGTCGTAATCAATCCAGATTGTATTGTACAAGATTCTTGGTTCAGTGTCACTGACGTTTGACAGTTGGTTAATTATGGTTTTCAAAGGTTAGATTTCCATCTTATTACGTACTCTTTGGTGGGGGGCGTGACTGGCGGCCGGACTGGTGTCCGCACTGGTTGCGCCACCAAATTGGTTGCGCTACCGAACAGACACCAGGTGAGTAACGCTCTATAGAGCTCTATACATTTTACTGGTGGCGCAACCAGTTGCGCTACCAGTGGTGTCCCGATGAAATATGGCCCTTAAGGCTTTATATTATATTTATTATAGTACATTTATAGTATATATATTTTATTTATTATAGTACAGCCGCACATACAATAGTTTTAGAGATACACGATTCTGCAAAACGTTACTCCAGCAGGAAATGCAATATCTCGAAAACCTGAACACGCACCGATTATATTTTTGGGGCACATCTTTGCACAAGCATGAGCTATCTACTCATATACAATTTTTTTCTCTCCGATTAGTTTTTAAAAATTTTCTAGCTGGGATAACGTTACTCCAGCTGGAATCGTTTTTTCCATTTTTTTCCAAAACGACAAGGCGCACTAATTTTATATGCGGCACACATCTACACCAGATGACGCACTAATTATATGTTCCACTCATATCGCTCTACGTGCAACTTTCCAGCTGGGGTAATGTACACAACAGAAACCGTAATTCGAGGTTTAATAGCGTCTCAGGCACTGGACTAAATAGACAATATTTGAATAATATAGGTACCTACTTATATCATAAAAATAAAATTCTGATAATAGTAATATTTACTTTACCATCATAAAATTATTGCGCCATACAAAGCAGTATTAATTCTGAATTCAAACAATGTACCGATCAGTCTAAAAAAAGTAATTAAATCATATCTACCTTACAAGATTGTCTCCTATATAATAAGATATGTTATTATAATGCTTCTATCTGCAAATGTGTTTGAATTTTACTTGTGCTTTACAAAATGTATTAATGGTACAATAAACTTTTTGGTCACCCTACAAAATGTTCTCCTATACAAAATTGAAAATCAATTTTCTCTTAAATTATAGCATCTAGAAGAACGAGCGATACGTTAAAATTTAGTTAAAAAAAATAGTAAGAAATTTTAATCTATTTTGCGTTAATCTATGACGTTTAGTCTAGTCAATAAAGCCGAAAATCTTGGGCCCTCAGTTCAGACGTTTCAGTAAAATTCAACTCTCATTTACTTTTAAGCGATTTACTCTAGGTTCATTATTTCTTTTTTACTAATTCATAGAGGTATCTAATTAGAATATAATAAAGTCGTACGTATGTATTTTGTTAAATAAATTTAGTTTTTGCAGATTCTTTATAAATGACATTACTGAATTGAGGGCCCAAGATAAACCGCAATAAATCTGTAATGTGATACTCAACAGATTTGAGAAGTTCTTAAAATATTTAAGAAATTCTTAACTAAATTCCTAAATAATAATTATTTACCCAGACATCGTACTTTCCGAGATTTAGACTATGCCTCTTTATGCAAGCGTCTGGATTGAGGGCCCACGTTATTTAATCATAACTTTTTTATTTTACGTTTAAGAAATTTATGGCTCATTGCTTTAAGTTTTACTAATTTTTAACTAAATTCCCTGTAAATCTCGTTTCGATTCATAAGAATTTAAAAAATTGGCCCTCAATCCAGATGCACACACAATTTTGGCGTCCCTTCCGAGAGCAAACACTAAACTTAATGATAAATGATAAATGATCTTTATTTTGCAAGTAGGTTTTATAAAAACACTTTTACACGTCAATTTTTTTTTTCGTCAATTAATGCCAGATGAGGCCGGTGTTTCCTACCCGACTACCCTGAGAAGAAACACCGAAACAAACTCAGGGGTCAAAGTCTCTTTTAAAGTCCATACAGCAAAACATGTAATGGTCAAATCATATGAGAACCGTGCAGATTGAGCCTGAGATGGTCTTTTGAGGAAAGAACCACACAGTTCTGAGTGGACCTGTCCAGTCAGTGCAAGCATTTGTCAGTATGCGTGTAGCTCAACTCTGGACTACTAAGGAGCTCAACGACTTGACGAACAATACCAAAGAAAGGACATTTGGGTAGGCCACATCAAATACTCAAAACTGCCAGACATCATGTGAAAATAAAAGGAAAGAGTAATCCACATAGTTCTCACATTCACAATATTAAAATTTACAAAAGAAAATATGTCAAATTGTAAAAAAAAAGTATATTAAAAATTCAGTCAAATAGTAAAAATAAACATATCATAATTGTAAAAAAATAATAAAATATATATATACAATATCACAATTGTAAAACAACAACAATCGTCAATAAAAAAAGGCAGTTAAAACAAAAAAAAACATTCAAATGATAACAATTATAGTGAGTAGGTATTGGAGCAGGTCAATCCCAAGCCGTTTTATCCTCGAGATACTCTTTTACAGTATAAAAAGCTTTTTGGCAAAGTTTTCGCTTTACAAATGTTTTGAATTTATTAATGCTAAGTTCTTGAATAGGACTGGGAAGCTTATTATAAAAATGTATACTTTGGCATCTAAATGAGCGTCCTATTTTTTTGAGCCTGGTTGCAGGAACCACTAACTTGTGTTTGTTCCTAGTATTAACGTTATGAATATCACTGTATTTTTTAAACATGTTTTTATTTTTATGAACATAAAAATATTTTCATAGATATACTGAGATGGCACAGTCATAATATTAATACTTTTAAATTTATCTCTGAGGGAGTATCTGGGACTTAATTTATAAATTGAACGAATGGTCCTCTTCTGCAAAACAAAAATCGTTTGGATATCGGCGGCATTTCCCCATAATAGAATACCGTACGACATGACACTATGAAAATAACTGAAGTAAACTAAACGGGCTGTCTCTAAGTCAGTTAGATTTCGAATTTGCCTAACAGCGTATGCGGCAGAGCTAAGTTTTTTCGACAACTTATCTATGTGTGGGCCCCACTGAAGCTTAGCATCAAGAGTACCCAATATATAATACCCAAGAACACTGTAGTGTCTTCAGGACTCAATTCTTTACCTTTTATTAGCACACTAGTTTCTACCTGCCTTACGTGAGGCATCGTAAATTTAACAAATTTGGTTTTCTTTTCATTTAGGAGCAGGTTATTGACATTAAACCAGTGTACTATTTTTGAAAGGGCGTTATTTATGTCATCAATAACCGGCTGCTGACGTTTAAGCTTAAACAAAAGCGAAGTGTCGTCTGCAAACAACACTATATCATAGTTATCCTTTATGAGGTATGGCAAATCATTTATATAAATAAGAAATAAAAATGGACCAAGAATCGAGCCCTGGGGCACACCCATTGATACTACAGACCCGGGTGATCTTTTTCCGTTTGCATCAACTCTCTGAATCCTATCACTCAAATAAGAAGTAAGAAGATCCAGAGAAGAATTCCGGATCCCGTAATGGTGTAGTTTCCTGATTAATGTTTCATGGAGAACGCAATCGAAAGCCTTGGACAAATCACAAAAAATGCCCAGGACATTGCATTTGTCTTCCCATGCATTATAAATATGGCCTAAAAGTTCAACCCCAGCATCGGTTGTTGAACGACCCCTTGTAAAACCGAACTGTTTATTATGTAACAACTTATGTCTATTAAAAAATATTTGTAACTGATGTAAAATTAGTTTCTCAAATATTTTACTAAAGGTGGGTAGCACTGAAATAGGTCTATAATTTGTGGGGTCAGATGTACTACCCGTTTTAAACAATGGTATTATTTTACTTTACTTCATTAAGTCAGGAAACTCACCACGATCAATACAATTATTAAAAATAAGACAAGTGCTAAACTAGGAGCTACAACCTTTATAATGGACTTTACAACATCCACAGAATTTCCCCATAAATCTGTGGTCTTTTTCACATTCAAAGTGTTAAAGGTTTTAATTATATCCACATATGTTACATGTTCGAAATTAAAATCTGAATCACAAACTTTAACATTTTCTTTAAGCAGAGACTCTGCAGCAGTGGGTGATGAGTTCAGAGATTTAGTAGTTAATATGGGGATCTCTGAAAAGAACTTTTCAAAAGCTGCAGCAACTTGTGAGTCCGATTTGATCACACTGTCATTAATTTTAAGGCTATATTCACTACATGGTTTTGTAGATCTTCCAGTTTCACTGTTTATAATATTCCAGGTTATTTTAATTATATTATTACTATTTTTAATTTTGGAACTCAAGTAGCGCGATTTTGCAACATAGCATACTTTTTTGAATAATTTTGAATACTTTCTAACATACAAACTAAACTCGGCAGTGTTTACAAGAATTTTTTCATCATACAATTCATAGAGTCGCGTTCTACTTTTATGTATACCAATGGTAGCCCATTCACTGAAAGCTACATTACTATAAACCGATATAGTTTTGGGTATAAAAGTGGAATTAAATTGCTTACAGTATATATTAAAAAAACATTCATATTGTTGATTCAGATCATCTAATGTTGACAAAGCTGGTAAATTAATAATTAGTTTAGTTTTAAAAGTTTCTAAACGATTTGTAGTTCAGAGATTTAGTAGTTAATATGGGGATCTCTGAAAAGAACTTTTCAAAAGCTGCAGCAACTTGTGAGTCCGATTTGATCACACTGTCATTAATTTTAAGGCTATATTCACTACATGGTTTTGTAGATCTTCCAGTTTCACTGTTTATAATATTCCAGGTTATTTTAATTATATTATTACTATTTTTAATTTTGGAACTCAAGTAGCGCGATTTTGCAACATAGCATACTTTTTTGAATAATTTTGAATACTTTCTAACATACAAACTAAACTCGGCAGTGTTTACAAGAATTTTTTCATCATACAATTCATAGAGTCGCGTTCTACTTTTATGTATACCAATGGTAGCCCATTCACTGAAAGCTACATTACTATAAACCGATATAGTTTTGGGTATAAAAGTGGAATTAAATTGCTTACAGTATATATTAAAAAAACATTCATATTGTTGATTCAGATCATCTAATGTTGACAAAGCTGGTAAATTAATAATTAGTTTAGTTTTAAAAGTTTCTAAACGATTTGTAGTTTTCGGGTTAACAGTGATATTCTTTTTAGCCACTATGATGTTTGGAATTTGAAAAGTAATTAATTGCCCACAATGATCAGAATCTAGTAAATTTATAATGTCTTTACTACTTTGTTTTACCTAGCCAGTACAACATCAGTATAAATATTATCTATGCAAGTGGCACTAGTAGGAGTTATTCTTGTAGGCTCTAAAAATAAATTAACAAGATTGTAGGACTGAAACAAGCTTATAATTTTGCTACTTAGAGCTGAATTTTCTAATAAATTAACATTAAAATCACCACATGTGATTATGTACTTGTTTGAATTACAAATCTTGTGAAACACTTCATCCATTACCTTTTCAAAGCAGTCATACAATCCGGAAGGGGGTTTGTACACACTTAATATAATAAACTGCTCCAACTCAACACAGGCTATTTCAATTGACCGCTCAACAGATAGACTCACAATATCCTTACGTTCCTTAAATTTAATGTGGTTACTAACTAAAATCAATGAGCCACCACGTAAGGCATTAGTTCTGCTGAATGAACTACCAACCTGGTGGTTATTAAAATTGA
This sequence comes from Mythimna albipuncta, assembly GCA_929112965.1. Taxonomy (NCBI): domain Eukaryota; kingdom Metazoa; phylum Arthropoda; class Insecta; order Lepidoptera; family Noctuidae; genus Mythimna; species Mythimna albipuncta. The sequence continues at coordinate 19,581,293 of OV815959.1, read as the reverse complement.
ACATGAACTGGTGACTTTTAAGCCAAAGTTCCGTTATACAAAGAATATCAATATCATTACAATTAAGGAATAGCTCTACCTCTAAATCTTTATTCATGAATCCTTGAATGTTTTGATGCACCAGGTTGATACTATTTATTGATTTCAAGATTTGATTTGAATGATTTTTGTTTATCAGTAAATTCGTGCTAGAGATTGACTCTGTTGTCTCAATTTCTAATTTAAATTAATATTAATGTCAATATTTGATGCCAGCTTATTGGCATAATCAATTATCAAGTCATTGAATTGCTCAACAGGAGCAAGTTGTTTAGCCAAGTTCTTGGCTGAAATAAAAAAATAATATGATAGTGACATAGCTATCTGTCTCTTACGAAATTTGGAAAGATAGTAATTATCAGCAAGATTTCTATCTTTTGTCAAATAATAGTTAGTACCAACATAATTGTTGGTGTCAATTAAATGGAACAAATTATTATTTAATATCAAATTGTAAAATGTCATATTAATCTTATATCTAATGCAATTTTCTTCCTGTGGCAAACTTTGGCTGTAGGGGAATGTAAACATCACAATTTTTCCTACACTCAGGTTACTTAAGGTACTATAATATTGGAGTAATTCTCCTCTGTTCACATTTCCCCTATTACCAATAAAAATTAAAAGTATAGCATCTTGGTTAAATTTACATTTTATTATATCTTTCATTATATCATATAAGGAACAGCCAGACATACAGTTGTTTATAATTGAGTGTCCTGGATATTCATTTGTCAACAAATGGTCTAAGTCTTTTCCAATTTCATCACAAAAAATTACTATTTCTCTATTTGAGAACTGTTGTGAAAAGCAATTAGTTATTTCAACTGGGAAACTCATACTAGACTGTGGTAAGGTGGTATCACATATTGACAAAGCTTACTTAAGCAGGTTAGTACATATACACATACTTTTACTTGAGCATTTCGATTTCTGTCATCATACATAAATTATTATACATTATTATTAATTAAAGAACAACACTACAAACATAACAAAACTAAATTTTAACAATTAATTATTACACAATAGGTATACCTACGATAATTATTACTTCCACAAAATATATATACGAAATTATGCTAAATACAATTCTTATTCTTGCAGCTGTAATTTTTCTGTATCAATGGTATATACAACAGGCAGTGAATTGCACCACATTATGGGGAGGTGACATGATGACCCACTTAATAATACGACCTGGCAACAGCAAAACTCCCTGAACGCAAGAAATATCCCTCTACCGTGAAATAAATTAAGAAAGTATGTCAAAATTATGAAGACAATGCACTCAAAATATGAGAAGAGGTGTGTAGGTGTATAATATTTGCACCAAAGTGATGCCGAGAAGCCAAACGGATTATGAGTAGTTTGAAGTAATGTGTCTGTAGAAGCATTCAGCGACTCATCACCCCTAAAACTCATATCTCGCCAAGAAGACTGTGATCCAAGAGGGTAGGATCAAACGGAGACCATCACCACTGTGAAATACCATATCCATTGCCTGAAGTCCATGACCCAAGAGGTAAAAACTAAAAATATAAATATAATTAAAAGATTGAAATTACTTAAGTTATGTTGATTGTTGAATTTGCATGTAATATTTTTTTTAAATGTCAATGAAAATTTTCTTTGTCTTCAGGACTCTAACTGGCGGAGGAATATCATTCCAACAGTGACTGGCCATAAATCTGAAACTACCCCTAAATGCTGCGGTTCTATGATGCGGGGTACAAAGAAGAAATGTGGAGGAACGAGGTTCATATTTGCTGTGTCTCCAACTTAGTTTATCAAATAGATATTTTGGTCTCTGTGTTGTAACTATTCCAAACATTAAACCAGCTAAATGCAACTTTCTCCTTGCCGCCATTTTCATGATGTTATTATCATTGATATAGGGAGTCACATGACTTCTATATGGTACATTTACACAAAACCTTACACATGCATTCTGAATACGTTGAATTAGCTTTTCTGTTCTGGCTAACAGGCATGGTCCATACACTGTGTCACATTAGTTCAGCCGTGACAAAGTCAGGCTATCTACCAGTTGTTTGCGAAGATCAACACTCAGATGGGCTCTAATTTTATAAAGTAGCTTTAACCTATAAAAGCAGTTTCGCATGGCATTGCTGATGTGCTTTTCGAATCTCAGTTCAGGGTCCATAGTCAAAACCAGGTTGCATGCCAATTCTACCCTGTCTATTTTATTCCCCTTTATAAAAAGTTCTGGATTGGCCGACAGTATTGCACCGATCATTTTTCTACTTCCCAAAACCATGAATTTAGACTTCAGTGGGTTCAAAACCAGCGAGTTAGCATCCGACCATTCTACCACTCTATTGAGATCTGCATTAATTTTGCCAACTGCTTCTTTTGGATCTGCTGGCTTAAAAGACGTATATAACTGAATGTCATCGGCATACATATGATACCTGCAGTGCTGGAAGGAATTTATAATATCTGCACTGTAGAGAATATACAAAAGGGGCCCCAAAATTGATCCCTGGGGCACACCACGTGACACGTACCGAGGAGGGGATGAGCTGGTTGACCCATCCGCCCTCTGGACTTCCACGAGTTGTGACCTATTCTGTAAGTAGCTTCTGAACCACTCTATTGTTTCTGAAGTAAAACCATAGAACGCTAACTTGGAAAGTAATAGAGTGGTGTTAATTGCATCGAAGACACGTGAAAAATCAAGAAGAGCAAGTATGGTTCCCTCCCCCCGGTCACGTGCTTCCAAAATATTTCTTACTACATCTAAAAGGGCTGTGGCAGTCCCACGACCTTTCCTAAAACCAGACTGCAAGTGAGGTAGCATGTTATTAGTTTCTAGATACTCCAGTATGTGGTTGTAGACTACCCTCTCCAAAACTTTGGATAAACATGGTAGAATGCTAACTGGGCGCAGGTCTTTAACAGTACCTGGGTTGTTGGTTTTAGGTAAAGGACGCACTATAGCACATTTCCATAAGTCAGGGAAAGAGTTTGTATCAATCGACTTATTTACTATTGTTGTGATGGCATGGAGGGTGGTTGGTAATGTGAGCATTATCATATCAAGACTCAATCCATCTATACCCTTAGCATTTGACCCCAAATTCTTGATAATTTTAAAAATGTCAGCCTCATTAACATTTTTCAGCATAAAATGAGTGTCCCCATAACGGTTTGAGTCAAAATATGTCATTTGTGAAGGTGACAAAATGTTCTTACCAGGCACATCAAGTAATGCCCTGTTTATTTCATCTGGGTCGTTAAATTGTTCAGGTAGCATGCCATCACTATGATCTGCAAGCACGTCGGTCTTGAGATTTTTCCAAAGTTTTTTTGGATTTTTCAATTAATTACTAATGTGCCTGTCAAAGTAAACCTTCTTTTCTTGCTTCAGTGCAGCACAAGCCTGTTTTTTTAAGTCTAGATAATATTTTTTACAAGAATCTTGTTTGTTCTTATTGTAATTATTTTTTGCCTCATTTCTTAACTTAATCATTAGTTTAATATTATCCGTTATCCATGGTGTGGGACGATCTCTGACTATCTTATTTTTTACAGGTGCATGTAAATCAAAAATTGATTTAAATGGGTGTTGAAAAAATCTACCATGCTATCCACATCTGGCAGGGAGCTTATTTCCCCCATGGTATTGATGCCAAATCTGCTGCTAAGTAGTCTTCTAAAATATCCCTTAAAGGGCGATATGTTACCAGCCTAGGCTTGATCTTTACTTTCTTCACCACAGTATCGCACACAATAAACGAGTGATGGCCAAGCTCGCTGATATGGTTGACCTGTACATTACGTACTCCTATATCAGTACAGATGACATCTATCAGGGTACTACTATCTGCTACAAAGTGGGTTGGCGACTGAACCACCTGATTTAAATTGGAGTAAGAAAGGAATTCCATAAACTCCTAAGTTTTTCCATTACTTGTATCCAATAAGTTAACATTCAAATCCCCCAACACTACTAAGTAATCGTACGGTGCCAAAGCATTAACACTGTCAGTTATCCCATCCAAAAATTTAGATAGTTCAAACCATGGTGGCCTATATGCTGTACCTATCAATAACTTTTTACCGTTGATAGTTACGCTTAACCACATCTGTTCCACATCAGAATTTTCAGGGTGCGCTCGTACGCGAGCCCTTACTCCCGTTTTAATATAAAAAGCTACACCCCCACCTCGGCCTCCCCGTATAGATGCAGGGCGTGGCACATGTTTCAGCCTATATCCCGGAACCTTAGGCGCCCGGCCTTCTTGCCCAGGTTTCAGCCATGACTCGTTTATTGCCATCACATCTACTGAGTATTGTGACATAGCAATGAGAAACTCATCCTGATTAGTTTCCAGTGAGCCAGCATTAAACAAATCAAACTTCAATAATTTTGACTGTCATCTTAATAATTGTTCAAAAAGGTTACAACCTACGTATAGAAAAGAAATGTTATTATGTAGTTCAAATCCCAACAATATGCATGTTTTAAATTTATATAAATAATATGTCCTATAGATATTCTCCATGTGTGTAAATATATTTTTTTATTTTTGTTGTAGCAAAACACTCACTTTCATATGCCCACCTCCCCATATCATAACAGATACGACGCACAAACTCATAAAATCGGATCCTTAAACTAATAACGCCAAAATTAAATACTAAAATAATATGAACAGCACCAAAAAGACGATTATTTATTTGGGACGGAGAAAGGACCAATAAATTTTGTAATGTCATCTTCAGACGCAATCCTGTGAGTGGGGTCACCGGGCTTGTTACGGGCCAAGATGCGACCACGCTTCGACCAAACGAAGCGCCAGCCGTACATCCCTGCAGCAGCTTTTGTCTGCCGAAACAACTGTTGGTTCAGCCTGGTCAGCCGCTCGTTTACGTAAAACCGAAGCGGCTTCCCCGCGAGACCGAGATTTTCTGTTGTGGCGCCACGCCGCACACGAGCTCCATTTAGTAGGGCGTCACGTTGGTCACGGCGTGCCAGGCGCACTATGATAGGACGAAGACGGGGCTCCGCTAATACTGAAGGTCTGGTCGCTTTAATGTGTCGGTCGCCTGCTCGCTCTGCACACACAATGTCTCGATCCTCTAACGAGACTCCCAATTTCGTGGCAATAAGCTGGAGGAGATGGGTGGGGTTTTCTCCTTGAGCCTCCGGCACGTTCGCTATGACTACGTCATTTGCCATGAGCCTAGCCTGATCTCTATCATTGAGGTCTCGCTTCAGCTGCTCCACGATGCCCTCTACTACTCCTGAATCCATTGACGGAACGCAACCTTCAGGCTGCCGTCTCTCGAGCAGCTCCAACCTGCACTCGATCCCGTCCATGCGAATGTGGCACGATTCATTAGACGCCTTCATGTCAGCCACATCTCTACGGAGCTCCAAGACCTCCAATCTCAAGGTGCATAGCTCCTCCACCACCAATTTCAAAGCAGAGCTCACATCCTGCGGGAACTCCTGAAACGACGCTGCCACTGATGGAGACGACACCGGATGACTCAAATCAAATCATCTTTATTGTTTACTATAGGTATACATAATAAATACAGGTCTTAAATAATTAAAATAAGTTCAGCTATGTCCCGCCGTTGAGGCATACAATATTAAAATACAAATCAGAAATTAAAACATAATTAGTCATATTAGTCTCGATACATTATTAAAATATTCCAAATTATAAATACATAAAAATTCAATTCCAAGTCATATAAGTCATAATTCAAATTGTATTCTTACATAAATATTACACACAAGCAATTTAAACAGTATTCAACTACAATTCACAATATTATCATACATAATTATGTGGGAAAAAATTATACTTATTTTTCCTTTCTTGTCATTGGAATACAATATTTTTATCACTTAAGTAATCTTTGACATCATAATAACATTGGTCTATTAATAATGAATGTAGTTTCTTTTTAAACTGGAGGATTGGTAATTGTTTAATGTCATCTGGCAATTTATTATATATTAATGATGTCATGCATAAAATACTTTTATTTAATACTGCCGTTTTACCATAAGATATTTGTACCTCTAACCTTTTTTTATCCCCTAATTTTCGATAATGGCTTTTGACAGCAGTCTTATAGTAGCTTGGATTTGATTTTACAAAAATACTTGCTTCGTAGATGTATAGGGAAGGCAAAGTGAGAATTTTTAGATTTTTAAAGTAAGGTTGACAACCAACTGTACTGTTTATTTGGCACATTGCTCTAATGCACTTCTTTTGAGCTTTAAATATAAATTCCTTGTCTACCGAATTACCCCAAAATATAATGCCGTATCTCAGTAATGGTGCCAACAGTCCGTGATAGGCCGTTAAAATCGCTTCTTTGTTAACTATTTTGGAGAGCTTGTAAAGAGCGAATGAGGATTTGTTGATTCTTTTGCAGAGATTGTCTATATGATTTGTCCATGAAAGTCTGTAATCAATATTTATTCCTAGAAATTTTGTGCTTGTTACAGATTCTACTGTCTGCCTGTTATAATTTACATTAATACTTTTCGGTTTAGTTCTTTGGTGAAAGTGCATTATATTTGTTTTTTCTAAATTTATTTTCAGATTGTTATCAATTAACCATTTAATTATAGTTCTTAATGTTTCATTAATTTCATTTTCATAGTCATTTTGACTGTCACATTTTATTATTACAGTGCTGTCATCTGCAAAAAGTACCATGGGATGCTTTATGTGTCTAGGGAGATCATTAATGTAAATTAGAAAAAGCAAGGGACCCAAGACACTACCTTGTGGAACTCCTAGTTTTATGGTTCTAGTTTGGGATCTATATGCCTTCTCATCTCGCGTTTTAAGGCATATTCTAGTTATTTCTGTTAACTGCTTTCTATCACATAGATATGAGTGAATGAGGTCTAGTGCCTTTCCTCTTATGCCATATGAATCTAATTTTTGAAGCAGTATGTTATGGTCAACACTGTCAAAGGCTTTACTCATATCCATGAAAATAGCACATATTGGATTTCTTTTGTCCATATTAGTCAAAACAATGTTAGTAAGTTCATAAATTGCAGCGTTAATGGACCTACCCTTGCGAAATCGTTTTTGTTCGCTAGCCAAGATATTATATTTTTCTAAAAAATTGTAAAGACGACTATGGATGGCTTTTTCGAATATCTTTGAGAAGATGGGTATCAAAGCTATAGGTCTATAATTTCCCATATTGCTTTTGTCATCTTTTTTGTGGAGAGGAATAACAACCGATGTTTTAAGTTTTTCTGGGTAAGTTCCAGTAGAAATGCATAAATTTATTATATAACTTATATGAGCTGCAATTGATTGCGACACTTGTTTTATTACTTTAGTACAGATGCCATCGTAACCCTCACTCGATGTATTTTTAAGTTGCTTGATTTCTCTGTCCACTTCTATTGGGGTTGTGGGGGTAAGGAAAATTGAGTTTAGGGTTGTGTTCATGTTTTGATTCGAAGTTGCTTTATTATAATAATTATTTGTACGCATCGATTTTGCAGCTTGGTCAATAAAATAGTCATTAAAATTATTCGCAATCGACGTTGAATCTGTAATGCTTACGTTATCTTTTAATATTTCCCTAATTGGTTCTCTGGGAAATTTAAATTTAGTGTTATTTATAAGTGACCAAGTGGCTTTCGATTTATTTGGAGCTGTGTTGATGCGATGGTTATTTTGTGCCTTTTGTGTAAGACAAATATTTTTTTAAAATTTCGCAGCGTATTGCCTGAATTTATGTTTGTTTTTTTCCGTCCGGTGTGTTCTATATTGCCATAGTAATTTTCTTTTCATTTTGCTACAAATTTTGATACCTTTTGAAACCCATTTAGTTTTATTGTATAACGATTTTGTTATTAATTTGTAAGGAAAACACAAGTTATAGAAACACAGAAAAAGCTCCAAGCAACGATTGTAGGCTTCATTTGAATCATTTGTCAGGTAAATGTCAGAGAATGTCAAGTTATTTATACAAGTTTTAAATTTTGTCAAATTTTCCTCACTATAATCGCGTACTTTTATGCGCCAAGATTTTTGTACACAGGATTTTTTGACTGGAAAATGCAATAATTGGGCAGTATGATCTGATAATCCTAATTCAATTATTTGGCTTTTGCATTTATGAATGTTATGAGCAAAGTTGTCGATGCAAGTGCTACTGATGAGTCTAGTAGGAACCTTAATTTCTAGTTTTAAGTTATGACTTTCTAGAATTTGTTCAAAATCTAAAGTTTGTCGGTTTCTTTTTAATGTATTGATATTGAAATTCCCGCATACAACAACTTTCTTGCTAGTGTTATCACATATTTGGTGCAGTAACTTTTCTAAATGTAGACATACATGAGTTGGGTACTCTGTACACACAAACTATTATCAACTTATGTTCAGTTAGTTCTATTGCACTATATTCTATGATACCTTTACTTGAAAATGTATTATTAAGTACAGCGTATGGGTGTCCTAATCTGGTCAATATACAGGCACCTCCCCTATTTACGTCTCTTGACTTTTTGACTTGACAAAACTTGCTGCCAAGCGAAACTTGGGTAAATTAAATGTAGCCTCTTGTTCTGGTGTCATAAAATGTTCAGTTATACACAATACATCGACGGGTATATTCTTTAGTTCCAATAGACTCAGTTGCATTGTACTCACAGCAGTCACAGGGGTTGACGTTGGTATCTGTTTTGGCGTTGACACATCTGCCGACTCCTCACTGTGCAGCTTAGCTATCAACCCTCGCACTGGTGTCTCGGCCTTATTGTCCCGGCGGACATTTTTCCGGTTGAGGGACCTTTCGCCGGGAGGCCGACACACGTACGGTGATAAACACTAGTACAATTCGTGCACTTCGTGGAGTCGCTTGTCGACACAAACTTGCCGCATCCACCACACTTTGTTGGCATTGTTTGGGTTCAGTGAACTTTGGTATCAAAACAATCAATATTTGACGCTGTCAAAGTAGATTTTAATAAAATTGTGGGTATGTAAATATTTTTTGCGTATGATCAGCTGTTTATTTACACCAGATATAAAAGCTTTATGGACAAAATACGTGTCCTCACCACGCTTTATGTTATGTACTATGTTGCTACACACTTAATAAACACAAAACTTATTAAACACTTTAAAGTTGTATTTTTATTTTTAATCCGTAAAATAAAGACGACAATATGACCAGAACAAACGTCAAAACGTCACTCCTAAACGAGTGGTATTATTATTATTAAAACGTCAGAAGCTAGTGCACTGTTCGAAATTGGTCGTTTCCTATGGAGAAGAACCGACAAGAGACTCCATGGTTACTCTTTTAAAAAAATGGTTGTAGTTACAATATTTCCATATTACAGTATTAATAGGTATTATTTAAGAACAGTGTAAACCGGTCTATATTGTACTCAAAAGCACAATAAAATCATCAAAGGCATCCCTCAACCTTTGACACTGTTTGCCGATGATAGCACCATAACGATACCTTGTAAAAGTGTTGATACTTATGAAAATGACATAAATGAATCTATTTTTCTTTCTTTCTTTCAAAATCATAATTTAAAAAGTGAGTCAAAATATGAAGTTATCTAAGAATTCGTGGAGTCTACAGTGTTCATCCATTTTTTAGAAAAAAAAAAATGTTACAACAAAGATGGAGCAGTTAATAGATATATTCACACAATATTATGAGTTACCAGGGGGCCACAAGTATGCACGATATGCGCGTGGAGATGCAACGCCGGGGTGAAAGTCCGCTGCCGCGATCGGTCACGGCATGGCGGACAGAGCTCCGACGGGATCTCATGGTGAAATGGCGTCAACGACTATCGCAACCCAGTGTTGGGCACGCCACAATCATGGCGGTAAGTCCCCTCTTTGAGGCGTGGCTGGAAAGACCTCACGGCGTCCTTCGCTTCCGCATGACGTAGGTACTCACCGGACATGGTTCGTTCGGGAGGTTCCTGTTCCGAATTAAAGCGGAAGTGACGCCCGGGTGTCGCCACTGTGCGGAACGCCCGGAGGACACGGTGGAGCACACAATCGCGGTGTGCCCTGCTTGGGCGGAGCATCGCTGTGCACTCGTGGGGGCGATCGGCGGCGGAGACCTCTCGCGCCGGGCCTTGGTCGAGGCCATGGTCCGAAGCGAGGAGGAGTGTCTTTAATTCTTTATTGTACACAAAAAAATTACAAACAAAAATATAAAACAGGACATTTGATGTAAGTACATACATAGGCGAGCTTAACCCATAACTGGGTTTTCTTACAGCAAACCATGTGATTTAAAATAAAATTTTGCATTTGAGGAACCATGAAATGTACAACAAAAGAAAAAAAAACAACATATTGGAGTGGCAGGTGGTCGCCGATTTCTGCGAAGCAGTAATGCTCGCTAAGGAGGAGGCCGACCGCAGGGGCCCAGCCGGGTCGAAGCCTAGGTTAAGCGAAGGTCAGGGTTATCCGAAAGGGCGCTCGAGCCCCGTTATGAAGGCTTGAAGGAACGGGTTGGGTTTTTTTAGTCAGTAAGAGTCTGACACTATCTCCCGCTCCACCCAAGAGCGGAGGTTGTCATAAGATGATTTTTTCCATAGAAAAAAAATGGTACTTGAGCTCACATAACTAATATGGTACGAGTGGCGCCTCTAGGGACAAGAATGCACAACATTTAATGAAGACTTATTAGAAATTAAATCAGTTAAATAATTAATTACATATCGTCGCGTGCAATTTAGTTTTGTATAACAATGAAATGTTATTAAAATAATAGTTGAAAGAATTCCATTCGTGGCTATAATAAGCGGTCAGCATAAGTCGTTCCATCCACAACACCTAGTGAACTTGTTACTAACTCTTATATATAGTTTAACTGGAAAAACCCAGTAATTTAATACTTTATACCTATCATATCTACTGTAGCACGTGGGTAACTTGCTATACAATTTAATAATGAATCTTTTTTATGTGTTGCTGGTGAACTTTATCGTTAACCGAGTGGATACACAATCTTTTCTAAAAACTAATGAAGTTTCATGCACTGTTATAGCTATACTAATTTGGGCAACGGTTAAAGCAGAAAACAAAGATTCAGAGGAAAATTCTAGGACTAGCTATCAAAATTTAAATTTTATTTCTGACAAGGATTTAAATTACTCACAGTGTCATGAGACGAAAACTTCAATGAAAGCAATGAATATGCAACTATTAAATAATTTGTGTATCATTAAACATAGATGGTATGAAGAAATACATGAGAATTATTTTAGTTCTGTAAATTACTCAGACACGCGAAAAGAATACAAGTATGATACAGCATTATTTGACAGTTTTGATGACCGTTTATATAAGCCTTCAATAGGTAGATATATATGGTCGGATTGTTTGTTGACACAAAGAACTATTATGAGACCATACCCAGGTGACTGTTACTCGAAAATTAAGGCACTACATGAATATCAGTTTCAAGGTTGGTGGAGTGAAGTTTCTGGCGATATAATGTTTACATTCGACTTTATTTTATACAACTTCGAGTTACGCGAGGAAAGAGTAAATCAGTTCTGGTATCTGATATTGTATTTAAAAACATTGGCGACGTTAATAGATAACCCGGCCAGATTAGAGGAGATACCGAAAAAGCTGAATTATTTAACCACTGTTTTGGCAGATACAAGTTATTTATATGGACTACTCGTAGCAAAAAGTTTTGGTACATTTCTATGGAATAACGCTGTAAGCATCGGTGTTTTCGCTCTAAAAAAGGTGGCGGTGAGGCTTGCGATGCTTGCGATGGGACGTTAAGTCAGCACAAATACTAAGACAGATCTGTCATTTTAGGATATTGCCGAGCTAGAGTCTCAAAAAATTTAAGATGTTTGGAGAAAATCATCTCATCTTACTGTTACAAAACTCATTCAGTTAACCAAAGCTTATTATTTAAAGTGTAGTAGGACAAGAAGTATTTTTTTTCTTCTAGTGTTAGATTTAGTTACTTTAAATTGGTTAAAATGATTACGCCGAAAAGTCTGATAAAGAGCCACGATTGTAATTTTTTCATATTTTCTATATACTTATTATATATACTCACTTATTTTTACTCATTTAACTATATAATTATTATTTATTATCTATTACATATAATAAAATTGTAGGAAAGTCAATACTGTACATTGAATATTTTTTAAAAGAATACTTGGGGCGTTATCTACAATCGATATCAAAGCCAAAAATATATAGTTTTTAGAATTTTTGTCGGTTTGTCTGTATGTATGTCCGGGCTAAACTCAAAAAGTACTGCATGGATTTACTTCAAATTTTGAATGAATATTACTTAGAGGTCGGGTCAATATATATAATAATAATAAATATAGACTACATATTAATACGCTATCACCTACGGGGGAGATGCTGTAAATCTTTATTTTTCTTACGCATTCTGGGACAGCGTGTAATCTAACGACGCATATTTAAATGTTGTTTTTGAGTAAGTCATGCTATTATCTAGCTTTACACTATAAAAACTATGCCATTTAAGTAACTTGGGCAGAGAAACATAGTTTAACCTGTCAATCGTGATAATGACAGACACAATTGAAAGACAATAGGTGCGCGAACGCCGGCGTTCGCTTGGGGTTTAATGAATTAACCTTTCAATTGTGATAATTGCAGACACAATTGAAAGACAATAGGTGCGCGAACGCCGGCGTTCGCTTGGGGTTTAATGAATTAATGAATGTTAGTAGTATAAAGACAATTTTGAAGCAGCACCATCTGTGAGATTTCATAAAAATCAAATCAATTTACACGTTAACACTTTTGGAAATTAATAATTCAAATTTGATCATGTTGGCGAGGTTAGTAGTTAGTTATTCTTAAAATTCATAGATGGCGATGTGCATTTTCTTCATATAGTTGTATCGTATTCGTATAGTTCGTTTTGACAAATTCAAGTTCCAACAAAACCCTCAAAACCTTGAGCAGAGGGAGGAAGACCATTAAAAAAAATGCGGTGATAAGTATTACAAAAAAGTTATGTTCATTGATGATGATCATTTCTTTATCAATTTCATGTTGTTCAAAAATAAACATTGATTGTTAATACTTTTGTTCGGTATTTATCTTTGTGATTATTGCTTGGTAATTAATATATTTTCATTTCGTATACCTAATTATAAATTTAATGTGATATAAAACTAGCTGGACTTATTTTTACTCACTCACAGCCATTTATTTTATGTTATAACTAGCTGCTGCCCGCGAAGTCGTCTGTGTGAAGGTTCTACTGCACCAAAAACACCAGTGTCGCTATAGCATTATAAGTAAACAACTTTTAAAATAGCATTAAAATATAAGTTTTTTTTACAAGCGAAGCAAGTGAAGAGGGTTATATGGGAATCCTGCTGAGTTCAGTCATAAGACGTGACTGAAGGAAATAGAGAAAATAATGCAGAAATACATTCCAGGACACAAAAGAGTAAAAATACGTACAAAGGTATCATACCTTACAACACTTCCCTATAAACTACGTTTGTATTTATGCTGCCAGGAGCCAAAATGTAAAGAGAGCCAGGACTGGTGACGCGGGAGCAAGCGATGTGCAGTTGCCCGTGTGAGAAGCAACTCATACTGAGGTCGACACCCGCTGCTCCCAGTGTCTGCCCCTGCGACTTATTGATGGTCATTGCGAAGCAAACACTCACGGGGAACTGTACACGCTTGAACTGGAACGGGAAGTTATGAGGTATGTCGGAAATGCGTGGTATAAATACTGCCTCGCCGACGCCACAACCCGTAACCATTTTCGCCTCAATGGTGTGTCTGTGGAGCGAGATAACTTTAAGGCGAGTCCCGCTACACAACTTCGGAGGAGATAGGTTCCGAAGAAGCATAATCGGGACACCGACCTTCAGTTTGATGGTATGCGCTGGAAGTCCACTTGCTGACAGGGAGTTCAGAAATTCCACGGTTTAATGGGTGGCGTCATCTTGCTCGACAACAGTGTTTATCGAGGTGTAGACCACTTCATTCCCCTCAATTTCCGAGAGAATGCATTCGTTAATTGCTGCAGCCTAATCACTTTTGAGTATCAAAATGGCTTTCTCACACAGCCAATAATTCTGTTGGTGCGGTATACAACTGATGTCCTCGTACACACAGCGAATGAGATCTTCTAAGCTGGATACCACTCTACCGAGAGACTCTGGAAGCACCACCTGTCCTCTACTCTCTTCTGGTAGAGTGCCTTCGCCAAGGCTTAGAAGGACATCGGAGAATTCTTGAGCACGTGCATTGCCGTTGAACCGAGCTCTCATATAAATGGTCAAGTACAGCGTACGAACTCGTGACCACAACGAAGATCGTTTCAACGAAGCATTCATCCCGTCAGCCCTCGATTACGACGTCACCACGGGTAGATTTTGCCGAAAATCGCCACTGAACAGAACTGTGACACCACCCATCAAATATTCGTTTCTGCGGATGTCCTGCAGGGTTCTGTCCACGGCCTCAACTGCCTTCCTATTTTGGGCACCAAAAGAGAGCCTTCATGCAGACGACGTCGCGGGCAGCAGCTAGTAATTATATAAAAGGAGAAACTGACTGACTGACATATCAACGCACAACCGAAACTACTAGGACTAGGAGCGTGAAATTTTACACAAGGCTTCCTTTTTAGTGGAGTGCCGTAAGGCGTTAAATTAGTAAAACCTCGAAATCCAGTTAATAAATTTTAATATAAACCATTGGACTGTATTGTTAAAAGCTGAAATAAAAAAGTAAAAAAAAAATCCGCTCATTTTTTTACCTGATATAAACTAGTGCTTGACTACGATCCCAACAATTGATAATAAAAATTTACTGAAAAATAAGAGGGACAGGAGAAAAAAAAAGGTTTACACCCAAGTTTGCAACCTTGAACACCTTGTGCTACTAACTTGCTACTTGTGAAAAACTGCGAAATTTTGGCACATTTTTTTGTTTTTTTGAAAAAACTACCCGAAGGAAGCGTTTTGGATATTTGCTTATAATATAATTAGGGTAACTAAATATACTACAATTTGAGTTTAACCCCAGTAGTCTCGGTTCATCAGTTGCAGAGATACCTACAGTTTGTCAAAGTAAGCATTTGTTTTGAAAAGTGTAAATTTGGTGTTTGCGTCATATTCAAAGATACGCACTGGCTAAACTAATAGTTCTAGAGAAAAGTATGAGGCAAAAAAATTAATTAGCTTTTCGATACCAAACTAATGCGTCCAGGCTTCATAGTTTTCTCAAAAATTACAAAAATATCAGGTTCGTAATAAATCAGTAAAAATGTTTTGTTGTGCGCGCACATATATGTATTACATTTACCAACTGTTATGCGGTACGAAGTTCACAGACTTTCGCCCTTTTGGAAAGACCAGGTTTCATCCAGTCTAGATCAGTGGAGCAGGAGGAATAATGTTTTCTGGAGGTGGGGACGGGTGTGGTGTTAGGTCTTCCAAATTCTCGTCCTCTTCATCCAAGATGACAGGGTTGGCGATTGTTGCAATTTCGACCTTAGCAAAAGAAACATAGGATAGAGCATTTGAGCCTGGTCTTTTTGCAAGTGCACGACCTTAATCCAACCAAAAAAAAAAAGAAACTGAAACAAGTGACAGAATTTTACAGTTTTCCGAGCACTGCGGTAGAATTGCTAATCTTTGACTTGCTATATCTTCGTAACCAACAACAAATTTTGCTCAAATTTCGCTCAAATTGTAGCAAATTTAGCTACCTTTATAGCTATTTATATTGCACTGTTAACGCGCAGGAGTGCGGGGTGCGGGACGCACCGCCGCCCTCTCCCCTCTCCCTTCAATTGTGCGGAATAAAAGTGCGTGTACCGTGGTCATCGGAGTCTTCGTCTGCTACCCACTAGCTCTGAATAGTCGCACGTAATATTAGATCCAAGTTATTGTAAAGTAAAAATTGGGAAGACCAATAAACGTAAAAAAAATCTTCACCAGAGTATCTATTTCAGCTCCTATCTAGACCAACACACACCACACAGTCTAAGCCTAGACAGCACTACGATTCGAATAATAATAAAAAAATATGATACGAATCGTAGTGCGATAAGAGTTAGTTTTCGAGTATTAAAATGTAGTTAAAAATAAAGATTGCGTAATTTTTTTTTTTCAATTTTTCCATATCTTGTTAAAAACACATGTCAAAAGTTAATATAAAGATTCATTGACTGGCCCTGCATTCAGAGGTATAAATCCTACGGCACTCCACTATTTATGACGTAGGCGAGCACTAAGAAAGAATTTTCCCAAATTCAGCCTCTAAGGGGGTGAAAAAGCGAGATTTCTTATGTGTGTTTATATTTTCGTGGACGAAGCAACTGAAAACTTTGTCCGAATATAACCCTAAATTAGTTGTAAAGTATGAAATATTTATTTTCTCAGTACAACCCCTAGTGCGAAACTTAGGGGGTGTTAAAGTTTGTATGGGAGGATCTTATTTCTTGAATTAATATACTTGAAACTTGCCAGGAATACATCTATGTATATAAAACTCTTCCGTTACTGAGTGACTGACAGACAACGCACAGCCGAAACTACTGGCAGTAGAGAGCTGAAATTTGCAAAGATTTTATGTATCCTACGGATAATCTAGATTGCCTACGCAGCAAACACACTCTATTATAGTGTTCTTTATTCTCATTGCCATTCTGTTCATATTGACAAGCAAACGGGGAAAAATGTAATGAAAAAGACAACGAGAAAGGGTCGGTGAGTCCCTTTCTTACCCCTATTTTAACTAGATTTTACTAAATTAATTGTTATTATTTTTGACACTGCAGCATGTGATTTTATATTGACAGCAAAGTACCAATAACTCCAAACTGCCTGTGAAACCTGAAAACAAAAAAATCACTTCGATTGCGTAGCGCGTAAATGCGTGTACCTATTAACATTGCTTGTAAGTATCTCCATTTGTATAGAAAATAAGCACAGTTCAACATACCGAAAATGTTTCCACGTGCGTTCATGCAGATCACACGCCTACATGAGGAGAAACATGCACACACGCGCGTGGGTGCAGGGCGACACGCAAAGTATGGCACACTGAGTCTCGTAGTGTCATATGATTTGAATGAAATGAGTAATAGCCTGCGTCAATTTACAAAATGCACCTACGCGCACACATAAACCCGCACGATGATGCAGATTTATTTATTTATATTATAATTTATGTACACACAGTAAAAGAAGAAGATACAACATTATTATAAATTATGTACAAAGGTACTGCTTATTTCATGAAGAAATTTCTTCCAGCAGACCTGCGAAAGGAAAGATCAGAAGAGATGTAGACAGTAGTGTGTAGAAATAAGTAAAGAAGAGTTAGTGAAATCTTAAACTAATAAATACTTATATAACTATATATATATATATACCTTATACTAAAAATACATAATATATATATACACAAATAAGATTATCACACAAGAGAGGAAAGATAGTGCTCTTTTACTTGAGTCTTAAAGAGAGAAATAGTTTTCAACTCACGAATGCTAGGCGGAAGAGCGTTCCACAACCTTACTGCATGGACAGAGAAAGAGTAGGAATAGTAGCTGGATTTATGAGGGGGGATTTAAGGAGGGATCTCAGGTGTGATCTGCACGGCGCGTCGCTAGCGCGTGCGTAAGAAAAACGGTCGCGCAGGTAGGAGGGATAAGAAGGGTTGTGTAGGATGTTGAAAAGGAGACATAAAATCCGATTGTTCCTGCGAAGACGGATGGGGAGCCACTTGAGTTCCTTGCGAAGATGAGAAACATGATCAAACTTTTGTAGACCAAAAACAAACCGAATGCATAAGTTTTGCAGTCGCTCAAGCTTGTTTAATAGCTCCTCAGTAGCATCCAGGTAGCAGGCGTCGGCATAATCTATAATCGGCTGAATAAGTGTTTGGGCCAAAGAGATTTTCGTTTTCAAAGGCAAGAGACCCTGGAGGCATTTGAGTGAATGGAAGGAAAAATTTACCTTCCGACTGACTTCATTGACCTGCGCACGCCACGAAAGATTGGAGTCGATGATGACACCCAGATCCTTTGCAGTTTCGGTGTAGTCAATACAGACACCATCGAGAACTAAAGGCTGCAGAGAAGAAACTACTGCAGCATTGCGGACGAACCTACTGCCTATGATCATGGCCTGTGATTTAGTTGGGTTGATCTGCAGGCCAAATGATTTTGCCCAAGCGCTGATACAAGCCAGGTCACGATTCATGGCCGCAATCGCAGAATCTGCATCAGCTATAGTAAAATGTCGGTAAAGCTGCAAGTCATCTGCGTAAAGATGGAAACTAGAAGATATTGCTCTGGTAACAAAGTTAATGAAGATAGAAAAAAGAAGAGGAGAGAGAACGCTACCCTGAGGAACGCCCTCAGTGAGATTACACCAGTCAGAGAATAACTCTTCAAGGCGACACTAGGAGCGACCCCAAAGATATAAATTGAACCAGGTTAGGACGGAAGAAGAGAAATTAATGGATTTAAGGATGCCGAGTAAGATATCGAAATCCACTGAGTAAAAGGCGCTACTAAAGTCAAGCAAGACAAGGACTGTAAGAGACTTGTTTTCCATAGCCCAGCGGATATCGTCAGTCACTTTTATAAGCGCAGTTACAGTACTGTGACCCACGCGAAAACCTGATTGGAAAGGAGAAATTATCGAGTTAGACGTTAAGAAATGAGATAGCTGTCTATGAACTAAGTGCTCAAAAACTTTGGAAAGAAATGGGAGGATAGAAATAGGTCTGAAATGAGTTAATAAAGTAGGATTGTTAATTTTAGGTAAAGGAATAATATAAGCCTGTTTCCAGGCTGATGGAAAGGAGCATGAGGTAAATGAGTGATTGAAGATATGCGTGAGGACTGGAAGTAATGAGGGAAGGATGAGAGTAATCATTCTTGAGCATAACTTATCACAGCCAAGTGCAGAAGAAGTCATCGCGAGGATAGCTTTCTTAACGTCAATCTCAGTAACATCGCTGAAGTTGAAGTGGGGATACTGTGGCAACGGCAAACCAGAAAGACCATCCAGTGTCGTAGCTTTAACACAAGGATATAATGAAAAGGGAAGATAAGAGAAATGTGAGTTGAGATCATTAAGGTTCACATCCTTACACTGGTTGGTTGGTGATTTGCCTGTGCCAACAGACTTAAGAAATTTCCAGACGTCGGAAGAAATACGGTTATGGAGTTGTTCGTGGAAATAGCGTCTCTTTGCAACTTGACACAGGCGCCTGCAGCTGTTACGCAGTGAAATAAAGCAAGAAAGATTCTGCACAGATGGTCTACGCTTATACCTGCTCTTAGCTTTATCCCTGCGAGCCATAAGCTCCTTAATATGAAGAGTTACCCAAGGAGCTGGATTATGTTTTACCTTGCCACGTCGCAAAGGGGCATGCTGGTCAAACAATCCGAGAACGGTTGCATTAAAATAATTCACCTTTTCATCGATGTCGTCAGTTTCTATCAGAGGGGACCAGTCGACATTGCTAGCATCGCACTGCAATGCCTCCAGGTCAATGCCCTTGAAGTTACGAAAAAATAAGAGCTGGGGTTTACGCTTGGGAACACGGATGCGATAAAAAAGATAAATTAAATCATGGTAAGAAAAGGAAGCTGGAAGTTCACCATGATTAGATACATTGTTAGGAGAGGAGACAATAATAAGATCTTATAAAGAGGGTGAACAATTAGGAGAAAAATGAGTAGCAGAAAGGGGCAAAACTTGAAGATTGAAAGAAGAAAGTAGTGAAAGAAGTCTATGGGAGCGATTGTTATTTTTAATGAGGCAAGTGTTAAAATCACCCATTAAAATAACGTGCTCATACATGGGGCAAAGATTACTTAAGGTGCAATCAAGGGAATCAAAGTAGTCAATGTGCAGGTTAGGGCTATAAAACACAGCAAGCAAGACTTTAGTGTGATGGACAGAAATTTCAACAAACAAGTATTCAGCTGACTCAGAATAAAGAGAAGGGGATGAGCTAACCACCTTGTGGGGTAGGTCAGCGCGTATATACATAGCTAAACCTCCTCCACCCTTGCCGGTTCTATCGTTACGGATCAAGACGAAGTCAGGCAGTGAGTATTGAGTAGAGAGAAGAGAAGGCTTCAGAAATGATTTCGATATCAATAGGGCGTCAAGGTGAGCAAAGCTAAAGGATGCCAGAAGATCAGAATAGTGGCCGGGAACACTCTGGGCGTTTTGTGAGCTATATGCAAGTTTCTAGGATCATTAGAGAAAAGAGAAGAGATTTTATCATGTAAAGTTAGAGGAAGAGAAGAGTCACTCTCCGCACTAGCAAAACTATCAGAAGAAGAGCATGAAAAATAGCTGTCATTAAAATCAGCTACATCATTCATAATATAGATATACGTGCCCTACTGCAGGTTCAAAACTGGTTCACTGCTAATAATCTGCTGTGTTAAATGCTCTAAATGGGAAATAAACTAAATGCGTAAGATTTTCCTTACCGAATGTCAAAAGTAGTATTGTGACATTGTATTGAATAATGAAAAACTAGAATTTGTTGATAAAACTATTTTGGGGTCCTCATTTAACATCTCTTGCAGGGCGGCTTAGCTCAGCTGCATATGCTGTTAGAAAAATCCGCCAATTTACGGATGTTGATACCGCTAGACTAGTCTATTTTAGTTATTTTCATAGTGTCATGTCGTACGGTATCTTACTATGGGGACGGGCTGCTGACATCGAGTCAATCTTTATATTACAGAAAAGAGCCATCAGAGCGATTTACAATCTCCGCCGGTGCGATTCTTTAAGGGAAATGTTTAAAGATATTAACATAATGACAGTACCTTGTCAATATATCTATGAAAACATAATGTATGTAAGAAAAAATCTTCATCTTTTTAGCAAAAGAGGCGATAGACATAATTATGTTACAAGAAATAGGGATCAATTAGTTCAACCAGGTTTCAGACTGGCTAAAGTGGCCTCTTCTTTCATGAGGTACTGTTTGAAATGTTATAATAAAATACCTCCCCAAATATTAGAACTCAATGAAACGAAATTTAAATCTTGTATTAAACGCACACTATGCAGGTGATAATTTATGCCTATGTATAAATATATATATAAAATATATATTAGTAATAATGTGTTAAATAATAATTATAATAGATATTTGAAAGATAACGTTTAAATTCAAACTAAAAACCAACGTTCAAGCAGGTTGTTTGTTACCGCCTATAAAAGCCGCTGCGCCGGCCGTCCTGAGTAATTTTCGGTTCAGACGTTGGACGGTGCGGAGCTCTCTCTACAAAAATAAGTTACAGGGTTTGTGTACAAGTGTGGAAATTGTGAATTAAAAGATAAGTATAATTATTATTTTATTAAATTAATTGTTGTTGCGATATTATTATGGTTGTAAAATATCTAAGACTTAGTCTACTAAAATGTAAGAAGTTGTTTGTTGTGCGACAAACTGAGATTTGTAGAAGGTGGAAGGATATTTGATGTTTAAGTGTCAACCCACAGGTTTGACACTTGAACGTCAGAACTTTCCTATAAATAAGATTGGTTTCTATTAAAGTCCTCTTACTTGCCTATCAGCTCTAGATCTTTACGGACTGCCTAAGTTCACGTAAGTTATTTAATATAATAGCTTAATATTATTGCTAATGTTGTTTTGATTCTGTGTATTTGTTATACTGTGACTTATGTTTCTAATTATGTTATTGTGATGATAAAATGCTTCCGAGGTGTTTCTTGGCCGTTCTTCACCTCGAAGACCTAGTTTTCGAACGAGCCAGTAGTTTATTCGAATAATTGACAAGCCTATTTGAAATAAATACTTTGTCTTGTCTTTCTGTGCATTTCTTCGTAAAACCCTTTCCTTACACACCAGTCATAGGAACTTTGATACACAGTAAATAACCGTTATCCATCTTGACATTTTATTATAATATATAGGTAGTTATAAATATATATATATATATATAGTTTTCCCCCTGTTCATTTCTAACACAGGCAAGCATATTGTAAGTTGGAGGATTATATTCAAGATAAAAATGCTTGGCTCAATGCTGGTCCAGCTCCACTACCACTAGGGCGTACTAATTAGTTGATTAGTTGAAAACTAATATTATTATTTTTTAATTTGAAAGACACAATTGCATTGTATAATGTAGAAGCATTTTTTCAAAATTTGTGAATGTGAAGCACCATGGAGCATTTTTATTAGGTTACAACTTGTTTGACATTACGAGCATGGCAGTTGAGAGTTTGTCATGCTCACTCAAATGTCTCGCTGTTGGTGGCACGTGTTATTGGGTCGTTCAGTTCCCTTCAAAATGGTTGAGCTGAGTGGGGCTGATGCACGCGTCATGCTCGTGAACGGGTGCCGTCAGATGGGACTGGTCATCTCTTAGCTGCCAGTGGCTTAATTCAGTTTCTATCTTTTAATTTTTTTACATTTTTATATCACTATCGACATTGTGCTCACATGATAGAAGCAACAAGTAATATGTAACCAAGCATTATATGTAACACATAATATGATTTAAAAGAGTGTCCATGGAGTTTCTTGCACGTTCTTCTCCATAGAGACCTACTCTTTGGAACGTGCAATTTAGCTTCACTTTTCTTGGACTGACCGACATTTGACTATTCAAAAGTGCCTATAAATGTTCTATTTGAAATAAATGCTTTGATTTTTTGATTTTTTGACTTAAATAATAATAGAAACAAAAATAATTACAAATAATAAACAAAACAAAAATGCTATTTACTAAAAACGCTAATAAAAAGTTTCTATTAAATTGGAAACCACCCCAATTCGCTGGTATATTGGCAGAAATTTTACAACTCGTATTTATACAAGGCAACACTTATAAGTTTAATCCAGTTACATGATAAACGAGCGCGTGAAATAGTATACAAAACAAAACACATACGTGAAACAAAACGTAACACGACCCGGAGAGAGATGCGGTGTCACTGTCACCTGACAGATGTCAAAACTGACAGAAGACAACCGTCACATTGACACCGGTCGATCTACAACAACAATTTTAGAAAATAATATCCTAGCACCGGCTATAAGTTAACAAAATCGATTTCAAAATTTTAACGGTGCCGGAGAAAAATAACTTTATAGACTACCGGCTCGCAAGATCAAGTAGTGAAGTAAATTAGATCGAATAAAGCGGCAAAAATTAAAAGGAATCCAGCCAACCAACTAACAACCACAACAGCAACAGATAACGTTACTTGCGCAAACGGGTCCTTCTAATATTCTTGGCGGGCGCAGCCAATATTGCAGCCACAGGAGATCGAGTTTCTTCAGACTGCACAGAGCCCCTGGTGTCGACTGAGCTGGACGGGAAATTGGCTATCAAGTCGTTTAGTTCGCCTGCCGTTTCGATCTTCCTACGGGATTTGTCTGGGCAAATAACAATAATCCTGCCCTCCATAGACCAGCAGTTTAGCATGCCGAAATGCTTACGAGCGGCCATAAACACACGGTGCCTAGCCTGAGTCAGAAACTCGGAGATAGTTATCCCGGAACCCTTGAGGGCTTTCTTGCTTTCGCATACCAGCTGTCGGTTTTCCATCTTGAAAAATCGGACCAGTATAAGACGGGTTTTCTGCTGTGAGAATCCGAGTCTGTGACAAACATGGAGAGTATTGCTGTCCTTATTAAACTCTGTCAATTTAAATTGGTTGGTTAATAAGTCTTGAACCACGTCGTGTAACTTTTCATTATCCTTCTCCGGAACACCGTGAAACAAGAGGACCTTTCTTCGCAAGGCAGTTTCGTGCCTGTCAAAGCCAGCAGCAAGTAGCTCAATCTGTATTTTTAATTTAGACAGTGCTTGGCAAACAAAATGCTTAAACTCGGAGAACTCACTTGCAAGCGATGAAATATCAGGCGATGACGAAGAAGCTGCACCCGATGTTGCTTTCAGCAGTTTAGCTTCATACTCCTGCATGCGGGAGCCAAACAACTTCTCGAGATCCCCAATGCTGGCAACGAGTTTAGTGTCCATGTTCAGATGTGATTGTGAGATAGTGAATGTATGAGTACTATGGACTTGATAACAATATATGGCGAGTTTGGGGCGGTTTTGAATTAATTGAACTAGTTTAATTCATTAAATTATTGCATTAATTATTTTTAAATTAATTTAATTAAGAGCTCACTAAAAAAATAAGCTAGTTCTATGTCTACTGTATTTATAGGAGGTATTGGTACTTCAGGGTCGATAAATATAATATACTAGTGTTAGCGATTCTTATAATAATGTTTTATACACTGTGATTATTTTCTGTATTAGCAATATTAAATATATTTTTCTGCACTGACAACTGGAACGGACTGCGGCTTGACAGTGCGGCTCTTTTGACAGTTACAAAAGATTATAAAAGGCCACGCCGCACTGTCATGTCCCTCTTTTCGTTTGAGTTTTCGGAGCAAGCAACATCTCAGTAAGTTCTAGTATATAATTTATTTATTCCTACTGTTATTGTGTAATGTGTGTAAAATAAGGGTGTGGTACCCGTTTTGGTCGTTTTATTTGAATAACCTGATAACAAATCCCGTAGGTACACTAAATAACTTTTTTAGTTAATCTTTCTCTAAAGATAACACATAAAGATAACAATTCAGAAGTGGGATAATCGCGTCGTTTATTTAAATGCATTCGTTTGTCCCGCCCAAAAGTCATTTTATTTCCTAACTTTGCATCTTCTACTTTTGCTTTGAAAGTACCTACATAACCTATGTGCACAATTTTTTGGGATAAACTATACTATTTTATCTAAGCGGGCAAAGTGATGTGTAGTTTGAAATGGTGTGCTCAGCTTATTCAATATGAGTTTCTTCTAACATTCTGGTGGTACTAGGACACTACAAGTATCTTGCCAGGGTTGCACCCTGGGGGTACTACCACACCACACGTACCTTGCCAGGGCTACACCCTGGAGGTACTACCACACCACACGTACCTTGCCAGGGCTACACCCTGGAGGTACTGCCACACCACACGTGCCTCGCCAGGGCTACACTCTGGAGGTACCACCACACCACACGTGCCTTGCCAGGGCTACACCCTGGAGGTACTGCCACACCACACGTGCCTTGCATTTCCACATCACGCGTGCCTAGCCAGGGCTGTGCCCTGGAGTTGTTAGAGGATAACTCGAGCTGTGTTCAGGTGGATTATGGACAGGTTTTGGGTCATTGCTGAGTAACTGTAGCAAACAAATCTATCAAATTAGGAGTTGCCCAGAACCTGCATTCTGAGTTTACTTATTGAGTTAATGAGCAGACCAGTGATACTTTTATTTGGAAATAATCTAAATGCGACTAAAAGGAACAGCCTATGTTATCGACACTAACTGAAATTAAAATTGAGTAAATTAATATTATATGGATTGCCTTTTGACAGATAGCAGGACATTTATTGCCTGCTAGCTTTTGCCCGCGGTTTCGCTCACGTGCATAGGATGTGGCCTGTATCGCTCAGGATTGAAGCGGGTTTCTGTAAAAACAATAAAAAGGATTAAAAAGGAAATTAATTAGGAAGGAAGGGGAGGCAATCGGACCAGTGTTTTCTGAGATTAACTTCTAAAACCTTAATAAATGTATATAATTTTAAAGTGAGCCTGCGACGATCTTTCCTCATTCAATAACCATGATTTCATAGTGCTGCGCTCGCTCAGCTTATTCTCGCTATACTATAGCCATTTGCGTTTTTAGATTTTCTGTGTATCTCACAATAACTTATATTATTTTTCCATTACTAGAAAATCATACATTGTGCTAAAATGTTTAGATTTGCATTTCAACCACAGAGTACTTTCAACGGCAGAAATCATTATTATTATTTTATAATAAATAATAAGTAAGTAACAGTAAGTTTCATGTTTTTGAGTAGATTATCTGATTGTCCATTTTTCGCATCCCTTGTAAATTATTATTTGGTTCATACCGAGCCACTGCGCCAGTAAATCGGTGCTAGCATATTATATTTTATGTATGTTTTTGATTAGAGGCAGGACATTAAAAGGCCTGTATGTTTTTGATTAGAGGCAGGACATTAGAAGGCCTGTATGTTTTTGATTAGAGACAGGACATTAGAAGGCCTGTATGTTTTTGATTAGAGACAGGACATTAGAAGGCCTGTATGTTTTTGATTAGAGACAGGACATTTGAGGGGCCTGTTTTTGAAAGATTGTATAATAAATAAGATAAAGATTTGTAAGAATGAGCTGTCACTGATACATCTGCACTTTTAGGTGCCATTGTTTATATTTTATAAAACATGTTAACCCTAGATCACTAACCTTATTTTACAACGCTTATTACTAACCTTCGTCGTTTCGGCTACGCTGTATTAAAGGGAGGTTTCTAAGGGTTTATGGAATAAAATATTTAAATGTGTTTTAAGAAATATATTACAATAATCATTTGTGAGCATGTTTACAAGTTTTTTATTTACTAAAATCACATTTTAATTAATTTGACCGTCTTTTAATTCACACATCAGTTTTTACATTTTTGTTTTTTTTTAATTCTTAAATCTTATTAACTAAAAAAACAAAGACTTAAAAAATAATAAAATTAAGTAATAAAATCAACAAAAGAAAGAAACATTTTAGAAAAATACTGTTAATTAATATACTTGTAACAAGTGTCAAGTTTGTGTTCGCCATACGAGATTTATTGCATTTGGTGCAACTAGTGTTTATTATTCTTTGCCTTGCAGAGGGGCAAATTGCACATTTTTTTCTTTTTTTGGCGATAGGAAGGCTAACTACATCTACTTCACGCATTTTACTGATATTTCTGCATTAGTATGGTATGGTATAAATAAAAAGCAAGATAGTGGATCTAGTTCGTTTTTACAATTACGCCTTGGGCCCAGGTACAATAACAACAATATTTCTTGAGGCTGTTCGGCTCCGTGAACTCGGCTTCAGTGATGACCATTTGTGTTTGTCTTTTCCGTGGAGGATATTACTCGTTGGTGTAATAATTAATTCGTGTGGCTGACCTGAAGTACTAGATAATGGGTATTCAATTGATGAAGACGTATTTTCCTGGATTTGTTCAGTTGAAGGTTGTTTTTCTGTCACAGAAAAAAATCTCTTCCTCACCATCTATTTCATAAGTCTGATCTGCCACAACGTGGTCTTTTTTCTCGCTCTCTGAGCAGTTTTCTTCGTCACTATTATCATGTAATAACAGCTGATGATCGTTTCTAAAATAAAAATATATTAAAAAAAAAAAACTAATGTAGGTTCTTATTTCAATGTAAGCAAATTAAGTACAAAGTTCACAAAACACTGAAATAATTATAACACCAAAAAGAATGAAAAATAACTCTGCAGGAATAACGTTAATACTAACCTTCGTCGATTCGACGACTCATGGTGGCTGAAACGGCGCAAACAGGGCCCCTACACAAAAATCAAACCCGTGCATTGCTCGAGCTGGGGGCCGACTGAGATTAGCCGGAATGTGAAATGCTTATGACGACGCACTCAAAATTTATGCCACTTTTTTTGAGTCGGCGTCGTCGTTTTGACGAAGGTTAGTGATCTAGGGTTAAACAAATCATAATTGGTAGATTGACCATTGTTTAGTTTTGTTTTTTGTGTAACAATTGCATACAATTATATAAGTTTTGTTTTGTACCAATGTACGATTGCTATTTTATTTGCTACATTCATTTTATTACCAGTGTTTAGCTATGGGTAAAATGTCAAAGGTAATATTAACGTTATTTATTTCTCAGGTGCCATTGCTCATATTTTTAAGAGACATGTTGTAGAAAAATCGTAATTGATAGAATGACAATTCTTTAGTTTTGTGGCTACGTGTAACAATTTGTGTACAATTAATAAAGACCAGCATAACCAGCCCAGATATAACCAGCAGTGCACGACTGATCTAAGGTTTTAATTGCTACATTCGTTTTAACATGATAATGTTTCTTTTCCAGGTGCCATTACAATATATTTCTTTTTAAAATTTTGTATAGATAATAATTGATAAATTGGCAATTGTTCAGTTTTGTTTCTACATGACGTGTACAATCAATATAAGTTTAGTGTCGTTCCTAGGTACAGCGACCATTGTATGAATAATCTAAATCTTTATTCACTTATGTAATAGATATCTATGTCTACCCGTGGATAATTTTTTTAATGTAACATTTTATTCTTTCTTCGCCCATTTTTTATTTATTTATTTATTTATTTAAACTTCATGTACAGTAGTGGTACATAGGCGGACTTAATGCAACAAGGCATTCTCTCCCAGTCAACCTTTTTGTGTGTAAAACCAATTTCTTATTTATTGTTTCTCACATACGAGGTCGTATTTGTTATATAATGGATGGCCGACTGTTAGCGATTCTTATGATAATGTTTTATACAGAGTGATTATTTTCTGTATTAGCAACATTAAATGTATTTTTCTGCTCTGACAACTGGAACGGACTACGGCTTGACAGTGCGGCTCTTTTGACAGTTACAAAAGGTTATAAAAGGCCACGCCGCACTGTCATGTCCCTCTTTTCGTTTGAGTTTTCGGAGCAAGCAACATCTCAGTAAGTGCTAGTATATAATTTATTTATTCCTACTGTTATTGTGTAATGTGTTTGTGCTGGCAAGGCAAAAGTAGATATAAAGGGTGTGGTACCCGTTTTGGTCGTTTTATTTGAATAACCTGATAACAAATCCCGTAGGTACACTAAATAACTTTCTTAGTCAATCTTTGTCTAAAGATAACACTAGCATTTGCTCGCGGCTTCGACTGCACACATAAAATATAGCCTATGTCACTCAAGAATAAATTAGCTTTCTATTGGTGAAAAACTTTTTGCAATCGGACCAGTACTTCCAGAGATTAACACCTACAAACAAAAAAACAAACTTTACCTCTTTATAATATTGGTAGATAGTGGTAGTGAGATAGTGTAGTTGTCACTCAAAAAGAAAGCAGCTTTCTATCTGTGAAAAAAAATTACCAATCGGACCAGTACTTCCAGAGATTACCTAATATGACTTGTTCGTCATCTCGCTTAAACAATACGCGCGAGTCCGCGTGAATTGGCACCTTCCGATTTCACCTACTTTTTCAGTCGTCATTTCACTCAAACGCATAAAATACAGTCAAATAAAAACAGGTTGAAAACATTTACTATAATAACTAGCTATTGCCCGCGGATTTGTTCACGCAGGCTATACCGGTTATCTACTTAGATTATGGGATATTATGTTAAAGGTGAGGAATGAGGCGAGTAGGATGTGGCCAATGGTACACGATACCCAAGTTACTTTAAAAACAGTTTATGTTACTTTTGACTCTCTCATGTTACCTGCACCTGCATGGTCCTCATCGGAAATGGCAAGTTCGGTAGGTTCTTGCATCGGATTCAGGCGGAAGTAACGCCCGGGTATCACTATTGTGTAGACCACCCGGAGGACACAGGCTCGGGCAGAGCACCGCCGTTTCCTCGTGGAGGCAATTTTTGGCAACAATCTTTCACGCAGGGCCCTGGTTCAGACTATGGTCCGGAGTGAGGAGGAATGGCAGGCGGTCATCTCTTTCTGCGAAGCAGTAATGTTAGCGAAGAAGGAGGCCAAAGGTCCTTCGGCCATCAAAATTCCGACCCCGACGACCGACCACGGTAGACGCGGGCTTGCGGACGCCGAGCAATGGGTAGTTCGATATCCGGCCGTCCGGTAATTAATGAACCGAGCTCAGTCGTCAACAGCGCGTAGTGATCGACGCGCTCCTCAAAGAGATGTCATCAAACCGTAGAAGTCCAGAAGGGCCGATGCCCACAAGCTAGGACCCCGGGGAATTCCTGAAACTGAAGCCCGTAATTCTAGAATGCAAAGGGCAACTGAAGGTCACAGGTTAATCGTGAAACGGAACGCATCCAAGAAAGATTTTGTTCATCGTGTGGGCGCTCTTGATCTTTTGTGATACATAAATGACGTACCGATACTGCATATTCACTTACTCACGTGTATTTCTAAATCTCCCATTCCGCTTACGCAAACGAGTGCCAACATTAACTAATATTTTGTTCGTCAACTTGGTTGCTTATTGCTGATTTGTGATATTATTGGTAATTAATAAGTAAATATGCAATATTATATTATTGTAATGTTGATTTATATGTTTCTCATTAACGATATGTGTTTTATTTTAAAGTCAAGTCGAACGAGTAGATTAATACATTTTTCTAAAAAAAAAAAAAATATTTAGCAATTTCGCATCTTTTCCCTACTCGTTCGAAACGGCTTGGATCTTTAGAAACATTTTTACACATAAAATTGGTGATTAAATATTCTTCCAAGTAAATATAGCATATGTAAATCAATCAATATTTCGCAAAGAAAATTCAAAAAATTCAAAATTCAAAATCATTTATTTCAAATACACCATTTGCAGGCACTTTTGAATAGTCAAATGTCGGTCAGTCCAAGAAAAGTGAAGCTAAATTGCACGTTCCAATACGTAGGTCTCTATGGAGAAGAACGTGCAAGAAACTCCATGGACACTCTTTTTAAAATATATTATGAGTTACATAGATCTTTACTTACATATTTCTTGTTTCTTTTAATATGTGAGCACAATGTAGGTAGATACGTAATAATAATAAGTTATTATTCTTTTTTTTATTAAATGTACCTAATTAAAAATAGAAACCGAATTAAGCCACTGGCAGCCAAGAGATGACCAGTCCCAACCGATGGCACCCGTTCACGGGCATGACACGTGCATCAGCCCCACTCAGCTCAACCATTTTAAAGGGAACCGAATGACCCAATAACACGTGCCACCACAAGCAAGACATTTGGGTGAGCATGACAAACTCTCAACTGCCATGCTCGTAATGTCAAAAAAAAAAGTTGTTACCTAATAAAGATGCTCCATGGTGCTTCACATTCACAAAAACTTGAAAAAAAAGTGCTTCTACATTATACAATGCTAATTAGTTTTCAATTAAAAAAGGTAATAAATTATCATAAGCTCTATTGAAATAAACAAATAAATAAAAAAATACATTTCGAAAGCAAAAAATACAAAAAGGGGAATAGTATCTCTTCCAATATTTAGAAATTTATTTATAGGGTGTAAAAAGACCGATCACATACCCGTTAACTACATATTCTGTACATATAACTAAGTCATTTTGGCCAAAAAATATTGCTGGGAAACAAACTTTTTTTTCAACCTTTAAAAAAATGACGCTTTTCTTTGCGCGCAATGTAAAGCGCCCAACTGATTGTGCCGGTGTGTGTGTAGGTACGTCGACTGGCGAGGCGAGGCGCGGCGCCCGGGCGTCGCGCGCGCTTCGCATTGTGTAGGTATTACATACGTTAAAGATTGGCTACATGGTTGTAAACTAGCGTTCCAACCAAGGTGGCCTTGGTTTATGCTGCGGCTACATGGATGTAAACCACGCGCCAACACGTTCGGTGGTTGAGAAAACGCGCCTCCCAACCAAGGACGTTGCAGATCAAGGATTACAACTGCTGTCTACACGGATTGCAACTAGCAAGGTGACCTTGGTTGGGACGTGGGATTACAACCATGTGGCAATTTAATAGGCTCTTGGTAATTTAAAAAATATGTGTTGTGTTTGTACAATTGCTTACTTACACGAAATAAGTACAGTTTTTAAATAGCTTGAGTACTTACCTACACTGTCCGTCGCTTTAACTGTCATCCAGCACAGGTGGCCTCTCGACACTGACGAGCTCCGGTTCAAACTGCCGACCTCCTACGCGAAGACAGATGCGTGCCCTAGCCCGCGTGTTTTCGTGAACCCGCTCCAGGATTCCTTCTTGCGCTGACCGCTGCTTAAGTTCGTCGAACACATCAATAATTTTCTGTCGCATTTCTGCAGCGATCTCGCATGGGCGGTCAAACACCCTATCTTTGACGTAACTCCACAAAAAGAAATCCAGAGGGGTTAAATCAGGCGAGCGAGCTGGCCATGCATGAGGCCCAAACCGTCCGATCCAGTTGTCTCCGAACAGCGTCGTCAGTTGCTCACGAACTGGTCTCACGACATGAGGCGGCGCACCGTCGTGCTGGTACCACAACCCAATCCTCTGAGCTAATGGCATCTCTTCCAAAGTAACGGTTAGGTACCCAGTAATAAAATCGAGGTAGGCAGGCCCGTCCATTCTGGGTGGCAAGAAAACTGGGCCTAGGATCTGGTTTCACACAATGCCAGCCCACACATTGTGTTTCCACCGTGTCTGGAAGCCCGTTTCCATGGTTTGGTTCGGATTGACGGAGCACCAATAATGGGTATTTCGGCGGGTCCACATTCCATTATTTGTGAAAGTGCTCTCGTCGGTGAAAATATTTTTTGGGATAAAGTCTTGGCCCTGGCTACAGTAATCCATGCGACGCATCGCGTCGCCTGGCACGAGCGCTAGCACACGATGGATTTTATAAGGCCGTTGCCTATCCCTCTTCAACACTTTATGCACAGTAGAATGGGAAACCATGTGCTGAGCGTGATGACCATGCCGCCTCCGCAAAATTTTGGCTGCTGTTCGTACGCCCAACCGTGGGTTTTCCCGCATCACAGCGAGAATGGCCTCTTCGGCTGCCGGTCGTACTTGTCGGCCGCCTCCCAAAGAAATTGGTACTATCGGTTGATTGTCCAGTAATCGTTGAACAGCTCTCGTAAAGATCCGCGAATCCGTGGGCTGATACGCAGTAGGATGCTCAATCCTGTACAGTCGCAGGGCCGCAGTAGCGTTTCCATGAGCCATGCCGTAACAGTAAACCATATCCACGTACTCGCGCGCCGAATAAACATGAAAAGGCATTTTATCTCGCCTAAGGTACCTACTGCTAAATTAATCCTAAAAAGACACTACACACACAAACACACAACGCACTCACAATATCTACACTAAGCCCTAATCACTCTACAACTTTCACTACTATCAGTTGGACTATCACACAATACAACACAAACTATTAACAATACCTAATTCGCAACAAAACAAAAAAACCCAAAAGTGCATTCGATGACGCAAGAAATCGAACTTATAATACTTAAGGACGTATTCACATATTTCGACAAATATCACGGTTTTTCGTGAACAATTATGATGCTCTAGGAATCATAATTATGAGTATATCTTGGTATCAAATAAAAGACAATATATTTATCTCCAGGATGGCATAAAAAAACTATTACGGTCTCATATAAAATTTTCATATAAATACGATTTTACCAACGCACTAATACAAGAAAATAACGAAACACAGAGTCTGAGTAGGAACCCGTAACTTAAATCCAGTAAACATTTTTACTTTAAAAAACATAAAATAATACAGCTTATATAGTCTTCAACACCTATAGATAATTATTTTGAACCTACATAAATAACTTTATGATTTATGACCAAAATAAAACCACTCTCAATATTTCTTCATACATTTTTCGTTGAACGCGCGATGTCTAGCGTCAGTCCGCGCTCAGTGGGTCGACACTGCCTTAGACCAGAATTTGAATAGTGACAATGTGCGCAAAAAGCTACTTTATTTCTTATGAAATAAGGTTTAAATTTAAATGAGTACATATTTCAAGAAATGTATCCAAATCATTGCCAACCGACAGATACTAAATTTTTTACTATTCATTTGGTACAACTGCAACGGAGTAAAAAGCCAATCTGTGGTAAAAATGGCTGACTAACATCTCATCGAGAATTTGAATTATCTATCGTTTCTGCGAGCAAAATAAAGATCAAAACCACATAAAATTCTGCATTCAAGTGCAAAAGTGATATTGTCGCATATTGAACTGTGTTTTAGCGCCCGTGTTATCTCTAGGTAGTGATATATTAGCGAATTGAAAACGAAATCATTTTCTATAACGTACATATTGATCAAGTTTTTGTTAAAACTAATTTCAAATCACTAGGAACATGGAAAATTGTCGCTACAGGAAGTGTGTTATTTGTGGTGTTCGTAAATTGCCCATATCTAGCATACTTCTAGGAAGTATTTCTTTACACCTTGACCGGTAAGTGCCACAACCAGCAGCCACTACGTTTTCTGTGTTAATTTTATCATAAGAAATAACTTTATAATAATGGAATATTTTCCAGGTGCCGATTATGGGTCAAAGCATCAGGAATTGAAGATCTCATACATGTACCAATTGAGAGAGAAAGTTGCATCAAATGAAATACGTTTGCGGATCTCATTTTGCCCCTGAATGCTTAAATGCGAAACCATTTACTGACTTCTGAGTGCCAACTTTGAGACTCAATAGGTCATTTCTGTCTGATGACCTTTTCGCTGAGTTTCCTATGCATGTCAAATCTTACTATGCAAAATTTGAAAAAGGTAAGATACTATGTAACTTTATATAATAATGTCACATACTAAATCCCTTTGATGGTAAGTATATTAAGTGTTACACTTACTGTTTATTAAAGTTCTGTGAATAAAAGGACAGAAAAATAATCTCCGTGGAACAATCTGACTGTTCGCTGGGTACAGCAATGAAAATTTAAAAACAACTGTTTGCTATTTGTATAATATAAATGCACGTATGAAATAATATAAAGCTGGCGACGCCTGCAATAGTCATGATTCTGAACCTGAGAATTTAAAAAAGGTGGTGAATAAATGAAAATAACGTGGTACAAATAATCTGATTACCATCTACATATTTCATAATGCCTAATCATTAAGTACTTATGAATTTAACAATTATGATATCAAACACGGCAGCAATAAGAAAAATCTTCTATTTTGATTGTTAGAAGAGTTTATTTTGCCGTAAAAAAAAGTTTTTTTTTAAATTAAAATGTTGTCTTTAAGTTTCAGACAATGTATCTGATGCTGTGGGTAAGGAAATTTTGGTTCAGAGCTACAAAACTTCTAGAAAAAGACATGCAACTGGTAAGTTCAATTTTATATCAAAATATTATTCATAGAATAAAAAATGTGCGTCAATAGCTAGATACAGATTTCAAAGAAGTATGTAATAATTAAGAATTAAATTTTTTAACATCCATATTAGGTAAATTGCACTATTGTTCAACGTCTGTCTGGCTAGATAGCTATCTATATTTTATTTAGGTCTGTAGCCATAACAATGGTATTTTAAGCATTGTTGTGTTCCGGTAGATCTTCAGACATAATTAACCCTCTGCAACTGACATGCAGTTTTTGTTTCCACTCTAATAAGGGTCACAAATAATAATAATGAAGTAAGGTTTGACGACCTCCATGTCCGAGTGGTGTACGCACCTGTTTTCAAGGTGCTGCTATCTCTAGAGGTCTCAGTTGTTAATCTCACCTACAAAATTAAAATGCGCGTTAAATTTGCAGCTCATGCGTTAAGCAACACGATGGCCGCAGTTCTGAAGTTGATGGCGGCGCCGAGTAACAGCAACGCAGAAGACTACAACAATGCTTTCGGTGTAGAAGAAATGGACAAACTTTTTAATTGAACCAATGGACCAGCATCATCGAAAGATGTGATACCTCGAAAACGGGAAAATGTATCATAAAAAACGAATCACCAGGAATCTTGGAACAATTACTTAAAACACATTGATTCAATACAATTTTTGAAGTCGGACTCATTATAAGTCATATAAAATTAAAAATAACGACTTTGCAGTCTGAAGTTAATGAAGCAGACAAAATAAACATTTGTAAAATATTTTGCATTTATCATTTAAAATGTTATGTAGAAATATCATTCATGGCCTAGTTAATATTATTTTTCCTATTTTATTAAATGTGTTATACAATAGCCATGATTGGTAATTCTATGTAACATATTTCTGAAAAAATATAAAATAAAAATGAAATCATACTTCAGCTGAGTTCATCGATAATGAGTACATCACTATGTCATCGACACACTTTGGATACAGTCGATAAACATACACAACACTAGAGCTATCAAAATACTGTTAAGTTGGCAGCATTGACTGAGCGATAAATATTGTTCTTAGGTTGCTCATAAAAACGATACATTTCTTTTTGATGTGTGCGTGAGCTCAACCCAATGTTCTATAGTGCCGTCTCTTAGAACGTAGTGATTATATACTCTTTGTCCGCGCTCAGAAGCGCTTGTGAACGGATGACTGTATCGCTCTCTTACAAAAAATAAATACGTCTAAAATGTGTGCCGACTTGTATACTACGACTGCAAAGACGTGCTACTTTTTTGGACCGAAATAAAAGTACAAATATCATACTTATTTTTAAAATTGTTATTATGGAGTAATAATGGACTTACTGATACAGAATGAGTTTTATTCTAAAACAAAGACCAGAAATGGCCAACGGAACTTCATACTTACATAGATATCACAATGTAGATAGTTAAGCGACTATGACAATAAAAATAAATAAATGGTTCTGAATAGTTATTTTAAAAATGGTACCGTCGAAGTGACCTGATGATGATGATGGAGCCGGAAGATAGGCACCGGAACTCCGTAGTTAATCAATGTGTCCTAGCCATGTTTGGGCTTATTAGAATTGTCATGAGATGCACTTTGGCTGTAAGGTACTATGGAACTGATTTGATGATGATGATGATGGAACCGGAAGTTAGGCACCGGAACTCCGTAATTAATCAATGTATCCTAGCTATGTTTGGGCTTATTAGAATTGTCATGAAATGCCCTTTGGCTATAAGGTACTATCGACGTGACCTGATGATGATGGAGCCGGAAGATAGGCACCGGAACTCCGTAGTTAATCAATGTATCCTAGCCGTGTTGGGGCTTATTAGAATTGTCATGAAATTCACTTTGGCTATAAGGTACTATCAAACTGTTCTGATGATAATGATGATGAAGCTAGAAGATAGGCACCGGGACTCCGTAATTAATCTAGGTATCCTACCCGTGTTTGGGCTATTTAGAATTATCATGAGATGCACCGCACTTTGGCTATAAGGTACTATCAAACTGATCTGATGATGATGGATAAACCTATAGTAATTCAATTGGGCGTTGAATTTTGTCATGAACCTTGAAACTCGATAAAAATAATTTGTTCGAGCTTAGAATATAGGTTATAATGACACGTATGATATAGTAGTGCAATTCGAGTATAGTACAAAATAAAACAATATCTTTTTTTAGGGTTCCGTAGCCAAATGGCAAAAAACGGAACCCTTATAGATTCGTCATGTCTGTCTGTCTGTCTGTCTGTCTGTCTGTCTGTCTGTCTGTCCGTCCGTATGTCACAGCCACTTTTTTCCGAAACTGTAAGAGCTATACTGTTGAAACTTTGTAAGTAGATGTATTCTGTAAACCGCATTAAGATTTTCACACAAAAATAGAAAAAAAGCAATAAATTTTAGGGGTCCCCATACATAGAACTGAAACTAAAAATTTTTTTTTTCATCAAACCCATGCGTGTGTGGTATCTATGGATAGGTCTTCAAAAATGATACTGAGGTTTCTAATATCATTTTTTTCTAAACTGAAAAGATTGCGCGAGAGACACTTCTAAAGTGGTAAAATGTGTCCCCCCCCCCTCTAACTTCCAAGATAAGAGAATGATAAAACTAAAAAAAATATATGATGTACATTACTATAAAAACTACCAACGAAAATTGGTTTGAACGAAATCCAGTAAGTAGTTTTTTTTTAATGCGTCATAAACTGAAAAAAAAATACACTATTATTAAAACATCGATCAAACACATAATGAGAAATTTTATATTATGTTACTTGCTGCTACGGAACCCTTCATGGGCGAGTCCGACTCGCACTTGGCCGGTTTTTATATAATGTATAGGCTCGCATTTGACCACAATCTCACCTGATGGTAAGCGATGATGTGACGATAGAGCACGGTTGCCTATATCTTCGAGTGCCAAGATAAATTAGGACACTTTTCACTACATATTATAAAACAAAGTCGCCCGCCGCGTCTGTCTTTTCGCGATAAATTCAAAATTTACTGCACCGATTTTCAAGCAGTTTTCACCACTCGTTAGCGTGATTCTTGATGAAGCTTTTAGTATATAATTTGTTAAGTTTTTGTATGTATTTTTGTGTACATTAACGTTATTTGTTGAAGATGTCGGGAAAAAATAAGCCGTCTGGGAGCTTTTAACGCAAACGCTGCCTAAACCCTTTAAGATATAACAAAATAATGTAGGGGAGCGGGGGGCACGTTGTTACAGGGGTAAGAAGTTACACGCGTTTTTTAACGGGATCTTAAACTCTTTGATGGATATAATTGGACTAGAACATCGTGCATTAGATAAAAACAATCAGAGACCCGCCAAGCGCTGAGCTGCTAGGTTGTGTGCGTGTGTCCCGATTTTAACCACGTAAGTAAAAAAATCCTTTACGAAATTTTTGATTCCTGGTGACTATATTTTTTATTTGGTCAACATTTTTAACCTTGAACGTTCATAATATATGTACCTTTAATTTACAATATTGTTTTATTCTACTATCAATATCCATTAATAATTACTTCAATTTATATTAAAAAACGTGCCATGGGGCAAGTAGTTACAATTGTTTGGGGTAAGTTGTTACAAAAAAACGTGTGACAAAACTAAAGATAAAGGCCTGTAAAGGAAAAGGAAAAGGTAAAGGAAAGTCCTCGAAAATGAGCGAAGAAGGAAAAGAAAAGGTGAAGAAAAAAATTTGGTTTTCGATTCAGATTCTGATACTGATGAATGGTTTTGTGTCAAATGTGTAACGGGAAATGTTCGCTCATTCATTTGCATTAATTGCAATTCTGATGAAGACTCATTTAATATTTGTATGTGATATTGTTACCTACCTCTATAAAAAATACTATATATCTTTCTATAATATAAGTGCCTTAAAAATGTTAGAATCCAAAGTATTATAGTTTGCCAAAAGTTTATTAAAATAACTGATTAAGAAGTGAAAGTGAATAATTTAATTACTATAAGTTGTTATTTGCAGACTAAGTCTGTGTTTTTATATAAGATTTAAAAATGTTCCTGCCAAAGTGATTTTCTACAAAAAAAAACTTAAAAAATTACTATAATAGATATTATAATTACTCATAAATGTTAGAAGACTATAAAGTGATCTCTATTGTTTAAATCGTTTTGAAATACTAATAAAAAAATATGTATCACTGATGATTTTGTTTATTTATCTACCGTAACATCGTGCCCCGATGATGTAACAACTAGCCCCAATTCCGGGGTAAGATGTTACAATCTACTTGTTTAGTTAAATTCTCCATTGTGAAAAAATTACATAAATTTTAATAATTTTTCAGTCATTTTTTAATAGCTAAATAGACATACTAACATTACAAGTAATCAAATGTATAATTTATTTGATAGCTTTTGTCATATTAACAACTGTCTAAAAATTGTAACATCGTGCCCCCCGCTCCCCTATCGTGGAATTGTGTATCTTATATAGGTCTACAGAAAATTCCGCGGTGGCATATGTCTATCTCTTAAGGTTAACATAATATATCCATTTTATTACTTTTAAAAATTGGCATTCATGAAGCATTTATTGGAAAGCTATTTACATAATTACGTTATTAATTCTTATCAAAATAACTTCGCGTTCAAGACTATATCAGTATCTGTAAATTACTTTTTGAGTCATTTAAATCGGACGTACCATTAGAAAGCTTTCATAAATTTAATAATTCTCAAAATTAAATTCAAGAGTTCACGAGTTCCGCTCTTCAGTAGCTACGCATGACGCGGTCACTGATCCTCCCCTGCACTGTTTTGCCTACTGTTTCTTTAGCTAATAAGCCGAACGACAATAACGCACGACTGATGACTGTGTTTTCTTTTGGAAGTTGTTGAAAAGTTATAATTGCATTTTTGTTTTGTGTTTGTTTTCTTAACTAACACAACACCAACATATGTGAATTAAAGGAGTAAGAACTACGCTGCTCACGCGTGTAAAATGGAGGTCCAAAATTTATGGGAAATAACATTAGGTTACGCCACGCGGGCGAAGCCGCGGGCAAAAGCTAGTGTATTTATAAATCAATTTTTCCTGTTACCATTTTGATATACAAGGAATTAAAGTTGCCACAATATCATGATATCAAATTAACTCTTTGAATGTCGTAATTAGAAACACAATAGAAAGACAATTACCTTATGTCGGACAGTGTAACTTAAGACATTCGAAAGGTTAACGATGATTTATTCATCTCCCAGTTACATGCTTTAAAATTATTCAGTCCCATACAATCTTTTCACACAAATACAATACAGAAATTGGCTATGCCACTAATAGGGTCTGGATAGTACACATAACTGCTAAATCCGTTGTATATTTTACCTTATAATATGAAAAAAAAACTCTTCACTAAATCGGTTATATCTTTCTTGGAAAAAGTTTTTTGTTTTGCACTTTTTAGTTGTAATACACTTACTTACAGCCAGAGTACCTTTTTCTCATGACAATTCCAATTAACTCAAACTCTGCTAGGATAAATTCATTGTTTTATTATGAAGCTTCCGTGTCTACCTTGCGGCTCCATCATAATCATCAGATCAGTTTGATAGTACCTTATAGCCAAAGTGCGGCGCATCTCATGATAATTCTAAATAGCCCAAACACGGGTAGGATACATTGATTAATTACGGAGTCCCGGTGCCTATCTTCTAGCTTCATCATCATTATCATCAGATCAGTTTGATAGTACCTTATTGCCAAAGTGCATCTCATAACAATTCTAATAAACCCAAACACGGCTAGGATACATTGATTAATTACGGCGTTCCGGTGCCTATCTTCCGGCTCCATCATCATCATCAGGTCACTTCGATGATACCATTTTCAACATACCTATCCAGAACCATTCATTTATTTGTATTATCGTATTCGCATAACTATGTTCATTGTGATATCTGTGTGAGTATGAACTTCCACTGGCCATTTCTGGTCTTCTTCACCAGTTCCACTTCATCAAATATAATTTTTTGAGTGTAAATGCTTAAGTCTTTGATAAAAATACCATAAAATATACGGTTGCTTATGATACTTGAGGAGTTCCCTCGATTTCGCCAAGATTCCATCATCAGATCCCAACTTGGTGACTATGGGACCATTTGGGAAGTATACACTTTCCAAAAAAAAAGAATTTTTCAAATCGGTCGGCAAGCAACGAAGTTATGCGCGAACATAAAAAAAATTCAAACATCCGAATTGAGAATCCCCTCCTTTTTTAGAAGTCGGTTAAAAATACATAAGTATTCATAGTTTTAACTGTATTTTACGATTAGATCAAATATTCAATTGGAAATACCTACTTGCTTCAGACATCGTACGAGTATTTATTGAGTTTGACGATTTAATTCATGTCGGAGAGGGGTTGTGCGTTGTACCTAATTGTCTGATAAAATTCGAGCGAGTGAATCTTGCTCACGCGTCCTTAAGTAAATTCGCTGTAAATAAAAATAAAATTCCTATAAATTTGTGGGGATAGAGGAGGTCGGACCACGGGCGGCTCTTTTGATGCCACAGCTGAGCACCGCCGCGGTGGGCGGTAACTTTCTTTGAGCACGAGCCGCTCGCATGCTACTGACTGCTGGCGCCAGCGCCCGCATGGTGTAATAAGAAAATATCGCTCTAATTATAAATAATTTCCTAAATTGGATTTGAAATTTAACGAGCATTTAGAGGTGGGCTTCAACAGTTTACGTAAATTACATTAAAAAAAAAATGTTATCAATGAACACAGATAAATGAAATTCTGACTAAATTCTGGTTAGTATTTGAAAAATAACTGGTAGATAGTTTTGAAAGCCGCAGTCGGTAGGTACCTATCTCAGTTCAGACTGTTGCACGGAAGCATACGAAGCTACGATTTATTTTAATGTTGGGAAACTATCAAAATTACTTCGCGATCTGCTGAAGCGAGAGGGAGTTTGACTTTTACTGACTACAACCCATTGTTGTTCCTTTAGTTGCCTTTACGATTCAAGGTCGCGATTACTCTTTCGAATATTCACGCAATCCTTTCAGGCATCGCTTCTATCGGGCCCCACCAGTTTTGCTGACAGCTTCTTATGGCGCACGTGGAACAAAACGCGCCGTCCACCAGGGTTTGATAGTTATTGAACGGAGAACTACCCATTGCTCTCCATCCGCAAGCTTGCGTTTACGGCGGCCGGAAATCACTGTGTGACTGTGGAGAAACAAACGAATTCACGCAGATAAAATGCGCCGCGTGCTCGTTCATGTTTTGAAATGTAAATTATTCGGTACCTACTAAACATTTTTTAAAGTGAGGTTAGTACCTATCAACTTGCGAGATTTATTTCCAATCATACTTAACAGGACGGCTTTTAGTGATTAGGCCTTACAGCTTTATGCACTAGAAACCATCCTTACTAGAAATCATTATCAAAAATGCCTACAATATGCGTTGCGTCACTAGTACCTACCTAGTGAGTTTTATTACGTTGTTATTTAAGAAGTTTAAATGTAGGTAGGGCTTAAACATAGGTAAAAGTTTAAACCTAGGATTTAAGTTTAGTTTTTAGATAAATAGGAAGTACTTACCTACCTTTTTTGCGATGGAAAATCATCAAATGACCCCTCACGCTCTGTGTGAAGACCTTTACCGATCTTTAGTCAGTAAAAGTCTGAAACTCCTTCTCCCTCTCTCCGATTGTTGTTCCTTCAATTGCCGTTTGAATCTTGTACTTACGTAGAGATATTAAGAAAAGGGCAATGACTGTTATTTTTTTCTTATCTGGCACCTACCTTAGTAGGTGTAGGTGTAAGTACCTTTGAAGACCGCATTTGGTACATAAACACATACTAAATTTTAAACACTAAAGACTAGTGTCTTTTTTTTTAGCGGTGGGAAAATCATCTAATGACATCCCCGCTCTTGGGCGGAGCGGGAGAAAGTGTCAGACTTTTACTGACTAAAAACCCACTCCTGTTCCTTTGTTGCTTTTCGTACTGGGGCTTGAGCTATCTTTCGAATTAACCTTGGCCTTAGTACCTAGGCTTCGACTCAGCTGAGCCCCTGCTGTTGCTGACAGCTCCTTGAGGCGCGCGGGAACAGTGCGAGCCATCGGCGACTTGGGCTCGGTCCGAACAGTTACCGGACGGTCGGACAGCGAGCTACCTATTATTTACTGTCTGCAAGCCCGTGCCTACGGTGGCCGAAAATCGGGATCGGAATCGGACTCCCGACGTCCAAGGTCATCTCTGGGGCTGCGACGGCTAGGTCGAGAGGTTGTTCTCCCTCTGATGCGTTCGCTGCGGGTTTCGCCGTAGACCCACGTTGTCAAAGAAACGAACTCACGTAGGTAAGTAAGATGCGCCGCGTTCCCGTGCACGGCAAAAGCAGCCCCGGCCCGCGTTTAGACAAGTAGGTACCTATCTAATTTAAAAATTTAAACAATTAAGTATTGATTTATAATCAATGTTCTTGTTGAAACTGAAATCGAAAACTGTTCAATTGATAAAATAAATAAATGTACCAAGTAGTTTCTATCAGCTGAGCAACGTAGGTACACTCGGCCGGGCCGCTCGCCGCCCACCGCTCGCGTGATCGGTGAACTAGACGACTGCACGTGATAGTTTATGCCTATGTATAGATACAGATATATAAAATATACATATAATAGTGATAATGTGTTAAATGATAATTACAATAGATATTTGAAAGATAACGTTTAAATTCAAACTAAAAACCAACGTTCAAGCAAGTGACTCATGGTTGTTTGTTACCGCCTATAAAGTCATTGTCGGTTCAGACGTCGGACGGTGCGGAGTTCTCTCTACAAGAATAAATCATAGTTTGTGTACAAGTGTGAAAATTGTGAGTTGAACGATAAGTATAATTATTATTTTATTAAATTAATTGTTGTTGCGATATTATTATGATTGTAAAATATCTAAAGACTTTGTCTACTAAAATGTAAGAAGTTGTGTGTTGTGCGACAACCTGAGATTTGTAGAAGGTGGAAGGATATTTGGTGTTTAAGTGTCAACCCACAGGTTTGACACTTGAACGTCAGGACTTTCCTATAAATAAGATTGGTTTCTATTAAAGTCCTCTTACTTGCTGACCTTTACAGACTGCCTAAGTTCACGAAGTTATTTAATATAATAGCTTAATAATATTGCTAATGTTGTTTTGATTCTGTGTATTTGTTATACTGTGACTTATGTTTCTAATTATGTTATTGTGATGATAAAATGCTTCCGAGGTGTTTCTTGGCCGTTCTTCACCTCGAAGACCTAGATTCCGAACGAGCCAGTAGTTTATTCGAATAATTAACAAGCCTATTTGAAATAAATACTTAGTCTTGTCTTTCTGTGCTTTTCTTCATAAAACCCTTTCCTTACACACCAGTCATAGGAACTTTGATACACAGTAAATAACCGTTATCCATCTTGACATTTTATTATGATATATAGGTAGTTATATATATATCAATATATATAGTTTTCCACCACTGTTTATTTTTAATATCAGAAGTGGGATTCGATGATCCTTTTTGATTAATATATTTTTTTTTTTGACTACATTTACAAATGGATCTATCTGTCTTACAAGAACTTCTGAAGGCCATCAAAGACGCAGTTTCCGGTTCCCGCCAGAACGACAGTGATGTCGCCCTGCCAGTATTTGATCCAGCTACAAGTGACCTTGGTGCTGAATCATGGTGCAACAATATTGCAACTCTCGCCA
Source organism: Mythimna albipuncta (assembly GCA_929112965.1). Classification (NCBI taxonomy): domain Eukaryota; kingdom Metazoa; phylum Arthropoda; class Insecta; order Lepidoptera; family Noctuidae; genus Mythimna; species Mythimna albipuncta. The sequence goes on along the minus strand of OV815959.1, from coordinate 19,536,498 downwards.
AGGAGCTTGGATGGAGTAACGTCGCAACCGTCGCCAAAGCTGGTAAGGCCCTTAAAGGCTCTGCATTACTATGGTTCGAAACATGGGACCCGGCTAAAGGCCGTTCCTGGGACAATTTACGTTTAGAACTGGTAGCTTTATACCCGGAGAAGAAAAATCTAGCAAAAAAGCTTCAAAAAGCCGTACTATACACGTCAGAAACTGCAGATTCCTATTGCGAATACGCAAGGGAAAAAATTAGGTTATAAAAAAATACAAAGATTACATTTTCGGAACTACAATTGGTTGAATTAATTTGTGGTAGTATATGTGATGTTAATGTAAAAATGGCTTCGTTTAACAGCAATGTTAAAACTACCTCAATTGCCCTATTTACTTCTTACGTGAAAACAAAAAAAAGGCCAATGGACAGTAAGGACCCATCAAATCCCCCTAAGCGTTTTAAAACTGATTCTAAACACTATGATATAAAATGTTTTAACTGTGGAAAAACTGGTCACACCCAAAACCAATGTTATAGCAAAAACAGAACCCAAAATAACCTAATTCAGAACAAGACTCGAAAAGAAAATTTTGTACTTATTGCAAAAAACCCGGGCATTTAGATTCTTACTGTAGATAGGTATAAACCCAAAACGGATCCTTCTAAAACTGATAATCAGGTAAATTTTTTAGACAAAGCGAATTAGTTTTAACGCCAGTACATATTAATAATGTCTTAATTAAGGCACTTATCGATACAGGATCAAACTGTAGTATAATCAAACAAATTATAGCAGAACGTCTTGGCGTCCACCTTGATCCATGTTACTTACCTCTTTGCGGAATAGGAAAAGGTGCCTTTAAAAGTATTTGCCAAAATTACAGCTCCTGTTAAATTTGATGAATTGTGTATTGAACTGGATATTTTCGTCATCATGGATACTGATTTTGAATACGATCTGTTGATTGGCAGAAATGCTATCCAACATCCCGACATTGCAATTGTGACAGACTATTTAAGTTCTCGATTAGTGCGAAAAACTGTTAAAAAATCTAGTTATAACGTTAATTTGATACAAAATGACCTTAATTATATTATGGAACTCTCAAATACGATAAACCATCTAGATCATAAGCTGCAGGATTAGATAAAAGCTATTTTTGAAAAATATCCCTCTGTTTTGAACAATATTGGTCGTGTTAAGACCGGCGAACTTGAAATCAAATTAAAAAGAGATGAGGTAGTCTATTACAGGCCATATCGATTAGCCCCGATAGAAAGATGGAAGGTTAAAAAAATAGTGGAAGATTCATTGAATAAAAAAATAATCAAAGAAAGTAACTCGTCTTTTGCTAGTCCCATGATTGTAGTTAAAAAGAAAGATGGAAGCGATAGAATGTGTATTGATTATAGAGCGTTAAATAAGTTAATAGAAAAAGATCGATATCCTCTCCCACTCATTGAAGATCAAATAGATAAATTAGGAAACTCAACATATTATATATCTATAGATATGAAAAATGGGTTTTATCAAATCCCTATTTCCAGCAATTCCACTAAATACACGGCCTTCGTGACACCAGATGGGCATTACGAATTTGTGAAAATGCCTTTTGGAATTTGTAATGGTCCGTCGGTGTTTCAAAGAGCTATCACTAAGGCAGTAGGGCATTTACCATTTATATTAGTTTATATTGATGACATTTTGATCTCATTTAATACAATTGAGGAAGGTTTATCTTATTGCAAACGGATTGGAGCAAACGATTTCAGCACTTAGTTCTTGTGGCTTCACAATAAATCTTAAGAAATGCAGATTCAGCGTAGACAGCATCGAATATTTAGGAAGACTAATATCCCGTGAAGGTGTTAGGCCAGGTGAATCTAAAATCAATGCTTTAGCAAATTCACCGACACCCTCTAATGTTAAACAAGTTCGACGATTTATGGGTCTATGTAGTTATTTTAGAAAATTTATTCCCAATTTTGCCTCAAGGACAGCTTGTAAAACAAAACTAACTAGAAACAATGAAAAATGGGAATGGGGCATTGAACAAGATAGAGCACGAAAGTATGTCATTGATCGTCTTACCTCCAAACCTCTTTTGACAATTTTTGACCCTCGGCGTCCAACAGAGTTACACACTGATGCTAGCGCTATAGGTTACGGAGCAATATTATTACAAAGGGTAGATAGCGTGAATAGGGTGGTTGCCTATTATATTAAACGGGCAAGTCCAGCAGAATCAAAGTATTGTTCTTATGACCTAGAAACACTTGCCATTTTTAATGCATTAAAACACTTTCGAGTATATCTTCTTGGCATTAGATTTACAATAATTACTGATTGCAATGCAATAAAATCAACCATGACGAAGAAAGATTTGTCACCTAGGGTAGCACGTTGGTGGACCTTTATGCAGGATTTTGAGTTTGATATCCAATATAAAAAGGATAAATTCATCAGTCATGTTGATTTTCTAAGTCGCAATCCTGTTTCCGCTCCTTCAGAACGGCAGAATTATCCTAAAGTTAATTTTATTGAATATATAAAAATCGCGCAAACAAATGATTCCGAAACTCAAACCCTAATTTCGCAATTACAAGCCGGTATCTTGAACACTAACCAATATGTAATTAAAAATAATTTATTGCATTATAAAACTAGTCCTGATGCTGAGCCAAGGTTATTTGTGCCAAAAGGGTGTAGAATAAAAATCTTAAAACTATTTCATGATGAAAACTGTCATGTGGGGTTCGATAAGGTTTTACATAAAATCCGACAATATTTTTGGTTCCCAGGGATAACAGCTTTTATCAGAAAATATATTAGCCATTGTCTTATTTGCGTGAAGAAAAAGGGATCCTCTGGTCCTAAACAAAGGTTGTTACATCCGATCGATAAAGTTGCTGTACCATTCCATACCGTACATTTAGATTGCACAGGGCCTTTTCCAACTACCACGGAGGGCTTTAGACATATTCTATTATTAGTTGATGGTTTCACTAAATTTTGTCTATTAAAACCCCTTAAAACACTTACTGCGGGAGAGTTGATACCAATTATTTAAAAACTATTACATTATTTGGTACACCATCGTTGGTAATAACTGATCGTGGTACGAATTTTAGCTCCAATCAAATCCAAGCCCTTTTCAGAAAACTGAATATCGAACACCACATGATAGCTACTGGTACGCCCAGGGGCAACGGTCAGGTTGAGCGTTACGTGGCTACTATAGTCAATATGTTGAATACTATGTGCAATGAGCCGTCAGAGTGGCCGAACGTATTGCTAAAAGTGCAGCAGTCAATTAACACGACAGTGCAAAAGTCGACTGGTTTCACTCCCTTACATTTACTGATCGGTGTAGAAGCAAATATACCTATAGTACAATCTCACCTAACCGAAATTATAAATGATGAAGACTTGCACCCCAATATTAACGTCCAAGTTGACCGTGAAATAGCCAAACAGAGGCTACAAAAAATAGCAGATAAATTTAAGCAACGATTTGATCATGTTAGGCGGAATAATAAACATTACAATGTAGGGGATTTGGTCTATATTTGTCAAGATCATAGACGTAATGATGAATTAAAATCAAGATTTAAGGGTCCTTACGAAATTCAGTCTATTCTTCCAAATGATCGCTATAATCTGAAAGGCAACGGTAGTGTTAGAAATATTATTGTCGCTAAGGAAAAATTGCGGTTTTGGCCAGGAGAATGGGTGGATGAAAACAATGCTGTCGAACATGCCATTTAAAACGATATATATAATTTGATATGAGTGATTGTTTCAAGATTATAATTATATGATGATTGTGTTTGTTTATCAACTGTACAATGTTTTGGTTTAAATTAAGGCTTTTATAAAAACATAAGTTACTAACATAAAATATTATTGAAAACATATACATAATACAAAAATAAATACCCTGATTAACTTTCTCTGGAGAAACTCCTAAATAAGAAACTGTCAATGTTAGAACGTTCGTTTTATAAGTGCCCATGTAGGCCTATGTGAAATAAAAAACTTTTGACTTTGACTTTGACTTGACTTTGAGAACCAATGTCATATTGAGAATGAGTAAAAAATATTTGAGTACCGCTGGTCGGCCTTCTATTTGGTGTCAATTATCTCACAAGCAGCGGGTGAATGTGATTGACATGACTATGTAGTTGGCATTACTCAATAACCGCTGGTCGGCCTACTATTTGGTGTCGATTATCCCACGAGCAGCGGGTGGATGTGATCGACATGTCTATGTAGTTGGCAAGAATACTCTGAGGACCATCGTGTCCATACAATTGGTTGACTCGAAATTTATGAAATATGGATTAAAAAAAAAAACAGTCTTATGAAGTGTTTTAAATACTTTCTTTTCGTTTTTGTGTTATGTATATGTTGATTGATGAATCGAATGTACCTACTTGTATATTGTAAATAACATAGTAATACTTCGAGGACGAAGTACTGTCAGTATGGCCGTGATAGTTTATGCCTATGTATAGATATAGATATATAAAATATATATTAGTAATAATGTGTTAAATAATAATTATAATAGATATTTGAAACAGTGGCGTGCCTGATGCCTTAACATGGGGCAAGCCAAGGAATCTTGACCTAACTACTACTTACCTATTAAAAAAAAAATCGTGCAGCAATTCAAAAATATAATGTTAATAGCAAGTAATAAATAATGATAACAAAAGCTTCACCACAACAACTTTATCATCATACCAATAATCGTGAATACATAAATAGAAAAAAAAAATTGTATTTTAATTCAAATTGTCGAAATAATTCAAATCTTTATTTAAAAATGATTTTATTACTTGCACCAGCGTAAAAAGTTTGTGAACGTTTTAATTCTACCAACAGCTGATTTTCAATTGCAATCAAAGATAATTCGGAAAGCCGCTCTTGTTGTCGAGTACCGGCCGGCCGGGATGGTCAGTCAATACTATTACAACGATTAATTTGAACTTAATGAATATCTAATGTAAGGTTGAGTTGAGTGTGAAATAAAACAACCGAGTACTAGATACTGATCTGATGTTACTTTTTGACGCAAACGCCATCTAGTTATGAATGTGTAACTAATACATCACTTCGCCGCCGTTCGTTAAGCATTGTGGACGTGTGCCGTGTGTCTGTGCTTAAAATTTTCTGATTGGTCGGTTTTAGTTAAACTCGAATCCTTGTCACACCTTGCTTGATCTTACCTAAAATCTCCTCCCACTGGATGGTCTTAGAAAGGGATATCAATATTAGTGTTGTTGCCATTTCAAAGTGACTTTGAAAAAGTGATTGTGATTTGCCGGACTTGAACCCGCACCCACCCAAAGGAGTGACCCGGACGCTTACGCACCGCGCCATCGAGATAGTAACTTCATCTTGCGAAATAGCAGAGTGCTACGAGAAAGTGACATCACCGCTGCTACGGCGTCATCGCGCGCTGCTACGAGTGCTACGACATAGTTTGTGTTGCGGATCGACTACGAGGACTGCATCGGCTACGCGGTGACGCGGTGGCTTGTTGTTTGTTGTTGGCTTAGCGAAATACTGGTTTGTGATCACATAACACAATTTGTTTGTGTACTGCTACTCGCTTACATTTACTTACTTGCTTAGTGTTAATATGGCAGGGGTACAGCGCACCCCACCAAACACGCCTAAATCACAATTTAGCAATATAAGTGTCGCGGAAACACGATCGGAAACTGATATATCTACGGTCGTTTCCGAACGCGATTATGTGAACACTAATAGGTCCAAGCGCGCGCGCAATGAAGTTTCGCCGCAAGAAGCGTCGGATTCGGAGAGCCCGCTTGGATTAGAGCGCCAACTAGCGAAATGGAAGAAGGAACAAGATAGTAGCATTACTAAACAGCTAGCGGACCAAACTAACCTAATAGCTAAGTTATCGTCGGATATTGGAGATATCAAGAAACAAAATAAACTGATACAGGCTTCTAACGTTGAAATCTGCAAAACAAACGCTGGAATCGTTCAATCACTAGAATTTTTTAATAAACAATTCAAAGATATGAAAATGGAAGTTGAAACCTTGAGAAAAGAGCGACGTGACCAACAGATATATATTGAAAATCTGGAACAGAAGATAATTGATCTCCAGCATAAATCAAGATCTTCTGGAATTGAATTGCGTAACATTCCGCAAGAAGCTACTGAATCGAGCACCACTTTAATAAAAACAGTGTGTAAGATTGGCTCAGTCGTTGGCATACACATAGCTGAATCGGATCTGCGAGATATTTATTGACTGCCGGGGAAAGCCAATACACTAACTGCTCCGCGTCCAATAGTTGCGGAGTTCTCCACTGTACAAACTAAGCAGTCAATCATCTCGGCAGTACGCTTATATAACAAAGGACGAGGAAAAGACGACAAATTAAATACCTCAGTTGTGGGTATCGTGGGTGATCGCCGCCCAGTTTATATCACTGAACACTTGCCGCCAAGTACCAAAAAGCTATTCTACCTTGCCAGAGAGTTTGCTAACAAATATGCTTATAAATTTTGCTGGATCTCCAATGGAAACAATATTTCTCCGCAGGGTTGAAGGTGACAAGCAAATTCTAGTTAGTTCTGAAAAATGTCTCTGTCGCTCTGAGAATCAAAATCATAATACAATGTGACTGTTTTCGTTCATTTTGTTTTTTTTTTTTATTCTTTATTAATTTAGGGACATTTATAATCGCTATGCGTATGTCAGTCCCATCGTATCCTAAATATATACATTCTACTCATATCAGGGCCATGAACCTAAACAGACTCTTCGCATCATCGCTATTAGGTCTAGATAAAATGTTGTGAAATGTTCCTACTTCAAGTCTGTTCAACTTCAAGACCTTAAACAGGTCATTTCTCTCAGGCTCATATCGAACACATTCCATCAATAAGTGGTGCAGGTCTTCAACTACTCCGCACTGTACACAGTTGGGCGAATTCGTTTTCTTCATCATGAAAGCAAACTTATTACATGGAATGTGTCCAGATCTGAGTCTGTGAGCTATAACAACAAATTTTCTACTTACATGACTATCTACGAACCAGGGCACACGAAAAGGCTGACTCTGAATGGTTTTGTACCAGATCCCTTTGTCCAATGAGCGCTTGTCAAAATATTCCTTCCATTCGTCATAACATTTATTTTTATATTTAGGTAAAAGCTCCGAATAATCCAAAATCACATTCATTTCCTTTCCATTTTTAACCGCATATTTTGCCAACATGTCAGCCTTTTCATTGCCCTGTATTCCAATATGCGATGGAACCCATTGCAATCTCAAAGTTACACCTTTACGAATTAGTTCATCTATTTTAGATAAAATAAAATAGGCTAGCGAAACACCTCTGCGACCAGAGGCGCATCGAGCCAAATGTTGTAAGGAACTTTTGCTATCTGTGCAAATAACAATATTTTTATGTTGACAGCCGTTACAATATGTAAGTGCTTCAGAGATCGCAATAAGCTCCAACGTCATTATGGAAACATCCTTATCTATTTTAAAACAATTATTTCCACAACTTATTGATTCACTAGGTACATAAAAAGCAGCTCCGCGACCTTCTGCACTCTTCGACCCATCAGTAAATATACAAAGCCATTCATAGTACTTCAAATGTAACTCTCTAATAACTTCAAATTTTAACAGATTAGTATCATAGTTTTGTTTAGATAGTTTAACTACATCTAAGTTCCATATAATTACTTCCTGAATATTAATATTGGTTATCCATGTCCTCAGAGTAAACATCAACAAGGGATTTGAAGCTGCTATATTATCTTCTTTTACTTCATTATATAACGAAACCAAAAGAGGGTTTTTTTTATTATTCCAATAATGTTTCTGTCGAAGAGTGTGAAGTTCCTCTAGCAAAGCAATAGTAATACTGTTTTCTATGGATCTTGCATTTAAACAAAATTTATAACCTAAATATTTTCTCCTTAAATACAGTGGGGCTACACACAGCTCATTTTCCATAACGTGGATAGGTGTAGTCTTAATAAAACCTCCTATTATTCTCAAGGCCTGATTTTGAAGCTTATTTAGCTTATCCAGGTGACACTTTGCACTTACATCATATAAAAAGCTGCTATAGTCTATGCGACTTCTTATTAAGGCTAAGTAGATGTGTCTCAAGTGTTTAGGGTGCAAGCCCCAAGCACTTCCCGCCAAGACTTTGAGTAAATTTAGGTTCCTCTGTACTTTTTCAATTATCTCATTGATATGTTTGCTCCAACGTAATGAACTGTCTAACCAAACTCCCAGATATTTATAATTATTTACTGGCTGCAAACTATGCCCATTTATGTTTAAATCTATTTCTAGTTTTCTATATCCTCTATTGAAAATACATAATTTAGTCTTAGTTGCTGATAATTCTAAGCCTATATCATCCAAAATATTACAAAATGTATTTAATGCTAACTGTAATTCATGTTTACTTTGATTAAGATTCTTATCAGAACAGTACAAAACAAAATCATCCGCGTATTGACACATACTTACATTTTTGATCTCATGAAAACAAGTCATCGTAACCACATTAAAAAGCAGGGGGGAAATTGGGTCTCCTTGAGCTAGGCCTCTATCAGTATATCTAATAAAATAATTATGTTGTTTGGTCTCGTCTCTCATCATCAGATGTCTTTCGCTTAAGAAGTTCCATAGATATTTACATATTTTTTGTCCAGCTCCTATATTATCTAATGTATTAATTACAGAGTCTACTAGTACATTATTGTAGGCGTTTGATATGTCCACGAAACAAGCTATAGTTGGAACCTTATTCGAAAATCCTACATAAATCTGGCTAACTAATTTAACTAGGCAATCCTGACATGACTGCCCTCTTCTAAAACCAGAAGTGTACTGAGATAACAGTTTATTCTTTTCTACGTACCATTCTAGTCGTTTTGTTATCATGGAGTGGAAAATTTTACAGACACAAGATATTAGCGAAATCGGTCGCAGTTTAGTACTGTTATTAGGACAATTTTTAGGAATGGGCGTCACCAATATTTCTCGCCATTGGCTTGGAATATCCCCCGTAAAATAAATATAATTATATAATTTTAATAGATAAAGTCTGCTCGCATGTGAAAGATGATATAATAATGAATACGTTATACCGTCGTTGCCAGGTGCCGTGTCTTTACGCTTAAAACAATGAGTCATTTCTTGTATAGTGAAGCTGTTATCTAATTCTGAATTATTTGATTTAAAACTGTGGAACGACTGTCGACCCGTGTAGTCAGGGGCAAGAGTGCAAAGTAATTCGAGTTTTTGTTCGTTTGAAACATGTGACCGAGAGGAATGAATACCCTTCATCCAGCCCATACGTTTCCACATATCAGAGCTGGATGTTTGTTCATCAATGCTACTACAGTATGCTTGCCAGTCGTTTGATTTCGCCCGCTGTATGGTTGTTTTTGTAGCCGCTGTTATTCGCTCGAGTGTGGTTAGATTATCTGGTGTAGGATTATTTCTAAAATTTTTTAGGGCCAGCCTTCGTTGGGCAATAGAATGAGAAAGCAGGAGTCCAATAAGGCTTCGGTCGGAACTCGTTATTTGGTTTATCACAAACTTTTATTAAAGGTATGAACTGATCTGCAGCTTTCTCCACCTGCTTAATAAAAGTAGTCATACATGGATTGTACACTGTCAGTTTCAATAGGTTGTAACAAATAATTCTCTAAACATTTAGTATACTCGTACCATTTTGCTAACTTAAAATTACGTTTTTTCGTATTATAAACAAAGTGTTTCCTATTATCATACTTGTACGATATCTTAATAAACAGATGGTCGCTCCCCAAACACTCATTCATAACATTCCAATTTAATAAATGCGACAAGTCGGTAGATACAAATGTTACATCAGGAGAACTTCGTTGAATAGTGTTATCGACAGAACTAATTCTTGTTATGCTACCGTCATTAAGAGAAATGAAGCCATTATCAAACGCCGAGTCATAGATTTGTATACCTCTCGCGTCAGTCTTACACGACCAAGTAGCGTGATGGCCATTAAAGTCACCTGCTACAATACATTTGTTGGGGACGAGAGAGAATACTTGTTCCCAATCAGATATACTTGTACGCACAGATGACGGACAGTAAATTAATATAATATTTTCGATTTTGTCACAGTTCAAAAGTTTTATTGATAATATTTCTATTCCGGAGTTATTAATATTAACAATATTTCGTTGTACTTTGATCGACTTGTGTGATATTATAGCTATTCCTCCGTATCCGTCAATCCTGTTATTTCTAAAGATATTGTAGCCACCTATATGTATGAGTGATTCTGGTTGTAGCCATGTTTCAGATATTAACGCAATACGTATTTTATCTTGTTGCAATAGGAGTTCTAATTCATTACGTTTAGGCCGCAAGCTGCGTGCATTCCACTGTATTATATTAAGTAAAACAGTATTTTTAGCCTTTTTATCCATTATTAAACATTGATTTTAAATATTTCCATAGTTCCTCTCCACCAAACACCTTTAACAACCACTTACCACACATTTCTATGAAAAAATATGCTATTTGTTTACATTTTGTGAACCAGTCATCTTCAGATAAACATATTTCTTGGATTCTTTTATACATAATGTACATACTAGAAGTGTTTTTTAGTTCCTCAGACTCTGTGTTCTTTTTTTTCTCGTGATTTGTTGTTTGTAGCCTACTATAACTATTGTCGCTTTCTTCCGTATTTAATCTTTGTTGGCATGAAGCATGTGGTGACGTATTTGTTTCTTGGGTAATTCTTTCTTTTTGTTTACTTTGTGCTACCCTTTTTTTCTGAATATTTTTTCGCTGGCTATCTTCTATCTGTATCTGATTTAACTCGTTTTCATTGTGTACCAGAGCTTTAGTGATAAGTATGTCCCTATAAGTTGGTTGTTGAGTTCCATGTACTGACTCATCTTCGGAGTTGATTATTGACCGTTGAGTGTTTTCTTCAATACAACCGTGATAACTTTTATCGCTAAACTTTTGTGTTCCCTTCTGTTCTAAATATATTTCTAAACCTTTCCGGTAATTACAGTTCTTTTCTGTCATAATGTCCCTAATTTTCTTTTCTTTTAAGAAAACAGGACATTTTTTGTATAAAGCCATATGTGGTCCTTTGCAATTTACACAGATGTATTTTTCGGTTTCACAATTTGGGTGATCATTACCACATTTGGGACATATTTGTTTCTTCATTGGACACGCCCTTGAGAGGTGACCAAATCTCCAACATACGGAACATTGAGACACGGGGAATGTGTAAGGTTCCACTTTAAATCTGTAACCGTAACCATATACGTACGGTGGCAAAGTGTTACCCTTAAAGCAAATTCTGATTGTTTCAGAGTTTAACCATTCTCCATTGTGGGATTGTCTTTTTAATCTTTTCGCTGATATGACGTCATATTCACATGTTACGTTCTCTAAAACTTCTTTCTCTTCAATTTCTAAATCTACTTGTTTGATAATTCCATAGCATAGGTTAAATTCGTCAGTCATCTGTACTCTGAATCCTAGATTAAGCAGTTGTTCACAACTCACTAGCTTAGAAGCATCTTCTCTGTTATTCAAGTAGATTAAGACTTTAAACGCATTTTTATAATTCATTCTTGTTATATTTTCAATATTCAATGATCGCAAGAGTTTTGCCATCCCAAATTGTTTTGGTAATACATCTTTTCCCGTAACTGAAACTATTACATCCGATTTTTTATTGTCACCATCTGGATTCTTCCGATTAGCTTTCTTTTGCTCTCTTCTTACTGTAACAAATCCGTCTTCTTCTATTATCTCTTCATCATCCTGTCTACCTCTCTTCTCTGCAAGTCGTTGCTCATTGTCTCTTCTCTCCTTCGTCTCCTTAGTTAAATCAACTTGTTGTTCACGCCTTTCTTTCTCGTTCCTCCCTACAGCCAATATGCCACTAAGTGGTTGTTCGTCCTCCATTTCTTCACAACCACTAAACACTCCTAAATTCAAATTAATATCAGCTTCATCCATTTTTAATGATGCCGATACACATTGTCAGGTATATTTGTAAACAACGCGATAGTGCGAGTTTGGTCTAAGCGTACGTGCATGCGCCTCGACAGCTCACGCGTCACTCGGTTCATTTTGTTGTTTAGCTTAATTTTATTTAATGTTTTAAAATTATCATATGAATCCAATTACCAATTTCTACATATTTTAATAAGCTTATATGTTCATCACTTAATAAAAAACTGCACAATTACACAAATAAAAATCTACAAACACACTTACAAAATACATTCAAAAGTTATATCTTATAAATTTCCTATGTATCAAACAAAATTATTGCCAAAAGATCAAAGTATACGGTCTAAAAATATTTTGAAGTATTTGTCTGTACAGATGTTGATAGTGGCGGGTGCCATCGCTAAGTTCTGTTTGTCCGATCATATTTGCTCAAAGATAAACCTTGTCTTTTCAGGTTTAACACTAGTTGGCTACAATCTGAGCGGAAATCGTAAATCTTATTTTGTATCCTATTTCAATTACAATTCGATCTCTTTAATAATACAATAACAACTGAGATACATGTTAATGATGCTGAGGTAAACTGTACTTTTCTTAGCGACACCAAACTTTATTCGCAAATGATTAATTATAAAGATCATAACAAAACATCTCTGTCTATTTTGACTCTAAATATCAGAAGCATTCACTGTAATTTTGATTTATTTCTAGCGTTTGTTTCAGCACTGCAATTTTCGGTAGATATGTTCGTTCTCACAGAATGCTGGACTTCTGAAAACAACCCACCCCCAAATATTGACAATTATAACATGTTTTGGACGAAAAATTCAATAAACCAAAATGACGGCATAGTTGTTTATGTTCGAGACGAAATGGGGGTTAGATCATGTGAGCCTACTTTCTCTGAGGGCAACTGTCTACTCATTAATATTTCTACTGAATACACTGTGCTGTGCTCGTACCGCCCACCTTGTTTCAAAAATATCACAAACTACATAAACTCACTTGATCAAGTACTAGGCAACATACATACTAAAAACATTATTTTTACTGGTGACATTAATATAAATACTCTCGATGAGGCTAATGGACAGGTCCAGAATTACCTTAATCTAATGGCTATGTACGGGTTGAGACAAGGTATAACCAAACCAACTAGGCTTAACAATTGTTTAGACCACTTCATGGTAAAAACTTCCAATACATGGCAAACAGTTGTGTTTGAGCAACAGCTGACTGATCACTCCCCTATCTTACTCTATATTAGCAATGCATCAGTTAATAAAAGTGCTTTGAACTATAGCAAAATAATGATTAACTATGAGGAAATAAAAAATGACTTGATTAAAGAAACATGGGATAATTTATCTAGTACTAGTGATGCGAACGTGGCCGCCGAAATTGTAACAAATACACTACTGAAAACTATTAGTAAAAATACACAAATTAGATTAATGAAAAAAAAATACAAACCCTTAAAACCTTGGATATCGAAAGGAGTTATAAAATCAATTAGGAAAAGAGATAGATTACATGCTCAATACAAAAAAACACAGAGTGACAACCGTATTAAACAGAGATATTTAAGTTACAGAAATGCATGCAATAAATTAGTCAAAAACCTAAGAAGCCAGTACTACCAGGAAAAATTAGCGGAAAATGGAGATATTAGGGAAACTTTGAAAATAGTGAAGGAAGTATGTAACATGAACACAAAAAAGAGAAACTGTATGAGCTTCTAAATATTAAAATTACACCTGTAGATTCTCTCAATTTAGTCAATACCTACTTTACCACGGTTGGAGGTACCTTAGCAAACAGATTACTTGGTAAATTTAAAAGATCAGAACGGGATCTGGCATCAATGGCAAGAACCAATAAGTCACCAGTGGACTCAATGACCTTTGTTCCAACAGATCTTCAAGAAGTAACCAAATTCGTGCAAGGTATGAGATCACACTGTACTCCTGGTTGGGACAAGATTACAACAGATATCCTGAAGCAAAATATCGCGTCTCTGGCTTGTCCACTTTCTTCAGCCTCATAAAAATGAGGCTTTATCTTCTATCTCTACTTTTGATATAAAGACGTCAAATTTTGAGTGTGTGTGGGTGTAATTTGTTATTGTGTGCAAATGCTCGTCGAACATTTTGTTCTAAAAAAAGCAGGGCTTTGGTAAATTTATGAATGGGTTTTTTTGACAAATTTTTACGCATATTATAATACGAAGCGCCCTCTATGACGCGTAAAGTTGTAGGAACTAAAAAGTATTCAGTTCAAAGGACATGGCCGGATTAGTAGGGAGCTGTGCCCAAACTAAAAATATTCCATTACACAGACAAACGGTACGTCGTATTAAAGCTTAAGAGTACGGCTTTACAGTAGTTTAATTTTTATGATCAGAGATAGAGCGAGAGACACTATAAATAAGATTTAAAAAAAACGCCTCGTCATTTTGAATAGCAATGATTGACATCAATAGAACAAAGATCTACAATAACAGTGACAGTGACAGTAAGTTAGTATGAGAACGCCTTTAATTTTATGAAAATGTTCGAAACACTATCAGTGATACATATTGATAGAGGCTAGTGAAGAATGAGTCAAAAATCAAAATACCAAGTAAAACGTATTAACATTGATGAACATAATATGTTGGTAATACATAGTCACTTTCAAACATCGACATTAATTGCAATATCGAAGAAGAACTCGTCGTCTAACAGATATTTTTTGTATATTCAGGCGAATTAGCAAAAAATATACAATTAGACATGCAATAAAACACTAAAAACATAACACTTGAATTTTTATTTAGTCATATAAATAAGTAAGTACAGACATTTTCTTAAATATATTTATTTCTTAATATTATAACACATCATCACTACAATAATTACTCAGACAAGACACATTGAATGTTTTTATCCTCTCTTAAATCTCGAAAGGAAGAACTAGATGGCTTCGAAGATATGTTATCAGGGAATGAGGCTGATGCCGTTATATTTGTTTGATTAGCAACTGGTGTGATTGAAGGTAGTTTAGATAATCCAGATTCATTTTCCTGTAGTTCTTCAACCTGTTTATGTATATCAGCCAATGTATTTTGTAGTTATGGTGTTAAAGTTCTTACAATATGCTCTCATATTCGATTGGAGGCCACAGTTCATTTCAGGTACATTGACTTCGTGAGCGTCAGAATCCAAATCGTAAACAAACCAATCCAATATGCACAGCAGAATATAAATATTAAAAGCGTAAAGGAAAAAATCAAATACAGTTACGAAAACACAAAACAGTAATATGTTTTAAGAATGACGCAAGGCAAGACTGACACATACAGTTTATTTTGACAGTTTAGTTTAAAGAGCGCAGAAATGTCAAAATAATTTTAGGACGTTTGGGTGCACGCTCTTGAAAATATTGTGGATTCATAATGTGTACCGTGAGTACCATCAAAACGCGCGGCGGCTCGAAAAGTGGTGTCCAGTTAACTTTTTAACTTCTGCAATACAATTGTAGTATTTACAAGTATTTTATATTTTTAGTCTGACCTTCAGGCGTGTTACTACAGATAAGAACACTTTCTGTCTTATGCGTGTACCCAAACGTAAATGCAATATGTATCGATTTATCCTCATCCTCCATGGTTGCTATGAAACAAAACGACTCAAAAACAATTAACATACTTATTTTTTTTTGGATTTTTTCTCGCCACTCCTAGAGAAATGGATTGTTGCGACTTATTTTTATTTATTTTAGAAGTAATTTTTATATAATAAATTAATGGAACGTTGATTTTTGGGCAGGATCCGGCCATGACTTTTGCTTTGATCGGTTATCGTGTTGTACGTAATTATTGTTTTGATAGTTTTTTTTTGTGTCCTATACCGCGAGCTAGGAGCTCGCGGTATAGGACAGCGATTGATACGTTTTGTTGTAATTGGTAGAGTAGGTATGATGTTTCTGTGGTATCTTATCAACATCTCAAGCACAAAGAGTTTTCTAACCGATAGCACCTTTGCCCTTTCATAGACATTCACTGTTGGGTGTCTAAAGGGCAAGCGCATAATCACCTTTAGTACTGCTCGTTGCGTCCTTTCTACTATAATCAGATGATTTTTATATGTATCTCCCCATGCGCAGATACAGTACCTGACTAGGCACTCGTATAAAGCTCGGTAGGTTTGGATTAGAAGGTTAAAAGTTGCCACGCTCCGTAAGTTCTTAAATATATCATTCTTCTAATCCTGCCAGCCAGCATAGTTGTGTGAGTGCTCCAGTCAAGACTTTCATCTATTACTATACCTAGATATTTAATAGTTGGGGTTCGCAAAAGTAAGCCACATGTGCAGTTAGAACGATCAACAGTACGGTTGCATGGATACATATGAATTTTTATAGAGAAAGTTGAAACCGGATTTGTCAGACAAGACCTGCTGAAACAAATATATTTAGTTTTTGAGGTATTGAGTGAAAGGAGACCATCTTCCAGCCATTTTGTTGTTTTAGCTAGACCATCCTCAGCCTCCTGTCGAACTATGTCCCAGGTTTTTCCATGAAAAACCAAAACAGTGTCATCCGCGAACATAAGGAGTTCCACATTGGGTAGATTTATGTCAAACAGGTCATTAATATAAATTAAAAATAATGTGGGCCCAAGAGTACTGCCTTGTGGAACTCCAAATGTACAGTGGCCACTATTGGTTCTACCCGACAGATAGTCACTAAACCAATCCAGTACCATTCCTCGTATGCCCATATTTTCAAGCCTCACCAGCAGTATTTTTGTGGAAACAGTAGCAAAGGCCTTTTGGAGATCCAAAAAGACTCCAACACACCTTTCGCCCTTATCAATGTGTGCTGTTAGCCTTGTCGTAAACTTGAGAACAGCGTCTTCAGTGGATTTTCCTTCCCTAAAACCGAACTGATTTTCATTAAGTAGCTTATTTTGCTCCAAATAGGACACCAATCTCTTATTTACGACTTTTTCTACTAATTTAGACAAGGTTGAAAGTAGGGAAATAGGTCTATAATTGGTAGGATTGTCCTAAGCACCAGATTTATATATAGGACAAACAATGGCTCGTTTGAAAATAGCAGGAAAGGTACCTGTTTCAAGACTTAAATTACACAGATAAGAAAGTGGACAAGCCAGAGACGCGATATTTTGCTTCAGGATATCTGTTGTAATCTTGTCCCAACCAGGAGTACAGTGTGATCTCATACCTTGCACGAATTTGGTTACTTCTTGAAGATCTGTTGGAACAAAGGTCATTGAGTCCACTGGTGACTTATTGGTTCTTGCCATTGATGCCAGATCCCGTTCTGATCTTTTAAATTTACCAAGTAAGCGGTTTGCTAAGGTACCTCCAACCGTGGTAAAGTAGGTATTGACTGAATTGAGAGAATCTACAGGTGTACTTTTAATATTTAGAAGCTCATGCAGTTTCTCTTTTTTTGTGTTCATGTTACATACTTCCTTCACTATTTTCCAAGTTTCCCTAATATCTCCATTTCCCGCTAATTTTTCCTGATAGTACTGGCTTTTTAGGTTTTTGACTAATTTATTGCATGCATTTCTGTAACTTAAATATCTCTGTTTAATACGGTTGTCACTCTGTGTTTTTTTGTATTGAGCATGTAATCTATCTCTTTTCCTAATTGATTTTATAACTCCTTTCGATATCCAAGGTTTTAAGGGTTTGTATTTTTTTTTTCATTAATCTAATTTGTGTATTTTTACTAATAGTTTTCAGTAGTGTATTTTTTACAATTTCGGCGGCCACGTTCGCATCACTAGTACTAGATAAATTATCCCATGTTTCTTTAATCAAGTCATTTTTTATTTCCTCATAGTTAATCATTATTTTGCTATAGTTCATTGAGTTAACAGATGAAAACTAGTTTATTTATTTATTTCCACACTGATAAGGTGTAATTTGTTAAGCTTAAAATAAAGTAACAGTTATAGCAATTTCACGTAGTATGTTTCAGTACATTTGCTATATTTTTTTGTCTTGAACGGCTTAATATTCTCAATTTACTCAGATTTGTATAAACACACTTGTTTTTTCAATTTACTTTGGACTTGGCAGAATAGTCGAAATTGGCTCGACTTGCCATTAATAAAGAATACACAAAAAAAAAAAAAAACACTAAAACGATCAAAATAACTTTCATTTTGGAAGTCGGTGTTTCTGGTATATTTTGTTATTTTATTATTAGTTTTAAGTTGTTAATATTTACGCGCGAACACCAACTGCGATTTGATTTTGTTTCGCGCGCATTTTTGAACTATGGGCCCCGCCCACGACGCGCGCGCTCGGACGCCGAGCAGTCGCCGCTGTGGTCGCCGCCAAAAACTCGACGCGTGCGGGCGTGTATATAATATAAATGTTCCAAGTTCCCGCCAAAACCTTTTCAGTTTCCTAGCTAATTAAGCTTTATGTGAATTGTACTGTTTTTAACAATCTGTAATTGTCGCGAGTTCTGTTGCCTAGTTGTAATGTGATAATATACGGAATTCACCAAGTGACTGCTGCGTCTTATTGTGGACAAATCCCGGCCCTATTTAACAATAGTTTTTTAAGCTATTGCATAGCTTCTAGAGTCCGTCTAATGAAAGCGTGACCTGAGAAAAGGAGGTTACAACCAAAAATTTTGAATGTGGTATTATTGAAATAGTAGGAGAAAAAAGTTTTGATACTAGAGTATTTTTTGTATTTATAACAATTGTATAATAGTTAATCCTAGTCAAAAACGTGTGTAGACTTAATTATTTGGTGGGTGTATGGTAAAGGTCAATAACACACAAAATGTTAGTTATTATCCCAAATTATTTTATTTTATCTGATCTCTCAAATGTCGCTATATGGCGTGGCTAGAAAGACCTCACGGCGTTCTTACCTTCCGCATGACGCAGGTCCTCACCGGACTTGGTTCGTTCGGGAGGTACCTACACCAGATTCATGCAGAAGTGACGCCACTGTGCAGAATGCCCGGAGGACACGGTGGAGCACACAGTCGAGGTGCGCTCGGCTTGGGCGGATCATCGCCGTGCCCTCGTTGGGGCGATCGGCGGCAGAGACCTCTCGCACCGAGCATCAGGCAACGGCGTTATCGCCGCCGATCAAAATAACTTTCATTTTGGAAGTCGGTGTTTCTGGTATATTTTGTTATTTTATTATTAGTTTTAAGTTGTTAATATTTACGCGCGAACACCAACTGCGATTTGATTTTGTTTCGCGCGCATTTTTGAACTATGGGCCCCGCCCACGACGCGCGCGCTCGGACGCCGAGCAGTCGCCGCTGTGGTCGCCGCCAAAAACTCGACGCGTGCGGGCGTGTATATAATATAAATGTTCCAAGTTCCCGCCAAAACCTTTTCAGTTTCCTAGCTAATTAAGCTTTATGTGAATTGTACTGTTTTTAACAATCTGTAATTGTCGCGAGTTCTGTTGCCTAGTTGTAATGTGATAATATACGGAATTCACCAAGTGACTGCTGCGTCTTATTGTGGACAAATCCCGGCCCTATTTAACAATAGTTTTTTAAGCTATTGCATAGCTTCTAGAGTCCGTCTAATGAAAGCGTGACCTGAGAAAAGGAGGTTACAACCAAAAATTTTGAATGTGGTATTATTGAAATAGTAGGAGAAAAAAGTTTTGATACTAGAGTATTTTTTGTATTTATAACAATTGTATAATAGTTAATCCTAGTCAAAAACGTGTGTAGACTTAATTATTTGGTGGGTGTATGGTAAAGGTCAATAACACACAAAATGTTAGTTATTATCCCAAATTATTTTATTTTATCTGATCTCTCAAATGTCGCTATATGGCGTGGCTAGAAAGACCTCACGGCGTTCTTACCTTCCGCATGACGCAGGTCCTCACCGGACTTGGTTCGTTCGGGAGGTACCTACACCAGATTCATGCAGAAGTGACGCCACTGTGCAGAATGCCCGGAGGACACGGTGGAGCACACAGTCGAGGTGCGCTCGGCTTGGGCGGATCATCGCCGTGCCCTCGTTGGGGCGATCGGCGGCAGAGACCTCTCGCACCGAGCATCAGGCAACGGCGTTATCGCCGCCGATGGCGCCGGGATACTGATCCCGATTTCCGGTCACCGTAGGCACGGGCTTGCGGACAGTGAGCAATGGGTAGCTCTCTGTCCGACCGTCCGGTAACTGTCCGGACCAAGCCCAAGCCGTCAACGGCGCGCACTGTTCCCGCGCGCCTCAAGGAGTTGTCAGCAACAGCAGGGGCCCAGCCGGGTCGAAGCCTACTGGGGCCAGGGTTATCTGAAAGGGCGCTCGTGCCTCGGTATGAAGGCTTGAAGGAACGGGATGGGTTTTTTAGTCAGTAAGAGTCTGACACTATCTCCTGCTCCACCCAAGAGCGGGGGTTGATATTGGATGATTTTTCAAATCGGAAAAAAAATGGTGCTATATAATATTCAAATAATATTCTTTATTTACCATTTGATCTTCTGGCAAGAATACCAAGTGCACAACACCGCGATAGTCAAATAAAATGGTCAACATGATTTCAACTTCATCACGTCTCGCCAACACTAATGTGTTTCAAGGTTGTTGGGTTGGAATCAATTCGTTTTAGCATAGAGAAAATTCAGATCTTTTGGGATTAGTCAAGTGGGAACATGTTTTATACTCCAATGATTGTTTCAAATGATACGGATCGACTCGTGAGACACAAAAAGTTCAACAGCTCTCAAACTTGAACTTGGATTTCAGTCACTATTTTCCTTCACTTTCGCAATTTTAACTTCAGTTGAAAATTTTGATGCTTTATCAGACAAAGTGAGGCAAATCTTTCATTACATCTCAACTGCTTTTGAACGCATTCTACCACTCACTAGCATGTGTTTTTGATTAAGTCGATCCACCAAAAGCCTTCTTTGTTTGATGTTTTTGTCCATTATGAAATTCGCAATATGTCAGATTATCTAAAAATATAAGAAAAACAAATTATCATTATATCCTAAATATATCTAATAATATTAGTCGACAAGGATCAAGATTATAACATCATACTAACTTAAAAATTCTGAAATCGTATGTAAACATTGTCGGTTTTCATTGAAATACCTTCTTTCTCTTCTTGTTTTTGTTTGAACTTATTAACCATAGTGTGTAGCAGTTTTCGCACGTTACTGTTTATTGTTTTTCCCATAATTAAGCAATTATTCTTGAAAAATAAATATCTGTTTACAAAACTGACAATTGCGACCATAGACTTTGACGCGATTTTTTTCGACAAAACGATGTTACCAATTTAATTTAAAAAAAAAACTCCAGGTTACGCTTTCAGTAGACGCACTCTATCTCGGGCCTTGAGCGTGGAGATCGAAGCCAGAAATTCCGTAACGAAAAAAACCTAACACCCTCCACTCATTTGTTTTTTGAGCATTAGTAAAGATAGATCCTTAATTTCGTCACTCATTGCAAAGTCCATATAGCCGACTTAGAAACTTGTCCGATACAGAATACGAGGTGACCTGAGTTCGAATCCCCAGTCCCGCCAATCTTTTTGCATTTTTTAATCAAGTTTTTGGCTAATTGTTTAACTTTGGGGTGTTTGCTTTTGACTATTTGCTATGTCACTGAAAAGAACTCCTCTATATACTTTTAAGGGCAATTCTAAGATGGATACTAACCATAGTCTCAAGTCAGGTTCACGCCAGAAATCGGCCTCGTAAGCGTTCTTTTGACCACGAACTGACTGTAACCTTATCAGACACCAAGAAAACCCTTGAAACTTTTAAATTACAACAGAACTCCATACAGGAAAGTATTAATGGGATCCAGAAACAAAACAGCGAAATCGAAAAATCTATAAAATTCATGGAAAAACATTATGAGGAAATGAAAGATAAACTTATTTTCAAGGAAACTGAGAGACGTACACATTTAGCCTACATACAAACACTTGAGCTGAAAGTGGAAAGCCTTGAGAGGTCTCAAAAGCAAACCAGCATTGAGATTAGGAATATTCCTGTCCAAAAAAGGGAAACAAAGGAGGATTTACTGAAGATTGTGTCAAGGGTAGGACTGGCAACCAAAGTAGCTGTTAATGAAGCTCACATTACAGATATCTTTTGCTTAAATGCTGAAAAAGGTGGAAGTAGACCGATCATAGTGGACTTTTCATCAGTAGTATTAAAAGCACAAACTTTAACTTCCGTGAAAAAACATAATCAGGCAAATAAAAGCAACAAATTAAATACATCTCATTTGGAACTCGACGGTCGCCCTCAACCAATATATCTCACTGAATGTCTTACCCAAAAGGCAAGAGGACTGTTTTACCTGGCTAGGGTGTTTGGTAAGCAGAATAGCTACCGGTTTGGTGGACTACTCATGGGAAGATTTTCCTCCGCCAGAAAGTGGGCGCCGCATCGCATCGTATAGATACTGACAGTAATTTGGACAAACAGCGACACTAAATTAATTAAAATTGTATAAATTATACTAAACGTTTTTAGATGACAACCTGTGGCCGGAGGGTATTACTTTCTGGCGATTTATACATTTTAAAAGTAGAGCAGAAGTTAGGATTTTGAATGGAAATGCATCTCAGAACAATGGGTACGAAGATAAAGAACACATACTAGCAACGTTTAACTGTAAAAATATCACTCGATCAGCTGATTGTGTGAGAAGATTATGTGGATTGGCTGACGTCATCGCGCTGCAGGAAACTTGGCTGCAACCTCATGATTTGGCCTACTTAGGAACAATACATGATGACTTCGCGTATACGGAAAAATCTGCTGTCGAAACGTCTGCCGGAGTACTCATAGGGAGGCCATTCGGAGGAATTGCCCTATTGTGGAGGAAGTTTTAAGCGGCTTTCTCAAAGGTGTCAGTAGTGACGTGTGATAGTAATCGTTTAGTTGCTATTAAAATTGAACACGCAGATCGTTCTATGTTAGTTTTCTCGGTTTATATGCCGACGGACTCGAGTGATAACATAATAGAATTTACTTCTTGTTTAAGTGAGATTATTGCGATTACTGAAAACAGTGACACGGAAACGGTGTGTATATTAGGAGACTTCAACGCTCACCCGGGTGAACGTTTTGCCAGTGAATTGTCAACAGTGTGTGCGGAACAGTCGTGGTCATGTGTGGACATAGAGTTATTACCCGCTGATACTTTTACGTTTAAGAGCACAGCGAACGGTGCGTTGCGCTGGCTTGACCACTGCGTGGTGAGTAGTGCAGCGAGACAATTAGTAATGAAAGCAGCTGTTTTGTATGATGTTTACCCATCGGACCACATTCCTTTGATTATTGAGTGTAATATAAATTTAATAATACCTAAGTTAGTGAGCAAAACCCACTCTTGTAATAAAGTAATTTGGGGAGAAAGAACTGTTAAACAAATAGAGGATTATTCAAACTTTTGTCATTCAAAGTTAAGGTTAGTGGATTTTCCTACGGAATTTTGTAATTGCTCGCATGGAATGTGCTCTGATACTAGCCATCACAGACTATTAGATGAGATGTACGATACGGTTATAGGTATTTTGAAAGATGGTGCATCTTTAACGTACGTAGGTTCTGATAACCTGCGCTGTAAAAGGAGACATGTTGTTGGTTGGAATGTGCATGTACGGGATGCTCACAGGGCGGCTTGCATGCATTATCAGACGTGGTTGCTAAATAATAAACC
This sequence comes from Mythimna albipuncta, assembly GCA_929112965.1. NCBI lineage: Eukaryota > Metazoa > Arthropoda > Insecta > Lepidoptera > Noctuidae > Mythimna > Mythimna albipuncta. Next base: position 19,512,751 of record OV815959.1, on the reverse strand, counting down.
CACTTCAGGGTATTTTTACACCAATATGTGTAAATCCAGGAAGTTTTTTAAAGACAGGCTGAAATATTGCCAAGATAATGAGCAACAAATTAAAATGGATATTATAGCTAAAAACCAGGTAGACAAGCAATTTGGTGCTTTCTGGAAGGCAACTAATAAATTAAATCCACGGTCGAGCTTTCCTGTGAGTGTGGCGGGCGTGCACGAGTCAACTAATATAGCGAACTTATTTAAACAGCATTTTAAAGCTGAGTCACCACTTGCAGGCTCGGCGCGGGTGGTCGATGCTGAGGCCATTTGTGGGGACATTAATGTTCGGTTTACCCCAAAGGAAGTTGCGTCGGTGGTAAAAACAATGAAAGGAGGGAAGTCTCCAGGTCACGATGGGCTCAGCATCGAGCATCTGAAATACGCCGGGGTACACTTGCCACGCGTACTTGCCATGCTGTTTAATATGTGTGTTAGTCACTGTTATTTACCAAATAGCCTCATGTTTACTGTTGTGGTGCCTATTATTAAAAATAAAACTGGGGATGCCTCCGATGTCTCCAATTACAGGCCTACATCCCTGGCTACTGTTTCAGCCAAGGTGCTGGATCGTCTGCTTGACGCACAATTGGCCAATTATCTTAAACTACATGACGCTCAGTTTGGCTTTAGGCCGGGGCTGTCCACTGAAAGCGCTATATTGTGCTTAAAGCAGACGGTGCAGTATTACAAGACAAGAAAAACACCTGTATTTGCTTGTTTTTTGGACCTATCGAAGGCATTCGATCTTGTCAATTATGACGTGCTGTGGAACAAGTTGTCAACTGAAACATCTTTGCCGGTTGAAGTTATATCAATATTTAAATATTGGTATAGCAATCAACGCAATTGTGTGAGGTGGAACGGTTCCTATTCGGGCGTGTACCGGTTGGAATGCGGAGTGAGGCAGGGGGGATTAAGCTCACCTCGCCTGTTCAACCTCTACATGAACCAGCTGATAGTTGAGCTCAGCAGCACCAAGGTCGGTTGTCATATTGACGGAGTGTGTACCAATAACCTTAGTTATGCAGATGACATGGTGTTGATGAGCCCATCAATCAGTGCCATGAGGAAACTAGTGTCTACTTGTGAATCGTATGCGGTGGCCCATGGGCTCAAATATAATGTTTCAAAGAGTGAACTAATGCTCTTTAAAGCAAGTGGTTTCTCTTACCCAGAATTTCCGGATGTGTTACTTTGTGGCACACCACTGCTTAGGGTCTCCAAATTTAAATATTTGGGTCATTGGGTCACAGATGATTTAAGTGATAATTTGGATATTGATAGGGAACGCAGGTCGCTGGCTGTTCGTTGTAACATGCTGGCCCGCAGGTTCAGTAAAGATCACGCTTTTAAAAGCATTTTGTCAATCTTTTTACACCTGCAGCCTGTGGGTCAGGTATTCGCAGCGGGCATACAGCGACCTGCGTGTCCAATATAACAATACACTCAGGGTACTGTTGGGGCTGCCGTGGCGTTGCAGTGCGTCAGGGATGTTTGCTGAGGCGCGGGTTGATGGCTTTGCCGCCTTAATCAGGAAGAGATGCGCCTCCCTACTCGCTCGTGTTCGTGGCAGCACCAACACTATACTGAGTGTTTTTGCAGATAGGTGGGAGTCCCCCATGCTGCAAAGATGGATGCACCTTCATGTCGTTGTGTAGTTGTGTGTGTAATTGTTTTTTGTAAAACCCACTAACACTAGTTTTTAAGATATTGTTACTAACAACATATGGACCTTTATTATTATTATAAATAGGGAGGAGGTCGCTGTCGGCTGTGTCACAGTTCATACTAGTACAGTCGACAACGTTATCTCTTATGCAGTTTGCCATTCAATGTAATCTGTGAAAACTTTATATTAAGAGAAATATGTAAAATTGAAAGTGTTGATTAAATAAATGATTAATTAAATTCAATGTGTGAAAGTGTAACTTCAATTAATATCAAAGAAAAAAAAACAAAGGAAAAAAAATACTGCATAAATAAATAATTATAATTGCATAAGTTGATAAAAATGCTATGCAATAGCTTTACCGCGGCAGTCCCCAAGTGCCACACGTCTTTTTTTTTAACAAAAACTAACTGTTACTTTAGTTTGATTCTACAGTTTTAAACCAACTTTATGGTTATATATTTTTGTTATTTTTTATTTATTTTTTTATTTTTAATTGGCTAGTATTGGCCCCGTACATCAGTTCAACTTCATCAAATGATACTTTTTGTAGAATGTAGTAGAATGTAGATGACTATTTAGACTATGAATATAGAGACTTCTTGATAAAAACACCAAAATCCCTATAGATATACACACACATACATAATCAGCCTTTTTAATGTTCCCACTGCTAGAACTCAGGCGTTCTCTCTAGGACCCGTATTAATAAACGATGCTCAACTCCGTCCTCAAGTGCAATATCATTTGATCCCAGATTATACAATGTCAGAAGCTCAAGATCATAGCTAATTAATAAAAGATCTCTGTTACCAAGGTCAGCTCCTCAATGCTCTGTACTCAATGCTTACTCAATGTGACTCATAGTGAACGTTTACGTCACATTGACCGAAGTTTAAAATTATTATTTTTTTGTCATAGTTTAAACCTGACTACTAAGTCCTTTAAGCCATAAAGTTTATTATCAAATTCGTCTCGCTTCGTTACTGATGTGTCGTAAGATTAATTGAAATACTTTTATTTTGTTAAAACTTTGTTTAACACCGCTTTATCACATAACGAAGTAGTTTGCTATCCAAGATAGGCTTAAATTGTATAAAAAGTCATGTATGTATTTTCCAATTGTTTATTTTGCAACTCAGTGGGTACAAAATAAGCGTTAGTGCTCACCACAGATTATTATTAACCAAATAATAAGTATACCTGTGTAGTCTGTGACCAAACATAAATAAACATCTGTTTGAATTCAACGGAGTCTGTGCGGAAAGTAAACCATCGTGGGATTTGAGGGCGCTGCTGTAGATAAATATCGTTTTTGTTGTGTAAGCAACATTGTGACGTCATTATAGTGCGACTGTTAAATCTTGATATTTTGAAACTCGGTTAGACTAGCTTCTTCCAGCGGCTTCACCCTATAATAAAAATTATCCTATTGGCTGAATTTGTTGACCTAACGAAACTGCAAAGTTATTGCTTATGTGCTATATTATTACAATGTTTATGATTAAGTTCATCTGTCTAGTAGTTTTTGCACGACACATCCATATATACGAGTACCTTCATCCATCTTCACAAACTTTCGCATTATAATATTAGTAGCCTATTTATTAAACTTGCTCACGTGATGAAACTTATAAAAAAAAATAGGTTATAAGCTATATTATTGCAAAGTTTATCATTAAACTCATCCGTTTATAAGTTTTTGCCTTATGAGTAACAAACCGTTAATTGTAGCGACACCTGGGGGAGGACTATGTCGAACAGTGGACGTCTTTCGATTGTTATGATAATGAACATTTAAATGCAAACAGGAATCGGTAAAGGAAAATAGCGTGAAGAAACTGCTGTACTGCCTATCTAGGTAGGTTCCACCAACGACCACTTACCCAGTTCCAACGAAAATGGTTCTATCACTTTGACTGGGATCGGTCTATTATCACTGACTAGAATATTGTAGCTAACAGCATGTTTATGTACTCCCTAGTTAAATATTAAGGTAAAAACGGGACACACTACCACTTTCTCGTTGTCTTCCTCAGTACATTTTTCCCTTTTGCTAATCAATGAAAAATATGAACTTAATGACTATGAAAATAAAATACACTTCAGAATTTGTAATGTTGCTTCGTAAAAAATCTATTTAGCCTATAAGGGATCATCTCGTATATAAGATCCTTGGGATCACTTGGTTGTCCGTCTGTTTATCTGTTAACCCTTTAACTCGAGAACGCTTGGAGGTATCGATTTAAAATTAAAACCATACACTCAAGTCTGCGGTCTTTTGAAGTTGTGAAAAAATCAGACTTCTGAGTTAACGAAAAAAAATACGGCCGTTTATGTCGGAAAAAATACGTATATTTTGATACTCAAGAGAATCAAAGAAACCCGAATCCCGTTGACCTAGAATTCCTGAAAGGCATAAATCAAGGTCTCATAGAACAAGTACAGGGAAAAATATTAAAAAATTAATTTGCAATTCGGAAAAATCTTCGTAACACAATTCGGGAAATGATTTTATAGGTAAATTTGTACAGAATCCTCAGTGTGCGAGTCCGACTCGCACTTGCCCTTTTTATTTTAGTTACTTCCTTCCTTACTCAAGCCTGAAAAAAAAAAATTCTTAGTCGAAACGCATTATAAATTTAAAGTATCAATACTCTTTATACTAGCCATCGAAAATATTGACCAAAACAAAATAAAGAAATATCGTGATGTTTAAATGAATTTCCGTTTAATTTATATATATTTGGAGATAACTGGGACAGGAGTTTACCTAGGAAGTCTAAAAAGATTAAAATAAAAGTGTTACGTACCAAAAAAACAGCATACCAATGTTTCCCAAGTTTATGACTTTGTTTTGATCAATTATGGTGTGATTTGCCATTTGTTATCTTTGGCAAAACTGTAATATATTAAATATTATTTTCCTTGCAGCTCGGTGAAATTTTTTATCACATTTCTGAAGATTTCAATTGAAAATTATAACAAAATAACATAATCAACAAAACGGTGTCAACATTTTATGACGTTTTGCATTTGACGGATGGCAGGGTTGGGTTGCTACTTAAAATCTTTAATGTTGTTTTCACTTTACGCCACGACGGTTCCTTTAACGCACAGACAATATAAAGTACTCTGTGTTCAACTGTGTGCTTCTGGATTGAGGGCCCATTTTTTAAATCCTTATGAAACGAAACAAGATTTACAGGGAATTTCTGGGGACTTCTGGAATTTCAGGGAACTATTCAAAAGTGCCTGTAAATGGTCTATTTGAAATAAATGCTTTGATTTGATTTGATTTGATTGATTTAGTTAAAAATTAGTAAAACTTAAAGCAATGAGCCATAAATTTCTTAAACGTAAAATAAACAAGTTATGATTAAATAACGTGGGCCCTCAATCCAGACGCTTGCACAAAGAGGCATAGTCTAAATCTAGGAAAGTACGATGTCTGAGTAAATAATTATTATTTAGGAATTTAGTTAAGAATTTCTAAAAGATTTTAAGAAATTCTCAAATCTGTAGAGTATCACATTACAGATTTATTGCGGTTTACCTTGGGCCCTCAATTCAGTAATGTCATTTATAAAAAATCTGCAAAAACTAAATTTATTTGACCAAATACATACGTACGACTTTATTATATTCTAATTTGATACCTCTATGAATTAGTAAAAAAGAAATAATGAACCTAGAGTGAATCGTTTAAAAGTAAATGAGAGTTGAATTTTACTGAAACGTCTGAACTGAGGGCCCAAGATTTTCGGCTTTATTGACTAGACTAAACGTCATAGATTAACGCAAAGTAAATTAAAATTTCTTACTATTTTTTAACTAAATTTTAACGTATCATGCGTTCTTCTAGATGCTATAATTTAAGAAATTGATTTTCAATTTTGTATGAGAACATTTTGTAGGGTGACCAAAAAGTTTATCGTACCATTGGTACATTTTGTAAAGCACAAGTAAAATTCATACACATTTGCAGATAGAAGCATTATAATAACATATCTCATTATATTCCTATATAATGAGATATGTTATTATAATGCTTGACAATCTTGTAAGGTAGATATGATTTAATTACTTTTTTTACACTGATCGGTATATTGTTTGGATTCAGAATTATTACTGCTTTGTATGGCGCAATAATTTAATGATGTTAAAGTAAATATTATTATTATCAGATTTTTATTTTTATAATGTTGAAGTAAATAGGTACCTATATTATTCAAGTATTGTCTATTTAGTCCAGAGCCTGGGACGTCATTAAACCTCGAATTAAGGTTACTGTAAATGAAAAAAAAAACGAATACATACAACAGTTCAACTAGTAAATTCGAATTGAAATAAAACATTTTGATAAAGTGCAGAAAGTTTTGTAACTGAGGCGAAATTCACCCGAGCTGTATAGGCGCGAGTTTTATGGAGCCGAGTGTGCAGTGACAACTTTCCATGTTTTTCAATAAACTTAGAAGAAATACTTTCTTTGATAATTACAACACATTTTATATCGTTTATTACTGAAGAAAATTTTCCAAAGTTGACATACATTTTAGTTTTGATTTCGATTATATTTATTTAATTTTGATAAATCAAAATCCCATTCCCATTCCCATTTTGATAAAAAAATACTTGCGTTAGTATTTTTTTATCTCAATCACAATATCTGGCGGCGTACCATATTAAGGATTCTCTTCAAATGTTTTTTTTTTCCAAATAACACAAAATAATGTCAATATTATTTAATTTACTTTTTTGCCGCGCTTAACCTTTGCAAGGAGAAGCATAGGTTTCAAAACGTTATATATCCTAATATAAATAAAATATTTTTGAATTTAAAACACAACTGTTAATTTGTAAAATAACAAACTATTGTGCAACCATATTTATTTACGATTTGTTCATAAACACAATTTAAATTTTAAAACTATATATTAAAATTTTCTTCAGTAATAAATGATAAAAAATGTGTCGTAATTATCAAAGAAAGTATTTCTTCTAAGTGTATTGAAAAACATGGAAATTTGTCACTGCACACTCAGCTCCATAATACCCTCGCCTATACAGCTCGGGTGAATTTCGCCTCAGTTGCAAAACTTTCTGCACTTTATCAAAATGTTTTATTTCAATTCGAATTAACTAGTTGAACTGTTGTAAGTACTCGTTTTTTTTTATTTTATTTTATCTACAGTAACTAATGATGGGCAAATTTGTTATGGTTTATTCCCGGTGCTTTGATAAATTCCCAATAAACTCCCGAAAACACCTATAAACACCCAAAAAATGGGTTTATATTTTTATTTATGCAAATACTTAAGTAGTATTAAAAACAAGTTTTAAATTTTATTTTTATACATTCTTATGATCTACATTGTGAATAATTAATGGAACCGTTACTTTAATTCTAGGGGACTGCAACATACACAATATATTAAGGTATAGAAAGATCAATAATTATAAAAAGTGGTATTGTTAACTCTTTTTGGTGATGAATTTGAAGTGAGAAAGAACGCCATGCACGCAGCACGCTCTAGGACTTAAACTTACACAAAAGGAAGCGAATTTCATGGTATGGAGTGTTCGGAAACTTCTGGAACAGAACGACGACGTCGAAGGAGGCGGCACCGGCGGCAGGCGTCAGCGGGGGCACGGCGCGGCGCGGGTGTCGACTATATAACACGCAACCGCGGTCCGGAGCGAACTCTTCGAATGGCTGTCGAAGTGGAGACTGTCGGTGAACATGGGTAAGACCCAGGCGCTGCTCGCGGGGTCTGCTCGCCACCCGCCACCTCTCCAGCTGTACGGAGCCGACATCGAGTGGTCACCCCAGGTGAAATACTTGGGGGTCACCATCGACCGTCGGCTCTCAATGAGAAGCCACGTCCGGCAGGTCACCACGAAAAGCAGAGCAGCCCGCGCACTGCTCCGCCCTGTGCTCTCCTCACGCCTCCCGCTACGCGTCAAGCTGGGGGTGTACAAGACGTACATCCGCCCTATATTTACATACGCTGCCCCAGCCTGGCTTGCCCTCACCAGTGAGGACAGCAAGGCACGCCTCCGGGCGCAGCAAAACCTCTCGCTCCGGACCATCGTGAATGCCCACCCACTGGTGAAGAACGATGTCCTGCACCGGGACCTCAAAATGGAGAGCTTGGACGACTTTTGTGCCCGCCTCGCGTCCCATATGTTCTCGCGTGCCGACGCTTCTGCTTGGCCCCACGTTAAGCACATAGCGCCCTGGCACGCGCGTCCTCCTGACGCGAGGCGCCTCCCGCGTGACCTCCTACCGGACGTGACCAACCCACCGGACTTGACGCCTGAGTGAGTCGCACTCATCTACACGCGACTCACTCACACGAATTAGACTCCACAACAGCACATGCACTTGGGGCACGTTGTGTGCTAAGTTAATATAGGCATGACGTGCACCAAACCCACACGCATTCACGACTCCACAGTCGCCATACTCACGCAGCAGACGCGCAGCACGGTTGCGCGCCCTTGCATGCCCACATGAGCGGTGTCACACGGGGGTCTTCATCCTCAGTGGGCGCGCCACCAAAGCCGGCATTCTCGTCGCTGGTCGTCCTTCGTCGGGCTTCCCCCGGGTCACCGGGGGTTCCACCTGGCGGGGGACTGACCGCCGAGATGTCGTGAAAAATCGGCACTGCAGGAGCAGTGCCGCGGCGCTCCCACTTGATCACATACAACCACACACAGCAATCTAGCTTGCAATGAGGTTGCCGCCTATAGGCACCCTAACGCTGGGTTCGTATTTACGGGCCCCAACCCCAACACCGCGGGATAAAGACAGTGCCTACACCCCGCCCGCCGCGCCCCCTTGCGGGGACGTAGCGAATTCCCGAGCGGAGCGAACTCACTCGAACAACCCTTAATAAATTTTGAAACACTGTACGCGTCGCGCATCGTCTGAATCTATTGTCAATATTTTATACTGTAATAAACCAGTATTTTCAAAATCAGCGTCGTCATTGATACAGTCCACATAATTCTCCTCTACAGGAGTTTATCTACAATTTAAGCCAACATTTAAATTTATTTAATGTAATGGCAGATTTGGCGAGTCACTAAGCTAAAGAAAACCTTTTGGGCCAGATAATTTCTGTGGAGTGCATTGGATAGTATTGACCCCATAGTAGGTATGGTGGAAAGGTATTTGCAGTTCCATTGAGTTAAGCAAAGTAGCGTTTTGTATTATATTAGCTCCGTGTACTTCTGCAGCCACCAAGCGTTTCAGTATGGTTACATACACAATAATAAAAGAAATCGAATTACAAATGAAGGAGTTGAAAAAAAAAATCAGTGAGTAATGTACTCGCCATTAACATTAATGCCTAGTCCTCTCCATTCCAAAACCTTGAAGACATCCTACATTGCAGCCGGGAATAGTTTCAGAGAAATGACGGGTCCCTGCCTCACACCTTGCTGCAAGAGGATAGGTTTCAATGTCTGATTTGGAAGTCGGACTGTCATGGTGGCGTTTTTGTACAAACACTTCAGCACTCCGATGTACCAATAGTCAATCTGACACCGTTGGAGAGACTGCAGTACAGTCCAGGTCTTCATCGAATTAAAGGCTTTCTCGTATCCACAAATGCTAAGCAGAGAGGCTGATTATACTCCTCAGTCTTCTGTATAAATTGCCGCAGCGTATGTATGGGGTCTACGGTGCTAAAGCCTTTTCGGAATTCGGCTTGTTCGGGAGCTTGGCAGTCGTCAAACCTGCGCGCGAGACGGTTCGTGATGACACTAGAAATGATGATAGTCTGGGGCATCTTCGATGAAATGAAGAATGGCTTCAAATGATTAAAACGCATTGCTGTGCGAAGCTTCTAGAACGGAAGTACGTACGGAGGCCTGGCAAGTTCAAGAAAGGTCCGACATAAGTACCTACCACAATTATTATTAAATGGGGTTTCGTAGGTAGGTACGTATGTAGATAAAGGAATTCGTACCTTCCGTTATTTAACAATAGAGTTGAAATTCACGTCAAAGTGAGGGAGGTACAGGTTTGCAATAAAAATGATTTGTTGCCCCTCGATGCAACTCTATTGTTCTAGATTGGTCTTAAAATATCGGTATTTAGAAGAAAAAAAAATGATATTACTTTTTATTATGTAGCCTAGGTCCTTCTTTGAATAACATGGTGATACCGAAAAAATGTAACTTAAATGTCATATTGAAATGGATTTTTAATCATAATATAATTAAAAATCCATTTCCAGTTTTTTCCAAGATGTTTTTTTGAGTAAAAACATTTGAATACTAGGTATGTATAAAGCGGATGTTTTCAAACTATTCTTATTTCTAGTCATGGCGCCTCTTCCTGTCGCAAAGAATTACCATTTGAAGAAAGTGAAAGAAAAAACGGTAAATGGTAGCTGAAATTGAAGCACACTATGCAGTTTGCATTTGGTCAGGTCGAGAAAAAGCATAATTTAAGTTTAAAAAGAAAAAAAAACCAAAAATTTGGGTGTTTATAGGATATTTTCCCCAAAACACCCGGTATTTTCCCAACTGGGAATAAACCCGGGTGGGTGGATTGCCCATCTCTAACAGAAACCGTAATTCGAGGTTTGATAGCGTCTCAGGCACTGGACTAAATAGACCATATTTGAATAATATAGGTACCTACCTACTTACTTCGATATCATAAAAATAAAATTCTGATAATAGTAATATTTACTTTACCATCATAAAATTATTGCGCCATACAAAGCAGTATTAATTCTGAATTCAAACAATATACCGATCAGTCTAAAAAAAGTAATTAAATCATATCTACCTTACAAGATTGTCTCCTATATAATGAGATATGTTATTATAATGCTTCTATCTGCAAATGTGTATGAATTTTACTTGTGCTTTACAAAATGTACCAATGGTACAATAAACTTTTTGGTCACCCTACAAAATGTTCTCCTATACAAAATTGAAAATCAATTTTCTCTTAAATTATAGCATCTAAAAGAACGGACGATACGTTAAAATTTAGTTAAAAAATAGTAAGAAATTTTAATTTACTTTGCGTTAATCTATGACGTTTAGTCTAGTCAATAAAGCCGAAAATCTTGGGCCCTCAGTTCAGACGTTTCAGTAAAATTCAACTCTCATTTACTTTTAAACGATTCACTCTAGGTTCATTATTTCTTTTTTACTAATTCATAGAGGTATCAAATTAGAATATAATAAAGTCGTACGTATATATTTGGTCAAATAAATTTAGTTTTTGCAGATTCTTTATAAATGACATTACTGAATTGAGGGCCCAAGGTAAACCGCAATAAATCTGTAATGTGATACTCTACAAATTTGAGAATTTCTTAAAATCTTTTAGAAATTCTTAACTAAATTCCTAAATAATAATTATTTACCCAGACATTGTACTTTCCTAGATTTAGACTATGCCTCTTTGTGCAAGCGTCTGGATTGAGGGCCCACGTTATTTAATCATAATTTTTTTTATATTACGTTTAAGAAATTTATGGCTCATTGCTTTAAGTTTTACTAATTTTTAACTAAATTCCCTGTAAATCTCGTTTCGATTCATAAGAATTTAAAAAATGGGCCCTCAATCCAGATTCACACTGTTCAACTGTGTTGTGTACATTACTGTGATAGCTCCCGTTTTTTTTGTTTTGTTTGCTTTTTATTTTATTTGTTTTGGTCGCGACACGAAAATGGAATAGAGGAACACGTTTTTACTCCCAACGAGAAGAAGCATTTTCTAGAAATTATAAAAAAATATAATGTACTATTGAAAATAAAAATACCGATGGTGCGTCTCTGCAAAGTAAAAACGATTATGGATTAAAATAGCTGCAGAATTTAATGCCAATCCAGGTAAATAACTACACTACTATTGTTATTAAACATTACTTTTTAACATTGTGATCTCGGATAAAAGATAAAATGAATCCCTTTGGCTTGTCATTTTGACCATATTTCCACCAAATCATGTATCTGTCGATTTCAGTTTGATTATTTTGTTGTAATGTCCTCCTGTAACAACTTATTAATACTTCAGGCTACAAGTAAACAATTGCGGCGACTCTGGCTGAATTTAAAGCAAAGGCAGAGGGAGGCCCTAACAAAGGTACGCCAGCACCGCTTTGCTACTGGGGGAGGGCCGTCAATTAGTGATGCCATCATTGACCCGGAAATTGCTGAAGTGGCTCCAGCACTAATAGTTGGTGTGGACACTGCCATTGATTCCGATACAATTCTTGGTAAGAGCTGTTCTAAAATAAATTTATATTATACACCTTTTATTAAATAATGCATATGTATTAAGGTTTAAAAAAAAAATATTTTTTAGAAATAACAGCGCCATTAGTAGAGAGTAAGACAGTCGAAATTGAAGAAGTGACAGTGACTACACCTGAACCACAAATCAGAAATCAGGAAACTGTAACACCTGCCTCTCAAGTAGCCCATGATGAGCTGCCCCATAGAAGACCAACAGTTCTGACGGATCACCGTCTGAAGGACTCAATCTTGGAGAGGGAATATAAAGATCGCCAAATGAGGGTGAATGAAAAACATGCCGTGGAGATGCAAATTCTCCACGAGCAGCGCAGAGAAGCCACTGCGAAAGCTGACCTTGCTGAAATTATCCTCAGGCAACATCAACAACGTTCTGCAGGTAATTTAAAAACATTGGTTTATTTATTTTTTAATTTATCATTATGAAATACTCACTGAGATTAAAAATTGTTTTTAGTAGCAATACTAATAGTTTGAGAGTTATTTTTTTCTTGTGGTTATCACTTAAAAATACAAACCTTTCTTTTGTTACAGATTAGACATAGAATTGTGCTGGTTATTACCCACCATTATTGCGCTCTGAAGTGATTTATATGAATAAAGATACATTTATATACTTTAACATTATTTAATTTCAGTCTTTCTGTATGGTTCAGTCATTAACAATTTTTAAAAAGTAACTTACAATTAAATAAACAGGAACATAAACAATACTTGAATTGAACATAACAATTTAAATATATCAAATAATTTCAATCAATGAATATCAATTTCACCATTACAAATATTAAATTATTGATAGAAATTTTCTACTATTGTATTCCTTAATGAGAATCCTGAGCTAGTGCCAGGTATCAGAGTATTTGGCTCATCAACCACTTCACGTTGGTCTACCTCATTCAAAAATTCAATATTATCATTTAAAATCAATGATAAATTATGCAACACTGCACAAGCGACTATTATATTTGACACAGTTGAAAGCTTATTACCTAACCCTCTTGCCAGTCAAGGGAACCTACGTTTCCAAATTCCAAAAGTTCTCTCAACAATGTTTCTTGTATTTATTTGGGCTCTGTTAAAGTGTATTGGAGGGGGATCTTCAGGAGAAGGTCTAATAGGCGTAAATATAAATGGTAGCGCAGGATACCCACTATCACCAACAAGCCTTCCATCTAGGATACCCTGGGCATATTTCATGTACACCGAAGACATTTGGAATATCCTAGAATCGTGCATGCTACCAGCCCATCTCGCAACAATGTCTAAAATTTCTGTTCGAGGACCAAAAACAACCTGAAAAAGAAAGTTTTGTTAAATTGTACTAATGTAACTGAAAATTCACTTTTTATTATAAAATGTCTAGTCGTTGGTTTACACAACCAATTTTAACAGGATATTAAATATGCTAAGGTACTTACTTGTACATTAATGGAAAAATATTACTTTCTGTTCCTATATACTTCGTGATGTTGGCATCCTGGTGTATTTACTATTTTTACATGGGTGCAGTCAATAGCACCGTCTACTCCTGGGAGTCCTGGCCAACGTCCATGCCTTCCCAAGTTTTTAAACAATTCTCTGTTTGCAGTAGCCTGATCACGGTTGTGATAAATTTGTTAAATCGCCACAAACAAGCCGAAACATAAATGATTTAGATTACATTTTCAGAATATTTACTGACTTTGGAGTTGTTAATAAAATCAAAAACAAGGTAGGTATGTACTTACAAAGTTTGTGTCATACGTAAATATATAAAGAAATAAATAAGTAATAGCTACTGTTTCGAATTTCAGCTCTGTTTGCGTGTTGGGAGACTGAGGGTTTCTTGAAATGATACTAGGAATAATTGACTTTGAATATATTGCGAGTATATGAAGTATGGTGAAATTGATTAAATAAGGTCTAGTGCGTGCGATGAAGTGAACAAAAGATTTTGGAAAAAATCGTTGGTGCGTGCGGTGATTATTGGTCGACGTCATACGCGGGCGACCAATCGCTGTGAGGTAGATGGCAGCTCCAGTCCTTAAGGCGAAGTCCGTTTATTAAGGCGATGTCTGAACATGCCCCCGGCCTTGGAAGTAGGTACCGACGTCCAACACCTTCTCATCATCTCCATCGTTGAACAGTGGACAGATTCGAGGAAATGCGCGTCTAATGACTCCTAACTTCGTTTGGATGTCAGCTACTCGAGAAACTCCATCCTTTCCTGGCATTGTTGAGATTATCCGCCCCAAGCTCCATTTCAATGGCGGCGTGTTGTCCTCTTTGATGACGACCAGTGTGTTTGGCTGCAAATCTCGCCCATGATGTCTCCATTTAGTCCTGGTTTGCATTTCGGATATGTACTCTTTGGACCATCGTATCCAGAAATGTTGTCTGAGCTGTTCGAGCCTCTGGTAGCGTGTCAACCGGTGAGCAGGGACGTCAATCAGCTGTGGCGTTGCAGGCGCTGTTAGGAGACGACCAACCAGGAAGTGAGATGGACACTAAGTAAGGAAGTCGTTAGGATCTGCGGATAAAGGACTAATGGGGCGGGAGTTGAGGACAGCTTCAATTTGCGATAATACAATGCTATATTCCTCGAATGTTAGATGTGCGTTTGCATTACCAACGACTCGTAACAAGTGGTGCTTGCACGACTTTACTCCTGCCTTCCACAATCCACCAAAATGAGGTGCATAAGGTGGGATAAAAGTAAATTTAATGTCCTGACTAGTCGCGTATTCAGTTAAATCGTCAGAGCAAGTGAGTAAAAATTTTGAAAATTCGTTTGCGAGACCTACAAAGTTCCTGCCGTTATCCGAAATTATTTCATCAGGTTTACCACGTCGGGAAATAAATCTCTTTAACGCAAGTAGATAAGCATCAGAAGAAAGGTCACTGACAAGCTCTAAATGTATTGCGCGTGTAACCAAACAAACGATTAGGCAAATATAACCCTTTATTAATTTAGAGCCCCTACCCTTACGATTCAGTACGAGCACTGGCCCAGCGTAGTCTACACCAGTACGTAAAAACAGAAAGCTTGGAGTGATTCTCTCTTCCGGCAAGTTGCCCATAATAGGAGATAAAGATGCACCTCTCAACCGTGTGCACGTAACGCACTCACGGACAGTGCGCTTGGCCAAGTTCCTGCCCCTCACCGGCCAGTGGAACTCGCGGATGTTGTACAGCAACGCCTGCGGCGCGGAGTGCTGCAGTCGCTTGTGCTCGTGTCGAAACAATAGCACTGACAACCAGTGGTTGGAACAAATTAGTAAAGGATGTTTCTTATCAAAATTAAAATCCGATGATAATTTTATTCGTCCACCAACTCGTAAAATGCCATCACTATCTGCGATGATATTTAATTTACTTAAATTATGCTTATTTTTAAGAAATTTGTTATTACTAAATAAATCACATTCTTCAGGAAATGATTCGCGTTGGGACAACTTCACTAAAGTCATGCGCGCATTTCTCAACTCCTCAACAGTGAGAGGGCCGCGACGAATGTTATTCCTATTGCGAACATTAAAAATAAAACGTAATACATACGCACAAGCGCTTTGCATACGATTAAGTTGAGAGAATCTCTTAAATGGAAACAATGAACTATCCATAGTATTTAAAAATGCGTGAGTTTTGGCTGGCTTCACTTCCGGTAAATCAGACTGTGCTAAATACCTACCTGAGTTAGCTTGAATACTATCAAAGTCAAGCTGTCGTAAAAAATCTGGACCCTCCCACCATAGCGTGGAAGACTGAAAATTTTCCAGTCTGACTCCGCGAGACACCAAGTCGGCTGGGTTATCTTTCCTGCTGACGTGACACCACGGAAGTTCTTTCGCGATTTCGTGAATCTCAGCCGCTCGATTTTGCACGAAAGTTTTTAGTAACTTGGGAGCCATACGTAGCCATCCCAACACAATGGTGGAGTCACACCAGAAAACTGTGTGGTTAAATTGACAGCGTAGTGATTCGCGTACTTTATTGAATAGTCTAGCACCTAGCAAAGCTCCGCATAGTTCTAGCCTAGGGATACTTACAGGATTTAATGGTGCGACCTTGCTCTTCGCGCAACACAACCTGACAGACACTTAAGAGTCATGATTTATGGTGCGAACATAAATACATGCCCCATAAGCGGCTTCCGATGCGTCTGTAAATATGTGTAGCTCGATAGAAGCAGGGTCGCTGCCTATGACGTGTCGCGGTACACTTACCTTGTTGAGAATAAGCAGAGAACTAACAAAAGTTTCCCAAGTACGTTTGACGTCACTGGGAACTTCATCGTCCCAGCCAATCTTCACTAGCCATAATTTTTGTAAAAGAATTTTAGCTATTATTATCATAGGGCTTAATAATCGTAACGGGTCAAAAATCTGTGATATTGTTGACATAATATAACGCTTGGTAATTAATTGATCGGAGTTGTTGTTAAATTGCGTGTTAAAATAAAATATGTCGTTCATATTATGCCAACCCAACCCTAAAGTTTTAGAATGGACATTATCACATAATGATAATTCCTTGACTAATAGCCAGTTTCTTCATCTAAAGTAACAGCCAAAGTAACGTCATAAAGTAAAAGTAACGGTCAAATTCGTTTCTTCACAATTTTAACTGTTGGTTTAACTGTTACTTTTGCCTTTAACTTTTACTAGTCATTAGGGGGCTGCTAAAGCTAAAGTCACTGTCATTTTGATAGAGTTGTAGATTATTTAGGTTTCACTAATATTTTATCACGAACTTCGTCCAGTTGGTTGAGGCCATGGTCCGGAGCGAGAAGGAGTGGCAGGCGGTCGCCGACTTCTGCGAAGCAGTAATACTCGCAAAGGAGGAGGCCGAACGCATCTGGCAACGGCGATATCGCCGCCGCCGTCGCGCGTCGCCGAGATTCTGATCCCGATTTCCGGCCAACGTAGACGCGGGCTTGCGGACAGTGAGCAATGGGTAGCTCGCTGTCCGGCCGTCCGTTAACTGTCCGGACCAAGCCCAAGTCGTCGACGGTGCGCAATGTTCCCGCGCGCCTCAAGGAGTTGTCAGCAACAGCAGGGACCCAGCCGGGTCGAAGCCTACTAGGGCCAGGGTTATTCGAAAGGGCGCTCGAGCCCCGGTATGAAGGCAAGAAGGAACGGGGTGGGTCTTTTAGTCAGTAAGAGTCTGACAATATCTCCCGCTCCGCCCAAGGGCGGGGGATGTCAATGCATGATTTATCCCACCATAAAAAAAAACTTCGTCCAGTGAAAGTTCAAGTTCATCAGACGATGAACTTATCGTTAGTTATTTAACGCGTAGACGTAAAAAGTTTAATGCTCGCAAAGATCATTTTGTATGGGACGACGCTGATTTTCTGTTCCGATACAGAATTTCAAAGGAAACAGTTACATACTTCAGCCTGTTGTTACAAGATAAACTGACGCCAACCACAGAAAAGTAAGTTTATTTTCAGTTTGTATTTAATACGACTACGTTAAATTAACTAATGTACAGTACGGCCGTTCTATCTTGGCGAGTGTGAAGTTAGGCTCTGCGACCTTTAGCGCTTGTGTACCTAAACGTATAAAAATAAAGGTTAAAAAAATGCCAATAACAGTTGTTAATAGCAATAACAACAACTAATAGCATTTATTTTTTTAAATCATTTACAGTTATTATTTATCAATTCAATTCTAAAAACATTCGTTCATTGGCGTTCGTATCCTCCTCCTTGCGTCGTATTCCTCAATGCTGAGGGTCGTCACCTCCCTGCTTCACCACTTTAGCCTTTATGATGTTCTTCCATCTGTTTCTGTCTCTGGCGGTATGAAGGGCATTGTACATCGTAGAGTCAAGAGCGGTGCGGATCTGGTCGGACCAACGTATTGGGCTGCGCCAGCGAGGCCTTTTCCCATCCACTTTACCGGTCACAATGAGCCTTTCGAGGTTGTCACCGTCCTTTCTTGCAATGTGACCAAAGTATTGCAGAACCTTGCGAAGACACTCGGTCGATAGCCGTGAGGCGATTTTAAGTTCTTGTAAAATGGATACGTTGGTCCGAAATGCTGTCCAAGGGACACGGAGCATCCTTCTCCAGCACCACATCTCAAAGGCGTCGATGCGTTTGCGGTCTGCAGCTTTTAGCGACCAAGTCTCAGCGCCTTACGAGAAGATCGAGAAGACTAGTGTCCGTACCAGTTTGGTTTTGGTCTTTACGGAGATGTTGCGATCCCTCCAGACTTTACTAAGCTGAGACATAGAGCTCTTAGCCATGCCAATTCTCCTGCGAACTTCCCCCTCACACGACCCATCGTTACTAATATTGGAGCCCAGGTAAATAAAGTGGCGTTCGTCTAAACAGAATCAAATGACATTCGACTTTTTGACACTACTTGACAGAAGATATTGCGATGTTGTCATGCGTAAAAAAAGCTCCCCACGTTTTTTTGGGGTAATTATGCCGTTTGTGTTATGGTAACTCTATTGACTTTTAGTTTAGCTGTTACTTGGATGAAGAAACTCATTTGCTATAATATCAGTAATAGTCAAGTAAAAGTTAATACTTTTACTGATAGTTTTAGTTGTTGATGAAAAAACTGGCTGTAAGTCAGATTCATTGTTTTCAATGTTGAAATTAAACATCCACTTGCGAAGGGGAAAACAACCTGACTTTAAAACGTCTGCAACATTTTTGCAAACATCTAAAAGTTGTTGTTTATTATCACAACCCATGATCATATCGTCAACGTAGAAGTCTTCATTAATGATTCTCGTGACGTCACGATCCATGCAATCAGCTGCCAGCTGTTTAAGACACCTACAACTTAGAAACGGCGCGGACGCGGTACCGTAAGTGACCGTGTTCAGCCGGTAAACATCCAGTGGCCGCGACGGATCATCACGCCACAATATCAACTGGAGATCACGCTGATCTTCGTGAATGAGACATTGCCGATACATTTTCTCAATGTCTGCACAAGCCGTGTATTTATGCTGCCTAAATCGTAATAAAATAGACAACAAATCGCCTTGTATCGGTGGGCCTACCATTTGTATATCATTGAGCGAGATGTCATTGCTAGCTGCGGCACTGGCATCAAACACCACACGCAGCTTGGTGGTGGTGCTGTGCTCACGAAATACTCCATGATGCGGTAAAAAATAGTTAGGCGTCCCGACGCGATCAACACGACTCATGTGACCTAATCGAATGTACTCGTGAATGAAATAGGCGTAAAGTTTTTTATAATCAGGGTTGCGTAATAAACGTTTTTCGAGGGCAAAAAACCTATGTTTTGCCTGTGAATAAGATTCGCCTAAGGTATCGGGTGATGATTTAAAAGGAATGCGAACTTTGAACCTTCCGTCACTATTGCGCGTAGTAGTATCGACGAAATGTTGTTCACAAGAACGCTCCTCATCTGTGCGCGTATCCCGATATGCAGACATGTCTTCCATCCCCCAGAATTTGCGTAGCTGGGAGTCGATAGACTGAGAAAAACTACACTGAACGTACCTATCATAACGCGTAAGAGAAAAAATTGGGCCGGAAACAACCCATCCCAATTTTGTATCTAATAAGAAAGGCCCATTAGTTAATCTTATTTTATTAGAATTAATTAATTCCCAAAATATATCCGCCCCGATTAGGATATCTATATTTTGAGACTCATTAAAATGCGGGTCTGCCAAAACAATATGTTCGGAAATTTGGAGTTGTCCGCTTTGTTGTAATTGTGATAAAGCAGGCAACGCCGACGTAATGTTAGGCAAAACAAAACATTGTAGGCGCGTAATGTATGGATGGACGCGTGATTTTAATTCGATGTCAAATATTTGCGTGGATTTTGTGACCGAGTTCCCTACACCACGAATTTCTTGAGCGGACTGTATTACTGGCGCTTGAATTAAATTGCATAAAGTTTGAGTAATGAAACAGCGTTCACTACCGCTGTCAAGGAGCGCGCGTGCTAAGTGATAATTGTTACGATTATCAACAATTTCAACTAACGCAGTCGATAGTAAAACCGGTTTCATAACAGGTGATTGAGTGGATGTGTTCATGTGCGCTTTGTTCGCATAGATCGTGGTAGATTCCACAGCGGAGGGCGATGCTGGTGCGGTGGCCGCGGGAAGGGGCAGAGGATACGCTCCTGGAGTCCTGGGCACCGCAGTCGGCGCCTCATTAGCGTGCGACACATGAAGTGCTACAGATTGATTCGTATAATTATCGGAATGCAATAACGAATTGTGTTTTTTGTTGCATACAAAAAACACAATTTGTTATTGCATCTGCACGGCCCGAACCTACAACTATCCAACGTGTGATCGGAACGTAAACAATTTATGCAAAGTTTCTTTTCGTGAACAAAATTAAGTTTATAATCTAAATTAAAATCAAGAAATCTTTGACACGCGTAAAGTGGATGATTTGAGTTGCACAATAGACAAAGCCTTTTATTTTTAGTGGATTTTTGTGACTGTTGACCCTGTGGCTCATTGGTGGAAATATTGCAGTGAATTTTAGATTGATTAATTTTCGTGTTCTGTTTTTTATTATCAATATTTCGTTTGTTATATGTCACCTGCAATGTTTCCAACACGTCAGCTCGGTCTTTAAGAAAATTTATCATATCATCCAGTTTAAGCTTTCGCTTAGGTTTAGAATCGCCATTTCTAGATAATACTTGTGCGCGTTTGTATTGTTCCCATTGTCGTTCGGTGACTGGATTAAATCTAAGCAGAATTAAATAGATAATTAAAGTGTCCCATGCGTCAGTTGGTTCGTCAAGCATTTTTAATGCACGTATATTTTTTAACACGGTATCTATTAATTGTCGAATTAGATCTGGCGATTTTTTGCTCAGGTTCTGCATAGTGAACAAAGACATGACGTGATTATGCACCAACAATTCGCTATTATTGTACCGATTGAGAAGTAAATCCTATGCAACCGGGTAGTTGCCACTAGAAAATTCAACGGCATTGATTACCAGCTCCGCACTTCCCTTCAATGAGGATTTTAAGTAGTGAAACTTTTCTATATTGCTTAGATCATTAAAATTGTGCACTAGTGACAGAAAAGTATCCCTGAACTCCAACCAATGCTCGTATGAACCGTCAAAGGTGGGCATAGAAATAGTGGGTAATTTAACGGCTGGTTTGTGGTGATGACTACATTTATTAGAACTGTCAGTAACCTCACTCGGATTTAAAAGACATTCAGCTTGAGATAATAAAGTGTAGTATCTATTTTCCATCAATTCTCTTTGCGTTAATTGCTCATCCACATCGGAGACTGATTCCTCGATTTGCCTTTGGATGTCACTGAATTCATCAAATAATTTAGCGGCTCCCTGAATCCGTAATTTGAGATCTACGCGTGTTTGACCAGACAAAGGTCCATTCAGGAATACTAGACAAGTAATTTGAGAATTTTGACAATCTACCTTTTACTATGCCATGTTTTTTAACAAGATCCCTAATAAGTGGACAATCGTCGTTTGGATTATATTTGAAAGGAGATTTATCGCGAGGCTTATTAGGTACTGAGATCTCTGACATACTAGGCTGACTCATTTTGGTGGAAGGCAGAAAGAAAGGGGTACTCACGTTTGAATGTGACGGTTACGATGAGATTCTTTGTTGGCAGCGCACAATTTCACACCAGAATTTCACTGAAATTAAGTAAATAGCACGGTATCACACAGCTGAAATAGAGATAAATAGGGCTGGGCAGGATGGCTGGCCGTACCTGATATGCGCGTTTTCAGGATATACAGCACTCTAAAGTCCAACGTTCGGCTCGAAGGTCCAATGTTTCGAATTTCAGCTCTGTTTGCGTGTTGGGAGACTGAGGGTTTCTTGAAATGATACTAGGAATAATTGACTTTGAATATATTGCGAGTATATGAAATATGGTGAAATTGAATATATAAGGTCTAGTGCGTGCGATGAAGTGAACAAAAGATTTTGGAAAAAATCGTTGGTGCGTGCGGTGATTATTGGTCGACGTCGTTTCCACGTACGTTTCCAAATTCCAAAAGTTCTCTCAACAATGTTTCTTGTATTTATTTGGGCTCTGTTAAAGCGTATTGAAGGAGGATCTTCAGGAGAAGGTCTAATAGGCGTAAATATAAATGGTAGCGCAGGATACCCACTATCACCAACAAGCCTTCCATCTAGGATACCCTGGGCATATTTCATGTACACCGAAGACATTTGGAATATCCTAGAATCGTGCATGCTACCAGCCCATCTCGCAACAATGTCTAAAATTTCTGTTCGAGGACCAAAAACAACCTGAAAAAGAAAGTTTTGTTAAATTGTACTAATGTAACTGAAAATTCACTTTTTATTATAAAATGTCTAGTCGTTGGTTTACACAACCAATTTTAACAGGATATTAAATATGCTAAGGTACTTACTTGCACATTAATGGAAAAATATTACTTTCTGTTCCTATATACTTCGTGATATTGGCATCCTGGTGTATTTACTATTTTTACATGGGTGCAGTCAATAGCACCGTCTACTCCTGGGAGTCCTGGCCAACGTCCATGCCTTCCCAAGTTTTTAAACAGTTCTCTGTTTGCAGTAGCCTGATCACGGTTGTGATAAATTTGTTAAATCGCCACAAACAAGCCGAAACATAAATGATTTAGATTACATTTTCAGAATATTTACTAACTTTGGAGTTGTTAATAAAATCAAAAACAAGGTAGGTATGTACTTACAAAGTTTGTGTCATACGTAAATATATAAAGAAATAAATAAGTAATAGCTACTGTTTCGAATTTCAGCTCTGTTTGCGTGTTGGGAGACTGAGGGTTTCTTGAAATGATACTAGGAATAATTGACTTTGAATATATTGCGAGTATATGAAATATGGTGAAATTGAATATATAAGGTCTAGTGCGTGCGATGAAGTGAACAAAAGATTTTGGAAGAAATCGTTGGTGCGTGCGGTGATTATTGGTCGACGTCATACGCGGGCGACCAATCGCTGTGAGGTAGATGGCAGCTCCAGTCCTTAAGGCGAAGTCCGTTTATCAAGGCGATGTCTGAACAGCTACCTACTTGCATAAAATTATGAAGTTATATTAACATGCCAACCTGAAATGATGCTGTTGCGTAAAACCTTAAAGTTAATAGGACGACTATTTCTGGGGAAATTGGAAGACCTCTATTATTGTATTTAACAAATGATTCTCTTATTAATGTAACTATATAGAACACCGAGTCTTGTACAAATCTGAATCTTTTTTTGAAATATTCGCTGGGCAATTCAAAAGGATTCGAGGCATCCCTTATATAAATTTTTGTTAAACAATATCTCGTAGGCCATAAAAAATCATCATAGTGATCTATTTCATCATAATAATTAATTACACTTATAATATTTTCAAACGCCATGTTTCGCGCTACGCTAATCAAGACCTCAAGTCCCGGTCGGTCTACACTCATGATCTGGCAGCTCAAGTACAGAGATTGTTGTAAACTTAAGTTTCGAGTTTCGTCTATTAATCAGGCAACACTCGGCTGATGTCGTAAACCTAAGCTGAGCTTGAGCTCAGACTTAAGCTTGAGCTTGAGCTTGTAAATCTCGTTTATTAATACGATCAAGACCTCAAGCTTGGTATCAAGTACGAGATTTTGGGCTGAGGAACGTTTATTAATACGGGCCTAGGACAGGAAATGGGTCGTAATCCATCAAATTTAGAAGGAAAAAAACAATCGAATTGAGAACCTCCTCCTTTTTTGAAGTCAGCTAAAAAAAATTACATCCACCTTCTTCAATTAAAAGGATGACAGTCATATTCGTAGCCACAACCCCCAAAAATGGCTTTCATATCAATTTACTCAATTAAAGTTGTTAAAAATATTATTTTTAGTTTCATTATATAACAGTAAATCAATACCTATCCAATTCTAAAAATATGTGTGGTAGAGTCTGTCTAAAAATTCAAACGACTTAGGTAATTAGGTAAAATGAAATCTGATGTAGTTAACACTGGTTCAATAATCAAGGTTGATGAAGAGATCTTGATAATTATTTACTAGTAGAAGAACCTTATAAAAAGTATTGAATAGTATTTTTTAATGATTAAATATTGTACAAAATTTCCAAGTCGTTTTTATTTTTATACTCATAACTAGGTACTTAATTTTATTTCGAAACAGTATCTATTGGGTTTAGATAATATTTCAATAAAGTCGAACAGATTTCTATAAACGCAATTTTATTCTTGTCCACAAAGAAAAAATATTTTCATGACATGACGGTGACGGAAAAACAACAGCGCCACTCGTGTTCGAAAATGAAACGTAAGAACAGGTTTACGAAGACACTCTTTCACAAAGGTGTTTACAAAGGCAGCTATCTATCTCATGAATTTATAATTCTATTTGCTCAACACTCCCACTTAAATTCATAAGGTAAACATAACAATTTACTACACCTTTAACTACAACTACACCATTAACTAAAACTTTCCTTTTCCTTTCCTTTTATTTTTAAACATTTAAGCATTTCTCATCATCTTATCTCTTATTGAATTTAATTTATTCACAGGCAAAGGTTTAGTCAGGAAATCAGCCAACTGATTTGAAGTCTCTATATATTTAATATCAATAATTTTCTTTGCAACATTCTCTGTAATAAAATTATATCTAATGTATATGTGCTTACTTCTTCTGTGGAATACGGGGTTTTTAATTAACTTAATTGCACTCTGATTATCAACATTCAAAGTAATTGAGCCTTGTGATTCCCCAATATCACATAGAAATTGCCTAAGCCATAAAATTTCTTTAGCGGCATCGCTAGCAGCCATGTACTCAGACTCAGTTGTGGATAATGCCACAGTATTCTGTTTACGGCTAGACCAAGTGACAGGACCTCCATTCATCAAAAATATATAACCTGTATTAGATTTCCTAGTGTCCAAATCACCTGCATAATCAGAGTCTGAATAACCAACTAATTCAACATTTCCTTTATAAACAATAGACAAATCTTTAGACATAATTAAATAACGTAAGATTCTTTTCACAGCTGTAACAAGTGCAGGACCTGGGTCATTGACATACCTACTAACACCATTCACAGCATATGCTATGTCAGGTCTAGACACAGATGATAAGAATAGCAACGCTCCCACTACTTCTCTATATGGGAAATTAATAGGCTCATTACTTGTATTCTTACATATCTGCACATTCGCGTCAGCCGGAGTACTACTACTTTTAGCATCTGACAAATTAAATTTATTTATTAATGTCTTAATATACTGCTTTTGACTTATGCTTATACAATCTTTTTCTATATTCATTTCCATACCTATAAATGAAATACATTTTTCAATCCTAATATCAAACTTTTGTTTAAGGTTATTTAATATCTCAGTCAAAACTACTTTACTTTTAGCCATTAACAAGCCATCATCAACATAAAGAATAAAGATTACTTTGACTTCATTAAAGTATCCTACTAAAACACAATTATCAGAAGGACATGGTTTGAAACCATAACTAGCCCCTCGAGCGCCAGAGTTTAATGACCCGGAAAATTGCCGTGTTTACGTAAATCACCAATAAAATAAATAAAAAAATATAAACAATATTTTTTTGTTTTTTTTTCTAGGAAAAACAAATAATATAATAAATATCGAATAATATAATATAGAAATTAAAATTTTCGGCCAAATAAGTTTCGTACAGACGTGTGTACAGAATGAAAATTAAGCGTTTTTCAAGGTCTTCAAGTTGTACAGACGTATGTACAATCGGCGCTCGAGGGGCTAGTTAGAAAAGTGCGATGTGGGGATGAGGAGGGGTTAAGTAAACAACATGACGTGTGTTACTTTGAGAGTCAATTGTGAACAGAGACTCAACTGTACTCAGCTACAGTCCTCAACTGTCCTCTCTCCTTTAATAAGTGGTTTAAATATACATAGGTAGTACGTGACTACGTGCTAACACTGAGCTTACGGAAAACATTATATCTACCTTAACTTAACCCTGGACACTACGTGACATGCTGATGTACACTCACTTGCAAAAGTCGATAAGAATTCTCACAACATATTAGTTTGACGTTTAGTTTGACTTACGACCTTCTGACTTCAAGTTTTCGCTAACAAATGATAACATTCACAATTTCATCAGCTTAGCATAAGTCGAGATGGCCCAGTGGTATAGAGCACACAGATTGAAGCGCAAATCAGTGTGCCGCAAGTTCAAATCCCACGCAATTGTTGACTTTTTGTAAGTTCTTACCCGATTGGAAGTTATGGATTAGCATTACATATATTAAATTATTCTTTAACTTGTTCACACATTTCTTAGAGTTAGAAAGGTATATCACAAAAAAACTAAAGAATTAGATTTCTGCGAGGTAGACATGAGTTTTAACTTGACCGAAATGAACTGTCGTTTGGTTGTAGTTGTTGGTTAGTGACGTGTGGTTAACAGTATTTTAATATTCGCAAAATGTGCAGGCTAATATTGGTTTCGCAAAATACAGGCAGTATTGAAGTGAGGGCGACTATCATTGGGCTGCATAAAAGCGGTCTTAACAAAACACAAATATCTGAAGAAACCGGACTGAATGTGAGTATAATAGCTATTAATGAATTGTAACTTTATTATAGACGATTAATCTAATTAAAATGTGTGCCATTTATGTATTCCATCCATCGTATCTAATACATAAATCGTTGGGTTTATTGGATTGGTTATTGGATTTATAAATGCAGTTTTATTTTAAAATTATAGTCGATAATTATGATTATTAACATTTTATACAATGAAAATGAAGTCAAGTAGGTATAGCTGCCTAATATAATATATATATTTTTTTTGTTTAAGAAAAATACTGTAAGTCTTTGGATAAAAAGATATGAGGATGAAGGTAGCCTTGCTAGTCGAAAGAGAAGTGGGAGACCGAAGCTTATTATCGAGGCGCAGCGACGACATATGGTGGACGTATACGAAACGAATGGTTTCGCACCAACGAGACATTTTGCGAAATTATACGACACCTCGATAGATACTGTTTGCACTTCACGCTGAAGGCGTGCATCACAGAAAACCAGCTAAAAAGCCGTACTTGACAGAGAGGCACAAACAAGAACGATTACGTTTCGCACGTGATTATTTAGATTTTGACTGGAATACTGCGGTATTTTCAGATGAAAAAACATTTAAATCCAGTCAAAAGGGCAGGCTTCACTTATGGCGCAAGAATAACATTCGCTGGTGTGACAATAACGTTGTTTCTAACACCGAATCAGGTCGAATCACAATTAATTTGTGGGGATGGATGAGTGCAGCAGGACCAGGAGAACTGGCTTTCATTCCTTCACGCGCAAACAGTTCAACTTATGTGGAAGTGTTAGACTCAATTATGCTACCTACTGTGCGCAACATTTACCCAGCTGATGAGTTAGCAGAATTTTCGTTTGTCCAGGACAATTGTCCCATTCACCGAGCGAGTACTGTGCGTGAGTGGTTTCACAATCACCCGGAAGTAATTGTTATTCCATGGCCAGCGCGATCACCCGACCTCAACCCCATAGAAAATCTATGGGGTTTGATGGTGCAAAGGTGGGACTCGCGGAATGAGAGGTCTACGGAACAATTAAAAACCCATTGCATGGAGGTGTGGGAAAGTTTTAGAGGGAGCGAAATATGTGGTAATATTGTTGGGTCCATGCGCAAACGTTTACTTGACTGTATCGAAAATAATGGGGGTTATACAAAATATTAAGTTTTAGTAAAATCAGTCGGTTTAACTAAATGTTTAGTGGGCCATTTTATTTTAAGATATCCGTGATTTTGATTCGTTAACAAACACTGTATTATATTGTACTTTCGTTTAAAACAGCTATATCTTTTAACTTGTGCCATCGCCTTATCTTAAGAATGCAGTGAACTCGCTATCAATTTTTTTGGCAATAATCATGATTCTATTTTGTTTTTTATTCTTCTACCCGCACTGTTCTAACATATTAGTTCAATTTATTTTTTCTCATCTAATTGACTATTATCTTGTGAGAACTAAAGAAATTGAGGTTTAGTTTCAATCTTCTTTTCGTCAAGAAAATGATCAATTAAGCTATGACCTCAATACATTCATTGTGACGTTACATAAAAATAAAATGTTTACAAAGTCTAAATCGTATATCACTTTTCAATAAATAACTGGATAAAAACAATTATATTTTATTTTATTAAAATTTTAATATCCTTTCATTGTTACGTTATTCATATTATGAATGATTTATGTGGGTATACTTCCAACAAACAATCTTACGCGTAACATAGATAACGGTTACAAGATAACTTTTGGTCTAGGTAACAATTCGACGTCACAATTCTCATAAATGTTTAATTTGTAAATATAATGAATAAACATTTTTATTAAACACGTCTTTTTATTTCCACCTTATAACATCGAAAAGATGTTACAACTAAATAATTGCAAATTACGAATGTGATTCTTCTTGTGGTTAATAGATCACATTCGTAATTTGCAACTATTTAGTGCAAAAAATGCAATAGTATTTTTCATAGAAATATAAAAAAAACAACTATATCATTATAGATTGGGAATTTTCAAAGTAAGAAATAACTGCAACGGACCGACCGTGATTTGAACTCGGGTTACGTGATTTGCGAATCCAACACTTAGTTCACTCGGCTACCAGCACATGACGTATTTGCGCGAATTTTATCAATGCTATGGTAAGAACAGAAAAATAATAATGTTTGCTCAGTGCGACGACAGTTCCTTAGTGTGTGTTATCTGTGGAATGTGGATACTCATACATGCGCACACATACGCACGGAAGTATCGCGCTCGCTCGGTTCGTAGCAATCTAATCTTTAGCGTTCCTATGGACTTTTGGGGCCTTACTGTACAACATACGTGACACGATGATGAACAATATACGTAACTTCTCACCACATCACCCCTCTTAAAGAAAAAAAAAACTAAATTACGGTTTTTTTTCCCTTTTTTTTACATTTTAAACTTACATTTTAACTCCTACAATATAATTTTGTTCTATTCTTATGAATTACATCTATCTTATTATCATTCTTTTTTTACAATTACTTTTAGTGACTCGTCCTTTATAACTTCAAATGGTCCATTATAAATACATTCTAATTTATTGCCTGTTTCGTTTTTTATTAATATCCAGTCACCTTCTTTATAATTTATTGAATTAAAGTTCTTATCATAACAATTTTTCCTCGCTAACTTACTTGCTATCAAATTTTCTTTCGCATCATTTTGAGCCCTCTGCAATCTAAACTTAAATTCTAAAGGATAATCATCAAAATTGTACAATGGTTCAACACTTTCACCTTGAAGACTACTTGGTAACCTGCAAATTTTACCGAAAACTAATTCATAAGGTGTATATTTGGTCACAGTATTAACTGTAGTGTTATATGAAAAGCACCAATATGGAATCCAAGAACTCCATGACGATGGATTATTCTCCGTCTGTATCCTTCACCACACACATTTTAAAATGTTTCGTATGTAGAGATTTACCACTATTTTCCTTCAAATATTGTGCCATTTTTGTAATAAATTCAACGTTATAACGATTTTTTTAAATAATAACTTTTTTTATGCCTTTCTCAATACAAAAATCTACTATGTCTTTCAACAACTCGTCCCGCGATGATGCCGATAAAGATTCATAGTTTACATAAATACTCGAGTTTCCTGGCACATACATTAAATTGCGCGTCTTTGAAAATATCTTTTTATAATTTTTGTTACGTAACAATTTCTCCCATTCATTCAAACATCGTCATTTCCTTGTTTTTTAAGAACTTCCACAATCCTAGGGTGATCAGTCCCAGACACCATGGAGTCCGTATCGCAAACATTCGGCTCTCTTAACCGTTTGTACTGCGCTCTCGTCATTACGAATATAGTCTTTTCGCGTATGGTTTTCAAATCCTCGCTTGTAATCACTATCCTGGAAAGTGCATCTGCTTGCACATTTTCTTTTCCCTTAATATATTCAACCTCAAAGTCGTATTCTTCTAAACCCAAACGAAACTTAGTTAACCTACTCGAAGGATCTGTCATGTTAAACAAATACAACAGCGGCCGGTGATCCGTTTTTACGACGAACCTCCGTCCGTACAAATATGGTCTAAAATGTTTAACTGACCAAACTATTGCCAATTACTCCTTCTCTATTATAGAATAATTTAACTCACTTTTCCCTAAAGACCTACTAGCATATGCAACGGATTTCCCGTTCCCATTACACAACACACTCCCTAAAGCATACCCCGAACTATCGGTTTGCAATATGAAAGTGTTGTTATCAGAAAAATCTGGATAATCCAACACTGGTGGATTCATTAACGCTTCCTTAAGCACCAGAAAAGACCTCTCACACTCATCGGTCCAACTAAACACGACACCTCTCTTACACAGTCTATTCATAGGTACCACTATATTAGCAAAATTTGGTATGAATTTCCTATAATAATTCACAAACGCTACGAACCTCTTTACCTCATCAACCGTCGTTGGACGCGGATAACTTTTTACGACTTCTACCTTCTCCGGATCTGGTGAAATGCCTTCCGCCGAAATTACGTGTCCTAAATAAAGCACTTGCTTCTTCAAAAATTCACATTTGGATGGATTTAGCTTAAGATTCACTTTCCTCAAGCGTGAAAAAACTGATATAAGATTCCTGTTATGCTCATCCAAATTCCGTCCAAAAATAATTAGATCATCTAAATAAATCAGACATCTGTCATAATTCAATCCAGACATAGCCACAGTCATCAATCTGCTAAAAGAACTCGGACTTATCTTCAACCCCATTGGTAACCTACACATCTGATACTGCCCCTTATCAGTCGTAAAAGCAGTGTATCTCCTACTACTTTCTTCTAAAGCACATTGATAATATGATTGCGAAAAATCACAGTGACTAAAGTAAACAGCACCCGACATTGAATCTAAGATTTCAGTTATATTAGGCAAAGGGAATTTATCATCCTGTATCTTTTCGTTCAACTGTCTGTAATCTATCACCACGCGCCATTTCTTCTCCCCACTACGATCTGCTTTTTTGGGTACAACCAAAACAGGACTAGACCACTACTACTAACTGTCTCCTCAATAATATTACTATCCATCATCTCCTGCAGTTGCCTATCAACTTCCTTCTTCTGTACATATAAGGTATCCTATATTGCCTCCTATAAACTGGAGTCACATTCTCTTTCAATCGTATTGACTGGTCATACACATTCGTGACTGATAATTTATCTCCCGGAACATGAAATATATCAGAATACTTCGCGCAAATTCGCTCAATCGACAATCACTCCTCGGCATTCAAATAATCAAGTTTAAGCAAAGAAAATATTTCCTTAACACGCTCAACGCTCCCTTCCGGCTCCGCAAAACTACAACAATCGTAACCACTTAACGGATAAACCTCTACACCGGACATACTACACACAACTTCCTCAGAGTTTGTGTTTAAAATCCTAATGGGTATCATCCCATTCCTAGGCCTAGCCATCACACTAGCCAAAAAAACACCTTCACGCAATTCTTTCTTTACCACTATACAATCTCCTGCTCTATTAACGGGAAAATGCCTAACTACCTCACAACGCGGAGGAATAGTCAACAGGTAATCATACGACTTGAGCGGCATCGAAACCTTCTGCCCCTTATTACCCTTAAGAGACAACCTATTCAATGAAAAATCTATAATACCACTATATTCCTGCAAAAAATCCTGGCATACATGACCGACTTACATGGCAACTCATCAAATATATAAAACCTATGCACGAACGAACATCGACCGTACTCCAAATTTAAATACACATAACCTATAGCTCGCAAACTACCTCCTACACCATTGATCACCAACTCTTCCTTAACTACTTTATAGCACAAAGCGTTATTCGTTAAAAAAGTGTTTTTTACGGCTGATATGGACGCACCCGTATCCACTAACCATTCCGTATCTACACTATCCACTAACAAATTAACCCAGTTAATGCTATCACAAGCTAAAATATGCTTAGGCACGAAAAAACCGAGTCTCACTCAGCCTTCATCGTTCCGTGACATTGACACTGCGCCTGAGTCAGCATCGCCCCGCGCGTGCTCAAAACACGCTACACGCCGCCGACCTTGCTGAGTCTGGCGTCCACGACGAGCATTATCGCTGCGACCGCGCATTCCACTGCTATGCCATGCCTTGACATTTTTGCGCGTACGCTCAACAGCTGTTCCATGCTGCGCGTGCCTACTCTCTACAATCTGCCGCCTATGGTTATTTCCGTAATTTCTTACGTCCGATGAAAAACCACGTCTTGCGGGCCAGCGCTGGTACGTCAACACTTGCGACGACGAAGCACAATCCTCGTCTTCCGCTACCCTAATAGCATCTTTTAAACAAGTTAAATTCCGCGCCGCAATAACCGTAGTAAGACGCTGATTACGAAGTCCGTCGGCAAACTTCCTAATCGCATATCTTTCGTTCAATGGCTGCAACATTTTATATGCTTCCGAACTTTCCCCGGCTTGAGAAATAGTCAAATTGACCATCAACTTTTCTATCTCGGCACCAAATTCCGCGATCGATTTATTGTTTTGCCTAGCGCGAGCAAGTTTGGTTTGCACAGCCACGTCCGACTCTAATGTTATTAAATGTTTTCTCATATCAGCTAACAGACTATCCACTGTTGCGTAATTGGAAGACAACCGAATCCTAGCCCCCTGGGTAAGCCTTGAGGTTAAAACGAATTTTACTAAAAGAGTATTATCTGTCTCCACCAACATAGAACTATATAAACCTATGGCATCAATCAAATCTTGGGTCACCTGCTCATCGCCATTCATTTTCGGTAGCAAGCTAACCGCCGTCTTTAAAGAAAATCTTTCCGCCGCCATCTCTAACTCGATTCTGTCGATGTCTTCAAATTTTATAGTATCTACGTACAAATTTTCTATTTTAACTATCAACTGTGTTAACTCTTCTGAAAATTCGTGCGAGCTTGAAACTATACTCTTAAATTTAACGTATAAGGCTTTCACATCACTAATTTTCTTATCGAAATTGTCGCCTTACCGCCTACTACGACCTAATTTTACAATATTTTCCCTAAACAATTTTAGTTGCACGAACAGTGACGTTAGTTCCACTTCCATTTAATCTTAATACACTATATGCATACTATTGTCTCTAAATTTACCGCTCAGTCAACACACACACTTAAGCTCACGTATAGAATCACTTAATCACATACTTCTTGACGAGGGAACGTTACTTCGTCCATATCCGGTCAGGCCATCTGCACAGCCTTGCGAACCTCCCGCTGGTTTAGCTGGTCCTCGATCCAACTGTGGTGACACCTTCTATATATCCGGACTGCCATACCAACGATGACAAGTGCCAAATATACAGCAATGAATAACATCACCGTTTGGATGGCCGTCACCTGCTCCTGTGTAATCGCTGCTGTATTCAAACCACCCGCCGCCACCTGAGCGACGACCACTTCTTCCTTTGATGTTGTGCTCCCCATGGCCCGTGACCTGATGTGACGCGAAGCTCACCGAAGCTTAGTCGACTCCTGCTGCTGCGAATCCCTCGAACGGAGAACTATAACGCCGTCCAGCCGACTGGCAGGGTCGCCATGCGATGTGGGGATGAGGAGGGGTTAAGTAAACAACATGACGTGTGTTACTTTGAGAGTCAATTGTGAACAGAGACTCAACTGTACTCAGCTACAGTCCTCAACTGTCCTCTCTCCTTTAATAAGTGGTTTAAATATACATAGGTAGTACGTGACTATGTGCTAACACTAAGCTTACGGAAAACAGTATATCTACCTTAACTTAACCCTGGACACTACGTGACATGCTAATGTACAACATACGTGACACGATGATGAACAATATATGTGACTTCTCACCACAAAAGAACTAAATTTCACATTCCAGCATCGCGAAGATTGTTTAAAACCATATATAGATTTAATCAACTTACATACTTTTGAAGACTGAGTTTCCAATCCCTCTGGGACCTCCATATATATGTCCTCAGAGAGCTCACCGTATAAGAAGGCCGTCTTCACATCAAATTGCTCTATCTGTAGTTCGTCTCTGGCAGCAATGCTAAGCAGCAACCTGATGGAGTCATACCTGCTAGTGGGGGAAAATGTCTCATTATAGTCCAAGCCCTTAACTTGTGTGAATCCTCGTGCACACAGTCGTGCTTTGAATCGTTCTATTTCTCCATCTCTATTCTTCTTTACGATGAACACCCATTTACAAGAAACAGGTTTCTTCTCAGTTCTATCAGTCAGTATCCAAGTTTGATTTTCTTCATGTGACTGAAGCTCTTCAGCCACAGCTTTCTTCCATAAATGACATTCTGGACTCTTCATCGCCTCTTCATAAGTATTAGGTATTTCCAACTCTGTGAAATTAGCTTCTAACTTGTTATTTCGACGAGGACGTAACGTGTTGTTCCTCTCTTTCTCCTTTTCTAAATGTATACCTTTTGGAGGGATATAACTTTCATCTAAGTCATCTAAACTCTTCATACTATCATCCGAAGAGATTTCTTCAGGCTCATAGGGTTGATATTGAAACTCACTCTGTGTGGTAGACTTTGTAGAATGTTCTTTTTCTTCTTGTTCAACTCTCATTTCTACAAAACTTTGTCTTTCTCCTGGTGTACTACATTCATCAAAGTTCACGTCTCTTGATATCGTAATTTTCCTAGTATTTTGATCATACATTCTGTAATTATCGTGGTCATATCCAACAAGCAACATCTTCACACTTTTCTTGGCAAGCTTTCTTCGCTTTTCTTTTGGTACATGATATTCCAAATATTCTGATATGTTGTAAGTTAGGTTTTACTCCGTGCCACAGTTCAAATGGAGTGATATCTCCAGTCTGGCTTGATTTATTTCTATTTAACAAATATGTTGCACAGTTCACAGCTTCTGCCCACATGTTTAAGGGAACGTCCTTTCCATATAACATTGTTCTTGCAGTTTCCATGATAGAGCGCATCTCTCTCTCTGCTCTCCCATTCTGTTGTGGAGTATACGGGGCAGTATGTTCATGCATTATTCCATTTTTCTCCAGATATGATGTAAATTCTTGGTTCACATATTCACAACCATTATCTGTATGTAGTATGTGCAAATCACGTTGAAACTTGTTCTTCACAATTGCACTGTACTTCAGAAAATATTGGAATACTTCATTCTTGTGTTTCATGAAGTAAACATGGCGATAGCTTGTAGCTCCATCTTTGAACAAAACAAAGTACTTCATACCTGACACAGACGGTTCTTCTATTGGACCGCACACATCGCTGTACACTATTTCGCCAGGCTGTGTTGGACCTCGAGTAGATTTCAAAAAGGGGCGTCTGGCTTGCTTCCCATATTGGCATGCTTCACAAACAAAATTCTGATTTCCACTCAATGTAACTGGAATCATACCATTCTTACACATATTCTGAAGTTCTTTGACATTCAAATGTCCTAGTCTTTCTTGCCAAACTTTTATATCTGTTTGCACAACATTAAAATTTTGTTGTTTAATTGGTTTGACATCCAATTCGTATAAATTGTTCTTTGTTAATTGTGCACTCATAACCACAACATTATTCTTCATTATCACTGCTTTTTCATTACTCTTCATTATCATATATCCTCTTCTAGTAGCAGCGCCTTCAGAAAACAGGTTTCTCCTTAAATCAGGTACATATAACACATGTTCAAGTCTACATCTCTCCCATGTACCATTCACTTTTTTTATCTATCAGTATGGTTCCTTCACCACATACTTTTATATTATGTTTGTTTCGCAATATAACAGATTTGTCGTTCTGAGACTCGTTAAATTCATAGAAATATTCACGTTCAAAAGTCATGTGCATTGAAGCACCACTATCAAGGATCCATGCCTCTTTATGTTCAAATGAGCAACCTTCGGCACTAAATGCCAACATGTTGTTCATTATTTTTTCGTTGTTTTTTGTCTTTGGCATCTTGCACTCTTTCGCAAATTGACCTCTTTTGTTGCAATTGTAACAAACGAATCTATGACTTGAATGTTTGTGATCACTTGATGTATTATTTCCATTTCTTGATTTGGAATTCCCTTTTGACGTCACTAACGCAGTCTCACTATTACCTGTGTCATTGGCAAGGCTGGCTTCTTCATCTACTAAGCGAGATGTAAGGTTTTGAATTGTTTGGCTACCTTCATCGAGTGACAACCATGCTTGTCTCAGCGAACGATATGTTGATGGTAATGTACTTAGTATCTTTGTCATTACTGCTGTGTCACTGATCTTCTCACCAGTTTCCCGTAGCTGCTTTGCTAAACCTTCCACCTAGGACACGTGCTGTGCCATCGTTTCACTGGCACTATATGAATATTGGTAGAACTTCTTATGAATTAACATTTTGTTATATTCTGATTTTTGTTCATAGATTGCTTCTAACTTAGACATGACTTGTTTAGCAGTCTCGCAGTTTTCTATTAAAGCTTTTTGGTTCAAATCCATGGACGACATTAAAATGAACATGGCCATACCATCATCTTTGTCCCACTGTACTTGCGAACTGGTTTCCACAGGTCTTGTCTTTTCTATGTTCAGTCCCTTTGCTCGTAATGCACATTTTACTTGGAACTTCCATTGTTTGAAATTTCTGCCGTCAAATTTCTCAATTTTCATTGCGTTCGTAACCTCCATTGCGTCGGGCAATTTAAACCGCTTGCAATCTTGCTCTTTATCCAACTCTTTTATTGAAAATATTTATTAATCATATGCCTGGGCCCATAACCTATTGGGTTTAGGTAATATTTCAATAAAGTCGAACAGATTTCTATAAACGCAATTTTATTCTTGTTCACGTATGTATTTAATGTCTTTGTTTTAAGCAAAATGAGTATAATAAGATGCACGTATGTAAACAAACAATGAATTATGTACGAAACGTCAGGAAAACAATTTTGACAATTCTTATTTTTTTATAATGTTGCCGTACATAATATCGTTTGATAAATAATTCGTTGTC
The DNA here is from genome assembly GCA_929112965.1 of Mythimna albipuncta. Classification (NCBI taxonomy): domain Eukaryota; kingdom Metazoa; phylum Arthropoda; class Insecta; order Lepidoptera; family Noctuidae; genus Mythimna; species Mythimna albipuncta. The sequence continues at coordinate 19,475,667 of OV815959.1, read as the reverse complement.
TTCTTTTGATGGTCAAAACTCTAGTTTACTTTTCCTTCCATAAATAATGTACTAAAATTTCACAAAATATTTGACTTCAGGCAAACGTAAACATAAAGCTGAAGAGTTTGTTTGTTTGTTTGTTTGTTTGAACGCGATAATCTCTGGAACTACTGGTCCGATTTGAATGATTCTTTCAGTGACATTTATCGAGGAAGGCTATAGGCTATGTTTTTTATGTTTCAAAATGAGAGATCCGTAATAAAACGGCTATTTTGTAACACAAGGTGTAAAATCGAAAACCTATTTTTGCGTGCGCTGCCAAAACTATTGACAATAGAACAAAATGGTGTACTACGGGTTTGTAGATCCCATTATGACCTACAAAAAACTCCGCGAGAACATATATCTAGCTATCATGGTTTAATCACAATAACCGATTTTGTGTTCAAAATAATTATTAAATCGTCTGAAGAAAAAAAAAAACTACGTTAAATATGTATCGTAATATTAATCTTTATCGAAATTAAGCATTATATTATCAAGAGTATTTATGTAGAAGTAAAATACTTTTTGCTTCATCTCAATCGGATATTTCGTTTAAAAGTTATCACGTGTGTAAGATGTTAAGAGTTGGTACCTATTAATGAGTTATGGACGGCAATTATAGGCAATATTTTATCTCGGTATTTCCACGGAAACGAGAAAAACGCGGGTGAAACCGCGGGGCACAGCTAGTGTCTAATAAAATCAAAATGACGATTATGATTATGATAACCAAAAAAAAAATGAGGCATATTCTGTGAGTTCTCAAAAGCATTTGACTGTGTTGACCATAATACTCTGATCTGTAAATGACATCATTACGAAATTCGTGGAAGAGTTGCTGATCTTGTTTTTTCGTATTTATCTTATAGGCAGCAAAAAGTATCCATAAATGGGGTGACGTCCTTGGGGTCTTTAGTAAGGATGGGCGTGCCCCAGGGTTCAATTCTTGGCCCTTTCCTTTTTCTAGTTTATATTAATGACCTTCCTTACATGATGGCTAATTTATCAGACATAATTGTATTTGCTGACGATACTTCTCTAATTTTTAAGTGGATAGAAAAGATGCGGATGTCTTGCGTGTTAACGAAAGTCTGGCTGTTCTTTCGAAATAGTTTGCAGCCAATAATCTTTTACTAAATGCAAATAAAACTAAATGTAAAAAGTTTTCATTACCGAATATTCCTCAAGTTGGCGTCAATCTAATTCTTGATAGCAAAAAACTTGATGTAATTACAGAAACTGTGTTCTTAGGTATAACTGTCGATTCCAAACTGCAGTGGGGTGCTCATATTAGAACTCTCTCAGGTAGATTAAGCTCAGCGGCATATATTATGCAGTAACAAAAATAAGGCAGTTGACAGATGTCGCCACAGATAGGTTAGTTTACTATGCTTATTTTCACAGTATTATGTCTTATGGCATTTTACTGCAGGGATCTGCAGCTGATGTAGACTCGATTTTCGTATTGCAAAAGAGAGCAATCAGGGCTATTTATAAAATGGGTCCTCGCGAGTCCCTCAGAAATCGCGATGCGTCTTGCATTGATGATAATTTCAACTTCATCACGTGTTGCATTGATGATAATTTCAACTTCATAATGTGTTTCAAGATTGTTGGGTTTTCATTTCATGACCAAGACCGAAGTGTCATTTCAATTTTGCACCACTAGTTATTGACATCCCCCGCCCAAGGGTGGGGGATGTCAATGCATTTTAGCAAAACTACGTTTATTGTTTAAACAACGTTTATTATAACACACTGCTAAGAACAGAGAACACTTCTTAAGACAGAAAATGAGTTAAAAACTAGAATATTAACGCAGAAACTAATCTCTGTAACGCAAGCGTCTCGGTCTCGCATGCTCACGTTTTTCCTCCATATTGCCAACTGATGCCGCGGGATTCTCAGCCGCGGTGTTGTGGCGGGAATTTTCAAAACCGCGCGTTACACACTCCCCCTCCAAGTTGGTATCGCGCCCCGAGTCCAACTTGGGACTTGGCTCTCGGTCGCGCGGACGTCCTCTGCGTCTCTTTCTCTCTCTTTCGGCATAACCGGTGTTGCTGTATCTACAGGATTAGTCAACAAAGTCAAATCCGTGCTGTGATACTTCCCTATGACGTTATTCGCGAGATCGGCAAGAACGAAAGTCGTAGGGCTGACGATCTGCCGAATGCGATAAGGCCCGTCTCGCCTAGGCATGAATTTCCGTGTGATTCCCTTAGATGCATTACTCAGATTGTGTGACTTTAACAAAACCAAATCCCCTACGCAAATTTTCGGTTCTTTCTGACGAGAGTCATCAGCTACCTTTTTGCGAATGTCCTGACATTTCTCTACAAGTTCCCTAATCTCAGAAAGAGATGAATGAATGACCGCAAGTAGGGCGTAACTTGAGGAACGAAGTTTTCCTTGTCCAGGATACTGCGGAGATCACTATTGACATCGAACGGGGTTCGCAACTCTCGTGCGAAAGTCAAATAAGCGGGGGTCTTACAAGTAGTGGAGCACACGGCGCTGTTCATGGCAAATCTAACACTTGCCAAGTGCTTTGGCCAATCGGTGTAGGTTGTTTGAACTAGCATGGATAGTTGTACCTTGAGGTCCCGATTCTTCCTCTCCGCGGGATTGGCCTCTGGATGGTATAACGGTATGAGCTCCTATTTGACGCCCATTAAGTGCATACATTGCTGCATGACAGCAGACACGAATTGAGTACCGTTGTCTGAGACGACAAGTCGTGGCAATCCGTATCGAAGAAAGTACTCTTCTAGGAGGACGCGGGAGCAAGCCTCCGCGTTAGCATCAACGAGTGGAAAAAGTTCTACCCATCTTGTGGCTACATCCTCTATTAGAAATATCCAACGCTCCCCCTGGTCTCCAGTTGGGAGCGGACCAAACAAGTCGATAGCAAGAACTTCACCTCGCTGTTGTAAAACCGGAATTTGTAATGAGCCCGAGGGTTTTTGATTTGACGGCTTGTAACGAAGACAATCTACGCATTTCTTTAGATATTCTGTAACATATCTACGCATACCTGGGAAATAATACCTCTTTTAGTCGATTTTTAGTCGATGGAGGGTCCGTTCCAATCCCTGATGTCCAGCGGTGGGAGAGTCGTGAAGTTCCTTTAAAATTTCATCCCGCATGGAGCTCGGCACTACCAACTGCGCATCTTCTGCATCAGAATCAGGGTCATATCTATAAAGAACACCGTGTGACATTACATACCCTTTCTCCAACCATCGACTGCTGGTAAGTTCATCGGGATTCTCCAAATCCTGTATTATCTTGTATAATTCCGTATCGGCAGCTTGAGCAGCTCGTAGGTCAGCTGGGCTGGTGGACGGTAAATTTATGACAACAGGACACAAACTATGTTCCTCTTCCGTATTATCTTCCTTGGAACACGGAGGACGGCTCAACGTGTCTGCAACTACGTTGGCCTTGCCAGGTGTATACTCATAGGCAATGTTAAACGACTGAAGTTTGAGTGCCCAGCGGACTAACCTACCTGAGGGTGATTTAACCGTAAGCAACCACTTCAACGGCTGATGGTCACTCCTGACTATAACTTCGTGTCCGTCGATATACCCTCTAAAGCGCTCCACAGCCCAAACCACTGCCTAAGCTTCCCGTTCCGTGGTGCTGTAATTTTTCTCTGCAGGGATTAGCAGACGGCTTGCGTACTCAATGGGCCGTTCTTCTACGCCCTCACCTTGCAGAAGAACCGCACCCAACGCATAATTGCTAGCGTCCGTTCTGAGTACAAACGGCTGAGTAGTCTGCCTGAACCAAAATGGGGGCAGAAATGAGGCGTTGCTTTAGCTCTTCATAGGCGGTTGCTTGCTCTGCCTCCCAAATCCATGTTTGTTTCTTTTTAGTTAGGCGCGTCAGTGGCTCAGCAATAGCAGAGAAGTTAGGCACAAACTTACGGAACCAGGAACACGTCTGCAGATAGGTCCTTAACTGCTTAAGATTTTGTGGAGGCTTCATGTCCACTATAGCCTGCACCTTGTCATAATCAGGAGATACGCCATCCTGTGTGATCACATGTCCAAGGTACTTTACCTGTTTCCTACAAAAGACACACTTATCACGATTCGCCCTCAAACTGAAAGCGCGCAACTTCTCAAAAACGGCTTGCAGAGCTGCTATGTGACCTAAATATGTTTCAGTGATAATGAGCAAATCGTCCTAATAAGCCAATAGCGTAACATTCTCACCCTCTATTTCTGTGAAATCGCGGTCAAACGACGAGCGAAGCTTATCAATAAGCCGCTGGAACGTCAAAGGCGCGTTTTTAAGCCCAAACGGCATGCGGGTAAAGCGGTAAGTTCCAAAAGGTGTTTGAAAAGCTGTTTTATCTTTGTCGCTTTCTTTCATCAAGACCTGCCAGAAGCCACTCCTCAAATCGAGAGTGGACATGAAGCAGTTGCGCTTAGTCGATTGGACTAAGTCATCAATGAGCGACATAGGGTAAGCATCAGTCTTAGTAATCGCATTTAACTTACGATAATCAACGCAGAATCTTACCTTGCCATCTTTCTTAGGCACTAGCACAGCAGGAGAAGTCCAGGCCGACTCACATTCCTTTATAACGCCCTCTGTGAGCATCTTCTCTAACTCAGCCTTCATAAGCTCCTTTTTGGCAGGTGTGAGCCTATATGGTGGAACTGATATTGGAGGATGGTCGCCGGTGTCGATGTGGTCCTCTGCATATGGAGTTGGCTTCCCCTGCTCTGCAAAAACATCACTGTTTTGCTGCAGCACATCAGACAAAATCTGTCTTTGTTCAGGACACAGCATAGGTCCTTCATCATAACGTAAAAAGTCAGCAGCAAATATATTTGTGTATGGCCTTAAATGTTCATACTCAATATCATAAAAAACATGCTCACCTGCGAAGTGCCAAGTTGAAGAAGCAAAATCAAGCACAATGCCAGCTGCCACCAAGAAATCCATTCCAAGCAAGGTTTCGTTATTTTCAGCATCAGGGAAAATAGTAAACTGGAGTTTTACTGACCTTTCCGGGGTTATCCTTACTTCCAAAGTGGTAAGTAGAACTTGCCGAGTACGGGTGGAGCCATCAGCAAGCCTTGCCCGTCGAGTCGCCTCCTCGCATGGATGCTGGTGCGCCAACAGCAGCTTGTGTAGCAGAGCGCTGGCAACACTGCTCTTAGCGCCTGAACCCAACAAACCTTTTCCTCGAACTCCTAGAATCTGAACACTTAAAGTTGGTCTTAACCTAGCCTTGTGCTCAACAGAGTCACTCCGGGAACCTTTCTTATCAACAATATTAACTGTGGAAAATCGTCCCAAATTACTCATGGTTACCCTATCTTCATTCCTCAAGTTCGTTCTACTTGCTGAAGAAACAATGTCATTATCAAAAGCATCATCTAAAGAAACCTGTCCCGGACCACTCATGGTCATACTACCATCTAGGGTAGTGGTCACCCTACTTGATGATAAAGAAATATTATTGTCATCAAAAACATTATCTAAAGAAACATGTCCTGAATCATTCATGGACACACTATGATTTAAAGTTGTTGTCACCCTACTTGCTGGTTAAGAAATATTATTGTTATCAAAACTATCTAAGGAAAATTGTCCCTGATTACTACCGTAAGATTCAGAGAACCCCATGACATCAACGGCATAGTGGTCAGCATTACATTTTGAACATTGTGATCTAGTTACACCTTTTGTATTACATCCATAACATGTTGGTATCTTATCACTTTCTTGTACACCATCGTTTGATTTTAATTTATAACAATTATCACGGTTATGTCCATGGCGTTTGCAAAATGAACAGAATTTCCTCTTTGAAGACAAAGCAGCGTCACTCGCAGAACTCGCAGTGGACCCGGTGCTGTTGCCAGGCGCGACGTCGTCCTTGCTCGTCGGGCCGGTGGCGTTCGACGCAGTCTCCCTGCGCAACTCTCGTGGCGTTGTCTTCCTCTAGGGCGCTTCGCCCGCGGGGGCGGATGAACGTTGAGGCGTCCTAGAGCGTCGGCGATGATCACTTCGGACTTCATCGGATGCGTCTTCGATATGTCTCGCCTTGTATAGAAGCGTTTCGTATGACGAGAACTCATCCCGCCGTAGGCGTTCGCAGACACGATGGTGTAGTAGTCCGTAGACCATATCTAACTGTATCTTGGTACTGAGATCGCCGGCAGGGAGCCGTGCGAACATAGCACGGGCTTTAGCGATGAATATTTCGGTTTTTTCCCGACCTTGTGACGTGTTAAATAATTCTCGGTATATTCGGTGAGGAGGGCGAGTGTCACCAAAGGCGCTCCGCAACGACGTCACGGCCTCGCTCCAGGAGCTGATGGTGGACTTTATTCCTTGCCACCAGACTACTGCATCTCCAGTTAACAGTATCGATAAACCTCGTAGTGCGTTGTCGTCACTTACGTAGGCACATTCCTTAAAAGATTCCATGGCGTCGACGAAACCGTCGAGCGAGTCGTCAGGCGCTCCGCTGTACCGCGCCGTACACTTGGCAAAGTTTCCGGGAAGGGGAGCGGGCGCAGGCGCCGCGGCCGGCGTGGGCGCCGCCGCTAACGTCGAAGACAATGACTCGCGATGAGTTTCGTGTTCGAGGACACGGTCGAGTAGGCGTTCGAATGCTGCGGTTTGAGATTGTTGTAGTGCCGTCATGATGGACGCCATGTCGTCGTGGGTGAAGCTTGACCTCGCCGCCGGCTGTGTGGAAGGTGTTTCTGCGGTTTCTTCGCCGGCATCTTCATAGTCGGATTGCCGACGTGATTGACGTCGTGTACGTGTCATTATTGTGGGCAATCGTGGGTCGCGCACTGTGTGTATTTCACTTTCCACTAGCGTAACTGACACACACAGGCCCGCGCTTGGGCAGCCAGTTTAGCAATACTGTTTGGGTGAGGATGTTGAGTACCAAAACTGCTTCTGACTTCAATTTAAAAATATTTATTTAGCGGACACAGTTTATAAAAACACTGGATATATTGATCCGTTTGCTACTGGTCGTTAGGTGTTGAGCGTAGAAGCAGATGATGGCAACTGAATGAAAAGGCGCGAATATATCGCCACGCGTCGAGTTGTAGAGATGTGCGCATGAATCGACTCGACTAATAAATAATTTTAGTGTTGGGATTCCAACATGCTCCGGCCTACGAGAGGAACAAAAGGATCAATAGAAACAAATTATTCTAGCTACTTTAAGCTAGTAAAACCAAACATCAATTAAATAAAAATTATTATCATCAATAGGTAAGATACAAATTTTTGTGACAGATCGTACATGGGTATTCCCTTTTGAATTTGTGACCTCTACTGCTCTTACATGACCATCATGGCCAGGAAATATTTTGGTAACTCTGGCCATAGGCCACGACATTATGTGTACATTATCTTCTTTTAAAATGACAATTGTGCCTATCTTTATGTTAGGCAAGACATCTAACCACTTAGGTCTATTTTGTAACGTATTAAGATATTGTTTATACCACATCTTCCAGAAAGATTGTTTAATTTGATTACATAATTGCCAAAACTTAAGTCTATTTTGTGGAACAGTAGTTACATCATTTTCAGGGTACATTGTTAATGAGTGTCCTATTAGAAAATGACCTGGTGTTAGGTAATTAAAATCATTTATATCAGATGACATAGGAATCAAAGGTCTTGAGTTTAATATACATTCTATTTCTACTAATACAGTGTTTATCTGCTCATAGGTTAATAATTGCTTTTGTAATACTCTTTTTAGAAAATATTTAGTGCTTTTCACAGCAGACTCCCATAGCCCACCCAAGGTAGGGGAGTATGCTGGTATAAAATGAAAGTTAATGCCTCTCTGGGCTGCAAATTCACATACATGTCTTTGGTGATTCTGTGAAAGGTGAAGCTTATATAACTCAGCTAATTGGTTCCTTGCGCCTTTAAAAGTACTAGCATTATCAGAGTAGATTTCCTTGGGCAATCCTCTTCTCGAAATAAATCTTTTAAGGCACGCAAGGTAGGCATCTGTAGTAAGATCTGATGTAATTTCGAGGTGAACTGCCTTTGTTGCGAAACAAACAAATACACAAATGTAGCCTTTTCCTACCAAGGATCGTCTCACGCGCGAGAGTTTAATATCAATAGGCCCAGCGAAATCTACACCAACTTTTTCAAAAGGGCGACTCATAGCAGTCACTCTATCCGCCGGCAAGGAACCCATCAGCTGTTTGGAGGCTGTTGCCTTCTGTCTGAAACATGTTACACATTTATGAATTAACTTTTTGACATACATTAAACCATTCGTTATCCAGTATTTTTGATTTAAATTACACAGTAATAATTTGGGACCTGCATGTAAAAGCCTTTCATGTTCAGATCTTATAATACAACTAGCTTTTGCCCGCGACTTCGTTCGCATGGAATAGTGACTTCCGGAAATTTCAGTTCTGAATTGATGCCGACTCTTGACCAATAGATGGCGCTGTATGTCCGGAATATTTTTATTTTTTTTTTTTTTTTTTTGCAATAAAAACTATCCTATGTCCTTTCTCAAGTTCCAAACTATGTCTGTACCAAATTTCACACAAATCGGTTCAGTAGTTTAGGCGTGAAGCAAAGACAGACAGACAGACAGACAGAGTTACTTTCGCATTTATAATATTAGTTTGGATTTGGATAGTTTGGATAGTTTGGATTAGTGACATGCGATTCTTTGGGTAAGATAACCTGATGCTTATGAGCATATGGAATGTTAGAGTGATGTAGCAGTATTTTTGATTTAAATTACACAGTAATAATTTGGGACCTGCATGTAAAAGCCTTTCATGTTCAGATCTTATAATACAATTAGTGACATGCGATTCTTTGGGTAAGATAACCTGATGCTTATGAGCATATGGAATGTTAGAGTGATGTAGCCTGCCACCTACACGCAGGATACCTGAGCTGTCTATAAAAGGAAATAAGCTTTGTAAAGAGCCTTTTACATTTTTATTATTTTTTAAACATACAATTTCGTCTTTAAAATAAATTTCTTGTTCATTCTTAATAAGCAACATCAAAGCATTATTCAATTCAGAACTTAAAAGATATTTGGGAGCAATTTTTTTACCCTTTATGTTATTAATAAATCGCATTACATAAACCAATGTACGTACCATTTTGTGAATGCTAGAATATTTGCGCATTTGATCGAAAAAATTGCTAGAAACTGAAGACACTTGGTTCGCGGAGAGCGCTGAGCCGGCTTTTGCTTCAGGCAAGTTCGTAGGTAAATCTATTTTTAAATTAAATTTATATTCACCATCATGCAAAAATTCAGGGCCATTCCACCACAGATTGCAAGCATGGAGCTCACTTGGCGTAACGCCCCTGCTGATATAATCTGCAGGGTTATTCTCAGTGTTTACATATAGCCAGTGACAGTAAGGCATATTTTTAGCAATTGCCTTTACCCTATTTGCAACATAAGCGTTAAGTTTTATGGGTTCTGTATGCAACCATGCGAGAACAATTTGTGAATCAGTAAATAAATAGACATTGCTTATATTATATTTTACTTTCAGCGTGCAATAAACCTTAGCCATCACAATAGAGAGAAGCAGTGCAGCATTGAGCTCTAAGCGCGGTACGGTTTTGTTTTTATTTTGAAGCGGATTTATGCGTGATTTTGAACACAGCAAATACATTTTAACTTTACCATCGTGATTTGTAACTCGCAGGTACACGCAGCATTCATATGCCGTAGTACTGGACGCATCTGAGAATCCTATCAGTTCAAGTTTACATAATTCAGTTACATTTATATTCCTATTAATACAAATTGGCTTCATTTTAGCTAGACTGGACGAGAAATCATGCCGTGCCTTTTTAATATCATCATTAGGCATAGAATCCCAATCAGTCTTGGAAGACCATAGCCTTTGCATTATAGCTTTAGCTTGTACAATAATGGGACTAACAAAGCCCATGGGATCAAACATTTTCCCAATATAGGAGAGGATGTCTCTCTTTGTAAGATTGTCATTATTGAATATCTCTGGACAAGACATTTTAAATTTATCATCTTTAACAATCAATTGTAAGCCCAGAGTCTTTAAACTACAATCATCGCTTTGTAGCTCTAAATCATCAAAATGCTGTTCAGCTGAAGGAATGTCAGACAGTATTCTATTGTCATTGGCTGACCATTTGTGTGTATTAAAGTTACCTAGCCTCAAGAGCTGGCGAATCTGTGACTTAGCCTCTAATATAATATCCAAATCATTATCAGCATAAAGAATGTCATCTACATATGTACAATTTTCTATAATGAATGAAGCTAGTGGGAAAGTGTCTTTATTTTTTGCTGCTAGCTCTTTAAGACAGCGAGTGGCCAGATAGTTTGAACTTTTCAGACCATATGTGACTGTCTCAAGCCTAATACATTTAATTGGTTCATTGGGACTGTCTCTCCACAATATGTTTTGTAGTGAAGTATGTTCTGGTTTTACACGTATATTTCTAAACATTTGTTTTATATCAGAGGTAAATGTAAGATTACCACAACGAAATAGTAACAATATCTCAAACAAGTCTCTTTGTACAATGGGTCCATTTAAAAGCATGTCATTAAGGGACACCTTTTTGTTAGTTTTCATAGAGCCATCAAAAACAGTACGCAGCTTAGTTGTTTTACTGTCAGGCTTCAGGACTGCATGATGTGGCAAAAAGTATATAGCATTTTTGTTTAATTCATACTGCCCAATGTCTACATAACAACCGTGATTCAAACTTAAATATTCATGAATGAACTTTTGGTACTCAGAGAAAAGTTTGGGATCTTTATGCAATTTCTTTTCTAAATTTAAAAATCTTTTTAATGCAAAATTAAAGGAATCACCTAAGGAATCATTGACTTCACTAAGAGGTAATTTCAATGGTAAAGCTACTTCAAAATAATTTTCTTTCAACTGAACAGTGTTATTAAAAATATATTCACAGAGCTCTTGCTCAGAAGATCTTTCATCATAGATTTTCGGAACATCTTCTGTTTTCCAGAACTGAGTTAGGGTTTCATTAATATCTGACTCACATTGATTGCATGTTAAGCTTACCTTATTGCAGACCTTTGATAAATTAGTATGTGGTAGGGTACCTCCAACAACATATCCAAACTGAGTGTTGACAAAATGTGGTTGTGGGCTGCTGGCCTCTGCTGCATGCTGCTGGCGTTCACGCAGCGCCGGCAGCTCTGAAGGCAGCAACACCTGGAAAAATATGTCCGCCCCCATTAGTAAATCAATCTCAGCTGGGACATTAAACTGATCATCTGCCAGTTTAATGCCTTTAGGCATAAGAATTTCTGAGGTATCAAATCTATATTGAGGTAAGTTGCATGTTATTTGCTCAACAACGTGACATGTGGCCGATAGTTTTATGTAATGGTGAGGTCTCAGTCGCGAGTTGCGACGACCCTCTGGTGCCGGAAGATCCACATACAAAGCTCTTTGTGTGTCCGCTGATTTTGTAGAACTTCACACTCTTCCTGTACTGTCTCGTATTCAATTCCTGTACGGTTCAGCCGATTACACGGCCATTAACGACCGGCTTAGCGAGATCGACTGGCACAGTGAAGTGCGTACTAGAACACTCGAGGACGCCATAACATTTTTTTACCACACTATTAATGATTTGCGTGATTCTTACGTACCTGCTAAGACAGTCGTTACGTCCAGCAAATATCCTCTCTGGTACAAGCAGCCTTTGATTAAAATTATTAAAGAAAAAGCAAAACACCACGCTAAATTTAAAAAATACGGTAACATTAGTGATTATGAGTCGTTCGTCCTGCTTCGACAGCGTGCCAAGGAAGTTGAAAACGAAATGTTTAGTAATTATATATTTAAAATTGAAGAAAGTATATTTAAATCCCCCAAAGCGTTTTGGTCGTATGTCAAATCAAAAAAACAAACTAACCTTTATCCCTCTCTATTAAAATATAAGGATCGCATTTCAGGTGACGGAGAGGTTATCTGCAACATGTTTAGCGACTGTTTTTATTCGAATTTTCTTAATTCCGACGGCACCAATAGTGATAACAATCATTCCAATGATAGCTCACAGGGTACTGACTAGGGAATGCAAAAACCGCCAAAATTACAAACCGGTTTTTTTTTCGGTTTTTCTAAAAAAAAAACCGGTTAACCGGGTAACCGGTTTTAAAATTTGTTAATTTTTAAATTTATTTTGGAGTGAAAAATTACTATAAATTACTATATAACTTTTTTTGCTTGTGAAATTCTAAACAATTATTTTTAATAATTATTTTGAAACTTATCTATTGAAAAAATATACTGTATACTTAATATGGCCCTGAATTCTGTCAAAGATAAAAAAAAAATAACTTCATAAAAACGAATGTCTCAGAATGATATTATATATAGAGATCTAAGCCAGAAGTTAATTTAACTTCTACTCAAAATATCCACCGTTACCCTTAACACAAGTTTTTAGGCGTTCAGGCCACGCGTCATCGGTTTACGCACGGTGATCATTGGAAAGTTGTCCACTGCTGATTGTAAAGAATTTTTAATTATTGTTAGGTGAAGGCCATGTCCTCTAATATAAATGTGATAAATTTTTAGGTATATATAATATAATATTCCACATAATATAGTAGATCTCAATTTGTAGTTCAGGGGTTGAGGTCTGGGCTAGTCAAAGGCCAATCATCAGCCTTAATGAAGTCCGAAACACTCGTTGTAAGCATCCTAGTATGTTATCAAAAAGAGAGAGGCTTTAAGAGGCTTTGCTATGGCGTTTAGGATAGTATCTTGATACTCTTTAGCTGAAGTTAGAGTAGCCCATTTTCACGAAAATGAACCATTACTGATGCCGCATGATGATCATTCAGGACTCTGATAACTGTTGAGAGTTTTCTTTGGAGTTACAAGCTTACACCCAATTGTTTTGTTTGTTGTAATTTTCCTTGATTGTGATAATTTTCTCATCGGTAGCAAGAATATCCTTTTTATGGTGGGAATAATCATCCAATGACAACCCCCGCTCTTGGGCGGAGCAGGAGACGGTGTCAGACTCTTACTGACTAAAAGCCCACCCTGTTCCTTCTAGCCTTCATTCCGGGGCTTGAGTTCCTTTTCGGGTAACCCTGGCCCCAGTAAACTTCGTCCCGGCAGGGCCCCTGCTTTTGCTGACAACTCCTTGAGGCGCGCGGGAACAGTGAGCGCCGTTGACGACTTGGACTCGGTCCGGACAGTTACCGGATGGCCGGACAGCGAACTACTTGCTCACTGTCTGCAAGCCCGCGCCTACAGTGGCTGGAAATCGGGATTGGAATCCCGGCGGTGGCTGCGAGAGCGCCGTTGCTTGATGCGGTCAGCCTCCTCTTTTGCGAGCATTACTGCTTCGTAGAAGTCGGCGAACACCTGCCACTCATCATCGCTCCGGACCATGGTCTGAACCAAGGCCCGGCGCGAGGGGTCTCCGCCGCTGATTGCCCCCACGAGGGCACGGCGATGCTCCGCCCAAAGCAAGAATATCCCTGAGTTTTTCATCAGTGTTACGAACAAACAATGATTTTGATCTTTTCACTCTCTTCTTTAAATGCGACTTGTTTAAGGAGATGATATTGTGATGAGTAACTACGGTGGGTATTCCATCTATGCATAAGAATTTCTGTGTCCTTACGAGATTTTAATTCTGGCCCTTTATTGCCTGTTCTCACAACACGTGGCCGGCCTGAATTTTTAATGATCGTAAACAGAAAAACTGTACAGTTGATTTCGCTATCACTATGGCACGTATATATAAACAAACCTACGATTGATATCAAGCCCTAACAGAGTTTTAAAAGAATATTTAATAAAAAAAATAGTGTCATATGAAAGTAATAAAAAAAAAACCGAAAAACCGGTTACTTGAAAAAATAAACCGGTTTTTTTAATCATTAAAAATATGCCGAAAAACCGGTTTTTCGGTTTTCGAGTTAACCGGTTTGCATTCCCTAGTACTGACACGCTGTTAGGTGATTTCGTTTCGGACATACATTCAATAGAAGTTAGTGAGTTGGAGGTGTTTGAGCTACTTAAAGGAGTTGACCTAACAAAATCTGCAGGACCAGATAATATTCCTCCGTTTTTTATACTTAAGTGTGCTAAAAGTCTGTCTACTCCGCTTTCACTGTTGTTTAGGCGCTCCTTGGAGGTGGGTCAGGTACCTGCAATTTGGAAGTCGGCATTAATCACTCCTATCCACAAAAAAGGGCCTAGGGACTGCGTGGAAAACTACAGACCTATCTCTAAACTATGCATATTTGCCAAAATCTTGGAAAAAATAATACACAAGCAGCTATATGCTACTCTTAAACTAACTTTTAGTAGCCGCCAACATGGTTTTCTGCGAGGTCGGTCCACAACCACTAATCTTGTCCTTTGTAGTGATTACTTGTCTGAATGTATGTCTCGTCGCACTCAAGTAGACGTAATCTATACTGATTACAGTAAGTGTTTTGATCGCTTGGATCATTCTATACTACTGCAAAAGCTTTTAGCTATAGGTATCAGTGGAAGTCTGTTTAGGTGGTTCTCGTCGTATGTAGCCAACCGATGTCAAACTGTTGTTCTAAATGGATACACCTCTAGGCCT